>OY978526.1:87268845-88748845 GCA_963854835.1 Megamerina dolium
TGCCTTAGCTCAGTGGTTAGTGTGTAGGCTTTCTGGTCTGTAGGTCATGGGTTCAATTCTCAAGCTGAAGCATGAATTTATTATCGAAGAGATTTTTCTTTCGAACAGTACCCCACCTCTCAGCAAGCAATTGGCAAGTTTTCTGGCAGTAACAATTTACTTCACGGAAGTACTTATAACAACATAATACTGGAATACTGGACTTTCACCATGGTCATAAAATCGATTGTCACTTATGCAAGTCCCGCATGGTGGCCAAAAGTTAGACAAAGAAAGGCAGCAACAAAACTTAATAAGCTGCTTCGTCTCACCTGTGTTTGCATCACGGGGGCAATGAAAACTTCTCCTACCGATGCTATGGGAGTACTTCTTCACATCCTTCCACTTCCTACCCAAATTAAAAAGTAAGCCTGCCTCTCAGCCTTAAGGTTGCAAGATATCTCCAGATACAAAGGAGGAGGTCTAACCCGGCGCTTAAAATTTATAGAAAAATTTGCCAAGAGCCCAATTTTGTTTAGCCAGGACACACTGATCTTAAAAATATCCTACTTCCGGCACTTCGAAATCGTTATAAGCGAATGAGAAGCATGGAGAAAAAATTCAAGCATGACTCACAAGTCTGGTACACGGATGAGTCGAAGTTAGAAGATGGTGGGATCGGTACGGGTATTTATGGCCCCATATTCAGACTAATTTTCCAAGCAGAAATTCATGCCATTGAAATATGTATGAGGAAGCGTCTTCCTTTAAGAGCTTTAAGAGCTCTTCAATCATTTACAATAACCTCTAGATTAGTAGATGAATATCTCAGCCTTCTAAACTAGGAGCTACGAAACCTAAATACTGTGCAACGCAAAGGAGGTCATCAGGAAATGGGAGAAAAAGAAATTTGCAGAACACTAGCTCAATAGTATAGCGCAGTGTCAAGCAAAGCAGTTCATCCACTCAAATAGAGGGATATCTAAATCCCTACGTAGAGCTGACCTATGTATTCTTTGTGATTATTTCACAGGCCACTGCAGCCTCAGATACCACTTGAAGAAGTTGAATCTATCTGACACTGATGTCTGCAGATTCTGCAACTTAGACATCGAAAGGTCGGAGTATATTCCCTGTGAATGTCAAGTACTTAGCAGACAAAAACTGGCTAAACCACTTTGATGATAATATAGTGCCTCCTTATAAATTGTGGAATAATGAACCCCCAGCACAGTGCTGAAATTTATTAAAAGCCTAAAAATTTAGGGTTACCCCAAAGACTACACAATATATCAAGTCTGGTTGTAGTGCATAAGGGTCTGTTAATATATAATAAAAATAATAACAATTTGCCATGGAAAAGCCTCTAAAAGAACTATGTTATAAAGTTCAGAAAAAGTTATGTCACAAAGGTTCTGTCGTTCTTCTAATACTGTCGAAAATTTAACACGCACATCAGTACTGGAAGAGAAGTTCGGCCAAAGATCTCTTCGGTGCTTATAAGTGCCACATGTTTATTTATTTTTACATAAAGACATACATTAAATATAGAAGGGGGAATCTTCACAAGATACCGTTATCTCCGACGGCATGTACGATTCATACTGCCCGCCAACTTCGATTGTAACATATTTCCCACGATATTGTCGGGTGTCATCCTCTCTCCAAAGAGTTCCTCGATGGCTGTTCTCTCCGCATCAAATCTCCGGCAGAAGAAAAAGATGTGCCCCGAGTTTTCGCCGACACTACTGCAGAACGAGCATTCAGTGGCATTATCATGGCCGAACCTGAGGAGGTACTCCCTGTAGGTCCACTGTGTGATCCAATAAATGCAAGGGCGGCAATGGTGGTAAATAGCATTGCTTGGAGACCAAAGTTTAAAAAAAAAATGCAAGAAAAAGTGAACTACTATCCACCATTCGCTCCTAGAGAGGTAAAATGTTTGACTAACTCGAATTAATTCTTCCAACGCAATATTTCGAGTAGCAACATTGTACCTAAGGAATTTTCAATTCATTGAAATAAATAGTAATAGTAATAGAATGAGTAATAGTGATGAAACGACAACAATAGACAACAGACAGGAATGAAAAGCAATGACAGCTTCTGCCACACAGATAATCCATATAATGTTTACTAATAATATAATCTAAAGTTGGGAGTGAATGAATATGAAATATGAGCGAATATTATAGCTCTTCACTTATGTAACGAGAGCGATGATATTATCCTGTGGTATTAGGCAATTCCATCGTATGTGATTGTGGTTAGTGCTGGTTGGTAGTTACATAAAAGGGTTTCGACATCGAAGTTTTGCGTTCACATTATTCAGGTGTACATATGTAAATACCCACATGTGTGTATATATATATATATCTACATTCACATAAATATGTACGCAAAAATACATAAGTATATGTATGCTAATGTACACAGAAAATTAATGCGTATATTCAATACACGATATCCATTTATCTTTAGTTGTTTGCAACTTTTGCGGCATAGCAAAAGATTTGTTCAGCTTTCAGCATCGAAGCAATAATGTAAACAGCAGCAGCAACAACAACAACAATTCAAATATTATTCCAAATGCTATAAGTTGAAAGCAGTGATAGCAAAGCAAAGGAAATAGAAATTCTATCAGTAATGTAAATGCTAATAATATTTGTAATAGAAATATATGTTCCAATGTCAACAATAATGTTGCCTTAACAACATGTAGCACAAATAGCGACGATGATGGTGGCGGAGGTGGTGCCACCATAAGCAAAACGATAACAAACATCACCAGCAGCACTATTATTACAAGCATTACTACATCACATTACTATCAGCAGCATCTCGCACAAAGTTAGCAAAGGTATTACCGGATATTCTGATAAAAGCCGCAACATAATCAATGACAGTAACAGAGAATGAGCACAGCGTCCTTATTTCGGTAAGGCCGCTTTGCTATTAGAATCTTGGAATTGTCTTAGCAATTCTCAGCAAAAAGCGGTGAATTTTGCTTTATATATATATATATAAAATGCAGTAATTACATTTCTATTTCTATTTCATTTTTTCCACAATATAATTTCGAATGATTTTATGATTAATTAAATTCCATCACTTTGGTGTTCATTTGATGGAATACAAGTGAATATAAATTATGTAGAGAAACTTTCTTACTAATTATAAGATATTATTGTTTAAGGTTTAAGGAGAAAATTAAAAAGTATAAGAGAGAGGAGAGAGAGAGAGATAGAAACAGAAAAATGGTAGTCAAAACATTTCACTTATTACTTTAATTAAACGCCAGCAGATCCTAGTGATATCCTGATACATTTTACTCTACGTTACATATTGCATTCAATATTTGTTCGAGTACTGAGTACTTCTTGTATTCGTTGCTTTTAATCAAGTACTCTATTAACTTCTTTCATTATTATTTTGGAAATTCTTGGCTTAACACTTTAATATCATTTGGATAGTTTTATTTTTTCGAGTCGAATCACACGTTTTCTCAATAAAGTAACAATTTTCTTGTATAACCACTCCAGATCTTTACACCTAAAAGCGGTTCTGCAATATATTTAACCAATGATATACGATAAATAACTCTCCTCTCTCACACCAATGCTTTTAGTATCTTATTCTGGGGAAACGATTGTTATTGTTATTCTTTAGTTCTTTTACATAATCAAAGCTGATTAGAGAGTGAGTTTATGCTCATATTAAACTTTATTGTCTCTTGTCCAACATGAGATACTCAACTACGATCCTCCACGTGGTGAGTTTTTAGTTGTTATCAATATAAGAGAAACCACAATATCAGTTCTATTAATTAAATGGGCATAGTACTCAAATTTTAGACGATCATCAATATAATCCATAGAACACTAAGATGAAAAGTGTCACGGTACATGTGTTAAATGGTAAGTATAAACTAAGAAAATAGAATACATACTATACGAGGGCGGTCCCAGAACTACCCGATCTGCCATATAGACGGCGGCTGTAGTTTGAAAGAAATTACTTTGGTAAAAAGTGGCAACATTATAAAACATATGTTATAAATTTATATAAGCGCCATGTTGTTTTTTCAGAGCCATCGAAAGTTGACGACCTCAGTGAATTTGAAAACATGAAAAATATTGGTCACCGTTATGCAATTCAATACTTTTATTTGAAAGGTCTCAGTCCAACGAATATTGAAGCCGAACTAGATTCTACTCTGGAGGAGTCTGGTCCTTCGTTTACGACCATAAAATATTGGGTGGTCGTACGAGCTGCCAAGACGAACATCGTAGTGGTCAACCAATTGAGGTGACCACGCCAGAAACGGTTAAGAAAATCCACAAAATGGTATTGGATGATCACCGGCTGAAGATGCGTGAGCTAGGTAAAATTAAAGGCATTTCAAGAAGTGCTATACATCGTTTGGATATGAAAAAGCTGTGTGCAAGATGGGTGCCGTGTTTGCTCACAATAGAACAAAAACAACGTCGTGGAGATGTTTCTAAAAAGTGTTTGACGATGTTTCATAGTAATTAAACCGAGTTTTTGCGTCGATTCGTAACCATGGATGAGACATGGGTCCACCACTTCTTACGTGAGACAAAGGAGCAAACAAAACAGTGGACTGAAAGGGTAGAATCGTGTCCAAAGAAGGCGAAGACAGTTCCATCTGTAAGCGTCTGTTTTTTCGGAATGCACGTGGGATAATTTTTATTGATTATCTTCAAAAAGGAAAAACAATCAACGGCGAGTATTATGTTAATTGTTGCAACGTTTAAGTGATGAAAGTAAAGAAAAAAGGCCGCATTTGGCGATAAAGAAAGTGTTGTTTCATCAAGACATTGCACCAGTTTACACATCCGCTATTGGGATGGCCAAAATCTATGAGTTGCTTCAGCAAGCACCTTATTCGCCAGATTTAGCTCCTTCGGATTATTCTCTATTTCGAAATTTGAAAAAATGATTTAGTGGTAGATTTGCAAACAATGAAGAACTAGAGTCTGCTGTAGATGGTTATTTGAATGAACTAGATAGTTCATACTATAAACAGGGTATCGAAGCTATAGGATTTCGCTAGAAGAAGTGCATAGAGCTGAAACGATATTATGTTGAGGAATAAAGAAAAATTTTCCCAAATTTGTTGTGTTTTCTTTCTTAAGTCGGGTAGTTCTGGGACCGCCCTCGTATGTAGTATAAGTAATATATATTTATATATTGTTGCCGATATTAAAGTATTAAATAAGTTTTCATGTTTTCAATTCAAATTTTGGATTTAAAAAAATAATTTAAATTTTAATTAAAGCTTTTTAAAATATGTATGCTTATATGTAGATGTAGATAAGTCCACTCACCTATGATATTTATTTTACATGCATCTGTCTACCACACAAGTTACGTATACGCCCATGCGTACATTTATTTGGATATATTGTACTTAGTATGAATATGCCCTGTATGCAGACAATAACAATAAACAATGCAATAACATGAACTTTCAATTATTTGACATTATCAATTACAATACTTCTATGTACAGGAACATGATCTTTTGCTTAAATTCATATGTAATAACTACATATAATAATGAAATCATATGAATATTTTGTAAACATGTTTGTTGATCATATCATAAATGCAATTAAATAATATTGTTAAATGGAATAGTACATATTCATACACAGAGAGAGAGAGAGTTAGTTGAAAATAAATAGACTAATAATCCCTTTGCTGCGTATGAACTGCGTATGCATCCATAAATATGTTATACATAAAAATAATACTAGATCTTCAAGCCGGCTGGTACGAGGTTCATTTATTTGAACGAGTCCGTTGCTAATATCATATACGTACTTGCTGCTACTCTCATGGGGCAGAACAATCATTTGTACACATGGCACATACCTACTTAGAAGTCGTTATATGAGAGCGCAAAACATTCAAAATTTCATAGAGAACGAAAGTAAATGCTCAGAATGCAAATAATATTTGAGTTTGTGCTTGTAATCATTATTTTTATACAAACTATGTGTATGTTATTCTCATTTCAATTTCACTTTAATGCATATGTAATTGTGGGAATTTGTTATTACCATTTCCCGCCCTCTAGGAAATCAGTTTTCCTATTTGCACTCGACACACTGGAGCACAATATGGCACCATATCAGCACAGGGAAATTACAAATAATAAATTAAATAGCATAAATGCCACAGAACGATGCCAAATATTCAATGAGTAAGAAATCTTTGCGTATTGTAGTTTTATGAATAAATTACTGACAGCTGTTAATTTCCATTAGTACAGTTGTTCCTATACTATTATACATATACATTTGTACAAGTCCGTTGTATGTGGCATTGCAATTTGCTCTAATTAGCAAAATGCTCACTTTATTTGTTTGCAATTCAAATATATATACATTCATATAATAGTACATATATACATATAAAGGGTTATCCATTTTGCGGTTTCAAAAGTAAATGTAAATAAAATACATATAAAATATTTTTTATCATGATATTTCTTTTTTATTATAAAGTTTGAACGTTGACATTATGTGTGAAATACTACATCATTTAAATGACCACCACGCAAATTGTTGCAAGCATTGATTCTTTTGAGGTAATTTTCAACCACTTTTTGACACATATTGGGCAGTATCTCAGCCATAACGTGACAAATGTTGGTTTTTAGGTGCTCAAGAGTTAAAGGTTTATCTGCATAAACACGGTCTTTCGCGTAGCCCCACAAAAAAAAGTCAAGCGGTGTCAAATCGCATGATCTTGGTGGCCACTTGATATCGCCACGACGAGAAATTACGCGGCCAGAAAATTTCTTTTGCAATAAAGCCATATTCGCTCGAGTTGTGTGGCATGTGGCACCGTCTTGTTGAAACCACATATTCTCTAAGTCGTATTCTTCAATAGCAGGCAAAAAAAAGTCGGTTATCATATGACCATAACGCTCCGAATTGACGGAGACAGTCGTTCCATCGTCGTTTTCGAAGAAGTAAGGTCCAATCACACCTCCGGACCAAAGAGCGCACCAAGCAGTGACTTTTTGTGGATGTAGTGGCCTCTCTTCAATTACTTGAGGATTCTCAGAACCCCAAATACGACAATTTTGTTTGTTAACATACCCACCGAGTGAGAAATGTGCTTCGTCGCTGAAGAAAATTTTGTTCGAAAAATCGCCGTCCACCGCCTGTTGTTCAAGCACCCATTCGACGTATCTACGACGTTGTGAATGGTCAGCTGGCTTCAGTTGTTGTGTGAGCTGGATTTTATATGGATGTAGGTGTAGATCCAAATGCAAAATACGCCATAATGTGCCGTAAGACAGTCCTAATTCCTGAGAACGACGAGGAATCGACACATTCGGGTCTTCGGCAACACTTTCACTTACAGCAACGATATTTTCGGTGGTACGAGCGAAACGATGATGCACAGGCCTTACAATATCTGTAACCGATCCAGTCTCTTCATATTTCTTCACAATTTTGCCAATTCCTTGCGTAGTTGGACGATTATGTAAACCATAATCTCCTCTTAAAGCACGATATGTGGCTGTGGCAGAATCACCATTTTTGTAGTAGGTTTTTACAATTTTAATGCGTTGTGCGATAGTTAAGCGATCCATTTTCGCAAATGTCAGACTTTGAACTGAAAAAGAAAGAAATTGTTTTAACAACTCAGTTTGACAGATGTCGAATTCTAGCCCTATACTTTTGAAACCGCGAAATGGATAACCCTTTATGTACATATAATGTATACACTCTTATGTGCGGGGAAGCGACATATTGGCACTGAACAAATTGTAGCTGTTGACGACTTGGCTAGACGAGTATCCAAAGTTGGATTTCATGGGTCGAAGCAAGTAAAACAAAGTTTTGGAAGTCATTAATGCTAATCTCTTACCTTCATTAACAGTCATTAAATATTGCTCTTGCATTGCTTTGAAGCTATACGCAAACATTGAACAAACTCCAATAATTACAATCAGAGTCACACAGCTGAAAAAGTATAAGGGACATATCAAATACTTGATCCAAAATTTGAAACACACATACTGCTAATCCGGAGTGACGACCGAAATTTCGACGTTTTTTCATGAATTTTTTTTAACAAGAAAATAAATTGCGATCGTTTTAAAATGTTTACATATTTTTATTGGTTTTCAATTAGAGAAAAAAAATTTTTTTAAGTTAATTTTACATTAATATGTTTTTAATTTTTGACGTCAGAGTGGAGTCCTCGAACAAAAAGATGAGTTGGTTCGGGGAAGCACACAGCCTTCCGAAGTCATCTGAAATAAAAAATACAAAAAGATTTTTAATGAACTAACCTATAATATACATAAAAAAAAACAAAAACAAAAAGGCGGACTTGTGAAAAAAGTTCTCAAAATCTAATTTTTTTTTTGATAAATTGTTTAATAAAATAGTTTATTATTAAAAAATTAAATGTTTTAAAGGTTACGTATTTAGATATGTGTGTCTAGAATAACGGGTAAATTTAGCCAAATCGGTTGAATAGATTTGAGTCAGCGCTTCCCCGAAATTTCGAAAACATGGTTTTTTTTATAAAAAAAAATCTCCTTACAGTCGGCTGGGGCCGACCAAATTATACCCTGCATATGTAGAGGTATATATAAAAGGTTTGCTCATATATCCATCCTTTTCTTCTACTACTTTGTATAGGACCTACATTAAGAAGCAGGCGTACCTCATCAATTTTGGAGGATCAATTTCTGCCTATAATACTAAACTACATAGGTTGCAATGGGTTGACCTAGGCGTATTAATTAGTAAGTTATGGGTGTTTTAATGTTTAAGATAAATCCGAGACTTTGTACGGAAGCTATATAAAAAGTGGGCGTGACGTATCTCTTTCTGGTATATCTAATTAATTTTTCAATATCAATCCACACCTTAAATTTGGTTGTCCTACGCTAAATGGATTGTAAGTTATGGAGCTTAAAATTTTAGTTTAATTCCCTCGACTTTGTATGGGAGACCTATGAAGGAGTGGGCGTGGCACACTGATTTTCTGTCAGATTATTTCCGGCTACGATATTAATCTAAGTGTCAATTATGGTTATTTTAGACAGAAGATTGCCGAAGTTACAGCTGTTTCAATTTAAAATTTGTATGGGGGCTACGATAAACAGTGGTCGTGGTGCGCCCATTTTCTGTGAGCCTAGTTTCTCGTACAATACTAATCCACACCTTAAATCTCGTTGTCTTACGCTAAATGGTTTGTAAGTTATGGAGCTTAAAAGTTTTAGTTTAATTCCCTTGACTTTGTATGGGAGACTCATGAAGGAGTGCGTGTGGTACACTGATTTTCTGCCGTATTATTTCCGACTACCATGCTAATCTAACTGTCAATTATGGTTATTCTGGACAGAAGATTGTAGAAGTTACAGCTGTTTAAATTTTAAAGAAGTACAGACACTTTGTATGAGAGCTACGCTAAAAAGTAGGCGTTGCTCAACCACTTTTGGCTAGGTTATATAGTAGTATAATATAAGTCTTTGTGCCAAATATTGTTATCCCAAGTTGTATATTATGTGAGTTATAGCAAGTTAAAAATTTTGAAAATTTCGAGGTTAGTCGCTTTGAATGCTTGGTGTGGGCGTGGTTATTGACCGATCATGCCCAATATCAATCCCCTCCGTACCCTTGGATCATAGATTACTTATGCCAAATTTCATCGAAATAGCTCAATATTTACTCAAGTTATCGTGCGAACCAGCCAGGTGACAGACAGACGGACGGACGGACGGACGGACGGACATCGTTAAATCGAAAATTTAATCGACGCTGATCACGAATATATATCTATGTCTATATCTCCGGAGATTCCTTCAAGTGGAAACAAACATCTGACCGAAATGAATATACCATGCATATTGCATTATGCAGGGTATAAAAAATTATACTTACATTAATCAGCTATGCCTGGTGCATAGAGCAGTCCTTCCTGTTTGAATCCAGAAGTCATTGAATTTTATATCGAGCACATCAGAAAAGGTTCATCGAATTCAATAGATGAGATATATGCAATTTCATTCAGATACGAGCCTATTCGTATATAAATTTATCAATATCTAAAAGACTAAAGCTTTAAAGATGGTCTGGGAAAGAATGATGATGTTGAAAATTTTCTTGTTAATAATTTTTCATATGAAACGCAGTTACATCTACATCTTTTTTTATTATTCAATTGTTAACTCCTTTAGTACAGATGATTTTGTGAAAATATTTATTAAAAAAACTATGAGATCTTAAAGTAGTTGTCGTTCAAATTGCTAAATACTTTAGATAAACAGTATCATTTTCAGTAAGTTTAGAACCTTAAGTGATTCTATGTATGGATAGTACACCACTATGGTGTACATAACATATATATATTATTTTTCGTCTAAATGTATAAAATACATACGAGTATATGGGTCATGTTTGCAACTGTAATATAGAATGATTGCAACCGACAACTGTAAACTTAGTAAACTTAGCATCGTCAAGTGAAATAGAGCTGACATTTAAATGGTGCATCAACATCTTCATCAACATCATCATCACTATCATCATTGCATATATACATATGTACTACTTATATGTAATCTATTGGCAACATGTGAAAAGGAAAAATCTAAAATAAGAAAAAAAAATATTTCAATTCATTCCAAAGTTCTTGGAAATCCTTTCGTTGCACTCTGTTCGTTGTTCGTTTTTATTTTATTTGTACTGATGTAACCATTTTGCTGTGATATGTATAGTAATCCTTTTGTAAATGAGTTTCGCTGTTATGGTTTCCAGGTAAAACTATCATCTACTTGCAACTTAGAAATTCTTAAAATCTATATGCATATTGAAATGAAATGCTAGTAGGTTATTTTCATGGAAAACCACAATTTGAAAACTTAATAATCTATTTTATGTAGCCTTTAGTTATAAACATGTATACACATGTGTATATACATGTATATATTGTATGTATACAGACTCTATCACTGATACATTTCTAAAAGCACATCCACTCAAACCCACAGAAAATATCGTAAATTAAATGGCAATGATTTATTAATCATGACTAGCATATATTTTCTAGTTGTTGTTGTTGTTTCTACTAGATATTTTCATGGATGTGGCAAATCGATTGGGCTGTAATGGATTAACTTTTCAAAGAAATCGTAAAAAATAGACTGACTGATATGAAAATTTATTTTCTAATGAATTGAGTGCTTTACTTTGGCAGAGAATGAACTTCTTAAAGTTATTAAATTACTCAAATTACTTGTGTTCAGTATGGCACAGGCTTAGGATGTTATTTATTTACCAGAGTTGAAATATAACTTTTTGTGCAGCAATAAATAATATACATAGTCGATGTCGGAACGAAAATATATTTGCTGTTTATGTTGAAAGTGATTAAGTATGTGCATTAGTGTGGTTATATGTACACACACACACACACACACAACTACCTACAACTACCTACATGAGCCATAAAGAGTTTGAGGCTTTCTATTCGAGTTAATTACTTAAGCAACATCAGCATGTATATATATAAGTTGCTTCAAAATTTAAATTATATACCAGATATTTGAAATTTAATTTTTTAACAATTACATATACATTTAATTGCAAGAATCTGTCGTTTGAATACGTATATAAACCAAGTATTTTCTTTCCATGTTTATATACACAAACATTTCAAAATTGAGCAAAATTTTCAATAATAATTTCAATTTCTTATGAAATGAAAAAGGCAATCATGATTGTAGTCCCTTTTTCAAAGGAAATTTGTCATATCATGGGCTACTTTCGTGCCGCAAGTCATTCAAGTAAATAGAAGAAGATGTCACTGGGTACATCGATGATGTTCTTTTTTTATAACTTTGCATTTCCGTGCATTTGTTTTTTTTTTTATTTTTTATAAATATTTATTTCTTTATCACATTTTAAGCTTCGCGGAAATAATATGCTTATGAAATTGACGTCATCATGGTAGAGGTCAAGATTGTTTGTTGTCTTTCTTCTGTATATTTTCATTTTTAAATTGCTCTAAAGCGTTTATTAATCGTTTGTTTTTACCATATTTTATCAACAAACAAACAAATGCAATTTTTCTTATTCATTCTTCCATGAGTTCTTACTTTTTTTGGTTTTTCTTGGAATCAACCTTGAAAAAACTGTTTCACCAGCAAAATCATTCGCCATTGACATGAAAAGGTAGTAGTCACTTGGTGCCAGGCCCGGACTATAAGGTGGATGTATAAGAACCTCCGAACTAATCTCCCGGAGTTTCTGGCGAGTCACTATCGATGAGTGTGGCCTGGCGTTGTCCTGATGGAACACAATTCCTCTCCTATTGTCCAAAGTAGGCCACTTCTGGGCGATTGCTTCCTTCAGACGGTCCAATTGTTGACAGTACAGGTCCGAATTAAGAGTTTGGCCGTAGGGGAGCAGCTCATAGTAGATGATTCCCTGTCAATCCCACCAAACACATAGCAAAACAGTCAATCCTGGCTTGACCACTGTTTGAGGCGGCACACCGCTATTTGACCACGACCATTTTTGCTTGACGTTGTCGTAAGTGACCCACTTTTCATCACCAGTAATCATTCGCTTCAGAAATGGATCGATTTTGTTGCGATTCAGCAGCGATTTTTTTGCGTTAACTCGTGTGGCGCCCATACATCGAGCTTCTTTTTGTATATAGCCTTATTTAAGAATGGTTCCAAACACTTTTTGTGCAATGTTTAGCTCTTGGGCAATAGAAACAGTGCTTACATGACGGTCAGACTCGACGATTTACATTATTTTATCGATATTTTCGACAATTGGCCTTCCAGAGCGTGGAGCATCTTTGACATCAAAATTACCGAAACGGCAGCGACGAAACCAAAATTGCACGTGATTGGCTGTTACAGTATCAGGACGGACCATAAACACTATTCACATTTGCAGACGTCTGGCTTGCGTTTTCGCCTTTATCGAAGAAAAACTGTAAAATATGACGTATTTTCTTTTTACTCTTGTCCATTTTTGACGCGTGCTTAAACAATACTGAGTCAAGCAATCACAAAACTGCCTAAAAAGTTTATTTAGCACGTAATCCTATCTTTCTATCGCCATCTAGCGGAACCCGATCGCACTTATACAACGCGAGATATAGATTACTAAACCAATCTATTAGTAAAATAATGGATTTCTTTTTATTATAGCTGATATAAGTGGTATTTGCAATTTTCAATTCAAAATGCCCCAAATAATTAGCATATTAGCATATTTATTTTCGAAAGTTGAAATTTTATTGTGAAATATTTTTGGATAAAAAAAAAAAAAAGGAAATATGTGGCACTTAAAGCCCCAAAGGGCTCATTGGCCGAGCTTCTCTTCCATTACTGTTGTGCGTCTTAAATTTTGGACAGTATTAGAATGGACCTACTTATTTTAGCCGGTTCCGAACGTAAAAATTCTTCGTTTTTCCCGGCAGTATGTCATCGATCGAAATATGTGGTAATCGAAAGGAGCAATGTTTGAGCTATATGGCAGGTGGGGTAGGACTTCCCATTTGAGCATTTCTAAGTATGTTTTCGCGGCGTATGACCCGATTTCAACAGCTTATAATACACCACAACCAGCTGGTCCCACCAAATACACAGCAAAGATCATCTCGCCATGAATATTCGGCATGACCGTCGATTATGAAGTATGGCCGGGGGATGAATTTTGAATTATCGTAATGGTCTCACTTTACACTTTACACATTATTCGATACAAAAGTTGACATTTTCGAAGCACATGCAAACTATGTTGTTTACACTTCAGCAAAATGACAGATACCGAAAAAGAAAGCGTATTGATTACACTTCAAAATGACATTGTTGCCATATGAAAAAATGGAATAATAAACTAGTAGCGCAATCTATTATCAAATCCACACGAACTTATTTATACTTCCAATATCATTCAATAAATATATCAATATATCATTATCATAACTGATAATGTTTTGTAGCTTTCGATGCTTGAAACAAAGTTGCGTGTCCAATTAGTTCAATGGATATGCTTCCTACGGTGGTCAAAAGTAATTGCTTGTCAATTCTTCAAATACAATTAACGTATATACAATACACATATATAGTATACAATATAATCCTTCCAATACTCATGTTATGTGGGGAAAAAATAACACTTTTCTGAAGTTTAAATTGACGATTATTGGCATTTGAATGTTGCGTGTTTGTCTAATTTGCCAAGACGACGATTTCCATCGATGAATGGAGGGTGTGTATATGTAGGTGAACCATAAAGTATCGCAATTAAATGTAAATAAGGGTAATAAACGCCAACAACAACAACAACACAACAACAACAAAGATGCAGAAATGTTGAGGCAATTTAAAAGTTGTCTTTACTTATTTGGGTTATTCGTGTCGATTGTACTTAGTATACATAGAGTATTCTACCATCTATAGTTTATTGTTATTGCACATGCTGAACATTACATATTGATGGGATTGTGTTGTTAATTTTCGCAAAATTGCATGCAAATACTTTTGCACACCTCATTCGTTTTTATGTCTTCCATTATTATGGAATAATTTAGATGGTGTTAAAAAAATGTTCAAAAATTCTTACATTTATGAGAATGCACCTATCTTTCAATACTATTTTTTCATATTCATACCTATTAATAATAATAAAAAAAAATATTAAAAATTCATACTCTCTTGTAGCTTTCTTGTATTTATTAAAGGATTCAAAAACTATGAGTCTGAATCATTCATATAAATTCCTCAATATCATTTATTAAATGGTCACCTGGATCAACTGGTTCCTGGTTCCGCGGACTTCAGTCCCATTTATGTAATAAGAACTACACCGCAAAAGAAGCTACAAAAAAGGATGTCGACGAATATTTTGGCACCCAGGAAAAACCATCTTTGGAGCAAAGAATTAAAAATTTGTCTAAACGTTGGGAAAACATTGTAAATAATGCAGGAAAATATATAATTGATTATTAAATACTGAAAACTTCTTTTTTATTTACTTTAAAACCACCTAAGAAAAACGCACGAACTTATGGACTGACCTGATATCATAATCCTACTAAACTTTCAGGCTATTTTTTGTTAAAAATAAATTTTGTTTAAAACACTTACAGTGTGTTCAGTATAAAATTTTAGCTCTGCATTGCTAGACGAAAGAGCAACGCATTGAAATTTCGAATTTTGGATATTAAATTCCAAGTCGTTGGAATCCTAAAAATCATCTTTTCGGAGGAGGCTCATTTACACCTCGGCGACTATGTTATCAAGTAAAACTGCAGTATCTGGGGTTCAACACGTCGGCTTATGCGTCGAAGGCATCATCAGGCAGTATTTTTTCGAAGATGAGAGCGGAAACACCGAAAATGTCAATTCTGAGCAGTAGCACACTATGTTGGAGGACTATTTTGTGCCAAAGATTAAAGCTCAGCGTCTGGACGATATGTGGTTTCAACAGAACGACGTCAAATCATACACAACTCGCCTCAATTTGGACTTTTCGCGTCGCAAATTCCCGAACCGAGTAATTTCTCATCACGGTGATGTGAATTGGCTGCCAGATTATGCGATTTGACGCTGTTAGACTTTTGTCTGTGAGGTTACACAAAGGATAAAGTCTATGTTAATGATTCGAAAACAATGCCAGACTTGAAAAGCAATATTATATCGGTGATTCGGTCCATTCCGGAGGTCATACTGCAAAATGTCATTAAGGGTAAGGGCGAAAGAGTAAGATATCTATAGAATAATCACGGTGAACCTATAATCCTATTGTGTGGCCTTTCGAACGAAATAGAAAAATTACGAACCGTTTGCATTTTATTCAAAATCAAAGTACCACTAGTCTCAATGTAGCAGCCTGTATATAGCCTAACACTTGTATATGTTCATATACATAAAAAAAATAAATAAATATGTGGCACATAGAGCCCCAAAGGGCTCATTGGCAGAGCTTCTCTTCCAATACTGTTGTGAGTCTTAAATTTTGGACAATATTAGAAGGGTCCTACTTATTTTAGCCGGTTCCGAACGGCAGAACACTTGTGACATCACTTTTTCTGAGCTTTGTCACAGAGTTCTTTTTAGAAGCTTTTTCATGGCAAGTTGTTACTGTCGGAAGAATTGCCAATTGCTTGCTGACAGGTGGGTACCGTTCGAAAGAAAAATCTTATCGATATTAAATTTGTTATGCATCAGCCGGGGATTGAACCATGTCCTACAGATCAGAAGGCGAACACACTAACCACTGAGCTACGGCACCCATATACATATGTGCTTCTAATGCGGAATCATCAACAATATAAAAAAATTTGTACGAAGAATGTGGATTATCACATCACTTTTGAATAGCATTCAATGTTTTATTCCAAGAAATCACATAAAAAGGTCTACAGTTTATACATGTAGTGTAGTGAAGGAAAATAGATGTTAATTACACGTTAGCATGTACTTATGAGTATATATGTAAATAAAGATGAAATAACATATCTAATGCTAATTAATTCTGTCAAAGGAAGCTTAAATTCGACGAATATTTTCAGAATTCTAATCATGCAGCATTATGTATTAAGTATTCAGTAATTGGAACAAGGACTATCATAATTAATAAATTAACTTGCATATGCCAACGTAACTAATAGTATTTGTGATTTTTTATTTTTTTATTTTTTTTTTTGCCTGTGCAATTGATTCACTGCTCTTCAGAATGCATTGCTGAAATTTCAAAAAGTAATATATTCGACGCCTTTAATACATTGCATATTAATGTTGTACATATAGTACCCACTTGAATGCACAAAAGTTGAAGGCTAAAAATTGAACGAACGTTCACATTAACTTTGATTCCACTGCTTTTGGCGATATTGTAGTATTTATCGTCATGTGGTTATATATCATTATGTGGCATTACGCAAATTAAACGACAACAAGCAAGCAACATAGAAGAAAATCGATAAGATTTAGAATGTGAAGTATCAATAATAACATCAATTGAATATTACAATAATAACAATTGACAGTACTTGTATTTTAATATTGTTTATAATAAATGTTTGAAATTGTTGTCATCATTAATAATTGATAATAATCTTAATATATTTTCGCACGATTATATGTATCCAGATTAATGAGTTCATTTGTTTCCCTTTTTAAACGCTCAAGGGCAAACAATAGATAAGTGTGATTATTAATTGTATCGTAAATAATTTATGGATTTATTTGCATAGACAGCCAATAATAATGGCTATAAAAGCTCATTACTCAATATCCAAAAAAAAAAAAAAAATTGTGTACAGAGTGGGGCTGTAATAGAAAGTTTTAGCAAGCCAATTTGCCAAACAACCAAAGCAAAGTACATGTAATCAATAACCTATTAGAGAATGGGAAAATGATAAGAAAAGGTGAATTGAAAGGTGAAACAGAATAAACACCTGCAAGGCAACAAAAATCATATTGAATTATTAAAATGAAAAATCCATAGATTTGAAATCTATAGTGACCCTTAAAGCGAATCGCTAAATAATTTCAAAAGTTCATTTCTTGATTGATAGCTACCTTGAGAGCATCTCTAAAACTACCTTGAGAGACTCGATAAGTATGTGTGAACTGGTGTTTTTGTTCTATTGTGAGCAAATGCGGCACCCATCTTGCACACAGCTTTTTTATCTCCAAATTTTCGGTCAATATACGATGTATAGCAATTTTTGAAATGCCTGTAATTGCACCGAGCTCACGCACCTTCAGCCGGCGATGATCTAATGCCATTTTGTAGAATTTCTTAACCGTTTCTGGAGTGGCCACCTAAATTGTTCGGCCACGACGATGTTCGTCTGGACAGCTCGTACGACCTCGTTTAAACTCTGCGACCCACTATTTTATGGTCCTAAATGAAGGAGCCGACTCTCCCACAGGAGAATCTAGTTCGGCTTTAATATTTGTTGAACTGAGACCTTTCAAATGAAAGTATTGAATTACATAACGGTGACCAATTTTTTCCATGTTTACAAATTCACTGAGATCGTTAACTTTCGATGGCTCCAAATAATATACTAAACAACGTGGTGCCATGAAATTTAAAACACATATTTTATAAGGTTGCCACTTTACACCAAAGTAATTTGTTTTTTCAAACCACTGCCGCCATTCACCATCTCAGGTCGAGTAGTTTTGGGACCGCCCTCGAACTACGCTTTGCTGCCAGGCATCATTGATGTGAAAAGTTCCATTCAGCTAATGGAATCAGTAAGACGGTCTATACTCTCTTAACATATATTTCTTTATTCGTTTACTTAAAGCCCTTCTAACTTCTTGAGACTTTTACCTCAGATGTATTAGAGATAAGGCGTGCGTATGATCGGATGAAATGTTATGGAGGAAAAATTGTGAATTGATCATGCTACGAATGCGTGACCTAGTGCACAGCATTAACTTCCTAAATTCCCCCAAGAATAATTGGAGAAATTTGATAATTAATTAATTAATCATTTGAAATATAAATATGTCCATACTTATGCCGGCGCTCATCAATTGCTACTCATTGCGTTGAAACCATGACACAACAATTGTCATTTTCGTATCATTGTATTGTGACAAAGGTTTGTCATACGATCAACTTTAAGAAATGGACATTGATAAACAATATTCATTGTATTCTTCTTACATTGGCATCTATATGGTTATATTGTCATCACCATTGTCAACGTCCATACAATCTATTTAATTCATATGTGGCACAGATGGGTGTTTCGTTTTTTTTTATAATTTTTTTTTTCTTTCTTTATAATTTCATGAAATAAGGACGAACGAGAAATAAGGCTAGAACAAAAAAATGTCAATGTGGAATTCATTTCTTGCTACAGTGCAGCGCACATTGTATATTGTGTACTGTCAACATGAAAGTCACCAAAAATAATTTTAACAATGATGCTGTGAAAATGATATATTGTCAAAGAAATGCATTCATTTGTGTGTGTGTGTGTGTGTGTGGGGTGTGTGTGTGCAGTGATGTTATTTTAGTGGTTTTTAAAATCATAGTGTACACTTCGTGCTGCATAAATGGTCAAGTGATAATAAGTAGAGTGAATTACACTAACAAGACATATCCATACATTGTATCGATTAATTATGTTCAGTGAAAAATCATTTAAGCACATTAAATTATAAACGAAAATGAAATTCAAGCTATTGAAGTATAATAAGATATGCAAATTTATAGTGAAATTCAATTTATGAAGCGGCCTTGGAGATACGGTTGTCAGTTTCTTTCATAATTCGCTTATCTATAGCCACATTTGACACCATACTTATATAACCAAACAAACCCGTCAGTGAAAGAATACCAAATTATGGTATGAATTCATTGAAAAATGATGCAAAATTGATGAATGATATAAAATGATTATCATTCGCTCAGAGTCTTAGTTCTTCCGTCAAGAGAACATACTGGTATGTGGAATATGCATATGTAAATTTGTTCATGTACATATATTACATACGCCCATACGTTATTGTTGCAGTATTTTAGAAAAAAAAAAAACAATAAGTAGCATTGACAATTTATCAACGTTAGATGTGTACATATTTTCGTTTTATTTTGACAGCATTTTTGTTGATAACAGAATAAACAGCATACATATGGTATATAAGAAAATCTACTTGAGTGTGTTTACATAGATAATGTATGTACCTACTTAATTAATTTCAATGAATATCATTATTCTTTTGTGGAAACTTTTGATTTTTTCAATATGCAATTTTTATGTGGTAGCTTGCCTTAGCTCAATTGGATATCGCATTAGTCTTTTGTGTGTGATTCGTAGGTACTTTATATCAAAAATATTTATTCTTCTAAAGGGTTCTCGCTTTTCAGCATTAATTTTCGATTTTCATGTGTTTTTACATCTATTTTATGTATTTATATGGGAGCTCCTTCAAAAAATTAAAGTACAGAGTAAGCCTTACTCCGAGGCAGGCATTTCGAATGGAAACTTGAACTTTTACTATTCTGCACTTTGTTCAAAAATCACATTTGACAAAAGTAAGAAAGTTCAAATCTGCAATTTTTACTTTGCTCCTTTCGAAAAAGAAATGGCTTGAAATGAGTACAATATTATTTTAACCATCTCGTATATACCTAGTCAAGTCATAAATATTGATACACAGAAAAATCGACGACAAATGCAAACGAATTAATATTTTTCGCAACTTTTTCTTTTTTCTTTTTATTGGGTTATTCAATGGCTACAAATCTTAGAACAACTTATTCGAAATGACTTCCATTTGCCTCCCAGCACGACTTGAGACGGTCATGCATGGTGAAATTGTCCACTACACGGACAAGGGCTCGCTTCAGCATCTCAATATTTGGGTGTCGAGTAGAGCAAGCCATGTCCTCTAATACGGATCACAACTTGTAATCGAAAGGGTTGAGATCTGGACCACCAGTTCGCCAATCATCCGTTGATATGAAGTCCAGAATGTTGTTTTTTAGCCACAGCTGAGTCGTTAGTGCCTTCTGAGCTGAGGCAGAGGCCTGTTTGGACCATCTGGATATGTTCAGATGCTTTTCTGGATGACCGAGCATGCACACGAGCATTCTGTTTATTGAACGATTCTTCTACGGTGAAGATTTTCTCGTCAGTAAACAGAATTTGTCTGTGAGCATAACGGCTGAGTGATGCTTTCGACTATCGCTTACCCTTTCCCTCCAATGCGGTCGTGAGCAGATGTACAGTGTCAGTGCTTGAACGTACTGAGTCTCAAATCTTCATGGACATGATTTTTGTGAAATTTTTTATTTCTCGCGACAAAATTTTCATTTTTCGCAGCGGTTTTCGATCGATTCGTTACTTCACGGCTTTGATCGCTTTCGGAGTTCACACAGTGCACGGACAGCTGGATCTTTGACGGTCTCGTACTCCACCAATATCCTCAAATAACTTCACAGGACGATACACAAAATTGCGAGTGATTGCAAGCGGTCGCAATTTTCGAAAGATATCGCCTTTTCCCATGTTGCACTTTAGTAGACCAACTACAACAATACGATTTTCAATGTCGCCCCATTTCATGATGGTAAACAATTGATGCCAAAAACTTTTTACGTGACAATGAACCATAAATATCAACTGTCACATCGCAGTCAAGGTAAAATGGATGCACCCAATATTGCATTCGTAGTGAGTGCGTTTAGTTGTGTACCAATATTTTTGACTTGGCTAGGTATGTATTTCGTTGGAATAATAAGTGTACAATGAAAATGTGCTATGTCTGCAATGAGTAAGTTTAAAGACCATAGAAGCTTGAAGAAGAAAAAAACAACAACAACAACAACTTCAAAACAACACAAAGACAAGTCATAGCATAGCAAAAGTGCTTCTATGCTGTGTAACAAAAAAAAAAAAACAACAAGTAATACTTCTAAGTAAATTCTGCAAGAAGAACAAATCCAAATCCTTTTAGATTAGTTAGTGGCATATAACATCTAGAGCTATGTATTGTAACTACATAACACATAGATAATACATATGCCTTGTTGTTGTTAAAATGTTTGCAGTAAATTTTATTTATATAAATTTTACACTTTTTTCTTTTTTATTGACGAAGAGATTTCCTCAATTTCTATCATATTAACATTTAATCTATGCAATGTGCTCATTGTAGGCACTCAAACTGTTGAAAAGTTGGCTAATAAACAATAACGAATTAATAGTATTATTTATGACCTCAAACCCATGAAAAACTGACAAAATAAAAATGTCTTATATGTTATAAGCCAATTCAAACATGAAAAAGTCATAAGGCAAGTTAATGTGCACTTTGAAACATTACATAGCTTTCGTAAACTCATTGACGATGTACTTATGTACTGTTATACATATATATACATATATCACTTGTTAATGTACTTGTTAATACTTGTTTTCGTACCGACCTACCTATATATACATTGTGGTACATGCAAGCAAACAACCATGAAGGCATTCTACTGCCATTATACGTATATATGTAGAGAAGTACTTGAGTCTACATGTATGGATGTATACATACATGAATACGAAATGTTTTTGTCTCTTGTTGATTACTTATATCGAATAAAAATGACACAAAAAGGAAATGATACGAAATGATACAAAACCAAGTACAAATCGAATGTGACAGTACATTTTCAAAAGAAATTATATTTAAGTACATTTACCATTGTAAATTGTACTTCTCTATTGGCAATAAATTTGGATACGAATGCTGCATAATAATTTGATATATTTTCTTTACAAGCCACAGCCGGTGCTTGAGGTTTCTTTCCATTCTCTATGCAATTTGATTAGTGAAGTGAGTGTGCAATTTATTTTATTTAATTTTATTTCCTTAATATGCAGAGTACACCATTTCTTTTTGATGATGCAAATTGTGAAATTGCATATTCCCCGGTGTACTTATTAAATACATTAAATACATGCATGAGTAGGTCGATGGAAAAAGTTTTAAATTTACTTTGAGAGGATGTCAGCACCGGAGGGAGGTGAAAACCGTTCTGCACAATATATATATTGCATTTTTCTAAGCAAATTACAATGAATATATTGAAGTCATACACATCACTTCGTACATCATCATCATCATGGCATATTTTAGTTGGCAGTTGGCATCAGAGTCGGACAAGCATTGTGAAATAGCCCATCAAGTGGTCATACCTATGGCAATGCGATATAGAGTGAAAAACTTATTGATTTCATCAATTTTCAAATATCGCGACTATTCATCACGAATCACTTGCGTCATTTACAAAAAGATAACTTGAGTATTTTACGACATTTTCCCAATTTTATGCTCTTGTTAAGAGTCCCAATAAATGAACAGTAATTCTATTTGATTTTATTAATTTTATTTATTCTATGGCGTCTAACGAACGAGGAACCTATACTGAACTAGATTAAGCGTAGCAAGTGTCGCTGGATTGGCCACACGCTAAGAATTCAGTCAGAAAGCATCACGAGAATGTCGCTCGAAGCAGAAGCTGCGGATGGCCAAAAAACACTTGAAGAAGGTCAACTCTGTGGGAACTAGCTAATGTCAACATCACATAGAATGGCGCTAGAATAACAGCCCAGAATCGTGTACGATAGCATAGCCTTGTGGAGGCCCTATGCTCTAATTAGGAGAGATAAAGGAGAAAAAAAATAAAAAAAAAATCTCCTTACAGTCGGCTGGGGCCGACCAAACTATACCCTGCATATGTAGATTTATATATAAAAAGTTTACTCGAATATCCAACTTTTCTTTTATTTCCACTTTTCGAGAAACAATTTTTGCATATACTACTAATTTACACCCGAAATATGGTTGACTTTGACGAAGTAAAAGGATTTTAAGATAATTCCGAGGCTTAGTATGGGAGCTATATAAAAAGTGGGCGTGGCTTACCACTTTCTAGTAAATCCAATTAATTTTTCAAGGTTAATCCACACCTTAAATTTGGTGTCCTACGTTGAATAGTTTCTAAGTTATGGTGGTTAACATTTTTGTTTAATTTCCTCAACTTTGTATGGGAGCCCCAATAAGAAGTGGGCGTGGTACGCAGATTTTTCTCCAGATTATTTCCGACTACGATATTAATTTAAGTGTCAATTATGGTTATTGTAGACATAAGATTGGCTAAGTTACAGCTGTTTCAATTTAAAATTTGTATGGGGGCTACGATAAACACTGGGCGTGGTGCGCCCATTTTCTGTGAGCCTAGTTGCTCGTACAATACTAATCCATACCCTAAGTCTCGTTGTCCTAGGCTAAATGGTTTGTAAGCTATGGAGCTTAAAATTTTAGTTTAATTCACTCGACTTTGTATGGGAGACCCATGAAGGAGTGGGCGTGGCACACTGATTTTCTGCCAGATTTTTGCTGACTACGATATTAATTTAAGTGTCAATTATGGTTATTCTAGACAGAAGATTGCCGAAGTTACAGCTGTTTCTATTTAAAATTTGTATGGGGGCTACGATAAACACTGGGCGTGGTGCGCCCATTTTCTGTGAGCCTAGTTGCTCGTATAATACTAATCCACACCTTAAATCTCGTTATTCTACGCTGAATAGTTTGCAAGTTATAACCGGTAACATTTTTTTTAATTTCCGCAACTTTGTATGGGAGACCCAAAAAGGAGTGGGCGCGGCACATTGATTTTCTGCCATATTATTTCCGACTACCACGTTAATCTAAGTGTCAATTATGGTTATTCTAGACAGAAGATTGTAGAAGTTACAGCAGTTTCAATTTAAAAGAAGTACAGACACTTTGTATGGGAGCTACGCTAGAAAGTAGGCGTGGCTCACCCACTTTTGGCGAGGTTATATAGTAGTATAATATAACTCTATGTGCAAAATATTGTTGTCCCAAGTGGTATATTATGTGAGTTATAGCAAGTTAAAGATTTTGAAAATTTCGAGGTTAGTCGCTTTGAATGCTTGGTGTGGGCGTGGTTATTGACCGATCATGCCCAATATCAATCCTCTCCGTACCCTTGGATCAGAGATTACTTATGCCAAATTACATCGAAATAGCTCAATATTTACTCAAGTTATCGTGCGAACCAGCCAGGTGACAGACAGACGGACGGACGGACGGACGGACGGACGGACGGACGGACGGACATCGTTAAATCGAAAATTTAATCGACGCTGATCACGAATATATATCCATGTCTATATCTCCGGAGATTCCTTCAAGTGGACACAAACATCTGACCGAAATGAATATACCATGCATATTGCATTATGCAGGGTATAAAAATGTTATATATATGTAAATAATTGCTTTTATTGATAGGTGGGTTCAATAAACGCATATAACAAAAATCTCCTTACAGTCGGCTGGGGCCGACCAAACTATACCCTGCATATGTAGATTTGTATATAAAAAGTTTACTCGAATATCCAACTTTTCTTTTATTTCCACTTTTCGAGAAACAATTTTTGCATATACTACTAATTTACACCCGAAATATGGTTGACTTTGACGAAGTAAAAGGATTTTAAGATAATTCCGAGGCTTAGTATGGGAGCTATATAAAAAGTGGGCGTGGCTTACCACTTTCTAGTAAATCCAATTAATTTTTCAAGGTTAATCCACACCTTAAATTTGGTGTCCTACGTTGAATAGTTTCTAAGTTATGGTGGTTAACATTTTTGTTTAATTTCCTCAACTTTGTATGGGAGCCCCAATAAGAAGTGGGCGTGGTACGCAGATTTTTCTCCAGATTATTTCCGACTACGATATTAATTTAAGTGTCAATTATGGTTATTGTAGACATAAGATTGGCTAAGTTACAGCTGTTTCAATTTAAAATTTGTATGGGGGCTACGATAAACACTGGGCGTGGTGCGCCCATTTTCTGTGAGCCTAGTTGCTCGTACAATACTAATCCATACCCTAAGTCTCGTTGTCCTAGGCTAAATGGTTTGTAAGCTATGGAGCTTAAAATTTTAGTTTAATTCACTCGACTTTGTATGGGAGACCCATGAAGGAGTGGGCGTGGCACACTGATTTTCTGCCAGATTTTTGCTGACTACGATATTAATTTAAGTGTCAATTATGGTTATTCTAGACAGAAGATTGCCGAAGTTACAGCTGTTTCAATTTAAAATTTGTATGGGGGCTACTATAAACAGTGGACGTGGTGCGCCCATTTCCTGTGAGCCTAGTTGCTCGTACAATACTAATCCACACCTTAAATCTCGTTATTCTACGCTGAATAGTTTGCAAGTTATAACCGGTAACATTTTTTTTAATTTCCGCAACTTTGTATGGGAGACCCAAAAAGGAGTGGGCGTGGCACATTGATTTTCTGCCATATTATTTCCGACTACCACGTTAATCTAAGTGTCAATTATGGTTATTCTAGACAGAAGATTGTAGAAGTTACAGCAGTTTCAATTTAAAAGAAGTACAGACACTTTGTATGGGAGCTACGCTAGAAAGTAGGCGTGGCTCACCCACTTTTGGCGAGGTTATATAGTAGTATAATATAACTCTATGTGCAAAATATTGTTGTCGCAAGTGGTATATTATGTGAGTTATAGCAAGTTAAAGATTTTGAAAATTTCGAGGTTAGTCGCTTTGAATGCTTGGTGTGGGCGTGGTTATTGACCGATCATGCCCAATATCAATCCCCTCCGTACCCTTGGATCAGAGATTACTTATGCCAAATTTCATCGAAATAGCTCAATATTTACTCAAGTTATCGTGCGAACCAGCCAGGTGACGGACGGACGGACGGACGGACGGACGGACGGACGGACATCGTTAAATCGAAAATTTAATCGACGCTGATCACGAATATATATCCATGTCTATATCTCCGGAGATTCCTTCAAGTGGACACAAACATCTGACCGAAATGAATATACCATGCATATTGCATTATGCAGGGTATAAAAATGTTTAATTTTATTTGAAATATTATACACTTGTAGAGTGTTAATGCAAACCATTATCATTCGAAGCAAGCTTTTGCTTGTTGCAATTGTTGAAATTTATATGATATTTATAAATATCAACAATTTATAAATATTTCTAATTTATTTTAAAATTTGATGAATATGTAAAAAAATAGAATCATCATAGATATTTTAATATCAATATTTCATGGACAAGGATGCACAATCACACATGAGTATATATTTACATAGAGTCAAAAGAAGAAGAAGAAGAATATGAATAATTTCCTATTCAAATAAACACTTTGAAATCAGAATCAAGTATTTACATAACCTTCACATTGAAGCACATATGTATACCTTTTTTTTTGTTGAGAATGTGTGTATACCAAAAGTGCTTTTGGTTGTTTAAATTTAGGTTGGTTTGACTTTTATTCGGTTTACCTTTCACAATATTGTTTTGAAAGCGTATAACATAAAGTTATATTTGACAATTTGCGGCATGACCAAGGAGAAAAGAACAAAATTTTCGTCAAATATTTAAATTTATTTAGGCCACCCTATGCCGGTTTCACTGCGCACCAGCTTCTGTCGTCATCAGATGGTAGTGCGGTCAACATCCTGTAATTATTTGTTTAGTACTCACATACTTACATTGCTACTTCGGCGACGATCTCAATATATGACGGCGGCAGTTTTCTTAAGTATCCAAAAAATGTGTTTAAATATTGATTTATTTAGACTTGACACTAACCGGCCTTTTGTTAGTCCTCAAAAATTATTTATTTTTTAGAATTCTGTAAAAAAGCATGTCACTCAAAGTTATGTCTATCAGAAAATATGCTAATTCCCCATTTTTTTTGGAAATTTATGGATTCCATCGCAAAAGAACTTCGCCGGCTTGGCGGCCCAAAAACGAATCGAGCCAATTCCGATTGATTCCGGTGACTGAAATGAAGCATATACCATTAAGGACGTTCTGCATGGACCGGAACAAGTGGTAATCTGAAGGCGCCAGCTCTGTGCTATAGGGCGGGTGGGGTAGAACTTCCCATCCCCTATTAGCAAGATAGTTTTTGGCCGCAATAGCAATGTACGGTTGTGCTTTGTCATGGTGAAAAATTACCGACCCGTGTCTGGTTGCATATTTCGGCTATTTCTTGATCATTGCTCTCTTCAATTGCTCTTCAATTGTGGTCGGTACAGCGCTCCCGTAATGGTTTTCCAGGTTCTAGTAGCTCATAATATATCACACGCTTCTGATCCCACCAAATACAGAGCATTACCTTGGCGCTGTGAATATTTGCCTGTGGCATCGATTCGACTAGTTGACCAGGCTTGACACATGATTTTTGTGCTTGAGATTGTCATAATGTATCCATATTTCGTCGCCCATTACCACTCGATGCAAAAATCCTTTGTTTTTCGTTCCTTTCAAGCAGCATTTCGAATATGCAAAATTGCCTTTCAACGTCTCTCGGCTTCACATCGTATGGAACCCAATTTCCAACCTTTGGGATAAACTTCAATGCTTTTAAAGGCTTGGCAACTGTTGAACGGTCTTCTCCCAATGATTCTGCAAACTCTTCTTGCATCTGGCATGTCTACAAATCCTCGTCTTCCGACTTTTTCGGCGGTGCAGAGCGTTCTTTGTTTTTGATATCAAAATCATCATATTTGAACACACAAACCACTTCTTACACTGTGTATTGGATTGAGAAAATTGTCGCTATACAATTCCACAAGCAAACAATGACTTGCAACCGGACTTTTCTTTGCAAAAACTTAACTTAACGACACTTCCCACAAATGGTGCTTTTTTCGTAATTCTTAAAAATTGTCCATCGTTAAAAAAAAATATGATGCGCACAACCAAATTGAACTTTTTTAATTGATTTAGGACAGCAAGTGAATAGACATTTAATATTACATTTCGGAGGATGAAGTACAACATCGCACTTACGTGTGGTGCCATGTAACGTAAAAGGCCGGTTATTAATTCACACACCCAATACATTGTCTTAATTTAATTTCAAAAATACTATTCATACAATAAACAATTTCTTTGTTATCATACATAAAATTTTAATAATTTTTCAACTAAGGAACTCAAGAAATTAATGCTAGCAAGCAAAGATCTCCACAAGGTGAGTGTATGCAAAGGGTACAAATATAAATTATTGTCAATATATATGCAAAATTGCAAAACTTATTTACAACTATGTATTTTTTATGATTTTGATATATTGTTCTAACATTTTTATTGTTTTTATATTTTTTTTTTTAATTTAACTTTTTAAAACTTATGACAACTTTGTTCGCAGGCAATACATTTTACATAGAGTTTCTTTTGTGCAAGTTGAATTGTAAAGATTTTAACAAAAACTTACTTATATTATGCATAATGTTATGCAAAAAAAAAAAATTATTTTGAAATATTTATTTTCATACTTGTATAGCATATTTTTTTCTTTTTACGAAAATATCTTGATTGTGAAACTTTTTTTTTCGATTCGATGCATAATAATGATTTGCTGCAAATGCATTACATCATTCTTGACAATATGACAACTTCATAAAGACGACAAAAGTTGTCGTGTTAATCCATAGCGTTTACTACGATCTACATATAATACAGAATATTACTTGTGCGACTAATTCTTATATACCTAGCTGGGTATAGCATAATATTGTGCATACAACATCATAATGAATCCAGGTTAAAATAGAACATATAATTATCTTATTGCATTGTACATATTGTATTATGTCTGATTATCGATAGTATGATATCACTATTTTAATTACCTCTTTACATAATTAAACTACACTTCGATGGTATGAAGCCATTTAATGACTACATAATTATAGTTTCATTATAATTGGAATGTATGTGCAAGTTAGAATATACTACTACCCACATAAATACATGCATATTTGCTTACTTCTCTATGTTTAAATGAAATAACAGCCTTAAATAAACGAATCATAGCATGCTCCAATAACACTGCAAATATCAGCTATTTTATTTGCTTTGTTTTTGTTTTCTTTCTAACTTCTAAATCCAATACAACCCTACGTTGACACAATTACAGTTTGTATTCGTAATATGTTAGCATGTTTATGGAGTACCTACTACTTTGGAGTTTAATGCACTGCTAATGGTTTAATTTTATTTTTATGTAAATGTACTTGTATAAAAATAAAAACTATTTTTAAAATTGCTTTATATACCGAATGCTTTTAATGGAAGTGAATTAATTATAATCAACCTACACAACGTAAAATTTATTTCGATAAATAAAACGAAGTGAGAAAGAAGAATTAGACCACGGTTTCGACCATCTTTAAATAAAAGTATTTTTATTTATAATTTATATTTTTTCAACTTAAAATATGTTTCTGTTCTGGCAGGCAATTTAAGTACTCTCGATTGTGGAAATGTAATTAAATATAAAGCATTTTCATGCATAATTTCTTAAGTAAGCATTATGTTAAAATGACAAAGTGTATACTAAAAAACAAACAGAATATCATGAATTAATCTTTCGTTAATTATTTCCAATTGATTTGGAATAATACTGCCGTAAAAATTTCGATATCAAATTCGTTATACTTCAGCCGGGGATTGAAACCACGACCTACAAATCAGAAGGCCTACAGACTAACCACTGAGCTATGGCACGCTATTTAAAAATTCTATATAAAAATTATGCCATCCCGTTGTGCAGTGAAAATTGGGAAGGACCTCTCTCCTCGTCGTTTAATACCGAACGTAGTGTCAGAAAAGGTGATTCGTTATCGTGCGACTTCTTCAATCTTATTATGAAGAAAATAATACGAGCTACTGATTTACGACATAATGGTACTATCTTCAACAAATGTGTCATGCTGTTAGCGTATGCCGACGAGCAATCAGTGCAGCATTCTCAGAGTTGGAAAGGCAGTTGCATCGAGTAAGCAATTAAGAAGTCGGATCCTCTCTCGAGAAACGAAAATCACACTCTACAAGTCTCTCATCAGCCTTGTCCTTATATATGGTGCCGCAGCTTGGACAATTTCCACCTCAGATGCTTGGAGTTTTCGAGAGAAAAGTCCTACGCAAGATCTTTGGACCTATTAGCGTTGGTGGCGAGTATTGAATAAGGTACAACCATGAGTTGTATGAACTGTATGCCGACACCGTCCTAGTAAAGCACATTAAAATTCAGCGACTGCGGTGGCTAGATCATGTCAAGCGAATGGAGGGACATGCTTCGGTTAAGAAGGTGTTATATTTGGCACCCCTCTGGTGGACGACAAGGAAGAGGAAGACCTAACCTCCGGTGTAGTGATCAAGTACTGGAGAACTTGTCAGAGCTTGGAATTTCTAACTGGCGCCAACTAGCGAAGGAAAGAGCTGACTAACGAAGCATGCTAGATTCGGCCTAAATCGATTTTCGGTTGTCGTACCTACATAAGTAAGTATGTATATAAAAATGGTATGAAGTTTTGAAATATCAGACAAAAGTTATCACAGAAACGTCGCTTATATAATTTATATTACCCAATGTACTGATTTTATAGTACTAATCAGTTATTTTAAAATTAATTGATTTCAAATTAAAATCATAAAAGTTGCTCAAGTACTAAAAATTAAAAAAAAAAAAAAAACTAATATAGTCTCACAAAAATATCCCATCCCTCTTTATAATTAATATTGTGAGTGAGCGAAAAGATTCAGTGTGAAATATGATAAATTTAATGGTTGCAATAACTAAGTAAGCGTAAGGTCCTCCTGGTTACCCTCTCATACCGTAGACGTTGATTAATTCTACTAGTGGCGTGTTCTAAAGCAATTGCTAATTACTCAATGCACTCAAGTGTGAACAAATGTTGCAAAAAAAATTGTTATTCTATATAAGTACAATCGAAATGCTCTCCATTCCATTCGAGATTATGTGTACACATGCGTGAAAGAGTTTTTTTAAATATGCGCTTCATACTATGATTAACATTTAAAGCCATGCATACTAGTTACTTATTGTAACAATTATATATATTCTTTTCAATTGACTTTAGATACTACAACGATTTAAATTCTATGGTATTTACTTGTCCTTTATATGCTAAAATTCACTCAATTTTGTTAAACACCAATGTTTTCAGCGGTCGAAGGGTAGGTGGTGTTGTACTATGGGTCTCCATGAGCTGTTCATACACTGTTCAAACGATGAATCATCATCCTATTCCTATTTCACTCGAAAGGTCAATAGCGTCTGAAGGTTGCTTTGCTTGTGAACATAAGTATTTCTACTTGAAGTGAAGTTTTCTACGAATATGGAAATAGATAAAGGCTACTTGCTACAAAATATAAGTTTTTCCCATACAAGAGCTATAAGTCGCATAATGACTGTTATTCGTAGAAAATTATATTTAAAATATCTAAAAAAATAACGACATATAAGAAGGTTCGCCCACATCTAGATACTATGTTCTTAAAAGAAACTAAATTTTGAATTGTAATTGTAATAGCTTATCTGTATCTAATGTTTTGCTATAACATTGTACAATACAAAGTAGCTATAATAGATATGCGATCTAATATTCGGATTGACCGAATTTTAATTTTTTCTGCTTCTTAAAAATGTATAGACTTCTTCCGCAGCAAAGAGAGCATATCCGTGCAATATTCTATTCACAAAATATAAGCTTTATGTGGTTGCAGTCAACAACTTTTGATATTGTTTACATAGCCACATGCATAGGTGCAACATCCGTTTACAAGGTCTGCTTCCTTGTTAGTTTAGTTAGTTTAGCAACAAATAGCAATTTGTGTATGTCACATAATCGTAATCCATCCATCCATACACCATAAGTACCTATAATATACTATACATGAAGTATATATGTAGAATATCAAATGCTTGTATTATGGCGCAAACTTGTCGGCCATATATCCTGGGAATAATGCTTGTCTGCAATGGTTTTCAATTGAAATGCCTTAAATATACATATATCAACTGAAAACTAGTCTATATATTAAATATACATAGGTATAGAGATAAGATGAACTCAATTATGTGTTTGTGATTTGCATATTTGCGTTTTTAGTTATTAAAAACATTTTCAGAAAAAATTATAAATGTTATAACTACTTGATTTTATGTATTATATATTGTATATATATATATATATATATATATATATATATATATATATATATATATATATATATATATATATATATATATATATATATATATATATATATATATGTTGTTCTTCTTTCCAAAGAAGAACAAAGAACCACAACAAATTTTCTCCATTCAGATCTGTTTTGTGCCAGCCTCTTAACTTCGCTCCAGCTCAGATTCACAGCGTAGGCTTCCGACTCCAACAATCGACTACAAGTGTTCGCTGGCCTTCCTCGTCTTCGGATGCCTTGTGGGTTTCAATCGATGGCGTTTCTTGTTAAGTCTTCGCTTTGTCTGCGCAGAACATGGCCAATCGAGCTCCATTTTCTTTTCCGAATTTCAATGAGTACTGTCGTTTGCTGAGTCTTGCTCCATAGGTTAGGAATTGATATAGTGTTAGCCCGGAAAAATTTTCAAAATTTTTCATAAGCAATGATTTATGAAGCAGTGCATTCATATTCGCCACTGATATGTTCCACGTCTCGTAGCCATACAGCAAAGATGGTTTAACATTGGAGTTAAATATTTTCAATTTTGTGCGCCGCGAGATGTGTGATGCATTCCAAATTGGACGTAGAGAGGCGAATATTGCCAATGGTTTTTGATGTGATTTTGCATGTTTTCGCTCGAACCACCCGACGTCGAGATGATGCTATCCACATAGCAAAAAGAATGTACCTCCTCCAGCTGGATACCATTAATCGCGAATACACGCATATTTTGAGGTTTATACGCATTACTTTGCTTTTTGGAATGTTGAATGCAAAGCCGACAAAGCGGCAACATCTTGTACCAGTTGCAATTTCGTCTCCATGTCCAAGTAGGTATGAAATAGCAGGCAAATGTCGTCCGCATAATCGTGGTTAGCGAGATGACCCCGTAGCCGCAGGTAATCCTACTTTCAGGTCTTGTGGCATTCTTCATAATGGTATCGAATACGATGTTGAAAAGTAGTAGTGATAATACACACCCTTGTCGTACGCCTGCGAGTATCTTTATTCTGACGCCTAGAAGTTGTTCGTGCATTCCACCCAACAACCTGCTTCGGTGTAGACGAGTTTGATCATTTTGCATGGGACTCCTTTGTATTCAAGATTGTTACGAATAGAACGAATAGGTGTATAGTGCCAAACGCCTTTTGAAAGTCAATGAACACAATGTAAAGTGGGGACCTCCATTCAACTGGTCATTGCAAGAACGATTTGGCCTGAAGTCAGCCTCTTTATGTCTGAGCTCAGGTTGAAGTGCAACAGAGAGCCTTTTGTTTATAATCTGCGCGATTACCTTGTTGTTCATACTCAATAGTGTGATTCCTCTCCAATTCTTACACTCTCAGAGGTTTCCTTTCTTTGGGATTTTTATGATTACGCCTTCATTCAGTGTATTATATATACTAGTTATATAATAAAATAACGCCTTAGCAGTGAAATTCTAAAACTTAACTACTATAATCTTGAAACTTCACTAATTGCATTTAGAAACTTTTTGTAACTCTTTGTTTCAATTTAAATTACTCTCTTGTTTTTTTCCCCCTTTTTGTTTTCTTCTCCGAAGTTTCTAACTTTTCACCAAGCAGCGATAAAAATTATGAAGATTAATCTCTTTAGAAAGTTTCTAAAAAATCTACCAAACGAGATAACATAAAAGTACAACATTAATCGATTCCCTCTGAAGCATCATGGCAGATAGTTATGTAGCTCTACATTGATGGTGCGCCCTTGACTGGCTATGATTGTATGTTAATCTGCATATTCATATAGATACGATTATGTTGAACATTAACAAACAAAGTAAGTGCAAATATAATATTGGAATATTCATATAGAAGAATAATATCTATAAAATGCAAATGAGCAACACAGGCATAAAGCAAATGCTCTGTCATTTGTTGTGCCGCAGAGTTTTAATCGTTAAAATGGCACCAATCAATCGTAAAAATGGCAAACTGATAAGATGGTGCATGAATAAATTGAATTTATAAATTTTATTTTAATTCAATGTCAATTCTACATACAAGCGTACATACTGTATATTATAGGTCTTCTCAAAACCATAAAAAGCTGCATACCAAAAATTTGAAGCCTTGCCATTTTTTTTTTTTTTACTTATAATTACACTTACTCGATTTTAAATTTTCATATGCCAATAAAAGTATATACAGTAATTACTCTCCTATATCTCGGGGATTTCGCTCAATTGTGCTCTTGGTCAGAGTATGTGAACAATAAAAGTGTATGTCAATAGATAGAATTCATTTGAACATTTAATATTGATATGATTAAATACATATGAACACTCAGACGTGATGATATTTTCAATTCAAAACCATTACGTGATTTTTCTAACCTGTCATAGACCTATTTATCACAATAGAAATATCTTTTTATTTGTATTGGGTGTGTGAATTAGTAACCGGCCTTTGATGATATATTGCGTAAGCGCGATGTCGTACATCATTGGCGAAATGTCATTTTATTTGTAAATGTCTATTCACTATTTTCAATTTAGTTGCTTGCATCATATTTTTTTTTTTCACGATGGAAAATTTTAAAAGTTGCTAAAAAACCAGCATTTCGGGAAGTTTTGTTAAGTTACTTTTTTGCAGAGAAAAGTGTGCGCTCAAGGTAGGTAGTTTGAGTGGTTGCCTGTCGACGCACCTAGGCCTAATAAAGGTCCGTTGTGATACCACCGGAGTTTTATCCCTTACCCAATTGGGTCGTCTTTGAGCCAACCTGTGGATTTTATAAATGACACTATCTTTGTTAGTTTTATTTTCGCAACCTCTGAGACGCCATAAAAAAAATCGTTCCGAATGCAGTGAGCCTTCTTCTGCCCAGAGTCTGGCATCCGCACAGGAGATGCTCATCTGTTTCTTCTTCCTCTATATTTTGGGAGCTCCTACAGTAGTCGTAAGATGATGCCCCTTCTGAAGGTTATTGTATGCTTGTGGAATTGTATGGAGACAATTATCTATACAATACATAGTGTAAGGAGTGGTCTGTGCGCTTCAAAAACGGTGATTTTGATATCAATGACAAAGATCGCTCTGGACAGCCGAAAAAGTTTTAAGACGAGGTTTCGGAGGCATTACTCGACCAAGCTTGCAGAATCATTGGGAGTAGACCGTTCAAGCATTCGACAAGCATTTAAAAATATTGGAGTTTATCCAAAAGGTTGGAAATAGGTTTCCAAAACGAATCGAAGCCGAGAGACGTTGATAGGCGATTTTGCATGTCCGAAATGCTGCTTGAAAAGCACGAGAAACAAGGTATTTTTGCATCGAATGGTAATGGGCGACTAAAAATAGATACATTATGACAATCTCAAGCGCAAAAATCATGTGTCAAGCCTGGTCAACCAGCCGAATCGATGTCAAAGGCAAATATTCACAACGCCAAGGTAATGCTCTGTATTTGGTGGGATCAGAAAGATGTGATCCATTATGAGCTATTAGAACCTGGTCAAACCATTACGGGAGAGCTGTACCGACAACAATTGAGCAGTGGTTGAAGAGAGCAATGATCGAGAAACGGTCGAAATATGCGACCAGACACGAGTAGGTAATTTTTCACTATGCTAATAGCTGATGGGAAATGTTACCCCACCCGTCTTATAGCACAGACCTGGCGCCTTTACATTACCACTTGTTCCAGTCCATGCAGAACTCCCTTAATGGAATACGCTTCACTTTAGTTACCGAAATCCAAAGTTGGTTCGATTGGTTTTTGGCCGCCTGCGAAGTTCTTTTGGCATGGAATCCATAAATTTCCAGAAAAATTGAGAAATGTTATATTTTCTGATGGACTGATACTTTGAATGACATGCTTTTTTACAGAATTCTTAAAAATAAATGATTTTTAAGCACAAAAAAAAAGGCCGGTTACTAATTCACACACCGAATAGTTAAACGAAAATCATTAAAAATCATATTTCTATTGTGCTTAGCTTTTACATTAGTGAGCTCTTCTATTACTATAATATAAATCAATGGGTAATGATTAATGTCTTTCAATTTTAATAGGAATTTTTGCACGATTGCATTCCGTAAGTATAATAGCGAAAGAGAGTAAAATATTTTATGACTTAATTTAATGATATACAATATGTCTTTAAAACCTCTCGGCATTCATTCAAATTGATATAAATGGATGTGAGTTATGAATATGTATAGAAACAGATAACTGACATAAATAGACAGAGACTTAAGCTATTAAAAATGAGTATTCTCTATTAGAATAAGACTCTATACTTTTTTCATCATATCCTTTATACTGTAGTTAATGACAGAATAACATCAACTTATATGGAGCTTCAGTGCAAGAGTGCAAGAAGAATATAAAGATCATTGTTATTCACAACTGAATTATATTATATTCATACTAAATATACACACATTTCATATACGAAATCTCATGATGTTACATGTTAAATATGTACTCCTTAGAGCATATCACCAAATACACAAATACTCACACACATACAAAAATACAATTAGTTCACTGTTATAGGATACATGTAAATAATGTTGTAGTCAATGTTACAAATGAATTGATATCCTTGTAAATGTGTATTGATTGTCGAAATCAATTATTTGGATGTTTGAGTTCAAGATAAAATGTATTTGACCCACTTCAATGAATATATTTATGTTTGATTTTATGAATTGGCAACTGCAATGACAATAAATGCATTCACAATATTCTTGTAAACGCAATCATTCATTAAACTGCATGAGCCACTTGTATAACAATCATGTACAAGCGTACATACTTATATCATTATCCAACATGTAAATGTATTGAATTACATTCTGATATATTTGCAATTCGCAAAAATGCAAATCAGGAACTTTTAATAGTATGACACGATCTAAAAGATAATATTTAAAAGTGCTGCTCAATTTCTTCCATATAGAATAAATCGTTGTAAAGGAAAACATGTTTATATACATATGTTTATATACATGAAATTTTTTTTCTTCGTTAGATCATATGGAAACTATTGTGGAACAATATATTCGAACTTATCAAAGAAAATAATTGCATTTTAAACATATGGCAACGTATATTCTTATTCGGATATTTCGGTCTATAAGATATATTTAAAAAATTCACTTTCATTCAAAATTCGAAACCCACAACCTGGTCAAATTGTCAGGCAACCAATTATTAGGTTGAATCAATGGTGCGCTTCCAAAATTTGTAAATGAACTGTATATATTTTACATGCTTCACTAATATACACATAATATTATACTTGAAACGATGATCTTTATTATACCAGGTCATTCAATATATGTGTAGGATGACACATAAATAGCGTTACTAGGATTTATCCATATGTTTTTTTTTTTTTTGAGTTCTAGGCTTCAAACGACACATAAACAACAACAACAATTGACAACAATCTGACAGTTGGTTTGTGAGTAATAGCATTTTGTGTGAAGCAGCTTTTGTTATTGAAAAAGTAAAATCGATAAAAGTGAATTTCGTGTTTTGATATAGCATTGCTTTTTGATGAAAAAAAAAATACAATGGAAACCAAACAATGGCTTGATAACCATTATCCAGACTGTGCTCTCTCGAGACAAATGGTAGAAAAGTGGATTCCAGGATTTGAATGTGGTCGTACCAGCAAAAATGATGCAGAACCCACTGGACGCCAAATTGAGGCTGTTATTCCAGAAATCAACAAAAAAAATCTCCTTACAGTCGGCTGGGGCCGACCAAATTATACCCTGCATATGTAGAGATATATATAAAAAGTTTGCTCGTATATCCATCCTTTTCTTCCACTACTTGGTATAGGACCTACATTAAGAAGCGGGCGTACCTCACCAATTTTGGAGGATCAATTTTTGCCTATAATACTAAACTACATACGTTGCAATGGGTTGACCTAGGCGTATTAATTAGTAAGTTATGGGTGTTTTAATGTTTGAGATAAATCCGAGACTCTATACGGAAGATATATAAAAAGTGGGCGTGACGTACCTCTTTCTGGTATATCTAATTAATTTTTCAATATCAATCCACACCTTAAATTTGGTTGTCCTACGCTAAATGGTTTGTAAGTTATGGAGCTTAAAAGTTTTAGTTTAATTCCCTCGACTTTGTATGGGAGACCTATGAAGGAGTGGGAGTGGCACACTGATTTTCTGCCAGATTATTTCGATATTAATCTAAGTGTCAATTATGGTTATTCTAGACGGAAGCTTGCCGAAGTTACAGCTGTTTCAATTTAAAATTTGTATGGGGGCTACAATAAACAGTGGGCGTGGCGCTCCCATTTTCTGTGAGCCTAGTTGCTCGTACAATACTAATCCACACCTTAAATCTCGTTATTCTACGCTGAATAGTTTGCAAGTTATAACCGGTAACATTTTTTTAATTCCCGCAACTTTGTATGGGAGACCCAAAAAGGAGTGGGCGTGGCACACTGATTTTCTGCCATATTATTTCTCACTGCCATGTTAATCTAAGTGTCAATTATGGTTATTCTGGACAGAAGATTGTAGAAGTTACAGCTGTTTCAATTTAAAAGAAGTACAGACACTTAGTATGAGAGCTACGCTAAAAAGTAGGCGTGGCTCAACCACTTTTGGCGAGATTATATAGTAGTATAATATAACTCTATGTGCAAAATATTGTTGTCCCAAGTGGTATATTATGTGAGTTATAGCAAGTTAAAGATTTTGAAAATTTCGAGGTTAGTCGCTTTGAATGCTTGGTGTGGGCGTGGTTATTGACCGATCATGCCCAATATCAATCCCCTCCGTACCCTTGGATCATAGATTACTTATGCCAAATTTCATCGAAATAGCTCAATATTTACTCAAGTTATCGTGCGAACCAGCCAGGTGACAGACAGACGGACGGACGGACAGACGGACATCGTTAAATCGAAAATTTAATCGACGCTGATCACGAATATATATCCATGTCTATATCTCCGGAGATTCCTTCAAGTGGACACAAACATCTAACCGAAATGAATATACCATGCATATTGCATTATGCAGGGTATAAAAATCCACAAATTGCTTACGAACGATCGCAAATTGAAGATGCACGAGCTAGCTAATACTTTAAAGATATCAGATGGTAGTGTTTTTACAACTTTACATGAACATTTGGGTATACGCTCTGTGCAAAGTGTGTGCCGCCGCATGAGCTCTACAGTCGACCAAAACCAACAACGTATTTATGCTTCAATGGAGTGTTTGGCGGTGTTAAACCGTAATAAAACCGAATTCTCTCGTCGATATGTGACAATGGATGAAACATGGCTTCAACATTACACAACACAATCCACAATCCAATAGACAGTCAGCTGAGTGGACAGCAGTCGACAAATCGAATCCAAACCAGGCAAAGACGCAACAGTCGGCCGTCTGTCGTGATGGCGTCTGTATTTTGGGATGGGAACGGAATAATATTCATCGACTATATCATCAACAGCGACAATTATTGTGAACCTTTGGACCGATTGAAGGCTGAAATCGCAAAGAATCGGCAGCATTTGCAAAAGAAAAATGTGTTGTTTCACAAAGACAATGCACCGTGTCACAAATCGATGGCAAAATTGAATGAATTAAGCTTCGAATTGCTTCCCAACGCATCGTATTTTCCAGATTTAGCCCCCAGATATCAAGAGAATGTTTTTTGGAAAGAAATTTAAGTCCGATGATGCAGTAATCGCTGCAACTGAGACCTACTTTGACGAGAAAGAGAAATCGTACTCTCGTAAAGTGGTATCGAGAAGTTGGAAAATCGCTGTACTCATTGTACTCGCACTCAAAGGCAACGATGTTGAATAATAATAAAATCGAGTTTTGTCAACATTTTTGTTTTTTTCATACTTTCCCTACGGACTTATTGAATGGCCTGTTACATACATTTATATCGATATATAAAAAATTTGATATTTGTAAGTGGTTGCGCAACCGAAAAAATCCCATATGTATCGTATGTAAATAAATGTAAATAATTTTTTATTTTGTTTTCATATTTCATAAAATAAATATTTGTATATAATATTTGATTTCATTTTATATGTTGTATATAATTGACTTAGTTGGTTTATTTAAGATGGCATTTCAATTTAATCTGAGCGCATACATATTTGTTATGCCCTCGTATGCAAGACTATTTGACCTTTGAAGAACTCAAAGCATAAGTTTTCAGAAATGGTTTATCGGTTACTGTACATGTCTCACACACACACACACACTTGTATGTTTTGTACCATAAATGTGCGCTATATACTTAAATGTGAAATTGACAATTCATCAAAGTGTGTTATTTAAAGGTCGAGGTATCAACAAATCTTAAATTGGATAGCTACTAAAGTTTTAACTAATTTGTAATTCTAGAAATTTATTTTTTTCTTATTTTACATGAATCATTTTATAAGGATATTTTTACAATAAAGTATAATCAGATAAAACCCTCAATAAAATACTTAAATATAAAGATGATATTATAAATTCAGCGATATACTTTAAACACTTTATGTCTAATATTTTGTCTACTAACATTGACAATGCACAAAGAACATTGTGTGTAACAAAATCGAAAACAAGCCTAATAGCATATCGTTTCGTTCATTATGAGGGTGTTATTACTAGTTATGCTCAAACAAAATAGGTCAAACACATAAACATACGAATAATACTATTGTAAGTATTGTAATTAAATGTTGGAGTGTTGGAGACAACAATAAAATAGTAAAATACAATAGTAATAATAAATAATAAACATACATACGCATATTTATTGTACTATGTCAACATACTATGTTTATATACATGTGTATAATATAAATGAGTTTGACTTTTATCACCAAAGTGTTAAACTCATTAATACGGTACATATGAATCTACACATATTATATGTTTATATGTATGTATGTTATTGGACAATCAATCAACGCCATCGAAATTGTTTTTTTTTTGTTGATTATAATTGAAGTTATAATTGTTCCTAATAAAGTTGTTTTATATTTGCAGTTCAAACTATTTGATTAATAACTAAACTCTACAGAATAGGGTCATAATAAAAAAAAAACCAACAAACAAAATTCAATGACTCAGTTCATTTGATTTTATTGTGAAAAATAAATCATGATATTTGAAATGAACAGAATTATTTCTATTATTTATTCGAGTTCACTTGATGATTTTATTTCATTGTTCTCGTCGCAATCGTTCTTCCATCTTCTTTCGTCACTTTATAGTCTATCACTTACAAAGTAGGAGATATCACATGAAAAATTCATTTATCATTTTAAACAATTATGTTGTTCTTTCTACAATGACTCTTGGTATTGCATAGTACTAATACTGTCGAAAATTTAGCACGCACGAACAGTACTGGAAGAGAAACTCGGCAAAGTGTCCATCGGAGCTTATAAATGACACATATTTATTTATTTATCTTTTTTCTTGGTATTTTATTTAAATTTTTTATATGAAATAAAAACAAATGCTAGGAATAAACCCAATCCGTCTTTACAAAAATTGCGATATGCTTTTTATATGTCATCAAATGGCATCACATTTTGAGTGAACTCACAACACAATAAAAAGTAAGCTTTAATAATTTTTCTAATAATACCAAAATGTTGCTATTATTATAAAAAAAAATTAAATAATTATAAATAAATTATATTATTATAAAATCAGTGTTGTATCAGAACTTTTTATATTGCCATATGTGAACATACATATATTTACATTTTACCATTTTTACAAACTCACAAAATCTAAATTTTCAAGGTATTTATGAAACAATTTTTTTTAATTATTTCTGAAATAAATATTTGAATGTTCTTTGAAAGCAAATTCAAATACTCCACACGTAATACAATAAGTGTAATATAAGAGAATATATTATTAATATTTAATATTATTCAATATACATTATTATATATAATATTATTTCAATATTGATAATAAAATAGTTGAAATTCAAATGAAACTTTATAATAATTCTACACATAAAGCATAGTATGAATTATTATTTCATAACAAATAAAACTACTCATACGCCATGTTGCCTCTGGAATAAATACTGCGATATTTTTACCTTTACCTTTTTCTCTTTTCAATTTGTTATTTAAACAAACAAAACAATACATTATAAATTAATATTTCATATACTATTGCTGCAAAAGACTTACATACATACATAAAACTAAATAATTGCTAATTGTCTATGCACGAAGAATAGAATATCACTTTTTTCTGATATATGTGTAAGCAAAGAAATTTGTTTTGCTGTAAATTGAAACATATTTTACGAATCACTTTTCAATGTTGTTAGATTGACATTCATATATTTGCAACTTACTCTTTTTTCATCGTCCATTGATTTTAATATATAGGACACATACACATGTACTCTGTGGTTGCTCTTCATTTAGTTGCAGTGCTGTTGTGATTTCATTTAAATTAAATTACCTAATAAGGTGACATTAAGACAATAAATATATATTAGAAATTGTGTTTCTAAAAATCCGTTTCAAATAAATGTATTACAAAATTTATTTTAAAGAACCCACATATAATAATGCGGAATGAAATAAGAAACAAAAAGGCATGTATCAATAAACATTTCAATAGAAATCATGAATATGAACCGTATAATGAAGTTTGTTCTTGTATTTTTTATTTTATATTTTTTATTTTTCTAACTTTGCTTTATACAAAGTGATATTGATTTTAGTGTTTGCTGTAGGTGCAAAATTAAGAAAAATTACCTTTTTGTTTGACATTTGATAAAGTGAAAAACATCTGAATGCCCTTGAATTTCTTGAAAATACAAAATATGTGTAAATGAAAATATATAAGGTCATGAATATAAAGAAATTATATTAATGCGACAGTTCTATATTATATTGTGAGAGGATGTAATGTAAAATTAACTAAAAATTTAACGGATAAAGGTGTTAGGGCTTTTGAAATGAAATGAAGTGATGAAAATTTTCTTTGGTAAGAGCAGAATTAATATTTGAATATTTACGCACTATCTTAAAAAGAATAAATTAATAATATTCCACTTTTATTTCGCTATTTGCTTCTCTCATCATTGAGCTGCATTCTAAATATTTCATCTATTTGGTTATTAAAGGATACAATTTGTCATTAACAAGTATTTTATACAAAATTTCAATGGCAGAGTTTTGTTATGCAATGCCTTTACTTCATCTCTTCAACTTTTTACTTCATCATAAAGACAAAGTTGAGATTTAAATTTTACAAGTAGGCAATATTGCTAATGAAAATACGAGTATGTATCCGTTCCTCATGAAATCCCCATATAATGCGGGCAAGAATAACTACACCAGCCATTATCGCCCTTTTTCATACGTGTTGTTGGCTTCGTATTCACATTACAAGCTTGCTCTTCATTTGTTGATTGTCATGAAGTCAAATGAGAATTTAGATGTTGTTTCTTTTGCCTTTCTACATGTGCCTCCGGAAGAAATTATATCGTTTTTGTGTTTAACTTTTTTGGTTGCTATATTTTTGTTTCTACATATTTGTAGATATTTTGATTGTTTTATTTTTGTTTCAATCAAGTTTTGACATTTGTAAATAAAATTAACTTTGAGAGTTTTGTTTTACTACTGATGCTAAAATATTGGTATGAAGTAGAGTACTCGTGCCACACCAGCTGCTAGTACATCTTAAAATCCAAGTGAGGTATTATCGATTTTTTTATTTTTCAGTTTTATTTTATTTAATACAATATTTGTTGTCGCAATTATTAATTTCTATAGCGATAAAAAGTTCTTCGAAAAAATTTTGTATAGCAATTTTCAAGCTAAATTTATGTTTCCACCTATATTTCATCGATATTTTTACTCCAAATCACTCCTGTCGCTTTTTTTACCATAACATTTGCTAATAGAGACGTGACCCGCTTTAATATACATGTATGCTAAGTACGGAACTTTGTTGTTCGTTAAAAAAATTCAACAGATTAAATTCTTAATATTGCTTTGCATATACTGCTTTTGGCTAAAGTGCAGAGGCGGTAGAGTGCGCGATCCCCAATCATAAAAGTGTCCATAACTTCTGCATAAGTACACTTTTTTAAATTTTAAATACAAAAGTGAAGAGCCTTTATCATTTTTTAAGCATGGGCGCCCATAAACCAACAACATGACCCCCCCCCCCGTGCAAGTTTTCCAAAATTTGAAAGAAAAAAAGTTGTTTTTCGGGTTCCTCGAACCTCGAAAATGCATTTTGGAACATTTTGTGTTTTTTGGGGGTAAACCCCGCCCATTTTTTTATCCACCTATTAAAAACTTGCTAAAAAAGTACCCTCTGTTATATCCAATATTACAAAGCTTAGTACTTTCGTTCAATTTTCAAAATTTCTTTTTCTTTTTACGTATAAAAATAATATTTTTCGTATTCATTTGCAAATAAAAAAAAACTATAAAAAAATTTTTTGGTATTCATTTGCAGATAAAAATACGTATGAAAATAATTTTTTTCCTATTCATTTGCAAAAAAAACAGATGTCCGCCAATATAATAAATACCAATACCATTTTATATGCTAGCCTTCAGGAGGATGGGTTAGGGCTTGGGGTTCGCAAATTGATGGAGTGGGGGCTAATTCCCAAGGAAGGGGATTATAAATGTCCCCGCGGTCATTCATTAACTCTGAGGAGAGATGGGGATAATTTTAAGTGGCATTGCGGCGCATATATCCAAAAAAAAAGGATAAAAGATGCGATTACAGCATTGGCTTACGGTCTAAGATCTTTTTTTTTTTACCGTAGCCACTTATCGCTGGTGCAAATCTGTCAATTTGTGGTTTATTAGGCTTACAATGTAAGGCTAAACGTCATTGGCCCAATGACTGGCATTACTGCAAACCACACTTTGGTAGATTAGTCATCTTTTTGCCGCGAAATTGTGTTCGATTCGATTATTCGAAACAAGGTGAGCGGTTAAAATAAAGGTCATTGACATTTGCATTATTACGAATTGCTGTAGTTTTCCAAGTAGCTAGAATATTGTGCCCATTTTGTATTCACCGGCAATCGGAGTATGCTTTTCACAAGCTTACGTCCATACATATGTATATGCAGAGGAATTCAACATTACGTTCCCAAATTTTTTAACAGTTGATTTAGCGATTCTTGCCTTCTTGAATATGTTCGCCTCCATATTATTGTGAATGCGCACTGGATAAAATATAGCTGCAGTTGAAAGCAGTAATCATCCATAAATGATCCAAATATATCGATTCATCATCACGCTCAAGAACAGAGCGCGCACCAACAATGATTACGGCTTACGTACATATCTAACTACAACATTCAATTTGTGGCAAAATTGTAGTCAAAGAACCAATTAGGTGATAATTAGGTGTTTGAAGAGTTGGAAATCGATCAAATGTTTTTTGATTAAGCAAATTTGTCTCATTTGGAGCAACCTCAATCCACAAATGACTCATCAACTATCGGTGCATCCCAAAAAAATTAATTAGTTGTTACAATTTGTGGGTCGGCGGCAAAATAGTCCTTCAAAACGAAGCTGTCATCGCCAATAGCAACCGTTATAGAGCTATGTTGAAAAATGTTTTGTTCCCAAAGGTACTTCAACATGGTCTTGGAAACCTTTGAACTCAGCAGAACGGTGCTACATGTCAGATTGCCCGATATATTGAAGGAAATGTGCTAAGCGTGAACAAAACAACTGTCATTGCCAATAGGGACTGTCGTACAACCATGTTCAATTATTTGTTGCTTTCAAAGGTATTTCAACAGGCCTTTGAGCCCCTTGAATTCAGCAGAATGGTACTACATGGCAGATTGTCCGAGATATTGAAGGAAGTATGCTAAGCGTGAACAAAATAGCATCTATTGCAGGCATGAAAAGCAATATAGCTAGCACTCGTGATTTTTATTTGAATTTAAAAGCCTACGCGCTTTAAAAAACACCCTATAGTTAGTTTCTTGTTACGCATATCATAATTACTGTCTGAATTATTTTTATGAGAGCAATAAATTTTATATGAATGGTACTCGTAGTGTCGTATGCATACCCACTTCACTCTAATTATGATTGTGATTGTGATTTTCTGTGTTCTTTTTTTTTTTTTTTTTCTTTTTCTCTTTGTTATATCAGTATCTTCTTATTATTTCATGTTAATTAAGTGTTGGAAATTTTATAATTACAATGTGTTTATCAATTTTTAATTACAATGTGTGCCGATAATAATGTCATCTTTATAAGAAGGGAACTTTAACATTGCATACAAAGCATAATTTAAAAATCAAAAAGAGCTTTAACAACAACTATGTTTCATAATAGTGTAATTTAAGTGATATTCTAACAATAATAGCAATTGATAAGCAAACAAATAGTATGGGGCTGTGAAGGAGGTGCCGGTGGTATGCGGGTTGGTTACCTTCTTTGCCTTAATTGTTGTGATGGTGGCTGTTGACACGTCGGGTAGTTTGTTCTAGGCACAGATACCACTCACTTTTTTTTTATTATTAGATTTAAAGTTAGTTTCTTTTTAGTTTATTTTCTTTCATTTACAATTATTTTCAATTTTCACTTCTTTTCGATTAATATATATGAATTACAATTTTACTCAAATTTAATACCACTCACTGTCTTCAAAAAGAAGTAAAACGAGAATGAGAATAATAATAAAAAAGATCAAGGGACAAATGTAGAAAAAAAGAGAGCAAGAGAGAGAAAACGGCAAATATGGAAAAAATAACATTTTACATTTACAGTGGGTTGCCAACCCAATGGAAAATTATAATTTAAAGTTAATAAAGAAATTAATTAATGGACAGTACGCGACATTTATGTTCTGGCGTAGACAAATATATTGAACTAATGAAACATATTATGATGTTGAATTTTAAAGCGATTGCTGAATTAGTTTATATATAATTTATTGAATTAAAGATTCATATTATAAAGTCTAGGAAAAACAAATATATTATTTTTGCATTAAATTAAAGGTTTTATTTAGCATTTAGATAGAATGATCCGATTTAGGTCAAATATACACGTTGTTGCCATTTTGAAGGTAATTTGGTAATGCCTATTACCAAAAAACTGAGACAGTCAATTTTCCAAGCTCATTTTGAGGCAAATTTTTCACCAGCATAATCATTCGCCATATATAAGAACAGCTAATAATCAATTGGTGCCAGGTCCGTACTATAAGGTAGATGCATAAGAACCACCCAACCAAGCTCCCGGACTTTCTGGGCCTGGCGTTGTCCTGATGGAACAGAATTCCTCTTCTATTCATTCACATATTCAGCCGTTTCGGCTTGCGTTTTCGCCTTTATCGAAGAAAACCTGTAAAATATGTAGTATTTTTTCTATACTGGTGTCCATTTTTGACACATGCTTAAACAATACAGAGTCAAGCAATCACAAACTGCCTGAAAAGTTTATTTAGTACGAAATCCTTTCTTTCTGACGCCATCTAGCGTAACCAGATCGCACTTATACAACGCGCTTTCCAAAGCCATCTATTGGAAAAATAATGGATTACTTTTTACTACACCTGATATATATTGTGTAGTATACGGAATTTCTTGTGCTGAATCGTTGAATATGTTGAATAGAACTTACAGTGGATTTGCTTAATCAAAAATCCAAATGTATTAGTTCCACATAACATTCAAAGGTGTTCATAAAGATATTCATAATACGTCTCAGATCAAATCAGTGCTCCAAAATTGGCTGCAATTGAAGAAAACTTCGATAAAAGAAAGAAATTCGTATTTTCTCGATAATCTTCATTACAGAAAATAATTGTAAATAATTCCAAATAATTAATTAACGCTTCAGCTTCTACAGCAATCGGTAGTCAAATCAAGTCATTTTTTGTAAAAAAAAATAATAGAAAAACACTTTCAGTTTAAGTTGCCTTCCGAATGTGTAAGTGAACGGAAATGACGTTTTTTTAGTTGTTGAACGTTTTGCATTTCTTTTCAACAATTCTTTCTCACACTTGTTGTTGTTGTTATTGTTGTGTAAATATAAGTATGCCATATAATGCAATATGGAACGCACTTGACTGCAATTCAAGATGCTTTTTATTGTTGTTTAGTTTAGCGATTTTGATTTTTATTATTTGCTACTATTTCGTAATTTTTTTGTTTGCGTTTTACAAATGCCTTTCACATATTTGGTACACATACTCATGCGTATGTATATGTATTATTGCCTACAAGTAACTATATGTATTTCGAATGAAGAAATAAAAATTGTATGCATGCAGTTGACGATTTTTTTTTGTTTTGTTCTTTCATCTTCTTTCATCGCATTCCTGAACACAGTGGGAAGCATTTGTTGTTCTGCAATATTTTGCACCATTTGTGGCTGATACAACTGTGATTTAAAGCAACAGATTTTGCACTTATTCTATTGGTTTTTCTATGTTGAAGAAAAATTCACTACGGTGAAGACACAATACATACAATTGTACAATTTTCACGCTCATTTCCACTTAAATGCATTTGAAGTGAATAGCGCCATAACACACTGTACAACCGTTATTTTTATTGTAAAAAAAATATTATAAATATAAAATGACAGGTAATTATATATGCAATTTAAAATCAATATTTATTCAAAAACTACCCCAAATATTTCCATGTAAAAATAACATTTTGAAAAGAGCCAATACGAGTAGATTAAATTTCAATGGAACAATTTGATTTCGAAATGTTATTGAACCTCTGCAAAGTCTTTACTATTTTTACTTAATAGCGGATTATCGTAACATCCATATTATTGTTGTAATTAGTTATTTTGGTAAACTGTTCTTATTGGTCTTCAATTTGCTCAATATGTACACTCCTCATTGGTAAGTAGGCAGATAGATATTCACTATACATAATTACATCTATGCGAACGATATCTTGCTTTTAGCTCAATACTATTAAAGACACGACTTATTAATTGGCACAAAAATTTTATACCAAAATCTATTTTAAATCGCAATAAGCACACTATCTTCTTTAATTATCAAACCAATCAGCTACCCAATATATTAGTTATGGGTGCCTGATCCTTTATTATTTTGGTTTTCTTTCATCGCCGGATATTTAGAATTTTCATCATTAAAACAATCGAGACAAAATATCGAAAATCATATACACAGAAGACATAAACAGTTCTGAACCTCCCATCAATTAAATACAAAACAAGAAACATTTATTTAATCAATCAATTTTACTGAATATAAAAAATATCATGACCAACCATCGTAATGGTCGTAAAAATGCCAAATCAATAAATTATTTGCTGTTGCAGCGTCTAGAAAACGTGATTGCTTCGAATGTGGTTACATATACTCATGGTGTATGTGTATTTATAATAACAGCTGTTGATCAAACAAAGAAACCCCTTACAAATGGTTATATAAATAAAGTTCTACTAACATTACGGAGCTATACGCACATAAAACCTATTTAAGTTACCACTATGAAATTTATTGAGATTTATTATGTATTTGTGCTTTAAAGCGTGCCATAGCGCAATTTTTTGTCCGTTATGTTCGTCTATTGGTCATATCCTTTTACAAATATTTTGGCAAAAACTAGCTAAACTTGATGGACTGTCATTGTCGATAAGGATTGATAAAACGCGGGCATTTTGTTTCCAAGTCGGGGTATTTCTCAGTCAGCCAGGGTTAACAAGAGGACAGAGTAAAAACTCTTGTTGTAGGAAGAGAACCGTCTGGTAGATCTGTCTCAGCAGAAGTCTCTAAGCGACTGATAGTTGTGTAAGGTACCGTGACCAGCACCCTGGCCTCACACCTAGAAGAGGGAGATCCTTGATAACAATATATACATAGGAATCACCAACGTGGCGGCGTATGGTTGCTCTTGGTATATGCGGTTAGCCAAAATGACCCCGGGTAGAGCTGAGGACTCACAGGCGACTTCTTTGAGCGAGCTGTCGATTATTGAATGCCTGGCTTAAAGCAAGAACTACTTATAGCCGCCGAGCGAATTAATGCCAGCGCGAATATAAGAGCACTTGTTGGGGTAGCAGAGCTAATCGTACGGGCCGATTCAAAATTCAGCAAGATCATATTAATTAGTAGATCAGATTACTACTTATTCGATCAAGCGTCGGTGGTTTCATCCCATGCGTTAGAAATTTATGCATCTTTAGTACATATCTATGCACAAAGCATCTAGGAATTATGCAGTGTAAAATTCCTATGACGCTACGTTTTACGCATTGAGTGAAAATTCACTTTAATCTTTCTTCTTTCTCTGTTATCATAGCGACTGACTATACGAGTATGTGTATGTGTGTATACACCTATGTATACTATATATGGTTTGTATATTTGTAGTGCGTGGGGTTTTTAATGATTTTATGGAGAGTTTGGAGATAGGTATGTGAAAGGCTGTAACAGGCCCAGTTTTAGCTTGTTACAACCTTTAAAAATTATGAATGAGCTTGTACACTATAAGTGTTAAGACATTTTTTTGATATGTGTATATGAACAAGTATATAATTATTTGCTCATTTTGTTTAATACTTCAAAACATACTGTGTTAAAATAGAAACAGTTTTTCAAGTAAATGCTAAAATCAATTGTACAATTTGCTCCCAATTTCATACCGATTTGTTAAAAAGAAGATGAATGGATTTGATTGTCAAAACATGTCTCTCTCTCTCTCTCTCTCACTCTCTCTCTCTCTCTCTCATTGCACGAGCTTTATGTCTTATGTACAGAGAGTTCCGATTGTCAATATCTCAAATGTGAACTGCTTACAGTGTTATCACAACTTTCTTAAAAGTACATTTTCATTTTCGTTTCACTTGTGTGTGCACCGGTACTTTCTGCGGTTTATGGTATGCAAACCGTAGCTGCATAGTTCTGCTCCAGTATTTGAGACATTCTAGCTAGTGCATCAGGCTTTTCGAATAGTACGTGTACAAGCTTGCTGCGTGTACGATTAAGTTGCATAAACATTCATTGAACCGTACAATATGTGATGTGTATGTGGTAGTTATTTAGATAAAGCAAACCTTCATGTTGGCAACAGTAAGTCTTTCTAGTCATAGAACCAAAAGAATAGGCATACATAGCGTAGCACAAAAGCAATGCAGCTTACTTACATACATTTTATTTTATTTATTTTTTTACATGTATTTTAAATAATAAAATATCAACTATAACATAGAATATACATAGATAGGTATTTGTAAATAGAAACAAAACATAATTAACTTTCATAAAATTTTGAATTTTGCCTTTTTTAGTAATTATGCTGGCATATTGCCAATTCAAGACCTTCAAAGTTGTTCTTAATCTGAAGGCAACACTTTTAAAATGAGCATACTTTTTTATTTATTTTTTATTTACTCTAAGGACATGCGTCTGACACTTTTGATCCACAAACTAATAACAAACATTTCGGCAAGCATTGAAATGTCTATTTATCTATATGTAGTTGATTATATTATGTGATACTTCATTTAAAATTGCCATGGGAAAAACTTTGTTGTTGCTTCGAATGTGGTTACTTGGCCTTCACCCAGTTTCAACGTCAGTATCGAACACCATTTATTGATTACATTTCAAAATGTGTAGTGAGAAATTTTTTTAGTTGGATAAAATTGTGGTTTTCTTTACATTTGAAAACATTCGTGGAAATGCATTATTTTCATGATAGCTGGCACTTCAAAATGAAGTAACATTGACTGATTTTTAATAGGTATTAAAGTAAGCACAAAGAAGTGGTTACATTATAATATCAAATAACTTTAATGAATTAACAAAAGGTAAGTGGCCATATTATACCGTTGAAATTTGAAAAATTCCTAGTTGATTTAGGACACAATTGTTAATTAAAATAAAATTTTGTGGTATTTTCCATAAAATTTTCTATTTTGTTTTTGTTTGTTATAACAAAGGGTGCTTTTTAGCAACTTTTTTTTTTGGCTGATCAGCCAAAATGACATGAATCGACTTACAAATGAACAACGGTTGCAGGTTATTGAATTTTATTATCAAAATGCATGCTCGGTTAAGAAAGTGTATCGTTCACTTCTTTCATTTTGTCAGGTCAAAAGTCAGTTTGGGCGACCTTCTGAGGCGACTATACGGAATGTTGTGTTGTTGACGACCGCGAATTATCGATTCAGCAGCGTTCGCAGCAATTGGGCCTCTGTTACTCCACTATGTGGAAAATTTTCGAAAGGATTTCGGTGTAAAATCTTTTAAAATACAGCTGGTGCAAGAATTGGAGCCACACGACGTACCACAACGGCTAACTTTTGGTTAATGGGCGCTAGCAAAGTTGGATGAAGATCCACTTTTTTATCGGAAAATTGTGTTCAGCGACGAAGCTCATTTCTGATTGAATGGATACGAGAACAATTAAAAATGCCGTACTTGGTGTGAAGAGCAGTCATACGCATTGCAAGAACTGCCAATGCATCCCGAAAAATGCACTGTTTAATGTGGATTATCGGCCAATGACATCATTGGACCGCACTTTTTCAAAGACGACAAAGGCAGGAACATTACTGTGAATGGCGAGCGCTACCGTGCGATGATTACAAACTTTGTTTTGCCCAAAATGGAAGATCTAGACTTGGCTGACATGTGGTTTCAACAAGCCACATGCCACATAGCATGCGAAACAATGGCCCAATTGAGAGGCGAGTTCCGTGAACTTAGTTTATTTCACGTTTGGGGCCGGTTAATTGACCTCCCAGATCGTGCGATTTAACACCTTAAGACTATTTTTTATGGGGCTATATTGAGGCTTATATCCATAGCGTCAAGCCCGCAACTGGTAGACGCACTGGAAGATAATATTGAAGAATTTATTCGTCAGATACCGGTCGATATGTTAAAGAGAGAGTATGCCAAAATTCGACCCAGCGAATGAACTATTGAATTATATAGATCGTTCTATCGACTCAAATAAAGATTTCATAAATTTTCTAAATTTTATGTTTTTTTTTTTAATCAAATCCGAAGGCTCTTAAAAAATCACCCTGTATATAGTATATGGATCAACATCAAGATCAATTATAAATAAAAAAAACACACATACATATGTAAGTTAATTTAGAACACAATTGTAAAATAACTAAATTTTTGTGGTACCTTCTATATATATCTTTCTCTTTTGTTTTTTTTTATTATAATACATACATTTAATTCAATAGACATATGCTACTATGCATTTGCTTTAAATAATTCAAGTGTAACATTTTATGCTAAATAAACTCAATTTGTGTAAAAATAAAAACTGAACTTAAATTATTCTAAAATATTCATATAAACCAGTAATTGAAATTAGAGCCCCAAGCATTGGTCTATCCTCTTGTCCAGTATAGCTCTACGTCTTATGACTATTTTTATTTTCTAACAGCTTTTTCATTGTTAATTAAACCACAAATTATAGTGGCAAAATTATTTTAATTTAAATATTTCAAATTATAAGCTACATTAGTGATTTTCTATATAAGAATGTATATATATATGATCTAAATATTGGAAATTCATTCAAATCTAAAACGACACTTGACAATAACCGCTCGACTTTTACAGCAAATATTATTGATATACATACGAACACATTTCTATATACAACAGCAGACAATAATGGACCATTTCAATAGCAATTTGCTGAAGAAGCTCTATCGATGATACAAACAAAGATGACTATAATAAAATCAAAAATAGCTGAGTTGTCAAAAAAAGAAAATTTCTCCTTTCTATCTCCTGTCTTTGTGCTATTATTTCGTAAGAATTATATAAAACGCCATGGGAACAATATATACAATGGCCAACAAAATACATACATACATGAACAATAAGAATGTATATATGGGAATCCAACACTATGTTTTTGTTAGTGTTGGCATTTTCCTTTTTTCTTCTTCTCGCTAACTTTATTTGCTTCCTTTCAGTTTTTGAACGAGTGTAGAATTATAAAATATTAACCATAAATATACCACTGGCTCGAAATACGTACAAACGAGAAGGAACGAAGGAACAATACGCTATTTGCCGTTGTTTCTCATTATGTGAAGGGTATTTTATATAGGCCCCCCAAAATAGAAACAAACTATTGTACGATTTGTTAGTCTTTTAATAAAAACTAGTCAGCAGTCTGTCTACACGTACACACTATCATACAGAGGCAATGGAGTAGCAAAGATGTAGTTGTGCCTTAAATAGTAGCCAAACCATGAACACGTTTGAAAGATAGACAAGAAAAAAAGGTTTTGGTTATATTTGAAAAATTATGTGGTGACCATTGCGTACATACCAATGGGTACTGCTGCTTTATTATTATATTATTCCTCTTCTTATTCGTATATTTCCTTTAGTTTCTTATATTTGTTGACAATTCGTGAAGAAACCTTCATTACCATGAATTAAATGTGAGAGTAAGAGAGAATGCGGTGTTGGGAAAAACAAATGAGCCCCTCGAGCTTAAGGTGTAAGCTGTCAAATATTGTATCATTTTACAAATTTAATTTACAATTTTGTGTTGGCAAGTCAAAAATGAACAAAAATACGACAAATACTAGACGATTTTCAGTTGGCGAATATTTGTGCAGATACTTCCCCACCCTAAAACTTAGCCCAGAGATATAATATGACAAGAGCATTTGCAAAATTGTATTCACAAAAGTTTTCCATTAATATTTAACCTTTATGATTAGCATGTAGCATAAATTGAAATTTCCAACACCAACAAAGTGACAGTTTAGGCATTGACCAAATTATTGTTGTCATATAATAAATTGGAATAATAATAATAATAAATTTGTTTGTTCATCATGTCGTATTATGGGTTGTGACAATGTTTATTTAAATTCCAAATTTATAAGAATATACTTTAATTGATCTAAAACGGTCTACTAATAACGGATATTTGTATTACAAAATATGTTATACATATAGTATAAACAAATAGGGCAATACATTTGAGTAGATAATTATGTAAAAGTTGTGGTGAACAATTTTGCCTCTTATAAATTATAAATACGAGGCATGATTGATTAAAATCTGTGTGAAACCCAAAAATTTACCCATTGTGTCACCATTCATCACTGATGCTTACATCCTGGGCATCTACAGAGGCAGTGGTAAACAGTTTCATCCTCTTCCTGATACTGGCAGCTGCGATAAAAAGCGCTAGCCGGTAAACCAAGCCTTGTAGCTTGCCTACCCACAAGCCAGTGGCCCGTGAGTATGGCAATTACATTACTGATAAATTTCCTACTCATTGACAATAGTGAACGAGTTCTTCTATTGTCAAGAGTTGGCCAGACTTTCCTAGAAGTAACACAAGAGCTCTCATCCTGCCATCTTCTGTTGTCTATGGTGAGGCAATGTGGTGTGATAAGAAGCTTGCATGTTGCAAGAGGAATTCCTACTTCATGAGATGGATAGATCTCTGGCAACCTAGTGCCCTATCTTGCCAATTCATCTACCCCACAGTTCTCTGGAATATCCCTATGCCCCGGTACCCATCCAATGTATACATTGTAGTGCTCCGCTATCTCGTTAAGGGCTGAGCGGCATTTAAGGGTAAGTGGCGATTTGTCGAACGATTTGTACCGCCTCCTTTATAGCCATAATCTCGGCTTGAAAAACGCTGCAAAAGTCTAGTAATCGGAACTTAAGTTTAACGCGTAAGGAATCCGAAAGGACGCCACCTCCTACCCTTCCCTCTAATTTGGAGAATGTGTCCGTGTACAATTGTACCGATTGAACTTCAGTTTCATTAACAATACCCCTATTACGTTCGTCCCTTGAGGGTATATGGGTTGAGAATCTCTTGTCAAAACATGGTATAGGAATGGTATAGTCGATGGCATTCGGAATTGTAGTGCACTCCTCCAGGATCTTTGAAACCCGGCTAGGTTGATCCCAGCGTGAAGCCATATTTAGCCTAATTGCTGATATAAGCGTTCTCTGTTTGCCAAATAGATCTGCAGGGAGTAGATGTAATAGCAATTCGAGTGCTTTTGATGGGGTTGTTTTTAGAGCACCTGTTGTCAATACCGCAAACGTCCTTTAAACATTATCTATTAGCTGTCTGTTGCTTTACGCACGATTCCCTTCGTGTTTGATTTTGAACTTAGTTTTCTATCTAAAGTTATACCCAAGTACTTCGCCTGATCAGTTAGCTTTAGGCTAGTTCTCCCTTTTTTAGGTAAGGTAAAAATAGGGTGATCTTATTCATTTTCATTTTATAGGGCAGCTTCAATAACGAGTAGAAATAGGGGGTAGGAATAGTGGAAGAAAATGTTTGGTGGAAAAAAAATTTGGCAGTGGATCATATGCATATTTTATTCCCCCATCAGAGAAATGTGAGAGATTTTTATAAAAACCAACATTTTGTAGTGGAGTCTCCTTAATGGTTGTGATATGAGATAGATGGGCTCGGTGGCTCAGTCGTTAGTGTGTTGGCCTTCTGATCTGTAGGTCGTGGTTCAATCCCCAGCTAATGCATAACAAATTTAATATCGAAAATATTCTTCTTTCGAACGGTACCCACCTGTCGGCAAGCAATTGGCAATTCTTCCGACAGTAACAACTTGCCATGAAAAAGCTTCTAAAAGAACTCTGTGACAAAGCCCAGAAAAGTGATGTCACAAGGGTTCTGCCATTCGGAACCTGCTAAAATAAGTAGGTTCCTTCTAATACTGTCCAAAAATTTAACACGCACAACAGTAATGGAAGAGAAGCTCGACCAATGACCACTTCGGGGCTTTCAGTGCCACACATATTTACATATATACATATATACATATATATATATATATATATATATATATATATATATATATATATATATATATATATATATATATATATATATATATATATATATATATATATATATATATATATATATATATATATATATATATATATATATATATGAGATAGATAAGTTTCAGAAAAATGTTGGGTAGAAGAAATTGATAGTGTTCGTTGGACTCGTGGAAGCGAATTTTATTATTACGTCAATTTTGTATGTGGCACTCTTTAAGGGGATAAAGGGTAAGTTTGCTTGGAAAAATTATTTTTTGTTTTTTTTTTAATTTCAATGGTGGTCTATCATAGATATTACCCATCAAATTGTGACTTCTGGGCAGATAAGGGTAATTTTACTTGGGAAAGTTATTTTATAAAAATATTAATGGTAGTCTATCATAGATATTACCCATCAGTAGGTGACTTCTGGACAGATTCACCAACTTTTTGGGAATTTTGATCTCTCTGCCTCGCCATTTACTCCCAAACCACTCCATAATTTTTTTTTGGTGACGATATTTATTACATAAATTCACGAAATTCTTTCTTCAGTCATCTCCATCTATCACAATTCCATTGTTAGTGCACAATTATGAACTGAATAAGTATAGCTTACTCTGCACTTAAGTAAATAGCTTATCAACCATTGACAATTTATAGCCACTTTTCATAAAAGTAAGTAAATCTATACTATTACAGAATGAAAATGAGAACGGAACTTATAAGTACTCACGCAAATGGCTTCTATTTAGAACTTTTTCAACTTACTTCACTATTAGATGTATAAACGCAACGCAGCTCGATATATTTTATATGTATTTTCGAGATTTAAACGCAAATTATTTGCATACAATTCTATAATAAATTATTAAATTGAAAACTAAAGCTTATGAAAGCGAAAGAGGGCATTCATTCACCATTTCCACATGACGTGAGTTAGATTTATTTCATTACTTCCGGCAGAAACGAAGCCTACCACTTGCCATTGTTGTAGTTGTATGGCGCTGACTTTTAATCGTAGTTAACATTAAAGCTATAATATTTATTTTTAGATTAATCACTTCTTTAATATGTACGCTACGTAAACATAGCGAAACACAATAAACAATGCTTATTAAAAGGGGTCTGGCTATACTTCTAAAAACTTTCTATTGCAAAGTTTTGCATTGATATTACCTTCCTCGTTGTCGTGTTGAATTTCTTTGCGTGTTTGCCTGTGTATGTGCTGGCATTTACGATGTCAACAAACTTTGTGTTTTTACGGCGACCGCCGCAGTAATAACAGTTGAGGCATTTTATTTCTTGACTGTGTAAACAATGCCAGCAACGCTCAATATTATTCATTACAAATATTGTAAGCATTAGAATGGCAATGAGTAGGAAATGTGTAATACTTCCGCATCGTATATTTTTCGCGTATTTTGCTATGCCATTAGAAAAGTTACTCATTTTTTCTTTTCTCCGCTAGCAAAAACTCAATATTGACTCTTGTCTGTATATGTGCACAGGCTTGAGCTTTTATTGACAGCATGATTAGAACATTTTAATTGCCATAATGGGCGCTTAATGTGCCCATCATTTTGGAATTTATTTCAATTACCAATAAATTTCACTTTGCTAATAATGTGTTAATTCATTAAGTATTTATATGCAGATGGATCGATAACTATATTCAATGTTTGGGTCATCCATTTAAAATATTTTTGTAAGGATAGATGAAAAAAATCATCAAAATATAATCAAATGATGCGTAAAAATTTTGTATTTTAAAATTATCAATATCAATGCCAAAAAATTATCAATATGAATTATTCAGCTGTATAACACATACCACCTTGATCAAAAACTTTCCGGAATAACCACCATATGGCGCTTCCATTGTTCCAATTTGAGTGCTTTCTGCGATTTTTCCATTACCCGTAATGGTTTTTTAACTCGATTGAACAGAAAGAAGTCACAGAGAGCTAAATCAGGTGAATTCGGTGGCTGTTGGATGGTATTTGTTGCATTTTCCGTCAAAAAATTACGAATAATGATGGCACTATGCGACGGTGCGTTATCATGGTGCAAAATCCACAAGTTTTCTGCCCACAATTCTGGTCTCTTTCCGTCGTTCTCATAAACCCACGTCTCGTCTCCAGTAATGATGAATGTGGGATCGGATTCAGCTTCGCAAATCATGTCTTTTGGTTATTCCGGCAACTTTTTGATCCAGGTGGTACATTGCAAATTAAAGTACATTAAAATATAAGCCCACTGTTATAGCATCTTCTCAGAGAAACTCATATAAGCCTTACTAATAGAATATGATTGACAGGAGTCAATACAATATTTTGTGTTCACATTAGTTACTTTTCCACTGGGAAACATGTCATATCAATAAAATCTAACATCAATATGTATTTAGACAAATATACAAGAAAATAAAAATAATATTTCTAATTCTTCTTCGCCTTAACTTTATGATGAAAGCTTTTGATGACATCTTGTCGCTATTATGCATGAATATGTAAATTAGAAAATCTATGCAAGAGTGCTTGTGCAAGTGCTCAGATAATGTACACAAGAAATGATTGTATAAAGATGTATGTGTGTGTGTGTGTGCTAGAACAAATTTGAAGGTTTTTTTAATTTTGATTTCATTTTATTTCTTACAATTTATTGGATTTAAATAAAAATTTACGACGTGTTACGATTGGTGATTTTTAAACATCACATAACATGTGCCTTCCATATGTGCACGGTTGATATTTTTTCAATATACATTCAATGTGTGTACGTGCTGATATATTTTATAGTAATCTTTTTTTTCTTTCACATAAATTTGATGGATTCAAGTTTAAGAATTTATATGCATTTAACAACATAAATATGTACAATTTGTATATATGGTCTTACAGAAAATAATTTTGGGTTGCTGTTATCGTACGTTTTTGTACACAACAATTTGTCATCTACGAAATCTGATTCTGAGTCGCATCGAATGCTTGTGGAGGCCTATGGTGACAGTGCGCTATCGGAAACCACTTGCAGAGACTGATTTCATCGGTTCAAAGAAGGACATTTTGACTAGAGTGACAAGAAGCGTGAAAATAGACCCAGAAAAGTTGAGGACCATGATTTGCAGGCTCTTTTGGATGAGGATGACACCCAATCGCAAAAAATGCTTGTCGAAGAGTTAGGTGTTACTCAAAAAGCCATGGGAAAGGTTCAAAAATTTGGAAAATGTGTACTCCACGAATTGGACGATAGCCAAATGGAGCGAAGCCAAAACACATGCGAAATTTTGCTTGCTAGACAAAAAAGAAAGTCGTTCCTGCATCTTGTGGTGACTTGCGATAAAAAGTGGATATACTTTGAGAACCCTAAAGGAAAAAAATCTTGGGTCGATCCCGGCCAACCAGCAACTTCTTCTACAAGACCAAATCGCTTTGGACGCAAGACGTTTGCTGTGCGTTTGGTGGGATCAGCAGGGAGTCATCTACTATGAGCTGTTGAAACCTGGTGAAACTGTCAATGCTCACCACTACCACCAACAACTAGTGAAATTGCGCCGTGCTTTGGGTGAAAAAAGCCCTGGCTATGAACAAAGACATGAGAAGCTGATTTTTCTCCACGACAACGACCCATCGCACACATCAAAACTGGTCCAAAACTACTTGGACACACTCAATTGAGAGGTGCTAACTCATCCCGCTTATTCGCCAGACCTGGCATCTTCTGACTATCACCTGTTTTCGTCGATGGGTCACGATCTCGCCGAACAGCACTTCGATGTGTATGAAGACGTCGGAAAATGGCTTGACGAGTGGTTTGCCTCGAAAAATGAGGAGTGCTTTTGGCAAGGTATACACAAATTGCCCGAGAGATGGGAAAAATGTATAGCTAGTGAGGGCAAATACTTTGAATAAATTAATTTTTGGCTTTCTATGAAAAAAATGTGTTTTTTTTTACCGAAAAACAGCGGATTTAAGCTTGTACACTTGGTATATGTATTTTATGAATAATTGATGCTAACTTATACGTTAGCAACAAAAGCAACAGCAACCACATCAAATATATATTCGACAAATGTTTATATACACATGAATATATTGCTTACTTGCGCTTGGGATTTCGAAAAACTACTCAGCAATGAACTTTAAATGGCAATGAATGATGGACAAAAAGGAAATGAATAAATCGTGATACATAATAATCATGCTAGTAATAATAATAGTAATAATAATAATAACACTTTTATTATTTTTTTTTCTTTTTGCATATAAAAACGATTCCTAATTCTTACCAAAGACATAATCTATCCTAAACTTGTTTTATTTTCCGTAAACGCATGTAATGCCTGTCAAAAATGTAAGCGCTTAATTTCGTATTTCTACAAAAATATTCGCCAAAGTATATAATCACACTCCTCTCATTATTAATATGAGATTAAAATGGTAAAAATTGGCATTCGACTCAATATGCTCAACATGCCAGTTTAAAAAAATATGAAAAATATGAAAAAGATATAACAATTCAAAAATTAAATTGCTTTCTCATTTCAATCATTATTATAGGCATGGGACACATTTGTACAGAAAATCATGCAAAATCTCTTGGAACATTTTAATAGGGACTATTATTGTTATTATCGTTATTATTATTCTCAGTTAAATAGTAATACTCAAATTATCACTGTATATGTTGGTCGTTTGTTTCTTTTTCTTTGAATAACTATTACAATTATAATTTTTTGTGGAATGTTTGTGTTATAGATATACATAATTATATTCTACTCACATTTTAAGTGGGCGTATTAAAGTATTATAAACGCACAGATTCATTGAGGTTTTTTGCAGCTATTTTGAAAATGAAGCTTTACTATGTGGACTTCAATAAATACATTGCAATTGTAATTCCATTACATTATTTTCTAGTAAAAGTAATAAGGAGGAACAATTTTTCGAAAACATCAAACTCTATGAAGAGCATAAAAGTAGAAAACCGAACCATTTGCAGACGCCGAAGCCAAAACGCATCCCATCGCAAAAGTGGGAGAGCCTTCGGCCTGGATAGACAGCTAGCACCGAAAGACCAAAACCAGCAACACCAACGATGGGGAGTACAGCGCCGGAGGAAGCTGCTCTACACCAGATGACTACGCAACACGAAAGCAAACATAGCCAAAAACAGAAGCAGGGGTGGACAAAGGTTCATCGAAAAAAGAAGACAGGAGATAGAAATGTAAGATCCACCGCGGGAACAATTATCATTTCGGCCAGCGAAGGCATCACATACGCGGACATCCTCAGGAACATCAAGAGCGATGACACTAGGCGATAGTGTCAAGTCAATGCGGAGAACAGCGAAAAATGAGCTACTACTGTAGCTGAAGCGCGAGCCGGAGCGAAGCACGGCACAATTTCAGACAGATGTGGAGAGACTCACTCTATCACAATTCAGTTGCGAGACTTTGATGAAATTACGCCCCAGAAGAAGTGTGTGATGCATTACAACAACAATGCGACATTCGGCACCCAGACGTTGTGAGGACGAACCGTTTTGTCCAAATTGCCCCAACTAGATCGAAGACGCTAGACTCGCCTCAAAAATGGCAAATTTTAAAAGCAGCGGCGGCAAAAATTATGATATCACTTGCATTGAGCATTAAAGAGCGATGGATCGTGAACGCGAAAACCAGGGTATTAGTGGCCCGACCTAACAGCGGACAGTAACGAACCAGACAGACCATAACAGACGATTGAGCAGCAATGCACCAGACGGCCTACTTTGCGAAAGAGTTTGCAGTAGTTCCGGGAGGAGCTTACCGTCGGACGTGAGGAGATTTTTTACCGGGTTAAAGTCTCACACTGACATAGGCATAGGAGTAAAATTCCTCGATAAAGAAAAAACATTATTTTCAAGTAAGGTAAGCAAAAGTGATCACACAAATACTTTGGACTAATCATCAGGAAAAATCTTATTCCCCTATTCTATCCTATCCTATCCTATTATTCCTATTTCCCATTACCTATATCTTTGTTTTGTCCGCAATCTCACCTGATCCTCATTACTATAGTTCTTGCCACTATAGGCTCTTCCAGCCTATGCTTATACCTAGGGAATTAGATTTAATATTGAGACCACTGTGCTTTTTGCCCATCAAATAAGGAACTCAAACATGAATTAATCTTTCAAACTATTTTGGTTTCGCCACAAACTAAAGTTTATAAAGAAGTATATTATTTAAAGATGCAATATTGATTATGTTTGGCATAATTTTATTTTCATTAATTTGCTTTAGTTACTCAAGAATTGTTTAATTTTCGAGCAGAAGTGATTTATTTTGATTTTTTGGCATATTTTTCTGCATAATTTCATAATATTTTAATTTTTTATTTGATTCTTATGTTAGAAAATATTACTGAATATTACTGAATGTTCAGTTCAGTACTTTCACTTATAGTAAAGATTTTTTACGCCATTTTTATCATTTTGTTGATGTTGATGTTGAGTTCTGATTTTCACTATAAACTATATGTCCTTCATTATCCCATAAATATATAAGTAAACCATATGCTGTTCACCGTTAATATATATATATGCATATTACATGCGACACGCTCGATCCATTATATAGTGCAAAGCATATCAATTTCTACAAAAGTAAGAGGTCCTTCAAACGAATCGTCAATTAAAGAAACTTTTTAAAATATTTCTAATTGAATATTTTCAAGCATGCAAAGTAGAAAAGTATAAAGTAGTCAACAGCTTATAGACTATGTATCTACCCTTCGCAGTTCTTATAAACTTTCAATGAACTTACAGTAATAAGTCCGTACAAGTGTAATGATGTTATTGGTTGGCAATATAATTATATACACTTTAGCGATTTATAAATTTAACTTAGTTAATTTATATCGATGTGCTATATAAATATACTTATGTAGGGATTAATGAGGCTTGAGTGGTTATATTGGTCCAGTTACGCATGATCTGGTAACGTTTGATAGGAACAAGGAAAAATGTTAAATTCATACTATCGAATGTTGGTCCTTCAATGTTGCATTTACTGACAACGCCACTTAGGTTCCCTCATGAAAATATTATTTTTTTTTACATTTCCACATCGAGCATGTCGAACAACATGTTCACGAAGGTCGAAGAAGAATCAGACAAATTCATGGATTTACTTTAAACTTAAGTCGATTTTGATGATCTATAAGGATATGTTGGAGACACTTTAAATAATGTAAAAGTTGAAGTGTCACGGGAGCAATGCGCACGTGCTGCATTGCAGCCTTAGGAATTCTGACTGGACTCACTCCTCCACACCTCACGGTCAAAAGGAAAGCAACCAGTACGGCACTAAGGCTGCCCAATCTATCTAACCATAAAGATGCAAATCTCATAAGACATACAAAGATCCTGGACACCGTTTGGGGCTCTCCATGTCTTGTGGTCTTCGACAAGATAGATAGAAAGCTAGTCTTCTATGGCGATATGGTGTCAAATCGTTACTCACAGTTATGGTACACTGATGGGTCTAAGATGGAAGATGACGGTGCGGGGGCGTGAATATTTGGACCAAGATTTCGGAGAGCAATTGCAATAGGGAGAACACCTTCCATCATTCAGGCGGAGGTCCATGCCCTAGAGGTATGTGCGAGAGAATGCATACGTAAGGCCTCCCGTGGTACCAAAGTATGCATTCTCTCGGACAGTCTGGCGGCTCTACAGTCCCTGGCAAAATTCTCGTTTCAATCGAGGCTGGTTTGGGAATGTTTTAAATTTCTCAATGCCCTGGCAGCAAAGAATCCTGTCACCCTCATATGAGTGTCGGGACATGAGAGCCACAAGAGCGCAAACACTCATTTCATTCGACCAGAGCCCTTCTGCGGGGTTACAAACATTTTCATAAAGAGCTTGATATGTGAAATGGAGAAACGGGATCTACTCGACTACTGGAGAGCCCAAACGGACATGCGGCAGTCGAATGGACTTATTGATCCCGCATATGTTAGGATGGACGCTGTTCTTAACCTCAGCAGAAATGGGCACTGTATACTCTATTACCATATGAAGAAAATAGGCGTGGTAGAAAACGATACCTCTCGACTCTATGCATTTGCACAGCAGTGGCAACGCGTAGACTTGGTTACTTAAGTAATGGAATCTTGACTCCAAATCACATAGGTAAAATCAAACCTACACCAATTATAAGATTTATAAATAGTCTAGAATTGTTTTAGTTGGGCAATAGGCGCACAAAAGATATTTTAGGTCGCTGTGCATTGAATAGCCTGAATAAGTAATTGTCTAGAAATTTTTATTGATTTTCTAGAATATTTACTAATTGACTTTTCGTTAACATTGACTTATCGTTGACTTTTCGTTAACCATTGGTGCGTTCAACAAGTCCTGAGATATAGGCATTTTTGTAGAGCTTCTTTTATAGACATTTACATAATACAAATACCGATCAGCCAATAATGGATTGGAACAAACAAATTAGTAACGGGGCGCTTATGTTCAATTTATATTTGCATAAAGTTGTTAACATTTCGATTACTTTTTCAAACACACAAACAAAGTATACTACAAAACAACAACAACAATAATAGATTTGAACAAAAATAATTGTTATGCAAATTTATGGATGAATCTGCTAAATATAAATTTAGTCTATACGTATACACATGTATAGAAAAATGTTTATATACATTCACTTATATACCAAAGGGGATACAAGCAAAATAAACCATAGGAGCAATAATATGCTCAAATCAGTGAGATAACAGATATGCCAGTAGCAATAAAAATCACAAACATACAAACCTGAATTGAAAAACCAATGCCAGAATACTTTACATGCGATTCCACATGAGTTGTTTCTCTTTCAGCTACTGCAGTACACAGAACACGGCCTATCACCCTATAAATGCCATCTGTTATCTTCATTCTCATTCCTCAAGTTAGACGCTATTATGGTAACGTACACATACATATGCTATATATTATACGTTGGTGTAATAAAGATTACATATATCAATGGCATCAACAATGATGATTCAATTCGAAATATGACAAGTGTCAATACAATTAATATTGAATATCCCGGCACTAATGACGATCTGAAAATAATGTTTTCAATACACTTTATATTTCTAAGTGGTGAGCTCACATATCGATACAAATTTGATCAGAAATATCTACTCTCCCTCCTTCATTGTGTTACCAGGTTTTCATTATGAAAAGTATAATTAACTGCCTAAGTAATATAAAGAGTTGCTCCTTCATTCTGAATCCATTTTCATATTAATTGACAAATTGAAGATGCTCCAATCAATAGGCAAAATAACACTTAAAATGTTATTGATTCTTGTATTGCATAACCATGTAGTACAATTATTCAACTCTCGAGTGTATTGCTGCTATGATGTGATGAGTAGGAAGTGCTTAAGTAGTACTTTATTCCCTGATTGACTTTTCTTACTACACTTACATTATTATTAGTAAGTGTTTTGCTCATTTACAATCTCAATGACACTCATAATTATTTGGTAGATGTTTGTTTGTCAACGTCAATAATGCCAACTAATTAAAAGCGTGTAATACAAATGCGTAGGGGATTACCAGATGCATATGCCCATCTATGTCTCTAATGGAGAAATATACAGGGTTAGGCGATTGAAGTGTTACCAACTACACACAGGTATATCTGTCAAACTGATATCACCTGAAATGTTTCAGAAAGTAAAGGCTCGACCTAAACGAAATCCACGTCGTAGTGGTAATCAAATGTCCAAAAAACTGAAAATATTCCAGCGAAGCCTTACAAGTTCCCTATTGAGCAGTTCATAAACTCTCAAAATGATCGTGTTTACTTAACTGAACGCACTTCCATAAATTTGAGACTTCGAATGGCCACCCGAAGTAATTTTCCATCTCAAGTAATGGCATGGGCGGCTGTGACCGCCGATGGACCCTATCCAAACGTTTTCATCAAGTCTGGTGTTAAAGTCAATGCGACTTATTATCGGGAAAATGTTTTGGAAGTTGCTTTAGAGTCGTGAGCACGCAAACTTTTTAGTCGTAGACCATGGACGTTCCAGATAGACTCGGAACCGTCTCATAGCGCTCGTGTGAACCCAGAATGGTTAAAAAATCATATTCCACACTTCATTTCGCCAACACAATGGCTTAGGAATTCACCAGATGCAAATCCAATGGACTATTCCATCTGCGCCATTTTGAAAAACAAGATAAGGACTAAAAAATATGCCAGTATGGGTACGGTGAAAAAAACCATTGCTCGGGAATGGGCCAAAATACCGGAAAATTACATTCGTGAAGCATGCAATTCATTTTTAAACCGTCTGAAGGCCATAGTCAAGGCAAAAGGTGACCACATCCAGCTAGAGTGAATGGATTTTGAAATTTTGATTATTTCCACAATTTTTGTAATTTGAATTTATAAAAAATAACTTCACATAAAGAAGATATGGTCGCTTGAACAAGTAACACTTCAATCGACTAACCCTGTAAATATAAAGTGGCTGTATTAATACTAAAACTATGTTTATCAGTTATATTCGAATACTCATAAAACTATTTACAAAATTTATTATTTTCATTTTGTGTTAATCTAAGCTATAGATGCCCACGCCTATGCACTTGAAGCACTTTTGTTCTTGTAAATGCACTTAGGCATATATTGTACATTCTCATATGCACTCACAGCACTACGTACAAAGAATGAATCATAATGAATCAAGATTTGAAAATAGTAAGTGGTCCAAAAAAGCATAACATTGCTTCTGATGCAGTAAAACGGAACATTGGTGCTAGCTTGTACAGGGTGATTTCTTTTTTGTGGCATCCTATATTTTTTTCGAATGAAATAAAAAAAAACAATAATATTTTTAATTCATTTAAGTTTGGTCCTTTACAATTTTTTTTATCATTTCTTAAAAATTATATCTGGTAAATTTCCACCAGTTGCAGCCATGGGAAGATCGGCCCTTTTTTTTCGGTATTTTCCATCACTTTTTTGGGTGTTTCTGAATCAATTGTGGCACTTTCGTTGCGTATGTTGGCCTTAAGTTATTCGAGAGACTCTGATTAATTGAAATAAACCATGCTTTTGATGTATCCCGACAAGAAAAAGTCAGGCGGAGTGATATCAGGTGAGCGTTTCAAAATTGTACTGATTTGACATTTCTAACGCTCGCTGTCACATGTCATTCTAACATCGATCAATCTTTTTACATAGGGTAGCACAACAACAACAAAATTACCCTGAATATAACGTGGTAGTTACCTTGTTACCTGGTAAAAAGTAGTGCCATTTGTTCAAATATTCCAAATTATTTGCAGAGTACTTACCAATCAATTTAAAATAGAAACTCATAATATTAAATTATTATTTTTTAAATAATATATTTCATAATATTTGACATTTTTTACAATTTTTATATATAATGGCCTGTAATTATAGCCACAGTTAAGATCATCTTAAAGTTATTATCAGCTTTGTGCTAGATTTTTTTTATAGGAATTATGTTACAGAACTCGATTTTTTCATTTCATTAAATCAGTAAATTTAATATAATATGAGCTGAAAAAAAATATATACATTCCAATATATTTATATATACGAAAACAAATACAGAGGTTAGCGTAATTTCTTAGAAAATATAAAAAATTTGCGGCGAAAATATGTGCTATTTTACGGACTATCCTAATTTTTAATTAATTTTTTCTCTCTTCAGCAATTCATTCTGACAATTTCGGTACTTGCCACTACACCAATCATATATACGAAGTCCAGTTCACCATGGTCACCATTTAACATGTCAGGCTGTCACTGCAGGTTTTCGTTTAACATTCTATGAATTTCACTGATATTGTGCTGAAACCCAGGAGCAAGCTGCTTTAATTAATAGAAACGATGTCCGCTTTGTTGGTGCGTACCAACACACGGCCTTGTAGTGAATCGTTGCTGATGAAAGTTGCGGAAGAGTTATTTTGGTATGGAATTTAAATATTATAAGCTAAGTGAAATTCTCTCTTAATTCCGTTTTTACTTTTTTTTTCTCTCTCCTTTATCACTCCTAATTGGAGCATAGGGCCTCCACAAAGCTTCTTCATCGCACACGATTTTGGGCTGTTGTTCTAGCGCTATCCCATGTGATGTTGACATCAGCTAGTTCCCGCAGGGTTAACCTTCTCCAAATGTTTTTTGGCCGTCCGCGGCTTCTGCTATCTTGTGGGTTCCATTCGAAAAACATTCTGGTAATGCTTTCTGGCTGCTTTCTTAGCATGTGGCCAATCCAGTGCCACTTCCTACGCTTAATCTGGTTTAGTATAGACTCCTCGTTTTACTTATCAAAAACATTTAAATGCATATAATGACTCAACGAACACTCGCCTGAAACATTATGTTGCGAGAATTTTATTTGTTAAATTCAATTTACTCTGGCTATGCATGTGTACCTTCCAACTGCCAAAAAATCAGTGTCTCGATTACGTATCCGGGACGCTTGCATAGGCATCTAATATATATGAAAATGAACAAATCAGAATATAAATATTGGAATATTAGATAAATTAATATTAGAATAGAATATAACTTCAGTGTAAAATCATTTATAAATAAGTATAAGTGAAGAGTTAAGGGATATAAACTTAGTCTTACGAAACTTAGTCTTAGTCCAAAAAATATTTCAAAAATTTTTTGTACAAATAATAATAATAATCTTTCTTACATAACCGCTTTAAAGTAAAGTATGGTTAAGGAGTAAAACCTCTTTCCATATAACACCTTTTGTTATGGCTATAGTAGCTACCTCATATAAGCGATGATCGGGAGTATTCAATGTGATTCTCATGCTATATATTACTAAGGACATAATTCAAATTTCACCATCTTCTGTATTATTTTCCTATTGAGCGGCTTTAAGCACAACGAATTTTGCATATCAAATGCTCGTCTAAATTGAAAAATAAATAATACAAGACATGGATTGTGAAGCACAATCATTCGTCAACCAACGCAAAAAAATATAAGACAGAAAAAGAAGGAGAAGACGAAGACAGCGAACAATGACATTCTAATGACACTGATACATACTAAACGTATACATTTTCACACAATACATGCAAGCATTGTGTGTGTGTGAATGTGTTCGAGGTGTTGAAAATGATTTTTATTTTACATTCAACACCATTCTTATTCGCGTCACCTGTTACCTACCATCTATCGCACATACATATTGACTTCAAAACAAACTGCGACAAAGAAACAAAATTCCTATTCTTACAAATCGTTTTGTTGTCGCTTAAATGTCATGCCATACCTCATCGTGTGTTCTACTATGTTTATTCTTTTATAAGGCGTAATATACATTAAGATGTGCCAGATTGTATGAAGAAATATGGATCTCAGCAAATAATATATAAAAATTAAATAATTTCAAACATATGTTTTTCCGAGCAAGCAAGAAGAATTCGGAAATTTATATAAGACCTGTCACCCTTCATTTCTTCATTGCAAATATTTGAAAATTGATAAATACCCCATACCTGAGCAGAAATAGTTATAGCATATTTTACTGATTCTCATTAACTTTTCCTTGACAGCCTTTCATTCGAACATACCTAATATTTATCTCCAATAGTTAGAAGAAAATAATGTGGGCGCCGTAGCTCAGTGGTTAGTGCGTTGGCCTTCTGATATGTAGGTCGTGGGTTCAATCCCCGGCTGAAGCATAATAAAATTTGATATCGAAAAGATGTTTCTTTCGAACGGTACCCACCTGCCGGCAAGAATTGGCAATTTTTCCGGCAGTAACAATTTGCCAAAAATGCTTCTTAAAAGAGCTCTGTGGCAAAACTAAGTTAAAGTGATGTCACTAGAGTTCTGCCGTTCTGAACCGGCTAATATAAGTAGGTCTCTTCTAATGCTGTCCAAATTTAACACGCACAACAGTATTAGAAGAGAAGCTCGGTGGTATCACAATGGCCCTTTCTGGCCTAAGTGTATCCTCTCAGAGAGAGGGCAGCCCCATAACCTAACCTTACCTAGAAGAAAATAGAAATTATGCATTTGTAAAAAACTGAAAAAGGAAGGCAGGTCGAAATCTGTAATTTCTTTTTGCTTCTTTGGAAAAAAATACTCCCAAAGTAATCCAAATTTTATATTTTTACTGATGCAAGGTGTTTAAAAATTTGCTCCACCTTAATGTAAATAGGTACAAAGGCATACGAAAAAAAAACGATAACATTTTGAAGGCAATCTAACTAAAGCTAAATATTATTTTCGAAAGAATAATTATCACACCTGTCAAATTTAGTGGCGATATGTGGGCGCGCTCAACTTGCTCTGTTCTACTCAATATTAAGGTATACATTTTTCACATTTCAGAAAATATATTTTGGTAGGCAAGACAAAGTATATTTTACAAACTTTTTCACTTCAGTAGCAGAGAAATTTGAATTGATTTCTTTTTGATTGTTATTTCCATTCACCTTCTACGATAAGAGCACACTTTTGAGGGGTGGGGGCCATAAATTGACGTTTACAGCAATAAAATGGTTGTTTACACGTCTCGTAAAATGTTTATACCAATAATTGTGAATTTGTTCTTTTTTTATCGTCAAAAAATACGAACATAACTACACGCATACATACATACATACAAATACGAGTTGATGTTGAACGTGCAAATTTATTTCTATTTTTAGTATTCATATATAAGAGTCTGTCGTCATCGTCGGTGGTATTCCCACTTGGGTTGATTTAACTAACTGTAGATATACTTAGTATATTTTTTCATTGCAAATGTACAATGACATATAGATTTTGAAACGCATTACCAAAAGGATTCTGGAATGAAGTCAACGCTACACAATACATACATATCTACATTCATGAGCACACCTATTTCTCTTTGTGGTTGAAGGTGAAGAATTTAAAATAATCTATTTTCATACACTTCAAATCTAATATGAATATGTTTGCTTGCCAATTTGCCAACTCACCATTTTGTTGTGGAGATTTTTCACACAACAATTCAGATATGTTGTGTTTCACCAGCAGAGTAATCACATCTGTGAAAGCAACTTTACCAAAGTAGAGTCCTCCATCGAGATGTCGTCCATCACCACTTTATTTGTGTTGATTGTATTTGATCTTGATACATAGCGACTATATTTTCTTCTGCTGCCGGTTAATGATATTGACTACTATGTTGATTGGTACTGAACTGACTGTTAATGATTGTCGCTGTTGTCATTTCCGTTAGTGTCATTATCATAGTTGAATTTTTGGGATTTAATGTTTTTAGGGGAATCATCAGTACTTCCTGTATTCTCATTAATGTTGCTGTTGTTGCTGCCTTCGCCAACATTACTACAATTCCAATAGTATGGAATGATATTTGGCTTCATATTTTTTTTATAAATAATATGAAATGTATCTCCCTGAGCAGCAGACACTATATCAAAGAATGCAAAACAAATAAATTCAATTAAATATCATTAAGAATTCTTTGCTTAGTATATAACTCATAAAGCGGAGGTTGTGCTATAAGCTAAAATATTTTTTTTTTTTTTCCTTTAATCTCTATAATTATTATACAAAAGAAATATCCTATTATCCATCTATCACATTATTTTGACAAATGGTGTTGATTCGCAACCAAATATTCAAAATGTATAATACAATATATTGTAAATGAAGGAAAAATTACACAAGAAATAAGAACCTCATGAAATGTCAAGGCTAAAAAGTTCCACCCAACGGCATTGTCATGGAAGTACAAATGAATATGAAATGAATTGGAAATTGAAATAATTTCTAGGAAAAGAAAATATTAGAGCGGAATATGTTTGATGTTAACAACGTTTTATTAAATTTTTACCATCATTGGCGTTGATGTGCAAACACGAAGGCAAACTACACAATGTGCAACATTGTGGCCGGCGTTGATAAAACAAATTTCAATAGTTCCCAAAAGAACTGGTACAAAACTCACCTATTGTATGATTACAAATTAATCCATACTCAAAAAATTTATTCATTTATATTATTATTATTATTATCGTTCAGGGATGTTCAGTACTGCGACCTATAAGATCTATTGTGCCCCCTTCGTGGACCTAGAGTTTGTCTCTTAGCCCAATTCCATCGATGAATTGTAGTATTGGTCCTACTTCAAAGAGTCTAAGTTCGTCTCCGGGATTCATTTATATAAAAAATGGATAAATAAGTTGTCTAATTTTTAATTGTGTTTTGGTCAACTAAAGCACATTTCATAGCAATATATGCACATCGAGTATGTTAAGAATACAATTTTTCTTGCTTTCTTAGATAACGAAATAACGTATCCAACAACAATTTATCCAATAATAAGATTTTTATTATAGCATAAAGCATAAAGCAATCCATCAACCACAGTCTGTATCAAATAGGCGTCAATTGTCTTTTTCCAAAATGCACTATGGGAATGATATTATTCGAATATAATGCCATTGACTTTTGAACGATTATAATTATTATTATTATAAAAATTGCCTTATTTACAATACGTGTCAGTTTCACTCACTTTATTCACTTACAGAAACAACGCGATATATATGATATATATAATATAGACACATCCTAAGCAACTAAATGCTGTGGTGGCTGACAAAACACTAACGAAAGCTATAAAAAATAAGTAAAGTAATAATACTTTGGATATTCTCAGTCGATATATCTATACAATTTAAAGCGCATGTCTTATATTAATTTATTATGAGAGATTGGAATAGTCAGAGAGAATGGAGATGATTTGTATGGAATTGGAATTTCGAAATTTTCAGGACTACGATAAGAACCTATGTATAATATATACTTTGAATGCGTTTAAACATGTTACACATACATGTTTGATTCAAAATTAACTCAGATAGTGGGTAATATGCATTTCTAAAGCAAAACAATCTGAATAGCATGAATTATAGCACGCAATTTATGTTCTGTTATCAAGCAAGTTGCGCTTCCTTTCTTAGACCAGTTAACGATATCTCTTAACCCAAACTGTTAATGTTCTCTAAGTGAGTCATATAAAATGTGGGTTTTTTGGTGTTGCTAAGTAGACAGAAACCGAGACTCAATTAGCACATAGAAAAGCGCCATTTTGCTGCACCACTCCTGGAACCACTGAAGTGAGGCCTATACGAACCATCTTGATATTGATCTTGATCAATAAACCTGCTAATATCATCTATTTTATTTCCAGCAATTTCATTTAGGCTATCCATTACGAATTTCCCTAGAGTTCTATGTCGTAGAGCGCCCAGACTTGGGCACTCACATAGATAGTGGAAAACCGTCCCCTTGGATCCCTCTTGTTTGCATATTGTCGGCATCTGTCGTTGTAGGGTCATTCTATTTTCTGTGCATAGTCCCCTATCGCTCAGTGACCAGTAATAGTGAAGATGATTCTGAACATATCTCTGTGGGTGGACCTCGGCTTTGATTCAATTCTCGACCATAATAATTTTTGTACTTTTTTATATAAGGTGTAGTAAAAAGAAATCCATTATTTTTCCAATAGGTGGCTTTAGTAATCTGTATCTCGCGTTGTAAAAGCACTAGATAGTGTTAGAAAGATAAGATTTCGTACTAAATAAACTTTTCAGGCAGTTTTGTGATTGCTTGACTCAGTATTGTTTGAGCACGCGTCAAAGATGGACACCAGTAAAGAGAAAAATGGCGTATTTTACAGTTTTTCTTCGATAAAGTCGAAAACGCAAGCTAGACGGCTGAAAATGTGAATAGTGTTTACAGTCCTGATACTGTAACAGTCAATCACGTGCCCGTCACGTAAACACTGTTTCTATTTCCCAGGAGCTAAACATTGCACAACAAACCGTTTGGAACCATTTAAATAAGGCTGGATACAAAAAGAAGCTTGACCACACGAGCTAACGCAAAAAAAACCTCATGGACCGAAGTTCCATCTGCGAATCACTGATGAATCCATTTCTGAAGCCGATTACTGGTGATGAAAAGTGGGTCTCTTACGACAACATTAAGCAAAAACGGTCGTGGTCGAATCGCGGTGAGTCGGCGCAAATGGATTTCCAAACCAGGATGGACGGTCTGGAAGGTTTTGCTATGTCTGAAGGAAGTAATCGCCCAGAAGCGGCCAGCTTTTGCGAATAGGAGAGGAATTGTGTTCCAACAGGACAACGCCAGGCCACATACATTGATAGTGACTCGCCAGAAGCTCCGAGAGCTTGGTTGGGAGGTTCTTATGCATCCACCTTATAATCCGGACCTGGAAAGAAGTGATTACTACCTGCTCTTATCTATGGCGAATGATTTTGCTGGTGAAAAATTCGCCTCAAGAGAAGCTTGTAAAAATCGACTGTCCTAGTTTTTTGCCAATAGGGATGAGGGTTTCTATGAGAGTGGCATTATGGAATTACCTTCAAAATGGCAACAAGTTATCGAACAAAACGGTGCATATATGACCTAAATCGGATCATTCTAACTATGCAAAATAAAACCTTCAATTTAATGCAAAAGTAATGGAGTTCTTTTTACTAGACTTTATATATCATACTGGAGGATGCTTCTATCGAGCTACCAACTTTTTTTCGTTTGGTAAAGTTTTATTTCACTATATTTTATTTAAGAATCTTTTTTTTTTTACTTGCCTTCTTTCTGGTGTTTTCAAACTTACTCAAGTACCTACTGTTGTTACGTTTTACGAAAATTATATCGTTGTTCCCTGTTGCTTTTAGCGTTGCATGTTCATTATCAGCATCGTAATGCTCCAAACACTCTCGAGACTGTTGAAAGCGTAACCAAGTGATAAAGAGAGTTAAAAACTGCTTCTGCCAGAAATGACAATTACAACTTTATACCAATTTCACCAGTACGAGTATATATAATGGATTAAAGGAAAACGCTTTATGATTTGAGTGCTGCATTATTCGATTTCGTTTTTATTGTTAGTGCCGGTTAAATTGCTTCTGCTTCTGCCATTGCTGGTATTGTCAACGTATGGATGACTTACATACAATTTGGAAATCAGTGAAATAAGTTCGACAGTCGAGTTCGGTGAGAGCATACATGCCATAATCATAAGAGAATTGAATTGTTTATGTAGTTGAGGTCATACTGCAAGCACTTCAGTTGTGGTTTTGGTTGAGGCTTATTGTTTCAACATATGGATACATATGTGCATATGTACGCTTACTAAATGAGGTAATGTTGTGTATGGAAATAAATACAACAAATTTTACATACGAATATACTATATCCTTTGAACGAATTTATTGTCGTTTTTATTAAACATTTTTTTAAGAGAATGTCAGTTTAAGACTTTATAGTTCATTATTTACTCTTATAGCTGTTGTCCATTTGGCTTTAATGCTACAAAATTGACTTTTAATTCCTTGCAAGACTTGTTATTATTGTCTGGTCTTAATCCATTGATTGTGTCACAAATTTTAAATATTTTATCGTGCGTACAGGATACTCCGAAATCACCAGCTTACACCATAGTAAAATTGGCAACGCACCAACGTTGCTAATGCAATGCGACATTTGGCTTTGAAATTGGCGCTTAATGTTAAATCCACAATAAACTATACATATATGTGTGTATATATATGTACTGAACTTCATATGAATAAATCTTCAAGTTGCTTTTTGGCAAGATAAATGAACTTGGCGTATACTTCAGGTACATCCCAAAGTAATGTAGCATAGTGTAGATTCTACAAAACTATCTGTTTGGCAAAGCTATTTGGATAACATTTTCAGATTTGTGTCGCCGAAAGTATAAAATATTTCAGAAAGATGTTTTTCACATGCGTGTGTATGTGTGTGTGTGTGTGTGCGTGTGTGTGTGTGTATTTTATGGAATAGAAAAACCGATTCTAGCTTTAATCTTGCATTTGTTGCAGATTTTGACAAAGCAATTCGACAAATCCCAATACAATTTGTTTAATCATGCCTGCGAATCAAGTTTATTGCGGTCGCGTACTTCATTCGAAGCGCTTCATTTGCACACAATACAACAATCAGATCGAATAGACTCTTTATTGTGGTAATTGTTCTGTGGTGGAGCTTTGTTAATTTAGCATAATGCTATACATATACGATGCGAAATGTTCATCCAACAATTGCATGACGATTTTAATTGCTTCGCATTTCGTTGTACTACGTTTTGTACTCATTGTGCTCATGCCACATTATTGTGTTTGTTAACTGTGGTCAAACAATGTACTTTCCAATGAACACTCCAAATTTAAATGGGACCAAACATAGATGTAATTTTGTGTTTGTACACAAAGCGGTAGATTTGTTGGTAAATATTTGCATAGCTAATGCCATGAGAGCAAATGGGTTTGGAAATTAACTCCTCATACATCGACATCGATATGAATATGCTCTGAAGTGAATGAAAATGTTGAACTCAGTACGAAAATTTCCCCTAATGTAAGTCAAATAAAATTCGTGTTACCCTCCAAGTAAATTTGTTTGTGTTTTTTTCAAAAAATTTCGACTTAGATATGATCAATAGACTGATTACGTTTAATTGATATCGAATTTTATAAGATATCGCAACACAAACTTTTTCCTCTGATGGCAATGTGATTTCTCTCGACAAAAAAAAATAAATGTATGGCACTTATAAGCCCCGAAGGGCTCTTTGACCAAGCTTTTCTTTTAGTACTATTGTGCGTGTTATATTTTTGACAGTATTGGAAAAAAACTACTTAATTTAGCCGGTTCCGAACAGCAGAATCATTGTGGCAAAACATTTTTTGAGCTTTGTCAAACAGTCGCTTTTAGAAGCAATTCCATAGCAAATTGTTACTGCCGGAAGAATTGATAGTTTCTTACTGATAGGTGGGCACCGTTCGAAAGAAAAATCTTTTCGATAATAAATTTTTTGTGCTTCAGCCGGGGATTGACCCCACTTCCTACAGATTAGAGAGCCAACGCATTAATCACTGAGCTACAGAGATTTATCTCGATCCGACAGGAATTTGTTGAAATTTCGAAAAAAATTTGTAGCTGGGCGATGATTGGGACCATTTATGCTATGTCAAGCACTTTTTTTACACATTTTACACATTTACATATGCATCACTGCTCTTTATGACCATTTATTATTATACAGGCTATTCAATTCAATGCGACCTAAAAGATCTTTTGTGCGACAATTGCCCAACTGAAACAATTCTAGACTATTTATAAATCTTATAATTGCTGTGGGCTTGATTTTACCTATGTTCCGTTACCTAGGTAACCAGTGCCCAGTGAGCAGTTTTATGTAATTTCTACTCAGGTTAAGAACAGCATCCACCTTAACATGTGTGGGATCAATAAGTGCCTTCGACTGACGCATGCCCGTTTGGGCACTCCAGTATTCGAGTAGATCCCGTTTCTCCCTCTCACATTTCAAGTTGTTTATGAGAGTGTTTCTAACCCCGCAGACCATACATACAAATAATTTTAGGTATCGTATTATTTTCTATCATGTCTTGAGTGTTTTCAGTAAAATTCTGATTTTTGTGGGTGGTCACGGTAACTTTGTTATTACTGTCCATCAATTAACACTGTCACTGTATATGAGAGATAAAAGATCCTCATTCATTCCTATCTTATTGGAAAAACTTGCCAAAATTTCCTATGTAAATATTCTTACCATACGGTCTGTCATTGTCAAGATCGAAATGTCAGATATTTCGGTGATGAACTTTATCCGGCATCATTCAAATGATGGATTCTGCAAACGCATGACATTGAATACTGAAATCAAATATTTAAAGATTTAATTAAAGAATTGTGGTCGTTAATATGAAAATAATGAAAATAATAACTGATCTACCTCAAATTTCCTTCACTGCATCCCAGTAACAAAACCACAAAAATGTGAACACAATCAAATTAAAGGTAGTCTTGCTCAATAGATAAAACATACCACATTCTGCAACAACAATGTCGCCGCTGTAAACCAATTTAAAAACAATTTTACTAAGAAACTCAACTGTGAAACATTCGTAATATGTACGTACAGACACTATGCTAAAGATGCGCACACATGATGATGAGCATTTGTGCCATTGTGCAATCACACAATCACATATGCACACACTGATATATGCTTATGTTGAAACATCCAAGTGCGTTACTATTGCTACGTATGGCTTGAGCTATCAAATGAGTTTGTAAAGGTCGCGCGAACATTAAATATGCATTATGATAATCTACTTCGCAATATGAAATATTTGCTGCAGCTACCGTATAATGGTCGCTTTGTACGTGTGTGTGTATTATTCACCGTATTGAATCGTAATTTCTTTATGCGTGTTTTCGACCATAACGCCACCTTCATCTCATAATGACTACAAATACTATTTCGCGTGTTGCGAACACGTTCAACCATTTCGAAATACGTGATGAGAATTTCTACGTACGACTTTTTCTGCCAGCCTGCCTTTTACATGTGTCCATAGGTGTATGTATGTATATGCACATATGCATAAATGTGCGTGAGTATGCAATCACAAAGAAGAATAAATGATATTCAAATCAACACAAAACGTATCCGAATGACTACAATTTACTGTCTAGTTTACAAATGAAATTAAAAAAAACTTTTCAACCACAGTTAATACAGTCAATCTGCATAACACATATGTGAACCTTTATATATTGACCCTATATGAAATTGCGTATTAATTGAACAAATGTACTACTCCATGTACTAGTAATGTACATAAAATGTAGTAGACTAAAGCATAGTTGATTTATCCTTAATTAGAAATATTTAAAAATATTGATCAAAAATTTAGTTTTTATCCCTTGCTGTAAACATTACATATTAATTTTAAAGCTCTTAATATAAAATTATTTGAATATAAAATTTTCATAATATTTGGTCCGTCAAAAAATATTTCTATATATGAAGTTAACCGATTTGAACATAACCATGAGATACGAGAACTCATGGTCCCAGAACTACCCGACCTAACAAAGAAATCACAACAAATTTGGGAAAATTTTTCTTTATTTCTCAACATAATCTCCTTTTAGCTCTATCCACTTTTCCCAGCGATATTCCATAGCTTCGATACTCTGTTTATAGTATGAACTGTCTAGCTCATTAAAATAGCCATCTACCGCAGACTCCACCTCGACATTGTTTGAAAATCTTCTATCACCAAGCCATTTTTTCAAATTCGAAAATAGAAGATAATCCGAAGGAGCTAAATCTGGCGAATAAGTTGCGTGCTGAAGCAATTCGAGTTTTAAGTCATTGATCTGGGCCATCGCAATAGCGAATGTGTGAACTTGATAAAACAACACCTTCCTTTTCGCCAAATGCGGCCCTTTTTCCTTAATTTCATCACTTAAGCGCTGCAACAAATAAGCATAATACTCGCCGTTGATTGTTTTTCCTTTTTCCTTTCAATAAAAATTATCCCACGTGCATCCCAAAAAAACAGACGCCATAACCTTGCCTGTAGATGGAACTGCCTTCGCCTTCTTTGGACACAACTCTACCCTTTCAGTCCATGGACCCATGTCTCATCCATGGTTACGAATCGACGCATAAACTCGGCTTTATTACTGTGAAACATCGCTAAACACTATATAGAAACATCTTCACGACTTTGTTTTTGTTCTATCGTGAGCAAACGTGGCAACCATCTTGCACATAACTTTTTCATCTCCAAATTTTTTGTCAATATACGATGTATAGCACTTTTTGAAATGCCTGTAATTTCACATAACTCAACCACCTTCACCCGGAGATCATCCAATTCCATTTTGTGGATTTTCTTAATCGTTTCTGACGTGGCCACCTCAATTAGTTGACCACCATGGTGTTCGTATTGGCAGCTCGTACGACCTCGTTTAAACTCTAAAACCCAATATTTTATGGTCGTAAATGAAGGAGCACACTCCCCCAGAGTAGAATCTAGTTCGGCTTTAATATTTTGTTGGACTGAGACCTTTCAAATGAAAGTATTGAATTACATAACGGTGACCAATTTTTTCCATGTTTACAAAAACGTATGCTTTATAAGGTTGCCACTTTTCACAAAAATAATTTTTTTCAAACTACTGCCGCCATCAATATGTCAGGTCGGGTAGTTCTGGAACCAACCTCGTATTTATGGAATTGAACATTCTCATATGATAATCGCATTTTATACATAATAATGACTATAGTAAAAATTATTACGTCACTAATGATTATGATAACGATGGAAATTGTCGACTTTAACGACCGACAGTCAGTATGGGCATTAAATGTTCATACGTTTCTAAATGTACATGAGTTTGTCTCTCAACTAAAGCCTTTAGTACAAAAATATACCACGCTACATTATTATTGTTTTATTTTCTTGCCTGTTTGTAATGGAAACTCTTTAACCCTTGTTTGACGGGAGTCAAATTTGTCCTTTCTTATAAAGGGTTATCCATTTTGCGGTTTCAAAAGTAAATGTAAATACAACACATATAAAATATCTTTTATCATGATATTTCTTTTTTATTATAATGTTTGAACGTTGACATTATGTGTGAAATACTACATCATTTAAATGACCACCACCCGAATTGTTGCAAGCATCGATTCTTTTGAGGTAATTTTCGACCACTTTTTGACACATATTGGGCGGTATCTCAGCCATAACGTGACGAATGTTGGTTTTTAGGTGCTCAAGAGTTAAAGGTTTATCCGCATAAACACGGTCTTTCGCGTAGCCCCACAAAAAAAAGTCAAGCGGTGTCAAATCGCATGATCTTGGTGGCCACTTGATATCGCCACGACGAGAAATTACGCGGCCAGAAAATTTCACTTGCAATAAAGCCATATTCGCTCGAGTTGTGTGGCATGTGGCATCGTCTTGTTGAAACCACATATTCTCTAAGTCGTATTCTTCAATAGCAGGCAAAAAAAAGTCGGTTATCATATGACCATAACGCTCCGAATTGACGGTGACAGTCGTTCCATCGTCGTTTTCGAAGAACTAAGGCCCAATCACACCTCCGGACCAAAGAGCGCACCAAGCAGTGACTTTTTGTGGATGTAGTGGCCTCTCTTCAATTACTTGAGGATTCTCAGAACCCCAAATACGACAATTTTGTTTGTTAACATACCCACCGAGTGAGAAATGTGCTTCGTCGCTGAAGAAAATTTTGTTCGAAAAATCGCCGTCCACCGCCTGTTGTTCAAGCACCCATTCGACGTATCTACGACGTTGTGAATGGTCAGCTGGCTTCAGTTGTTGTGTGAGCTGGATTTTATATGGATGTAGGTGTAGATCCAAATGCAAAATACGCCATAATGTGCCGTAAGACAGTCCTAATTGCGAGGGATCGACACATTCGGGTCTTCGGCAACACTTTCACTTACAGCAGCGATATTTTCGGTGGTACGAGCGAAAAGATGATGCACAGGCCTTACAATATCTGTAACCGATCCAGTCTCTACATATTTCTTCACAATTTTGCCAATTGCTTGCGTAGTTGGACGATTATGTAAACCATAATCTCCTCTTAAAGCACGATATGTGGCTGTGGCAGAATCACCATTTTTGTAGTAGGTTTTTACAATTTTAATGCGTTGTGCGATAGTTAAGCGATCCATTTTCGCAAATGTCAGACTTTGAACTGAAAAAGAAAGAAATTGTTTTAACAACTCAGTTTGACAGATGTCGAATTCTAGCCCTATACTTTTGAAACCGCGAAATGGATAACCCTTTACAATGACGTTATAATATAAATCATAAACCACAAAAGTCGTATAAAAATGAAATTTTTATATTGTATATGCTTCTTACAGTATTATATAGTCACCCTGGTGACTGCAGCAGCTGAAATAAAAATAAAAACTTTGAACTTTATTTTGTGTTTATTGTATTGTATCATACTTGTAATTCATTAGCTGCATTGCTGAGAGAGGCAGCGTATCTAAATTACATACAATATAATGTATATTATTTTCTTGTCTATCACAAATTAAAATGTAATTAAGAATGGCATTTGAAAGCGTAAATAAAAAGTTTTCCGTAATACACTTAATTAGCCATCCAGCCGATGTTTTTGATTATAGTAATTACTTGTTTGCCTCAGTTTCATTTTTTTTTTGTTTAATTTGAAATGGTGTTATGATCAATAAGGTACATTTGCTTTAGTGTTCATATGATGGAATACGGATGAATAAAATGTAATTAAAATATTTATTAAAAAAATTATATTATAATGAATTATTTCGATTTTTTTGTTGTTGTTGTTTAATTAGAATAATGCATAATTTTAATTTCTCTCTTTCAAGTTCTCATTTAAAATACTATTGACTAAGTATACAGCAAGTATATATCAGTAAGCAGTAGAAAAGATTAGCATTTAAGGTTATTAGAGATAGAGAAAGAGAAAGAGAAAGAGTTTTTGCTACTGGTTAATAGAGAAAGAGTTTTGACTACTGGCTTTAATAATATTGCTTCTTACATTAGCATAATCCAGACAATACACAAATTAAGGCCATGGATTACTTTTTTATTTTAATTATTTAATTTCTAGTTTTTCAATTTTCTCTCAATTTTACACTCTCCCTTTCAGAAATGCTGAAATTATTTAGTTTAAATATCAATCAAATAAAAAATTATTAAGAATTAAGCGATAAACAAAAGACATAATTTGAAATCTTTAAAAAAAATGATTTAGATGCGACTTTAGACCTGACAAGCCCACCATCGACCAGACCTTCACACTGCACCAAATCGTGAAAAAAACCCACGAAAAGCAAATCGACAGCCATCATCTCTTCGTCGATTATAAAGCTGCGTTCGAAAGCCCGATACGACATTACCTGTATGCCACCATGTCTGAGTTCGGTATCCCTGCGAAGGTGATAAGGCTCTGTAGAATGACGTTGAGCAACAAGTGCAGCTTCGTCAATGTAAGAAATGACCCCTTCGAATTCCTTGATACCATGCGGGGTTCCGTTATGTCGCAGACTAATGCAGCCACACTTGGCGGCGGTGACGACTATCGTATTCGAATGAACCACAAACTGTATGAGCTCTACGCTGACATTGACATAGTCAAACGCACCATTATTTAACGTCTGCAGTGGTTAGGCCAAGCCAGTGCGTATGAATGAAGAAGCTCCGGCGAAGAAGGTGTTTGAAACGGAAGCCACGGCCCAGGTCGTGGAAAACTGGCCTGGAGAGAGCTGCTGCGGTCGGACGTAACTCGATAACGGGTTGTAACGGCCATATATGATGATGATGATGATGATGATGATGATGATGATGACGACCGTTATGAGAACATCAATTTGTGAGACGTTTATTTTTCCTCCAAATATTAGAATTTTCACCAAGCGAGGCAATTTAAAATTTGGTACACCTTGATTTACATATGTGGTGATATACCAACCACCTTTTGTTGGCTGACCTGATCTGACCTGATCTATTTTAATTATTTACTAATGGATGAACATACTAAGAAACGTTGAATATTGAAGGTTTATTGTATTGGTGCAAAAAGTCAGAATCGTTTTTATTACCTTAAATCAAATTTAGTCTTTTTTTTTGTAATTTGTTCCATACTAAAAATTATTTCAAAATGATTCATTTCCATTCCACAGAAATATAGAATATTAATATAGAATATTAATTTAGAATATTAATTTATCATATAACTTTTTCCGGTAACAAACTTCATACTTCGACATACAAACATTCATCGTTCATCGTTTTGTGTCACAGAATTGCATAAATATATGGCAAAATATGCCTACCCTACAAAATTGCAATATTAAGAAATATTTGCAAGAAAACTTTATAGTAAAAAAAAAACCGCAAAAAATAAGTCTTATGCTTTGAAATATTAAACTGAAATATTTGACGTATTTGCTGACTTTAGACATAAGAAATGAATTCGCCTATGAGCTTTGGGACATTATATTTTTATTATTTTATTATTTTATTATTTAAGCCAGACGAGAAAGAGAGTTTATAATTTATTTTGATTACTTTCGGTACAATGCATTTACGAGTAATTCAACTAGGATCATTTAGAGTAGATTACTTTAAATAATTTGATGAGCAAAGGATTATTTCAGTATCATTACTGCCGACAGAAGCAATTTGAATATAAATTTCAAATCTCTGTCCTTTCTTTTTTTTTTTATTAGTTTGTTCAACTCAAATTTTCTCATACACTTCTCTAGAACGTTTCAGTATGAACATTATTTGTAGTCATTGAAATTGTTAAATGAATTAAAAATAAGAATCATAAAATAAAGATTGCTTATTGTGTACTTATGTATTTTATATGATTAATCATTTCAAAGTATGGTAAAAATTATATTAATTTAAATTACGATTCACTTCATTTACGAATTTTGTTTAATTTGAATTGTTTGTTGTTGTGATGATATTAATGATGCTCTACAATAATTCTTGCAGCCACTACCATCGTCACTGTCATCAGTGTTGAAGTTGCGCACTTGAAACTCGTATTATAGAAATTGTTTGAAATATCATTCCACACTGAACACAGAAGACACTACAAAGTTTAAAAAAAGAAAAGACTGGGAACGAAATGAATTGAAAGACACTTCTTGTTAGTCCCTTTTTGCAATAGTTATTGTTCTTATTCGACAGTAATTTATTTCAAGATATTTCATTTTGCTCTTTCGTTATTTACTATTTTTTTTTTTTTTTTTGAATACTCATTTTGTAATATGTAGAAGAACCAAAAAAAAACACTGTTTCACTTTGATATCTTATTTGCGTGATTAGTTGTACTACTGATACTGGAGTAGCTGAATGATTCTTTCTCCTTGGATGCAAATAAAATGAAATGCTGATGGAATTTCAATTGCATTTTTCTTTTCATAATAAATTCAATTTTTTTGTTTTTTGCAAAAATTCACTACGACACTCATACTTGATAGCATCATCGTTACTAATTATATTATTTGCCAAAAATGACATTGTTTACTTGAACATTTTTGGGATCATATAAAGGAGATTCTATTTGTTCTGCTGTTACCCAATTACCAGTATTTTGTGACTATTCTTGTTTTTATTTCCAGTACAAGGTAGGTCGGTAGGTATGAGGTGGCTGCCCAGGCCATCAAAGGCTAATTGTGTTACCACATGGCCTCTAACCCTAACTCGCTAAGTCAAACCATTTTGAGCTTAAAATGAAGCGTGTGAGATCCCTCACTTTTGCTGTTGAAAAGTAAGTGCGGCTGCAGCTTCTCAAAAGTCGTGCGTTAGGTGGCTCAATGCTATCTAGACAAGAACGCAGTGGTCTGGTATTACTTCAGTCATGACCCTCAACACGGTTCTATCTAGACTGAGTAATTTTTTTTTTTGTGCCGTTCCAGTCTAGCCGTGACCAGATCTGTTGCACGATCTTACCCATGATAGAGCATATCCAGAGGTCATTTGTCATTTGTCTGTCATTCAGCCCTTTATTGTTAGCTCACAGGTACTCAATGAAGTGCCCATGCTTGCAAAATGAGGGGAGAATTCTAGAATAGTCCCATTTTTGGTTAGTTCGTCCGCCCTGCAATTGCCTGGAACGTCATCATGACCCGGCACCCACATTAGGAGCAGATTATACTGCTCAGCCATCTTATCGAGAGATCTGCGGCATTGAATAGTGATCTTGGATGTTAAGATGTGGAATCCAAGTGTTTTGATAGTGTTAGGTAGCTTGAAAGAGTGGTTGATTCCTAGGGTTTCTGAGTATACCCCTCCACCTACGGCCACACTCAGCTTGGAGCCGTCAGTGAAGATTAGGTTGTATTAATCCAGAAGTTCTGGGGTTACCTGGAGTTCCCATTCCATTCTCTCAAGTATATGGGTGGTGAATCTCTTGTTGAACTCGCAACTTGGGGTAGTTTAATCCAGTTTCCCAATATCAGTTGTTTGATTGATTATCGAGGAATCGGCTCTTTGATGTTGCAACCACAGGTGTGCCGCTCTTAATCTGAGGCTTCATATGGCCGCAGATTGCATACAGAAAAGATCCAGTGGGAAAAGGTGAAGCATTATCTCTAATGCATTTGTTGGTGTAGTTCTTAATGCACCTGTAATTATTATACAAGCCGACTGTTGTATTTTACAGAGTAGGTTTCGGTTAGCTGCTTTCTGCAGAGCAGTCTACCCGACTAATGTCCCGTACGTAAGAACAGGTCTAACTACAGCTGTATAGATCCAGTGCATGACATTTGGTTTAAGACCCAATGTCTTGCCTATTGCCTTCTGACAGACATATAGAGCAACTGATGCCTTCTGCGCTCTGTTTTTAATATTCTGTTTCCAGTTTAGCTTATTAGCTATGGCTAGTCCCAAAAATGTAGCCTATTTTTTAGTTCGAGGTAAGTGTTGTTGAGTCTGAGTGGTGAAAAAGATTCGGGCTTGTATATTCTGGTGAAGAGAACCTCTTCAAGAACATTTCAAGTACAATGTACACATAATTTTTTTTTAAATTTTTTTTTTTTTGCAATGTATAATATCATCGTGTGTATATACGCATGATTTTATATAAATACATATACAGTTATATTTCTTTTTCAGTGACGTAATTTTTAGGCAATTGTTGTGATTTGCCTGTGATTGCCTGTGATTTCATTAGTAATATATTCATTATTTTTGCGGTGAAAACAATTTTTTACTTCAATTACAATTTATCTAATCGTGATAGGTATGACTGATTATGATTTCAAATATGGTGATTACAATTACGATAAGTAAATGCACTCATAGAATATTTGTGGTATATTTTTGTGTCCTTATTTATTTCAATACTATGTGCAATAAAAATGTATATTATAATAATGGTCTTTCTGTCTGAATATCAAAGCAATTAAATCGGGTTGCAAAAATATGAATATGTGTATACACATATGCAATTATTGCCAATTTTCAAATAAATATTCATTCAAATTTAACATTTAGATAAAATATTAAAATTTAATTATACTTTCGCACACATACACACACTAAACCATCCAGTTATGACCTTTTCAAAGGTACATATACCTATACATACTGCTCATGTCTACCACACAAGTTACGTATACGCCTACGACTACAATATATTATCCGTACATACTCATATATTGGATATAGTTATACGTATATAACAGTATCCTGCAACAAATAATAATCAGTCGAGTATACTTGCTCATACTCACTTCTTCTTGAACTGCCACTACTCATTTGCACTCAAGTCAATTTAAGTAGTACTCATACTTTGGATTTCCTAGGCATTCGACTCTAACTCACTATAATCTAACATGCCGTAGTTACAATGAATATGATTGCCTGTTAGTACATAGCATATGTATGATTACGAGTACAAATACGATATGAGTTAGTTTTGCAGAAGCAATTTCAAAACACACCAATATGATTTGGTGCAGATCTCTGGTACATACAAGCGTGCCTACATATACATGTTATAAACTGAAACATCAATTATTTGACATTATCTATAAGACTACAGATTTCAAGTACATTGTAAAGGCATAGTATAAGCTTTTGCTTAAATTGATATGTAATAACAATAACAATAAAATCATATGACTATATTGTAAACATGGTTCTTATCACAAGCATAGCATACACAGCAGTTTCTATATAAATGAAAATTAAATAAATTGAAAATTGTATAAATTGAAAATAAATAGACTATTGTAATATTCCCTTTCTAGAGTATGGCATCTATATGCATATGTAATCAAAATGTTGGTGAATCTACAATCCCTACTGCAAGAATTTATTTTGTTTATTTGAATGAGTATCCAACTGATACTACAGCCATTTGAATTTGAAAATGTTTGTTATTTAAAAGAAAAGTGTAATGTATAATGTCTTTACTGCAACTTAATTTATAGAATTTTTTCTGTCAGACACAGATATTTATTGTTTCCAATTGTATTAGCCTGTTAGCCAAATATATGCTATTCTTCTGGCAGTAATAATTTTTCATTATAAACCCTTTGACAATATAATCGTCTAAAATAAATAAGTCTCTTCGAATACAATCGAAATTTAATATGAACAATAATACTGGAAAGAAATCTCAACTAAAAGATTATTCAACCTTATGGCCACCACATTTATAAATGGATTATCGAGAAGTGATTAGTTTCTTGATTTTAAATTCCAAAGATATTCGAGGAAAATTGGAGTTTATTTAGAGGTTTCAACGACTATAACATCATCAGATATTGGTTTAATAAATTCCAGCACTCCCATACAAGTCATCGACCACATAAAAGACTATTCTATGAAGCTCGAGAAATTGTATGTATTATCCCACAAGCATATGGTTCATAAATTGCAATACATCCTCGTAGGAAATCCATTCTTGCATATAAATTTATTTTAATTTTTTATACTAAAAGAACAACAAATGCAATCACTAACGAAATCCTTTCCATGCTTCACTTTTTTTTCCATTTCTTTACACAGAATTTTTTATCAAATAAAATGGGTATGAAGAAAATTTAAAGAAAAAATTGCTATTTACACAAATTTATTTGCTTTTCAAAGAGAATGTTAAACTCATTAAAAATCAAAGAGCAAAACAAGGAAATAATAAATAAGATTTTATTGAAAAAAAAAAACATTTTTTTGCTATTCTACATATGGACACGTATATATGTGATATAATATGTAAATGTTGAAAGATTTAAAATTTCATCCCTTCATGGACACACAAGCTTATGCTTAGTATTCGACGAATTTAAATTAAAGATTCAAATGGATAAAATGTATTTTAAAATGCCAATTGATAATGTGAACAAAAGGAATTTGACTTGATATTTCAAGATACATAAAGTAATAAAAAAAAAAACAAAATGATAATAGAAACATCAAAATTACACATGCTACTTAATACATGCTCATATGTGTGCCTTTACATTGAAATGATGCATGAAAATGAATTTCATTAAATTGACAATGTTATACATATACATATACTCGCATAAGAGGGGACAGATGTAATATTGTTGTTGTATAAGAAACAAAACGGCCAAAAGAAAGAGCAATACTATTAGCTCTATACAATGAACATTGCATGAAGAGAAGGTTTTGTGGACAATTCCAACATATTCTTTACTAGATTCTAGTATGTATGTATATATGTCGTTACATACATGTTTTGACTAAATTCTTTTAAGCAGCAAAAAATTTATGTGGGATCAACTTCCATTATTTATTCTTTTTTTTTTTTTTTTTTTCTCTACAAACCTTAATGTCAAACAACCATTAGTCCATAATGTTGAGCCATTTAGACTTGAAGAAAACCAAAAATCATTCGAATACAATTTTTTCAGCAAAATTTGGAGCATGATAGAGATCATAAAGAGGCATTTGTGCATCGTTTTAACAGTAATAGATGAGTTTTGAATTCACTAGCATGATTCTGAATCCAATCAGAAGCATAAGAAGTGGGGTTTATCTGATGGTTACAAAACAAGTTCGTATATGGAAATCTGTCAATAAGAAGTTAGCGTCGTTTTTCTTTTTATTTTATTTTTTATTTTTATTTTTTAATTTTTTTAATTTTTTTGTAATGCAAAAATTATTTTGTGAGTGGATTATTTTAAAACTGACAAATCAATAAACTCAGATTATTATTTTAACCTTTTGGAACAATTGAAGGCAAAATTTCGTAAAAAAAAAGGTCCAATTTACCAAAAAAAAAAAAACTCGCTTTTTATTAAGGCATCTGTTCATAGAGCTCAAAAAAATGTTAGCTAGGTAAAAGGATACATAAATTGCAGCACCATCGGAACAAATGTATCGAGATAATATACTAAAAAAGTAAAGCAATTTTTACGACCGCATTTTTTTTTTCTCCCTCTGGTCCGAGAATTTATTGAACAAGGTGCTACGCTCAAAAATACCGTCGCATATTCTCGTGTTTCTGTTTTTTTTTTTTTTTGATTAATGTGAAAAATGAAAAAAGTGAGATATTTAAGTAGTCGTATACGGAAAAGGAAAATTAGAAAATAGCTATAACGTTGGCACATTTAGGTTACGTTAGGTTATTGTGGCTGCCCTCTATCTCTCTCTGAGAGGACAGACTTAGGCCACCAAGGTCCATTGTGATACCACCGAGCTTCTCTTCTAATGCTATTGTGCGTGTTAAATTTAGACAATTAGAAGAGACCTACTTATATTAGCTGGTTCCGAACGGCAGAACCCTTTCGTGACATCACTTTAACTTAGTTTTGTCACAGAACTCTTTTAAGGAGCAAATTTTTACTGCTGCCAAATTGACAATTCAATTGACCTACTAACTACTGAGCTATGACATCCACTCGATAGCACCTTTAACTACTCTAAGAAATATGAGTGCAAATATATTTTATGGAATGCATTCCCATCTACTATTACCACCCACCCATTGGTGATGATTTCAACACCACAGATTGTGTTGCGTGTGTACTATCAAATTCATAGTATGCTGCCAATGGTCCTAAAGATTTATTATTTTTTTAATCTATACATTACTTCTGATATCTCTAGAGTGCAGACTCACAACGTACATACTTGATGTGTGTAAACTCGTATACATTTGTTTGAGCAAGTGTCCACAATGTTCTACTAAAAGGAGTGGAGGAAAGCATATGCAGTAGGTGTTCACATATATTGGTTCTCTGCAAGCTTGTAAATGCAACACAAACGAACCGTGCTGCTTAATACTTTAGAAGGTTTTGTCATAATATTTTTTCCCCTTTTGCAATAATACTATTACCAATACTGTTGTTGTTTGAGAATTGTTAAAATTTTAATTCATCCATAAAAATACCATTCGGCTGTAAAAATAAATGCAAGCACATGTTGAAAGTGATTTTTTAATATTTTTATTATCCATGAATTTGTTTGAGTTTGTTTTTCGTCTTCTCCTACAATTTATCACACAAAATGTGTGAATGTATTAGTGTGAGTTTCGATTATATATTCAATAGGAAGCTTATAAAAGCAATGATATTGAAATTTTCTCAATAAAAATATACCAAGTATCCAAAATGTATACAAAAATTAAAAAAAAAAAAACAAAGAAACTTTTCACTAATAATTAGTCACCTAATTTACAGCAGAGCTCATGAAAAGCGATACAACACGACTTTTGTAAGAATAATTTTCAGTGAATTTGGCAAATAAACTTACTTCAAAATCAGCGTGTTAAATATTCGGTGTTTATTGTATTTTGTGCCCTTCCCATTCCATCGTATTACGTGAATATCCTTGACAAGGCAAGACCACCAAAATACAAACGCATTAAATGTTCACCTGTGAAACATTTTATATGGTTTGGAGGTGAGGTAAATATAATATATATTGTATGTTTATATGTACAAATTGCTACAAATGTAGTATACTTCATAGTCACAAATAACTTTTACCGGCATATAAGTAACGAATATGTACATTGTTATATTTCAATTCCATCAGCCTGATTTCAGCTGGCGTGTTATGAGAAATTTTGATTTATATGTAGTATGTATGTATTTAAGATGTGATGTAGAAAAAATAATACTCGCGTATTGCCACGCATTGGTATCGTGGATCAGCTCAATTACCTTTTAAACAACTGTTTAAGTGCCCAAATGCTACGTCCACATGTAATGTGCAAATAATCAACAAAAACAAAATATTCCAAAAAAAAACGTTTTTCGACATTTTATTTTGTTGTTGTTTTCTTGTAGCAATATATAAAATATTAATGTATTCCAGTGTGAGCTAAAGAAATCTCTTACAATCAAAAAGTGTGTGTGTGTGTGTGTGTGTATATGAATGTGTGTGATATTTAGAGTGTATTGAATACACTTGGATTTGTGTAAGTAGGATATATATATAAGAGATTCGCGGAAATTGAATAACTAAATATTGAGTATTGAAAATAAGCTTCAGCGATCTGTAAATACTTGTACGAACATTCAACTTTGAACCAATGAGCCATTGAGTATAGAAAAATATTATCATTGAATTCAACAGATTGAGTAATAACAGATTATGTACATCTAAGTTATTTCATTTAGTTGGACACGAAGATATATTCAAATTTATTTAACTAAATTTTTTTGTAAAGATTTTCATTGAAAAAATCATATTTAAAATTTGTGCTGAGCTTTTGAAAAAATTCTGGTTAAAATTGCAAGATTCTGCAGACAAACAGTGTCAGTCACGACTTTCGAGAACGTCATTCATGACTTTCGTGTTGTATATGAAACGAATTATATGCATGTTTCTTTATTTTTTTTTAACATTTATTGTGGTATTATTATTATTATTAACAGACCCTTATGCACTGCGACCAGACTTGATCTATTGTGGAGCCTTTGGGTAACCCTAAATTTGTAGGCTTTTAATAAATTTCAGCACTGTGTTGGATTCATTATTCCACAATTTATATGGAGGCACTGTACTATTACCAAAGTGGTTTAGGCTTTGTCTGCCAAAAGCTTGACATTCACAACGTATGTGCTCCGACCTTTCGACGTCTAAGTTACAGAATCTGCAGATATCAGTGACAAATAGATCTAATTTCTTTCAGTCGTATCTGAGACTGCAGTGGCTTGTAAAATATTCACAAAGAATACGTAGATTAGCTTTACCAAACGCAAGTATCTTTTTAGATATCCCTTTATTTGGGATTAGGAACTGTTGATTGCATGATGCTGCCCTGTACTATTGAGCCAGTGTTCTGTAAATTTCTTTTCCTCCCATTTCCTTATAATCTACTTGCCATGGCATTTTGCCAAACCACAGAAGGGTTCAGGGCCAATCAAGGGCTTTTCAGCGTCCATTTTGGCTAGTTTATCAGCCCTTTCATTCACCTCGTTTCCTCATGGCCAGCTATCCACCTTAATACTACAGTATTTAGGTTTCCTAGCTCATTTAGAAAGATAAGACATTTATCTACTAATTTAGAGGTTATTGTGATAGATTGAAGAGCTTTTAATCATTGGGATCATTGCATTTTTCTTCGAAGACACTCCCGCACGTATATTTCAATGGTATGAACTTCCGCTTGGAAAATTGTTGTGTTAACCACCATTGGGATTGATCGTCTAAATTTGGGGGACATAAATACCCGCCCCGGTTTCACCATCTTCCAGCTTCAATCCTTCCGTGTAACAGACTTGTGAGCCATGCTTGAAGGTGATTCAATTTTTTCTCCATGCTTCTCTTTCACTTTATACCGAATTCGAAGTGCCGGAAGTATGATGTTTTTGAAAATTGGAAAAATAATGGATTTTTTTTACTACACCTTATATATTCATATGAGCTCATTTCCATCGAGTGAGAAAGAATCGAAAATTCAATTTTTAATTGCAGATAATTCTTTAGATTACACTAAAGCTGTTTACATCTTCAAAATTTTTAAATTCGACCAACCGATTGAGCTCTTCTTGATTTACCGCTTGCACTCGTAAGTTTAAATATGTTCTCCTATAAAATCCAGAAAATTGACTTAATCAATTTCTGCTTTTGACCACAGATATTTGATGTTTCTATTGGGGAATATTAATAAAGAGTCGAACGTGTGTGAACTTTACCTGCGCTTTTTCGGTTTACTATATACACTATATCCATTAAAATGAATATATGTAGATCATGTTTGCAATTGTAATGCTGGATGATTGCAATGACAACTGTAACTGTAGTAAACAGACATCGTAAAATAAAGTAGAGCTGACATATAAATGGTGCATCAACATCGTCCAGATCATCATCATCATATTCATCATCATCATCACCATCAGCAACATTCGAATGAATAGTATGGCAATCTAATGATGTCGGGTGAAATAACAAAAACAATGCATTGCTTCTTCTATTGCTTCTTCTATGTTCTTGGAAGTACTTTATTTTACTGTACTTTCTCTGATTCTGTTATTCGTTTTTGCACTTTGCGGTTTGCCAAGAAATGATATTGCAAACTATGTATGTAGTTTCGCTATATTTGCTTCAAGCAAAACTACCATATATGTATACATATACTTTCAGAATTTTTGAATTCTGTATGTACATATATTAAAATGAAATGCTGATGGATTTTTTTCCAAAAACATAAAGTTTGCTTGACATGTACCACATCAGGTAAATCTTTCTTTAAGGCATTTCAATTTACATAAAGCTTTTTGATACCAATTCACAAGCGATTCTAGGAATTAGCTTTTTTTCATTGGCTTCCTTTATGTTTCTTCATATACGAGTACATACATACATATATGAATACACATATGTATACATATCATTCTATGGATGCATTTGCTGCGTATATTAAACTCTACGAGAATAACGCAAATCAACAAGCACTACCACTGATACGACTATTCCAACGAAAAATATATTAAAGTAAATGGCAATGATTTATTAATCATGACTTGTAGACATTTTCTGATTGTTTTTGTCGCTATAAAGAAATTTAATGGAATTGGTGCAATAGATGGGGGATTGTAATGGATTAACTTTTTGGTGGAATCGCAAAAAAAAAATCAAAACTTATTTATCGGCACTTCGTCTGATATGTGCCAGTGAATCTATTAAAATTAATCAATATTACTCCAATTAATACAGAGAACAAAACAAAAAACAACTTTTTGAACATAATTAAATAATATTGTTGATGTCGGAAGGAATATGTTTTCTTGTTGAGCTTCACTGATTGTATTGAAAGTGATTGGGTATGTATGTGCATATACAAATATGATATATTGGCACTTACTTCAAATCTGAGTGCGTGACCCACAAAGTACTTAAGACTTTGCCGATACAGTTAATTACGTCAAAAACATCAAACGCATGTACAGAAGTTATACATAAAATTTACTTGGAAATTCAAATTGTATTTAAAATAGTTCTAATTTAATTCATCAACACTATTTTTGTATGCAACAGTATTTGTGTAAGATTAAAGATTTATTAAATTTTCTTCACACAAATGAAGGAATTTTTGATAATGGTCTCAATTTTTTATGGAATAAAAAAAGCAATCATTCTTTTTACTGTATGTTAATATTATCACAGTTTTTGTTCTCTTTCAAAGATAATTTGTCGTTTAATGGGCTGCTTTCTTGCCACAAGTGATTCGAATAAACAGAATGAAGAAAGTAAGGCAGCATTTTCACTATGACGGTTGAGTTAACCATTACTACTGTGTAAGGATTTGTTGTTGTTGTTTTTTTTTTTTGTTTTGTTTAATTTTTTGTTTTTTTCTTATATAATTTTTTTTTTTGCATTAAATTTTCAGGTCGCTGAAAAGATAAGCATCGGAAATAGACGTTCTCATCATAGTGGTTAGGAATATTTGTTGTATTGTCATTTATTGTATTTTTTGTTTATGTTGGAGGAAAGGGAATGGAGAAATTTTTATATTTAGATTTTATCGAAATCGAGAAAATGGTGTTTTTTAAAAATCAAACATAAAACGACATCAAATATGTATATATCATATATTTGATATAAATGGTGCTTTTTTTTAGAGTGAAGCAGTTTTCAATAGGGATAAAACGTTACAGAAGTTATCAAATATGGTAACTCAAAATTCATTTGTACTCAGTAAGATTTGCAATTTCACCATGGAAAGAATGACACCGCAATAGCGCTTGTTTGAATAACGAAAATCATGGTTCTGTCATCCAAACTCAAAGATCGCTACAACAGACATATGTTTTTCTCATTTTTAACTCAATGGTTATGGGAACAAGCAAAATTGTCAAATTTGGAGTGAAGATAATCCCTAATCAACAAGACGGCACTAGATGTCATACATCGAACATAACAATCGATTTATAGAAGGAAACATTTGGCGACAACATAATGTCTCAAAATGGACCTGTGAACTATACTGCAAGATCTTGCGCTGTAACACCACTGAACTATTTTTTATGGGGATATATGAAAGGGCTAGTTTATGCTTATAAACCAGCAAGTTTGAATAAATTGTAAGCCAACATTGAGCAAACTACTGCCGAGATTAGACCCCAATTGCCTAAAAAAGTAACCGATAATTGGGTTTAAGCCACGTTCGAGATAGCCGCGGCAGCCATATACCGGAAATTATATTTCAAATACTAATTGTATAGAATTACCTTCGAACAAAGTCAATTTTTAGTTCAGAATATTACATAATGTATTGTATTTTTGAAATTTAAATGTGCTTCACTCTAAAAAAAAACACCCTAAACCTGATATTTGTTTAGCAATACCCAAAAACCGTTGTTGCACAAAAAAAACTATTAAATATAAAATTACAAAGTTAAGATTTTAGTATTTTTTAATTAAAAAAATAAGTGTAATCAATATTTTTGACTCATAATTTGTCACAATATTTTCTTTTATGCTATCAGTATGAAAAAGGACCCTGAACAGCTCTTTAACATATAATACTTAAAATTATTAATTTTCAAATGCACCGCAGAGTCTCTCCTTTTCATAAATTTGCAAATTTTTCAACATTTTTATAATTACATAGTTTTCTAAAGTGGCCACGATTTTTTCTCTGTAATTATTGTGCGTTAAATACACTTAAAGAGCATTTCCGGTGTCATTTTCGAAAGGAAATCTATTTTGGATAACTTGACTTTAATTTCTGTAGAAGCACGACAATTCGCATAGGGAACATCAATAACGGTAAGCTTCCACCCATAAAATAACATTTTGAAATAGAATTCAAATCTTTATTTATATTTGTGCTTCAAATATCAATATATAAGCCTTATACGCGTATTGCTCATTCTTACTCAATTTTAAATTGCTTATAAGCATGTTTTTTTTCTGAAACAGTTCTACCACAAACAAATAGGAGCAATTATTAAAAAATAATATAAAAAAAAAAATTTAATAGATCATTAAAGAATATGCAAAACAAAATAACTAGTCGATCTATGTTTGACTTCCACTAAAGGTATTTGAGATTTGAGTTAACTCGCATTTGATTTCTTTTAGAGTGTATATGTATGTTTCTTCCAAGAAAAGTGAGTTCAGGTGCTATGCTAATGCAAACATAATACGATTGCTTTTATGTCGTCTACCTCAATATTCATTTACATTTATATTTGTGAGAAAGTATGTACATACAAAGTGCAGATTCATGTTAAATCTAAAATAAAATTCAAATAAACACGACATAAAAGAAAATCAAAATATTCCACCTTTATAACCTGATTAAAATAACACAATGTTATGACCCTATTTGCAACATAAATACAGAAAATTCAAACATAAAACTGAAATTACATTAATGTAGGCTGACAGTGACATTGAATATTTGACATAATTATCTAGTTACATGAAAAAGATGAACATTGAACATTAAATGTGAAATAAATGGTGTTTCAAATCAACATAGCCTTAACAAATTCACTCATTTGCCACTCAAAAAATACAATAAATCAATTAAAACATCATAATTGAAATTGTTTCTATGCTCTTCAGGCTTGCAACAAAATTGCGTGTCTAATTAGTTATGTGTGCGTCCTGTGGTGACCGAAATGAAATTGCATATTACATATACGAGTATCTATCCACGATGTCTCCAAATAATCATGCCGTGCGTAAATTGACTAATATTATCATTTGAATGTTGCGTGTTCGTTTCAATGAAGGATTTTGTACTAATAATGCTCAAATTCATGTCTCGTTTTCATGTCATCAATTAGTAACCACAAATGTATACATAATTTTTTTAGATAAGTACTTTTATATACTTTTAAGTTTTACTTATGCAATGATGCTCATTGCTCATATAAATGAAAAGTTAAAAATTAATATTATCCGTTCGTAATGTATTGAATGAAGTACGAAGTACGATGTGCAGAAATGTTTCATATAAATTCCCCAATATCATAATTTTAATTTTATTTATTACTTATGTGTATGCATGCGAAAAATTTCAACACATATTCATGCGCTTATCAGTATAGAGTGTACATATGTGCAAACATACTTGCATACATAAAGAAAGACTCATAATACTTCATGAACATTCAAAAAATTCCATATTGCATATTTACGCACTTCAATGAGAATAGCGAAATAAATTCCCCAGAAAATTAATTATGTTGTTGTAATAGCATTGCCATTGATTCATAGCTCAATTTCATATCATTTGATCACGATTTTATGTTACTATACTCATTCACCCGCTGTTTGTATGGATGTACTTTAATAATTTGGGTTAAAATTTGAGCAAAATCATGGCATGGATGGTGAATTCTCATCGTGAGAGTGAGCAATGAGCAGTACATACTGTCATGTACGGTATACAGTATTATGATTTTTCTTTAGCTGATTTTTCAACTCATATCACAATATCCAGTATACATACGTACGTGTTTCATTTGATGATCTTCACTATAAGAGGGCGAAGTTTTATTATGTACATACGTTCGTAGATAAGCTTTATTTCGATTCAGTAGAGTTGTGTAACTTTTGAAATTATGTAAAATTAATTTTATATGTACTTAGTATAATTACTACGGGACATTTCCATATACATGTATGTGCGTTTATAAGATACACATGTGGGAGGATGTGTGGTTAATTTTCTGTTTTAGAATATTATAATCTTTTTAATCATATTCATTCATAAACAAATTTCAAAAAGATAAACTTTTCGAGGTACACTTTCGCTAAGGTACACAATATTTAAATAATTTTTTAAATTAAATCATGTTAACGTATAACATACTAAACGAGGATTTATATGGAGACATATATGAAAACCAACATTAATTATTTGCCACACAGCCAAATTCTACATGGATAATGCGGGATTGGAAGCCATATCTCTCGATATGCTCGAATGTATCAAATTGCACTATTGAAATAAATCATCTTAAAATAATATTGCATATATAAAAAACGGTTCTTTTGTATGATAATAAAGGTAACCCATTAAATTCGATTTTTTTTTTTACTTCACCTTATTAAATAGTCATTCATTGAAAAATAGTCTAAAATAATAAGAACCACCAAATAGAAAAACACCATATACTAACAAATGCTCTAAACTCTCCTCTATTCTCCTAGGGTAATAAAAAGTTTGTGATTGTTTGTGTTTGTTTGTGGTAACTTTTTGATGCCTAAATTAGTTTCAAAACTTATTTATGTTTTCGTTATAAAATAATTTGTTGCTTTAAAATGGAAAAAAAAAACAATTTTTTTGAATAAAAGAAAATACTTTATTATGAAGATGTCAAAAACAAATATCTCAAGTGTTAGTTGAACCTTAAGCAATTATATTTTTCTGACCTTTTGAATTTAATTTCAAAAAAAAATTATTTACAGAAACTTTTTTGTTTGTGCAACTTATACTCTTAACATTATCACTCTTATTGTTGGAATGAAACCATGATGGTTAAAGTGTAAGTTTAGTCAAACAAAAATATAATTCATCATATATAGACGAAAAATGATTCTTTAAAATGCTTTTCTCTACAAAATTCTTCACAAAAATGCTCAGGAGTTAATGTTAAAAAAAAAAAATTTCAGTTAATAAATTAAGTGCACAGAATAGAATCACACACAATGTATACAAATGGATATTTCTATTCCAATTACGGGGTATTTTACAGCAAAATGTTCGCAAAAATGTACGATGCCACTAAAAATGTATGAATGTATGTATGTAAGTGCTTTTCTCATTGAATGACAACATTGTAATTCAGAATTTGTTTAGTTACTTCTAAGTTTCTAAAAATGACTAATACTAAATCGAATAAATTTGTATATACAATGAATTATTACATACATACATCATATTTCAGAAAAAGAAAAGATACGAAATTCAAAAAGTTTAAATTATTAAACACAACTTCATTGAAGCAATTCGTATTTAGAAGATGGAACGATCACTGACATTAGTCGATTTCAGCATTAAAATTATATTTTATATGATACTTATTATGGTCTTGCATATTCATCATCATATATGTGCCTATGTAAATAATTAAATTAATTTATTCACTAAAAGTTGCAAAGAAATGTTAAAAACGGAAAGTTTCATTTAAATTTAGATATTTTAATTGAATATTTTCAATTCATCTAAAATGTACATTTTATATACATATATAATTGGTTGACAGTTATGACAAATTTAAAAAAAAAAAACATTTATGACATTGATATAAACATTTTTTCATGTTAGAAAATTTCCATAAATTGCAATTTGTATATTCTATACTAAAATATTGTATAACTGTCATAAAATTTAGCACTTAAAATATTTTTAATTAAATTAATGTATAAATATAAAGTTTTATTGGATAATTTTCGAAATATTAAATATATATGGGGACTTTAAGAGCATATGCAATTATATAATATTTATTATAAATATTTAACAATTTTAATTTTTAACATCCCCTCATATATATACATACTATTCGATGTTATTGCTATAAAACGTAAACAAGTAATTGGAATGTATTCAAATATATATATTCAAATACGTTCATATGTACCTACATCGCATCATAAGTATAGAGATAGAGACAATATGACGCCTATATTTTAATAATAAATTATAATAATATAATGAAGCACAAGCACTCTTACATTAGTATACATTACATAGGTGTATGTGAAATATTATTGTATGTACATGATTTCAATGATTCATTAAAAATTAAATTAAAATAAAAACAAGATATCAACTGATTTAGAACATTTTATAACAAATAAAATAACAAATAAAAATGTTCGAAAAGACGAACAACAACAAATTCAAAATACTTATGCAAACTTGCAAACATATAAAGACTTCGCTTATACGACATGTAGACTATATGTAATAAATATATCAGGTAAAATGATTTAACAACTACTTGAAATAGTTTTATTTTTTCTTTCGGTTATTTTTAACGGCATATTTCGTTACGGCTACTTCCCAAAACAACGGAAGATCTCAAAAATAATAATAAATTTCAAAGCCTGGAAAAGACCCAACTGTGCCGTCATCATATAGACCTATCAGTGTTCCACCTCATTTTTCAAAAATTTTTGAGAAATTGCTGCTGCAGAATATCATGCCAATTGTTACACAAAATAAAGTTATATCGAATCACCAATTTGGCTTTAGAGAAGGTCATGGCCCTATTGAACAAGTGCATAGGATCGCCAAAGAGATTAACACCGCATTGCTGAACAAAAAATACTACTCTGCAATATTCTTGGATGTAGCCCAAGCTTCTGATAAAATGTGGCACGAGGGCCTAATGTATAAGATAATGCAATAACCTCCCAGAAAATACTCACATGCTCTTCAGTTCTTATTTACTTTGCCGGGAATTTAAATTAAATTTCAATTCTTTTACATCAAGAAAAGTTGATATATTGGCTGGCGTTCCTCAAGGGAGTGTTCTTGGACTATTCCTATATTTGATATATGCTGCTGATCTTCCACTGTATTCGAAACATGTAGTTTCTACTTTCACAGATGATACTGCAATCCTCTGTTCACATAATGATCATATAAGCGCATCCAGAAGTCTGTCCGCCCATTTAGATCATTTAGTATGAAGCAAAGAGCATCCACGTCACTTTCACGCTGCGAAAAGAGACGTGTCCTCCTGTGAAGTTGAATAACATCATCGTACCTCAAGCGACTGATGTTAAATCCATCTTGATAAAAAACTAACATGGACTAAACACATTGAGAGGAAAAAACTACAAATAAAATGAAAGTCTCAGCAACTCTAAGCTCAGTTTACCTAACAAAGTCCTGATATATAACGCCATCATAAAACCTATTTGGTGCTATGGTTTAGAGCTATGGAGTTCAGCCTGTTCTACAAATGTAGAAAAAATTCAGAGAGTGCAAAATAAATTGCTCAGACTAATCACTGATGCTCCATGGTATTTATATCAAAAACATACACATTCACAATGACCTTCAAATTCCCACCGTATCTGATGTAGTGTGGCGAAACATGGAAAAGTATAAACCAAAGCTAGAACTTCATCAAAATCCTAAGGCGAAACAGCTGCTTGTGGCTTCTATCGTAAAATCAATAGATTAAAGAGAAAACATCTTATGTCAACATAATTAAAAATAAAATCCAGTTGTAAATTGTAAATCTTTGTTTTGTGATTTTTTGTAGTAGGTTATAAAATGTCATTCCTTAAGCACATTGCTATTATAATAGATTTTTTAAGATTTGAATATAAATTGTACATTTCCAAATAAGGAAGATACAATTAATCAATAAATATATGGCAAAAAAAATTATTTACAATTGTCCAAATAGCAATCACCGAAAATAAGTACATTCTTGATGATCTGCCTCAAACTCGGTTTAATGTCCCACTGTAATTACACTTCCATATGATACAAAAGTGGGTTAAATATTTTTATTGTTTTGCTGGACGAAAAAGCGAAAAATCATTAGAAAATCAATCAGGTCATTCATTATATTTCAATCAATCTAAAAATAAATATCATGTCTCTTTTGTGTTATCCAACAATTTATATATAAATGTTTATTACATGGAGGATGCAGCAGTCATAAAATTTTATGAAAGTGAAATGTAAACAACTTTCTTCATTTGTCAGTTTATATTTGAACAGACATATGTACGTATAGAATACATGTATTTTGTTTTCTTACTGTGGTAGACACTTTTTTTGTTTTTTTTTTTTTAATATAAGAACATAGGTTTTGTATTGATGTACTAGCAATGATGCTACAGGAAAAAGACTTGAATTAAAATGTGCAGTCGCAATTGGAAATGTGCCAACGAAAATGAAAATATAAACAAGTTGTACAAAAAACATGGAATGGAAATTTCTAATGTACAAAATTGTGCAATCAAATATATTAGGAAGGTGATTATTTGCTATATATTATCATTTGCTGGCAGGTTTTTTTTGGTTTTTTTATTTTGTTTTGTAGTTATCCTTGCCTGCATAAATAAATATATAAGAAAATTGAATAAATATGCAAATTTCTTTGAGCCATACTATGTGTATACCACTTGCCATTCGCATACACTCATAAGCACACACTGCGCCAACAACGTAATAAACATTCAAGTGCATATACCTGCAGCTGCATATATAATATGGTCTTGTCAGCATTGCAGTGACAATGAACAACGATATTATGTTACATAATTTTGTAGCATCTGTGTGTGTGTGTGCGTGTGTGCTTATATATAGTGTGTCAAGGCCTTTTCCACAGTCTCGACAATGCAAGAAGCATTAGGGTGTGTTCATACTGTACTGCAAGAGCTCTTTGATATTTCCAGTTTAATGTATTTGTTTTGTTTTCACATGCTATATGGTTAAGTTGTCGATCTCGCTTCTCAGCCAAATCGTTATTGACCAAATAGCATGAATGTAATATATGCATTTTATGCAGAAAATTTAAGTCAGGCGATATAAAATATCTTTGGTAAGAAAAATCTTCTATTTTCTTTAAAAATTTTTATTTATTAAATTATTATGTTTATTATTAATTGTATGTTTATCAGTATTTTAATTTGCTAAAAATAATAAATTAGGAATTCCCCAATTCAACAAATGTGCTGTGTATTCTCAGCAATCTTCATGATGTTTAACTCGTGCTTTATGAGCAGAAATAATAATTTTAAAAAACAACGGTCGGACCAACAAAAAATTAAGCAACCAAATAATAACGCTGCAGGACACATCGTTAAAAACACGCAAATAAATAAATGGTCATGAAAGAAACAAGAAACATTTTTTTCTGACTCTTTGATTTTCTTCCCCAGAGTTGGCGTTTGTGCATCATTGATATCAATTATATTGGCATTTATAATGGCATGCGTGAACGCAACATATAGAAAACACATAAAATGCCATAATGGGAAACGGAAATCATTACCTAATTTTCCTTACATGTTACTTCCTGTGTGAAACATAAACGAAAAAATTCCCGAAAAAGAAGAATAGATAAAGGAAAACCCAATAAATAAAGATTACACAAGGTGAGTGTTGAATAAAATCATAAAATTTGTAAATTTTCATATTCAAAACATTTATATTTTATTATATCGACTACATGTATGTGCATACAAGTGCATACAAGTGCCATTGATGGACATTTGCAACTATGCATAAAACAGATTAGTTGCAAATGCTACTGATATCCTTTTCTTAGTATATTAAGAAACATAGAATGTATAATTAAAGCAATTTACATGCATTGACTGTGGCTGACATACAGAAGTATTATGGTTGTTAGCTATAATGACAGGTACATATGCACATTTATAGTATACATGGTAGAATTCTTGTCGGTTATATATTTAATTGACAATCGGTTATATATTTAATTGACAATTGTAAGGCCTGTGCATTATCGTTTCGCTCGTACCACCGAAAATATCGCTGCTGTAAGTGAAAGTGTTGCCGAAGACCCGAATGTGTCGATTCCTCGTCGTTCTCAGGAATTAGGACTGTCTTACGGCACATTATGGCGTATTTTGCATTTGGATCTACACCTACATCCATATAAAATCCAGCTCACACAACAACTGAAGCCAGCTGACCATTCACAACGTCGTAGATACGTCGAATGGGTGCTTGAACAACAGGCGGTGGACGGCGATTTTTCGAACAAAATTTTCTTCAGCGACGAAGCACATTTCTCACTCGGTGGGTATGTTAACAAACAAAATTGTCGTATTTGGGGTTCTGAGAATCCTCAAGTAATTGAAGAGAGGCCACTACATCCACAAGAAGTCACTGCTTGGTGCGCTCTTTGGTCCGGAGGTGTGATTGGACCTTACTTCTTCGAAAACGACGATGGAACGACTGTCACCGTCAATTCGGAGCGTTATGGTCATATGATAATCCACTTTTTTTTGCCTGCTATTGAAGAATACGACTTAGAAAATATGTGGTTTCAATAAGACGGTGCCACATGCCACACAACTCGAGCGAATATGGCTTTATTGCAAGAGAAATTTTCTGGCCGCGTAATTTCTCGTCGTGGCGATATCAAGTGGCCACCAAGATCATGCGATTTGACACCGCTTGACTTTTTTTTGTGGAGCTACGCGAAAGACCGTGTTTATGCAGATAAACCTTTAACTCTTGAGCACCTGAAAACCAACATTCGTCACGTTATGACTGAGATACCGCCCAATATGTGTCAAAAAGTGGTCGAAAATTACCTCAAAAGAATCGATGCTTGCAACAATTCGCGTGGTGGTAATTTAAATGATGTAGTACTTCACACATAATGTCAATGCTCAAACTTTATAATAAAAAAGAGATATCATGATATATATATATATATATATATATATATATATATATATATATATATATATATATATATATATATATATATATATATATATATATATATATATATCACGTAAGAAAATCGGATTAACATTTGCCGAGGAAATCATATTAAAACAATAGGAAATCTTATTCGAAAATAATAGGATGACATCCCATTGACCAATTTGTAATTAAACTATGCTATGATAGCATAATGTTTTTATATCAATTGATGACTTTGAGCGCAAGAACTACAGTTGAGTGGACTTGACCAAGATCAAAATGATAGGAATGAGATGAGAGTAACTGGTGCAAACTCGCGATGAAAGATTAAGGTAATGGTAACTAAATTCCAAAGATTCTAAAATAAAAATGAATAAATATGTGGCACTTATAAGCTCTGAGGGAATACGAGGTATTGGCCGGAAACAATTTTCATGGCTTCGAAATATTAGACAGTGGACTGGAATACAGAACGTTAGTAACGAGAGATAGAGAACAATATCCAGCAATTATTGTTATTATTATTATTATTAAGGCTATGAAGCACCGCGACCTGAAGATCTTTTGTGCAGCCTTATTCCCTAGCTAGCAGATCTTAAGACTATTTATAAATCTTGTTACTGCTGTGGGGTTGATTTTAACTAGGTCCCTGGGAACTATGAATCCATTGCCTAGATAGTTTAGTCTGCGTCTAGTGTTCTGCTGTTTCCTGCTCTTCAAGACAGAGTCGACAGAGATCGTTTTCATCATGTGATACTTAAGTTTACAATGACCTGTTAATAGTTCAGTGTAGAGTTTGATGTCTTTTCTGCTGAGGTTCAAGATAGCAACTAGCTCTGAAGGGCCCTTTGGCTGAGCTTCTCTCTTTCAGTACTGTTGTGCGTGTTCATTTTGGACAGTAAAAGAAGGTACTTACTTATATTAGCTGGTTCCGAATGGCAGAACCCTTGTGATATTACTTTTTCTGAGCTTTGCAATAGAGTTATTTTTATAACCTTTTCCATTGCAGATAACCGGGGCTTGCAATGGCAATGTCTTTGCCATTATAAATTTTCGAAGGTATAAAATACCCCTTTATTCTACAGAACAAAATTAGCCTTGATCATATATTAAAAAAATACTTTTTTCAAAGAACTTGTTCGTTAGATTACATAAAGGAAAACTGCAATGAATGTAATGAAATACCATAGATAGCTTTTTTCTTTTTTCTTAATTTTAAAATGTACGCATTATGAAAATTTTAAGATCTATAGTATATATGTAAACCGTCAAATATATGCAATATAAAAGGTTTTATGTAAGTTTAATATGTGGTTGCTTGATGCAGTGATTTGAAAGGAATTATTTAAAAAAAAACTTTTTATTTCCGCAAGAAATATACAAAAAAAAAAATACACCTAATTTAAAGAGTTATTTGAATGTATTATTAGTAATGAACAGGAAAATATCTTTCTTATCCTTTACAAACATACTCATATACTCGTATTTCAGTATATTAATAATCTCTTTTGCTTCCTGATATATTTTTTTTTTGTTTGTAAATGGTATAGAGGCATCCTTTATATACAATAACTATATAGTAGTATATAGTAGTATAGATTAAAAACAAAGTAGCAAAAATTCAAGGAAATCCTTTTGTTATACATACATACATGCTGCATTGTCACAAGGTGAGAGTTGAATAAAATTCAATAAGATTCTCTCTTGTTTGACTTTGCTTGGATTAGCTATTAGCAATTTCATTTCATGCCATTACTGCTACAAATGATGATCATGATGATTATGATAATTATAATCACCAACAAATATGATGAAGAAGTTTTGGTGTGCCATACGGATCTATGGTAGACTTTTTAATAACGCCAAAACTGTATTGGATATGTGAATTAGTAACCGGCCTTTTACGTTAGATGGCACCACGCGTAAACGCAATGACGAACATTATTGTATGAAATCTCATTTTAAATATCGATTTACTTGCTCCTCAAATTTAATCAGAAATTTCCAATTTAGTTGCGCGCATCCTATTTTTTTCACTACGAAAAATTTTAAGAATTGGCGAAAAAACAGCATTTGCGTGAAGTTTTCTTAAGTTTCTGTTTTTCCAAAGAAAAATGTAGCTGAAAGTCATCGTTTGCTTGTGGAATGGTATGACGATAATTCTCTATTAAACACACAGTGTAAGAAGTGGTTTGTATGCTTCAAAAACAAGGCCTTTGATATCAAAGACAAAGAACACTCTATACAGCCGAGAAAGTTTAAAGACGAGAATTTGGAGACATTACTCGATCCATGCCAGATACAAGAAGAGCTTGCAGAATTATTGGGAGTAGACCGTTCAACAGTTGTCAAATATTTAAAAGCATTGGGATTTATCCAAAAGGTTGGAAATTGGGTTCCATGCGATGTGATGTCGAGATACGTTGAAAGGCAATTTTGCATGTCCGAAATGCTGCTTGAAAGGCATAAAAATCAAGGGATTTTTGCATCGAATGGTAATGGACGATGAAAAATTAATATATTATGACAATCTCTAGCGTAAAAAACCGTAAGTCAAGCCTAGTCAACCAGCCGAATCGACGCTAAAGGCAAATATTCACGGCGCCTGTCATGTAATACCAGTTACTGCTCTATATTTGGTAGGATCAGAAGTGTGTGATTCATTAGGAGCTACTAGAACCTGGTCGAACCATTAAGGGAGAGCTGTACCGACAACTTTTGAAGAGCGGTTGAAGAGAGCAATTATCGAGAAACGACCGAAATATGCAATCAGACATGAGTCTGTAATTTTTCACCAACGCACGGCCACACATTGTTATTCCGGTCAAAAACCAACTTGCTAATAGCGGATGGGAAGTTTTACCCCGCGCGCCTTGGAGCTCAGACCTGGCGCCTTCAGATTACCACTTGTTCCGGTCCAAGCAGAATGCCCTTAATGGAATATGCTTCACTTCAGTCACCGGAATCAAAAATTGGCTCGATTCGTTTTTGGCCGTCAAATTCTCAATTCTTTTGGAATGGAAAAGAGGCCGTTTACTAATTCACACACCCAAAATATGTATACTTAATTTGTTGGAAAAAGTATTATTAGCTACATTTTTTTTAGACCCTTACTGTTTTACAAAAGTTGGTTAATTGGATTTATATCAATTTATACTTTAGCTTATGTGAATCCGGTGAGTTCTGTTTTCTACTTCTTTTTGTTCCAATTTAGAATGCATTTGCTCCGCTATTAAAAAACAACTGCATATCTATACAAGCAAATGTCAACCACTGTACCTAATTGTACCACTACATCATTATACTATGAGTAGTCTACATGCTCATTAAGTTGCATTTTTAAGGATATGTGTGAGCAAGTTTTTGAAAGCAAAGTATATATTATATGTGGTACTATTAGTGCGATATGTGAAAAATGCTCACAATTAAAGTTTGCAAGTTTTTTGCTGTGGCAAAAAGTTTATATTTTCGTACTTTTTTTGTTCTTTCTTTGCAATATTACAGGCTTTAGTGTTCGAATTGAAAATTACACTTTTCTGAGTGACAAATTAGAGGATACATGTATGTGGCTGTAATTTAAGTCTGAGAAAAAAAAAGGTGTTTAATGAGTTATCATTGCAAATTTAAGAGTAAATTACTAGTCAGAGTATTATACTAATTATTTATAAACGATAAACTTTTTTCTGAACGACAAGTTTCTAGATTTTATTCGGAGAAAACTTTAGAATTAAACTGATCAACAAACAGAGAAGTGAGAGTTCATATTACTATCTTTTATGTATGCAAGCTATATGAAATCAATAAAAAATCAACTCAACTTTTATTGAAGACCGAGAAAAAACAAATGTCAGGTGAGCTTAAAGACTAAATGAATGTAAGTTGTTGAAAGTTGGGATGGAAAAAAATATATGATTTTAGATGTCGAAATATGCTTAAAGCAAAATTTTCGTCGTTCATATTACACTATATGCAGTTCAGAACAAGCATCTTATACAAAGTAAATCGCACGAGTGTAAATTGTGTATGCTAGAAACGCCAATTTAGCTGGAATGAAGCAAAAACTTTGCAAATAAACATTCTAGCTGTGTTAATAAATGTATGTATGTTCTAAACTGCACAACGAAAGGATATGCCATTGGTTGATTTCTTTTAAAAGTATTTATAGCTTTTTCGCATTTAAAAATGTGACTTCTAGTGACGTCATTTGAATACCACAGACTTGTGATTTGACGCCATTGTATTCAAAATAATTTTTTTTTCGAATTAGAGAATCAATGTTTCCTTACTTGATATTCCGAGAAAAATGATTGATTCTCTAATTCGGGTCATATGGATCATTATCACCTCCCCTTATGAAGCTGATACGCCTATTATGTGTATGACTTAATTGGAGCGTATTGGTGGTGTAATCGCAGAATTCATATTCAAATTAGAGAATCAATGATTCTTTACTTGATATCCCGAGAAAAAAGATTGATTCTCTAAATCGAGTCATATGGATCATTAAAACCTCCCCTTATAAAAATAAATGAAAAAAATTTATAGAACGATTCTTTTTTATAGCATTTTGAAAGAGAATCCAGCCATTGGATGCTTTAGGTATGCGACAAAACATTTGTGAAAAATTCTATATTTAATTTTACAAAAAGTTCTCCATTGCTCCATAGAAAATTCAACTATAAAAGTTTTCACGTTAAATATGACCAACTCGAATGACAATACAATATGTGCCAAATAATTTTTATGATGTTTTTAAGTAATCTTCTGAAACATTTAGCACATTTACAATATACTATAGGTACACTAATATTTGTTTCATTATATTTAAACATTTTTTCCCCCACAAGATCGATTTGTTTATTTGAAAATTTTTGTATAACAAGGAACAAAGGTTTGGGAGCATCATTATTTCAATTGTTTAACAAGCTGTATTTATTTATATCATAAATCACTTGTATATATATGATATAGTATATGATGTCAATAACTCAAGCATTCAAGTATAATTTCTTTTTTTTATCTCACTTTGAGAGGGTATTTAAGAAAATTGGAGATGAGTGAGATTGTATTGTATATTTTTTCGTTTTTATTTTGTTTTATTCTTGCCATTTGACTAATTTTATTTATATTTGCGAATATTTATTTTGTCGATTAACCCTCAAAAACACTTGAATGCAAATAAATATACCACTAAGAGCAATGGACAGACCACTCTTTAGTAATAAAATCTCCAACGGCGCTGGTGGCCGCAAGACACAATAACATATAACAAAGCAACGCATTGTCCATTGTGTAAACCACGGGAAATCTAAAAAGAGAAATATAAAAAATATGTATTTCTTTTCTTTGTCTATTATTTTAGTACTTATGCATGCATGAGTGTATTGCATTAATAGTTAGGTTTTTGTTTTATTCCATTTTTATTTCAGTGTACACTGTGACCCCTTGTCAACCATTTCTCACACATATAAATTAGAATTTGCCTTTGTTAAGTGATTGTAATTAGGTTTTGTTTCTATTGTGAAATTAACTTTATGATCCGGAAAAAGGTTCATAAATCGTTCGTTAAGATTTTTTCAAAATGTACGATTTTGCTCTTTCTGACAATTTTTGCAGCACAAAAATTACTATTATAAGCATTGTTGTAATGAATTTAGGTACAACGCAAATTTTATGACAATCAATTTTTCAGCTTTAATCAGATAGGGTACATGGATAAGTGTTGGGTAGTTTTGAAAATATGTATAAAAAAAAAAAATAAATATGTGACACATAAAGCCCCAAACGGCTCATTGGCCGAGCCTCTCTTCCATTACTGTTGTGCGTCTTAAATTTTGGACAATATTAGAAGGAACCTACTTATTTTAGCCGGTTCCGAACGGCAGAACACTTGTGACATCACTTTTTCTGAGCTTTGTCACAGAGTTCTTTAAGAGGCTTTTTCATGGCAAGTTGTTACTGTCGGAAGAATTGCCAATTGCTTGCCGACAGTTGGATACCGTTCGAAAGAAAAATCTTATCGATATTAAATTTGTTATGCATCAGTCGGGGATTGAACCACGACCTACAGATCAGAAGGCGAACACACTAACCACTGAGCTACGGCACCCAAATATGTTAATATGTATACTTATGCCAAAAATTGGCCCATTGTGTTACCGTGCATCAATGATGCTTTCTATACTGCTCCCTCTGTTAAACGGAACCATTCGAATTTCCTAATGAATAGAATAATGACTAGTCCCTGACATCCATGGGTGCTAGCTCGGTGGTATCTGTAAAAAAGGCACTCCCCAGTAGGGTGTGTCTTCTGTATGCCAAGGCAAGGCATTTACAAAGGAAAACAGTAAACAGTTTCCTCCTCTTCTTCGTCCTGGAAGCTACGAAAAAAATCGTTGGCCGATAAACCAAGCCTGGTAGCATGCCTACCCACAAGCCAGTCGCCCGTGAGTACGGCAACTACATTACTGATAGTTTTTCTTCTCATTGACAACAGAGAACGAGTTCTTCTATTGTCAAGAGTTTGCCAGAACTTCCTAGTAGTAACACAAGAACTCTCATCCCGCCATCTTCTGTTGGCAATAGTGAGGAAGTGTGACAGGAAGCATGCATATTGCAAGCAGAATTCCTGCTTGATGAGATGGATAGATCTCTGGCAATCTAGTGCCCGATTTAAGCGGCATTTAAGGGCAAATGCCGATTTGGCGAACGGCATGCGAGAGATTTAATGCCGGCTTCACTGTCGGTGTAGATAGAAACATCTTTGAAAGATATTGTATTACAGCAAAGCCACATTTTCACCTCCTTTATAGCAATAATCTCGGCTTGAAACCCCTGCAAAAGTCGGGTAATCGGAACTTGAGCTTAACACGTAAGGCATCACAAAAGACGCCACCTCCTACCCTTCCCTCTAATTTGAAGCCATCTGTGCACAATTGTACCGATTGGACTTCGTTAACAATACCTCTATTCCATTCTTCCCTTGAGGGTATATGGGTTGAGAATCTATAGTCAAAGCATGGTATGGGAATGATATAATCGATGACATTCGGAATTGTAGTGCACTCCTCCAGAATCTTTGAATGCCCGTATCCTGGCTGAGCCCAGCATGAAGCCATATTTAGCATAATTGCTGATATAAGCGCTCTATATTTGCCAAATAGATCCACAGGGAGTAGATGCAATAACGAATAGAGTGCTTTTGATGCGGTGGTTCTTAGAGCACCTGTTGTCAACACCGCAGAAGTCCTTTACGCCTTGTCTATTAGCCGTCTGTGTAGCTTCTTATTTAAGGATTCCCACCAGAATATCACTCCGTAAAAAAGAATTGATCGCAAAATGACCGTGTAGTATAGTCATGATACGCTTGTAGGACTCATCTCCCATTTTTTACCTATGGCTTTCTTACAGGAATAGAGTGCTGTTGTGCAGATGACAGGTGGACATCTATTCAAGTGCTGTGATAAATACAGCCGACTCCCAATAATATGAATGGCTTAGGTCCGTTCATAATATCGCAAAATGTACATATATAATTGGAACGTACTTTCTAAATAAATTTAAAAATAAATAACAATATCATTTACAAAAAAGAGTTGTTCATGATAATTAATACTAAATTTTATCATAATTTGTATAATGATTATATAGAGTTGCCACACAGTAAATAATATTGTTTTCGTGTTATTGTAGATTGGGGAATAGTTTATATTATTGAGCAACCACTGTATTTAGAAAACTCGTATCATGTTTATCAATAAGTTGAGATATACGAATAGGTATATAAACCTGTACTTCGATTCTCATCTACCTACTTTTGGAGAAATGCTAAAATATTCAACAAATCTGTATCAACGTATGTATGGTACGAGTACATTTGTGGGAGAGCTTATTGGATTATATGACAACATGTATTTACAATATATTATAGACTTATTTATTTAGTTTTATTTTAGTAATTACTCGTACTGGGATATGAAGTCACAAGTTTGATGCTTGATGACATATTTGTATAGGAGAAAAAAAGACATTTAAATTTTGATTTTCATTCTCTAGTAGTAATGGAGTGATGATATAGTGATAGTGATGATATTAGTTGTGTTAATAGACAACTGCCAAAATGTACTTTGGCCTTAGAAGTTTAAATTAATTATCGAAAGCGATGTCGGTACTATATTATATTGAGCATGATAAATTTTACGCAATATTTGAAGGGAACTCCTTACATTAGACCAACTCTTGTGGCATGAAATTTTTGAATTTTATCACACAGCCCCTTTAGAAGCTTTTCCATAGGAAATTGATACTACCAAAAAGATTATCAATATCTTGCCGATATGTGGACACCACTTAAAGTCAACTTTTTTGTTGTCTAAATAAAATGCCAATGTTTCTAATTGACTAAATGACTACGAACCAAACTATGAACCAAACCATGGTACCGACTAAAGTACCAAATAAAAAATGAAATATCTCAATATGATGATCGCATATGAACCACTTTGCAAATGGAATAAAGTAAAAATACATTTGTTGTTTAGTTTTGAACATTACGCATTCATTTCAGTATCCTAACAGTGTCATGGAGTACTCGTAATTTCTGCAATGTCTATTTATCTGACGAGTACATGCTTGTATGGAATGACCAGATGTCAAATATTTACTTAGTAGCTAGTTTACTTACAGAGATTGAAATGCATTATGTATAGGTTCCAGCATTATGTATGGGGTACACTACAACATCGTATTGAATTTACTTGAAGCTTTCAGGTCTCACTGCAAGCAATAACATGTAGATAGGAATGCAATGATGTATCCAAGACTTTTGCAAGGAGGCAGGGTGATAGATTTTGATGTTACAAAAAACGATTTAACTAATTTGGTTTTTGCCACTACTTTCATGCTTTAAATATGATTCCAAAAATGAAAAGAGTTGACATAGTTCTTAAATGAAGTTTTAAAAGTGTCATGCTGTAAGTAAGCAGTTGTGAATTCATTGTGTTTTTTATTTTAAGTTAAATTCACTCTCTGTGTAGAAATAACTACACAACAATTGTCTCATTTACGAGGGCTATTATTTATATTTCGGGATCTGGCAACGCCATAATAAGTTTGGATATTTTTTATCAGAAACGTGCTTACAACGTTTTGATGTACAAGTGCTATTTGTTTCGTTTACAGTGGGTTAAGAAAATCAATTTGGCCAAAAAATGGAAATGATGATGAACTCAGTTCTTTGCATGGATCTACGTCAAAAACCACAATATATCGCTGGTATTGTAAATTGTGGTCGCAGTTCGGTCGCCGACGAATTCCGTGAAGATCATCCAAAATCGATTGTTGCGCCACAAAACTTCGAAGCAGTGCATGAACTGAGCGGAACAGTGGCCGCTGGGGTGCCGTAGCTCAGTGGTTAGTGTGTTCGCCTTCTGATCTGTAGGTCGTGGTTCAATCCCCGGCTGATGCATAACAAATTTAAAATTGATAAGATTTTTCTTTCGAATGGAACCCACCTGTCGGCAAGCAATTGGCAATTCTTCGGACAGTAGCAACTTGCCATGAAAAAGCTTCTAAAAGAACTCTCTGACAAAGCTCAGAAAAAATGATGCCACAAGTGTTCTGCCGTTCGGAACTGGTTAAAATAAGTAGGTCCCTTCTAATACTGTCCAAATTTAAGACGCACAACAGTAATGGAAGAGAAGCTCAGCCAATGAGCCCTTTGGGGCTTTAAGTGCCACATATTTATTTATTTTTTTTTTTTTTTGTTCCGCTTGAGCAATATAGGACGGTCAATTTTGAGTGGTGCACGGCCATTTGTTTGCCGGAAGCCTTCAGAGAAATTCGCAAAACGAACCGCCAAAGACGAATCATTCTCCATCATGACAATGCGAGCTCTCACACATATCGTCAAACAGGTGAATTTTTTGGAGCAGTCAAAACATCGAATTGATGACTCATCCTCCGTACAGTCCTGATTTGGCACTCAATGACTTTTTCTTGTTCCCGAATATCAAAGGTAAACTGCGTGCTCAACAATTTACGAGTGCCAAAGAAGCATTTGAAGCGTTTGTTATTATTTGCTATTACCATAACAAAGATTTTTTAAACGATTAACTTCATGAATCGGCATTCTCAAAGGACATTGATGTTAAATATTCATTATGCTTCTTTTTTATAGCATCTGCAGCCATATTGTGATCTTCATCATCAACCTCTACACTAGCTGCCTGATTATATGTAGTTAAACAGGGCAGCGGCACCAAAAAAAAAAAATGAATATCACTGAGTGTTATTGTTCACACAAGAACGTCAATGTGGCATATATTTCCTGCCACAATGTGTTGTCAACATTTAAGTCACCAAGAGTAATTTAAACAATGACGCTGTGAAAATGTTTGTACGTTGTCAAGTATGTGCATGTGTGTGTGTGTATGTGTGAGTATTTGGTGAATGCAACATTGCGCTAGTAACGCAATATTATTAGTTTTTAAAAGCATACATTTTGTGGAATACAAATATAGTCCAGTTATATTAAATAGAGTAGATTGTATATAAGCCACATCGAATAAATTGCATTAGTTATATGAAGTAAAATTCTCTTAAATCATTTTTTATCAAAAAATCATTGAAGCACGTAAATTTATATAAATTTAAATTAAATTGATTTTCTTCTTGTGAGCTTGTGCGTTTGAACACCAACACCACCGCATATCCGTAAGATATGCAAATTTTTTAGTAAACTCATATTGATGAAGCAAAATTGAAGATATGCTTGTCAGTTCTTATTAAAACAATTTTAGCTCTACTAACATTTGACACCATACGTACAGAAACAAATAAACCCGAATGAAACGAATTGGTTAGTATGTAAAAAACGATGAGGTTATGGTATGAAATCGGTGAAAAGTGATGCGAAATTGATGAATAATGGCAAATATTTGACGTTCGCTCAGATGTTCAGTTCTTCCGACATCAGAACATATGTTAATATGTAAATATATGCACTTACATACGTAAACATTGAATCTAACAATAAGTAACATTGACATTTTATCAACGTTACATGTGTACATATTTTATTATACTTTTATTCTGACTTTTTTTTTTTCTTCTTCTTCGTTGATAACACCACAATATGTGTACAGTATTTGTATGAATGTGTATTTAGTAAAATGTGTGTACATTGCTAATGCAATTAATTTCAATGAAATAACGTGTGCATTGTCATAATTGATGATTACGAAGGTTGATTGACAAGAGTATGGGTGAGAAGGAATGCATTTTTCTTTTTCGATAGAGGTAGTCCACTTTTAGTTCAAAAAAATTCTCCCAAAGAAGTTCTGATCTTTCTTAGATCTAGAGAGTTTCTCTATTCTCAAAATACTATTTCAAAATTTTGAATTTTTCGAAAAGCTAAATCACTGTTATATTCACGATCAATCAGCGTGTGGCCATAACAACCGACGATCGATTTAGGCCGAACATATAATGCGACGCCAATCTTCTTTGTTCTTCGCGTGCTGGCGCCAATTGGAGATTTTCCTACATCTGTAATATTAACATTTTATCTATGCAATGTGTTCATAAAGCCACTACCGCTGAAAATGAAAAAAAAAACACAACAAATTAATAACATTTTTTATGAGCCACGCCCATGCAAAAAACAACAAAATAAAAATGCCTTATGTCAACCAATTCAAACACGAAAAAGTCATAAGTCAAATAAATGTACAGTTGGAGTATTGCAAAGCTCTTGTAAACTCATTAATGATATAATTATGTACTGTTATATACACATAAACCACTTGTTAATATATATGTACATATATGTTGGTATCAATATAAAGATAAACACTCTTGTTTCTGAAATGTGAACAACTCTGAAGACATTCGATTGCTTTTATTGTATGTGTATATATTTACATAAGTATATTGCATATAGCTCTTGCTGATTACATCGAATAAAAATAACAAAAAAGAATATAGGACGAAATAATACAAAACGAAGTACATTCTACATGCGACAGTAGATTTTCAAAGAAATTAGTTTTAAGTACATTTGCCATTGTAAAAGCAATGTTTTATTGGCAATAAATTCAATACGAATGTTGCATAACAATTTGATGTTGATTGATATGTATCTACATGTATCATGACACGAAAATTTGAGGTTTTCATTCTCTATGTAATTTGATTAGTGAGTTTGCAATTTTTTTTTATTTCTTTTACTTAATATGCACACTGTTTTTTCTTTTCTTTTTTGCAAATTGTAACATTGCATGCCTCCTGGTGTATTCATGAAATCCACATGTGCAAACACGATAGATATATGAACATGTCACATATGCATATACGTATACTAGCTACAACAAACTGACACTCCTAAATCTAAAAAAACAGAAAAAATAAATCACCAAATTTATTTTAAGAATTCAATTTCATTCACTGCAATTGTTATAGCATTTTTATAATTCTCATTGGTTTTATATTACCATTGGAGTTAGGCTGAAAACTCATGCAATATATTTCAAGATGTATGAAGTTTCATGACAATGCGTCCATTCGTTTACAAGCCACAGGCCTTTTAGTGACCCTACTTTCGCCTTAATAGGTTAGGTTAGGTTATGGGGCTGCCCTTAGGCCATTGTGATACCACCGAGCTTATCTTCCAATACTGTTGTGCGTGTTAAATTTGGACAGCATTAGAAGGGACCTACTTATATAAGCCGGTTCCGAACGGCAGAACCCTTGTGACATTACTTTAACTTAGTTTTTGCCACAGAGCTCTTTTAAGAAGCATTTTTGGCAAATTGTTACTTTGTCAATTGAAAAAATTGTCAATTCTTGCCGGCAGGTGGGTACCGTTCGAAAGAAAAATCTTTTCGATATTAAATTTTGTTATGCTTCAGCCGGGGATTGAACCCACGACCTACAGATCAGAAGGTCAACGCACTAACCACTGAGCTAAGGCACCCATTAAAGTAAAAGTAATGGAAAAACGGAAGTATCGAATATTGATCAAACACTGCAATGGTTGCAGAAATTACATTCCACATCTGCTTCTTCAAGCACAATAGTTCATCAGTGGACTTGTGTAATTAAATGGGTCGAAAAAGCGCTGAAACGCACCTCGCTCTAAAAGACCAAAAGAGGTTACGAATGTGGAAATCATCAAGCAAGTGCATTGAATCATTTTGAGTGATTGAAAGGTGAAGTGAGTATTTTAAAAGAATGGGAATGGGACACAATTCGCATGATGTTTTGGAGATGAAAAACTGATCAGCGCGATTGGTGCCCTGTTTGCTGATCGGCGACCAATAACGTCGGTTTATTGGTTTATCAAGCAGACTTTTTAGACATTTTGTGACGATGGATGAAATATTGTTTCATAACAATATGCCTGAAGTATGGCTGGAAAATCATGAAAGCCGACCAAAGCGACAAAGGGCCAATGCATGGCAGGGAGGGTTTCATTTTCCATTTCTAGAGATGCACATTGACCTAATCTTCATCGATTATCTACAGAAGGAAAGAACAGTCAGAGGAGTGGTTTATTTAGCATTATTGGACAAACTAAAACACAAAATACGTACTTATATGGCGAAGAAAAAAGTTCTATACAATCATGATAATAGACCAGCACACACGTCTTTAAAAGCGATGGCCAAATTGGTTGCTCACCCAACATATTCTCCACACTTGTCTCCCAGTGACCATTATCTGTTCCCAAACCTCCAGGAAAAGAGATTCAGATCGAATGGGGAAGTTATCGCGCAAAACTGAGTCGTTTTACGAAGGCCTGGACGTTTCGTACTATAGAAAGAGCATTGAAATGTTGGACCAATATTATACCAAGTGTATTGCTTTTAAAGGCAGCTATGTTGAGGAATAAATATAATAAAGAATAGCAATCAATTCGAATGTGTGCGCTATTCACATAAACACTCTAAAATCAGAATTAAATATTTAAACAACGTCCATATATATGTATATACGTATGCCTTTTTAGTCGCACTGTATATATAAACGTATTAGTATTTGGATAGCAAAAGGGCTTGGGGTTGTTTGTATTTACATAGGTTTGGCTTTTGCTTGGTTTGTCTTTCTTAATATTGTTTCGGTTTGTGTTTTCAACCTCTAATGCATATAGCATCAATCTTTGTTTGACCATTTGCGGCAAGATTGGATTGGGATTGGGGAAAGCATTTACAAAATTATTTACTTGATTACACGTTCTTTTAAATACTTAACGTATTTATACAAATTCGGACAATGGATTATTTATCACACATTTTCAAGATACATATTTTAATTTAATACAAACGGTAATAGCTCACACTTTGAGAACTTATAATGGGTTAATGGTGCTATTTGACATATGGTTTTCAACGTGATCTTTTTATTTTGATAAAATGTGGACACCAAGAAATTTTTGGCATCATTTAAAACTATTAACTATATTAAAGATCATATATGATTCACATAGATAATAAGATTCACTTAACATAGAGTAATTGTAAATCCTTAGACTTGCTATGATCAACACTTAAAGAAAACATGCAACTTATTATTTTATAGTTCCGCTCTTCCCATAAAAATGCATTGTTGAAGGGTTGAAAATTTTTAATAAGTTCACATTTCGCCTTTAATTAATAACTAATAATTTCTTTCTTATGAAAATTCTACAATTTCCCCGCGTGGGCGGTGCTTAAAATTGTAATTTCTGAGTTATCTGATTTCTGATTTCTGAATAAATCGAAATTGAAGAATTGAAAAAGTAGCAGAAGCTTGAAATTTATTTTCACCCAGTAACTGTCAATTTATTGTCAGGACCCAAAGAGTGGGAAATTAGTATGAATTGTAACATTATAAAAACCTCAAATTTAGTGCCATAAAATCACTTCACTCCGAACAATTATTTTAAAGGTCCAATTATCCTTTTTATAAGTCATTTTAATTTTGATAAAAATATTAAAGACATTTCCCTTTTTTATTTTGATTTCAGTGTGACAATGGAAAATAGCGCAATTAGTGTTTTGATAAAGTACGAGTTCCACCGAGGGACCATAGCGGTGAATACAGCTCGGACATTAACGCTGTGTTTGGCACTGAAGTCACTTCAAAGCAGACAGTACCCCGTTTGCTTATGAAGCTCCGTTCTGATGACTTCGATCTGATCCAATTAACCACGTGGACGACCTGAGGTGAAGGTGGATAACGACGTGCTGAAAGCCATAACCGTATCGAATCCGACCCAAAGTTCACATGATTTATCATTGATGTTTGTGGTGTCCAAGCAAACAATACTAACTCATTTGGCTCAAATCAGCAAGATGAAAAAGCTGGAAAAGTGGGAACGATGATCAAAAACGCGATCGCCTCGAAGTTTGCCTTTTGCTTCTTGCTCTCGCAACAAAAGCGAAGCATTTTTGAATCTAATTGTTATGTGTGATGAGAAATGGATCCGTTACAATATTCGCAACCATTCTTCAGAACGGTTGGATCGAGATGAGGCACCAAAACACTACCCGAAACGAAACATCCACCAGAACAAGCTTATTGTGACTGTTTGGTGGTCTGGAGGCGGTGTAATCTATCACAGCTTTATGAAACGGGGCGAATTGATCTCGGCGATTATCTACTATATGCAATTGGACAAAATTATGTGGAATATTGTGATTAAACAGCCGCGAGAGGTCAACCGATCAACCCCAATCCTCTTGAACGATAACGCGCGGTAAAGTGGCAAAGCTACAGGAGCTGAATTTGAAAGCTCTCCGTCACCCACCATATTCACCCGACCTTGCACCCATCGACTACCACTTCTTTTAGAATTTGAACAATTTCCTGGTAGTAAGAAAACGTCATTCCGAAGAGGCTGTCAAAAATGCCTACCAGCAGTTTATCGACTCTCGTGAACCAAGCTTCTAGAGCAGAGTGATAAATGAGCTACCACTGAAATGGCAAAGGTGTATCGATTAAATCGATTCTATACACAGAAAAAAATCGTTTGAATTTCCATTTCCTATCGTACCATTTCATATTACACAACCCAATACATCCATATACAAATATGTTTCGGCTCATAATTTATGATACATTCCGAAATGACTAAAAACTCTTCCTGTTTTACTCTGATTAATATTGTATATACATAATACACACACACAAGGATCGAAATTGATCATTATTGATGACAATAAAGGTCATTAATTATGCACAAATCAAATTGAGGTATTTGAAAACTACTACTACATGATTGTGGTGAATATATAAACACGCGTATGGCAGTCGTATTGCAATTTAATAAGTTTTACAAAATTTCAATATGCTAATGTGAAACTAATGGATTAGACTAATGTCACGTCATTAACCAAATAATAATAATTTATGGTATTACAAAAAATAAAAAATAATAAATATGTGGCACTTAAAGCCCCGAAGGGCTCATTGGCCGAGCTTATCTTCCATTACTGTTGTGCGTCTTAAATTTTGGACAGTATTAGAATGGACCTACTTATTTTAGCCGGTTCCGAACGGCAGAACACTTGTGACATCACTTTTTCTGAGCTTTGTCACAGACTTCTTTTTAGAAGCTTTTTCATGGCAAGTTGTTACTGTCGGAAGAATTGCCAATTGCTTGCCGACAGGTGGGTACCGTTCGAAAGAAAAATCTTTTCGATAGTAAATTTGTTATGCATCAGCCGGGTATTGAACCACGACCTACAAATCAGAAGGCGAACACACTAACCACTGAGCTACGGCACCCACAATCAATGGTATTACAATCATTTGTATAATTGATTGCAGTTCTAAATTGGCATTTGAATTTGGCATAGTATTGCGTGTGTGTGGAAATGTGTATATGTATGGTCTTTATATATGTTTGTGCTTATAAATAGAATTTCCAATGATTGACAAAAAGAATTTATGTAGTCATTTTTGAGGAGGAATTTTTACATTTACAAAAGCCGATACCAATTTATATTTAGTCCTTTTTGAGGAAAAATTTGCACATTTACAAAAGCTGGGGTAACATAACTTAGCGGTCACTAAGTTGGCCTTCTGTATACATGCATTCAACATGCATTGCACTCATAATGTACATGAAAAATGGAACGTTAGTATTGTAATTATGTAAGTCTTTCTAAAATTAAACTACATTCAGAAGGTATAAAGCCATTTAATCACTGCATGATTACACTTTCATTATAATTGGTATGTAGAAGTTAGTGAATATATACACACTTACCAATATACGCATTTAATCTTCCACTATGGTCATTAGTACCCCATTTTCTGTCTTCTTTTATATCCACAATTAAGCTGCATAATCTACATGTATGGAAGATTGAAATAAAAGATGAAAAAACCCATCATGGCATAACACGGCATGGAAAGCAAAAATTAACTATCTCTTTTCTAGCTACTAATACCAAATTAATCTTACATTTTACAATACTCATACATTAGTGTGTATATACATAGAGTACTTACTCTATCTCTCTATCTTTTCTAGCTACTAATACCAAATTAATCTTACATTTTACAATACTCATACATTAGTGTGTATATACATAGAGTACTTACTCTGGAGTTTAGTGTTAAGCTTGTGGTTTAATTGCTATTTCTTATTTCTATGTACTTGTATGTACTTGTAAGTATATAATAGATTTCTTTTTGCTCTTTAATTTGTTTATATACATACATATTTTAATTTATTGTCCCTTTTCCAACCCGAATAACGTGTAAAATGAATTTCGCTTGAACTGAAGCAAAAAAAAACAAAAAAAGGTTGAAACATATTTTCGATCTTGTAGAAATGAATTCGTAATACAAATTGTAATGAATGATAACGGTTCATCTTTGCATACAATTTTAAAAAGTTTTTCCATTAGTCAACTAAAAGTATGCTTTTTTTTTCTCTCTGAAAATTATCTTACGATTAGCCTTTAGCAGTCAATTAAGATCCTGTCACTTGTGGGAATGGAATTAGTTAGCTATGTACTGTTACTACATATTTTGTTGATGCACGCTTTACTTAAGCGTACATGTTGATAAAGTGACAAAGTGAATATTAAAAGCGAAAAGTAAACATCATAAATTATTCACCTCCTATATAATTTCTTCTGTTAACCTTTTCATTGATTCATTCTTTTCCAATGAATTACAATAATTCACTCTTGTGTAAAAATGTTCACATTTTATTTAACAGAGTAATTGAAGTGAAGTAAAGTAAAGTTGTCATCTTGATTCTTATAATCATATATAAACTTTTTCAATAAAATATGTGATTATTTTGAAAAATTGTGGCTAATTTTTAAACACCTCACTGAAGTTACAACACAATTTAAACATGTGTACGTGTATATAGTATATATATGAGGGCGGTCCCAGAGCTACCCGACCTAACATATAGATGGCGGCAGTAGTTTGAAAAAATTACTTTGGCGAAAAGTGGCAACCTTATAAAACATATGTTTTAAGTTTCAAGGTCATCAAAAGTTAACGAGCAAAGTGAATTTGTAAACATGGAAAAAATTGGTCACCGTTATGTAATTTAATACCTTCATTTGAAAGGTCTCAGTCCAACGAATATTAAAGCCGAACTAGATTCTACTCTGGGGGAGTCTGCTCCTTCGTTTACGACCATAAAATATTGGGTGGCAGAGTTTAAAAGAAGTGGTGGTCGACCAACGGTAACGAAAATCCACAAAATTGTATTGCATGATCGTCGGCTCAAGGTGCGTGAGCTAGGTGAAATTACAGGCATTTCAAAAAGTGCTATACATCGTATATTGACGGCAAAATTGGAGATGAAAAGCTGTGTGCAAGATGGGTGCCGCATTTGCTCACAATAGAACAAACACAACGTCATAAAGATGTTTCTTTAGAATGTTTGGCGATGTTTCACAGTAATAAAGACGAGTTTTTGCTTCGATTCGTAACCATGGATGAGACATGGGTCCACCACTTTACACCTGAGACAAAGGACCAGTCAAAACAGTAGACCGAAAGGGGAGGATCGTGTCCCCAAAGAAGTCGAAGACAGTTCCATCTGCAGGCAAGGTTATGGCGTCTGTTTTTTGGGATGCACGTGGAATAATTTTTATTGATTATCTTCAAAAAGGAAAAAACAATCAACGGCGAGTATTATTATGCTAATTTTTTGCAGCGTTTAAGTGATGAATTTAGAGAAAAAAGGCCGCATTTGGCGAAAAAGAAAGTGTTATTTCATCAATGCACCAGTTCACACATCCGCTAGCGCGATGGCCATAATCAATGAGTTAAAGCTCGAATTGCTTCAGCACGCACCTTATTCGCCAGATTTAGCTCCTTCGGATTATTTTCTATTTCGAAATTTGAAAAAATGGCTAGATGGTAGAAGATTTGCAAACAATAAAGAGATGGAGTCTGCGGTAGATGGCTATTTTAATGAGCTAGACAGTTAATACTATAAACAGGGTATCGAAGCTATAGAATATCGCTGGGAAAAGTGTATAGAGCTAAAAGGAAATTATGTTGAGAAATAAAGAAATATTTTTTCCAACTTTGTTGTGTTTTCTTTCTTAGGTCGTGCAGTTCTGGGACCGCCCTCTTATATTCAGAAATATTACATAATCATTGAAGCAATTATCGTGCAAAAAACAGACTCACAATAAATAGAAAATAATGATTTCTAGTTTCAACTATTAAGAGAAGATTTAAAAAAAAACTATTCAACTATTAAGAGAAGATTTAAAAAAAAAAAATTACCATCACACAAATATTGATTTTCTCCAGCATTCAGAGCATTTAATTGCACTAATACAGGTATTATGGACGAACAAAGAGGTTAAGCATGAGTAATGGTAAATTTTATTAATGCAATGGGGAACGTGTTCGTTATTGTCCTTCCTTAACGTAGACGTTGACGAGTTCTGGGTAGCGATGGTGTGTTCTGAAGCATTCAACTATAAATAAATGTTGCAATAAAAATTGTTAATTTATATAGCCTGCATGTACATCTACAGATATTATATGTAGAGAAATAAAATACAGTCTAGGCGATGTGTACACATGAGTGTAAGAGTTTTTAAATATTTGCTTCATTATTCTAAGGTTGACATTTAATGCTATGTATGGTATATACCATACATATACCACTTATGATGGCAATAATATTCTTTTGAAATAACTACAATACTATAACCATTCACATCATATTGTATCTACCTGATCCTTTTGTATGCTAAAATTCATTCATATTTGTTGAACAGTAAAATTTTCAACGGTCGGTGAAGCTAGTAGCACAATGACATGGGTATTGTCTACAGGAGCTTATGCTGCATTAAGTGTTTTTCAACATTCCTGTTCGTATGATGCTTCAATCCTATACCACTTGAAGGGTCAAAAGCGGCTAAAGTTTGCTTGGCTTGTGAATACAAACAACATTTTGAAGTTCAAGTCATCAACATTATCTGAATACCATGTACATTGTTAGTTCGTTTTAAATAAACATACATAGAAATTGATAAAAGCTACTTGATATAAAATAGGAATAATAATTCCCTATGAACGATGAGTACCATCACGACTTGTATTTATATCAAATTATATATACAGTACCTGGACGAAGCTTCAAAGATATACTATATACGTTTATGCTCATTTTAGAATTGATATTACAATTGTTTGTTGTTGTTATGAATTGCTTTTCCTTTACACATTACAAGACACCTATAACAGAGATATGCCTTTGATATTCGGATATGACCGATTTTGGATTTTTCTATTTATTCAAAATGCATATAGTTTCACAAAAAGAGCAAGCATATGGATACAACATTCTATGCACAAAACATGAACTTTATGTGGTTGCACTCAATAACTTTTGACATTGTTTACATAGCCACAGACATAGATGCAACATCCGTTTACAAGGTCTTCTTTATTATCGGTTGGGTTGGCAATAAATGACAATTGAAATATGGCAATCCATAGAAAGTATGAATGAATTATATAGTATATATACCACTTGGTTGTTGTTATGGTGCACATAAATTACAATCAACTCTTTGTCTATATATCTCGAGAATAATAGTGCTTGTCTGCATTTGTATAAAATTGATCTTGAATTTTTTATTGTCGACTTTGGAGACTAGTCAACTAAGGTTGTACATGCATACAAGTTGCAGTTATTCATTGGTTCATTGTTTTACATACAAACAGTACAAAGCAGAGTTTATTTTTAGGTTTATGAAGGCCAGTAAAGGAGTACTTTACCCCATTGATATAGGTCAACCCAAAAAACTAATCAATTCTTGGATATTAGAAATTGGTAATATATAGTTGTAAAGGAAAGGGCGCCGGAAACTTTCTTTTCTTCTTCTTCTTATGTGGCCATAACAACCGATGATCGATTTAGACCGAACATATAATAGTGGGTGCCGTGGATCAGTGGTTAGTGTGTTCGCCTTCTGATCTGTAGGTCGTGGTTCAATACCCGGCTGATGCATAACAAATTTTATATCGAAAAGATTTTTCTTTCGAATGGTACCCACCTGTCGGCAAGCAATTGGCAATTCTTTCGACAGTAACAACTTGCCATGAAAAAGCTTCTAAAAAGAACTCTGTGACAAAGCTCAGAAAAAGTGATGTCACAAGTGTTCTGCCGTTCGGAACCGGCTAAAATAAGTAGGTCCATTCTAATACTGTCCAAAATTTAAGACGGACAACAGTAATAGAAGAGAAGCTCGGCCAATGAGCCCTTTGGGGCTTTAAGTGCCACATATTTATTTTTATTTATATAATACAGCGCCAGTCTTCTCTGTTCTTCGCTTGCTGGCGCCAATTGGATATTCCAAACGCCGCCAGGCTACCCAACACTTGTTCCTTTCAAGGGAGCTTTGGTCTTCCTCTTCTTCTGCGTCCTTCAGCAGGTGCCGAATTAAATACCCTCTTCGCTGGAGCGTCTTCTTCTATTCGCTCGACATGACCTAGCCAACGCATCCGCTGGTTTTTGAGTCGCTTGATTATGTCAATGTCAGCGTACAGATCATACAGTTCATCGTTGTACCTCATTCGGTACTTGCCATCAACGCAAATAGGTCCGAAGATCGTGCGCAGAACTTTTCTCTCGAAAACTCGAAACACCCTCTCATTCGTGGTGAACATTTTCCAGGCTTCTATGCCATATGTTAGGACAGGAATAATGAGGGACTTGTAGAGTGTGATTTTCGATCTTCGAGCGATGGCTCGACTACTCAATTCCTTACTCAGCCGAAAGTACACATCTGTTAGCAAGAGTTATACTACGCATGATCTTCAGGCTGACGTCATTACAGTTGTTTATGCTGCTTCCAAGATAGGCGAGGTTCCTTCACCACCTCGAAAGTATAATTGTCAACAGTGATGTGTTGTCCGAAACGCCGGAACTCTTTGTGTGTTGATACTGGGTACTTCGTCTTGCCCTCTTTCACCGAAAGATCCATTCGACATGACTCTCGTTCCAATTCAGAGAATGCTGCACTGACTGTTCGCGAGTTGATACCGAATATGTCAATATTGTGTCATCTATCTTAGGAGGTTTTTGCGAGCACTGTGGTGCCAAAACGAAATGGAATCTGAATTATGTGACACAGTAGATTTTCTGTACATCAGCCACTGCAAGTAACCAATCTATCATAACCATGCTCATAATAATGCTCCACATGTTCGATGATATACTTCTATCATATTATTTCAATTATATACATTTTTGCAACATATTTGATGTTGCTTCCCATTAAATTATCGCCGCAAGTGCCAGTAAATAGGAAAGAGGAAACGTTAGTTAACCAAAGATATTTTAAATAATGCGACTTTGTAATCACAAAATTATATCTTTGCTTCACCAAAGTGTATCTCAAATATGCGAATAATATCCATTGTGAATTGCATCCCTTTTGTATAATTTAATTTGTAAAAAAAAACATAGAAAAAATATACTTTAACTAAAGCTACTTGAGTATTACGAAAAAGTATCCTTGAACAAGTTGTTGAGATTTTGAATTCTTTGAGTGGATACTCCTCCATACCATCTGGCTTTGATTTAAAATGTACACAAAATACAATATTCTCAATGACTATCACAATGTAGCGTAGGAGTATATCGAAAAGAAACATTGTAGTTGATCCATGTGTCTCCTCAAAGAAACATAGTATAAGCAATGAGTGGATGGATGTTAATTTACTTAGGACCAAACTCAACAAAAACATGTGTTTCTGAAATGTGATATCACCTTGATGGGCAAAATAAGAGAAAATTCAAAAGACTATGGTTAACTTGTGCGCTTTTTGTGGTCTCATTGGTTTTTGGTCTCGCTCTTTTGATGATTTGCTTATTTGCAACTAATTCGCCTTATTATTAAACAGTTTTAGGAAAATTATAAGTTTTATTGCTACTTGATTTTGTGTAAATATCACATTGAGGTATAATAAAATAACACCTCAACAAAGAATTTCAAAAACTTTTGCTATTACTTATAAACTTGAAACTTGATTAATTATATTTAATACATACAACTTTTTTTCTAGCTATTTCTTTAGATTCAAATTGCTTGTTTGTATATTTTTTCTCTGAAGTTTCTAACAAATTATAAAATTTAATCACTTCAAAAGTCTCTATAAATCTAATAAAAGAAATAAAGTAAAACTACAGAATTAACTGATTCTATCTGAAGCAACATGACAAGTAGTTAGCTCTTCATCGATGGTGCGACCTTGCCTGCTATGGTTGATATATATGTATGTATGTATATTTTTATGTGCATATATAAACCTTCTCGCTTTTATGGTACCGCAGAGTATCAATCGTAAAGAAAAGTATGAATGATTTTGTGAATAACCAAAAAACAGAAGACGGACAAGTAATTAAGCAGGAAATTTTCATTTAATATTTTCATTTCATTATTATGATTTACGGACGGTTCCTTGACTAATGAAGGGGCCGGAGCATGAGGCCCGGGGATAAAATACTCGGAGCCTTTAAGTAACAATATTACTGTTTTTCAAGGAGAAATATACACGATTGACAGATGTGCGCACTTCAACATCATGCGCCTATACAGGAATAGAAGGATTGCAATCCTAACAGACAGTTAGGCTGCTATCAAAGCACTGAACTCTAACCAGGTGAAATCAAAACTGGTGTGGGAATGACTTGACAAGCTGAATGAACTTGGTGAAAATAACCAATTGGGTTCCAGGACATATTGGAGTTGGAGGCAACGAGCTAGAGGACAGGTTTGCCAGGAAGGGAGTAGGCCCAGAACTCTTCTGTGGTCTGGGCAAAGCAGCTTTATCCATGCTCATTAAAAGCAGTGAAGAATCAGTAAGACAATCATACTGGGAAAACCGACCAGGGTTGTCCCAATCCAAGACACTTTTAGGGACCTATAACCTAAAACGATTTGAGGAATGTATCAGTTTAAACAAGAATAATAAAAGAATCATTACGGAATTATTAACGGGAGATGCAGGCTGAATTATCACCTAACGAAACTGGGAACATTCTTGGATGAAACCTGCCGACATTGCAGGGTGGAGAAAGAAACTGCAAAACATGTGTTGGGAACGGGCCTAGCACTTATGCACACAAGAAAGAAAAACTTCGGGGAATTTATATTACCGGAAAATCTGCTGAAGTCCATTACGGTAGGATCTATATTAAACTTACTTATGGATGCTGGACTTAGAGAAATACTCTATTCCATAATGGGGTCCACAATAGACCCAGGGTCGCAGTGCAATTCAACCCTCTAATAATAATAATAATAATAATAATAATAATAATAATAATATTAAGAATATACAATATGATAAAATGTGTTGTACAAAAACAATAAAAATTCTCAACCCACAGACTATCCCAACCTATAGGAGTTGTGTTTATTAAGGGATAGATACCAGTACCAAGCCCTCCCACTTTCTTTAGTTTTTCTTCCTTTCCCATTCTTAGCTCACACTCACATCACATCATATCATATCACAAGCACTGGTGAAAACAATTATAAACACGCACTCATGTGTGCGATGATATTTTCAATTCAAAACAGTTGCGTCTTTTTTATTACTGACCAAAGAACTATTTATCACAACGCAAAGAGTATTGCATTTATGGGTTAATAAGAAACGTCAAATATCGTATTTTTATTTTCATTGGCTTTTCATTGATGAACTCTTTTCTTAATATAAATAAATATTTGTGATTAATGACTTTTAAATTTAAAGGGACTGTAATTTTTTCTTTTTTTTTATTAATTTTTGTTAAAAGTGTATGTATAAGGGAACAAAAATTTTATAAAAATGGACATATAAGTACATAACTAATAATAATAGATTTTTTTATTTTCTTATCAAAACTCTTATCAGATTAATTCATACAGCTCATCGTATACTTTTTTCCCAATGTTGTATGAAAAATGTACTTCAAAGTAATCTTCATTGTTGCTCGAGTAAAACGAAATCAATTTTCAAATTAAATATATCCTCCTAAGAGTATATTTTTTCAGTATAAATATCTATTGAATTGCATTTTTTATAGTTTTTCATATTTTTTGCGAAAATGCTTCATACTCAACCCACAACATCATCCGCAATTCATTTGATAGTGACAATTTTCAAAGCATTTAAAAATATGTAAAATATTTGAATTCGACTCCTTTCAATAATATTTCTGCAACATTATTCGCGAAAGCAAAAATGTCGAAAATTTAAACATTTTAATACACACACACACAAGAATTCCCGTATGTACATATATTATATTTGCATATCATGTGATGTGTAAATAATACTTGATAAATACATTTAGGTAATAGCATCAATATTATGCATCAACGCACAGAAATATTAGATATCAAAATGGCAGAAAAATTGCATTCGCGCAAATCACACCCTTGGGCAATATGCAAATTTAAAATTGAAAATGTAAACTATCAACAACAGTCGACCCATTTTCTACTATTTTCTACTACATGTATATGGTACAGTATAATATATACTATATTTTAGCCATGTAGTTGAACATGTATCGCGTATACGTACGCAATCCTGTAGCCTTCAGGGCAACATTGTATACACTTCCGTTGCAGTATTTTTGTTTAAATTGTGTCTATGCCATATGAGACTCAAAGTAAAAACAACAATTACAAACAAAAAATATTAATTATAATATAAATAAAACTATAGGCTGATATACGTTGTTGTGCATTGAAATAAAAACAGAAAATATAAAAAAAAAATGTATATATAGAAATCGGTTCAAAAGGGTACAAAAACGTATTTATAGCTATTCACTATTGCATTTTTCTTATGGCTATTCTAAAATATTATACACTATTTATTTTATACGTTTATTTTGTTTTTCACCTCTTTTATGTTCCATGATTGGTTAATGATGGTGCTGAGGCATATATATATATATATATATATATATATATATATATATATATATATATATATATATATATATATATATATATATATAAAAAAAAATATATATATATATATATATTTATATATTTATATATATTATATATATATATATATATATATATATATATATATATATATATATATTTATATATTTCGCCACAATTTATAATGAGATCTCCACACTATCTATCGATCTACTTTATGTAGAACATTGGTTTCGTATTTATCCGTGTGTGTTTTTGTATATCAGCCTGTCTATCTATCAGTGCTATCTATTTTAATGATAACATATCAAGTACCACTGTATAAGCATAATACCTTAATAACTTTAATTATATACAATACAATTCATATTAGTTTTAATAGTGGTCAAATATTCGAATGATCGATGTATTTGATGGTTATCGCATGTATCAGTTTTGATTTATGATTATAAGTATTTGTGAGTGTGCTTAGAAGAATTTTGTTCACGTCAATCATCACAAGTGTTTTCATAACTTCTACGTGTGCAATGATTAGCATCGTGTTTGGCACGTGAACCACTTCGTCTGTACATACATGTTGATGTCCTATGTTAACAATTTCAATTTATTTTGATCATTTTTTCTGGTGTGTTCTGAATATTTCCATATTTCAGTTGGGCTCATTAATTAATTAATTAATGAATAATTTCGAAGACAATTTCCCAAAGACTTTTACAGAGTGATGCTTTCAAGAAATAGCATTAGCATGGATAAATGTCTTCATAAAATATAGTAAGTACGTACTTAAATAGAGAGGTCTGATCTACCCCTTGGATTTTACTTAGGGTCACATGGTGTTGCTGCTAAAGGACACGATGATTTCAGAATTTATTATTGTTCATCTTGCTGCTGCTGCTTTGCAAATATTAACGCGTTATTATTTTTATTCCTTGCGTTGCATAAATATTACGAGGTGATAAATTACAAAGAAAAATATTATAAAAAAAATTTTTTTTTAATAATAAAATGATAAATAGGCATTTAGTACTTTTTTTAATAATCTAGATTTCTTTCTTTGTGATATCATGATTCTATTGTGCTCACTATTTATATCATATAATTATAGATTCATATAGCAGTGAAATATGCCCTCGCTTCATTGTTGTAAAGCTGAATGGTCACACATACACAATTTGAAATTTCTAGTTTTGCTTAATTATGCATTCGTGCACTATTTGTATTTATCTTCAAGGGTTTTATTATTTTAATTAAAAATGTAAAATATAAAAATATATAAATTGTTGTTTTCTTCAAGAAAAATACTTTGTCTGCACAAGCACTCGCCAAGATACATTGACACAAGACATCTTGTGGAAATTCACATAAAATTTCTGAACAATTGCAATGCAATGCAATGCCTCCTTTAAGGATTTTACTTTTTAAATAAAAAATTACACCAAAAACAATTGCAATCAAAAAAGTAATATTTACGGAGTAAATAGGTACTTATGTTATATCTGAAAATGTAGATTTTATGTTCTTTCAAAAAAAAAAAATATACATAACTATTGTCTCATGCTTTTTATGCTTTTAATTTATGTAAGTCTACCAAATTTTCTGCAAAATTTTTCAACATCAGCCTTATATGTGCCCACGCTCCGACGGATGAGAAGGACAATGTGACCAAGGAGAGCTTCTTTCAGCGCCTCGAAGAAGCTTATGACCGCTGCCCCCGCCACGATATCAAAATCGTGATTGGCGACTTTAATGCCAAGGGCATTAAAGTCGCCAATGGGCAAGGAAGGTACCTTTGGTCCAACTGTCGGAAAATTCAGCCTCCACCAGAACACCTCCGATAACGGAATGAGGCTGATCGACTTCGCCGCAGCACGAAACATGGTAATTGGTGGTACCAGATTCCAGCATCTCGACATCCACAAAGCGACATGGCTGTCTCCAGATCATCGTACAAGAAACCAAATTGATCATGTGGTGATTGACGGAAGGCATGCTTCCAGTGTGATGGACGTGAAATCGATCCGTGGTGCCAACATCGACTCGGATCACTACCTTGTTGCAGATAAGGTGCGCACACGCTTATGTGTCGCAAATAACAAGAGAAGTCCCACACAGAGAAAGCTCGACGTCAGTAAGCTGCGATCACCAGAGACAGCAGATGCATTTTCCACTCGACTATCGGATCTGCTTATGCAGAACACTCCCCAACTTGATGATACATGCGCACGGTGGACACATATATCCCACTCCATGACTACTGCTGCCGAGGAGGTAATCGGTTACTACCGGCCTCTGAGGAATGAGTGGTATGATCAGGAGTGTCGCGACGCTACCGCAGAGAAAGACGCCGCCTACAGAAGAACCCTGCGTGCAGGCGCAACGCGAGCTGTTAAGGAGCGGTATAGAGAGAAAAGGAGTGCAGAGAGACGTCTTTTCAGGCGCAAGAAGAGGGAGTTGGAAAGACGTGAGTGTGAGAAGATAGAGATGTGTACCGACAAGAATGAGACTCGAAAATTCTTCGAAAAGATCAAGCGCCTAAGTGGAGGTTTAAATCCCGGAGCCTCTTCTTGTCGTGATGGAAATGGGAATCTGGTTACAGATGTCCAGAGTGTACTGAGCCTATGGAGGGAACACTTCTCCACGTTACTGAATGGCGATGCTACGAACAATTCCGCCAGTGGAGGAGATTGCCCGATAACCCCAATTACAGATGATGGTGTTGATGTTCCACCACCCGACTATGACGAGGTTGAAACGGCCATTTTAAGGCTGAAGAACAACAAAGCTGCAGGTGCTGATGGCCTGCCTGCCGAGTTGTTTAAGACCGGAGGCGATGAGCTGCTCACCCGCATGCACCAGCTCATAAGCAGAATATGGTCGGATGAAAGCATGCCTGATGATTGGAGGCTCAGTGTTCTCTGTCCTGTACATAAAAAAGGAGACCCCACAATTTGCGCCAACTACCGTGGAATAAGTCTCCTGAGCATCGCATACAAGGTTCTATCGAGCGTACTGTGTGAAAGGTTGAAGCCTATGCTCAGCAACCTGATTGGACCTTATCAGTGTGGCTTCAGACCTGGTAAATCCACCATCGACCAGATTTTCACACTGCGCCAAATCCTGGAGAAGACCCAAGAAAAACAGATCGACACACACCACCTATTTGTTGATTATAAAGCCGCTTTCGACAGTCCGGTAAGGGATTACCTCTACGCAACAATGTCTGAGTTCGGTATTCCTGCAAAGCTCATTCGACTTTGTAGAATGACACTGCATAACTCTCGTTGTGCAGTGAAAATTGGGAAGGACCTCTCCGCACCGTTTAATACCGAACGGGGTTTCAGACAAGGTGATTCGTTATCGTGCGACTTCTTCAATCTTATTATGGAGAAAATAATACGAGCTGCTGATCTACGACATAATGGCACTATCTTCAACAAAAGTGTCATGCTGTTAGCGTATGCCGACGATATTGACATAATCGGCATGAACACGCGAGCAGTCAGTGCAACATTCTCAGAGTTGGAAAGAAAGTCGCGTCGGATGGGTCTCACGGTGAACGAGGGCAAGACGAAGTATCTAGTGTCAACAAACAAAGAGTCCCGGCGTCTTGGTCAGCACGTCACTGTTGACAACTACGCTTTTGAAGTAGTAAGGGACTTTGTCTATCTTGGAACCAGCATTAACAGCAGTAATGACGTCAGCTTGGAGATCATGCGTAGGATAACTCTTGCTAACAGGTGTTACTTTGGGCTGAGTAAGCAATTGAAAAGTCGAACCCTCTCTCGAAGAACGAAAACTACACTCTACAAGTCTCTCATCATGCCTGTCCTAACATATGGCGCTGAAGCCTGGACAATTTCCATCTCGGATGAGCGAATGCTTGGAGTTTTCGAGAGAAAGGTCCTACGCAGGATCTTTGGACCTATTTGCGTTGGTGGCGAGTACCGAATAAGATACAACCATGAGCTGTACGAGCTATATGCCGATATTGACATAGTAAAGCGCATCAAAATCCAGCGGCTGCGCTGGCTAGGTCATGTCGAGCGAATGGAAGAACACGCTCCAGCTAAGAAGGTGTTATATTCGGAACCCGCTGGAGGACGACGCAGAAGAGGAAGACCAAACCTCCGGTGGAAAGACCAAGTACTGGAGAACCTGACGGCGCTTGGAATTTCTAACTGGCGCCAGCTAGCGAAGAACAGAGATGGCTGGCGAAGCATGTTATTTTCGGCCTAAATCGATATTCGGTTGTCATGGCCACATAAGTAAGTAAGTAAGTCTACCAAATATTGTATCAGAAAATATATTTTTTTGTGGTCGATTCATATTACTATAGAACTTTTTCCCTTTTATTTTGTAAATTTATTTTATTTTATTGTGGCACACCACCAACATCTTCTGGAAAATGCAAAAATTCATTCATTCATTCAGTCATTCATTTCAAATACACACCCACATATACACATAGGAAAAACATAAGCATTAACTCGACTGTGCGAAAAATTGCTGTAACAAGGAAGAGGAAACAATTGAAGTACATAGAACAGGATGACAAGTAAATGAGAAACAGCTGCTGCTCGAAAGTCTAAAGTGCCTTAAGATGTTATCAAGAATATTGCATATTGAACACAAAAAAAAACTGTATGGAATGTAAAGAAATATGCTCGACAGTCAGAATGTATTGTAATGATTCCTATTCTATTCACCCCATTTTCATTCACTTTGAACTCTAGAATCCAATCATAGTGCAATTGAGTTTATTACTGTGTTTTGTTCAATCAATTGCATTTTACTGTGTATAGTTCTTTAGAAAATAGAAATTCATAAATAGCATATTTGGAACATTTGAGAAATTTTCATTTTCTTTCTATTTAATTTCTTATTTAAGTTTGAACTTTAGATATTATATTTTTCTTTTTGTTTCCCTTTCTTTTTATTTTTCTCTCTATCTCTTTTTAACATTGTACAAATTTAAATATTTGCTATGTGTATTACTATTTCTTTTACCTTGAACAACATAAATGTCGATTAGTTCTGTTTAAACTTACAGACTATGATGTTTCTGAAAGCTTTTTCCTAAAAAAATATGATTTGCAATTAAATATTATTTTTAATTTTTATACGAAATTACGTTGCGGACGCTTCAAAAAAGGTCTAAATATTTTTTGGGTGTTTTTTACGTTTATTAAAAATCTAATTATTGGCACAAGATCCTCCGAAGACTTGGCCGAGCTTCTTTAACAGAATTGCCGTTTTGCGCTAAAATATTGAGACATGTATATTTTACCTTACGGCATAAACAGACCACCAACCTCATATCCATGGATACGGAAAACATCATTATCCAAGCAAGCATTTTGTCTTTTCGTTTCTTACCTTTATCACAGAGTGAAAATAAGATTTTAATAGTTTTTATCACTTGGAAATATATAAATTTAAAAAAAAAATTTGTTTGTGGCACCTAAAGTCCCGAAGGGCTCATTGGCCGAGCTTATCTTCCATTACTGTTGTGCGTGTTAAATCTTGGACAGTATTAGAAGGGACCTACTTATTTTAGCCGGTTCCGAACGGCAGAACCCTTGTGATATCACTTTTTCTGAGCTTTGTCACAGAGTTCTTTTAGAAGCTTTTTCATGGCAAATTGTTACTGCCGGTAGAATTGCCAATTGCTTGCCAACAGGTGGGTACCGTTCGAAAGAATAATCTTTTCGATATTAAATTTGTTATGCATCAGCCGGGGATTGAACCACGGATCACCTACAGATCAGAAGACCCACACACTAACCACTGAGCTATGGCACCCGTAAAATAAAATAAAATATTATTTCAATTAATATTTAAATAATCATATTCCATCCATCCATATTCCTAAGGTTCCAGGCTGGAACATAGAGCCACAACGACTTTCTTCCATTCGGGTCTATTTTGTGCCAGTCTCTTTACTTCATTCCAGCTAAGGCGTATGGAACGGGTTTCCAACTCTAATAGTCGTCTCCAGGTGTTCGCGGGTCTTCCTCGTCTACGACTGCTTTGGGGGTTCCAGTCAATCGCAGTCCTTGTTAGGTCGCCGCTCTCCCTGCGCAGAACGTAACCGATCCAGCTCCATTTTCTTTTTTGGATCTCAAATTGAACTGGTTTTTGCTGGGTTCTGGCCCATAAGACAGCATTTGATATAGTATCTGGCCATTATATTTTTAGAATTTTTCGTATGCAACGGTTTACGAAGACTTGTAGTGAGCTTATATCAGCTGCTGCAGCATTCCACGTTTAGCATCCATATAATAAAGATGGTTTGACAATTGAATTGAATATTTTCAATTTTGTGCGCTGTGATATGTGATGCGTTCCAAATTGCTTGATATTGCTTGAGGTAACGCTTCCCAGATAGCAGAAAGATTGTACCTCCTCCAGTTCAATGCAGTCAAATTATCATATTACTTGGAAATATTTTCTAAGTTTTTTTTTTTTTTTCATTCGAAAATTTATTTTGAAACGTTTTAAATAATTTTTAATTTCATTGTAACATAAAATTGCAATTTTGAGTAAAAAAAACTGTTTAAATTTCTCTGGCCTATATTATAAAAAAAAAATTGTAAAGTTCATCTGCTTGAAAATTCTGATTATGACAAATTTTTTATTTTCTCCATTCTCTTTGTGAATATTTGTGTACATATACATAGACCCATCATATTGTGAAATTGTGACATTTACATTTATATGATGGTACATAAATGATTAATGGAGTTTTAATTCTGTGCATATTTAAAGCAATATTGTATTAATTAGAATTACAAAAAAAAAAATACAAAATTTCATACACAATTTACATTTATGTATATACAATTACATACTTTATGTGTATGAAATAAAAGGTCCCATTCGAGTAAAATTGCTTCCATTAAAATTAGTTCAATGTGGAACAATGTAGGCTGACGTGAAATTTATTTTACACTGTGTCAGCATATAAAATAAATAAAGTTTGGTGTAATTACAATATTCACTTAAGCTCTGCTCTCTGCTCTCTTCTCTCTGCTCTCTTCACTGCTCTGCTCTGAATTATTAAAACGGCTTACTTTTGGGATTATGATGGCAATATTGACACGCCGTAGGGAAGTCAATCAAATTTTGTATACGAAAATTGTGAAAGGTGAAATTTAATCAAATTACTTTTCAATTTACTTCGACTTATAGGAAATATATACAATACAATGGTACAATAAAGGGCATTTGTACTAATATTTTAATTAAAATATTGGTGTTGGTAAATCAACTTTACATAATAATTTGTTTATTGATTTCCTGTTTTTTTTTTTTTTTAATTTCTTTTGTTTCTCAATCACAATTGAAATTTAATTCATATAGAAAGTAATTTAATTTTTAAAATTTTGTGAATCATTCGATTGAAAATATTTGAAGTATGTAGTTATATTCTAGTTCTAATCGGCTAATTAAATTGGATTCGTTCAAAAAAAATACAAAATAAAAAGTTGCGGGTTCTAAAGCTGAACCTTAAGTTTTTCTCTTCAATTTTCTCATTATTTAACCACAAAATTTTGCCTGGCCTGAAATTCCATTACACTTCCATTACTTTTGTGCGTATTATATTTGGACAGTATAAGAAGGGACCTACTTTTTCTAGCCAGTTTATGACGGCAGAAATGTTGTGACATCACTTTTTCTGAGCTTTGTCATAGAGTTCTTTTAGAGGGTGGGCATCGTTCGAAAGAAAAATCTTTTCGATATTAAATTTTGCTATGCTTTAGCCGGGGATTGAACCTACGACCAACAGATCAGAAGGCCAACGCACTAACCACTGAGCTACGGCACCCAGCTAATAATATTGAATTTGTTAAAAAAAATACAAAATAAGAAGTTGCGGGTTCTATCGGGGGTTCTTGCGGGTTTTTTTTATCAATTTGCTCATTATTTAACCACAAAGTTTAGCTCTTAAAGAACTCATATGTATGATTGACCTCCATAGACAATTTTCTCCCCCACTCCAGTACTTGCAGAGTGCCTCTAGAGTGGTAATATATGATATATGAATGACCCCTGTTTATTTGATCCTCATAATATTTCGTCCAAACTTACATACGCCAATTTTCAATTTTTAAGAGGCTCTCATACAAAATGAATATTAATACAAATGAAATGAGACACATTCGAGCGAATGTAAGAACACGCTTCAGCTAAGAAAGTGTTATATTCGGAACCCGCTGGAGGACGACGCAGAAGAGGAAGTCCTAACCTCCGATGAAAAGACCAATTACTGGAGAACCTTACGGCGCTTGGAATTTCTAAATGACGCCAGCTAGCGAAGAACAGATATGGCTGGCGAAGCATGCTATATTCGGCCTAAATTGATATTCTGTTGTTATGGCCATAAGTAAGTAAGTAAGTACAAAGGAGAGTGAAATGCAATTTCGATACCCATTAATTTCACTTTTCAATATTTTTCCCGAAGTTACTTACCCTCTACACGCTTACCCTTACCTTTAGGAGACTGCCAAACAAAATTAACGAAAAAACCCTCAAAATCGACAAATAATCACTTAATTTACTAGGAATGATCTCTAGAAGACTCAAAAGTAAAGACGGCCTCTGCTAGTTTTTTCTGTCCAACCTTCTTTCGGAGCATGGTTCCTCTTTGTCTCATCCCCTTAAGGAGGCTCCCCTATAAAATTGCCATTTTGTATAAAATTTGCTCCCATCAATGCCATGGTACCTCTAGGGGAGTAAAAAATATGACTAACACACCTGGATATATAGAAAATATATTGTTCTCTTAATTCACACATTTAAACCTGTCGGAATTCAATGATGAGTCAAGTCAATTTTGCAAGCCTACATACACATATGTACATGTAGATCAACTTGTACTTGTTTTAATAACTTTAATAAATTAACGCATTGTAACAGCATTATATTTCATTTTAATTATTAACGCCGCATTATTTTGTACAGCATGTTATTATTTTAATTTAATTATTTATTTTACAAAGTATACATTGTTGTTGTTGTGCTCTTGCTGAAAGTGTGTCGCGTTAATTTAATTTCTCAATTACTTTTTTAATAGTTTGTCGATTGGCTACTGTAGCAATGTGTTAGCCATGTTATATTTATTATAGCTTGTCAATTTAATGTGATAGCAATACAATGAAAATTTAATTGAAATTTGTACTATTTACATTCAGATAGCAAAAAGCCCATGAATACATTAAATCATGTTGATATTAGAGTGTTTCATTATTTTATTGAATAAATTGTGGAATACTATGATATATGAAATTTGATATGTACGCAAAATACTTCCTCGTTGTCCATTGCTTACATTATTCCTGTATAAATTTTTCTAAAATACTAACTACAATTACTATACAAAGGACGCACAGATAAATCGATTGTAATTATATGAAAATGGTGGTCGTTCTCATTCTACAATTCAACTAACTTAATAATGAAAACAATTGAGAATTAAAACCATTAACTAGTCCATGAGGTGAAATCGCAAAACATTTACCAAATACGATTCTAAATTTGATTATAAAGCAACTATAAACTAAGTACGTTCACTTAAGGGATTTCCTTACACATACACACACATACATAGATAAATAATGCGACATTTACTGTAATTACTTTTATAGCTATTTATTAAGCAAATATTATCAAATATAAGATATATTGTTATATATATATATATATATTGAAGTATAGTTAACATTATATACGTACATTTGTGTTCTATTCACCCACACAGCAAATCACTGTATGCATTATCCTTACAACTAAAATGACACCATGTAGTAAAAAAAAAATTATGGGCCTCCTCAGAATACTCTAAAGCGAAAAACTACCTAAATTTAATTAATATTGCAAAATATCGTGTTGTCCTTACGATGGGATTAAATAATAGGTGTGCATTGCATTGCATTGCGATTAAGTGATTTTTCATAGAATTATTAAACCGCCAGATTACGTTTGCTTGCACACATCAGCAGGACCTATATATTCTGTAAGTAGAGGTACAAAAAATATACTCATATCTGGCCGTTTTTCGATATCAATTCGTATATGAGCCATTGAGCCAAAAATGTAAATAATCTAATAAAACATTTCTTCCTGAATCTAAATATGATTAAGTAAATTTTGTAGAAATGTTTTGTAACAACTAAGTACTTTTTTTTTTCCTTGAAATATTGATAATATCATATGAATTGGCAATAAATCGATAAAAATATATATCATCCCTAAAACCAAGTAGTAGGTTTCAATCACAATTATAGAACAATGGGCGAGCAATTGTTCAAAAGAGAAGGTAAAAATTTTGAGAAATCCAATCCAATAAATTAAATGAATTATATGTGAGTTATTTTATGGTATTGTGTATATCACTAACGAGTACTTTTGGAACTATCAATTCACTAGTTCCCTTAACGATACAACATCAATATTTTACTGACGAGCATGAACGCATAAGCACTTACTACTTATCATTAATTAAACAACAGAAAATAATGTTTTACTTCTAAATAACCCCATTTTGGTCAAACATTTTCTAATAAATCATTTAATTATGGTAAACATTCATGTATGTATTGTACGTATATGTAAATACATACATATATTTATATATTTTGTACCTATTTACAAAGTGTTCACAGTTATAAGAGCAGTTGTTTGTAACAACACAACGACAACACAACGACAACACAGCGACAACATAGCTTAGTAATAATCAGCTATTTGTAAATTGTTCCATTCATTGTGCGAATATAATTTCTTTTATATGAGAACAAAAATAGGCCAGAGGGGTGACCATAAATGTAATATACGTACACAATGTACGTAGGTCTACATTTATTTATATGACAGTGTGGTGAACACAATAAAGTAAATTGCTATATTATTGTAGGAAATACTCATACTCGTACTCATATTGGATATGCATGTTAATGTATCTAAATCTAATAAAATTTGATTTTTATTATCGGTGTCTTAATAAAGATGTTTTATCTTTGCAGTTTGCTTTACAATATATCATTAATAATTTGTAAAGGTACTTGAACGTCAATACACATTAATTTAGCTGCGAATTGACAGTGAACATAAATAAAATTTAACATTCAATGATTCAGTTCATTTGATGTCATTGGGGAAAATAAATCATGATGTTTTCAATGAATGAAATTATCTTTACTTTCGTTTAGTGATTTGACATAACCAGTGACTTGATAAAAATTTTTTTTGTTTCCTCATTGCTGCCACTCTCCCATCTCTCATGAATTATTATAATATATTTTCTTAAAAATAGTTTACACCACCTTGAATATGTTTTTCGTATGCACTATGTATTACTTACTTGCACTGCTCTAATACTTTCATTCTGAATACTTATTTGTCCTCAACTAACTTACTTGCTGAATAAGAGGTAGCATATGCAATTCATTTACCATTTTGTTATATTGTTCTTTTTGCTAACACTTTTTTCTATTGCTTTCACACGAACGGAAGCAAATGTGAGTGATAAATCACATTCGTCTGTGAAGAAATCACGACTTGTTTTTTATGTAGCATCAAATTGCTCCAGATGTTATTTTTGCACGCATAAATTGTGTCAGTTTTAGAAGAAATTTACAACATAACAGACGACACTTCATTGATTTCTCTCTTGTTGTTATTCTTAGAAACATTATGTATATTAAATTACTTATTTATATTTTAAATTCTAGCGTAAGCTATCCGGTAGAAAATTAATATATTATTGCTGAATCTAAAAGCTTCTATTACGTATATATAAAATCATTAAAAAACCACTTTTTATGTTAAAAATTCATTAAACTACTCTCATTCGTTTGCTATTTTTGCGTCTATACATCTACCGATGTTTCGTTGTTATTTTAGAACATTTTGTTGGCATCATCCTTTTCGATCTATACAACATATGTATATAAACATATTTAGACACATACGTGCATGTGTATAAATATTAAAATTTTACAAACTTTCAAAACAAACATTTTCAATGTTTCCATAAAAAAAAAATTTAGAATAAATTTTTGAAATAAATATTTAATTTCGTAATTTTTAATTAGTTTAAAAGCAATTTTAATTATCTGCAGCATGTGCTATATGTATGTACTATATTTAAATAGATACAAGTGGAGAAGGATATAAAAAAAAAAATTATATATTTAATATGATTAAAATTGCGGTAACTTTGTTGGTTTATTTTATAATAATTCTACAGATAGTATAGCACACTTTGAATAACAATAAGTACATATATTTTAAATTCATAATATAATGTAGCTGTTTGGTAATTCGTTTGCAAACAAAGATATTGAAACTTTTGAATTTTAATACCTTTAAAAATTGTAATAATTAATATTACTCATACGCCATGTTTTCACTTGAAAATAATCTGGGATTATATCTTTTTCTTTTTCTATCAAAGATTTTTTTTCAATTTAATAATTTTATTGAACAAAATCGTCAAAAGTGAGAATTTAGATTTCTAATATCTTCAAAATTGTTGATAATTACTATTACTCATACGACATGTTGCCACTAGAAAATATTCTGGGATATTCTCGACAGATTCACAGATTTATTTTCAATTTAATAATTCAATAAAAAAAATTTATTTTATTGAAAAAAGAAATAGCTAAAAATATTCTATAGATTAATAATTTTTGTATGTATTTTGCTGCATGTTTACAATATTCAATTCAATATACAACAATTTTAATTAATAATATTTTGTGAACAGCATATCGAATTGATGTAGAGTTTTGACATTATGTACACTTATATATAAATATATCCACATCCATATTCACGTACTATGTACGTATTAGAACATTGTGCACATATGACACCGACTTAAATGGAATTACAGATGCACTCAACAACAGTACAATGCCATAATAATAATAGTAATAACAACAACAACAGCTGCTAAGCTATAATAAACAACAACAAAAACTAAACGATTACATACTAAATATGCTTTCATACATGCATACAGAAACTTACAGGTGAATTGTGAAATTCATTATTATGGTGTGGAGTGGCTGCAATGTTTCATGCTGTTTTTCTCTAAAATTGTGGTAAATGAATTTTTGAAAGTAGGTCAGTTATTATGTATTGTATATATACGAATACCCATGTACATTAAGTTGACCTCCAAATGTATAAAAGCAAATTTTTTAATGTGAATTTTAATTCTCATAGTTCAGAAATATTATAAAGGGTTATCCATTTTGCGGTTTCAAAAGTAAATGTAAATAAAACACATATAAAATATTTTTTATCATGATATTTCTTTTTTATTATAAAGTTTGAACGTTGACATTATGTATGAAATACTACATCATTTAAATGACCACCACGCGAATTGTTGCAAGCATCGATTCTTTTGAGGTAATTTTCGACCACTTTTTGACACATATTGGGCGGTATCTCAGCCATAACGTGACGAATGTTGGTTTTTAGGTGCTCAAGAGTTAAAGGTTTATCTGCATAAACACGGTCTTTCGCGTAGCCCCACAAAAAAAAGTCAAACGGTGTCAAATCGCATGATCTTGGTGGCCATTTGATATCGCCACGACGAGAAATTACGCGGCCAGAAAATTTCTCTTTCAATAAAGCCATATTCGCTCGAGTTGTGTGGCATGTGGCACCGTCTTGTTGAAACCACATATTCTCTAAGTCGTATTCTTCAATAGCAGGCAAAAAAAAAGTCGGTTATCATATGACCATAACGCTCCGAATTGACGGTGACAGTCGTTCCATCGTCGTTTTCGAAGAAGTAAGGTTCAATCACACCTCCGGACCAAAGAGCGCACCAAGCAGTGACTTTTTGTGGATGTAGTGGCCTCTCTTCAATTACTTGATGATTCTCAGAACCCCAAATACGACAATTTTGTTTGTAAACATACCCACCGAGTGAGAAATGTGCTTCGTCGCTGAAGAAAATTTTGTTCGAAAAATCGCCGTCCACCGCCTGTTGTTCAAGCACCCATTCGACGTATCTACGACGTTGTGAATGGTCAGCTGGCTTCAGTTGTTGTGTGAGCTGGATTTTATATGGATGTAGGTGTAGATCCAAATGCAAAATACGCCATAATGTGCCGTAAGACAGTCCTAATTCCTGAGAACGACGAGGAATCGACACATTCGGGTCTTCGGCAACACTTTCACTTACAGCAGCGATATTTTCGGTGGTACGAGCGAAACGATAATGCACAGGCCTTACAATATCTGTAACCGATCCAGTCTCTTCATATTTCTTCACAATTTTGCCAATTGCTTGCGTAGTTGGACGATTATGTAAACCATAATCTCCCCTTAAAGCACGATATGTGGCTGTGGCAGAATCACAATTTTTGTAGTAGGTTTTTACAATTTTAATGCGTTGTGCGATAGTTAAGTGATCCATTTTCGCAAATGTCAGATTTTGTACTGAAAAAAAAAAGAAATTGTTTTAACAACTCAGTTTGACAGATGTCGAATTCTAGCCCTATACTGTTGAAACCGCGAAATGGATAACCCTTTATTTGATAATAAATTACAAAATGGAGAACTTCTTCCTAATGATCATTAAAAATCACTTTTTTTTAATTTTTGGGCTCATATCTGGATTCTAAGGTTGTACCAATCGGAACGATAGCTTGTAAAGTAATACTCATCTTATTAATGGCAACCTTGATGTACATATATTTTATTTTAATGATATACCAATATGCTCTATTATATTTTACTAGCATATTTTTTTCCAACACTAGTATATTTTTGAAATCTTACAAACCTCAATGAATTTTCGCAGAAGTGAACGAGAAAAATGTGAGAAAGAGAAAATGAATTTCAAATTTCGTGTGTATACATTAGACATTCGTATTCGTACCTACAAGTTTTTCTTTCAAAATGTTAAATTTAAATATATAAGCAATAAAATGATTAAACGGCGTAAAGGACGAACATTATCACCAACGTGCCCATTTTAGAATTAAGAACATGAAATTCTTCCAAAATTTTATTCAATAGTGATAGGCCCTGCACGAACTAAACTAAGGATTGGCCTTGCTACTCGTGAAGTCAGCCCAGCATTTATAAGGTGGGTGGACAGCATGCTGAGGAAAAGGGCCATGAACTTTCAAAATTGGAGTCACAGACTCAGAAGTAGGATAGTGAAAGGATGTCCACAGGGGACCGTACTATCACCCATCCTTTAGAACATCACGGTCGATTCTCTATTCAAACTTCTGGACTCAAAAGGCATACACACCATCGGGTATGCAGATAACATAAGGGTAAGGGTGAGTGCTAAGTTCCTAAACATTATTAACGATACCATGATAGATGCACTCAAAATAGTTGAAGGATGGTACACAGAACAGAAACTCTCCGTAAACGCTAGTAAAGCGGAAACAGTACTCTTTACTAAAAGAAGGACAGAGCTAACAATGGACCCACTTAGGTTTTTTGGATCGAACATCAACGACTTCAAGGAAGTAAAATATCTAGGTGTCATCCTGGATAACAAGCTGACTTGGAAGAGTCACGTTGATGCTAAGATCCAGAAAGGCAAGAGGGTATTGCATCAGTGTAGGAGAGTGAAACCTCAGTCTCACGTGGGGAATCACTCCCAGAGCAATGCACTCGATCTACACAACGTTTGTAAGGCCCGTAATAGCATATGCTGCTGTGGTCTGATGGCATAAGGTCACCCAAAAGACCACAAAGAGCAAATTAGATAGGGCTCAAAGAACGGCTTGTATTGGAATTACTGGAGCTATCCGGACGACCTCGGTAGAAGCACTAAAAATCTTTCTGGGGCTGCTGCCGTTGAACTTACATATTATGAAGTCGGCGGCATTAACAGCATTACGTCTGAAGGCAACCATTAATTGGTATGGATTCGTCAAGGTGATAGGGCACACAAGCATTCTTCGACTGGTATATAGCAGTGTAAAATAGGCGCAAATGCCAATGGAAGTAATGGGTAGGCTAATGATGACTGAAAAATCACATAGAACACTCATTGAAAACGGCCGCACATATAATTGATGTAAGGAAAATGGCATCAGTATTTTCACTGATGGTTCATTAATGGATGGTAAGGAGGATGCTGGAATCTTCTCTACAGAGTTGGAATTGGCATGCACTCTAAATTTGGGACGATACGCATCGGTTTATCAAGCAAAAATGCTTAGTCTAATGCATACGCTAGACCATCTATTAGACGGAAAGGTGAAAGGTAAGAAAATCTTGCTAACACTCGATAACTAAGCGGTGATTAGGCGATTGCAACAACTTACGGTATCTTCCGAAATGATGTTCGAATGTGTTCAGAAACTTAGCGGATGTGTTCACAGTAATGCAAATACTCTTATGTGGGCGAAAGGACACATTGGTATAGAGAAAAATGAAGCTGCAGATGCCTTGGCTAGACAAGGATCTAAAGCTGAATTTTATGGACCGGAGCCAGTAGTTCCGCTTAGTAATGGTATGGTGAAGGCAAAGATCGAAGATTGTATAAGAACCCTCCATCACTGGAAATGGAAGAGGTTGTCCACTTGTACACAGGCAAAGGCCTCGTTAAGACTACCAAGGGGCAATGAATAGGGGAGGATTCTCAGTTAAGAGGACGGTTAACTCTGCGCCGATTAACTGCATTAATAACTGGGCATGGTAACTTCAGGCACCACCTAAGCAAGATGGGTCTAGTTGAAGGAGAGGATGCTGATATGGAATCTCTTTTTGGTATCTGTATCTGGTGAAGTGAAACAAAATATAGAAACACAAAAACAATAGCATTTCTAACATAGCTTGGTAATCACCTATTGTAAAACTAAACTACAGTAACAAGATATAGTTATTGTATGTAGTTCACCAATGATATCCCAATGATTTGCTCCCATTTTACTTTTACATTTACCTTAAATAGCACAGCACAGCACTGTTGCTCTCCATTTACATTCCTAATTTAAGTTTAATTAAATTACCAATAAAAGCAGTGTAGCGACAACAAATAAATGTTTACAAATAATACAAGTTCTTGTGTTGATTGTCTGTAGTCCTTCTATTATATGATACGAAAAGTTTTTTAAACAAATAATTTACAACATTTATTGCAAAATAGAATCAGTAAAAAACAGAGAGGGAGAGAGAGAGAAAAGGAACGCGAATTCCAATAAACATTTCAATAGAAATCGTTATTATGAAGCATATAATGAAGCATGACCCGAATTTTTGTTCTTGTATTTTTTTTTTCCTTTTTCTTTCTTGTTCTCATTTTACTTTGTACAAAGTGATGATGATTGTAGAATTTGCTGTAGCTGAAAATGAAGAAAAATTACCTTTTCGTTTGACATTTGATCAAGTGCAAATATATATATGAATACCCATGAGTTATTTGACAATACAAAGTATGTTAAATGAAAATGTATGTAATAGCAAGCGGGAATGATGAAAATTTGCTCCCTTTGGCAAATGATATGTATTAATTTTTAAAAATATATAAATGAAATATATAACTCAAATCGAATTGATGGAAATTTGCACATATTTCTTGAGTAGAATTTGATAAGACAATAGAAATACTACTTTCGTGATAGGGATTACTTCATTTCAGCTACTTTTGCACCAATTATACACACATTAATGCATTATTGCGATCGTAGCTCAATGAGTGATGAACTAAATCATCGCTATTCCACTGAATTTCTTAAATTCAGAAATTAAATCAAAATTGTACAAATCATCTAATAGCTCTGCCTCCTTGTCAGTTGCTACCAATATTGACATTATTGAGAGAATAGTTAAATTTCGAAATATTTCATTTTGCATAAATTACACCAAAAATTAAAGCATCTGTTATATACAATGGGCTGTGGAAAGTAAAAGTGCAATAAAAATTCTAATGAAATTTGCAAAAGCCCTGTAGACGGCAGCAACAAGAATAATAACACACCAGCCATTACTGCCCTTTTTGTTCAACTTTTGGTTTCTTTTTTTTTTTTGTGAAATAAAGAAAATATTTGCAGGATCATAGTATCCTCTAATAGAGGAATGAAAAGTTAAGTGTATGATTTTTCTTTGTTTTTGCTATTTGTGCTTCCGGAAGAATTTACATCGTTTTCGTTTTTAACTATTTTTTTTTTTTTTGTTATATTTTCTACTGTATTTTTTTTTTTTTTTGTTTTTTGTTTTTGTTTCAATGAAGTTTTAACATTTTGCAAAGAATTAGAAAATGAACTCCGCATATTTTGCGTTATGATAGATAAGATGAAAGAAGAGAGAAACAAATAACAGCACAGAGTAGTACAACAACAATAGTACAACACAGGATGCTAGTAGATGAACATACAATATTGATGGCTCAATTAATGACTGTTACAGTTGACATCTATAAATACACTACATATGGTACGTGTAAGTCATAAGCAATTTTATACGTATTTAATTTTGAAATTATCACTAATCGATAGTTTTTGTTGCAAAAAATCAAATAAATTATGTCAGTATGCACTCTTAACTTTTTATGTTTGATATCAAACCAATGGATGCGTATATTTAGTATAGCTTGCTAATTTTTTAAATAGTAAAAGTATGTATTTCATTCAAATTTATGTGCTACTACTGGCCATAAATATACCTACAGCACCTATATTCAGTTGCTGGCAGCTCATAAATTAACAATGCATATAAATGTTGACCCTAATTCGAAGTGACAGAATTACAAATATTCCGTGTCAAATGTTGCTGCTGTTGAAGGTGCAGTAAGGTGCAAATAATATGCATATGCATTATATATATGTGTGGGTGCGTAACTTGAAATTCATATGTGGTATTATCGATTTTTTTGTTTTTGTTTCTTTCCTTACGCTTCATTTAATTTAATATTTTTTATTGGTGCAGAAAAATCAATTTTTGGTATTAGCCAAACAAACTACCGTTTTCCTCACAGTAGGCTTAAAACGAAGAACGAAATAATAATGATTTTATGATTTTATACCTAGCCAGGATTATATTTATTATCTTATATATACGGTTTTTTTTTTTTATATATACGGTCTAGTAAAAAGAAATCCATTATTTTTGCATTAAATTGAAGCCACTCTCACCAAACACATAGCAAAACCTTCCTGACCGTCAATTCTGACTTGGCCACCGTTTGCGCTGGCACACCACTATTCGACCACGACTGTTTTTGCTTGACGTTGTCGTGCATCTTTAACATCAAAATTACCAAAACAGAATTGACGAAACCAAAATTGCACGTGATTGGCTGTTACAGTATCAGGACCATAAACACTATTCACATTTTCAGCCATCTGGCTTGCGTTTTCGCCTTTATCGAAGAAAAACTGTAAAATATGGCATATTTTCTCTTTACTGGTGTCCATCTTTGACGCGTGCTCAAACAATACTGAGTCAAGGAATCACAAAACTGCCTGAAAAATGTATTTGGTACGAAATCCTATCTTTCTAACGCCATCTAGCTTAACCCGATCGCACTTATATAACGTGAGATACAGATTACTAAAGTCATCTATTGTAAAAATTATGTATTTCTTTTTACTACACGTGATACAATAAAAACAATGTCTAAAATTATCCATGGTAGATAAGGGTTCAAAAGTTTCTTCGAAAAAATTTCGCGGGCCTATTTTCAATTTTGATCGGGCTCAAAAAAATTTTTCAGGTCTACATTTCATCGACATTTTTCTTATGTTTTTCGACTACACCCTCTACCAGAGTGAGTTAGTTACACACTGATGCACCTATACTAGCATAGAGCTTCGTTGTTCGTTAAAAAATTCTACATATTGAATTTCTAATATAGCTTTCAATATAAATTCTTATGTAGCTGTACGTAATATTAATATGTGAACTTACAGTTAAGATCATTGATATTTACACTAATGAGAATTGCTATATTTTGTATAATTTTCATGGTAGCAGCAATATTGCGCTCATCTTGTATTCACCGCCCATCTGAATTATCTTTTTTGTTGTACATTTATTTTATATTCCTTTTTTAAATTTACATGTGCAAATGTACAATTTGCGTGTGCTTTTCATATGCCCACATACAAACTCGATGCATGAATTAAGCGTACATGTAAGTTGCGTGGGAATTGAGCGTATGTAATAAAGTTGGGCTCTTGTTGTGCGTATCATAATTACTTTTTGAATAATTTTTATGAGAGCAATAAATTTCATATGAATGATACTAAATAGTAGTGTCAGATGCATACCCACTTCACTTATTATGATTGTAATTTTCCTCAATGTTTTATCCGTTTTTTTTTTTTATCTTTTTATTGTTTCAGTATTTCATTAATATTCTCTGTTAATTTAGTGTTGGATAATTATAACGTGTGTGTGTATAAATTTTTAATTACAATATGTGCCGATATTAATATTATTTTTTATAAGAAAGTATTTTCAAATTTACATACAAAATGTAATGTAAATATCACCAATGCTTCATGATTGTGTAATTTAAATTATATTTTAAAAATAATCCAACTTTCGGATGATGACTTACTCGATGAAATATGGTATTTGCACCCAGAGCTGGCAAAAGCTATGTTTTTCGTCATATCACAAAAATCATGAGATTTGTGATATCGTGCTTGTTTGATATTTGTTTATATAATATTGTATATATGCACAATTTTTTAATGATTCCCAAAATGTTCCTAATTTTTCTAATTATTAAGTAGAATTTATAAATTTTTTTACAGAAATATGTCTCTTCAAGTTCGCAACATCAAATATTTTACCGACAAACTGTCCGAAGCGAATAAATATGTACATTTCAAAATACTCGCATTTAAAATTCTTATCGAGAACCGTAATCAAAATAATTAATGCGCAATCACTTCTAACTTTTTTATTCTAGAATGTGCTTAAAATCAGCTGTTCAGCTATCCAATAGCAATATTTATTCTGAACTCGATTTCATTAATTTTCTTCCTCAAAGAAGAATAATTTATGAAGTATTCTGACTCCAGTTAATTGAACGAATGTATTTCATAGAAAGCGACAACATTATGATCTATCGTAAGCACACTGTGATCTATCGTAGATAATCATAGTATGCTTCAAAACTTTCCGAACTGATGCTCAGTGGAGAATGTAAATGATGCATGCAATTTAATAATAATTTAGTTTTGTTTAATATTTCGTCATAACAGAGCATTTCTTTTACATTACCATCATTTGCTGTGTGAAGAAAATTATTGTAGATCATTGCAGCTAATTATCAGGTAAGTCCATAAGTTCGTGCGTTTTTCTTAGGTGATTTTAAAATAAACTATTTACAATGTCTTCCCAACGTTTAGGCAAATTTTTAATTCCCTGCTCTAAAAAAAGGTTTCTCCTTGGAGCCAATATACGCGCCGATATCCCATTTTGTAGCTTCTTTTGAGGTGTAGTTCTTATTACTTAAATGGGACTGAAGTCCGCGGAAAAGGTGATAATCACAAGGTGCAATATCCGTAGAGTATGGTGGATGCGGCATTAGCTCACATCCGATCTCGTTCAGCTTGCCTAAGGTCTGTCTTGCGGTATGCGGTCTGGCGTTGTCGTGGTGAAACAAAACTTTGCGTCTATTGACTAAAAACGGTCGATTTCTTCAAGTGCTTCATTCAGTTTGAATAGTTTTGATCGTCTGGTTTGGTTCCAGCAGATCAAAATAAATGATACCGTCTATATCCCACCAACAAGAGGCCATCTCTTGAGATTGGTTCTAATGTTTCATCCTTATCTAACCACTGGCGTTTGCGAACAGAATTATTGTAAATGACCCATTTTTCGTCCCCAGTAACAATACGGTTCAAAAAACTCTCATTTTCAAGCTGAGAACACACATTCACTCGCTGATGAAGGTTTGCGATGGAAAGTTTATGCGGAACCAATTTTCCCAGCTTTAGCTCAGCTTCCACGAGTTCCAGCAAAACGTCCGAGTTAAAGACCTCAGGACAACCAGAGCGTGGGGCATCCTCATCGTCACAATCACCACTTCGGAATTTGGAAATGAGTTGCGTTTATTTATAAAAAAATGCAAAATATGCCTATATAATCTATAGTCAAGTTGAGTCATCTTGTGCAAAATAAAAGAAAGAGCACACTATAAATTCAAGTCGCCTTCGTTATGCTGAATGTAATGCTTATATTGTTAAACGTTTTGCATTTATATTCAACAGTTGTTTTTCACACTTGTTGTTGTTGTTGTTGTACTTGATGTAGTTTGCAACTCACATGATTGCAATTCATGAAGCTTTTTCTTATTGCACATTTTTCTATAATTTTTGTTTATATTTTATTTTTCTTTCACAAATATTGAACACATACCAATACTTATGCATACAAGAATAGAATGAAAGAAAGACACAGAAGAACACATAAAAAATTTTATGCATGCGGTTGATAAATGTGTGCTTTATTGGTTTTCTTCTCTCTCTCTCACTCTCTCTCTCTCTCTCTCTCTTTCTCTCTCTTCTTTCAGCGTTTTCCTGAAACTAGTATGTCAAAAGCAACTGACATTTGAAGGTACTGATTTGCGGACGTTTCGTTGTTTTTGCGATATTGTATAAATAATAAGTGCAATAAAAGGGATGAGAATGCTATTTCCCATTTGCCCATTTCTACTAATTGAATTCGAATTGAATACTTCAATTCAAAATTACTAAGCAACACAATTTCAATTATTCATTTCACATTGGATTACAGTGACTACAGTGATATACATACTTGCATGAAAACATAAGCTGTAAGCTGTCAGACGAATTCATATATTCAAAAGAGGAAGCAGAATCGTAAAGATACACCTGCATATTTCAAATTGTCTGTTACTGCTGCTGACATTTCTGATAGTATCATATCGTTTAGTGGAATTAGGAATCGTATAAACATTTGTTCATGGTCTGGTGCACTATTTGAATTCATATAACTTTGACATGAACATTTTTTATTAAAATCTTATTGCATGGTTTTTCATTGAAATCTTCTGGGATTTATAACAAATCTTAGTATATTTAAAAAATTGATTTAAATTATAAATATAATCTTGAAGTGATAATAATGTCATCAAATAAAAGATAATATTATCTTCAACGCAAAAAAAAATTCTTAATGCAAAATTATAGTGAAAATCAATATTCAATTTTATATTTATATGTTTGCAAATTTGGAAAATTTTTCTAATGTCTGCAATATTTTGACTTCATAGTTAAATAACTCATCGTTTGACATGCTAATATTTAGCTCTTTTGGCGAAACATCCCAATTAAATACCAATTTGCTCAATATATACACTCCTCTTTCTTTTGAATGATTGGCACATAAACACATATTCACAATGCATAAGTAAAGGGTTATCCATTTCGCGGTTTCAAAAGTATAGGGCTAGAATTCGACATCTGTCAAACTGAGTTGTTAAAACAATTTCTTTCTTTTTCAATTCAAAGTCTGACATTTGCGAAAATGGATCGCTTAACTATCGCACAACGCATTAAAATTGTAAAAACCTACTACAAAAATGGTGATTCTGCCACAGCCACATATCGTGCTTTAAGAGGAGAGATTATGGTTTACATAATCGTCCAACTACGCAAGCTATTGGCAAAATTGTGAAGAAATATGAAGAGACTGGATCGGTTACAGATATTGTAAGGCCTGTGCATTATCGTTTCGCTCGTACCACCGAAAATATCGCTGCTGTAAGTGAAAGTGTTGCCGAAGACCCGAATGTGTCGATTCCTCGTCGTTCTCAGGAATTAGGACTGTCTTACGGCACATTATGGCGTATTTTGCATTTGGATCTACACCTACATCCATATAAAATCCAGCTCACACAACAACTGAAGCCAGCTGACCATTCACAACGTCGTAGATACGTCGAATGGGTGCTTGAACAACAGGCGGTGGACGGCGATTTTTCGAACAAAATTTTCTTCAGCGACGAAGCACATTTCTCACTCGGTGGGTATGTTAACAAACAAAATTGTCGTATTTGGGGTTCTGAGAATCCTCAAGTAATTGAAGAGAGGCCACTACATCCACAAAAAGTCACTGCTTGGTGCGCTCTTTGGTCCGGAGGTGTGATTGGACCTTACTTCTTCGAAAACGACGATGGAACGACTGTCACCGTCAATTCGGAGCGTTATGGTCATATGATAACCGACTTTTTTTGCCTGCTATTGAAGAATACGACTTAGAGAATATGTGGTTTCAACAAGACGGTGCCACATGCCACACAACTCGAGCGAATATGGCTTTATTGCAAGAAAAATTTTCTGGCCGCGTAATTTCTCGTCGTGGCGATATCAAGTGACCACCAAGATCATGCGATTTGACACCGCTTGACTTTTTTTTGTGGGGCTACGCTAGAGACCGTGATTATGCAGATAAACCTTTAACTCTTGAGCACCTAAAAACCAACATTCGTCACGTTATGGCAGAGATCAAAAAGTGGTCGAAAATTACCTCAAAAGAATCGATGCTTGCAACAATTCGCGTGGTGGTAATTTAAATGATGTAGTATTTAACACATAATGTCAACGTTCAAACTTCATAATAAAAAAGAAATATCATGATAAAAAATATTTTATTTGTGTTTTATTTACATTTACTTTTGAAACCGCAAAATGGATAACCCTTTACTTACATGAGTGCGAAAGATATCTTGATTTCGACTCATTGAGATTTCGAAATTCAAGTAGTTGGTTAGAACAAAAAAAAAAATATTGACAAAGAACCAACTATTGTATCAAATCAGTTATCGAAGCTTAATACCGTTCATTTTTGTCGTTTTGCCTATACGAAGGATATTCAGAATCAATCAAAGTGTCAAGGCCAAAAATATCGAAAATCATATGTTATGAAAAAAATGAAGAGCTCATGAACCTTGCATCAACTAAAGACCACCAACAAGAATAAAAAACTACATACATACAAACGAAACAATAAATTTCACTACATATAAAACAACAACAGCAATACGAGTATGCGTGAACGAGTTTATGTTTTTGTGCGTCAAAAATTGTTTTTTTTTCCTTAGACTGCTTCGAGATGGTTTGAAAAAGTAATAAATTGTCTATCTACTGTAGTGGAAAACGTGATTGGTTACAATCTGAATACACATATACATACGCATGTCAATTTATATGTATTAATAGCTGTGAAACTAGAAAAGAAAGGCAAAGAAAGCTTTCACAAAGGTTTGTGTATAAAATATATTGCTGCTAACATCACCCACACACTCGCATAACCTATTTAAATAGCCACTAAGAAATTTAGTAAGATTTATTATGTATTTCCACTTTAAAGCATGCCAAGTAGCAACTTTTGATTCATGGCTTGCATTCATTGTCTCAAACATATTAGAGAATAAGCAAATACGATGGGCTATCGTTTTTGAAAAACGTAAATAAAACTTGTAAAACTCGCAACGTTAAATTGTATACAAATATTAAATACTTTTCTCTATTTTCCTTAAGCAACATTCAGTAAACAGTAATTCTTACAGTGTATTAGTGCCAGGTACGTACATCAAGTAAGTATGTACAGGTAATTATATGCTCATGTATTTATATGTATTGCCATAAAGGGCCATTCTTCCACATTTAATAAATAATTGTATGAAAGTCAATCCGCTTATTCGCATATGTACAGGGTGATTTTTCAAGAGCCTTCGGATTTGATAAAAAAAAAACACATGAAATTTAGAGAAATGTACGAAATCTTTATTTGAATCAATAGAACGATCTATATAATTCAATGTTTAAAGATGATTTCATGTAAATATTGACCATGACTGCGCCTCAAATGGTTCATACGCTGGGTCCAATTTTGACACACTCTCTCCAACATATCGGCCGGTATCTCACGTATAAATTCTTCCATATTGGCTTACAGTGCGTCAACCGTTGCTATAGACATGAGCTTTAACATAGCCCCACAAAAAATAATCTAAAGGCATTAAATCGCACGATCTAGGAGGCCAATTGACTGGCCCCAAACGTCAAATAAACCGTTCACCGAACTCGCCTCTAAATTGGACCATTGTTTTGCGTGCTGTGTGGCATATGGCACCATCTTGTTGAAACCACATGTCAGCCAATTCCAGCTTTTCCATTTTAGGCAAAAAAAAGTTTGAATTCATCGCACCGTAGCGTTCGTCATTCACAGTAACGTTCCTGCTTTCGTCGTCTTTGAAACGGTACGATCCAATGATGCATTTTTCGGGATGTATTGGCAGTTCTTGCAATGCTTTTGGCTGCCCTTCACACCAAATACTGCAATTTCGATTGTTCACGTATCCATTCAACCAGAAATAAGCTTCGCCGCTGAACACAATTTTCCGACAAAACGGTGAACCTTCATCCAACTTTGCCAGCGCCTATTCACCAAAAATTCGCCCAACTGCTGCGAACGGCACCGAATCGACAATTCACGGTCATCAACAATAGTGGCGGATACAGCTGCGATATTTTCCTCTGTCCGCACTCTACGTATGCGTGTTGGTGGTTTAATGTCCAATAATGTAAATTTGGTGTAAAATTTAGTCACAAGATTCCGAAAAGCCGCCTCAGAAGGTCGCCCCACTGACCATAAAATGAAAGAATTGCACGATGCTCTTAAAAAAAAAGTAAATATGTGGCACTTAAAGCCCCAAAGGGCTCATTGGCCGAGCTTCTCTTCCATTACTGTTGTGCGTCTTAAATTTGGACAGTATTAAAAGGGACCTACTTATTTTAGCCGGTTTCGAACGGCAGAACACTTGTGACATCACTTTTTCTGAGCTTTGTCACAGAGTTCTTTTAGAAGATTTTTCATGGCAAGTTGTTACTGTCGGAAGAATTGCCAATTGCTTGCCGACAGGTGGGTACCATTCGAAAGAAAAATCTTATCGATATTAAATTTGTTATGCATCAGCCGGGGATTGAACCACGACCTACAGATCAGAAGGCGAACACACTAACCACTGAGCTACGGCACCCACTACGGCACGATGCACTTTATTAATCAAAAATCTGCAAGCGTTGTTTTTTTGTAAGTCGATTCATGTTTAAAATATAGACCGAACTGAACATGTTTGACAGTAACATGTTACACGAAAACAGCTGAGCTGCCAAAAACAGTGTTGCCAAAAAGAAAGTTGCTAAAAAATCACCGTTGTACAAATAATTTCAAACGATTAACATTATAAATCAATGGAAATTTTGAAGATTTAAAGGATAACTAAATAATAAATAAAAAGCATACAAAATTCAGTACACACATTCATCAATTTTTGTGAAAAATACAAAATTATGAAGACTTCTATTTGTAACATTTCTAATACATTCTTAATGCACTTGAATCTCATTCTTCGAACTGTATGTCTTCTCATACGTAGGAGTTTCGATTGTGCAGTTTATCAAAAATGAACTTATTTCTGTTGTGTTATCACAACAATGTCTTAAATGTACATACATACAATTTCATTTCCATTTCTCATGTTCTCAATTCACTGAGCTAAGCTGATATGCTTACTTCTTAGTGTGTCTCCTTCAGGTACATCAATTTTAAAATGTCATGATACACTGTTTGCATCATTTAAACCACACCACATGCATTCTGTTTAACAGACATCGGCATCCTGATTTATATGCTTTCACAACTTTCTCCACAATGCACCTTACTTTGCTTGTGCCATTATATTTAGATGCAAGCTTAGTTTCTCGGATTTGTGGTATGCAAGCAACAGCACATTTTTTGTTCAAGTACATATTTAAGGTATTCCAAATAGTGCACCAGGCATGTTGTAAGAGTGTGCGAGTATGTTGTGTGCACATTTAAGCTGAATAAAAATTCATCGACTTCTACGATATGTGACATGTGCGTGTCAGTTATTTCTTTTTTTTTTTTTTCTTTTTAATAAGAACAACCTCATATCCTGAAAACAATAAATCTTTTTAGTTCGAGAAACAAAAAAAGAAATATGCATAATATTTTCAGTCATCAAATAACAACAATGTAACATATCAACTGAGAGTGAAAAATTTGCTCACTCCATTTTACCTGTACTCGAAATTACATTTACGAAAATGTATAGTATAATTAAGAAAAATCATCTGTACGAAATGATCGTTTTGACTGCTTAATTTTGACTAAATTATATTTAAATGTTGATAAAGTGGCCTCTTTAATGATTAATTCAATCAATGTTGCTCTTCATCAATACTCAATACTTTTGAAGTGCATCTGCTACTTTTGCGACGCAAACTTTTAATAAACCTTCATTTTTTCTCATTGCCATACAAATAAAAATAGAGAAATAATGAAGAGACAGAGTATGTACAGTTTCAAACGATGTGCCTCTTCGTCTAATTGGTCCTTTAACTAAAATTGCAAAGCGAATAAATTTGTCGTTTCCTGATGGTTGTGTTATTGCTTCTGGCCAATGGCCATAGTTGACCTTCATTACATTTTAGTATCATTATCGATTATTTTTTTAGATCGCATTTCAAGCTGTATGGTTCGTGATTCTTTAGTTGGGTGAAATTTTGGTTTTCTTACAAAATACAAAATTTTAATCAACTAAAATATATTTAATCCATTTCGCATTAATTTATTTTTCTTAAGCATACAATTGATTATAATTTATATTTTTATTATACATAATTATTAAATATATATGTATGTATGGCGCCAATATCATTATACTATATATATTTATATATGCATACGTATATTGACCACGCTGACGATGAATGTCCCATGGTCATAGAACTTAATAAATTCCATTTTGAGTGCAATCATAATTTTTGCTTATTCGTTTAAACATAAGTTTAATTAAAAATTCAAATTGAACATAGCAATAATAACCAATAAAATGTAAATTGATATGTAAATTTAATTAAATATACAAATTCGAACAAATATCACCGTCACACATGACCCATCAAACTATAAATATATAAACCAACATCGTGCACATTCAGCAATTACTTTTTTTTTTTGGTACAATAAGAAATCAAGCGCAGCACTCAAACTTTTATAGGTCCATTGTGTTCCATTTTATTGTAGAAATCGGAGTAGATCCTGTGTTGCTAAAGACCCAAGAGTTTCGGCTCTCAGCACGTCAGTGCCAAAGACTTCAAACCTGATTCGAGCGAAAGCAGGGCAGACACATAAAAAGTGGTCCGCCGTCTCATCTTCTTCTTCACAGGCTGCACAAAGTGCACTGCCTTCTAGTCCTACCTTTTCCAAGTGCTTTTCCCATAGGAAGTAGCCTGTTACCAAGCCTAGCAATCTGCAATCACCTCTACCTAGAGATAGGAGGAAATGCTACCATTTATTCGTTATGTTAGGTAACATCGATTTTGTTCATCTGCAGCCTCTCTCGGCCTGCCAGGTCAACTTATGGACTAGATTAGCCCAGGTGTTGACCGTGGCCTTGATGGCTCCATCGGGTTGTGGCAATGCAGGCTCAGGGCCGATTAAATCAGCCGCAGAACCTTCTCTTGCTAATGCATTAGGGGTCTCATTGCCCCATGGTCAGGGACCCACATCCGCGCCAAACTATTACGTCTTCCGACATAATTTAACCTTGATTTGCAGAACTCCACTATCTTGAAAGTGGTGATAGGGTTGTCCAAGGCAGACACAAATAGATTGCCTTTTAGCCTCTTGTCCACGATATAATCCATTGCCTTCTGTATTGCATACACTTCTGCCTGAAAGATAGATGCATACATACCAAGGGCAAAGAATATTTGAGTTCCGTCAGTTTCCAAAACCATAACCTTCTTCAGTCCTGGAGCCATTAGTGAAAATACGGAAGCAAAGTCTACCGGACTCAGCCTCAGGGTCTGACCAGGAGCTAGCCGCAGGTAGATCTACTTTATACCGCTTTTCAGAGACAGAGCTAAAAAGTTCACGCCTGTGCCACTGCTATCCAGAGCCGGAAGTGGAGAAGGTGAAGAAGTGGAGTCATAAGACTCCACCTCTTCATTGTTTGCAAAACTTCTACCATTTTTTTAAATTTGGAAATAGAAAATAATCCGAAGGATCTAAATCTGGCGAATAGGTGCGTACAGAAGCAATCCGAGCTTTAACTCATTGATTTTTGCCATCGCAATAGCAGATGTGTGAACTGGTGCATTGTCTTGACGAAACAACACATTCTTTTTCACAAAATGCGGCCCTTTTTCTTTAATTTCATCACCTAAATGCTGCAACAAATTAGCATAATACTCGCCGTTGATTTTTTTTCCTTTTTAAAGATAATCAATAAAAATTATCCTACGTGCATCCCAAAAAAACAGACGCCATAACCTTGCCTGCAGATGGAACTGTCTTCGCCTTCTTTGGACACGATTCTCCCCTTTCTGTCCACTGTTTTGACTGCTCCTTTGTCTCAGGTGTGAAGTGGTGGACCCATATCTCATCCATGGTGACGAATCGATGCAAAAAGTCGGCTTTATTACTGTGAAACATCATCAAACACGACGCCATAGAAACATCTTCACGACTTTTTTCTTATTCTACTATGATCAAACGCGGCACCCATCTTGACACAGCTTTTTCATTTCCAAATTTTCGGTCAATATACGATGTATAGCACTTTTTGAAATGCCTGTTATTTCACCTATCTCACGCACCTTCAGCCGGCGATCATCGAATACCATTTCGTGGATTTTCTTAACCGTTTCTGGTGTGGCCACCTCAATTGGTTGACCACTACGGTGTTCGTCTTGGCAGCTCGTACGACCTCGTTTAAACTCTGCCACCCAATATTTCATGGTCGTAAACCAAGGAGCAAACTCTCCCAGAGTAGAATCTAGTTCGGCTTTATATTCATTGGACTGACACCTTTCAAATGAAAGTATTCAATTACATAACGGTGACCAATTTTTTCTATGTTTACAAATTCACTGAGGTCGTTAACTTTCGATGGATCCAAAAAAAAATACTAAACAACGTGGCGCCTTAAAACATATGTAATTTTTCTCAAACTACTGCCGCCATCTATATCTCAGATCGGGTAGTTCTGGGACCGCCCCCGTTGATATGTGCGATTTCAATTACAATATTTTACTTTACTCGTATTACGACTCTATGTACACTTTTCCCTCTCTGATGTATGATATAAAATGTAATTCATACATATTGTGTAAATAAAGACGTGTCATTTTCCACTAAGCAATTCATTAGCCATATTACAAATACAAATACATATGTACTTTCTGTGTTTTTATATATACAATTATGTACGTGTGTAGCGAAGTTATAAACAAAAAATATGCTCATGTATTTATTTAAATCGTATACATATTTCATGAGATATAATTCTAATGCATAGAATATTATTCGATAATTACATGTAGAATTAAAAATGTTTAAAAAACAATTTATTGATGCTTGTACGAGTATTGTGAAGGTTTGTGTATAAATTTCTATTTGTTTTTCTTCATTATTATAACTAACATTTAATTCTACTATATAAATAATTCAAGTGTAGCATTTTATGCTAAATAAATTCAATTTAGTCCACCCACTCGAGGATATGTATATCTATCTAAATGCATACCTCCACATTTATTTACTCGTACACAAATGCAGTTTCAGTTTACAACCTCAAACTAACCGCAGTGCACACAGTGTGAAGTACTTACACACACACACACGCACAAACAGACAAAAAAATATGAACGGATAACACAAAGGACAACAACCAAAAATGAAAATGTGGAGAGCGCTCAACCAAAATTGTTCAAACGATAGATACACTGTCGGACAAAATAAAGTGCAAAGTAAAATGAAAAAATTCAATGTAGCTTAAATTTTTTTTTATATATTTTTATTAAAAAACGAAAACAGAAATAGTTTATATATTTCAATAACATAAATTAAAAAACAAAAAATGGGAATTCAGTCTCTGAAATATAGCACAAGGATAAAAGTAGTATCTCATTGTCAAATTAATTAGACAAAATAAAGTGCAAACTAAAATTTTCAACTTCAATTATTAAAAAAAAATATAAGTTAGTATTTTGTATGGCCTCCTTTATTTTTAATTACCTCAGCCAATCTTTTTGGAATACTTGTTACTAAATTTTTTAATGTATCCTTCGATATTTATTTCCACTCCTTCTGCATGCTTTCCCAAAACGATTTTAAGTTAGTACGAGAGTTAAAAGGAATTTTATCATCTAAAATGGTCCACAAATGTTCAATCGGATTTAGATCCGGTGATTGTGGAGGCCATTCTAATTTTTCAATTCCATTTTCATGAAAATACTTAATTGCGATCTTGCATGTGTGCTTGGGATCATTATCCTGTTGAAATATAAAATCACCCAAACTCATTTCCTCAGCACTTCTTCCTAGGTTGGCCATCAAAATGTTGACATAATGCTCTCCAGTCATTTTGGTATCTATTTCGACAATTTGTCCTACACCGCTTGAGGAAAAACAACCCCACACCATCAGAGAACCTCCACCGTGTTTAACTGTGTGCGAAACGTTCTTCGACTTCAGTCTCTGCGAAGGCTCACACCATACTCGCTTTCGTCTTTTTGAGTTTTTTAACTCAAATTTAGACTCGTCAGACCAAATAATGCGATTCCAGAAGGATTCTGGCATGGAAATATACTTTTTTGCAAACTCAAGCCGTTTTTTTATGTTTGCAGGTCGAAGGAGAGGCTTTTTCTTCGCATAGAAACTCTTTAATCCTTTTTCGTTGAGCCTCCTTTGTACTGTTCGTGAAGAAATATCCAAATTGGTTAATTCTTTTATTTCCATTGCTGAGTTCAAAGGACCTTTTTTGGCCAGAATTAAAATTTGTCTGTCATCCTGTGCTGTTGTCTTGCGTTTTCTTCCGCAGAATTTCTTTAAACTTTCATTCGTTCCCAAAATTCGATGTTTTTCAACAATTTTTCTGGCTCCAGATATTGATATTTTATATTTTGCTGATAGCTCTTTATACCCATTGCCATTATTACGGTCCTTGATCAGCATATCCTTGACATCCTTCGACAACGGCTTCATTTTGCAAATCTTCACAATCTATTAATCCATATTCTAATTATTTTTATGCCACACACTATTTTAATTCATAAAAATGCATTACCTTTAAATTTCCGGTGTAAATCAATGAAAAGTAGAAAAAATTATTTAATTATTCTCAGCGAAATTGCACTTTGCACTTTATTTTGTCCGACAATGAAACAAGTAACACTACTCTTTGCATGTATAGCTAAAAATAATCAAGAGTGTGTATAATTTTTTTTTTCATTTGTACACTTTTGGGGAATCCCCCAATTAGAAAATAATATTTAACAGGGATGCAACTATTAATTTAGTAGAAAATATTCAAAATAATTTCGGCATAAAGGGTTTGCACTTTATTTTGTCCGACAGTGTAGTTTCTATGCAAACATCCTTGTCTGTCATTTTGTAATTTATATCATCATCATTTACACAGATTAACAAGAATACGCGATGGTAATATGAGGATTACAATGCGCAGAGTTGTATATATATGTACGTTTATACACATGTATATACTCATATATATGTATATATATACATATATATATATATATATATATATATATATATATATATATATATATATATATATATATATATATATATATATATATATATATATATATATATGTATTCGTGAGCTTCTTTGTGTGCTCCAATGCAAACCCAATTTCAACATTTGTCGCAATGGTTCTATAAAAACAACAGCAGAGTACATAACAGAGCAGAAGCCATAAAATGCAGCAACAACAACAATAATAATAACAATAATACCAGTAACAACAATAACAACAACAATAAAATGCAATTTATGTAGTCGTATTTTATTTATAATGCATCAGCACCATGTACACAAAATACACTATTTTCAACAGCAAACTGCAATTGTGACAACACAAAATGCTCACAAAACGATTTCAAGTTGAATAAGAAATATATTTTATGTGCGAATTTAAAATTATCTTCTTTATATTTCATAGTGAATTTTTATAGTTGACTATACTCTTATTATATACCACCTTGATCAAAAAGTTCCCGGAATAACCGGGTTTTTTATCAAGGGGGTATGTTTGTAGGAATATATATACTGATACATATATGTAGAAATTATAGGGTGTCTTGGTTTTCGACATTATGTCATATTTTCATTCAAGCCAACAATTTAAAACAAACCCGGTTTAAGATATCACACCCTCAGCTATCACCTCCATAAAATAGTTCTATCGAAAGAGGCAATTCGTCGCCTTTGTTTGTATATGGATGACTTGATAGAAATTCAGTGAATTTTTTGTATTTCTTATAATCAACAACAATGCAAATTTAATTGATGATTTAACTTTTTAACATCTCTTTCCTTTTGTATGAAGAATAACATTAAAACATTCAGTGGTACAAGCAAATAAATGGTCTCACAACCATTAGCATTGAAGATAGAAGATTGATAGTCGCGTACCAGAATTTCCATGATAAAGAATGTTCTATTTATAATCATAAAAAAAATGCTATGATTAAAAAGCAATATTGTATTATTAGAAAAATGCATTCGTAATCGAATACTGGCCAACACTGATTTAGTGTGATAATACGCGGAGTAATCAGTGTCAAATGGGTCGGTAAGGGCTTTTATGGCTCTCAAAAATAGCATTCCGGGAACGAATATTGAAAAAAATAAACATTCATTGAAGAGATAATCATCTAATGTAACTTTCTGCTAACAAAATTAATTTTTTTAGTCTCCCAATCCATAATCCAGAGTGAATTTTATATTGTAGCGATTTTTCTTTGACGAAATTGACTTTGCACTTTAAAAATATAACCACTTTTAATAAGTGTTATATATTTAATATGTAATGAATTAACAAAACGTGATAAATTCATTTTTTTTATTTATTGTATATTGAAAATCGAAAATAATTGTGCTTTTCATCATGGAATTGAATATAAAAACATGAGTTAGTTCTAAAATTGGTCCAAAAAAAATTTGTATATTAAAACAAAATAGAAAATATACTATAATTTGTAAAAAGGAAATTTTTTCTTAATTAATTTCGCCCATTTTCAAGATTTGCAGCTATAGAGTGGTTGGCAACATTGGTCAAAGTTATTAATAATGTTTATATTAATTTTAACAATTTTTGAATATGATTTTTAACAATTTTGTTTATATTAACTTTAATCACATTTACACATTAAAACGGAAATAATTACATTACTAATGCACTAATGCACTAAAAGAAATAATTGGAAAATAATTCCAATGTATCGTGATAAATCGAAATTTTGATATTCATCTACCTAGCACATTCTTCAACATTACGTGACTATATAATAAACTGCATATGATTACAAAGCTAAAGTTTTGCATTATCTTGATGTTCAAAATCTTTCTCGATTAGCCAACAATTTTGTAAAATATATTTATCACGTTTTGTGATATCTTTCAAAATAAAAAATTATATTTACATTTTGATTATTAAGGTGTTTTTACGCATATACTCGTAACTCAAGTTTGCACGCTTCACATGCCGTCGATATATTTATTGCGACCCGCATATGGAAGAATTTAAAAATAGGTCTGAAAAAGAAAAACTATAACGATGGATGGAAATAAATTGATAAAGAATAACGTATTATCTCATACACATAATTCACTATGTTTGATTTTAATAATTGTATACGTAACTGAAATTATTTACTATATGCAACTTAACTACAGAACTACCTCAAGTTTGTAGTTTATAAGTTTTTACACCACTTTCTTTTGGATTGTCAATCACATATGAAAAGATCTTCTTAATTAATGATTATTTTTAGTTTTGTACGTCAAAACATTTTCTCATTTGCTCTAATCATTATTACTTTAATATAAAGGCATGCTGTCATCAGCAATTAGTAATTAAGATCCTTGATAAAAAATACATAGTATTGATGTACAAAAAGACAAAAAAAAAATCTCCTTACAGTCGGCTGGGGCCGACCAAACTATACCCTGCATATGTAGATTTATATATAAAAAGTTTATTCGAATATCCAACTTTTCTTTTATTTCCAATTTTCGAGAAACAATTTTTGCATATACTACTAATTTACACCCGAAATATGGTTGACTTTGACGAAATAAAAGGATTTTAAGATAATTCCGAAGCTTAGTATGGGAGCTATATAAAAAGTGGGCGTGGCTTATCACTTTCTAGTAAATCCAATTAATTTTTCAATGTTAATCCACACCTTAAATTTGGTGTCCTACGTTGAATAGTTTCTAAGTTATGGTGGTTAACATTTTTGTTTAATTTCCTCAACTTTGTATGGGAGCCCCAATAAGAAGTGGGCGTGGTACGCTGATTTTTCGCCATATTATTTCCGACTACGATATTAATTTAAGTGTCAATTATGGTTATTGTAGACATAAGATTGCCTAACTTACAGCTGTTTCAATTTAAAATTTGTATGGGGGCTACGATAAACACTGGGCGTGATGCGCCCATTTTCTGTGAGCCTAGTTGCTCGTACAATGCTAATCCATACCCTAAGTCTCGTTGTCCTAGGCTAAATGGTTTGTAAGCTATGGAGCTTAAAATTTTAGTTTAATTCACTCGACTTTGTATGGGAGACCCATGAAGGAGTGGGCGTGGCACACTGATTTTCCGCCAGATTTTTGCCGACTACGATGTTAATTTAAGTGTCAATTATGGTTATTCTAGACAGAAGATTACCGAAGTTACAGCTGTTTCAATTTAAAATTTGTATGGGGGCTACGATAAACACTAGGCGTGGTGCGCCCATTTTCTGTTAGCCTAGTTGCTCGTACAATACTAATCCACACCTTAAATCTCGTTATTCTACGCTGAATAGTTTGCAAGTTATAACCGGTAACATTTTTTTTAATTTCCGCAACTTTGTATGGGAGACCCAAAAAGGAGTGGACGTGGCACATTGATTTTCTGCCATATTATTTCTGACTACCGTGTTTATCTAAGTGTCAATTATGGTTATTCTAGACAGAAGATTGTAGAAGTTACAGCAGTTTCAATTTAAAAGAAGTACAGACACTTTGTATGGGAGCTACGCTAGAAAGTAGGCGTGGCTCACCCACTTTTGGCGAGATTATATAGTGGTATAATGTAACTCTATGAGCGAAATATTGTTGTCCCAAGTGGTATATTATGTGAGTTATAGCAAGTTAAAGATTTTGAAAATTTCGAGGTTAGTCGCTTTGAATGCTTGGTGTGGGCGTGGTTATTGACCGATCATGCCCAATATCAATCCCCTCCGTACCCTTGGATCATAAATTACTTATGCTAAATTTCATCGAAATAGCTCAATATTTACTCAAGTTATCGTGCGAACCAGCCAGGTGACAGACAGACGGACGGACGGACGGACGGACGGACGGACGGACATCGTTAAATCGAAAATTTAATCGACGCTGATCACGAATATATATCCAAGTCTATATCTCCGGAGATTCCTTCAAGTGGACACAAACATCTGACCGAAATGAATATACCATGCATATTGAATTATGCAGGGTATAAAAACAAAAGAACATGATTAAATTTCGTTTGTGCTTTGATATTTTCATATTCCATAATGAATATGTATAGCCCATTAAAAGCAGAGATGTTATCATCTTCGAATATGAATTTCGAAATATCGAAGAATAATGGCAAAGTGTTTATATTATTAATTTTAGAAAATATTATATATGAATCAACATAAATGTGTTTCCAACTACGAATAGGTATATCACTTATGATTTAGTATTCGTTAAAGAATATTGTTTACGAAAATTAGTCGCTGGTAGTAACAAATGAAGACTTCTTTAGTTTTTCTATATGAATTTTGAAAGCTAAAGAAATATTAACGATAGTTTTCTAAAACATTTTTGCTTTTTTTGTTTTTGTTTGTATTTGTTAACAAAGTTCATCAGCTTTTATATAGCCTACTGAAGTCTCACGGAAAGCTTGTTCAAAAAATTTGACAATTTTCAAGGTTTGCTATTTTTGGTACAAAATGCACCCCTTTGACGAGTAATACTCACTTCGGTCGACATGTTTGTTGCACTGTTTGATAGCATATCTGATTTCAATTATTCTTTTTTTGTGTTGTATTTAGAGATTGAAGTAAATTACATGTAGGTGTTTCACCTAAAAAGTCACTTTAATGCACGAAAAACTACGGATTACGAAATTACTTAGTTTATTTATATGTATAATATACAAACAACACAAAAAACAAATCTGATTTATTCCGTACTAAAACGACACTTAATAACAACTGCTTGTCTGTTGCAGCCGACATTATTAATATTTGTATGTATATATGTACAATGTATTTATGTACATCAAAAGGACAATAATGTACCCTTTCAATAGCAATTTGCTGAATAAGCTTTGTTAATACAAACGAAGATGACAATAATAAAATCGAAAAATGCTGAGCTGGTAACAAATTTTCTCCTTTTTGTCTCTTATTATTATTTTCAGGGTTTTGTGTACAAGCGCCATATAAATCATAAACATATGAACAATAGGAAAATAGAAAAATACCTTTTTAGCATAATTTCAGTTTTTAGACGTGTGTGAAATTATAAAATCTTAATAGAAAATATACCACAGGCCAGAATTACAGGCCAGCCCAGGGTGTTCCATATAGAATAAAACACAAACGGTTCGGAATTTTATTCCTTTAATTAATTTAATTTTAAGTCTGAAATCGTCTTCCGATCATTCACATAGACTTTATCCTTCGTGTAAGCCTACAGAATAAACTCTAACGGTGTCAAATCGCATGATCTGTCCGGCCAATCCACATCACCGTGTGTGGTGTAACGCCATTATGTTGAAACCACATATCGTCCAGACCCTAAGCTTCCACCTTCGACACAAAATCGTCCTCCAACATGGTATGGTACAGCTCAGAATAGACATTTTCGGTGTTTCCGTCCTCATCTTCGAAAAAATATGGACCGATGATGCCTCCGATCCATAAATCGCACCAAACAGCGACTCGCAGTGGGTGCATTGGGTGTGGACAATGACGTGTGGATTTTCCGAGCCCTAGATAAGACAGTTTTGCTTGTTAACAAATAAGCCCCTATTAGCTGTCAAATATCTCTTGCAATAATAAAAGAATCTATCTATCTATATCTTTTTACACATTTAATTCGCAGTTTTGTGGTGAACATTTCCAAAAGAAAATGTTCCGAGAAATCTTAAAATATTTCAGTTGATGAATATTTGTGCAGTCGCTTATTAGTATAGCCCAGCGTAAAGGTCAAATATGACAAAAATATTTAATAAATCTGAATAAATGTTTTATTTTCAAAATTAACTTTCATGATTTGTGAACAACAAAGATTGAAATTTGCAACACCTACAAGTGACAGTTTAGACATTTACTAAATTGTTCTGAAATTAATTATATTGAAATAGGCTGCTAGAAGAATATAAATATATCTTATGATAAAAAAAATTATATATTCGCATGTTAATCATATCATGTCATGATTATGACAACGCCTATTTGAATCCGAAATACGTTTATATATATTTTATCTAAGGATAAATTTTTATGACATCTAAATAAAATAGCGTAATATCATTCTCATGTGAATATTATGGTAATCAACAAAATTCTACACAGAAAATGTTCAATTTACTTCTTTAATATGCAGGCGTATATTATTTGCACGAACTGTTTTTACAAAAATTCAACAGCAGAATGATTGAACTAATAATTGATTTTTATAAAAATGTAAAAGGCATTCATTCACAATTTCCACTTGACGTGAGTTCAACTCATTTAAATGTGGACACGATGCAAAAAATAATTACGAATAAATTCCTTGCAGCAGTAATAGTACATACAGTAGAACCGCCTACATGGAATTGGGGTCATCGGAAGTTTTAATTTCCATAAATATTCAACTCTAATATTTATTTTTCTATTAATCACTTTTTTAATATGAACGTTATGTACACGGTGTCCAATAAGTTTTAATAAAAATGTTTTTCGCTATATTAAGGCAAGTTGACGAAATGAATGGAAAAATTTTATCCAAATGAGTTGTCTTATACATTTTGAAAAATTATAAAAGGTTTTTATTTATTACGCCCCCCTTTGCTTTTTTTACTAAGCCCAATCTCTTTTCAAAAGATTCGCATGCGGCACGTACATGATTCATGGGCATTTCCTCCCATATCTTTTGTAAAGTTTTACGTAGCTGCCCCAAATTTCTTATTTTATAGTCGTTGAGCTTTACTGTTATATATCCCCATTCGAAGAAACCCATAGGATTAAGATCAGGGCTGCTTGGTGGCCACTCATCCTTCCTCAAAAAAATAAGCCAAATTCTCTTCGCATCAGTCTTGACAAATTTTTGCAGTATGTGATGGCGCTCCGTCTTGTTGAAAACAATAGTAGTCGTCACCAAACAAGTGTTTGCAAGCAGGGAGGACTACTGACTTCAAAACGTGCTCTTTGTAGTACACAGCATTTACTTTGACCCCTTTTTCAATAAAAACAAGCGGCAATTTACCCCTCTTGCAAAATCCGCCCCAAACCATGATCGAGAGAGCACTCTGATATCTGGAGACAAATAATTCTGATTCAGGAACATCCTCCAATGAAACAGCCCATACTCGGTCGTTCTGTGCATTATGCGATTGCTGCAACACGAAAAGTTTTTCATCAGAAAATACGAACTCGTCGCCACCGTGCCAAGCCTGAATACTGCTGACTCTTTCAGCTCTCTTGTCCTTTGAAGAAATGGAAACGCCGTGAATTTTTTGTTTTTTGTACGGCTTAAGTCCAACATCTTTTTTTAAAAGCAAATGAGCAGATGACTTGCTTATTTTTAAAGAGGCAGCTATTTTTCTCACGGAGCGGCACCTTTTTCGTCGAATTTGCTCTCTTACAATTTTGATATTGCTCTTCGTCCGGGCAGTGCGTGGACGGCCACTTTTCGGTCGATTTTCAGTAGACCCAGTTTCCTTAAATCGTTTTATGGTCTTATAAACAAAATCGCACTTGATTCCACCTTGTTTCAATGATTTGAAAATTGCAAATGGCTTTATGCATCGCAAAAATTGATTAATAATTACTTCGCGCACGTTCTTCATCGTTTTTATTTAACTCAAATACACCTGAAATGAAATGAATTCTATGACACGCTGCTCAGAAATCTAACGGGATTTCATATATATCAAAATAAAAACATACGCCTACTTTCTGTTATTTAAAATTAACGGAAAACATATTTATTAAAACTTATTGGACACCGTGTAAACCTATGTACCCAATCAAAAACAAACAATGTAGATATACATTCTGTCAAATAAGTACCCGGAAATTCTCATTTTTAATTTTCCCTCTGAGAATATTTCAAAAATTTTTTTTTCCCAGGTTGGCACAACTGTCAGCCACTGTTCTGTGAATTTTTATTGCTATGTGTCATTTAGTTTGGTTACGGCGTCATTAGGAACAAGTCAACCTTTTGTGTGCGTTGCGATTTTTACTATGGATAAAAATATTGAACAAAGAGTTTGTGTGAAATTTTTTTTCGACATGGTTGAATCACCAAATGTTTTTTTCAACATTTCCAACGTTTTGGCACAAGAAATTTCGTTTGAAACACACATAAATTTCACACAAACTCTTTGTTCGATATTTTTATCCATAGTAAAAATCGCAACGCACACGAAAGGTTGACTTGTTCCTAATGACGCCGTAACCAAACTAAATGACACATAGCAATAAAAATTCACAGAATAGTGACTGACAGTTGTGCCAACCCGGGGAAAAAAATTTTTTGAAATATTCTCAGAGGGAAAATTAAAAATGAGAATTTCCGGTTTCCGGGTACTTATTTGACAGAATGTATATCGTATATATATTAAAAGTGACTATACTTAAAAACTACCTAATGCATTGTTTTGATGTTATGGTCCTCATTGTTGTGCCAACAAATATAGGCTTCATTCAATCACCGCACTAATAACTGATGCAGTGTTTCATTGCGTAAACACACACACACATACATATAACTCGGTGAAACAATATAAACGATACTAATAAATGATACGGTAATATACAATATATACTACCGTAGGGACCGTAGAAGGAGAAATATTATGTATCTAACATAAATCCGTGAATAATTCTTACTAGAACGCGAATAGGTGTAACCGGTATGATACATACCTGCGGATTACTCAGCATTATTAGGGTTCTCATTCTAATGCAATTTACTTTAGAATTGTTCAGCCTCACTATGTACTATTACTATTTACTATTTACACTATTTACATAATTTATATAAATTAAAATTTTCAAATACAATTGCTTAAATATATCAAGTAGTAGATCCTTATTTCAATTGTATTGAATATTGTGGCATGTTCTCATATTCATATATGCTCAGATGTGGCATATTCTGTAGGAGTATAGAAGTATTAACAACATACTGAAGTACTTATTTATTAACGATATCCTTCTGTGGTACCTACATAGTACAAATATAACAAAATGTTCTATAAATATTTACAGCACCCATACACACTGCATTTGTTTTTGTATTTTTTTTATTATTATTATTATTTTTTTTTTTTGAGTATACATAATATTAAGATTCGATTGTCTATAAATAAATAGCCACGTGTAACATACACTTACTCACCCAATCAGAAATGTCGCAAATGAAATTTGTGTGCTTGTAAAATTTAATTTAATAGTAATGAGAAACGAACACAAACAAAACAAACAGGGAAAAAATCAACAATAACAAAGATAATGGAGAATGGATAGGCCAATTGTTCTTCGTTTTTTTTTGTCCTTGCATTGAATCCCATGTGCCAAATTGACGGCGACGCATTAACTTGAAATACTTTTGTTAGTTTTCTTAAAATTGTTTTAAATTAATGCTAAACATTTTCATTATTGCTATTGTTGTTGTTGTTGTTCCTGGCAATATTAAATGTAGCTGCTTTGCTATTGTGTGTGTGTAAGTAACATATTTGCAAATGCTTTGATCACATCTGGTTTTGTTAGTTAGTTGTATGAATTGCCTTTAGGGCGGCATTGTGCTGCTGCTTTTGGTAAATTTCAACACAAGCATAAAATTGCACAAATTAATTTTATCTCTTTAGCGTAGTTTTAATTAATTTTAATTCGATCGACAACGCAACAACTTGGTGGTTATTTTCAATTAGCTTTTTATCATATACACACCCCTGCTTATTGGAAACAGTGTTCTTTTCAACAGAGATTAAAATTCATCAACCATAGTATTATATTTATGAAGGCTCTTCCGGATGATGTTAACGATGATTTTTACTAAATAGGCTTGAATATAATTTCAAAGGCAAAGGACCTATTAACTCATCATCTAGGTTATATAATTTCACACATCTTGATTATTTGTTCTGGAGACACATGAAATTCTATAAAAAAAACACTATTTATAATCTTCATTATTTCTTGTAGTTATAAATAATCTTAATAGAATTGAGTTGAGTTGAGCTGTGTAATCAGGATCTCCTGTATACATACATACATGCATATATGTATATCTCAATAACATCCCACGTTTCCAAATGTCACCTTTAAACATTTTATTTACGTACATTTACATATACATATGTCCATTTACATATACATACGTGCTAAAAACTGCTTGAAAGTGAACGTATTCGTATTTATATTGCAAGTGAAGTATAATTCCAAACAACCAATAACAGCATAGGTTTCGCATTCCCTTTGTACTACGTGAAGACATTTTTCATTTATTGTATTTAGTTAATGTCACATGTCCAGCACGTAATAAGTAAGTACATTTTTACACTTGAAGTTATTTCCCTTGAATTGAATATATACATGTATACATGATACATTTCCCTTGAATTGAATATATACATGTATATATACATTGTATACATGTTTGTCAATTTAGTAAACATATAATGATGATATGTGATGTGTGTTTGTATGCATGCCATCATATTCATCCATTTGAAATCCAATGAGGTTTTTTGCTTTATTATATTGTTGTTATATAAATAGAATCCAGTTACGTTCTGCATAAGTGATCTGGTGTAATGTGTCTCGTCTGTATTTGTATGATGTGACACATCTTACTATAGTAAATGTTTGAAAATGGAAAAGGAATACAGCAAAACAAGAAGAAGAAGAAAGCAAAAGTAAAGTAAATAGCTTTAAAGGCTAAAACATTTTATCGTTCTTCATTTTTACTGACGATTTTTTTATTTGCTACTTTCCTACTCTATTCTCAATTATGTCGAACTCTTTATAAGGATAAAAATAAGGACGACTATATTGAAAGCAAGAAATATTTGCGATGGTATAGACGAGAACATACTTTTACGAATATAAAAGAATTTTTAGCGAATATTAATATTAATAAATATTAATAAATCAATCTGAGGAGAGCGAGAGTTAACATTGGGAGTTCAATAAATCAAAGAAGACCAACTCGCTGAACAGTTTGAAATTTATTAGAATTTTTCTAAATATTCGTTTTTCAAATAATTGAAATAAACTGATTTTAGTTAAAATAAATTAGTGAGAAATATAAAAAACTTAATGTTGAAAAAAAATTGAAAGAAAAATTATTTTTCTATTGTATTTGTCATGTCCACAACTTGAATTCACTACTTACGACTTATGCACAGGCTAACTAACTAACTAAAAACTAATCCATAAGCCATCCACATGGTTTTATTTTGATAAATGTATATAATATTTGCAAAACGGAATCAACGTGTAGCCCAAAAAATTGGCATCGCTACTATGTGTTGTCTGTGTTATCTGTGTTATCTGTGTTATCTATTCTCCATAGCACACATTACATATGAGTACTCAAATATGTTGGCTTACTAAAGTTTTGCACTTATTGTACCTACACGCACGTACAACAGCAATTAAAACAATAACAACTTTTGTACTTTATGCACACTAAGAATTTAATTAGGATTAACTTTGTTGGATCTTAAATTTTTTTTTTACTACCATTTTACATTTTGTAACCTAATTTTCCTTACGGAAAACAAAAAATATATATGTTGTTTCTTTTTTTTTTGGGTCTTAACAAAGCATGGCTGTTGTAAAGTACAAATGTTGCAATGTACTCGTACATATATAGTTCATACATAATATGCATAGAAGTCACGAAATGTTTATGTTGCATGTTCGTTACAATATTCGTACATCGACAACAATAAAGCAACAGAAGTGATATGTTACACTTTGCTTACTGCACATTCTTCAAAAATACAACGAAATAAAATGCTTAACATGCAGCATGGAAATGAATATTAAATTAATATTAGGGTGCTGCACTAGGTGACATTTTCACATATGGGTCATCTTTTTGAAATTCCGCATCTTTCAGGATTTGAATTTTCAGATTCGGCCGCCAATTTTTTCCAAAATTCCTTACATGGATAAATTCCATTCTCTAGCCCCGGGGCAGATATTCAGAATTGCTAAAAATCTGGAAAATTCTCTCGGTAAAAAAATTAAAACCCCTGTACCAACCCCTCCCACCTACCTTAGCCTTTCTTCCTTTCCCATCCTACTATCTCTCATTTCCTCATTTCCCTGAGCTTTAATTGCAATGGGCTTCATAGCCTGAGAGTTTTAATGCATACCACTATATTGGTGCCAGTTGGCTCACACTCACATCCATCCATCCATCCATCCATCCAATTAAATAAAATAAGTTTACACATGTATCAGGATTTCTCTCGGAAAATTTGTTTAGCGGAATACTGTTAAGTAAAAGTTTTGAAAAATGACAAAATCTTTTCAATTTCTGTGTTACTTAAATCGCAATATCTCGGGTTTTAGTGCTCCGATTTAATTCATTTTGCATCCATTGGATAGATGAGTTCATATACTTTAATTCATTTATATATTATAATTTTCTACGATTTCAAATAAATGTATAAAAAATTGAATGAAATTTTCAAACGGATTTTTCATGCCCGTCCAGGAGTGATTGACTTTTTTGGGAATGACCAATGAATGCGCCATCGATTTTTACAAAATAAAAAATTCTCAAAAAAAATAGAGCAATTTTTTCTAGATTTTATATAAATTTTTCGTTACTGCGACCTATATGAGTATATGGTAAAATTTGCGAACTAAGGAGCACAGCATTCATAGACACATGTATGTACCATGTATTCTCTACAAATTCAATTTATATATATAATTTATATAAAATATCATAACGTAATTACATATATTCTATTCCTAATATAGCTATACATATATACATTCGTTCTCATATATTAAAGCACAGTAGCACTTGCTTGTATAATCGCCTTGTAAATGGCTAATAGAAAGTGTTTGCAAATATTTAAAAGCATTATGGCTTAAAGTTAAGTTGTGTAATTTATCCAAGGGCAATTACATAGTTCCAAAATTAACATACGAAAGGTTAAATAAAATATGTTTCCTTCCATTGCTTACCACAATACAGATAATACAATATTATTATGGTTTGTACGAAATGTGTTGCAAATAATTGCCAAAACTGTTAACAAAAAAAAAATTTTTCTCCAATTTCCATCATACATTTTACTTACGGTATATAATATTACAGTATGTTTGTATATATTTTCTGTTCATTTCGAAAAACGTTATATAATAGGAACACATCTACGATACCACAACCATACATATAGATTTCATAACCATTTATACCACCATAATTTAGTTTCATATTTCTGATTTCACTTAAAATTTCTCTCGTTTTTTTTTTATCTAACCATACGATTGCTAAAAGCGGTCTACTACGTTTGCCATATAGTTTGTAGCAAGCAAATTTGATTAAACATCGTCAGCCACCCACTTCTTTGGAAATGGCATCTCGAGAAAGGTGGAACCGTTTCTAAGCAATTTCATATTCCTTGGGGGACTTTGAGTAGCTGTTGTGAAATATTTGAGAAAGAGACGCTCCATTTTTACATCGATGCTTGTAGAAATCTTACAATGTTTTATTGCCTCGCAGGAAGAAATCGCTATGTATGGCTTTGATAGCTCAAATATTGCAAGGTGATTAGCTAAAGGGATACCGTTGAACTATAAAAATGATAGACAATGAGCCTTAGATGTTAGGCTAGGTTAGGTTAGGTTATGTGGCTGCCCTCTCTCTTGGAGGACACACTAGAAATGAGCCAGAAATGCCCATTGTGATACCACCGAGCTTCTTAATACTGTTGTGCAATACTGTTGTGCGTAGTAAATTTGAACAACATTAGAAAAGACCTACTTATATTAGCCGGTTCCGAACGACAGCACCCTTTCGTGACATCACTTTAACTTAGTTTTTTGAAGAGGTTTTTTTTTTTTTGGCAAATTGTTACTGCCGGAAAAATTGCCAATTCTTGCCGACAGGTGGGTACCGTTCAAAAGAAAATTCTTTTCGATATTAAATGTTGTTATGCTTCAGTCGGGAATTAAACCCACGGCCAGAAGGCCAATGCACTAACTATTGAACTACGGCACCCACTCATCTAAAGCCAACATCAACAAAAATTTCTCTAACCTACACAAGTTAATATTATAGACTCTGAAAAACCATGATCGACCATGAACTATGAAATATTTCATTAGCAAAATGGTTTATGATATCAGTCATTTTGAGCGTTGGCTTTTTAAAGACAGTTTGTACTTGTCTGCTCAGCCATTTATTGGTCCATTATACTGTGCCCGAAGTTCCATTTTATTGTGCTTTAAATATACCCGTTCTCCGAAGAAATCGGAGTAGATCCTGTGGTGCTAAAGACCCTAAGGTTTCGGCTTTTAGCACGTCAGTACCAAAGACCTCAAACCTGATACGAGTGAAAGCAGGGCAGACATATAAAAAGTGGTCCGCCGTCTCATCTTCTTCTTCACAGGCTGCGCAAAGTGCACTGCCTTCTAGTCCTACCTTTTTAATTTGCTTTGTCCATAGAAAGTGGCCTGTGACCAAGCAGGTTAGCATTCTGCAATCACCTCTACCTAGAGATAGAAGGAAATGTGACCATTTACCCGATATGTTAACATGGTAACATGGATTTCGTCCATCTGCAGCCTCTCACGGCCTGCCAAGTCGACTTATAAACTAGATTAGCTCAGGTGTTGATCGTAGCCTTGATGGCTCCAGTGGGTAGTGGCAAAGCAGGCTCAGAGCCGATTAAATCAGCCGCAGTACCTTCTCTTGCTAATGCATCAGAGGTCTCATTGCCTACGATTCCCACGTCTCAGCACTTACTAGTTGAAAGTTAGAGCTGATTGAAGCGGGATTTGTAGATTTACAGAATACACATATTACTCAATATCCGATTATACCGAATATAGGTTTTTCTTATTTATCGTACTATTACATTTTCATTTTGTATTTTGTAGTTCCTATCGTTATTACTGTTGATATTAATCGCGATGTTACCATGGAAGCATCGTTTCTTGTAACGTACATTTTTTACACTCGGCGCAATAACAGAACTTTACAAAATTCGATACTGAGAAAAGTGATGATGCCATGAGTGATGATGCATATTCTTGTTCTGGTTGTTGTTGTTGTTGTTGTTTCTGTTATTATTATTATTTTTAGTAATTGCTGGTACTGTTGCTGCTACTGCTTTCGTTATTGCTGTTGTTGTTGTTGCTGTTAATGTTAACGTTGCCATGAAAACAGCTGCGTGCAAGTTTATAGTGATGACGGTTATAAGCACTTAAAAGTTTCATTTTACGCCTATAGTATACATACATACATACGTACATCCATAACCGTATATTGTATATAAGAACACTATCATTATCAATGTGTTTGTATTATATGTCGGTTTTTTTATGTGCAATTTAAAGTTCAAAGTAGCATTCTTAATTGTTACAATATATTTAGTACGTAGATATTTAAAATTTTATTAAAATTGCTTTCACTGCGTCACTGTGTCAAATAAAACTAAAAATATGTAGTTACTTACATATATATTCGTATGTGAATACAGGAAAAATTGAGAAAATATATCATGAAATTATGAGTATATATGGACATTTAATGGCTATTTACATAATAAAGTTGAACTATTCAGATTTGAATATTTTGTATATGAGCTTGAAGAGAACATCTCAATTTTATCTCGAATAAATATTCTACAAAAGAGAGTTTTTCATCAAGTCTAACTTAATGCGTAAAGTGTCTTCTTTATGTCATTAACTACATCAAAATAAATATAATATTGTAATTAAATTGTAGCTTAACATATAAGAGAGTCGCGTCGAATGGGTCTCAACGTGACCGAGGGCAAGACGAAGACGAAGCATCAACAAACAAAGAGTCCCAGCATCTTGGAGCATCTTGGACAGTACGTCACTGTTGATAACTACGCTTTTGAAGTAGTGAAGGACTTCAACTATCTTGGAACCAGCATTAACACCAGTAATGACGTCAGCCTGGAGATAATGCTAAGGATCACTCTTGCTAACAGATGCTACTTTGAACTAAATAAGCAATTGAGAAGTCGGGCTTCCTCTCAAGAGATGAAAACCACACTCTACAAGTCTCTCATCATGGCTGTCCTAACATATGGCGCTGAAGCCTGGACAATTTCCACCTCGGATGAGCGAATGCTTGGAGTTTTCGAGAGAAAAGTCCTACGCAAGATCTTTGGGCCTATTTACGTTGGTGGCGAGTATCGAATAAGGTACAACCATGAGCTGTATGCCGACACCGTAGAGAGCGTATTAAAATTCAGCGGATGTATTGGCTAGGTCATGCCGAGTGAATGGCAGACCACTCTCCGGCTAAAAAAGTGTTATATTCGGAACCCGCTGGTGGACAACACAGAAAAGAAAGAGACCAGAATAGTGAGCGGAAATCTCGTGGTTTATGCACCATGATAACGCATCGTCGCACAGTGCCATCATTATTCGTAATTTTTTGATGAAAAATGAAACCAATACCAACCAACAGCCACCGAATTCACCTGATTTGGCTCCCTGTGACTTCTTTCTGTTCAATCGAGTTAAAAAACCATTACGGGGAACGCGTTTCAGCAGCCGAGAGGAAGTAATCGAAAAATCGCAGGAAGCACCGACATAGATGTACTCTTGGCCCCGTAACTTTTGCAAATGTCAAGCTATGATATTAAGCTTTAGAGAGAATATCAACAACAGATGTACGAACTTAACACACAAAAAAAACAGAACTCAAATTGGAACGATGGGAGCGCCACACGGTGGTTATTCCGGGAACTTTTTGATCAAGGTAGTATATAATGCATAAAGATGTGCAAACAAAAAATCACAAAAAAAAAGTGCACAGTAATTTTTTTTTTCTTCTATTCGTTCTTTACGTATTACATATTAGAACACCTACAATATGTGATACCTTTAAGTATGTACTTTTGAACATAGTATATTCCCATAGTGATAGCATTAAATAATATTTTCAGATAATATACCAAATACGATTAATACTCATACTTCATTCATACAAAACATGTACATAAGTATGTAATAGTTGTTCACCCTCATCTAACTATAAAATACACATTTGTTAACAAGTTTCATATAATTAATGCACACATTATGACATGGGTCTGCTATTGTTTTCGATTTTGTTGTTACTGTTGGTATTACATGTGTCCTTATTATGTATGTATTGTTGCTATACAATTAATGAGCTTGTATTATACTCAACATTTACTATACTTATACATATAAATATTTACATACACATACATACATATGGGTACTTACATGCAAATACATATATAAATCATTTGTTAACTAGGTGATGAAATGTTTGTTGTTTCTAATGCCTTATGGTATTTAACAACAATAAATTATATTTGGTTCATTTAACCGTGAAATCCACCAACAACGCCACCATATAATATTGTATGTATTGTATTGTTGTTTGTATTCTTGTCATTCTTACAAGCATTTATTATTAGACCATAAGCTTAAAACTACTACATACCTAAATACTGGAATGTACCTTAATACTTAATGCTGGAATATATTGTATATATTAATTTTCATAAACAACGCGAAGGTATATTTTAATCGTTGGCTCTTATTGCAATGATTAAACTTTTTCAATATAATGCATTTACATGTATAAATTTCATAAATCACATAAAATCCTACTTATAAAGTGATTTTATTAATTTTAGATCGCCCATTTGCACTTGCATACATTGATACGAAGCCATTCGTATCGTGTCTGTATATAAATATGCAACAGATTTCGTAACAATAGTTTTCTCCTCACTTTGTGCTACAACTCAATAACTTAAGTCTGTTTTCATTCAATCAAATGTTTATTGCAAAAGTTTCAAAACTCAGATTATGGCACTGATCAGTGTAAAATACATATGAGATATGTATGCAGCCAACTACATATACATACGATAATAGTTTTTGTGAATAAAAATTCTATGTATCATCAAGGTGAAGAACCATCCATCCAACACATGCAATCGAACAAACAAAAATCATTTTCTTTTTTCTCTGGCACCATAAAATATCAATTATCAATACAGGGTGATTTTTTAACAACTTTCTTTTCGGCAACACTGTTTTTGGCAACTCAGCTGTTTTCGTGTAACATATTATTGTCAAAGAACCATCCATCCAACACATGCAATCGAACAAACAAAAATCATTTTCTTTTTTCTCTGGCACCATAAAATATCAATTATCAATACAGGGTGATTTTTTAACAACTTTCTTTTCGGCAACACTGTTTTTGGCAACTCAGCTGTTTTCGTGTAACATATTATTGTCAAAGATGTTCAGTTTGGTCTATAATTTAACCATGAATCGACTTACGCACCAACAACGCTTACAGATTATTGAATTTTTTTATCAAAAGCAAAGACGCATTGCCAGAACTGCCAATTCGTCCCGAAAAAGCAACAACAACAAGATGGTGCCACATGCCACACAGCACTCGAAATAATGGCCAAATTGATAGGCGAGTTCGGTGAACAGTTTATCTCACAGTTTATCTCACGTGGTCAACATTTACATGAAATAATCTTTAATCTTTATATATATATATATATATATATATATATATATATATATATATATATATATATATATATATATATATATATATATATATATATATATGTATATATATATATATATATATATATATATATATATATATATATATATTTTATATATATAAATATATACATATATTTTATATATATACATATATATACATATATACTTATATATACATATATATACATATATATATATATATATATATATATATATATATGTATATATATATATATATATATATATATATATATATATATATATATATATATATATATAGCAGGTACTTACAATATTTCTATGCATAGTATCATATTTGCTTATCAATTTCCAGCGATTTTCCTACCTGAAGTAACAATGGCACAATTGCGCACTTGTTGACTGAGCAGGTATTACATACTAATGCAAACAAACAATATTTGATTACATTTGTGTTGGAAATCGAACAAATATACGCACACTAAAATATACTGTACGTATTTATTGACCCAGAGAGAAAAGTAATGCGTAATTACGTAACCCGTAATGTATAGGATTAATAAGACTACGAGCCTCTATGCGAAATCAACACTATCATAGTAATAGTGTTGATTATGAAGACACAAACGTTTCAGTTCCCTGAAAAAAAAATTGTACAACTAATCTCTAAAGAAGTAGTTCGTAATTAATCTTTTCGGGATCATCAATAATATGTCACAGGTTAGCGTAGGCGGTAGAGCGGCGGTGATAGAACATACGATATGCAAAACACATGACATGGCTTACCCAGCTTCGAGTTCGAGGAGAGTAAAGAGAGAAAGAGAGAGCATAAATTACGTAAATTCTGTTTGTACATTTAAATTTGAAATATATAATTCTTAATTTATAATGCAATGAATACAAAGAAATTGTTTGATCTATACTCTGTACCCGGTTTCGAATCACGGCAAATTAAAAAAAAATAATTTTTTCCATGAGAATTATAATGCAATTAATGAAAATAAATTATTTTGAAGAGCGGCAAAGAGAAAAAATGTGTAAATTGTCAAATAATTTAAATGAAAATAGTCTTGAGAATTTTAAGGGCGAAGACCACCTTGAGCTGTCGGAAAATAAAGTATTTTCGGAATTTTTTTTTCAGCATTAAAACAACTTGCTAAATGATAAAATGTTTTATATGATTTTATTAGTTCATCGGTGGGACATCTGGACCCTTGGCAAGTGAATCTGGAACAAAAGTTAGATAGGCAGGCAGAAGCCGTTTTTTGAAAAGTTAATTTTTACGAAAATGGTGGCTATTTATAAAAAATTGTTAATTTTTCACCTGTAAAATTTGCCTCAAAATCGTGCTTTAAAAATCTAAATTATAAAATATCAAAAATCCCATCCAGTATTTCGATGCAGAATTAAATTCTCGATAATTTTGCAAGGTTTCATGAAAATCGGTTGAAAACTGCAAACGTGATATGTCCCACCAATTTACAAAATGTCGTTTCGAGATAAACGCGTTTGAAGTTTTAGAAACTCGCTCAGTGCACCGGGAAATTTTTTAAAAAATCGTCTCGTTACCTCGTTTAAATGTTTCTGGCGGACTATAGATGCATACTACATTAAAATACACACCTCATAGAACATTTCAAGCAAAAAAAAAAATTCGATTTTTTCAAACCTTCAAAGTGGTCTTCCCCCTTAATGCATTGAATGAAAATTTCTAAATGTGCGACTAATTGTCGAATAAATTAAATGAAAATGTACATGAGAATTATAATTCATTGAATGAAAATTTCTAACCGTGCAACTACTATTCTACACTTATACCAGTTCGTGTATAAAAGGGTACAATTAGTCTTTTCATTGGACATGCTCGAACCAAAAAGGAACAGTTCAGATATAAAGATATCAGTAGTGCGATTAGAATCGCATATTCCTTTGCGACTGATCCCGGACACATCCCGGATAAGTCGCATTTTTTGCAGTTATTTGGGGTTTTGGAATATATGAGCCAGGGCGAACAAATAAAATAAATTAAGGCATTTTCACCCGACTGAATATGTAAGCATTTTATACTTGAGGTAAAAAGTAAACGGCAAAAACCTATTACGTACATTTTTTTTTTTATTAAATAAAATATTAATTTTTCAATTCTTAATTCTAAAAACATCCTTTGATACCGTGCGGGGTTTCAGACAAGGCGGTCCTTTATTCTGCGATCTCTTCAATTTTGTAATGTAAGGGGTATTGAGAAAATCGGGTGGCACTATTTTCGACAAAAGTGTAAAGCTCTTTGCCTATGCTGATGACATTGATATCATCAGACGATGTAAGCGAGATGTTACTGCTGCGTTTTCTGCGATCGAAAGGTGGGTTTGGCGGTGTACGAGAGCAAAACGAAAGATATTCTGTCCGCGAGACACTAGAGACACGGCATTTAGGATCCCACGTTGCTGCGGACAGCTAGTCTTTCGAAGTTGTCATGAAATGGACTTACCTTGGGACCCCCGTTAACACCGAAAATTATGTCAGTCTGGAGATAAAGCGAAGACTAACTCATGCTAATAGGTGTTACTAAGGGTTCAGTAAGCAAATGACGAGTAGAGCCATCTCTCCCTTGACAAAACTGACACTCTACAAGACGCTCATCATAACCGTGCTGCTCTATAGTACGGAAGCATGGGTTGTGTCGCAGACCGATGCAACCACACTAGGGGTGTTCGAGCAAAAGATTCTTCTCCAGATCTTCGGTACTGTTCGCGTTGGTGACGACTATCGTATTCGAATAAACCACGAACTGTACGAGCTCTACGTTGACATTGCCATAGTCCAACGCATCACTATTCAGCGTCTGCGGTGGCTAAGCCATGTTGCGCGTATGAATGAAGAAGCTCCGGCGAAAAAGGTGTTTGAAACGGAAGCCGCTGGACGACGACGTAGGGGAAGGCCATTCCTCCGATGAAAGGACCAGGTCGCGGAAAACCTATCTGCGCTTGGTATAATTGATTGAAGAAGGCGCGCGCAAAAGAGAGACGCCTAGAGAGAACTGCTGAGGTCGGCCGTAACTCGATAACGGGTTGTAATGGCCATATATGATGATGATGAATTCTAAAAATATACGAATTTTCCAATTAGGTACTTTTGCGAACAACAAATTTTAGATATCCAATACTCGTACAGTTTGAAAATTGTAAATCACACAATCCATAGCTCGTGTAGCACAATCACTCATCCAAACAACACAAAATAAGAAAGGAAAATAAAAAGAAAATGAAGATGAAGAAGAACAATAACATTAGAATTCTAATAACACTGATACATACAGGTATATGCATATGTATGTGGGTACTGCGTGCGTGGGTGCGTGTTTTGAGGTGATGAAAATGCTTTTTATTTTACATTCAACGCCATTGTCATCCTCATCACTTGTGGCCGCCTGTCGCATCTACACACACACACACACACACACATATGTTGACTTTAAAGAATGCGATAAAGAAACGAAATTCCTATTCTTACAAATTGCTTTATTGTAGCTTAGATGCTGTGCCATGCCATGCTGTAATACAAAGAAACGAGCATATTGTGTAAATGCCAACTGACTGAGGGAAATATTCTTTTGGAAAGAATAATTATCACCTGTCAATTTTGTGGTGGTGGTATGTAGCATGCGGGCGCTAATCTTGCTCTCTCTCTCTTCTATCTTTGCTAAGATAAACTTTTTTCACATTTCGTCAAATGTGTACGTATGTAGATAACACACGAAAATATCTTATAAAATTTACGCTCCAGTAGCATAGGAATTTAAATTGATTTCTTTTTATTGTTACTTTCGTCCACCTTCACACACAAGCACACTATGCAATATGGACTGACGTTTACGATAATACAATGATTGTTTACACGCCTCGTAAAATGTTTATTATAATAATAATTGTACACTTGTTCTTTCGATAGTTAAAAATTACAATGAGCATGTGCTCGTCCTCTTATCGAAATTGGTGAATGTTGTTAAACATAAAAGCATGTATATATTGGTTTTTATTGTACATATTAATGTCAATCGTAGTCAGTGCTATTCCCACTTGGGCTTTATTAGACTAACTGAAGATATAATTATGAGAGAATATTATCATTTATTTTTCACGAAAAAGGTACAACAATAAAAGCAACATTATATGAATAGTCGACCAACCACAATTTATTGCCAACAACTCTAGGCCTCTTCCTTCTGAATTTACTAAAAATATGTTTTAATAAAAAATAGTATGTTTGTTTGCAAAAGCTAACGCACCGTTTTATTGTCTTTCCCAGCGGAGCAGTCATATTTCTCGAAGCAGCCTTATCAAACGAGGGTTCATCATCCGGTATGTTGTCCACAACCACCACTTCATTTGTATTGATTGTATTTGCTCTTATTGTAGCCACTAATGATGTTGACTACTGTTGAAGTACTGTTAATGATGGCCGGAGTTAACGTTTCCCATAGAGTCATTAAAGTAGTAGAATTTTCACATTTAATATTTACACTCGAAGTTTCATTAACGTTACAGTTTCTGCTGCTGCTGCTGCTGCAGCCGTTCGTTCTACTATAGGACTATAGGAATTGTGTGGTGAGTAATTTGCCTTCATTTTTTTTATTATTACTAAAAAAAAGTATCTTTGTGTGTACTTTAAAGAAAACAAAAAGTAAGCTAGTATAGCTTTATCTTTGGTCCTGTGACGATTGTATGTAGTAAAATGTAAATTGTATGAGTACGACATTGGAAATATTTAATTTATACTTCAGGTGAAAGTACATAATTATTCTTCGCTTCGCAAATATTGACACTTTTCATATAAATAGCAATAGTTGCTGTTAATTCAATATTTTTTGCAAAACAAAATGACTTTCTAATTCGTAACCTCATATACCGGGTGATTTTTTAAGAGCCTTTAGATTTTATATAAAAAAAAAAAATAAACACATAAAATTTAGAGATGTATGAAATCTTTATTTGAGTCGATAGAACGATCTATATAATTCAATGTTTAAAGATGATTTCATGTAAATGTTGACCGCGGCTGCATCTCAAACGGTTCATATCAAACGGATATCTCATGAATAAATACTTCAATATTGGCTTCCAGTGCGTCAACCGTCGTCGGGCTTGTCGCTATAGACATGAGCCTTAACATAGCCGCACAAAAAATAGTCTAAAGGCATTAAATTTTCGTGTGCTGTGTAGCATATGACACCGTCTTGTTGAAACCACATGTCAGCCAAGTCTAGCTCTTCCAATTGGGCAAAAAAGAGTTTGTAATCATCGAACGGTAGCGCTCGCCATTCGCTGTAGCGTTCCTGCCTTCGTCGTCTATGAAAAAGTACGATCCAATGATGCCACCGGCCCATAATCCACATCTAACAGTGCATTTTTAAAGGTTTTACACCCAAATCTTTCTGTAAAATTTTCCACGTAGTGGAGTAACAGAACCCCAATTGCTGCGAACGCGCCCCGAATCGATAATTCACGATCATCAACAATAGTGGCGGATACAGCTGCGATATTTTCCCCTGTCCGCACTCTACGTATGTTGGTGGTTTAATGTCCAATGTAAATTTGGTGCGAAATTTAGTCACAATATTCCGAATAGCCGCCTCAGAAGGTCGGCCAAACTGACCATAATATGGAAGAAGTCCACGATGCACTTTCTTAACATAGCATGAATGTTGATAATAAAATTCAATAATCTGCAAGTGTTGTTCGTTTTTAAGTCGATCGATAGTTAAATTATAGACCAAACTGAACACGTTTGTCAGTAACATGTTACACGAAAACAGCTGAGCTGCCAAGAACACTGTTTCCAAAAAAAAAAAAACTTGCTAAAAAATCACCCTGTATTTACATATTTTTTTTTTACATGAAACTAATTTAAATGATTTTTAACGTAACCTGTAACACAAACCTTCTGTATTATAGCAAATTTAGCCACTCTGATAAAATAAGTACAATTAAATTAAAGACAACACAATTTACTTTGTATTTGTTTATGGTCAATTTTATAATTCTGTTAAACCAAAGAGCATATTAACGAGAATGGGTCACTTCAAAACGGATATAAATAAGCTACAATATATAATAAGATTGAGCCCGCTAAGAAAAACCTTTTTTTCTTATTTTCTTCTAGTATTGATATTTGTTACCACATGCTATAACAGGACAACATATCCAACAGTGTTTCTTTTTTTTACATGATTTTCTTTCAGGAATAATGTTATCCATCGAATGTATGGAAGAGACGTCAATTGTTCTTTGAGAAATATGCCATTTGAATGATGCTATTCGAATATAGTACGTACCTACATTCGGCTTTTGAATTATTAATTTATGTATGTTTGATGCTTACGTCAGTCACGACCGCATCAACTTTGACCTATTGAAAGTGTTACCTGCTTTGCAATGGGTATCGCAATGTGGCCATTACACTCACTTCATTACGTACATAGTTGGTAATAACGACATGCCATATAAAATAGAGGTATAATATAATCACGTCATACAAGATGTACATATCTAAATGGTACGGTTGCCAACAAAGCATTGACGAAAGCTCCAAAATAACTAGTAAAGTAAAGATACTTGAATGTATACAATTTAAAGCGCATGTATTATGTTAATTTATTGCAAGAGAGTAAGAATTTTCGAGAGAATGTGTAGGAGAGTTATATCCAATTGGAATTTCGAAATATTCGGGACTAGGTTAGTAGCCTATGTAGATATATTATATTTTGGAAGGGTTTGAACATGTTGCACATACATGTTTGAATGAAATTCAATTCAGACAGATTACAATATTTTTAAAGTGAAACAATCTTAATGGAGCGCATTGTACCCTGAGTCTTTCAATGTTTCGATACATTTTATAGTACGATAGATACTACATAACAGTACAGCATAAGTATTGGTATTACTGTATCTATACATTAGTTTGTCTAGCTTCATTCGAGTACGTAATGATTTTTCTAAACACAAAATGTTAATGTTGTTAACATTACATACAATTTCATTGTTGCAACAGACACAACCATTGCATTTTCATATCGAAACGCTTTGCAGAAGACAACAACGAAGTATCAGACATAGTGCAAAAAAATTATAGACGCTAAGTATCGTACACTTCTCATGGTGCTTAAGTTCAATGTTGCCAAGTATTGAGATAAGAAGTATTTTTAAGAGCCATATACAGAGATGTTACTTATCGACCTTTTTTCCTTAAACGATAAAAATTGTATAATTAACCTAAAATTAAAAGAAGCCTTTTGCAACAAAATTATTAATGCCACACATATAACTCCAGAAACAAACCTGGTGTGTTTTTTTTTTTTATAATCGTATTATGATCTTCGCTGAACAAGTGGTATTGCACTTCGTAATCGATATGGTACTAGAAAATGAGACTTTATTTCAAATGCATATATAATCTATATAATCATATATACTCTCAATCTTGCGTATGCTGATGACATTGTTATCATTGGACGATGTAAGCGAGATGTTACTGCTGCGTTTTCTGCGGTCGAAAGGGAATCAACGAAGGTGGGTTTGACGGTGAATGAGGGCAAAACGAAGTATATTCTCTCCGCAAACAGGAAGAAGTGGCTTCTAGGATCCCACGTTGCTGCGGACAGCTATTCGTTCGAAGTTATCAAGGAATTTACTTATCTTGGCATCGCCGTTATCACCGAAAATGATGTCAGCCTGGAGATAAAGCGAAGACTAACTCTTGCTAATAGCTGTTACTATGGGCTCAGTAAGCAAATGACGAGTAGATCCATCTCTCGTCCGACAAAACTGACACTCTACAAGACGCTGATCATATCCGTGCTGTTCTATGGCGCGGAAACATGGGTTGTGTCGCAGACCGATGCAGTCACGCTTGGGTTGTTCAAGAAAAATATTCTTCACAAGATCTTCAGTCCTGTTAGCGTCGGTGACGACTCTACGATGACATTGACATAGTCCAACGCATCACTATTCAGCGTCTGCGGTGGCCAGGCCATGTTGCGCATATGGATGAAGAAGCTCTGGCGAAAAAAGTGTTTGAAACGGAAGCCGTCGGACGACGATGAAGGGGAAGTCCATGCATCCGATGGAAGGACGAGGTCGTAGAAAACCTATCTGCTCTTGGTGTAACCGATTGGAGAAGGCACGCGGAAAACAGAGACCCCAGGAGAGAGTTGTGGAAGTCGGCCGTAACTCAATAACGAGTTATAATGGCCATATATGAATGATGAATGAATCTCAATAAGACTTTAATCCACTACTCGGTTGCAATATTTTTTGAATTTCAGAATAGTTCTATTAAGCTTTTTTCTTTTTTAATTTCAAAAACTTTAATTTAAGTCTATTTCATTCATAAATATTGTTTTCAATTTCAAACTTATTTATAAACAAGTTCTTTCATTTTGCGGAAATTATCCCATAATTCATATTACTTTTAGCGTTTCATGTTCATCATCCGTTTGAAGCTGTTGGAAGAGCAAGCAAACCATAAAGAACATATTCTGGTAGCTGTTTCTGTCAAAAATAACAATTGTAACTTTATTCCACTTAATGGATGTGTAGTGTAAATTCGAGCCAATTGTGGATTAAATGAGTGTTACATTATTCGATTTTCATGTTTATTATTATTCGATGCTGTTGCTCTTGTCTCTGTATCGAAAATATTTATACCTTCTAATACTGTCCAAAATTTAATACACACAACGGTGCTGGAAAAGAAGCTCAACCAAAGGGCACTTCGGTGCCTATAAGTGCCACATGCTTCTTTATATAATGGCATAAAACACAATACGAAAAAGTAGGAATGTAGAGCTGAAAAGCTGAAAATGTTAACAAATTTGTGTCGCCTACTATTTCACACGAATATTTTTTCTATACAATTGAAATAGGAATGGCATAGGAAGAGCGATGTTAGTTTTAGTCGTGCATAGTGCATGTACAAATCCCAACTCAATTTGTCTAATTATGCGTGTGAATCCATTGTATTGTGGTTACATGCTTCATTCGAATCGAATTGAATTTGTGTACGCGCTTCATTTACACACAACATAACAACCCGATCGAATAGAGTATGCTGATAATTGTGATGGTGGAGCTTTGTTAATTTAGCACAATCCTCTACATATGTCCTGTTGGATGCAATGACGATTTTAATTGCTTTCGCATTGTATTGTCCAACATTTTATACTCATTGTGCGCTACAAAATTGGTTTTGCTGATTTCGTCCGCACAATGTATTTTGCAATAAACACTTGCCGATCACGAAATTTCAATGGTCCTTGTATATATACAAGGTGAAGCAATTGGAATTTTGTATTTGTACACAAAAGACTGCTGGTCTTAATAGGTACGTAACTGATGCCATTAAAAGAAATTAGTTTCAAATTGAATTCCACTAAAGCGAATTTCGTCTGTGCCTGGGCTGTAATAATGCTGTTAGTTTTTTTTCAGTAAGTCAACAGTAAATCGAAAAGATCACTTTTGTTTTGCTATATAAGCTTAACAGATGAATTTACACTCTGTGGATTCCATAGCATGGCCTACTACTTCGTTAACGAGCAAAGTTTTTTTGTGCAATACAACCACTCATTCGAGAAAACAGCGTAAGCGGAATCCTGCGAAATTTGCTACAAAGATTTGCTACAGAAAATCGCAAAATCTATGACAGAGACTGACAAAGAGAATAGTGTCCCTCAATCCTAGTCCTCTCAGGCCCTCGAAGGGTCTGATCCGAATATATTCGTTATCTGCCGGTTCGGATCTGGTGGGAGCCTTTGATAGCGAATGGGAGGAGGACAGCCCTCTCAATTTGGCAATTGGCAATTTTTCCGGCAGTAATAATTTGCCAAAAATGCTTCTTAAAAGAGCTCTGTGACAAAACTAAGTTCAAGTAATGTCACAACGGTTCTGCCCTTCCGAACCGGCTAATATAAGTAGGTCCCTTCTAATGATGGGCAAATTTAAGACGCTCAACAGTATTGGAAAATAAGCTCGGTGGTATCATAATAAGTCTTTCTGGCCTAGGGGTCTCCTCTCAGAGAGAGGGCAACCATAATAACCTAATCCAACCTATGTTTTTTTCGAATAAAATAAAATAAAAATTTTTTTAATTGTTGATTTTATTTAAATTTGGACCTTTAAAATTTGTTTTATCCTTTTTTCGCCCTTTTCCATTGCGTTCTTGAGTGTTTCTGATTCAATTCCGGCAATTTCGTCCCTCATGTTGGCCTTAAGTTGTTCGAGAGACTCTAGTTTTTCGGAATAAACCTTCCTTTTTAAGTAAAAAAAAAAAAATAAATATGTGTCACTTAAAGCCCTAAAGGGCTCATTGGCCGAGCTTCTCTTCCATTACTGTTGTGCGTCTTAAATTTTAGACAGTATTAGAATGGACCTACTTATTTTAGCCGGTTCCGAACGGCAGAACACTTGTGACATCACTTTTTCTGAGCTTTGTCACAGAGTTCTTTTTAGAAGCTTTTTCATGGCAAGTTGTTACTGTGGGAAGAATTGCTAATTGCTTGCCGACAGGTGGATACCGTTCGAAAGAAAAATCTTTTCGATATTAAATTTGTTATGCATCAGCTGGGTATGAACCGCGACCTACAGATCAGAAGGCGAACACACTAACCACTGAGCTACGGCACCCACCCAAGTATTCCCACACAAAAAGGTCAGGCGGAGTCAAATCAGGTGAGCGTGGACACCTTGTTTCGAAATTAATCGACCAGGGTACATTACATTCAATAAATTCTTTGTTTCACAAGCAGTATAACATGTTGCGCCATCCTGTTGAAACCAGTAATCATCGATGCCATTTTCATCCAGCTCAGATACCAGCAAATATCATATCATTGCCCGATATCGCACGCTGTTGACCGTTATTGTCTCACCATTAATTTCCTCGACGAAATACGCGTCAATGTCTCTATCCGTGCATACACTGCACCAAACAGTAACTTTTGGTAAATGTAAAGGCACTTCATGAATCAATTGAGGATTTTCAGTGCCCCAATAATGAACATTTTGCGTATTAATACTTCCACAGAGAGCATAATGGACTTCATCTTCGAAAAGACATCGCTCTGATCTAAGAGCCATAGACTGCAGTCAAAGGCATCCGTGAAATCGGAGCTACTAAATAAAAGATGATACATAGATATTACACTTGTCCACTGCCCCAATATAGTACACTGGATTGGGAGAGAATGGAGAGTTTCAAATATACACTCCTTCTCTTATACGACTTACAGAGATCGCTCGGTACAAGGAAGATCTCAGTGAAAGAGGCTCTAGAAACTCAAACACTACTACGACCTTAAAGACTTTTTGCATACATACTAACCCGAATTTTCGGAATGATTTAGTAAATACAAATCGTTCTGTTGGAAAATTGAAGTGAAATATAAATAAATTATTTCTTTGTGGGAACAGTTGAAAGTTGCCAGCGAACGTTGCATTACAATATAATGCAAGGGCAAGGTTTTTAAATGCCGCAGCAGCATCATTCAAAGACGAATGCGAGTAGATTATCAAACAAAGTAAAATATTTTCTTCACATTGCAACAAAAACAGCTTGCCGAAAACAGCTTGCACTTTCTATCAACTGGAGCATGCACGTTACTTCGATTGTAGCATTTCTATCCTTGTTGCAATTGTAAAATAACTAAAATTTTATTTCACGCACGTGACTGGGCTGATGTACACTACAGTGCTGCATTTCACAGATCTGTTCATACAAACACACACATAAAATACACAACTCTAAAATAAATTTTTCAACTAGGTCAGACGAACTCAAATGAAGCGTGTCACTCGTTTTTGCCACATTTGGCTTTGAATGTCAATAGGAAGAAATTCAAACGAAAAACAAAAGCGCATAACTTGAATTATCGTACCATAGGATAAATGGATAAATGAATTTTCTAAATTCCAACTGAGACATTATTAAGCAAGCTTGTGTGTGTATGTAGCTAGTGTAGTTTCAGCTAGTATTATGTTAGATATGAACCCATGATATACAGTGTGTTCCAATAATCGGTGTGATACTTTGTTATCGATACAAATTTGCATTATCGACCCTTTCCCGCCATATTTTGTGTCATCGTGACAGTATAGGATCTTAGTTATAGATCGCCACATAAAAGAACAACGCACTGAAATCGTCGAATTTGAGACCTTAAATTACAAGTCGATGGTGCAAACGCTAGGAACGATTTTCCAAAAATGGGTTCGCAATTACCACATTAGTGGAACAAACAGCTGTTGCCTCTTGACCATGCATAACGCCGTACATTCGCTGATTGGGCCCTACAAGTGATTGCTGCAGATTATGATTTTTTCCAATAAATCATCTATTCGGACGAGGCTCATTTCCACCTCGGCGGCTATATTAACAAGCAAAACTGCCGTATGTGGGCCTCGAAAAATCAATACGTCATTGTTGAGAAGCCAATGCATCCACCGTGAGTCACTGTTTGGTGCAGTTTATGGGTCGGAGGCATCATCGGGCCGTATTTTGCCACACTATATTGGAGGATCATTTTGTGTCGAAAACTGAAGCTCAGAGTCTGAGCGATATGTGGTTACAACAGAACGGCGCTACACCACACACAACTCGCCTCATTTCGAATTTTTTTCGTCGCAAATTCCCGAACCGTGTAATTTCTCGTCGCGGTGATGGAAATTGGCCGCTCAGATCATGCGATTTTACATCGTTAGACAGACGTTAGACGAAGAATAAAATTTATGTGAATTATCCGAAGACGATTCCAGACTTGAAAAGCAATATTACATCGGTGATTCGGGGCATTCCGGAGGTCATATCTGCACACATAATCCTATTGTGTGGCCTTTCAAACGAAGTAAAATATTTTGAAAAATTCTGAACCGTTTGCGTTTTATTCAAAATCAAGGTTGCAACAGCATTTTTTTTTTTTTGCTGAGTTGGCAGTCCCTGACTTGGAATGATCAGAGTACGAAGACCCGATTGCCATGGGAACTTATAAATCCGTTTTCGTGCGATGCCGTACTGCCGTCTTGTGTGCCAGTGGATTGTTATGGTGGAAGAGAATTTTCCTCGCCAAGTGTGATCGTTTTTGAATCATATGGGTGTGGAATTGGTCTAATAATATGCGCCGGTAATCGTTTTAGCCTTTTCAAGACAATCGATGTGATTGACAATGCGCAAATCCCAGAAAGCTCTGGCCATGACCTTGTGATGGACTTTTTGGCTGACAGATCCATCTTTGGCTTCGATTCACCACGAGAAATTCACTTGCGTCGACCGTTTCTGTGTCTCTGGTTTGTTGTGATAAATCCATGTTGTTGTTGTTTTTGTCACATCATTTTTTTTGATAACTTGCCAATCCCTTACCTGGAATGATCAGAGTACAAAGATCCGATTACCATGGGAACTTATAAATCCATATTCATCCACGGTTATTAAACGGCCCACAAACTCGTTCGAATTGCCCAAACAGACCAATTGCGAGCAAATACAGAATCCATCTTGCTGATATCCAAATAATCTCTGCAAATTCGTACATCTTTATTCGCCGATCGTCCAATATTATACATTGGATTTTATACACATTAAAAAATGTCTTCCCTTATCATATGTTACTTCAAGAAAATTAGATTTTTAAGCCCAAATACGAAAATTTCAATTTGATTAAATAAGTATTGGCAAAATGGTCCCAAATCAATCAGACATATTAACCTGAATAATTATTGGAATTTTTATTATTAACATATGTGTGTATGATTCGCTAAATAAATTATGTAAAATTCACGTTATTACATAACTGTATTAATTACGGTTGCATCTCTAATTTCCGGGTCATTCTACACTAAACACCTGGAGCCCGATCTGAAAATGTTTATTATCGGCAAATTGAATGAAAACAAAATAAATCAAAAATTTTGATTTTATTGACATAGAACAATTTACCAAATTTGTGGCATCGTCAACAGCTAGGTGCATGCAATAACAACAACAACAATAGTGCACATACTAAACAAATATGTGTGTTTCATTAATTTCGTTTTGAATTTTTGTAAATTTTGATTCCGCGTTCTTTAATCATTTTTAACACAATTAAGTTTCATGCTTCACTTTAATCTATTAAGAGTTTTTGCAATTGTGGAAATAAAAAATATACAAATTCGAAATATCGTTATCGTACTAACCATGGACAAGGCCACACACATATAAAGTCGGGTGAATGGATGGCAATTATGAAGGAAATGAGAGTTTATGAAAAAATCAAATATGATTTGTTGATTATTAAATTGATTGCCATTGCAATTAATATGAATATTATGTGTTTTAGTATATATATGCACTGTACTACCAGCACAAACTAATTCGATATATTCTATCAAAATATTATTCAATAGCAAAACTTCAATGTTTTTGGTCATCGTCACCTATCAAAATAGAAGCTGATGTCCTTTATAAGGGGTTCGTCAAATGTTCCTCCGGAAGGCTTTGCATTGAGCAATCTAATTTTCAACAATTCCTTTCAATGGAGCGGATTACACAGGAATTTATCAAACCAACTTTTGATTTCCACTCCAAAATTTTTTTTTATAAAAAAAAATGTTCAATAAGCATCCAAAATTACAAATAACTCTACTCGATAATTTTGTCCTATTTTCTAAGAATGGACGGGTCGTCCAAGGTCCATTCACCTCATTAGAATACGGAAATGCTTTGTACGAGAACAAAACAAATCATTTCCGTATTTTTGCTGCTGCTACAACAACAACAACAACAACAATTTTGTCCTCTTTTGCTAGTACCTCCAAAAAAAAAGTCGGTTTTCGAGACCAACCTTGAATTGCTGAAAAAGAAACTTGGCTTCATTCATTTCTCCAAAAGCAGCGTTTTTGAGATATTCGCGAAAAATATAATTGTTTTGCACTTCTTTAGTTAATGGCAAAAATCTCGAAATCTCGACTGAGTTATATATGCAATTAAATTTGAAAAGAAGAGACATTTTTCACTTTTTTTGAAAATTACACATTTTCAGTCCAGTTCCATTGACATGAAAAATAGGATGGATATGGGAGGTAGGAGTAGTTTTCATCCAATTCCGCTAATTTTCAGATATATTAGTTCTTTGCTAAAAAAAGCTTATGTCCTAAATTTCAGTTCGAGAGCTTTATAATTTGCCCATCATCACTTTATGCTTTCTAACTTCTACATTTCATGTCTCATTTGTACAAAGTTACACTTAAAACACTTCATCATAAAATTATCGCTCATCTACAATTTTAAAAATATGTCAAATAATTTCTTTTTCATGTTAATGGATCAACTTAAAATGAGTACTATTCAAAAAAGTTCAAAGAATCTACATTTTTTGATTTTCATCGCCTATAACTCAGTCAAATTTAATCCGATCGAAACAAATAGTATATCGTCGGAAGGAAGATGACCACACTTAAATATGCTATATGGATAAAATGTTTTCTATGACTAACCATTTTTGAATCTAGGCTTCGTCTTCGCCTACGTATTTATAGGTCAACCTAGTCATGGTTGCATTCATGCCAGAGTGCATCAAGCTAGCTTTGCCGTTAGAGCATTGCGCCCGACGAGACAAAGCCCTGTGTAACACATAGTGAATGCATAATTTCAAAACTATACAGTTACGTATACACATGGTAGACTATTTTCACTGCAGCCACTGATTTGCTTTGGCGATACTCTACGGCAAAAAGCTCTGCATGTACATTCATATGCAATAGATGACAACGTTCATAATAAGAGCGAACCAATGAACAGAGAAGTCATACGCAAAAGTTTGTAGTATCAAGTAGTTGTGCTGCAAAAGCATATATACAGCTCGATTCTGAATTCCCCGGTGAATTGATCTTTCCCAAGAATAAATTCCTCCTATGCTAAATAGTCGGGGAACAGAATAAAAAGCGAAAGAGAATTTCGAAGTTTCGAACTCAGCTGTTTCACCTTATGGTGTTTTGTTATGATTAAGAAATTGCAATTAATTTGTGAAAACAAATCTGCTCGAACTGGCGAAAACTTTGTAAGTAAACTAAAATTAAGAATAATGCTATAATAATATTTGTAATAATAATAAATAACAACATTTATTCCATTTTCAACGAAAAAATATGGATTACTTATGTTTTTGCATCCAACTCCCTTGCAGATTTTTGGCGCAATAATTTTCAATAAACGTCATCACATTTTCCCTTTTATTTACATTCGTGTAATGTCTACTTTTTTTCCCAAGGAAGAAATTCCCAATTTCGAAGTTCGTTTATAAAGGGAGGAAAGGGAAAAGGGAAAAACTCCCGTGGATATTATATTCAGAATACAAGAAGAATAGGGAAAAGTGTAAAAATTCCCGGGGAATTCTTATTCAGAAGCGGGCTGATAATGTTTAAAATCGAGTTAGCTCAAAGATAACATACAATACGAATACTAATATTTTATATTTAGACATCTTTGTATGGTTCAGGCTTAAAGTAGTAATTCTGAAAAAAAATTCATCTAAATATGCGATTATTGCAGTACCAAATTAATAAAAAAAAGGATTACTAAACAACTGCTTTTCATTGCAAATTGATAATTAACAAATTATTTTTACTCAATATACGATATTTCACAATAGATTAAAATTTAATATAAAATTTTTATTAAATTTTAGATTATCATAGAGTTTATTTATTATTCAACACAAATTATAATGACTACACTATGATGGATGTTGTCGATTAGCGCAAATCACACTTGTACATATAGTTGATTTTTTGTAAATCACCTTCGGATGGTCCATTCACCTGGCCCATCTTACGCAGCACCACATTATCGCCCTCACGAGCACGAATCGTCGGTTTCGCTGGATCAGCAGCAAATGCATATTCTGAATAATGCATAAGACTATTGTAATCATAAGCTACATTATATGTACCTACATACATTTTCGGATATGAGACAAACTGTGACCAATATTGTTGTGGTATATTTGAATATTCGATCTGAACATACTCGTTGCGATCTGGTCTGCTTTGCTCGTGAAATAAACCCAAGACATGTAATGTTTCATGTTGAATAACACCACGTTGACTCAAACAATGCGGATTTAATAGAACATCATGCGCTTTTATCAACGTCAAAGCAGTATAGCCCACTTTAGTACCACACATATCGGCTGATTTTTTATAATATATATATCTAACGGACGGATCGTTGTCATACTCTCGAAACGTTAGACATGTTCGTTCATTAAAAACTTCCAATGCTTCGCGCACAGCTTTTGCCTCCTCATGTGTATAATCTTCAGAAATTCTATAGAATAGTACTTTTGTAGGCCAATGCTGTAATGGTGATAGCAAAGCATTACGTGTCGCATTTGTGTCGATATGCTCATCTTCTACATTTATTTCATTGTAATAATTTTCATATTGTTCTATACGTGGCTCATCGTAACGTGATATCGATGCAGCCATAGAATAATTTACAATGTACACAATTATGAAAAACAACTGCGTCTGTAGTGACATTTTACTACTACTCAATGGAATGGTCTACAATTGATTCTATTTATATGTAAATACATGATATTATGCTGCAAACATAAAATACATGTATTATTCTTATCTCTGCGTATACAATAAATTTTTTTTTTTTGTACACATTTAATTAAATCAAATTAATTAAAATGCATTCCAGAATGGAAAGGCTAAGATTACATGTAAATATAAAACACAAAGTCATAGTATTACATTCTCAAAAAGAAATATGTTTATTCACATTAATTTATGCTAATATTAATTATGTATAATTAAAGTATTTTCTTAAATTTCTCACATCTTACAAAAGCCTGCTCTCCCTCCATACTAAAGAGGGAGCCAAATTCGACTTTTCTTTAAGGACTTATCTTAAATGATAGGTTTTACATAGTATGTATCATATTTGCAAAATTTAGTTTTTCAGTTATCGTAACTGCATTTGCGCACATAACATGACATTACTGGGTCATCATGTTTATGCTTAACTCTTAAGACATACTTAAAAATATATTGAGATAGCGAATGGGGGTGACATTCATATCATTCATATCAGTTGTTATGGTTGGTTATTGTTGAATTTCTTGAACAGTGAACAAAAAAAAATGTGACGCACCTAGACAATTTAGTTTAATTACAATCGCATTACGCTCAAAGAATATGATTGAAAATAATTTACTGCTATTACTGCTGCCACAGCACACAGCGTATTATTATAATTTCACAATAAACACACGGGACATATTGAACAAAAAATTAGAATTAGAAATATTTCTTGTGTTCGTTTATGAACGAATTATTTGCGACACGCATATACAATAATTTCATCAAATTGAAAAGAGATTTTTGTAAATTATTTATATCGTATTATTTCTATCGTAGTAGCGAGTGTTGAGTGTTTATTGTTCTGGTTTCAAACTTTTTTCAATAAAAAAGTTAAGCAATCTCTAACAAGTTCTGATCTGATCAATTCAATTTGTTTGTTTGATCTTGCGCACTAACTATTCAGAGGGTAAGGGAATAAAGAGGAGGATAGAGGTGGTGTGTATATGTGTTTGTATGTGTATGTTAGTTAGTTAACTAATTAGAAGTCAAATGTATATGTATGTTAATAGTCTAATCATTCTTCAAATTGAATAGCAAAAACACAAATGGTAAATCTAAAATATATATGTATATATATATATATATATGTGTGTGTGTGTATGTGTATATAATGTATATAATTAAATCCGCAAAGATGCACACACAGTTGGTAATCACATGAGGCGCACGCCCACTTCTGGAAGACCAGTATATCGTAACTGATCGTAGAGCATCATTGTCGTAAATGTTTAGTGCATCTCAATAAATTCGTAAAGCGTAGTTGGTACTATGTTGTCGTATTTAATTCGATGTTTCTGTATCGATTGCGCTGCCATACAAGCAAGTGTCGTAAATTTTAATGGATTAACAATTTCATGTATTTTTCTAGGTTTCAGCAACATCTCGAATGTTTCGCCAGCGGCATTTTTGGCATCCTGCAAAAATAATTGAAAAAATTGCACATCAGTTAAATGATTAAGTATTTCAATGGATTTGCATATCAATACCAAATGTGCACCATGATTAAGTAATATTTTCGCTAATACACGGGGACATGGTTGTGCTGTGGCAGCTAAGTGTAATGGCGTATTGCCGGCGTCATCTTTCACATTCGGATCGGCACCAACTTCGAGCAGAGCTTTTGCTAGTGCCGGCGAGGGAAATTGGCATGCTGGATAGCGTCCAACTAAAGTACCCTCACGGTAGCATGCGTAATGTAGTGCAGTCCGACCCGAACGTACAGCCACTTTAAGTCTATTCAATTTGTAAAGCGTTTGTAAGATTTGATTCCGCATTTTCGGACAGAAATTCTCATCCTCTTCGAGGGAAGCCAACAAACAACCGATATGTAGTGCACTAACCAATGCTCGACTCAAAGCATTCGGATCATGATTGCAGTCATGTATAGGTGGCAGAGCCACCGGATTTTTCTCTTGTTCAATTGTCCATTCTTGTCCTGCAAATAATATCGAAATACATATTAGATTACAATGCAACTACAAGCTATCAGCAATGTATATACTCAACCTCTCTCAACTTCCAAAACAGCCTTATTGAATATCATGAGCATATCAGATGCCTCAATGGGAGGCACAACACGCCCACGCGGCAGCAAACGACCTGCCTCAACTAACATAAAACTAAAAAGTTCCGCAAAAGACAATAGTGAAGATTGTGTCATCGGACTAAGTGGCTGTAGAATTTTCTGCTGCATAGTTAAAGCGTATGTCCACAATTCAATGCAACGATCAAAACGTCCAGCGTCAGCATAATGAGCACCTCTGTCATTGTCATTGAAATAAATAAAATTATAAATACAAATTCTTGGAAAAGAAAATCGTGTGCGTGTGCTGTTTTACCTAAATCTAATATAATAACTGGTATCTGGATGAGTTGGACCCAAAATCCGTTGTCGAATAACCAAGGCTTGCATGCGCATCTCGTCCGGATCCAAAACTAAATCTTCGAGCGCTTCAATTGTTGTCACCTCAGACACATATTCGTAAGCAGCAATCGGTTCGTTGATAACTTTCGGAATTTTCGGCTCCCGATTGCGATCATCCATTGCACGGCGCCACAACGATAAAGCACTAACCATGTCGCGTTTTTTGTCCACGTATGTGGCGCCCAACAGTTCCAAGGCATCAATACGGCTTTCACGACTCACACAAGGCAACGTAATTAGATGTTCTACTATAGGTAAATGACCAGTAACACTAGCGGCCAGGAGCGGAGTCATTCCGTAATAGTCAACATCCATGGTGGCGCCATGCTTGAGCAACAATTGTAATATCTCTAATGAACCCGCTTCGGCGCAATCATGCAAAGCTGTATTCCCTTTGATGCTGCACCGATTTACGTCCGCATTTAACGAAAGTAAATATTGGGCAATTTTAAAGTGTCCTTTATAGCAGGCGATCATTAGGCATGTGTGTCCATGCCGATTGGGAACTTCAAAATCTGAAACAAAAAAAGAAATATTATTAAATTGAACATTTCACAACAAATGCATTTGATCAATATACCTGCTCCATGATTCACCAAATATTTGACAATTTCAAAATGACCATCGAAGCATGCCGCACGTAACGGCGTTGAATTTGTACGTGTTGTACTATTCACATTAGCACCACGACGCACCAATAATTTCACTATACCTAAGTGACCAGCTGCAGCAGCGCACCAAAGCGGTGGTGCATCCTCAATTGGCTCACCGTCGAAATTCACCGAACCGACTTGTTCAACATTCGCATGGCACTTTGTTAATAAATACTCTACAATATCGTAGTGCCCGTTGCGACATGATATAACCAAGGGTGTGGCTCCATTCACTTTCGCCGATATGAGTATGGCAATTTCTGATGCTGATCTGCCACCAAGAGCATTCTGTAAGGGGAAATGTTAAGAAATTCAATTTATTAAACTATTTGTATATTTATTTTATATGTTGTGTATTTATTATAAATGAAGATAAGTCAAGTATTGAATGTGGAATCATGTTGGTGTCATTAGCATTGCCTCTGCTAGAGATAACTCGGCTTATGTCCGAGCCGAAATTAAATTATATATACGAGGGCGATCCCAGAACTACCCGCCCTGACATATAGACGGCGGCAGTAGTTTGAAAAAAAAAATATTTAAATAAATTTAAATGTGGCACTTAAAGGCCCGAAGGGCGCCTTGGCCGAGCTTTTCCTCCATTACTGGTGTGCGTTTTAAATTTTGGACAGTGTTAGATGGACCTACTTATTTTAGCCGGTTCCGAACGGCAGAACTCTTGCTACATCACCTTTTTGAGCTTTGTCTTAGAGTTATTTTAGAAGCTTTTTCATGGCGAATTGCCGACAAGTGGGTACCGTTAGAAAGAAAAATTTTTTTGATATTAAATTTGTTATGCCTCAGCCGTGGTTCGAACCCACGATCTACAGATCAGAAGGCCAACATACTAAACACAGAGTTACGGCACCAAAAAAAATTACTTTGGTGAAAAGTGGCAACCTTATAAAACATATGTTTTAAGTTTCAAGGCGCCAAGGCGAATTTGTAAACATGGAAAAAATTGGTCACCGTTATGTAATTCAATACTTTCATTTTAAATGTCTCAGTCCAACGAATATTAAAACCGAACTAGATTCTACTCTGGGGAATCTGCTCCTTCGTTTACGACCATAAAGTATTGGGTGGCAGAGTTTAAACGAGGTCGTACGAGCTGCCAAGACGAACACCGTAGTGGTCAACCAATTGGGGTGACCACACCAGAAACGGTTAAGAAAATCCAAAAAATGGTCTTGGATGATCGCCGGCTAAAGGTGCGTGAGATAGGTGAAATTACAAGCATTTTAAAAAGTACTATACATCGTATATTGACCGAAAAATTGGAGATGAAATTGGAGCTGCAAGATGGGTTCCGCGTTTGCTCACAGTAGAACAAAAACAACGCCGTGGACATGTTACTATAGAGTGTTTGGCGATGTTTCACAGTAATAAAGCCGAGTTTTTGCATCGATCCGATCGACCAATGTCTCATCCGTCGATCCATGGATGAGGCATGGGTCCACCACTTCACACCTGAGACAAAAGAGCAGTCAAAATAGTGGACTGAATCGTGTCCAAAGAAGGCGAAGACAGTTCCATCTGCAGACAAGATTATGGCGTCTGTTTTTTTGGGATGCACGTGGGATAATTTTTACTGATTATCTTCAAAAAAGTAAAAACAATCAACGACGAGTATTATGCTAATTTGTCGCAGCGTTTAAGTGATGAAATTTAAGAAAAATGGCCGTATTTGGTGAAAAAGTTCACACATCCGCTATTGCGATGGCCAAAATCGATGAGTTAAAGCTCGAATTGCTTCAGCACGCACCTTATTCGCCAAATGAAGATGGAATGAAGGTGGAATCTGCGGTAGATGGTTATTTTAATGAGCTAGACAGTTCATACTATAAGCAGGGTATCGAAGCTATAGAATATCGCTGGGAAAAGTGTAAAGAGCTAAAAGGAGATTATGTTGAGAAGTAAATAAAAATGTTCCCAAATTTGTTGCTTTCTTTGTTAGATCGGATAGTTCTGGGACCGCCCTCGTACATCTTGAATTGACGTTCAGTTGTCAAAGAGCACAGTTGGTACAAATTTGTTATTTATGTGAGTCTTAAAGTCGGTTTGGACCGATTACAACATTCTTACTTGTTTCCCCAATATTTATTCTATTCTCAATACATTTCCGTATAATAACACTTAATAACTTTCCTTTGTTCACACGCATAAAAATTTATTTACAATAATGACATTGAACTCGTACAATGTCAATGCAGTAAAAGTTTCGTATATCGTCTATAAATGCATACAAACATATGTTTAGGTATGTAAAGATTTGAATGTCACAACTATGCATAAAAAAAACACATACATACATACATTTGTATACAGTAATAGCTGCTGCTACTGTTGCGTATGAACGCGCAGCATTCATTTCATTTCGACGAGAGAGAGATAAATAAATAGATACCGTAAGACCCTGAAAAGCACAATCGTTAACGATCGCAACAACAAAACCAACAAAAACAACATCAACAATTGGTTAAACGTATCCGACAGAAATGAAATCGAATAAAACAAAATAATAAAAAAAAAACAAACAAAACCCACTGTGGGAGAGTTTAAGTGTGAAATATATGTAAACATCAACAGAATTCATACTATAAACATGTTGCTAAAAGTCCCGAAACATTTTGAATTCAGATAACTTCTTTGTTATCAAGCACTAAAGTGCTATTTCCGATATTTCATATTTTTTTAATATGTTATACATATTACTTCACTTCCTCTCTCTGCAACGAAATAAATGAATAAGAGCATGGGGCTGTCTATCATGTAGAATTCGTTACGGAAGAGAAAGAAGGGAGTAAACCAAAACAAAAGTATTCGAATACGAGTGTAGACGTTTCGAATATATCGAATAAATTCGCTTCATCGAATAAAAGCATAGTGAATTGATGACAAGGTGGAGTATGTCCAGAGGTAATACGTATATTCTTAAGAAAGAAGAATAAACAAAAAACAATAAACAAATGCAATGTTTACAAGTGACATCTCACTGAAAAAAATTAAAAAATTATACATTATTTCATACTAATAATTTCCAAAATTTTTAATATAAACATATATACTAATAATATTAGATATATATCGTTTAATCACAAATTCAAATAATCAAATATCAAAATATAAATTATTCCATTAAACAAAAAAGTTCTTATGTTTAGTTATATTCTTTTGGAAATTTTCGCTTGAAATTTTCATTTCAAACAATCCTCTATGCTTCATAAATATGAAAAACATCACTTGTCAGCAATTTTATTTTATATTGTTGACAAGTGAGAATATTCATGAGAATATTTGTTCACAATAGAACTATTTTGAATATTTTATTCGAGTAATTTTAATTATGATTAATCAAAACTCATTTCTATTCGTTTTATAGTTCGTGTTCTTTTGATAACGTACCTGAATATTAACATTCTTAGTTATTATTATTTCTATTTTTATTTTTTAATTTTTATTATTTTTTGTAATAGATGAATTGATAAATTGATAATTACGAGCGAATTAACCCTTGCGACATATACATGCCAAAGGGCTCAAAGAAGCGGGCATTCTTATTTGCTCAGACAGTCAAGCTGACAACAAATCTCTCTTCTCATGGGAGTTCTTCTCAAAACTAGTCACCGAATGCTTCCTTATCCTACAAAAACTCTCTATGCGAAACAAGGTCACATTGTGTTGGGTGCCGGGGCACAAAGGAATTGAGGGCAATGAAATGGCGGACGAACTAGCGAGAGCTGGCTCGTCTTCTCCACTGACGGGCCCGGAACCTTTTTGCGGTATAAGCTGGCCATCGGCCAAAGCTATGATAGAAAAACATTACCACAACAAATACCTTCTACAATGGATAAATTCGACGGGTCTTCGCCAAGCGAAAGCTCTCATCAGCTTAATTGCAACGTTTGACAGAATTAATCTCAGCAGAACAAACCTACGCCTAATAACCGGATATCTCTCAGGACATAACTGATTAAAATACCACCTCCACAAAATGAGACTATCCTCTGACACGGAGTGTGGACTCTGTCTGGAGAAGGATGAAACATCAATCCACATACTTTGCGAATGTCCGGCCCTGGCCAGACTACGCCTCAAACACTTTCAGCTGAGTTTCCCAACACCAGCTTCAATCATCAAAAGTTCGACAAGATCAATTCTATCCTTCATTAAAAAGCTAGAGGAGATTCTAGTGTCGTAAACGGGCTTGGGTACAAAAGGTAAAGGAGATTCTAGTGTCGTAAACGGGCTTGGGTACAAAAGATCTCGTTTGGTCGCAGTGCCCGTAACACTTGTGGTTGGACCTAAGCAGAGGTATCAGCCGTAGGGCTCATATCCTCTAACAGACCTTGGTCTGGTTTCGCGTGGTCCACTTGATGAACAAGGATTATGTCCTTGTTCCAACGTCATGCTCTCTTTTGATTGAGTGATTGAACCCTAGCGATATCACTTTTTTATAGTTTATTCACATGGGAATTGATTACTATCGATAGAATTAGCAATTACTGGGCTTGGTGTGAAAGAATAAATTTGCAATTAAATTCAAACCAGCGACCTTTTGTACAGAAGGTCAACGCACCAGCCAACGAACTAAGCCATGGCCCCATCAATTAATCATTAGATTATTTTATTTATGACCTCAAATTTAAATTCGAATTAAATAACACTCCTACAAATGTGAAAACCAGAACTTATGAAAACCGGAATCAGTGAAAGACTCGATTATATTCACCGTATAGGACATATGTAGTATACAAAGGTTAAGTGCATACATATTGGTATTGTACGTACTATGTAGTGTTATTCATTTTATGGCTTTAGAAAAACAAAATTGTATTTAATACACTTGCAATTCAGATTCGAATCAACAACAATGTTTATAAATATGTTGCCTGAATTTTGTCATTATGTATCGAATACTACTAAATTCTTTAATTTGCTTGCAATATTTTTTTTTTTTATAATTTTTTGGCATACATATTTAAGCTGGTATTGAGTTTCAATCTAAAAAATTAAATAAATAAATGTATCTTTTGTTTACATTTTTTCAATGCAATTATTTATCTTATATTTATGCATGAAATCCAGAATTTTACGTCAATGGTTTGTGCCTGGAAGAAAATTTGTATTTGCTGACAATGCAAAATTTGCAATTTGATTTGAAATCGTTTTAAAAAGATTAAAAAAACACTTTTTAACGATTAATATTACTAAAATAATAAAAGAATCAATTCAGCAATGCCTTCTGAGTAACTGAATCGGTGCATTAGGGTGGAACGTCAAAAAAAAATTTAGATCGTCTCAGCGATATGCAGCGAAAACAACGCGTACTTGGTGTATGTTCAACAATCAACAGCCACAGAAACCTTATACTCTCATCTGAGAAGTCTAACGCAACACTCTTTACCACCTGGACTAAAGAGCTCAGAACTGTACTCTCGGTGGCTGTCGAGGACAGAACTATGCCAATTGTGAATAAACCTAAAATCCTCGGAGTTACTTTTGACAATCTCATGACATTCGCTATGCATGTTGAAAACACCAGTCAAAAATTGCATAGCAGAAATAATGTCCTTAAGGCACTGGCTGGCACTAGCTGGGCCAGCTAGCGCAGCTCCAATCTGGACGCCACTCATTAGTTACACTCAATGGCGGCATCTACAAACCCGACAGAATACTGCCCTACGCACCATCACAGGATGCCATAAGATGGCGCATGAAAACCACCCACATCAAGAAACGCGAATGCTAAAAGCACAACCAACTGCTTTCGCAGCAATTTCTACCTTCCTATCACCTTCCATAACGCCCAACAATCACTTAATGCAGCTTGCCCCTCCCCCGCGTAGCATCCGTGGTCGCTTACGCTTTGATGGGCATGTGAGTCACCTGCTCGATGATTTGAGCTCTAGTATGCATAGAGCGGCCCTGAATTCATTACATCAATGGAGGCGGCCATCGGCGGTCATACTCATAACATCGTGCTGGGTGGTCGCCCAGCGCCAATTGCAGACTGCGTGTAACAGCTCTCTAGATCCGCTCGAGCCATTTTGGCGCAGCTAAGGCCTGGGTGGAGCACCTATCTGAATTGCTACATGCACCGACTGGCTGTTATCATTCCAGACCGTTGCCCGTGGTGCCAACAAAGCCCAAACGACACCCATCACCTTTTCGCCGGCCCCAGAAGGTCTACCAATTTGACCCCCCCCCCGCACTGTGGACGCATCCCCAGGAGGCTGCCGTCTTGTTGGAGCTAGTCGAAGTGAACAACAACAAAACAACTAACATATGTTACAACAACAACAAAAGTTTATTGTTCGATATGTGTTTTCACAATTTGCACGCGAAAATATAACGCTATCTACTTAAATCTCGGTTGATAGCTGAATCGAATAAAAATTAAGCCTACCTTCCATACAAACTTATGCTTCCGCATGTATGTTTTAGCACTTTATGCACGAAAATATTAAGTTTGAGTTCGACATAAATGATTATTTTTATCAACGTGCAAATATGCTTAAAAATTGACTGAATCGGATGAAAATCACACCCACCTCCCATATAAAAGTTTATTGTTCGATATGTGTTTTTACATTTTGCACGCGAAAATATAAAGCTATCAACTTGAATCTCGGTACATAAGATTATATTTACAAAATAATAGGCATATTCAAAAATGAGTTGAATCGGTTATAAATTACGCATACCTTCCATACAAACTTATGCTTCCGCATGTATGGTTTAGCACTTTAGGCACGAAAATATTAAGTTTGAGTTCGACATAAAATGATTATTTTTATCAACATGCAAATATGCTTAAAAATTGACTGAATCGTATGCAAATCACACCTACCTCTCATACAAAAGTTTATTGTTCAATATGTGTTTTCACATTTTCCACGCGAAAATATAAAGCTATCAACTTGAATCTCGGTACATATGAGTATATTTACAAACTAAAAGACATATTCGAAAATGAGCTGAATCGGATAAAAATTACTCCTACCTTCCATACAAAATTATGCTTTCGTAGCACTTTACGCATGAAAATATTAAGTTTTAGTTTGTGAAACATTATTTTTTTTTTAAAGTATGTTTAAAATTGGACTGATTAGAAATAGTATTTTGTTTCAAATTTAAATTTTTGTACATTTTTATCTTTATTCAACCACAATGCACCGCCCTAATGTACATACATATTGTGTATATGCTTGTGTTTAAGTCTGTATGTACCAAATATAGAGAATTGTATTAAAAATAAATTAACATTAGCACATTATGTTATTGTGTGATTCATTTTTTATAAAAAAACAAACTCTGTGTTGTGTACTAAATTACAACAAGAACTACAATAGAATATAAATGAGGAAAATCATTTGAACATACATATGTACATACATACATACTTAGTGTAATTATATCAACAATAAGAAGCCAAATACATAACAAAAAGGTCACTAGCCCAGGGTAAAAGGCAATTAAACAGAAATCGAAACACATTTTAGTGGACATAGCATGAATATTTACATTATTTATGTAAATGTATTTATAGCATATGGTAGATATAACATGATACCTAAAATGCATTTTGATCAAGTGGCGTATATGACAAAAAAAAAAGACAACAACAAATAGTATGGCTTGCACGTGATTCGTAATTACGAGCAAAACAAAATAACCAAAAAAATAATTTAACCCATCCAGCAGTTCAATTGATTGAACTTGTTTTTAATGTTATTCCATCAAACGCATTAACCACGCCAATATATTATATTTCTCCACCCTATCAAGCTAAGCTAATAAACTACAAACATGCATACATACATTTCGAGAAGGTCTCTGTGTTCAACAGCATTTCCGAGTTCAAGAGCAATAACACCGCACCTATATCTAACTAATATCGTTGATGATGAAAATTGAAAATACGTAAAAATATATGAGAACGAGAATAAACACACCGTTTTATGAAAAGCCGGCCCGTTGAACGAGCTTCCTAATTAATGATTATCATAATTGCGACATGTGCAAAACAAGCAAATTGAACATCAAACACAACCACAACAACAACAACAATGGGCAAGAATCTCAAAATTACCATTTTAATGATGTTACTACTATAAGCGATAAGTTACAGCCGGATCTATTTGAAGTCATTTAATCAGGTTTTGTTTCGTTTTTTTGTTTATTTCTATTATTGTCAGATTTCAGTGTAATTCACTAACTTTAGAATAAACAATTTGAATAAATTTTTGTGTTTTTTTTTTTAAGGAAACGTAATATGAACATAAGACAATACATACGATATATTGTATTAATCGAATGCATAGATCAAATATTAATTTTGATCACGTTTTCCAAAACATTGGCCTTTGAAAATTTTCCATACACAACTGGCATTTTTGAACCAACCAACTAACTGCAAGATGATTTTACTTTATACCATCATTTATGTGTATGATGTATGTAGAAACTTCTTTTTTTTTTCGTCAATTCAAATTGAATACACGAGAATAGTATTTATAAAAAACAACAAACAATTCAATAAAAAAAAATCTCTAGTTATTCTTGTTTTTTTTTGTTTTTCATCCCATCCCATAAATAATAAAACCCGTCTTGGATTTTTACAAAATTTGTACAGTCAAATTCTATATATTTACATCGAAACTCTTAAATAATCTCTATGATAAAAATTATTTAATTTTCATGTAGTATAAAAATTAGGTCTGTGTGATTAAATTTTGATTAATCGAATTATTGGATTAATGAATTGTGCGGTTAATCAAAACTTTTGATTAATCAAATATGAAATTATTCGAATAATTGTAATTTTAAATATTCAAAATTTGAAATTATTCGATTAATCACAATTTTGATTAATCAAATATGAATTTATTCGAAAAAAATATTTTAAACCGTTATTATATTTTTTCCTATACTAAGTAGACAGGTAGCTACGATGATCAGATAATTGTCATTTCCAAAGAAAATATCAAAAATAACGAAAAAATTAAATCCAAAAAATATTTGGTTTAATCAAAATTCTGATTAATCGATTAATTTTAAATTTTTATTAATCATATTGTATAAAAATATTTGAACATACGATTAATCGCACAGCGCTAGTAAATATGCTTTCAGTCAATTTAACCCTCTCATGCACTTGTATTGTATGGGACAGTAATATTTTGACCTGTAAACATATTACATTGCAGTGCGCCATTTGTGACAGCTGTCATTTCAAAACATATTTTTTCGACCCTAATGTAAAGCAACGAACTGTCGATTCTTCACAACGGCACCATCAGTAATTCGTTCACCAACAACGCCGGAGTACGGCAGGGTTTCCCTCTATCCCCGTTCCTCTTTTCCATGGTGCTGGAGTACGTCATGAATAGCCTCACCCAGCACAGGAGGACTGGCATCACATGAAATCTCACACGGCAACTTGAGGACTTGGACTTTACCAATGACATTGGTCTCCTCTCGCACAAATTCTCCGATATGCAAGCAAAGACGAACTACTTAGTTGCGCTGGCACGCACTGTCGGACTAGAGAAAAATATTTCAAAGACCAAAGCCATGAGAATCAATCACTCCAATACAAGCCACATAATGATTGACGGCTGTTCGATTGATTCCATCGAAAGCTTTTGCTACCTCGGTTACACAATATCAACAGACGGAGGAGCTGAAGCGGATGCTAACGGCAGGTTGAGTAAAGCAAGAGCAGAATTTGGCCGGCTAAAATCAGTATGGGCAATTTCTCAAATCTCCAGACGCACGAAATCACACACGCTAAGAAAGCAGCCGAAAGCATCACGAAAATGTCGCTCGAAAAAATATTCGGAGAAGGTCAACCCTGCGGGATCTAGCTGATGGCAACATCACATGAAATGGCGCTAAAACAACAGCCCAGAATCGTGTGCGATGGAGAAGCCTTGTGGAGGCACTATGCTCCAAATAGGAGTGATAAAGGAGAAAATTAAACTCGCTATTTTTCACAAATCCAAATGCTCACATTTTAGTTGTTTTCCAACCAATTTTTTTTCTCAGACCTAACTAAAAGTTAATTTGAATTTCATCAGAAACACATGCTGGTTAAGGATAGTGCACGAGAGGGTTAAAGAATTTAATATCAATCAAAAGAATCAAAATATTTAATGGTTAACGGTATCTTTCAGACAAATTTGTAAAAAAAAAACAATTTTTTAGTTCTTTATTAAAAAGAACAGGTAAAATTGATTAACCTAGCTCACTCATAGTGACGTGCACCCCTCATGAAAGTGAGGCGTTATATTTCAACCTCGTACAGTACTTCACTTTAGCAACAACTTTAGCGTATTTAAGTCAAAACGACCACATTACACTTTCTAGGGTTAATATAGACTAACAATACTACAATAATTTGTGTGAACCGTTAACTATTAATTTCTCATTGTATCATCCTGTCGACAAATTAGGAAAAAGCGCTTCAAAAAGTACCTAAAATATTTTAGGAATGCACTTTACTCTCAAACTGTGGGGAATTTTTAATACCCGAAATTTTGAAATCCAATATGGTAGGATCTATAAAATATTAAAGTTCCTTACGGATATTGGACTTACTCTAGGTCCAAGAGGGGGTGCACAATAGACCTAAGGTCGCAGTGCAACAACAACAACATAATAATAATAATACTCTCAAATGTAGAACTAAGAAAAACACATCAAAATGAGGAACACATCATAATAAGACCGCTACGCCTTCTTATTCGCATATGTAAGCAGTATTAAACCTTTGTTCATCCAATTATATGGGCATTTACTGCCGTATTATGTAAAACGTAGCGAAATGATTCACTTGAATTTGCGTCTGCTGTTTGTTTTTTTGTCGTTCCCAAAATACAAAAACAAAGCGTGGGCAAAACAAAGCGAGTCATCGCATCGCATTTTACATTAGGCGGCTTTTAATCTTTAATATTTACTTTTTTAAAATTCTTTGGTCAACTTATGTCATTTAATTTGGCAAATTTTAAATGTTTGTCACTTTTTCAAAACTTGACGAGATTTCGAAGCCAATTTATTATGTTTTCGCTTGTGTGATGTTTTTAAAATACAAACATTTTATTCGTATATACGCAATTCAATCACGTATATCGTTATCAGTTGATATTAGCACGTGGCCTGTGTTTCACAGAATCACACATAACGAATTCAGAGATATTTATAGCTAATATAGCTAATACAATATTATTATCAAATCTATGGCATTTAATGAACATGTTTTCATAGAAAAAATTTTGCGTCATTGATTTCAATTTTTAAAATATGTAATTTTAGTAAAGACGCAAAGCGAATTAAAGAACTGGGCACATGGTAATAGATGGGATGGTTCATTGTCAAGCAAAAATGTAAGATGAGCTTGTGTTTGTGTGTTTCGATGTTTTCAACTTTGTCATACAGGGTGATTTTTTAGCATATTTCTTTTTAGCAACACTGTTTTTGACAGCTCAGTTGTTCTCGTGTAACATGTTACTGTCAAACATGTTCAGTTTGGTCTATAATTTAACCATGAATCGACTTACAAACGAACAACGCTTGCAGTTTATTGAATTTTATTCCCAAAATTCATGCTCGGTTCAGAAAGTGTGAAAATCGGAAAATTGTGTTCAGCGACGAAGCTCATTTCGGAGCCGGTGGCATCATTGGACTGTACTTTTTCAAAGACGACGAAGACAGGAAGGTTACTGTGAATGGCGAGCGCTACCGTTCGATGATAACAAACATTTTTTGCCCAAAATGAAACAACTGTACTTGGCTGACAAGATGGCACCACATGTCACACACCACGTGAAGCAATGGCCCAATTGAGAGGCGAATTCGGTGAATAATTTATTTCACGTTTAGGGCCGATCAATTGGCCGCCTAGATCGTGCGATTTAACGGCATTTGGACTATTTTTTGTGGGGCTAATGTTAAAGCTCAAGTGTCTATAGCGACAAGCCCGGCGACGATTGACGAACTGGAAGCCAATATTGAAGAATTTATTCGTGAGATATCCGGACGATATGTTGGAGAGAGTATGCCAAAATTGGACCCGCGGTCAACATTTACATGAAATCATCTTTAAATATTGAATTATATAGATCATTCCATCGACTCAAATAAAGATTTCGTAGATTTCACTAAATTGTATGTTTTGTTTTTTTTTTTTTAATCAAATCCTATGGCTTATTAAAAATCACCCAGTAATATCATTCTTCATGAAACCCAACAACAAAAAACAAGACATAAGAAAAAAATGACCAAAAAATTACCCATAACTATGAAATATCCCATTCTATTGAATTTCAAAAATTTTTCACAATTTTTCTAATATGAAAAATGAGAGTTTTGAAGCGTCAAATTGTATGTATAAAAGTATATATCTTAATATAATGTCAACTAACCGATTTTAGAAAATTTTTTAAACATCTCCACCATTTCATTTGATTACAGCCACAAGCATATTGTCTAAAACTAACACCATACATGTACACAGATACTCTTCCAAGGGCGGTTATACACCAGTGAATGGGACTTAATGAATGAGCGATGCTCATTTTTATGATTTTTTTTTTTTTTTTTGTTTTTGTTTTTGTTTTTGTTACTAGTTATAATTATTATATTAGTGTAGTCGATATAGAAACGAAATGTATAAACAAGAGACACCATAAGCGCTTTTCGTTAAGCGCGTGTTATCCGAACGATGACTCTTCGTTCGTAAAGCGACGATAGTGACTAACAAAAGCGGAACAATAAATAAAACCAACAACACAAATAAAAATATTTTTTTAAATCAAATAGCAAATACAATCCATAAGCAGCAGCAAAAGTAACAGCAATTAAAATCCAACTGAAAACAACAAAAAAAAACTCTACCAAGCAAGACAGACACCAAGCACCGCTGCTAGCGTGCTAAGTATTCACAAACACTGAGGATGGATGGAGTGAGTATTTTGTTCATTTGCTCGTTTCGTTATTTAATTCGATCAATTCGACTTTGGCTTGGTTCATTCGCTTATCAACACAAACTATACATACAAATAAATTGTTACTATTGTTTTTTTATTTGCCCTTCCTCTTTAGCGCACTTATTTACAGATAGTCTTCAAAGCTGAGTATTGAAGTCAAAGTAAACAAGCTACAAGATACTGACCTTACAAATCACAAGCATCATCAGTACGAAGAATACGACCTGAGAGCGTTATGTTATCACAAACAAACAAACACGTACAAAAAATACCGCTTAGAGTGTACATGCAAGCAGCAGCAGCAGCAGCAGCAGCAAACAAACAACAATTCATCAGCAATGGTTGGAAGTGAACAAAAACATTAGCTGGAGCTTAATGCCATAGTGAGAAATATATAATTTTAAAAAGCCTCAACCTCAAAAATCATAATGAATCAAAAGTATTCTTAAATTACGAATGATATGTGTGTGTATATGTAAACAGTATGAAGACCCACTTTACAATGCCTATCGTTTCAACACTGTTCAACAAAAACTTTTGTTTTCCCCCAATTGTTTCATTATCGCCTCCATCACCTGATTGTTGAGCCATGCTTTTTTCTTTTTTATTTATGCAAACGTGATTTAGAAGCATACTTGCATACATATGGATATACTTTAAAAAAAAAATCTATTAAGTCATTTCATCAATTCAAATTGAATATTGAAGACAAACCATCATATTCAAAAACCATATGTATAATGCAAAGAATATAAATTAACCATCACCACGAGCAGCAGAAAAGAAGAATTAATAAGAAAAAACAAAAACAAAAAATACAACAGAAAAAAAAAGAGTTATAAACGAACAGACTGAGCCGCATTAACCAGCAGCAAACGGAAGATCAATTTAGAAAAATTAAATAAAATAAAATAAATAAATAAATAGATAAAATGCTATACAACAACAAACAAGAACAAAAATATTTTAAAGAAACAATAAAATATAAATTGCAAAACCAGTTTTTTAGAATAAATTCTGGCCGCTTACACTTGACATGTGTAATACGCTTGTTCTCAAATGCATCCACTCTGTGCGTCAGGAAATGTTCTGAGAAATCATTACAGACAAATGTACACTCCTTCTTAAACAATACATTGCTTATTTAAGTCGTCATATTTTAACAACACTAATATGGCGTTATATTTATAACCAAAATATTTTCCATGTATATAAATAAACAATTATAAACGTAATAATATTGTCCTGCGTATTTTGCATGTTGATAGTGTGACGCACAAAATGTGATCCAAAAATATGTCAATCATAAATAACGTCAAAATTGCAATACAAAATATTCAAGTCCCACTTTTGGTATCTGGGAAGGTTAGAATACCACAAATAGCACTAATAGTAACAATATATCGTATAATGATAAATATGGTTTAAGGTGTCATGTACAACAAGTTTGCTTCCTATGCACAAAATATACGCCAACTCTTTGCTTTGCAAAGAATATTAAGATCACGCAAGGTAGCGGAAAAAAAACTATCAAATTAATAGTTCTTTCTATTTTTTTGGATAATATTATGATTTTATATATTCCATTTATGTCATCGAGGTACAATAAACAAATTCCATATTGCAATATGAAGAATGAATTGAAAATATATTGAATTTCAAACAATTTTGACACTGATAAGATAACAAATAACGAAATCGCAATACGATAACAGTGAAGAGAAGAATTCGAATGATTGGAATATGCATAGAAGATGAACGAATTATGTTGCATTTTGTGCTCTGCAATAATGAACATTCTAGAGCAGCAATTGGGAAGTTCATGCTAATTAAGAAATAATTAGTACACAAACGAACACCTTAGGCACACACGGTAGGCAAGGCAACCAACAAATTAACACCTTTGGTTTAAAAGAAGTGACACACATAACTTTGTCCACTGGGTCATTGGAGTAGCATGATAATTTCATTACTATCCTAGCTTCAAATTCTCTCATAGATATTCTTGTTTTGGTTTTCATTTTGCTACACTTGGTACACTTATGGCGTGAACATGTGTATGTATGTGCATGAGTGCTTTTTTATCGATTATTCACAAGACTGGTGACCGCGTTTTAGTGCTCTGCACCCACCCAAAAATTCCACAATCATTGTCCAATTAGCTGTATTGACGCAGACTATCTAAAGTAGTAGTTGTCTATATAAATTCTATCTTTGTTCAAATGATAAATGATGGAGCACATAACTCACCTTAAGTTGTGGCAAATTGTTGTCTCTCGCAGCACTAAAAATAAAAAATTTATTATCCATCGCAACGTCAACTGTCCAACAACATAAAAATGAATCCCAAGCAAAAGCAGCACAAGTGTTCCAAATAAAATTGTTGTGGTTGTTGTTGTTGTTGTTGTTGACTTAGAAATTGCGTATTTTCTTATATATTTTCCCAGCCGATTAATCGTCCGTTCGTCGTCGTCTCTTCACTTATAGTATATTAGTGTATATGGGATGTCTTTTTACGATCCAGATTTTCTCAATTGCACAATTCAACTCTATAGTGTATTGTTTTTTTGCATAAATATATATAGCTATCCATATGTATATATTGTTGTATGTATTATTTTGTAGCTCAGATTTTTAGATGATCAGACGCGAAGAACTCTTTTCTGCAACAATTTTGTGGTTCCCGTATACCATTTACGTTAACTGCAAGAAAATTTGCAGCGCTGCGATTTTGAGCTGCGACAATACAATTTCTGTTTTTCTTTACGCCCAGCTGCTGTAGCGGAAAGCAGGAAGACAATTTTTGATTGTTTGTATAACTTACTTTTATCGTGGTCTGTTGCTGACTTTGATTCCGCTTACGATTTGTTATTCACTTTTATTATTGGTGTCGAAATAAGACGTTTTCTTTTTTGCTTTTTTTTTTTTTCTTTTATTTCTTTATTCTGGCAGAGAGGAACGTATGAAAAATGTTTGCCAGAAATAGAATTACACCAAAAAGTCACTGCTGCAGCAACAGCAGCGGATGAACACTCAAAACGAATTTACCCGAAAAATGAACAATATCACTCGCTCGACACACAGGAGACGAAGACAAGGAAACGACGATGGCACGAACTGTATGTGCAATTTTAATAATTTAATTCTCTTGCAGATTAAAGAAGTGTCACTTCTTATTTTTTATGTCTATTTCTTATTTTTTTTTCTTTACATTAAGTTCCGCGTTCGTGCACTCGTCTCTTCTACTTCTTCTTCTACTTCTTTACTTTTATTCACGCCGTTCACTCCAAACGCAGCTAATGCGGCTGATCGATTCAAAAACACTAAATTATTTCTACTAAATTACCTTTTGTTTTATTTTTAGCACGAAGTATAAAACGCAAATATACACGAATAATTCTTTTTTTTTCTCGTCTCTCTGATATATTTCACATCCGTTCTCAATAAGCAATCGATTAAAAATTCCAACCAATAACCCCATCGCTATAAGGGTACGCACAGACAGACCTGTGCTGTCATAAAAACAAGTTATTTTCGTAGTGTCTCCATCACACAGCGATACATCATTTAAATGTGAATAATGTGGCATGCATTTGAAGTTTAATTCGATTTTCACATTAATATTACAGGTTATAACTTTGCAATTATTTTTACTTATGAAAAAAGTATAAACATTTTCGACAATCGGAAATTTACCATAAAACAAATTGAAAACGATGCAGAATGGAGACACCAGCAAAAAATCGAAAAAAAAAAATTATACATGTAACTATTTACTTGGTATTTCATTGAATACAAACATTTTTGAAAAGCTCAAACTGAACCCAAAGAGCAAGTGAGTGCTGAAACAAATGTGTTTGCTTGCAAAACGCAGCTAAATGCGATTTTGAATGGATGGTTCAAACGAGTTGCCTCATATCTATGCCATTTATCGTAAAAAATTTGACAGCTTTTTTACATTATTAATTATTTTTGAAATTGTCAAGAATATTTCATTTCACACAGCAAATATATAAAATTTTCAATCCATAGAAAAATTTATTCATCATAAAGCAATCCTGCTTCGCTTCAAATAAAGCGGTAGAGCCGAAAATTGCAGCAATAATTTGATCAGAATTAAGGGGCACAACTAATTTACAATTTTGAAAATTTATACCTCTAAAAATAATATATTAAAATTTGAAGTGAAAATCGCAAATAATTTTTGAGTTACAGCCTTCTTCAGAACAGGTGTAATTAACAATGAAATCACTACTTTTACCTTTAAACGCGTTTTTTTCAAAACTAAATTTTCCATATTTGCTGCAGCTGTAACTCGATAACAAATCATCATCGATTTGGGTCTTTTTTTAGCTTATTCTCTATTTGTTTTTCTATATAATGTCCCTCCACTTTTATGATTCGATGAAAACTGTAATTATGCCAGGCAAAATTTGATTTTTTTTTTCAAAAATCCGCCATTTTATTGCATTTAAATTTTTTATTACAAAGTATAGAAAATATAATCTAGTTCAATAAAATGTTTGTTTATTTTTGATTTCAGGTACTGTGAAGGCTACAAACACTGCAACAGTGGGAGAACATTTATTTTTGAAGACTCAGGAGATGATGAATAACTTGCTGAAAATCGAATATTTTCATTTGAAAAATTTACTTTGTGTTCATTATTTATGCACAAATAAATCTGAAAATTTTTAAAACATTAGATGCATTACCTTTTTTTTAAACAATTCCCAAAAATCACCTTTTCCAATAAATAGAAAAACATTGACAGCAAAACATCGTTGATGAAATGTCGGCATGACAAGAAAAAAAAAATTAACTACTGACATATAAATTACGTTATTTTCTTCTTCTTTTTTTATTTATAAGAGGGTGGTCTAAAAAGTTTCCAAGTTAAGAAAAATGCAAAACATTTTTTTCATATTGTAACGAGTATCGATAGTTGATTACTCATCACTATTGTGACTGACTCTATTGGCAGCATCGAAACGAATGTCAACAAAAAGAAATAAGCGATAACCAGAACAAGCCAACGAGAAAGGAAGAGAAGAATCTCGATAAAGGAAGATTCTGGGGTGTTGCCAACAGAGTATAAATAGAGCCAGTGTTGAGAAGAAAAATCAATCTACTTCCGAACGTGATTGCGAAAACATTGATACAGAGGCAAAAGTTGCAAGTACATTTAAGTGTTATAGTAAATAGTTGATTGTAAACAGTGTTGATTGTAAATAGAGATTATTAAATAAATTGTTGCTGTATATAGTTGTACAAAATAAGTGTTGCAGTTATCATTAACAGAATCCAGTGATCGAACAAGGTAATTCAAATAGAATTAAACGCTCACAGAATAAAAACGTAACAATTGGTGTCAGAAGTGGGATTCTGTAAAGATGGTGAAAATTGACCAACTAAAAGTGGACCAGCTTAAAAAGCTGTTGGTAGAGATGAATCTATCGTCATCAGGTGCAAAGGCGGAACTGCTGGTGAGGCTGAGGCAAGCTATGGAGGCTAAGGGAATTAATGTAGAAGAACATGAGTTCTTCGAGGAAGCCGATATACAAGCAGTTGTGCTCGCTGAGGAAGAGAGCAAAATAGATTCGAGTGGTCAACTCATGGAACTCATGAAATCCATGATACAACAACAGCAGCAGCAACTGCAAGGAATTAATGCGAAGCTACAAGAAAATGCGTCTCGCATTGACTCCAAGTTTCAAGAACATTCGGTACGTCAAGAAAACTCTATGGGAGAGTTCCAGAAAACAATTGACTCCAAGCTTCAAGAACATTCGGTACGCCAAGAGGGCGTTATTAGTGAATTGCGTATGGAAATTCAAGAAGGTTCGGCTCGCCAAGAACACGTCATCGAAAATCTACCAAAAGGAATTGAACTTAGATTTCAGAAAATTTCCGGAGCTATTAATGACAAAGTCACAGAGCTGAAAGAACACGTGGATGATTTGGATGATAAGCTGAAGGAACATGTAGAGAGACATGATGACTTGGAAGAAAAGCTTGAGAAATTAGAGCGCGAACTTAATAAAATAAAAATAAGTGGAGCAACCACATCAGTGATAAGAGAATCAACTACAATTAAACTAAAGCCACCAACATTTGACGGAAGCACGCCATTCAATATCTTTAAGCTTCAATTCGAGACAACAGCTTCGAAGAATCAATGGGATGACAGCGACAAGACTGCTGCTTTAATAGTCGCATTAAAAGGTAATGCTTCCGAAGTGTTACAGATGATTCCAGAGAAAGATCGTGGTAGCTATCAGTCACTGATGGACACACTCCAGCGAAAATATGGAAATGAATACAAGAGTCAGTTACATCGAGTGGAATTGAGATCGCGAGTGCAACGGAGTAATGAGAGCCTTCAGGAATTCGCTTCCGATATTGAGCGCTTATGTCATCTAGCGTTCTCCGGTAATTCGGAAGAGTTCGTCGAAAAAATAAAAATAGAGGCATTCATAGATGGCATACGTGATGGAGAGACAAAGCGTGCCCTAGTCATGTCACCCAGGAATACTTATGCCGAAACAGTCAGTAGTGCATTGACGTTTGAAGCCGCCAGTTTCATGTGTCGACCAATGCCACGGGTACGCCAATTAGAAACAGAAACAACAGATCTGGTTGAAGCAGTGCGTCAGGCAGTAAAATCAGTAGTTCAGCCTGAAGGAAGAACAACAGGTCGACGCGAAAACAAGTTTACTGGTAAGTGCTTCATTTGTGACAAACCAGGACACATGGCGCGTGACTGCCGTCTACGACGAAAGCGATCAAGATCGAATTCTCCAGGAAGACAAAAGAAGGAGAATAAGGTGGATAGCGATCGCTCCACTAACACAAATCCATCGTTAAACTAAATCGAGTCAGTTCAGCGGGGCGTGAACTGACTCCAACAGTGGGTGGCCCCATCATTCACATTTCACAACTACAGCGTGTGCCAAGCAGCTTGACTATTGATGGAAAATTGGACAATATGGAATTCATGTTAACCCTGGACACTGGTGCATCACATTCTATAATCAAGAGCGATTTTGTAAAGAGGTTTGAGCCTTTAATGGGAATAAAATTGCGTACAGCAACGGGTGAGGATGCACAAATTCTGGGTAAGATAAAGAAACGAGTATCTATTGGAAATTGTACATGGGAACATGAATTCATTGTGGCCGACATCATCGATGACGTAATAATTGGTGTTGATTTTATGATTGACAACGGATTTACGTTAGATTTAAATCAACGGATACTACGTTATGCAAATGTCGAATTACCATTGAACATCGGTTACAAGCGTAGTGGGAACATCAAACGAGCACTGGCATGTCAACGCCAAGAGGTTCCAGCAAAATCAGTTGTGGCTGGTGGAAGCAGATAAAGAAATAACGAATAAAAACATCATACTTGGTAGGACGTTAGTAGAACCTAAAGAAAATGGAATAGTACCGGTGCGAATATTAAATCCAACTAATACATCTACAGTTGTAAAGAAAGGAATGGTGATTGGTCATTGCCAGGAAGTTACTGCCGTAGTAGACTGCGAAAAGGGTTCGTCGATAAAAAGTGGAAGATCAGGAACTGGCAAGGCGGAAATAAAAGCACAGATGGAAGAATAGGCAGGTGTGCTTACCAAACAGCAAAAAGAAAAGGCTTTACAACTATTGGAGAAGTACAGTTCAATCTTTTCTTCAAATGGAAAAACTGGAGGACGAACAACCATCGTGAAGCATCACATTGACACCGGTGATTCTAGACCAATTCGTCAAACACCACGACGAGTTCCATTGGCCAAAAGAGACAAAGCCATTAAGCTGATTTCCGATATGCAGAAACAAGGTGTTATTGAACCATCAGCGAGTCCATGGAGTTCACCAGTTGTGCTGGTAAAGAAGAAGGATGGAAGTACTCGATTCTGTGTGGATTACAGAAAGCTAAATGATATTACGAAAAAAGACAGCTATCCACTGCCAAGAATCGATGACACTCTGGACACACTATCTGGTGCGAAGTGGTTCTCAACTCTTGATTTGCAAAGTGGCTACTGGCAAGTGGAACTTGGTAAGGAAGACAAAGAGAAAACAGCTTTCAGTATTGGCGATGGTCTATGGCAATTTACAGTCATGCCATTTGGTTTATGCAATGCGCCAGCTACTTTCGAACGTTTGATGGAGCGTGTACTCAGAGGACTACACTGGAAAACGTGCTTGGTGTACCTCGATGACATTATTGTGATGGGAAAAGATTTTAACGACCACCTGGAAAAGTTGAAAGAAGTATTTGAGCGTATACAATCAGCAGGGCTTAAACTGAATATGAAAAAGTGTTCACTCTTCAGGCGAGAAGTTAAATATCTTGGTCATAAAGTAACAACAGACGGGGTACATACCGACGAGGAGAAAGTAGCAGCAGTACAAGAATGGCCTATTCCATCGAATCTTCACGAGTTAAGAAGCTTCCTAGGCTTATGTACCTACTATAGACGATTTGTTCCTGGATTTGCGAACATCGCCAGCGGTCTGCATGAGTTAACAAGAAAGAACAAACCATTTGTATGGGGCGAAGACCAACAGAAAGCATTCGAACGAAAAACTCTGTTCAGCACCAGTATTAGCGTATCCAGTACCTGGTCAAAAGTTTGTGTTGGACACAGATGCGAGTGGCTATGGAATAGGTGGTGTGCTCTCTCAGATCATAGATGGGCAAGAAAAAGTAATAGCATACTACAGTAAAATCCTGTCGAAGCCAGAAAGAAATTACTGTGTCACACGAAGAGAGTTGCTCGCAATACTGGAATGTGTAAAGTATTTTCATAAATACTTGTACGGTCAGTCATTTCATCTACGAACTGACCACGCAGCGCTAAGGTGGTTATTGCAATTTAAAAACCCAGAAGGACAATTGGCGCGCTGGATTGAAAGGCTGCAGAGTTATGATTTTACCATCGAACATCGTAAAGGAGGACATCACGGCAACGCGGATGCTCTATCTCGTCGTCCTTGCAAAATGGAATGTAAACATTGTTCTCGAGTGGAAAGCAAGGAGCACATTGTCGACATACGACTTACGAATATATTGCCGGAGGAGTCATGGACCACCGAACGAGTGCAAGAAGATCAGCGGAACGACCCAGATCTCGTAAAGATTATGGAATACAAGGAGCAGGGCATACGTCCAGATTGGCAAGAAATGGCTAATGAGAATCCAATAGCAAAGGCATACTGGGCGCAGTGGCAAAGCCTGCACTTACGAGACGGATGTTTATTCCGAACATGGGAAAGTGAAGATGGAAAAATCACTTATGATCTGCTAGTGGTACCCAAGGCAAGAATAAATGAAGTGATAGCTGAGTATCACAATGCCTCCAGTGGAGGGCATTTGGGAATCACCAAAACCGTCGAGAAAATAAAGAAACGATTTTATTGGGTTGGATGTCATGACCATGTCGCTGATTGGATACGGAAGTGTAAGCAATGTGCAATGGCCAAAGGTCCCACTAAGAAAAGTCGTGGTAAGATGCACCAATACACCGTGGGTGCTCCATTTGAGCGGATTGCTATGGACATAGCTGGACCATTTCCAATAAGCAACGCAGGAAACAAGTATGTTCTGGTGGTTATAGATTACTTCAGTAAATGGCCTGAAGTATACCCCATTCCAAATCAAGAAGCTAGTACAGTTGCGGATGTATTCGTCAACCAATGGATTACTCGTTTTGGTGTACCGATGGAATTACACTCAGACCAAGGTCGAAATTTCGAATCAGTTGTATTCCAAGAGATATGCCGTATGCTGGGTATATACAAAACTCGTACAACACCTTTGCATCCACAATCTGATGGCATGGTAGAACGATTTAACCGTACCTTGGAGGAATATTTGAGAAAAGTCGTAGATAAATACCAAAGAGACTGGGATGTACATATACCAATGTTCCTCATGGCATATCGATGCGCACAACATGATACGACGGCTACTACACCGGCAATGGCAATTTTTGGAAATGAGTTAAGACTGCCAGCTGATTTAAAATTTGGAGTTGTAACACCAACGAGATCAACCGAAGGAAATTATACTAGCGAAAAGCGGGAACAGTTGGATGAAGTACATCAGTTCATCAGAGAGCGGTCGCAGATGATAAGCGATAAGATGAAGGCCAGGTATGACTTGAAAGCAAATTCAAAAGGGTTCTATGAAGGAGAGCTTGTAATGCTTCATAATCCACAACGAAAGAAAGGCCTGTCCCCTAAACTACAGACTCATTGGGAAGGACCATATGAGATTATAGCAAAGATAAATGACGTAGTGTATCGCATTCAACGTGCCTGGAATAAAAGAGAAAAGTTTAAAGTAGTGCACTTGGAGCGACTTGCGCCATATCGAGGGGAAGTATAAAAACTTGTTCGGGACGAACAAGGTTAAGAGGAGGGCAGTGTAACGAGTATCGATAGTTGATTACTCATCACTATTGTGACTGACTCTATTGGCAGCATCGAAACGAATGTCAACAAAAAGAAATAAGCGATAACCAGAACAAGCCAACGAGAAAGGAAGAGAAGAATCTCGATAAAGGAAGATTCTGGGGTGTTGCCAACAGAGTATAAATAGAGCCAGTGTTGAGAAGAAAAATCAATCTACTTCCGAACGTGATTGCGAAAACATTGATACAGAGGCAAAAGTTGCAAGTACATTTAAGTGTTATAGTAAATAGTTGATTGTAAACAGTGTTGATTGTAAATAGAGATTATTAAATAAATTGTTGCTGTATATAGTTGTACAAAATAAGTGTTGCAGTTATCATTAACAGAATCCAGTGATCGAACAAGGTAATTCAAATAGAATTAAACGCTCACAGAATAAAAACGTAACAATATTTATTATTCTCCCTGTAGAGTGCACACTTATCCTCAGCGATGCACCCATCTCTTTAATCTGTCCAAATTATAATAAAATAGAATATTTTTAGACATTTCTCCTCCAAGAGTAACTTTTAGCTTAAGGCTAGATGTGGTGAGAAAGGGGAGTAATCAAGCAGTTAAAGCCGTGATTTGTGGATATTCTCGATGACAACGGCAGAGTTGTGGGATGGCACATTGTCTTGGTGAAACAAAAATTCTGCAATTGTGAACGTTTTAAACGCAATACCTACCTTAAGATTTCCAAGTAATGTTGCGTAGTATGCTCCTAAAAGGGGATTAAGTTTATCCTAGACAACAGTCGCCATCAATTTCACATCTAAAGAATTTATTTTCGTTTCTGGTGTACAATAGAGCATGCGAGTCTCACCTACAGTAATTAAGTGACGTCAAAACTGATGTGTTACGCCTGAGCTGTGTAATAGAGCACAGAAGATATGCAGTTCATTAGAACACGTTCTTGGTCGAATATGAGGAAACGCGGCAACCAATGGGCGTATAGATTCCTCATGCCTAAATCTTGATTCAATATGTGACAAATACATTTAAATTTAAAAAAACAACAATATATTAATTAATTCAATTTTATTACAATAATATTTGAACAGTTACATTTGATATTGTTATTGTTATATGTATTAATGGTTAACTGCAAATACAAATGTTAAACGCTGATGTACTAAACTTGAGTTTGGTGTTTTAATTAATTTGAACTTAAAGTAAGAAAAATCTACAATAGTTAATAAATAATAAATATGAACTCTTGCTATCAACCGTCAGGATTCTAATTTGGTTCATTCCAACTGCATTTAGGATATTCTCAGATGTGCAACGCAAAAGCGGCCATTGTACTTTCAAAGGAGTTACATACATACTTCATCATTACAATAAAATTATAACTACATACTATGCATACACTAAACGAACGTATTCGAATTTTACAAAAAAGTCAACAAAACAGTAAAGGTATTTTAAAACATACAACTTATTACGACTGAGCCGCATATTAACTATTAACAATTAAATTATCTCTATAAAACAATTTATTGCTGTTGAATTTAATTAATTCCAATTAATGCAAACGGTTTATCACAAGTTAAAATTTTGATTATTGTTTGGTCAATATATACATACAATACATACGCGAATTAAGCTTCGGTATTTTACAGAATGAAATTAACTAAATGTTAATTGTGTGTGTAACGTGTTCTCCTCGGATTCAATGTGAACAAGAAGTTGAATAAATAGACAGTGAAGAGACGAGATGAGATGGAAAAAGATGAGCTGATATTACTCTAATCAGACAAACTTATTATTTACCTGCGAAAGAAAGTATTGAACAAGTCCAATAGCGGATCTAAGTATCAATGATAGGTATAGTTTATGCGATATGTAAAGAATGGATATAAATGCGATTAAATGTTCAAGGTTCGACAAATGCTTGGTCTACTTGTGCTGGCTGAAGTCGGATTGGTTGATGTGGGCTCAAAGTTATGGGGAGAATACACGTAAACTTCGCAGCAGTGTTGCTAGTACATTGGCCAGACACTCAGCTTGAAGTGCGAGTTGACCGGCGCCTAATGGTCCAATCTGAACGCCGACTAATTCTCGAAAACTGGACGCCACATCATGCACCTTCAAAACAATGTTACGCGTTTGCAATGGTGCAGAAGTGTGACGCGTTATGTCCTGTGTTAGCTCGGTAATACGGCGAATCGCTGTTAGACACGATGCCAAGTGCTCTGGTAGGTTCGAAAGTGTTATATCCGACATAGCGACTACAAGAAATTTCGAGGCCGTGACTAAGGCAAGCGTTTGTTCGGTTAGTTCATTTCTTGCCCGTTGGAATTTCTCCTCGTCGATACTGGCGCCACCTCCAGCTGCTTGTGCTGCTGAGCACTGTGCCGCAACTTGATCCAATTTCACTAGTAGTCCAGTCATAGCTACATCCGTTTTGGCTAGTAATGCTTCACCGTCGATAACGTGGCCATTTTTAACAATTAATCTAGCCTCACCGAATGAATGAGGCTTTGCAATATGCGCTGGTTGCATCGGATTTCGTGCCGTTTTGCGTGACATTTGAGGTGAGCAAAGAAGTATTAGTTGAGAACGATTTTCTGCAGATGGACTCTGAAGGCAGACAGGTGGACAATCGCTGTTCGCTCGGCAGTGCCCGTTGGAATGGGGGAAACATTGCGTATTCTGCGCCGGGAATGAACGTGGTTGAATTATTGGTGGTTTTGGTGATTGTGGTAATGGTTGTGGTGGTAGAGTTTTTGTTGGTGTTGGTGTCATTCCATTAGTAGGATAGGGTAACGGTACGGGAATACCGCGCATAACAGGCCGACTGGTAACTGGTGGTAGAGGTGGTTTCTTGGGGGCAGCACTCACCGCTAAGCTGTGCTCTTCACTACGGTTAGTAGGACTTGTACGTGGTGGTACCAATGGTGGGCGTTCTTCTTGTGACGCACCCGGAAAGAATTTACTGGCAACAGGAACGTTGCGATGTTTCTTTGGGGAATAGCGTTGAAGTAGTTCAACACTTTTAGGCGGACGCGCAGGTGGTGCTACGCCTAGTGTACGTGGCGGTAGTTTCAAATTTGTTGGCGATAAGTCCTCCTCCTTGCCAGTGTCCACAGCATCAGCTGCAGTTTCGTCCTTTCTTGATTTGGGACAGCATGAAAACGTGCCCTTGCGATCGACTGTGGCATATTCGATTACATGTCCGGTTGGTATGTGTGATTTGTGCTGCATTTCGATTGGTCCCTCAGCACGCTTGAGCAATTCTTCTTTTTCTGAGATGAGAGAGTTACTATAAAGCGACTCTGTACTAGTTTCTTGGATTACTTGTCGCTCTTTCACCCTATCGACGTCATCTAGATTTGGTGGCGGCGGTATTATAAACGACAATATTTCCTCCGGACTGAGTTCCTTTGATGGCGTAGCTTTCTGGGCTGGCGGAGCAACCACAACCTTGGCGAGAAATCTGTCCAAATCTCCACCACTTTCAGAAACGTGTAGATTCGAGCTTTTTGCGGTGTTGTCGCCAAATCCTTGTGGTGCTCTAAATTCTTGGCAGAATTGAAGTGTGTCCAATTCATCTGGGGTCTGCGGAGGTGGTATGGCACGCAGATCAATTAGGTCCGAGTCTGTTTCGATAGTGTCTTCTCTAATTATTTCTGATAATTTTTTGGCGGCTACAGTTGTACCCTGGCCGATATTGTCAATATTGCTTATTTCCTTCAATTGCTTCAAATATTCCTTTAGGTTGTAATCTTTAGTCTCTGGTCCGAAATTATTGCCATCCGGACTGTGCAGTCCAAAGCTACGACAAGCAAAGCTATTCTGCTTGCCTCCACTGCGATCGGTTCCATATAACAACGACGGTCGACGTGATGTTGGCGAATTTGTAGGTGAATTCACTGACTCCGAATCGCTCTCACTTTGAGAAAAATCTGTGCCCAAGGCCTGCAAGTTGCTTAGCAGCCCATTAAATTTTCGTTCTGGCCGTGGACTAGATGCTGCGCTTATACTGCGAATATTTATTCCCAAATTCGATTGACTTCCTCCTATGGAGTTGAGACCTTTGGTAATGCCACTCAAATCCTGATTTATTGACTCAGCCAGTAGCACCAAGGAATCACTATGCTTGAGCACCCCCGGTTGTGGAGTGTCTTCAGTAGATGAAACCTTACTGCTATTTATACTATCGCAATCGCTGTCAAATTCAATGACACCGCCTGTAGTAGTCGTACTGCTCGTTCCAGTGGCTGAACTATCATTCTGCCAAGAGTTCAGGGCGCCACAAAAACTTTGGTTGCTACTTGGTCGACGTTGTGCTTGATCGTATTCATACGTAATTTCTCCCTGCTCGGTTAAATATTGTTCCGAATTCTCTACCATACGCTGCATCTCTTGTACACGTCGCAGAACTTCTTCATTCTTGGCTTCAATAAAAGCCATATTATTTGTGGTATTAGCACGATCACAATTACTTCCACCACCGCTGCTATCGCTCATACCCGAGTCTTTGGCGTCTTCCAGCAATTCGGTTGCCACAACGCTGTGTATATCTAAATCCATGGCCGCTGTACTTATAAAGGGTATTTTCGCTAGTTTGTGATTACTATTTGCTACATTGGCCGAATTCATATTACGATCGCATTGGTTTTCAGCTGCGAGAGCCGTTTCTGATACTGGTAAACTATCTGCTCTCAATTCTCTCGACTGAGGTTGATGTTTGAGTGGATGATATGGCGGCGACAAAAGGAAATTGATGCTATGTACTCGACTATGGAAAGGTGGTAGATAACTCCAAGAAGCAGGTAATACTGTATGCTGAGCCAAATACGATGGTGAGTTATCTTCATCATACTGCTCTCTCTCGCGATCCACTGGCAATTGTTTACCTACAGAAAACCAATTAGGCACTTAAACTTGAGTGAAATGCATTAAATTAACCTGTTAGCAGCTGATAATAGCCAGCCAGCACTAATGAAAATTCGCAAGCGTCACGATCATCCATGGAAAATTTCACCACATCATCACCTTGCATGAATATAGCAACAGAAAAGGTAACATCATCCTCCCGATGAACTATAACATGTCGAAAATCCTCTATGGCTGATATAGGTTGTGGCTGTTTTTATAGACAAAGGTAAATATAATTAAGGTTTGGAATCGGACATTTCCATTTTTTTTTTCACATACCACTGAATTTCTAGCGCTGGAAATTTGACTTAGGCCAAAACGAGGGCTCACTAAAAGAACACGTTCCACACCATCTCTTTGGTTTGTGCTGAAACATTTGGCGCCATAACTTGGCAGGCTCGCAATTATATCGAGATAGTGCAACTTTGCCTAAATATCCAAAAATATTCACATAATAAATCATCGTTAGAAAATGCAACAGCGCCAAGTATACCTGAAGTTGCGTTAAAACTTTGGTCGAAGAGCCTGTCATTTCAGCATTCAATTTTAGAAAATGTGATATTAGACGTCTCAGCTCTTTGCGCTTCATTCCTTCGAACAATGAAATCGGTACAAAACGTTCCAAACCAAACTCACGTCTGGAAAATACAAAAAAATTCCATATAACTCAACCCATTTTACTTGCTTGCCTGAATTACTTACTCGACAACTTTAACCGTTAGCTTGGCTGGCGATACATTATTCGCTAAAGCATGTTGATGCATATGTAAAGCAGCTAATCGCAGGGCAACTTCAGGCTGTAGTTCGGGTGCAAAACGTTCCTGAGTAACGTCGTTGCAACACTGCAAATACAAGTAGTCTAAAGCATTAAGATCTCTTTGGGCTAATTCCGCTGCCGAAATTGGTACGAAAGAGACACGAAAGAGGCAACGCAATTTATGAGCACCAGGGCGAGCAGCAATCTGAAATGTTTTAAGATCACAAATATGTGTGAGCATAAATAAATTTTAAACGGAATTTAACATTTAATTACTCGTGCTAATGATTCCTGTGGATCTAGCAGCGTTAACTTATTACGCTTCAAACTTTTTACATGCTCCAGTACAAGACTGAAAATCTCTCCCACCGAAAGACACAGCTTATCCAGCAGAGATGTAACTACATCCTAAAATCATATATATTAGACATAAATCATTAAATATTAATCCACGAAAAATGAAAAATGAAATATGGACAAATATAAAATGTAATCAAGTTATCTTAAAGTAATTGATCAAGAGCAATTAAAATAAAGCTGGGTGCCGTATATCTGTGGTTAGTGTTTGGGCTTGGTCGTGGCTTCAATCCCCGGCTGAAAACTTCAATATAGAAAATATTTTTATTTCGAACGGTGCCCACCTGTCGGCAAGTAATTTTCAATTTTTCTGGCTTTAACAATCTCTGTTCTGTGACAAAGCTCAGCAAAAGTGATGTCACAAGGCGTCTGCCGTTCGGAATCGGCTAATATAAGTAGGTCACTTCTAATACTGTCCGAAATTTAACACGTACAACCGTGTTGAAAGGGCAGCACTGTGGTATAACAATGGGCCTTTCTGATCTAAGTGTGTCCTCTCTAAGGCGAGGCAGCCCTAATAACCAAACCTAACTTTCAACGAATTGTAGAGTTTTGAGAAACACACATCTTCACACTACAATCTATCATGCCTATTAATCGGAAAGTTTTCCCGCACATGACACCTTACAAAGCGGACACCGAAGCCACAGCAGCAAAGCTCGTCTTCGGTAAAACTATTCTCAGACCATCAGGCGATATGTTCGCACCATCGAAATTCATTGAAGAAATTGATATTGATATATAATACATTAATTTAAACCAATCTACACTGTTGATAGTGAGAAAACCAAGCCATTAGTACATCCATCCCTGGCAAAAACATCAGACTTTTTCATCCGTAAGTATCCAGTCAAACCATCACCAAATTGAAAAGCGACATCTATAGTACTTAAAAGATATTTTGCAACAGATCTGTAAGCGTTTCTATTGAATGACTCAGACCGTCATTTGTCGCACTTGATGACCAGGAACCTCCTTCAAACCCAGAAGTTGTGAATAGTCCAGACCAAACAGAGGGATTCCGTGGTGACAGTGTATTTTCAACGCTAATCTGGAGAACGACTCCAAAAAAATTGTGACGTAGTGAAGCAGAAAGGGATTAGGGTTTTCATTACTGCTATTATTTGAGACTGATTTGGTCCACCCCCGAGATAACGACCCCTAAATTATAAAGTACTTAAAATTTTAATTCATTTTTCACATGTTACCTATAAAACAAAAATAAATATGTGGCAGTTATAAGCCCTGAAGGGCTCTTTGGCCGAGCTTCTCTTCCATTACTGATGTGCGTGTTAAATTTTTGGTCCGCCTTAGAAGAGATCTACTTATTTTAGCCGCTTCCGAACAGTAGAACTCTTGCGACATTACTTTTATCACTGCTTTATCACAGAGGTTTTTTAGAAGCTGTTTCATGGAAGAATTGCCAATTGCTTGCCGACAGGTGGATACCGTTTGAAGAAGAAAAATTTTTGCGATATTAAAATTGTTATGCTTCAGCCAGGTATTGAACCCACGACCTACAGATTAGAAGACCACCACACTAACCACTAAGCTACGGCATCTATAAGTGGTACATATTTTTGTCTTTAGTGGCTCATAGTGAAAATTTCTGGAGAATATTTTTGTGGAACCCTTTAACTCCTGAACTCCTCCCAAGTGTTGCCTTTTATGGGAGTTTTTGGAAAAAAAAAGGCAAAATATGACTCATACGGGTGGAAATTGGAGGGTTAAAATGTTCCAAGAAAATAATCCTCGGAAAATTTTAATATAGATCTCCGAAGACAAGAACTATCCCAAATGATTTTTCAAATTTCATAATTCCATTTTTGACCGAAAAAGTCACATTTTAAACCACTGTAAGAAAAAATTGTGACTTTGTAGAGCAAAATCGAGATGAGAATTTTATTTGCCGAAGGGAAATGTTGTCGTTTGAGTTTAATTTGGTTCAACCCCGAGAGGATGTGTTACACTGTGTTATCAATATGAAATATGCCAAAAAAATTTTCAAATATATTTGTCCATAATTTATTTCTCATATGTTTGGTAGAATGATTTTTATTTACCTGTACTGTTGTTGTAGCATCGTATTTAAATGACTTAGTCTGACCATTTTCCAGAAACACTTTAAGCACATTTGCCATTGGTGGCACACATATATCTCCGAGAGAAAAAGCTGATGCCTATTGAGAATGAGGAGATTGTAATTTGAAAGCATTACAGTAAAATTGATGCTAAATTGCTTTAAAAATCGACATCTACCGGAAATAATGGTGATCCATTTACACAAACACTCTCAGCAAATCTGACTCGACTTGGGCGCGTTCGTAATTTTGCTCGCTTGCCGGCCGAAAGCAATGTCGATTTACGACCCGGTGCTAAACAATGTGCTGGCTGACATACAAGCAATGTAACTTTGGTCTCACAGGCACGCACCAGCTGTATAACATGATCTCGGGGTGCTTCTTTAACATCTTCACCGTTTACAGCTAATATCTGATCCCCAGGTTGAAGCTGTAATGAATTAGAAATGAAATGAATTAATGAAATCGTATGCATTTTACCTATAGGTTTTGAATTCAAATACCTTATTAACACTTGGTCCACCTTCGGTGACGAAACGAACAATCACAGGACGTTCGCTCCCAGCAACGAAACCAAAGCCTAATGTTGGATTACGTTGTAAAGTGACAGCGCGTGGTTTTGGAGGATTTTCATCCCATCGTACATTTTCTGGCGCCTCATATGTTGACGTTTTATTCACATGGCTATAATAGAAAGTATTGCACGGAGTTATATGATTTTCCAAGCTTCGCTTCTCTCCTCTTACTTTATATAATATGAACGCCCTTTTGGATCAATTGCTCTTTCCCATCCATAAGGTAGATCTTCATGTTTTGTCCAATCTTCACATGACGGCAACCATCCAGCGGTTTGAGTTAAGTGACTACAGTATATATATATATATATATATATGAGAATATTTATTATATCATTGAACAAATGGTTGCATTGCTTAAGTGAAATGCTGCTTATGTAATGATGAACAATGAAAATCATTATTACTTATGTGTTCTGCAATGGTTGAAATCCATATTCATTGAATTAAAAATTTGTACTTAGCTTATAGCACAATATGAATGCTAACTTTGCCTCATCATATGCAAGAATATACCTACTAAGCTTGAGTAAATGTTGCGACTAATCATTTTCCCCTCCAAATTCAATTGACAGCATTTAATTAAGGATGAATGAAATGAATAGAATCACTGAAGTGAACAATATTGTTGGTCTGAACAATAAATTTGCTATTGTGATAATTAATTGAATTTAAATTAGAGAGAGTGAGCCTCCTCCACCTTCACTGAGTGAGTGTTCAGTAAAGTGAACATTATTTGATAAAAAATTTTGCATAATTAAGTAATTTGTAAGCTGTAAGTATCTGAAGCAAGTCAGGTATATGTATATGTACTATATGCTGCACTCGCTCGAGTGCAATCCAGTTTAGTCATTTCAACTGCCAGAGAAAATATGTATAGTATGTAAGAGGGCTGTCCCAGAACTACCCGACCTAACAAAGAAAACACTACAAATTTGGGAACATTTTTCTTTATTTCTCATCATCTCATCTATACACTTTTCCCAACGATATTCTATAGCTTCGATACCCTGTTTATAGTATGAACTGTCTAGGTTCATTAAAATAGCCATCTACCGCAGACCACTCCACCTCTTCATTGCAAATCTTCTACCACTAAGGCATTTTTTCAAATTTGGAAATAGAAAATAATCCGAAGGAGCTAAATCTGGCGAATAAGGTGCGTGCTGAAGTAATTCGAGCTGGTGTTTTTGTTCTATTGTGAGCAAACGCGGCACCAATCTTGCACACAGCTTTCTCATCTCCAAATTTTCGGTCAATATGCGATGTATAACACTTTTTGAAATGCATGTAGTTTCACCTAGCTCACGCATCTTGAGCCGGTGATCATCCAATACCAATTGAGGTGACCAATGGCGTGGTCACCTCAATTGGTCGACCACGACGGTGTTCGGCTTGGCAGCTCTTAAGACCTGGTTTTAACTCTGACACCTAATATTTTATGATCGTAAACGAAGGAGCAGACTCCCCTAGAGTAGAATCTAGTTCGACTTTAATATTCGTTGGACTGAGACCTTTCAAATTGAATTACATATCGGTGACCAATTTTTTCTATGTTTTCAAATTCACTGTGGTCGTTAACTTTCGAAAGCAAAATACTAAACAACGTGGCGTCTTGAAACTTAAAACATATGTTTTTGCCACTTTTCACCAAAATAATTTTTTTCAAACTACAGCCACCATCAATATGTCAGGTCGAGTAGTTCTGGGACCGCCCTCGTACATAACAAAAGTCTATTGTACTATGTGTACGTACCTATATCATGTGTCTATGTACAATACATTTCAAATACTCACTTGCAATAATACAAACGTCCTTCCTTTCCCACATGCACGGTCCAACCTTCTTTAAGTTTCGATTGTATTGTCTCCAAATGTCGATCGATTTCTTGCCAATTTCCGATAGGATTTCCTATGATGGTGGGTGGTGTCATCAATGAAGCATTGTCAAAATTTGTTGAATGCTGCTGCTGCATAGAAGAAATTTTGTGGTCGTTACCCGTTCCAGTTTCACCTTTAATTCCGGGTTGTGAAACGTGTGTTCCCTCTTCTGTTATAGTTGTTGTTGTGTTTGTTGTTGTTGTCGTCGCCGTCGTCGTCTCCGTAGTCGTCGTCGTTGCTTTTGCCTTTGTTGATGGTAAAAAACCATTTTCTATTTTATTACTAGGACTTGCTGCTGCTGCTGCTGCTGACGTCAGCAATTGTTGTGAAGTTGTCTTGCCAAAAAATGATGATTTTTGTGTTGTTTGCATTGGATAAACATCGCTATTGGATCGCCCTGAAGGCAATAACATCTTCAAAGGGCATTCGCTATAAAAAACAAAAACAAAATTTTATAAAAGTTGCATATGTAAATTAGTACGAGTAACATTCCAAGCATCCCCCCTTTGAATTGGCCCATAAAATTAATCATTCAATATGAACAATTTATAATATATTTATGAGAGGAAAGTAATCCAAGAGATAATACAACTCGTTTAAAATATTGTACTACTAATGTTCTAACAACAAAAATTGACACATATAAAACTGGCTACATTATCATCTACTACATATTAAGCCAATACATAATACAGCTCTTATTACCACAAGAGATTGCCATTCCGACATTGTATCATATAAGGAAGAGTTGAAGTGTAAAATTTGCAAAATTATATTCTAGTTTCAACATTTATAAACGAGATTTTTCTGCTGTTGTTTTTATAATTTTTTTTTTTTTTGCTTCTGTGGGTTATACAAGAAAGGTATGTTCAAGTTAGTGATGAGCGATATAGTGATTTTTCAATATCAGTGAAAAAAAAAGTGATTGCGATTTTTAAATCATGATGACTTTTTTTAGAGCTATCATGATTTTTATTCAGAGTGAAATATCATGCTGGTAGAAAAATCACCAAACAATGTTATTATTGACTAGCAGTAGAAATCACTATAGTGATTCTGTTCACTAACAGCGAAATATCATATTAGTACAAAAATCACCAATCACTGTTATTGTTAACTAAGAGTAGAAGTCACTATAGCGATTCTGTTCACTAACAGCGAAAAATCATATTAGTAAAAAAAGATCACAAATAACTGTGATTATAGACCAGCAATAGAAATCACCATAGCGATTCTGTTCACTAACAGCGAAATATCATATTAGTACAAAAATCACCAATCACTGTTATTGTTAACTAAGAGTAGAAGTCACTATAGCGATTCTGTTCACTAACAGCGAAATATCATATTAGTAAAAAGAAATCACAAATCACTGTTATTGTAGACTGTCAGTATAAATCACTATAGCGATTCTGTTCACTAACAACGAAATATCCTATTAGTACAAAACTCACTAATCAACTGTTATTGTTGACTAACAGTATAAATCACTATAGCGATTCTGTTCACTAACAACGAAATATCATATTAGTACAAAAATCATCAACCAGTGTTATTGTTGACTAACACTAGAAGTCACTATAGCGATTCTGTTCACTAACAGCGAAATATCATATTAGTAAAAAGAAATCACAAATCACTGTTATTGTAGACTGTCAGTATAAATCACTATAACGATTCTGTTCACTAACAACGAAATATCCTATTAGTACAAAACTCACTAATCAACTGTTATTGTTGACTAGCAGTATAAATCACTATAGCGATTCTGTTCACTAACAGCGAAATATCCTATTAGTACAAAACTCACTAATCAACTGTTATTGTTGACTAGCAGTATAAATCACTATAGCGATTCTGTTCACTAACAACGAAATATCCTATTAGTACAAAACTCACTAATCAACTGTTATTGTTGACTAGCAGTATAAATCACTATAGCGATTCTATTCACTAACAGCAAAATATCATATTAGTACAAAAATCACCAAAAAACTCATAAAATTTAGAGAAATGTATGAAATCTTTATTTGAGTCGATAGAACGATCTATATAATTCAATGTTTAAAGATTATTTCATGTAAATGTTGACCGCGTCTACGCCTCAAATAGTTCATACGCTGGCTGCAATTTTGACATACTCTCTCCAACATATCGGCCGTCAATTGTGCTCAATTGTTTCGCGTGCTGTGTGGCATGTGACACCGTCTTGTTGAAACCACATGTCAGCAAAGTCCAGCTCTTCTATTTTGGGCAAAAAACAAGTTTGTAATCATTGCACGGTAGCGCTCGCCATTCACAGCAACGTTCCTGTCTTCGTCGTTTTTGAAAAAATACGGTCCAATGATGCCACCGGTCCATAATTCACACCAAATAGTGCATTTTTCGGGATGTATTGGCACTTCTTGCAATGCTTCTGTCTGCTCTTCACACCAAATACGGCAAATTTTGATGGTTCACGTATCCATTCAACCAGAAATGAGCTTCGTCACTGAATACAATTTTCCGATAAAAAAATTGGATCTTCATCCAACTTTGCCAGCGCCCATTCACCAAAAGAAAGCCGTTGTGGTAGGTCGTGTGTCTTCAATTCTTGCACAAGCTGTATTTTAAACGATTTTACACCCAAATCCTTCCGCAAAATTTTCCACGTAGTGGAATGACAGTGGTCCAATTGATGCGAACGACGCCGAATCGATAATTCACGGTCATCAACAACACTGGCGGATACAGCTGCGATATTTTCCTCTGTTCGCACTCTACGTATACGTGCTGGTGGTTTAATGTCCAATAATGTAAATTTGGTGCGAAATTTAGTCACAAGATTTCGAATAACCGCCTCAGCAGGTCGCCCAAATTGACCATAAAATGGAAGAAGTGCATGATGCACTTTCTTAACTGAGCATGACTTTTGATATTAAAATTCAACAGATCTGCAAGCGTTGTTCGTCTGTAAGTCGATTCATGGTTAAATTATAGACCAAACTGAACATGTTTGACAATAACATGTTACACGAAAACAGCTGAGCTGTCAAAAACAATGTTGCCAAAAAGAAAATTCCTGAAGAACCACCCTGTATTTACAAATTCGATTTATCTATAGGTTTAATATTTTATACGGTGGGTGCCGTAGCTCAGTGGTTAGTGTGTTCGCCTTCTGATCTGTAGGTCGTGGTTCAATCCCCGGCTGATGCATAACAAATTTAATATCGATAAGATTTTTCTTTCAAACGGTACCCACCTGTCGGCAAGCAATTGGCAATTCTTCCGACAGTAACAACTTGCCATGAAAAAGCTTCTTAAAGAACTCTGTGACAAAGCTCAGAAAAAGTGATGTCACAAGTGTTCTGCCGTTCGGAACCGGCTAAAATAAGTAGGTCCCTTCTAATATTGTCCAAAATTTAAGACGCACAACAGTAATGGAAGAGAAGCTCGGCCAATGAGCCCTTTGGGGCTTTAAGTGCCACATATTTATTTTTTTATTTTTTTTAATATTTTATAAATCATCCGATCTGTAGTATTCTTCTCATTCCAGCAATGATTTTGTTCTTTTCTCTTCATCTATTACACTGAATAAGTATTTTAAAAAACTTCATATATTCTTCATATATTCATATATTTTCTTGCCTTTAAGTATTATGATTATACTACGAATGAATATCAATACATCAGTATATGCACTACAAATATACGATATAACAATGTATATAGCAGGCATATAATAAATTACGGTAAAAATACTAGTAGCTAAAACCCTCGCGGAAGCGACATTCTTGTCTGGTTATGGGTTTGCGCTACAAAAATTGTTTGCCGGTTATGAATGATTACCAAGTGTGGTGGCTGACTGGGTACCATTTTTGGAAGCTTTCATGCAATTCGTTGTTATAGAAAATGTAGAAAAATGTCAATCATAACAGGCAGAAGAAGAAATTGTGTAAAAAATTCAGATTTCTAAAGCATATACATTAAATATTTTTTAAATTATGAATTTTTTAATGCATATTGTCAAATGTGATATTTATTTAAGTATGTATATGTATAGTAAATACACACACACAGAGTTACTTTTATATGCAGTATACAGAAAAACTTTGTTCTGTACTAAATGACATAGTTAAGTTGCATAAATAGGTGAAATGTCATTCATTGCGCTCAATGCATATTACCACCATCTACCTACCTCTCTGCTAAACATAATTCAGAAATGCAAGAATAAAATGGTGCTTATTATATTGATGAAAAGGAAATATAGTATAAATGCCATACTTCAGTGTGTACTAGGTACCGAGCTGCTTGTCATGTCAATATAAAGAAATAATCAATGATTTAATATATTGCAAGTATGTAAGGTAGTCAGGCACCTAGGTGAAAATTCATTATAAGTTTAGTATGTAAAAATGTATTCATCTATTTACGTAGGCATATTACATTTTACTTGTTTAACATTTACAGGCAATCGAATAAAACAAAAAAAAAAACCAAAAAGAAAGTAACTAGACAAATGAATATCTTGTATATTTTTTTGGAAGAAAGTCAAGCATTATAACTCGCTTTCCATCCTCACATATCAATCTCAATTCAAAAAGGTAATTTTGTCAACAACAACAACAATAACAATAAAACACCAAACCAAATTTCATATTTTATTTGGTGCGATTGAACGTGATGTTCAAAATGTCACGCACAAAAACACCGTGCTTCGACTCACTAATGTATGCAGCATATATGTTATGTATTTATATGTGTATAGTGTGTACCTGTAAGTATAACCCTAAATATTGTACAATAAATACCCAACGAGAAAGTGGGGTACACTAAGTGATCGCTGGGAGTGATATCCCTTCGCTATAATCACCTTTCTTCAATTGACCATGAAAAGCTACCGAAAAAGCTCGGTGAAAAGCTCAAGAAAGTGCTAAGCTGCAAATTGGTATATAACTTTATTTTCTAGAGTGAAGGGATGAGTTTTGTGAAAGGATAAAATCGGCTGAAAACTACGGCTTAGTACTTCCCATACAAAAGTATGTTCTTGAATTTGTTTTTCTCATTTTTTGCACGAAAATATAAAGCTACCAAATTAATATTTAGTGTGCAAAGTTCCTCTTAGCACATAATTAATATAATAAAAAAAAAAAATGGGCGGAATCGAATAAAAACCAATATCACCTCCCATACAAAAGTAAGTTTTTGAAGGAGTTTTTCTAAATTTTCGCACGAAAATGTAAAGCTATAGAATTAAAACTTGACATAAAAAGTTACTCTGAGTACAAAATGGATATATTTGAAAATGGACATAATTGAATGAAAATCACGTCTACCTTCCATACAAAAGAGTACAAAATGAATATATTTGAAAATGGACGTAATATGATGAAAACCACGCTTACCTCCCATACAAAAAAGTACTGAATGGATATATTAGAAAATGGAAGCAATTTGATGAAAACCATGCCTACCTTCCATACAAAAGAGTACAGAATGCATATATTATATTTAAAAAAAACACGTATTTTGATGAAAACCATGCCTACCTCCCATATAAAAGAGTAAAGAATGGATATATTTGAAAATGGACGTAATTTGATGAAAACCACGCCTAACCACACCTACCTTACATACAATGCTATGTTGTTGAATATATTTGACGCAGGAAAATGTAAAGATATAAGGATGAAATTTGATACCTACCAATTATATTTACTAGTTACTAGACATATTCGGAAATGAGGTGAATCGGATAAAAATCACGCTCGCCTCCCATACAGGTTTATGCTTATTTTATGTATTGGATTGGCAACTAAGTAAGTGCCGATTTTATACAAAGATGTTTCTAGTTATACACATATTTTTAATAGCTTTTGTCAACGTTATAATTGTTTCTTTCTAACATTGGTTATCTGTCACGTTTTCCCTTGCTTCAAAAGTAAATTGCACATATTTTTGTTTGAAGATGGTAATTTGGGATCAATTTGTGTATGAAAGCATTGACAATTACTTCGGCAATTTCTTAGTTGCCAACCCAATATATATGCTTTCGTACTTTTTTAAAAAGTTTGTTGCATAACACATAAATATATATTTTAAATAAATTGTTATTACCTATAAATAACTTATATTTTTTGAAAAAAAATTTTGTTCGCCCCCGACCCATTTTAACATTCATAGGAAATATTACAAAAAACTGCCAAAGTTAGGATTTATTCAAAATCAATGATAGCATTTTATGAAATTTCAAATTTTAAAAAAATAAATAAATAAATATGTGTCACTTATAAGCCTCGAAGGACTCTTCCATTAGTGTTGTGCGTGTTAACTTTTTGGACAGTCTTAAAAGGGACCTACTTATTTTAGCCGATTGCGAACAGCAGAATTCTTGTTACATCATTTTTTCTGAGTTTTATCAAATTATTCGGGATAATTTCGTTGCATGCCGTAAGTGATAGTCACAAATACCCGAGGTGGTCCCGTCCACATCTCCGTGGTAATTAATAATCGACAACGATTTTATTTTTTTCAAAGTATGGTTGTCTATCTGTCATGAAGTAGGGTATATAAGGATCGGTATTACCGAATTTAAGCTTTCCTAATTTTTTGTTTTTCATTTCATATAAATGACTATGAAGAACTTGAAGTTTTTAGTAAATTTTTAGCCTCACATATTTTGCCTACCGAATACCAACATTGTATCTAAGTACAGTGTGTTGTATACAATGTTGCTTCGATGAGGCCATATTCCCATTTAAGCAACATGTTGACAAACGAAATGAGAGTCTACTTGCTAGAGAGAGTTCCTTTGAAAATTCACATTTTCGGATAATGATGCTTTGCGTCGCATGACGCCGATGTTCGTTCTTCATTGGAGTCACATCCGGGTAACGTAAGTGGCAATTTTCAATTCAATCGATAAAAACCATATTATTTGCGAACTTTTGACTTTAGTTTGATTCAATAAAATTCATTTATAAATTATTGAAAATATCCACCAATTCAATTGATCGACCCTGTATGTATAATTGCGTTTACGCAAAAACATATTGGAAATCGAATAAAATAAATTGCTATTATTTGTTTATGCATTTAACTAAATCAGTACCATAATCAAAATTAAGCAGAATGAATGTTGCATATACACGGCAAATAGGGATGTATTCAAAAAGAAATTAATTGTAAATATAAATAAATACCTAAATATCATAAACATGTAGTATTCAAGTACATTTTGATGGATGGAACGGATATAATAAGTTGTATACACTTAAATATGTAGCTTGCATTTAGCAATTTAAATGGTTATTTAGTTTTAAAGTACAAGAGTCCAAATGGTATATATGTACATAGATACATCCAAATTCATTCGAAATACTGTCAGTGACGTAAATCCATAATTGTTTATTCAAACTCTTTCACTTAAATAGTCAAATCAAAATCTTATTGTAGACAGTCGATGTGTACTGTTGATGTGTTGTAGAAAAATAAAATTATTATAGACATTTGTACATACTCATGCCATCTACATACATATAGTACTTGTCAATATCCTGTACACCTCACACGTACATGATTGCATAAGGACATACATACAAGGAGGTACATATTGAAATACCTTCATGCATATACGTATGTAGTGTATATAGCCGGTGTGTGTGTCTCAACAATATTGTTCTATAACGATTTCATTTAAACGCCATGAATGAACTCCTTGACACAATTAGCGACACATTTCTACTTAATAAACAAGTCTACAACTATGTATGAGAGCATATGTAGGTTCATTAAGCCGTGGCAGGCATCTTGGAAAAATATGTATATATCAGGTCAGTCGTTAAGTTCGTGCGTTTTTCTTAGGTGGTTTTAAAATAAATAAAAAATATCTTCCAAAAGTTTAGGCAAATTTTTAATTCTCTGCTAAAAAAAATTGTTTGTCCTTGGAGCCAAAATACGTGTCCCTTTTTATAGCTTCTTTTGAGATGTGTAGTTCTTATTACTTAAATGGGACTGAAGTCCGCGGAAAAAATGATAATCGCAAGGTGCATTATCCGGAGAGTAGTATGGTGGTGGGGCATTATCTCCCATCCGTGCTCGTTCAGCTTGCCTAAGGTCTGTCTTGCAGTATGCGGTCTTGCGTTGTCGTGGTGAAACAAAACTTTGCGTCTATTGACTAAAGACGGTCGATTTTTTTCAAGTGCTTCATTCAGTTTGGATAGTTGATGGCAATAATAATCAACTGTGATCGTCTGGTTTGGTTCCAGCAGATTAAAATGAATGATAACGGCCATTTTTCGTCACCAGTAACAATAGGGTTCAAAAAACTCTCATTTTCAAGCCGCTGCAGCAGCTGAGAACACACATTCACTCTCTGTTGAAGGTTAGTGACGGAAAGTTTATGCGGAACCGATTTGCCCAGCTTTGAAACATTGCCCAATTGAACCAGGTGTCTGTAAACAGTTCCATGTGATGAATTTAACATTCCAGCCATCATGTCGACTGTCAAACTTGGCTCAGCTTCCACGAGTTCCAGGATTACTAGAGCGTGGGGCATCCTCAACGTCACAATCACCACTTCGGAATTTGAAAAACCACTTTTGCGCAGTCCTTACACTCACGGTATTCTCCCAATGAGTTGCGTTTATTTCTGCAGCAGCAGTTGTTGCATTTTTTCCACTTTTATACAAAAAAAAAATACAAAATATGCCTCTTTATACTCGTTCGAAGATTCGATTTTATTTTTTAACAACGCGTACTTCTATCCGCGATTAAAATCACTTATTGAATGCACAATACATCAGTGAAAATAAAAATAGTTTCGTTATTACCCACAAATCATTTTTTATATGCAAAAAGCGAATATTGTGAAACTATTGAAAAAATAACGCACGAACTTTGGACTGACCTGATATATATCTAAGTCGGTTTCACTTTTATAAATGAAGCACCTGTGTACCTATTATTATATTTTTATCAACATTACTGACAATTATAAATTACAAAATTAACGTTTAATTGGAAAATTTATTTGATTTTGAAGTCACAACGACTTTAAGAAACAAAATATATAGCCTAGTCGATACCGCACTAACAAATCGGGCATCAAATAATAAAAATGTTTTCGACACTTTCGAGGTAATTGATTTCAAGCAATTAAATCATATTGCAGTTTTTCTTGTGATACGGTCTAATGTACATACAATGTATGTACACATGTATGTATGGGTACAATTGATGTGACATATGGGAGGAAGCATGTCATTAAAGTGCCAACACTGAAGACTTCACTCACCCACATATAAACACACACACACACACACACCTACACCCACACAAATTCATACACAAACTCCCACACACGAAAAATTTACATACACATACACTACTACATATATGTATATGATTCTCATAACCATACACGAGAACATAGGCGTGTATACACATTTATACGCTAACTAAAAATATCTAAGCGAAAGACAGCCGAAAGGAAATTAAAAGTCGATACACTTCAAATTATATTGTAATATGTACAGTACTTATAAATTGGAAAATGTTAAAAGTATGACGACCATGACGACCTTAAAACAAAGTCAAGCAAAATCAAGTCGAGTAACGTGTTGCTACTGCTGCTGCTGCCTGCCTATAAATATGCGAGTATGTACATATTTATTAATTGATAATAAAATATAATGTCGTTTACAAGAAGAGGCCAATTCAAATTATCGATTTTCACAGTTAACAATTTCACGGTTTATTGCTCACAGGATTCTGATATATACATTAAGATGGCTCTTATTTAGAAAAATCTAAAAATATTCAATTTGATAAAAAAAAAAACTATAAAATAGAAAAATAAAAATATATAATTCAATTCATTTCGATTGATGGAATCACTGATGAGCCCTAAAGTTGGAGAGAAGTATTTTTGAATCACATGCTCATTATTTAAACATAACATCTCTCCTACATAGCAGTGAATTGTAGAACCGACGATTATTTATTTTCCTTCCGCAACATTTCGCTCCAACATACTTGAGCGCTATCTTCAGCCCTTCGGTATGCAGCCTTACAAAATTGAAAGTCTTATAAAATTTAATCCCATCGCTCAAAGTAGCCACCTCTAGAGAGGTATGTTATGCTATGTTATTGTGATTGCCCACTCTCGTGAGGGAACACACTTAAGCCAGAAGGGCTCAGTGTGGTACCACCGAGCTTCTCTTTTAATACTGTTGTGTGTCTTAAATTTGACCACCATTAGAAGGGACCTGCTTATATTAGCCGGTTCCGAACGGCAGAACCCTTTTGTTACATCACTTTAACTGAGTTTTGTCACAGAGCTCTTTTTAAGTAGCATTTTTGCAAATTGGTACTGCCGGGAAAAATTGTCATTTCTTGCCGACAGGTGGGTACCGTTCGAAATAAAAATATTTTCGATATCAAATTTTGTTATGCTTCAGCCGGATATTGAACCCACGATCTACAGATCAGAAGCCCAACACACTAACTACTGAGGTACGGCACCCATTTCTAGAGATAAAATGAATGATTAACTCCCATTAATTTTGTCTCCCTAACATTTATACAAAACAGGCTTACCTCCTTTCTCCCCCCTTTAGGGAAGCTTCTCTGCATATTTGACACGTGGGCGTCCCACAATGGTAAAACACAATATATGACTATCCCGGCAGGTATGCTCTCGAAAAATGTTTAGAAAAAATTATTAATACGAGTCGATCATACATTTAACCTCCCGAGTGACAATATTTTGTGATTAAATAATAAGAATTATATTGAAAAATCATTTTTCGCAAGATTTTGCAAGAAACACAAAGGAATACTTCATTCGGTCGGCATGCTTGTTTCAGCATAACTGCACGAAAGTTTATCCGATTTCAATTGATTCTGTTTGTGTTGGAGGATTTCCTCATTCCTGAGCTTTTGAAAATGCACTAAAAGTTGCAATATTTTGAATTCGGCAGCAGATTTTTTATAAACCATTGATGCAAAATTTAGGTTAGCCGAAGCCATACAGAGAACAGAGGTCCACATCGATACCAGATCAGAATCCTAGTTCAGCGGTTATAAGCATCACTTAGGATGCGCGTGTCATTTGCAAATCTTAGAAGGGACTCAAGTCCAATCTCAGGAATATTTCTCAATCTGTCAAAACTGGTAGCCCTCAGATTTTTCAATCAAGTTCTCAAGAGAGCCAGACAAAAAAAAATACTTAGTAGTTCATATTTTTCAAGAGCGTTTTGTGAAAAACAAAAAGGTTGAAATCTATTTTAGAATTTTAAAAGGTTTTTTTAAAAATGATTTACTCCACGAATAGCCTTCTAAAAAATTTGTGTTCAAAATATTTCTCACACATATTGAGAGCCATCCTAACGTCCCTTTTGGCATTATATATATATTTTATGATGCCATTTAAAATATATTTGTCATACGTGAGGCAAATATATGCTGTATATATGCATAGAGTTATACAATACATTTAAGTAGGTATGCTGAGATTTGTGATGAAAAGTGAGAAATGTTTTAACGAAAGTCTTCATAAAATAATAAAATATGTAACGTACGAGTACATACGAGTACATATATGTACGTACAAAGTTGCATTACGAAAATATAGCACAAAAACTTGGGCTCGATAAAGTTCACTATCATTGCTAAAGGTCCCACGGGTGTGATGAAAATATGATCCCATAAGAAGTATTAAGCTGTGAACAATAACAATCTTACCAGTAAATTTACACATTCATCACTTATACATACATACATAGACATACCTATATACATATGAATGTCTCATTTTGAGCAATTCATTCTATGGATTAATGAAAAAGTTAAAAATATTGTTGTGAACATATTATATGTCACTAGGTGGTTCAATAAGTCTGTGGAAAATTATATTAGGAGTTAATTTTTTAACAAAATTCGACTTTATTTTTCAATAGTGTTAGCACGATACACTTCATCCGACGCGGAATCGTCGGATGAAGTGTATCCAATTTTCTATCTATCCCTTTCAAAAAAATATAATTTCTCAAGACCTGCCAAATAGGCGTCAGTAGAAGCTTCAACGTTTTCATTAGACTCAAATCTCTGTCCAGCCCGCTATCTTTTTAGGTTTGGAAACAGATAAAAGTCCCATGTAGCAAGGATATAGGAGAATAAGCCGGATGATCAAATAGTTCGAATCTCAATTCCATGATTTAGCCATGGAAACTACGCACTTGTGAACCGCTGAATTGTCCTGATGAAACAGCACATTTTTCTTTAACGAACCAGGACGTTTAACAGCGATTTCTGCCTTCAGTTTATCCAATATTGAGAATAATGTTCCTCATTCCTTGGTTTTTCCTTTTTCAATGTAGTTAGTAAGAATTATACCTTGAGAATCCCAGAAAACAGTGGCCAACACCTTCCCAGCCGATTGTTGTGCCTTCGGACGTTTTGTAGCAATTCCACCGGCAGCAAACCATTGTTTTGATTGTTGTTTGCCCTCAGGAGTGTACTGATGAATACAGGTTTCATTAACAGTAATGAAACGACGCTTAAATTCAGTTGGATTGCGTTTAAACTTCTCGGAAACACTGTTTTGAAATACGCACAAGTTCATGTTTTTGATTGATTGTGAGCTCATGCGGCACCCATCTTGCTGCAAGCCTTTTCATTTGTAAATTCTACTTTTACTTATTCTTCTTCTTATGTGGCCATAACAATCGATGATCAATTTAGGCCAAACATATAATGCGGCGTCAGTCTTCTATGTACTTCGCTTGCTGGCGCCAATTGGATATTCCAAGCGCCGCAGGTTACACAACACTTGGTCCTTCCAACGGAGGTTTGGTCTTCCTCTTCTGCTGCGTCCTCCAGCGGGTGCCGACTTAAATACCCTCTTCGCTGGAGCGTCTTCTTCCATTCGCTCGACATGACCAAGCCAGTGTAGCCGCTGGATTTTGATTCGCTTGACTATGTCAATGTCAGCGTACAGCTCATACAGCCCATCGTTGCACCTCATTCGGTACTCGCCTTCAACGCAAATAGATCCGAAGATCCTGCGCAGATCTTTTCTCTCGAAAACTCCAAGCATCCTCTTATCCGCGGTGGAAATTATCCTGGCTTCTGTGCCATATATTAGGACAGAAATAATGAGGGACTTGTAGAGTGTAATTTTCGATCTTCCAGAAAGGGCTCGACTACTCAATTGCTTAGTGAGCCCAATGTAACACTTGTTAGCAAGAGTTATCCTACGCATATTATTGTTAATGCTGGTTTCAAGATAGACGAAGTCCTTCACCACCTCGAAAATGTAATTGTCAACAGTGACGTGTTGTCCAAGACGTGGGGACTCTTTGTTTGTAGACACTAGGTACTTCGTCTTGCCCTCGTTCACCGTAAGACCCATTCGACGTAACTCTCGTTCCAATTCTCGTTCTCTTCAATCTTATTATGGTGAAAATTATACCAGCTGCAGATTTACGACATAATGGCACTATCTTCAACAAAAGTGTCATGCTGTTGGCGTATGGCCAACTCGCGAGTAGTCAGTGCAGCATTCTCTGAATTGGAACGAGTGTCACGTCGAATGGGTCTTACAGCGAACTTCTCCAAAACACTGTTTTGAAATGTGCACACGATCACGTTCTTGATTGATTATGAGCTCATGTGGCACCCATCTTGCTGCAATCTGTTTGCATTTGTAAATTATTATGCAAAATTGAAACTGTTACCGACTGACAACCTCATAGTGTGAGTAATCTCACGCACTTTGATTTTTGGTTGATTCAAAATCAGAAGAGAGCGTCTTTTTCTACTAAACTGGTCGATCAGAAAGAGCCCGAGCCCTAAAAGCTTCCGAAATAGTTTTTTCTGAGCATTTTTTTGTGCTCGAAAAGAGCTCTAAAAATTTTGTGAAAATAGTATTTTCTGAGCCATAAAATAGAAAGCATTTGAATAGAAAGCTATCTCCCTATTGTAACAGATGCGGTTTTTTAGAGAGAGCAACGAACGAATAATAATAATTGATGCGTATAAGTGAACGACAGTTATCCATGCTTCATAGTCAGATGTCAACTGATCAGCTTTTGTGGTATTAAGCGCTCATTCGCTAAATAATGCTTTTTAAGACTCTTTTTAGAGTCATTTAAGAATCATTTTGGGAGCGCTCTGAAAACGCTCTTTATTTTCACACTTTTAGGACTCCTTTTTATGAGCGCTTATATTCTGGTTTGCTCGTAGGACCACAACGAAATTCAGTATATCATATCTGAATAGTTCCAATTGTTGGAGAAGAGTCCAGATAATATTTATCAAGCTTTGATTTGCTTTCTATTATGGTTTTTGCGCGCAAAAAATAATATTTTATCAATACATGAAATTCACTATTTTACATTTTTTAAAAAAGATTAGACCTTCGATGCTGTTTATGACAAAAAAAAAAAAGTATTTCTACTGCTTCGATTGACATGAAATTTTGACAGTCGTTATTTGAAGGTTAGTAGAATCAGAAAAAAATATGGATTTCGAGCTACTTTGAGATGGTTGATATAATCTTCACTGACTTATTGAACCACCTGATATGTTACTTGCTCTTCCTGTACTCGTAAAAGTGAAATTATCTTATGCTATAAGAATATTTTGTATGTAGTATCAACCATGCAGCTAACGACACTTTCCAATTATTCAACGTACACAAAATAATTAATTGTACTCTCGATGTCAGTGAATTCACATGCTCATTAACTATGAAATCATAAGTAAGTAAGTAAGTAAGTAGTACTACATACAATATACACGATATGTTGAAATGTGCTTACGCAATTCTAAAAAAGTATAACGCTAGTTTAATATACTCTACTACAGGAGACAAATAATGAAACTATTTACCCACGACAGTGATTAGAGTTGGTATGAATTTATGTGCATTTGTGAAGAAATTGTATCTGTTGTAGTTATTAATATGATTGTTCAAACAAAGAAGTCTAAACTAACTGAAGCATGACATTCAAATATTTATATTGTATATTCGTTGGAATAAAGTCGCATATAGTTGTATGAATTGGTGGGGGCAAATTATGTTATATATACAATTGATGCTCTTAAACAGCAAATTCACATTGAGATCAAATAATTTTGGAAGAGAACGCCAAACAGTTTGACGAGAAAACTCCATAAAAAGAAGCACTTCCGGTGTTATACATTTTTTTTTTTTTTGTTTTCTTTGTTTTTGTTATGTATTATTTTTTTTTAGACAAACATATAGAAATCCATATATTATATCGAGTACAAGAGCTATATTTACATATACAGGGTGATTTTTTAGCAACTTTCTTTTTGGCAACACTGTTTTTGACAGCTCAGCTGTTTTCGTGTAACATGTTACTGTCAAAGATGTTCAGTTTGGTCTATAATTTAACCATTCGTTCATTCATTTTATGATCAGTTTGGGCGATCTTCTGAGACGGCTATTCGGAATGTTGTGACTAAATTTCGCACCAAATTTACATTATTGAACATTAAACCACCATCACGCATACGTAGCGTGCGGACAGAGAAAAATATCGCAGCTGCATCCGTCAGTGTTGTCGTTGATCGTGAATTATCGATTCGGCGAGCGTTCGCAGCAATTGGGCCTCTGTTACTCCATTACGTGGACAATTTAGCGGAAGGATTTCGGTGTAAAACCTTTTAAAATACAGCTGGTGCAAGAATTGAAGCCACACGACCAACCACAACGACTATCTTTTGGTGAATGGTGGGTGCTGACAAAGTTGGATAAAGATCTATTTTTTTTATCGGAAAATTGTGTTCAGCGACGAAGCTCATTTCTGATTGAATGGATACGTGAACCATCAAAATTGCCATATTTGATGTGAAGAGCAGCCAGAAATATTGCAAGAACTGCCAATGCATTCCGAAAAATGCACTGTTTGGTGTGAATTATGGGCCGGTGGCATCATTGGATCGTACTTTTTCAAAGAAGAGAAAGCCAGGAACGTTACTGTGAATGGTGAGCGCCCAAAATGGAAGAGTTGGACTTGGCTGACATGTGGTTTCAACAATACAACGCCACATGCCACACAGCACGCAAAACAATGGCCCAGTTCTGAGGCGATTTCGGCGCACAGTTTATTTCACGTTTGGGGTCGGTCAATTGACCGCCTAGATTGTGCGATTTAACGCCTTTAGACTATTTTTTGTGGGGCTATGTTAAGGCTCATGTCTATAGCAACAAGCCCGCAACAATTGACGGACTGGAAGCCAATATTGAAGAATTTATTCGTGAGATATCCGGTCGATATGTTGACCCAGGACCCAAATTGGACCCAGGCGCAGCTACGGTCAACATTTACATGAAATAATCTTTCAACATTGAATCATATATGTAGATCGTTCTATCGACAGACATCTATCGATTTCAGATATTTCTCTAAATTTTATGTGTTTTTATTTTTAAAATCAAATCCAAAGGCTCTTAAAAAATCACCCTGTACCTTAATGGATATAGTATTTATGTAAATATGAGTATACAATACATACAGATCATGCAGGTGGAAGCTGTCTTTAACTCTTTCGAAGGCTGTCTGGGTTAAGCGTGTGTGTGTAAGCGATTAATATATATTGTATATACTTAATTTAGAAGAAATTACGTGGCATCGTATATAGAAATATTGTATATTGCTGAAATAAATAAATAAGCAAAATAAATATTTTCACACACAGTACCAGAACAGAGATGGCAAATATTCCATATAAAATACAGCACAAAATTGTGAACAGGAAACGAAATTCAAATGAATTCAATATTCCACTAAAGTAAATACGTAGCAACTAAATAAATTAATTAAAGCGACACTTATGTAGAGTATCTACTACATAAGTGTATAGAATCTATGTTCATCACATAAGCTTCTAAAAATTAAGCGTTTTCTTGTGCAGAGCACGTGATGAAAACAACAGATGGTCGAAAAATACACATCAATATATGTATGTGTGTGTGTATCTATGTATAATACAAATTCGTTGAGTGTTAAAAACAAAACAACAAAATACGATTAAGATACTGCGTCGTACTGAGAAGAGTCAAATTAAAAAGTGATATACACGCTTAACTAAAGTAAAATTGATAAAGTCATATTTATAGGAGAGTCGATATCTAAAAATACAACTTTTAGATACGACACGACATGCCAAACGATATGGACATTTAGGCGGTGGCGACAACAGTGATGACAACAGCATCACTAGCAGCAGCAGCATGAGCTTCAGTCTATCAGACAGACAACGCCTTGTGTGTGTGTGTGTATTATTGAATGGTGTGTGTGTGTGTGTATAAAATATCAAAACACACAATTATATGGCAATTATATCTGTTTCATGTTTTCATAATCCATTAGTGTTCTGTTGTAATTTAAATCGATATTTTGCTGATGCAAAAATTTACTCATTTTTTTTTTTATGTACACTTTTAACATATTTTTTATATAATCAAATACGGTTTAACAACATCAGCGAGGTTTGAATTTTATTCTGTTTATTCTTGCTTTTCTTCTTCTTCCTCATACACACACATACCTGCTCATAGTCGGAATACCAACCCACCCCCCTTGGTCTTGATCATATTTATTCATTTTAATCTTCAAACATGTTTTAAAGATAAAGCAGCAACAGCAGCACTTTTACGCATCCGAAGAGATTGAAACTTAGGGATGAGTATGAACTGTTACTACCCAAACAAAAAAAAAAATAAAATAAAGAAATAGAAAAAAAATTCATAAAGGAGGAAACGTGACTTTTTGTGAAATTTTTGCTTTGGTATGTTGTCAGTTTTCTCATTCTTCCGTTTTGTACAGGAAGTAATTATTTTACGTTTACAGTATTTGCCAACACACACACACACACACACACATACATATTTACACGCATTCTTATGCAAACGCATAGGTATGTATTTTCTTAGAATTCGAAAATTGTATCCTTAGCAAGGAAAATATTTTGCATATTTTCAAAATACAATATACCTATCTAATATGATAAGTAAATCGCACATATGTATTCGTTAGAAAAAAAATTACATGGCAGCAGGACTTAGTAGGTAACTTAGACATCAATTCGACATAAATTTTTTAATTTTGATTGACTTAACGGGGAATAGGGTTTTTTAATTTTTTTTTAATGAATTCATAATATCTCAAAAATGTGTCTAAATTTCAAATTAATCGAAGCAAAATTGACGAAGTTATAATTATTTTTATACCTGTCGGAATCTGACTGACTCCATGCGTATAGGCCAGAGCAGAGCAGGAAGCTGAAAAACCAAACAAAAGAAGGCCGAATACATCGTAGACAAGAGCAAAAAGATGCTTTAGATGCGTTTTCAAAGTCGGTGTCCCTCATAATTTCAAAACTATTGCATCGATAGTTTCGAAATTTTGAACATTATTTGTGTACATAATTTACGAGATAACGCTAGAATTAATATTTTTCATTTTACAATAACAAATTAAACGATTTTTTCACAAAAAATTACGCTTTTTCCTTCAAAGTGTTCCCAAAAAGCGGAAAATTGAAATTTTGAAAGTCCCCTCCAACATTACCTGTGCAAAACGATTATCTAACGATATAATTTTGATTTTTTTGATTTCAGATGATCCAACACCGATTTATGAGGGACACCACAATTCAACTTTTTTCCGAGACACTCCAGAATAATTGCTGTCATTGCCGTATTTTTTAATATTTCTCCATGAAATTTTTACACATTATTCTTCAAATTCCATACTATAATGTGGTTTTAGTAAATAGATTTTAACTAACATTACAAAAATGTACCTTTTTACACGAATTAACTTTATTCCACTGTCCAAAAAGGGCGCAGACATTCCTTTCATAGGCCCAGAACCCTTCTCCGGGCTAAACAGTAGCTTCATGAATAACTTAATATATGAAGAGGAAAAGAGTAGTCTAACCGATTACTGGAGAGACCAAACAGGCATGCGGCAGTGAAAAAGATTCATTGACCCTAAACACATCAAACTCTACACTAAACTATTAACAGGTCATTGTAAACTTAATTACCACATGTAGAAAATGGGTGTGGTTAACAACGATCTCTGTCGACTCTGTATTGAAGAGCAGGAAACAGCAGAACACGTTCTATGCAATTGCCCAGCTGTGACTAGACGCAGACCAAACTGCTTAGGCAACGGTTTCATAGTTCCCTGGAACCTAGTTAAAATCAATCCCACACCAGTGACAAGATTTATAAATAGTCTTGAGATCTGCTTGATAGAGAATAAGGCTACACAAAAGATCTTCAGGTCGCGGTGCTTCATAGCCTTCTTAATAATAATAAATAATTATTCAACAACAGCGATTAACAAGTAATTATACTTTAAAACGGAATTATAATGATTTTTCTTTTCTCATGCCTCAAAATTTTATTCACGAATATTTATTTTTATTAAATTTGGCCGAATTTGAAGAGAAAGCTCTTCCAATTATGGGAGATTTTTTGCAAAAATTTTTTCGAATTTGTTTCACTTATTCGATTTATTAAATAACAAGTTACGATAAAAATAATCCGATTAATTAGACTAAAAAGTATATAATTTTTTGTTTTCAATTTAAAGAAGCTAGGTTTTTAAATCTATTAATAAAAATATGCGTCTGAATTTATTTAAATACCAAAATTAAACTAAAAGGGAACATTTTTTGATTAAGCAACATTTTGTTGCCCCGAATAATCTGTTTATTCAAATTTCTTATTAATGAATAATTCGATTAATCCAAAACAAATGACCAAAAAAAATATTCGTTTAATCAGATTAATAATCATATCACATTTTATCCAATTCAAAGAACACAAGTAGATGTTTAAATCTGTGAATAAAAGTGTGTTTCTGAATTTTTAAATTTTACAAACTATGAAATACTAAAGGTTAGAATTTATCAAAATTCTATTACACAGCACAGCCTCAACTTATAGAGGTATGTTTATCGAAATACTCATTGATCATACCTGATTTCTGCTGCATATAAGATGAAGCAGCCGCGTTTTATTCTATACCCTTACTTAGCTAGTACTAATAGCTACATGGCAAAACAACAACAAATTGCGTATAACAATAGGAGCTAAGTCTACTTAGCATGTTGCTTATGTTCAGTGCTACCAATTACTTTATTTTACTAATTTCTCTACTCTCCAGGGATGTTACTTATTGATATCTGTGTTTTAAATGTACAAAAAAAAATTATAAATAGTCTAAGAAGAAGAATTTTCTAACCAAATTATTTCACTATTTTTGATATATTTGATCAATTATAAGAAATCAGTTTTGAAAACTTAAAATCTATGTCATTCTATTAGCACAAAGATAGCAAGTTGTCGAATAAAACTCACATATTATGTCGTCATTATTGACGCAAAATATGAAATTGTTGCAGCTAAATTTTATGCTCAATCTTATTGATTTTTTTTTTTTTAGAACAATACCAATACATCTTTTAATGGACTAATAATTAAATAATTATTAATAATAATTATTTAAGACATGATATTGGGTTTTAGATCATACACAGATTAATATCTCAGAAATCTCATAGTAATTATAACTTATATACATGCAAATATATGCATATGTAAGCATTAATATTATTGCTGAATGACCATATCAATGCAAATAATTTTAAATAATTATTCCTATATACCTACGATACCATACTTTCAGCGAATATACATAATTTTCAATTCTTTAACACAAGCATAAATACCTTCGCACTTAATCCAGTGTCGACAAAGCATATGTGGGCGTGGTGCATCACTTCTTTGTGCGCACGAGAGAAACTTGCAGCACGATTTATTGTACTTATGCACCTACATACTATGAATATACACATACATTAAGATGCCTCACCAAAAAAAGTTGCTGTATTTGTGAGCTAATCTTTTTGAAGGGGCCTTTGTTTTCACTGTGTCTGAGATATTTTCTAAAAACTTGATGCTATTTTGCTATTATCTGAGAAGATTTATAGAAATCTCGATTATTAGAGATATTTTCAAAAGGGCTATTTCATGAATGGATTTCTCTTGATTCGAAATATTTTGGTAGACATCATAAAATAAACCAAACTACATGTTCGTTGATAAAACCAACAATTTATATCTTTTTTTTTCAATGGAGGGTGAGTCTCCTTAACATACATATGTATATGAATGCAGGCAAGAGACAAGCCGATGATGATGACGAAAACAAAATTGCTAAAGCAAAGACTGTAATGTGTATGTGTACTATATTGATATGTAGTAATTGGTTGACAAGCTCTATGAATACTATAGAATAATACATAATACGCGGGAGGTTAATACCATAAAATGAGGCGACAGTATGATTATTTTATTGTTGTGGCTTTTATTGTGTTCATATTGTTTTGTTGTATATTTTATAAGAACATACACATATCCAAATGTATGTATATATGTTTGTACTCTTTTATTTTTTAACTTAAGCTTAACGACAATGTGTTGTATGTACTATACACTATACATACGAGTATGTCTCAATCAATGTACTGGTTACGTACGTACCGAAAGCATATTTAAGTAATACGAACAATTCTAACCACACACGACTACACGACTAATAAGTAGGGGTACAACAAAGCACATGCTTGGTGTTCGAGGAGTGCGTAGACGAGGGATATCAAAAGCGGTTTCTACTTCTACTGCCGTTATTGCAAACGGAACACATAAAGTGTCTTGAAATGCCAAAGCAACTAAAACGATTGCTTAATTTCTATTTGAAATTGCTTGCTAAATGCTCATTAGAAGATATGCACATGCATACATATAACGTTCACATTGCGATATATATTATACCTACGCGTCAATGTCGTTTTTATGGTACTACTACATACAATGTCTAAACATTTTTCACTCGCACGTAATATGAAGTCATTATGGATTGTTTTAACTATTTATTGTACACTTGAAGCACGTAAATATTTTTGCGTGTATTCTTTCTTTGCTTCGTGCATTTCATGTGTTTCTTTCATCATATATTTATTACTCTCTTTCTCAAGCTGATTTTGTTTACACCATGCTCCAAGCCAAAATTTCGTAGTCACTACCAACATCGGCGTCACCGCTCTATACTCGTACTATAGTTACGTTGTCGCTAACACATTTTAGCTCTATACAATTTCATAGTTATTTATTAATAAATAAAAATAACAATCAGGTATAAGCATGATCACACGTACATACATACATGCAGACAAGGTATGTTTATATTCATATGTATATGTTTATTTATGCATATATATGTACATATGTAATACAAAGGTGCGTATTACAGAATATCATCACAATTCCTACGCCCAATTGTAGCACAATATAGATAGCTTCACGATAAAACAATGCGCTAATAAACAGGAAGTTGAAGCCCGGAATTTCAATAAACACATATCCACATACACATTCCCATTCGGTTAAGTCGTCAATTCCGTAATAACTATTTTTTCTTTCTTTTCATTCCTCCGCGATTGCAGCAAAAACAAAAATTTATTGCTTGCTGAAGCGATCAACATAGCGTCATTGCTCAATTTACGAAAACAATAATCAACTGCTTTGCGAAAAAATGACATAAACAAATGACAATGAACACTTCATAATAAATACATAACTATGTATTATAATATTAGTTAGATGTTGAGTATAGCAAAAGTGTTTGGTTGTTGTTGTTGTTTTCACACCTCCCACCACTTTTATCTACCCAGCAACACTTGCAGCCATAGTGCATAGCAGCAGTTTATTAGAAAAATTAAAGAGAAATAAAATCACTATATGTGTGCACACCTTACATATACACTTCCATGAAAAAAATTTACTTATTCCTGCATCCACTTTTTATAACTATTTTGATTTATCCGACACACTTATCCAATACATCCAAATCACATCAGTTTCGCGTATCGACTGAACGGAAAGTATAAAATGATTGCAAGTGGCATCTCATGTTGAATATACAAAAGTTTTGGCAGCACTTGATCAAACATTTCTGAATAACGCAGTGTTGTCATATTAATAGTTTTCCACTAAATTTTCAAATGATTTAAAAACAAAATTGTGAAAAATATTAATTACGAATAACAATTTAAAATGCTCATAAAATTAAAAAACAATTCATGCCAGTGCATCAACAAGTGTCGATTGAACATATGGTGTCTAGTTTTATGTATCGCATATTTATTCAAATAAAATCTTTATCAGCATAATCAAACATAAATGATAATTTCATGATAATAAAGGTGCGCTGCTTATTGTGCACTGAAAACATGCACGGAAAACAAAATAATAAGGTTGAGCCTATCATTCGACTCTCAGTGAATTTGACAGAATCAGCTGTTTGCGTGACATAATAATAGTCCCATTGTTTACAAAAATGATAGAAAGATAAAAAAGTTATAACCTAACCTCATTGCTGATAAACAACACATCAAATTTAAGTGTTCATTGTAATTATTTTTGTGTGTATTGAATATTAATATTTTATTTCTTATGTTCTCGCTGTAGTTATAATTGTTTAAAATGAATACAAATATGTACCGTTCGAAAGAAAAATCTTTTCGATATTAAATTTGTTATGCATCAGTCGGGGATTGAACCACGACCTACAGATCAAAAGGGCAACACAGTAACCACCGAGCTACGGCACCCACTGTCATTCTTGGAAAATATGGTTGATTATGTGGAGATACTACGAGAATGTTGGGCACAATACCGTTACATTCTAGTAACTCAGAAATGCTCAGCATACCCAACAACCAACCCAAATAACACAGATTTTCCTAAAAAATTCTAAACTTTTCATTTTTTTTTTCATTTATTATTTATTTTGATTTCGTTTAATCCGTATAGCATACTTGAAGCGTTCGCTGCTCCAGCAACATTGGAACATGACGACAAAGTGGCATCCGCAGCAGATGTTGCCGTGAAACGATTTTCTTGCACTATTTAGGAAAATTAAATGAATTGTTTTCTGAAGTATGCCATAATTTGCAATTCGAAATGTTGTCAAAAAGTTTAAAAAAGATAGAGGTAATATTAATGGAGGTTTCAACAATAATGCTGTTTGCGAGGGTTAATTTAATACTTTTTCATGGTACAAGCAAATGACTTTAGCAAGTCCGAAAAGTAATTGCATTATTAGATATTCCAAGTCAAATATAATTTAATTTCAAATAATATAACATTAATACAATATAATTTTTTTACGGCATTGCTTACGCAGAGCTGCAGCAAAAATTTGAACGTGAAATATTTATAACAAATATTAAAATATTGAGAGCAATAACAGAAAAACATTGAAATATAACATTAATTAAAACATTGATGTGAAAGAAAACAAAGAAATATATTGACAGCAAAACATTGAAAATGTTATATGCTTTGCCCAAATAATTCCGCTTTGTTCATGATCGTTTCGTCGGCAAAATAATTGAAAGTAAATGTGTTTATTCCTCAACACAACAACAATTCCATTAGTTTAAAAGCAGTAAGTGACATGAAAGAGAGGAAACAAAATGGCGCACATTTATAGTCAAAATTAAGTTCCAACTTAAATTTAGTATCGGCTTTTTGATAGATTTTTTAATGGGAAATATGTCAGAAATGTCGATACTAATAATAAATTGGCACTTAATGTTTACTATAAATACGCGCCAATGTGTTTAATTACATCAAAATGTAACCATGGCATAAATAAAAAGGTGCTGTTCTAATAGCTTGTTGTGGCGCAAGTGCTACCACCTGCAGTATTTGCGCCTTTGTAGTAATAGCTATGTTCGATAGCTATTAAAACAAGCAGCTGTTCGATAACAATTATAACTATAAATATTAAAGCCCGCTTTATCAGTTTTTGATGTCTTTTTTCTCTAAAATTTTATTAAAAACTGAAATATGACTATTACTCGTTACATTTTTCCCCACACCAATCCCAGATACAACCATCTGGTTTGGTGCAACCTAGCTCGCCAGGATATTGACGGCAGTACTCTTGCAAATCCACAAAATTGCAGGCATCATTAGGACACATATAATGGTAGCAATATGGGGAACAAGATTCACGAAGATTGCTTGCGCAACCGGAACAGTCCACAGTTTCTAAAAGGTATTAGAAGGAAATTATACATAGATACTGATCCAATCAATCATACCTGCATTGTCACAGCCTGGTAAAATACATGCTTCTAACGGAGGATTTGGTGGCATAATCAATATTGGTGGTTGATGTATGACCATCGATACCTTTAGATAGATTATTGGATGTGTACACAGTTTGGAATTGCATCGTTTATAACGACGATTGAAGCACACCCATTTTTGGCCATATTGCTTGCAGATACGCGGCGTTATAATGGAACAGCAATCACCTTTAATAATATTGGTTTCGGTCGCTTGAGATGTTGTTGCAGTCGACTCTGTTGTAGTAGTGGTTATATCCGATTTTTTAAATTGTGTATTCGTTATAATATTTTTCAGTTCAATTACCGTCGTCATATATTCTAGCATTTGACAACGATCTTCGTTCCAAATTGTCCCTTCTGGGCAAATAGGCTTTACACATCGTCGTTTGTGATATATAAAATCTGGTGAACAGTACGTAACAGTTTCTTCACTTGAAAAAGATTCTGGTTGTAATGAGTTCTCGAATAGGCTGTACGGAATATATTCATTATTTTCGTTGATATAGCCATCGATACAAGTCTCACAGTAGATTTCGTTTGCATCAACAGGAGTTTGCTGTAAAAACAAGAAAAACAAACCCTTAAGTTTTTTTCTCCAGTTACCATATATCAGTTAAGATATACGATATTACACACCAAACCCTCCATATCCTCAGAACTGTGAATATATCTGATTTGTGTAAAGAAAAGTACTAGCGTAAAATATAAGCGTGAAGTTTTCAAATAGCACATTTCTAATGATCAACCCAATAAACACTGATCATGTAATTATATTATTTATAAGTAAAATATGTTCTCTTTGCGATAGTGATTAGAGAACTGAAACTGAACACAAATCATATTGAGATTATCAATATTGTTCGAGCTAATAGTTCGATTTTAAAAGCAAGGTTACTCAAAGTATGAGTTAATACTTACTACCGACAACATATTCAGTAAGAGCTATGCGCTAATATTAATTGAAATTTTTGATACGTGGTTTCATGTATATACCGCAAAAATGATATTGTTAAAATTAATTTTAATTGGTCTACTACATAATATAGTAACTGATGCAAAGGTTATTGCATAAATACAATGTAATAATTTATAAAATACAAATTCTAATTCTTTTCAGATTTTGGCACATGGATTTATTGGAGTAAATGGACTGTCTGCAGAGTATATACGTATGAACAGAGGTAAGCCACAATATAGTATAGCATTCAAATGTTTTAATCGACAGTATACCTTTTCCAACATCACTAGGTGTAAATTCTATAAAGACGTGTAGCAGCGGCATCTACAAGCTTGGCCATTGCATCAATGTTCAATGTCCCAATGATACTGTTTGGAAGAATGGAAAATGTTCTTCATTAAATCACTCCGAATTAAACGTCGATACCAATAAAATACAAAGTTCAATAGGTCGTTCTAACTGTTGTACAGTAATAACTCCACGCATGTGTCAGACAAGTGTGAATGGACATCGATGGAACTGTTACAGCAGACGTTATAAACGGTGTGGTGAATTTTGTATTGCACCAATAATTTTTCTGAAGTCTCCGCAGCCACATAGTACTGCCATTGGGCGCAAAAACTACAGACTCCAATGAGGAGAATGATATTTAAGTTCTTAGAAGTGTATAAGAAGTTGCTTTTTAAGCTCGATTAGATTTTTACTTTTTCCTTACTTATATATGCCCCAGATAAAACTCGCATTTTTATCCTAGAAATGTTAAGAAAAGGATGATTGCTTAGATGGTGCTTTTTTTGATGCATAATCTTTCTAATAACTTTGATAAAGTTCCTCTTATCGAAAAGCTTTATTATCAATTATGTACCGATGTTTGAATTTATGTAGTATGGCACTAGCTGTGCGGTTTTGCAATTTAGTTTGTCTACAATTCTGATGATGTGAGCTAATCAAATTAATTTCATAGATAATATTTGATAAAAATTCGTATACTTTAAATCTAATGTTAGGCAATTTCTTATTGAGTATACGATAATAAAGCATTGAAACTTTCTTGTATTTATTCGTATGAGTCATAAAAGTGTAAGACCTTTGAATTTGCGCATATGTACATGATGAATAAATCATTTTATACAAAAGTAATATAAAATTGTTTTGTGTATACATATTATAAATTAACTACTTATTTATAAGTACCTAATATTTTTTTAGATGTTTCCGCGAGTGTCATATTGGGCCATTCTATTAGTACTCATCATCAGCAGCAGTTGTGTTAGTACGGCTGTTGACAGTGAACAACCCACATTTGCTGATTATCAGAATTGCCATGAAATACGCAATGAATGTATAACGGAATGTGGATCAGCAATGGACAAAGTTACATGCGTAGACCAGTGCCCAATATGCCCCATACTCATTGATCAGAATGTCATCGTCAACGAAAGCAACAGATCTTCGGCACTGCCAGTGAATGCAAGAAATATTATAAGATTAACTAATGAAATTCATAATATCATCGACAATAATAACAGGACGAATACTACAACGCAAATTGAAAATAAATTGTACATCCAGAAAAAGACTGCATTACGAACAGGTGGCCTATTTGGATTGGGATACAATGAGAAAGGAGCCTGTTGTATTGTAGTACGACCTATTCGAAATTGTAATGCAAAAAATTGTCACAAACGCACACGCCATTGTGGAAAACATTGCAAGGCGCGTGTCATGTTTGCAAATCTTGTAGAAAAATGTAACGATCCTATGCTTCACAATCGAAATTGTACACACACCATTGAATATGTACCATATAATTCGTCGATCAGAAAACGAAGAGAACCTCGATGTCGATATATGCCCGTTTGGCCATTTGTAACGTGCGCCACACAAAATGTGGCGCTTTGTCAGCAATGTCTTGCCCTGCCGTATGGTTACATATTACAACACGGAATACCATCACAATGTATAGCCTGTTATGCTATCGCTAGTAATTCACATCTGTACAGTTCTATGGCTACTCCACCGTTGTGGGACGTCAATGCTTTGCATTTAGAAAATGAATATTTGCCAAGCTGGAATTTGGAAAGGGTTAAATGTCGAATCTCAGACGATACTATTGGTGACGATTGCATCCAGAGAGATATAAACTATAACGATTATGATTTGGGCAGTGGCGAAGGCCAGATGATACAATCGGAAGATAATCAGTTAAATAATAACGATTATCTAATGAATGATGTCAATGGTATGAGACGGCAAATCTTTCGTCGTTCAGCCTACAGTCGGCGTGGTCGTAAGAATATATAATATTGATTGATGTATGAACGTATACAGTAGACTGTTATATAACTGCCTGATTATTATATTTACATAGTTCAAATAATCACACATAAATTTTAAAACTTGGCTAATTTGTATATTTTTTGTTATTGCATTTGATCTGTCATTTGCTTTAGAAATACTATTCATATAGATGGAAATTTCATCTTAATCTAATTTAGGATTTGTAGGTACAATTGAATTGTATTTAACATGTTTTGTTTTTTTTTGTAATTGGTTTAAAAACTGATGAATGTTAACGTGCTGATTAGAGTTTCTTTTAATGTATAAATTTAACATTATCAATGTAATATATTGTAAAAAGAATAAAAGTAATTGTGATGTTTTTCTTTTTTTTTTTTTTTTTTGTTCAAATTTAACAAATGGCATTTTTTTTCTTGTTTCATTTCATTTAGCATATAATGTCGAAAATGTTGAGGTAAACGTCTTTGAAATTTATTTTGTTGGCTTGTTTGTTATTGGCTTGTTGTTGGCTTGTTATTTGATACCCAATTCCTTTAATTCGGTTTCCTCATCAACGGAATCTTCATCCTCGGAACCGTGAACCGAGGGTGCTGGTGTGGTGTGCCCTAAAATTATTGATATATGTTAAAATTGTAAAATACTTGCAACAAAATATTATATGTATAATACTCACTTGATGACGATGGACTTGGCGGTTCACTGAATGGCCGTGAGAAACTCAAATTGTTTTTGGAACCATACAAAGAACTTTCATCGACATAATCTGGATATACTGCTTGCAGTGCTTTTACCCTGGCTTGTCTATAATACTATCAATTAGAAGAAACCTATGTTAGGGACAAGTTGATCTCATATAATTTTTTTTGTACATACAATGCCTAACGTTCTCCAATCCATCAAATCGCTTAAACGTTCGGTGCGATTGCGTTGTATAATACGTTGGCGACGATTCAAACGTGAAAATTCCATCATATATGTGGACAATTGTTGCACACTGCCCTCCAAACCGATGTAACGACGATCCACAATGTAAATACCATACGATTTCGGATCGGAGACATGTTCCTGCATAAAACAACCGAAACCCGAAAGGTTCGTTGTCACACTCGGTATACCCATTACAGTACATTCGGCTGGTGTATAACCCCAGGGTTCATAATATGATGGGAATACACCCAAATGGCAGCCGCGAACAAACTCTTCATAATCAATGCCAAATAGAGGATTGGTTGATGTTAAGAATTCCGGATGGAAGACCATTTTGACACGATCATGTACTGAATTGAATAGTTGACAGCGACGAATAGCAGCTAAAACGGGATCTTTCCAATCATCCACCTGTGTGTAGATAAGTAAAGTGTTAAACAATTTAATAATATGTTGGCTTACAATGGCTTACAATATTGTGTGTTGTTACTGGTGGCATTGTATCTCTCTGCATGCCATACAAACAGCGTTTTATTTTCACTAAATCCTCTTTTGTTAACAGTTCATCGGCTTCGGGAATATGACCCTTCAGGCAATTATCAAACATTCGTTTCCCAATGGTAGTTTGAACATTATTTATAGTATCGCGCAATTGTTTTATAACAGCATGGCCACGCAGTGCTTCTACATTGAAATTATTCGTTTTGGTGGGAAATATTAGGAACGCTACTACGGTGGTATCTGGTTTTTCATGTTTGAGCATTGCATTGAGACGAGCTAACGATTCAATGAATATATCAGCGCCCTTATTACCAAACTCATAACGTCCAGCAATGAAAAAGTACAGGGTTTTATCCAAATCGAAATCAATATGACTAAAAATAAAAATTGAATTTTACATAGTGTACCGGATATTAGAATACACAGAATATCCGAAAAAATGGACTTAGATACAGAAAAATTACAGAATTTTTTATTCAAACTCTTAATTTCTTATATTTTATAGGAAATACCAGACAAATTGGACATCAATCCGGAATTTGTTTAATTTTTCGATACCAATCTACATTTTTTCCGGATAAATATTTCCAGACTAATGTCATTTCATCATTTACTACATACCCATAAAAGTGACCGCGTACAAATTCATTAATTTTTTCCTTCGCGACAGCATGCAAATTTTGAAATTCATGTATTGCCGAGAATTTCTTCACGTTCAAACCATTTGGCGTTATAATGTCGGGTTTTCGTTTCAAAAGATGTTCAGACTCAAAACCGGTAATTTCGGATACCGTGGTAAAGACGTGCGCCAAATGTGTTGCAGCTCTTTCCAAACAATATCGATGATAAATTTGCCGTTTACCGGCTTCTTCATCCACAGCAAATTTATCCAGATTATTATAGAAATCAATATTGCCAGCACACAGGTAGCGACCTAGTAATGTGGCATGTGTGGTAAAGACCGTTGCAATTTCGACGTGCCTAGTACGTAATGCGATTAATCCAACGCCTGCTTGCCATTCGTGAAAATGCGCTACAATGCGAGGACTTTGCAAATTGTGTGCGCTAGAGTATTCAAAGGCTTTATTTCGAAACTAAACAAATTGTGTATTATTTATTGAGATGATTTATTTAGGAAAATGTAAGCATTTTTAAATTACCTCTTCTAAAAATTCAGCAATCATATAGCCTAAAATAATACTATCATTTGTTTCAACATCCAAATGCGGTACACCTATTCAGAATATAGAAAAATTTTTTAATATGTTCACTTTAAAAAAATTAATATGTAACACTTAAAGCCCAAAAGGTCTCTTTGGCCGAGCTTCTCATCCCATTACTGTTGTGCGTGTTAAATTTTGGACAGTATTAGAAAGGGACCTACTTTTAATTTAGCCGGTTCCGAACGGCAGAACTTTTGCGACATCACTTTTTCTGAGCTTTGTCGCAACAGAGTACTTTTAGAAGCTTTTCCATGGCAAATTGTTACTGCCAGAAGAATTGCCAATTGCAAAAAATCGTTTCGATATTAAATTTGTTATGCTTCACAGCCGGGGATCGAACCCACGACCTACAGATCAGAAGGCCAACACACTAACAACCACTGAGCTACGGCACCCACTTTTATTCGCCAAATAAAAATACTTACCAACATGACATTTTTCCCATAGTTCCGATTTAAATTGATCCATTTTCCATGCTCCAGAACCAATGTCAAACAATATCAACTGTGGATTGCCATCAACTAGCCAACGACCCGTATGTACCTTGTATCCACGAGAACGCATCACATTGACAGCTTCTAGTAGAGGATTCCCACGCGGAAATTCCATCTCTTCGATCTCCGTACGGGCGCAGTGCTCTTTAAACGGACCGATCATGCACAATTGCTCACCCATTTCTTCTGTGGAAACATACGCCTTCGACCGGATCACCGTATAGATTCCACCAACCTTATTGGCAACCTCCCATGCTATCTCAAAATTCCAACGATTCTCACGCGATGCAATGTCACCACGATCAAAATAATCCTTCAGATCACCTCCGGACTCGACACGTGAATATCTACGATTCATCTGCAACAAATTTCAGATATTTTATTAATACGTAAGTCACTAAAGGCTTTATAGGTGATTCAAAAAGCTTTATAAACTAAAATTTCTATACACACTTGGCGATAATAGTCTTAGATATGTAAGTAACATGCTCTCACCATTGCTTTATAATCGTATGAATCCTTATCTTCAATTCGAAAAGATAATTGCCTGCGCATAATTTCAACTAAGGGAACGTTACTAATTCCGATCTAGTCGATTTAAAACTAAATTCTTCTAAATCATAAAATAGAAGGCATGCTGACAACTGATACACCAATACAAATAAACGCCGCAACCTTTTCAATAGGTGCGTACTTCATGCTTAATGCTGCATCTGCTAATGCTTGTTTATTGGAATTATTACAAATCGATCATGTAGAAATAAAAACAAAATTTATATAAAAACAAAAACATCTGATAGAAGCGCCATTAAGTTGATTTTTCATTTTTGTCTTATCACATAAACTATGTATGTATCTAATTGGTTGGTTTAGCATGGCGACTAAGCCGCACATGGTTCATTTAGTACAAAGTTTGTTTATTCACGTGGGACATATACATATAGTATTCACAGAATAGGGGCTAATTGAGTTGTTTAGCTCTTTCGAAAAAGTTCTTATCAAAATATGCGCAAAACTGTAGTTAGCTCGAAAGAGAGAACGAATCTGAAAACGTAATGGAAATTGAGAAAATATAGGTATACAAACACATATACAAATATGTGTTTGAAACAGCTGATGCATACTTGCTGAGTTTTGTTGATTCGTATTAAAATGCATATCACAATTTGAATTACATATAATCAAATTCGACTTGATAGATCTTCATACCTCCCTGGTAAGAATAAGTAATGTAATTTCAGAATAATACATAGAATAGTACATATATATACGAGCCTGAATATGTGCATTCCCTAATCCACTTTTTCATTCAAATTTGTTTAGCTTTCACAGTAAGTAATTAGGTTTCGATTATAAAACTACACATCTTGATATATTAAACTTGCTGAAGGTTTCCATTAACATACCTTGACCAAGACCTGCTGCCGTTCAAATTGTTACACACACGCCGAAAATAATTTTCTCTATGTGATGTTGATAAATGTCAAATAAAGGTCAATGGTAATGCTCGTGTTTCGTTGTATGTTGGTTGGCTTCTGCTTTCTCGCGGAACGTGTACGATTTTATCAAAATCTATATCTATCTTGAAATATGCTGTTTATCAACAGCTCACTTTTTCTTTTTACTATATTAACATTAAGTTAATTTAATATATTCTTTTTATATTTTATGTCTTTTGTATAGTATATTTTATTTGATTTGATCAGGAACTGTATGAGTACGTCACTGCTGAACACAAATGTTCAGCCAACAAACAGTATCTGTTGTATGTAGTTACGCCAAATAGTCGCCAAAAAAAAAAATATTGAATATGAAAATAAAAATAAAATCGAAAATAGTGACACAGCACGGCAAAGCACAAGACTTCCACGTCGATCATGAAAAATTCATTACCGAAAATAGATTTTCTTCTCACTAAAGATGTACATTTTTTGCAACGCAGCCAAAAAAAAAATATATTTGACAAACACACCCGATAGCAGCACTCAATTGCTTTCAATTAGAATATGAAATGCTTTGCATGTATGTATATATAAGCGTTCAAACACCTCTTTGGTAATATGTGGTGATACTGGTTTACCGGCATGCAATGTTGTGCTCACTAAATTAAAATAGGAGTTCTCTGAATTGAGTGCAGCATATAGTTTTAGTGTTGCCAGTTCGTTTTTCTGGATACAAATTTTTGACTGAGTGAATAAGTAAATGAGGAAAAGAAATGTTTCATTATCTCGCTTGTTCAAAATTTGTGAAGTTATGCATAAATGATATAGACGATAAATGTTGCTATTGTAATAGCAACATTTATCGTAGAGACTTTTACGTTATACTCTCTTCTGTCCCTTAAAATATTACAATGAAGGGGCAATTTATGCAGTACTAATAGTATGTTTACACTTACGAGTTTCTCTTCATTTTTGAGATTATCACTCAAATCTAATTTCACACAAGCAGATTTCCCATATAAAATTACTACCACCATAATCTAGGATTTTGTGCAAATCCCGATAACTTTGTTGGATTTTCCTCTATGCAACTCTGTTTTTTTTAACGAATATTTCGTGAAGAAGGGAGTAAAATCAAAATTGGCGTCGATTTGGAATTGGATTTTGATAGCTAACAATCCCTTTAGAAATAAATCTTCGGTCGGTGTTGCCAACTTAACTGCTCAAAAGTTTATCCGATTTCAATGATTGTTTTTAAGTTGATAGTAAATGTTTCGAATTAAGAATTAAAGTAAATTTTTAAAAGAAAATCTGAAAATAAGGGTAAGTATTCGTAGGAATGCACGCAGAGTACCGTAGCTCAGTAGTTAGTCCGTTGATCTTCTGACCTGTAAGTCGTGGGTTCAATCCCCGGCTAAAGCGTAACAAATATATTATCGAAAAGATTTTTCTTTTATACGTTACCCATCTGTCGGAAAGCAATTAGCAATTCTTCCGCCAGTAAAAATTTGCATTGGAAAAGCTGCTAAAAAAACTCTGTGACAAAGCTCAGAAAAAGTGATGTAGCAAGAGTTCTGCTGCCGAAAACACATCCGATTTTGAAATGATATTCATCGTGCACGTATCTATCACACGTTTGTTGTTGCATTTTAGTCGTAGATCGCATTAGAGTGTGACAAGGATAGACTTCACGTACACAGTAAACAATTATTCTTTACTTTTAATTCCAGTTGCTATTGAATCGAAACATTTTTGGAATCAAATTTGATTCTCATCCCAAAAAAAGTATTATTTTTGTGACACCTGAGCTTAATTTTATTCCTTGGGACTTTTTTTTTTTAACTATGAAATATTATTGTAAGTTCATTAAATTCAAAATGGTTTATAAACAAAACTTTAATCAGTGTTCAACGCTTTGTTCTTAAAATATTGATACTTTTTAGTTTTAATTTAAGACCGAAAAAGCATTTAAGTATTATTGTTTTAAATAGTTTTAGCTTAAAATCAAAACCAAAAAAGGATTAAGAACTCACCTTCTCACTCTCAATTATATTGAATGTACTCTCAACTTAGTATTTTTGATTTAAGAACAATAAAATTTTATTTTACAAAAAATAAAAACGGAGCCGTTTTTGCGGCGAAGTGCTAAACATAATAAATAATTTCTTTACAAAGTCGGCAGCAAAGAAATTACCGCTTAAATTTCTTTACGATTACCCTGAATGAAATTATACGTATTTGATTATTAATCTAAAGTATTCGGTTTTTGTTTCTATCTTCTAAAATCTCTGGTAAGTACTTATCGTTTCGCTGGTATTAGAACGTATAAAGTACTAAAATACTTCTTGTTGCTTGGTAAAAATCCAAGCTAAAGCTTGTGTATAACAAATTATATATGGTTTATGTCCTAGCTATTACATAATGAGAAAGCGGAAACAAAGCCAAAGACACAAGACTCTTTGAATTAACCTTTACTTTACCAATTATTTTTTTCATTTACAAATTTTTGAATATGTAAGTATAGAAGTTGTTATTGCGGGGTATTTAAATATTATTCAAAAATTTGTTCAATTTCTAAAGAGAAAAATTTGTTAATACAACTCATCCACACTCTCTCCACTTTGCATCAATAAGTCTCTGAACAGTGAAATAAGAAGCACCATATTGAGCTAAAATAACGTAATATTTTTGAACACAGTATCCTTTTAGCTCGATTCAATTCGTCTGATTCGCTAATATTTTTATGCCCTCAAAAATTTTCGTATTATTTCATAATCCGAGGCCGCGTTTACGAAACGGTACATAATCTCTTTAGGTTTGCGATTGAACATAATCAAGTAAAGAAAATTGAAATCGCTAATCCATATGATCAACCCGTAGCTTCTTTTTCAATCTTTCATCCATTCAATAGTGTCATCCAATAAGACACCTCGGTTTTTACTAACCATTTCTGATGTCATAACGTACCTCGGTAACCTTCGTTCGGCGCTACTTGTGCTGGTACGACCACACCTAAATTGAGTAAACTAGTGCTTGATAGTTCTAATCAATTTGGAAGAGTTCTCATAAAACATTTCAAGAAACGACGCCGTCTCTATTTTTCCGACTATAATTCAAATGATCTAACATTTGACTGGAATCAGCAGAGTAGATAATCTACCAAATAAAAATTATGAAACCTGAATATTTTTTTTAATACTTCATATCAATTCATTATATATTTGTTGTTTTTTTGTAAGATGAACATTATTCTATCACTAATCTAAACAAGCGGTTTATCGGCGACGCCTATAGACAACACGTTTCACAGTCTTGTAACGGTAGCCATCATCAGCAAGTGCTGCTGAATCGTCAACGGGAGCTTCTTGGACTGGTGGCAAATATTCGTTGGATGGAAGTTCGTTCACATCACGACGACGACGATAACGTAAACGTCTGACAGTCTTGTAACGATATCCATCATCGGCAAGGGCGGCAGATTCTTCTGCTGGAGCTTCGATAGCAACTGGGGCTTCTTGTACTGGTGGCAAATAATCATTGGATGGAAGTTCGTTCACATCACGACGACGACGAAGGCGCAAACGTCTGACAGTCTTGTAACGATATCCATCATCGGCAAGGACAGCTGAATCTTGAGCTGGAGCTTCGATAGCAACTGGAGCTTCTTGGACTGGTGGCAAATAATCATTGGATGGAAGTTCATTCACATCACGACGACGACGAAGGCGCAAACGTCTGACAGTCTTGTAACGATATCCATCATCGGCAAGGACAGCTGAATCTTGAGCTGGAGCTTCGATAGCAACTGGAGCTTCTTGGACTGGTGGCAAATAATCATTGGATGGAAGTTCATTCACATCACGACGACGACGAAGGCGCAAACGTCTGACAGTCTTGTAACGATATCCATCATCGGCAAGGACAGCTGAATCTTGAGCTGGAGCTTCGATAGCAACTGGAGCTTCTTGTACTGGTGGCAAATAATCATTGGATGGAAGTTCATTTACATCCCGACGGCGACGATGGCGTAAACGTCTGACAGTCTTGTAACGATATCCATCATCGGCAAGGACAGCTGAATCTTGAGCTGGAGCTTCGACAGCAACTGGGGCTTCTTGTACTGGTGGCAAATAATCATTGGATGGAAGTTCATTCACATCACGACGACGACGATGGCGCAAACGTCTGACAGTCTTGTAACGATATCCATCATCGGCAAGGACAGCTGAATCTTGAGCTGGAGCTTCGATAGCAACTGGAGCTTCTTGGACTGGTGGCAAATATTCGTTGGATGGAAGTTCGTTCACATCACGACGGCGACGAAGGCGCAAACGTCTAACAGTTTTGTAACGATATCCATCATCGGCAAGGACAGCTGAATCTTGAGCTGGGGCTTCGATAGCAACTGGAGCTTCTTGGACTGGTGGCAAATATTCGTTGGATGGAAGTTCATTAACATCACGACGGCGACGATGGCGCAGACGTCTGACTGTCTTGTAACGATATCCATCATCGGCAAGGACAGCTGAATCTTGAGCTGGAGCTTCGATAGCAACTGGAGCTTCTTGGACTGGTGGCAAATATTCGTTGGATGGAAGTTCGTTCACATCACGACGGCGACGATGGCGCAAACGTCTGACAGTCTTGTAACGATATCCATCATCGGCAAGGACAGCTGAATCTTGAGCTGGAGCTTCGATAGCAACTGGAGCTTCTTGGACTGGTGGCAAATATTCGTTGGATGGAAGTTCATTGACATCACGACGGTGACGGACACGATACCGTTTCACAGTTTTGTAGCGGTAACCATCGTCACCCAGAGAACTAGAATCGGAAAGCGATTGTAAATCCCCATTGTATGCAGGAGACGCATCCTCTAATGGAGGTAAATATTCACTCGAAGGCAAAGCTGCGTAGGCCGTGGCAAAAAATGCCAATGAGATAAATGCTAATTTCTGCGAAAAGGGTAATGATTAGCAAATTATTGATAAATGGATTTATAATGGGATTCATGCTGATTTTAAAATTTTTTTAATTTTAATTGATCTTACCATTTCTTTGGTTATTCACCTTCCTTCAACCACACACGATTGATGATTTCAGTTTATTGGCTTAGCGTATTTATACAAATATTCTCTGTAACTTATTGACAACAAGCAACTAGAACTTCTATTCTGTTTTCGTTAACATTTTAATTCGAGCTTATAAAACATTTAGCCACATTACTAGCTTAACTATGAAAATCAAAAACATAATCAATACATTTATCTTCTCTTCTTTCCGCTTATTTTCTTCTGATGTTAATCAAGCGTTTATAATACGTATTAGAATGTCTTTGAACTCACGAGCTCTCGTTCCGTCAAAATTCCACTTCAACAAATTTGAAACATAGAGTAGTGCCCTTCTATACTAACTGAAGATCAGTATGTACACACGGGCATATAGCAATTGTATTAACCAATACAAATACTCAGTATTGATATACGCACATGTGACGTATAATTATGCTCATGCTCAAGCAGTTAACAGTCAGCTTGTTCACAGCAAATCTCTAAATATTATTTTGTATTGTAAAGATCAAATGCTGCCTATGAACATGAACTAAACTAGAAATACGATTTAATATCGAACAGATTTTTCTTTCGAACGCTACCCACCTGTCGGCAAGCAATTGACAATTCTTCCGGCAGTAACAATAAAAATTTTTTTTATTTATAATAATAATAATAAAAAAAAATCTCCTTACAGTCGGCTGGGGCCGACCAAACTATACCCTGCATATGTAGATTTATATATAAAAAGTTTACTCGAATATCCAACTTTTCTTTTATTTCCACTGTTCGAGAAACAATTTTTGCATATACTACTAATTTACAACCGAAATATGGTTGACTTTGACGAAGTAAAAGGATTTTAAGATAATTCCGAGGCTTAGTATGGGAGCTATATAAAAAGTGGGCGTGGCTTACCACTTTCTGGTAAATCCAATTAATTTTTCAATGTTAATCCACACCTTAAATTTGGTGTCCTACGTTGAATAGTTTCTAAGTTATGGTGGTTAACATTTTTGTTTAATTTCCTCAACTTTGTATGGGAGCCCCAATAAGAAGTGGGCGTGGTACGCTGATTTTTCGCCAGATTATTTCCGACTACGATATTAATTTAAGTGTCAATTATGGTTATTGTAGACATAAGATTGTAGAAGTTACAGCTGTTTCAATTTAAAATTTGTATGGGGGCTACGATAAACACTGGGCGTGGTGCGCCCATTTTCTGTGAGCCTAGTTGCTCGTACAATACTAATCAACACCTTAAATCTCGTTATTCTACGCTGAATAGTTTGCAAGTTATAACCGGTAACATTTTTTTTAATTTCCGCAACTTTGTATGGGAGACCCAAAAAGGAGTGGGCATGGCACATTGATTTTCTGCCATATTATTTCCGACTACCATGTTAATCTAAGTGTCAATTATGGTTATTCTAGATAGAAGATTGTAGAAGTTACAGCAGTTTCAATTTAAAAGTAGTACAGACACTTTGTATGGGAGCTACGCTAGAAAGTAGGCGTGGCTCATCCACTTTTGGTGAGGTTATATAGTAGTATAATATAACTCTATGTGCAAAATATTGTTGTCCCAAGTGGTATATTGTGTGAGTTATAGCAAGTTAAAGATTTTGAAAATTTCGAGGTTAGTCGCTTTGAATGCTTGGTGTGGGCGTGGTTATTGACCGATCATGCCCAATATCAATCCCCTCCGTACCCTTGGATCATAGATTACTTATGCCAAATTTCATCGAAATAGCTCAATATTTACTCAAGTTATCGTGCGAACCAGCCAGGTGACAGACAGACGGACGGACGGACGGACGGACATCGTTAAATCGAAAATTTAATCGACGCTGATCACGAATATATATCCATGTCTATATCTCCGGAGATTCCTTCAAGTGGACACAAACATCTGACCGAAATGAATATACCATGCATATTGCATTATGCAGGGTATAAAAATACAATACATACTAATGAAATTAAATAAATATCACTCTAAGAAACTTAACTAAAAGTGAAATTAAATTTTAAAAAATTTCTCCTGAAAATGCTCCTGAAAGAGTTCTGTGAAAGACTCAGCAAGAGTGATGTCGCAAAAAATTAAACACACTGTCCAAATAATTAAAACAAAAATAGCACTGTCAATGAGTCCTTTGGGGCCTAGAAGTAATTATTATTTTGTGGAACAGGACTATTCGAACTTGTGGAAACACTGTATTCTGATGATATTGACTTAATCGGCATAAAAAGCGTGGTAGCCATTTAATTCAAATTTATCTATATAATAATTCATTCAATAAGTCCGTAGGAGAAGTATGAGAAAAACAAAATATTGACAAAACCCGATTTTATTTGCCTTCTAGGGCGATACAACGAGTATAGCGATTTTCCAACTTTTCGATACCACTGTTATAATACGATTTCTCTTTCTCGTCAAAGTAGGCCTCAGTTTCAGCGATTACTGCATCATCGGCCTTAAGTTTCTTTCCAGAAAGCATTCTCTTGAGATGTGAAAACAGGAAAAAGTCGCTGGGGGCTTAATCTGGAGAATACGGTCGGTGGAGAACCTATTCGAAGCCTAATTCATTTAATTTTGCCATCTTTTTCATCAATTTGTGATACGGCGCATTGTCTTGGTGAAACAATACTTTTTTCTTCTCCAAATGTCGCCGTTTCTTTGCGCTTTCAGCCAAAAGTTCAGAATAATAGTCGCTGTTGATGGTGGTTCCTTTTTAGATATAGTCGATGAATATTATTCCGTTCGCATCCCAAAATACAGACGCCATCACCATACCGGCCGACTGTTGCGTCTTTGCTCGCTTTGGATTAGATTCGACGACTGTTGCTCACTCAGCTGACTGTCTATTGGATTGTGGTGTGTACTGGTGTAGTCATGTTTCATCCATTATCACATATCGACGGTAGAATTCGGTTTTATTGCAGTTTAACAGCGCCAAACACTTCGTTGAAGCTTCGATACGTTGTTGTTTTTGGTCGACCGCGAGCTCACGCGGCACCCACTTTTCACAGAGCTTTCGCGTACCCAAATGTTCGTGTAAAATGGTAAAAACACTACCATCTGATATTTTTACAACGTCAGCTAGCTCGTGCACCTTCAATTTACGATCGTTTATAAGCAATTTGTTGATTTTTCTGATGTTTTCTGGAACAACAGCCTCAATTGGGTGTCCACTGCGTTCTGCATCGTTTGTGCTGGTACGACAACGTTTAAATTTCTACTTTTCTACCATTAGTCTCGATGGAGCAGAGTCTGGATAATGTTTATCAACCCATTGTTTGGTTTCCACTGTATTTTTTTTTCATCAAAAAGCAATGTTTTATCAAAACACGAAATTCTCTTTTATTAATTTTTTTTTTTCAATAAAAAATTTGCTTCACACAAAATGCTTTAACTCACGAACCAATCGCCAGATTGTTGCCAATTTTATACACGTGTCGTTTGAAGGTTAGATCTCAATAAAAACCATATTGTTAGTTGGGTTCATAAAAACCAATCGGTTATGTTGGCTCGCACATATTGGGCGAACCGGAAAGGACGCAAATGATAAACTGACGTAACATTCTGTATTTGGCCAAACTCAATTTTTCCGTTGCCATGGTAGAGTAAAGAAAATACGTAATACCATGCTATTTATACAAAAAAATATATTTTCGTAATTAAGGAATTTAAAAATTATATTATGTAAATATGTTAACAACTTACTGTTAGAAATATTAGTACACGATTAAGGGGAGGTTCTCCTCTTTTTTTTTTTTTTAAAAAAATCGACTTTTTTTTCTTGATGAAATGAAAGGTATAAATGCTTAGAATATTTATGCAATCGTATTTTTCGATCCACAACATATTTATCTCACTAAAGCGTCTCTGATGCACTAAGTACTGATGTGAGTACAATGTAGCATTTTAACTTTAAACGCGTTTATCTCAAAAGCATTTTTTTTATCCTAGCGTCAAGCATAGCTCATGATCTACTGCTCATATTTACTTCATCTAAAATTTTCCTGAAAGAGTATGGTTTTTCGTATGACTTATACCTAAAATAAACATAAACAATTGTTCAATAATTGTCGTTGAACAAGAAAAAAACTTTAAGAGAAGAGGGTAAAATCGAAATTTTTCTTTAACTATGCATAAATTGGATAATTTTTCTTGAAAACTCTTTATAAATAGGTATAAGTCATAGGAAATTTTATTAACTTGAATATAAAATACAAGTTTTTGATTTCAGTTTACTACAAGTGGCTGCAACCTTGACGTTATCGAACGACTCCTCGCTTTCAAAGGATGACACGATCCGTCATTTTGGGGCCGCAATATTAGTTTTTTTTATCAAAATTTTTTTGTTATATTTTTAAAAGTTGTCTTAATAAACCATCAAATCCGACAGTAAACAATCAAATTTCGCTTCATTTTCGGCTAAAAAGAGGAGAACCTCCCCTTAAATTGACTCACTGTAAAAAAAAAACTGGCCCTGGCCATCCATTTCATCTTGACAATACTTTAATTGTGAATAGTTGCAGTCTTATGAACATGCCGACATACTGTTTTAGATGAACATACGGAAGAGTACATTTAAATCTACTTAGGTGACTTTTCGCAATAATATATTCATAAGAAAGGCTAAAATACAAATAGTTGATATGTTAATTTTAATAAAACACAGCCCCGCCCTCATCAGTATACCCCGAAGGGCTCTTTGACCGAGCTTCTCTTCCAGTACTGTTGAGCGTGTTAAATTTTGGACAGTATTAGAAGGGACCTATTTATTTTAGCTGGTTCCGAATGGTAGAGCCATTGTGACATCACTTTTTCTGTGTCTTGTCACAGAGCTCTTTTAGAAGCATTTTCATTGCAAATTCTTACTGCTGGAAGAATCTCTTCAATATTAAATTTATGTTTCAGCACGAGATTGAATCCACAACCTACAGATCAGAAGACCAACGCTCTTCTTTGATTTATTTCCAAGAATTATATAGTTCATTTAAATTTCGAGGGGCTACTTTACTAAACTAAATATTTTTTCATAGAACAAACTATTAAAAAACAATATTCCTTCAGTATCATGCAACCTTTGTGAGGAGAAATTCGCAAAAAAAAGAAACCAATGGTATGGGCAGACAACTAATTGTTTTTGCATTACGATAATTCACCATTTCACATTGTATTTCGCCGAAACTTCTGCTCATATACTATAGATGAAATTAAGCAAAAATAATACCAAGATTGTGTATCTTATTCAAATTTTATTTAAGTAACTTTCGTTAATAATGGATTTAACCTAATGACGACGGCGATTACGGAAACGCCTGACAGTCTTGTAACGATAGCCATCATCAGCTAAAACGGTGCCACCTCCTACGGATGGAGCCAAGTACTCGTTGGATGGTGCGCCGATAGAAATATCTTGGTTGGGTGGTAAGTATTCTCCGCCAACTAATTCACTAACATCACGACGTTTACGGTTACGGAAGCGACGAACAGTTCTGTAGCGATAGCCATCATCAGCTAAGACGGTGCCACCTCCTACGGAAGGAGCCAAATACTCGTTGGATGGAGCGCCAATAGAAATATCTTGGGTGGGTGGCAAGTATTCTCCGCCAACTAATTCACTGACATCACGGCGTCTGCGGTGACGCAAGCGACGAACGGTCTTGTAGCGGTAGCCATCATCAGCTAAGACGGTACCACTTCCTACGGATGGAGCCAAGTACTCGTTGGATGGTGCGCCAATAGAAATATCTTGGGTGGGAGGCAAGTATTCTCCGCCAACTAATTCACTGACATCACGGCGTCTGCGGTGACGTAAGCGACGAACAGTCTTGTAGCGGTAGCCATCATCAGCTAAGACGGTACCACCTCCTACGGATGGAGCCAAGTACTCGTTGGATGGTGCGCCAATAGAAATATCTTGGGTGGGAGGCAAGTATTCTCCGCCAACCAATTCACTGACATCACGGCGTCTGCGGTGACGTAAGCGACGAACAGTCTTGTAGCGGTAGCCATCATCAGCTAAAACGGTACCACCTCCTACGGATGGAGCCAAGTACTCGTTGGATGGAGCGCCAATAGAAATATCTTGGGTGGGTGGCAAGTATTCTCCGCCAACTAATTCACTGACATCACGGCGTTTACGGTTGCGGAAGCGACGAACAGTCTTGTAGCGGTAGCCATCATCAGCTAAGACGGTGCCACCTCCTACGGAAGGAGCCAAGTACTCGTTGGATGGAGCGCCAATAGAAATATCTTGGTTGGGTGGTAAATATTCTCCGCCAACTATTTCGCTAACATCACGGCGTTTACGGTTACGGAAACGACGAACAGTCTTGTAGCGGTAGCCATCATCAGCCAAAACAGTGCCGCCTCCCAAGGAAGGAGCCAAGTACTCGTTGGATGGTGCGCCGATAGAAATATCTTGGTTGGGTGGTAAGTATTCTCCGCCAACTAATTCACTAACATCACGGCGTCTGCGGTGACGTAGGCGACGAACAGTTTTGTAGCGATAGCCATCATCGCCCAATGCAGTGGCATCTCCCAACGATGGTGCCAAGTATTCGTTTGATGGTGCTCCAATAGAGCCTTCGTCATTTGGTGGCAAATATTCAGAGCTCAATTGCGCACACGCAACTGCGAAGATGCTTACTAGAACGATGGCCAGTTTCTGCAAATTTAATATAAAATATTAGTTATAATGCGCCAGTTTGCTACTTTCTACAAAAGCACTATACCATTTTCTTATTTCCTAGTTCTTGCTGGACCACGGATAATCAAATGATGCTAGTTTTGACATTTTCAAATGTATTTATAGTAAATTTGAAAACAAAAATCAAATACTTTTAAAATCTGAAATCCCATGGTCAATTCGTCAGCATTAGTAGCTTCATAAAAAAAAAAAAAAACACCGATGGTATGTATTGAATGAGTTTGTTCACGAATTGCTTGAACAAACTATTTTTCTCTTTTCTAGTTTCGCAATGTGCTCTGTGTCATCGAACATGCTGCATATGCTTTGATAGTAAGAGCAACACAACAACAAACACCAAATTAATAAATAACAAATAAGAAGAGAGCTCTTTTGTCTTAGAAATTAGAAGTCAATCAATTTAAACAATAAAATTGCTATATTTAAGATTTTCAATATCAACTTCAAGATTGCTGAATAGAAGAACTAGTTTTGTAAGTTTAAAGCGGACAACTAAAAACTCTTACATCACACATAAATTTTTAATGGAAAGGTTTCAACATATTCTTGCTTATTGTATAATTTATCAAGAGTCAAATTAATTACATACAATTAAATATATATACATATATACAGTATATATTAGCGTTGAGCAGAATTGATATTTCAAATTTGTATATATTCACTATCGACTCGGCACATGCACGAAATATTGAGACTATATATACTTGTCCTCAGTACTTAAAATGTAGATGGCAATTTTATTAAATTGTTCTGACGCCATCAATAGCTAACTTCAAAGAAAAGTAATCGATTCTTTCAAAAAATATTCGGATACGCCTACGCACTCCACATCAATAGGGAATATATGTAAATTTCTCATGAGCTATGCAATACTTCTCCCTGATGGCAATAGCAATATATCCACTATTGTAAAATTAATTTAGATGTATGAAATCTTTAATTAATTTATCATGTATCAAAACAGTTTTAAGCAGATTGGTATTTTTTCCCCCCTTTTGATATAACCTTAACTTGGGATATCATATTCCAAATATGTAAATGTAGTGATTAGTGGAATTGATGATTGGCAGTAGTGTTTTGTCCAAAAGATCGAAAGTAAAAATATATGTAAATGGGCAACTTTCAAAATGCCCTTTACTAAAAGTGTCTCTGCTTAATCTATATACGATATAATAAAAATATAAAAATTAGAATTTAATAGTGTGTATAACCCTGAACTATTGGTAATAAGATGTTGGAGCGATAGAGTGTGCAATTATCGCATCGAATGCACAACTGAAAATCCATACAAATACAGCTTTTCAATGCCCAATATTCTTGATTCAATGAGTGACATACACAATTGTCTTTTAAAATAAAATCCAAAAGTAATTGTAATTCCTTTTTTTCTTCAATTTGAGTCTCTCTCTCTTTGCCATATCGCTTTGCGGGGTCGACCCTCCTTGTTCTTAGGCGCAAGGATCTTTTGTCCCGTGTTGTCACATCTTCCAGACGTTGCTCTTTGACGTCCCTCATAACCGTGCGCATCCAGGTTGCTTGCGGTTGTCCCATTGTTTTTGGCGGTTCCTTCATATATCAGGTCTAGTAAAAAGAAATCCATTATTTTTCCAATAGATGGCTTTAGAAATCTGTATCTCCCGTTGTATAAGTCCGAACGGATTACGCTAGATAGCGTTAGAAAGATAGGATTTCGTACTAAATAAACCTTTCAGGCAGTTTTGTGATTGTTTGACTCAGTATTGTTTGAACACGCGTCAAAGATGGACACCAGTAAAAAGAAAATACGTCATATTTTACAGTTTTTCTTCGATAAAGCCGAAAATGCAAGCCAGACCAGAGCTTGGTCCTTATAGTCCAGACTTGACACCAAGTGATTAATACCTGTTCCTGTCTATGGGGCATGATTTTGCTGGTGAAAAATTCGTCTCAAGAGAAGCTTGTGAAAGTCGACTGTCCCAGTTTTTTGGCCAATAGGGACGAGGATTACTATGAGAGTGGCATTATGAAATTACCTTCAAAATAGCAACAAGTTATCGAACAAAACGGTGCATATTTGACCTAAATCGGATCATTCAAACTATGCTAAATAAAATCTTCAATTTAATGCAAAAATAATGGATTTTTTCTAGACCCTATATTAAACATTTATTACATTTCGTATATATACCAAATCCTTTTTATTATACGGCATCCGAATTGTTTTATGTTAGTTGATTCTTTGAAATCACACACTCAGATGTGTATAATTTGCCACATAAAAATTAAAGCACACCATAATTCTCGCAAAAACCCCTAAGATAGACGAAAGCGATTCTAAGTCCTTCTGATTAATTTTGAATAGTCCGTTTCAAGTTTCCTTTCCATTCGTTTCTTAATGAAAACCTAACCTTAAAGTCTCTATAGAATTGTGTAGTTGAATTGTGCAGTCTGATATCAGCCTAGATATATAATTGGAAACTGTGTCTAAGCAGTGTTCTAATATCCGCCCACCGACTGATTGCGTTAAGCATAACTGCGCCATTGCAGCGGGTATCTTCAATGCAAAGATTAATAAAAAGCAGGTGTCGCACCACGTTTAGGGCTTCCGTAGGTCGCGTTACAATTATATTATCAATTTGAAGGATATAGAAATGGTGCCTATTTAATAACAATTTCAATTGTATTTAAAGATAATAAATAAATAAATATAAGGGCTGAAGGGCCTTTGGTTGAGCTTTTCTTTCAGAACTCTTGTGCGTGTTAAATTTTAGACAGTATTGGAAGGGACATACTTATATTAGCCGGTTTCAACCGACAGAACCCTTGTGACATTACTTTTCTCAATTTTGAAACAGAGCTCTTCTAGAAGTCTTTTCATGGCAATATGTTACTGCAGGAAAAAGATCTTTTCGATATTAATGAGCTTCAGAACTAACCACTGGGTTACGGTACCTACAAGGATATAATATTCGATATTTAAAATTATATATAGCTACTTAATTCGTTGGTTAAAAAGCATGTATTCATTTTCAATATATATATAGTTGTATCATACTTATTTTTAGGTTAGGTTAGGTTATGTGGCTGCCCTCCCTTAGAGGACACACTTAGGCCAGAAAAGCCCATTGTGATACCAAGGAGCTTCTCTTCCAATACTGCTGTGCGTGTTAAATTTGGAAAGCATTTGAAGGGACCTACTTATATTAGCCGGTTCCGAACGGCAGAACCCTTGTGACATCACTTTAACTTAGTTTTGTCACAGAGCTATTTTAAGAAACATTTTTAGCAAACTGTTACTGCCGGAAAAATTGCCAATTCTTACCGCAAGGTAGGTACCGTTCGAAAGAAAAATAATTTTGATATCAGATTTTGTTATGCTTCAGCCCGGTATTGAACCCACGACCTACAAATCAGAAGGCCAACGCAGTAACAACTGAGCTACGCCACCCACCACTTATTTTTAAGAACATAGCAACTTCATTGAGGCGTCCTTAGCACTGATTTTGTATAAGAGATACAATAAATATTTCCAATATTTTGTAAAATTATTTCATTCGTACGTTATGCAGAAATATCATTGAAATATCTCAACACTGGTTCAGTTTATTGTGCGAACCAGCCAGGTGACATACAGACGGAGGGACATTTTTACGTTGACTACTGAGGCGACGCTATATATTTGTGTAGGTTACAATATAAAAGTTGAGAAAATTGATCTCTTTTTTTAAATATGACTAAATACATTCCTTCCTTTGCACTGAGACACTTTTTTTCTTGTACGGATGTTGTGGCTCAGGTTGTTCCGTTTATGGTAGAGTCACAAATAGGATCAACGAATTTGACTAATACTTGAATGTTTTAGCCCAATGTAGTGTGTTAAGCTATTGTTTGTAGGACCTAGTGATGTACTAAATATTGTTTATACATAACTACAAGCTACAAGTGGAATATATTCCCGAATCATTAATAAACTGTCGTAAACATCAAAGTGCCTTAATCTACTTATTTCATTGATTTCGATTAAAACCAATAATCGATTTCTCTACATTCGAATGAAATAACTGCAGAATATATTGGAATACAAATCATATTAATATTAATATCATTATTAATATCTTTGCTATATTGAACACCTGCGCACGTAATATTATAACCTTAACTGAGGGCATTAGCAATCAGAAAAGAATTACAGTTTGAGCCTCACACTTTTGGGATCCGTCAAATCGAACACGAAAAACCCTTCTATGACAAAAAGCATTGGCTATTAAGAATCAGCTTCCTAGTCTAGGCTAAATCTTAGACGTCTTGTTCAAAACGGATATACTACATTCGATTTTAATAAGTGCAATTAGATTTTGGGAGAATCTTTATTTTTATTCATTTTTGTTACATTGTTTATTCTCTTAATCTAATACCTGTAGAAATACTTGTACTGTTTAGTAACGACGACGATGGCGGAGACGATAACGTTTGACAGTCTTATAACGGTAACCATCGGCAGCTAAGGTATGAGCTGGTTCTGATGCATCAGCATCAACGGATTCGGCGGCAACTTCAACTGGGGCTACGTCGGAAGCAGCCTCAGCATTTGGAGGAAGATAACCATTCGCGAGTTCGCTGACATCACGACGGCGACGACGAAGACGGTACCGTTTCACTGTCTTGTAACGGTAACCATCAGCTGCAAGTGTATGGGCTGGCTCTGATGCATCTGTATCAATAGATTCGGCGGCAACTTCAACTGGGGCTACGTCGGAAGCAGCTTCAGCATTTGGAGGAAGATAACCATTGGCGAGTTCGCTAACATCACGACGGCGACGACGAAGACGATAACGTTTCACGGTCTTGTAACGATAACCATCAGCTGCAAGAGTATGGGCTGGCTCTGATGCATCTGTATCGATAGCTTCGGCAGCAACTTCAACTGGGGCTACGTCAGAAGCAGCTTCAGCATTTGGAGGAAGATAACCATTCGCGAGTTCACTTACATCACGACGGCGACGACGAAGACGGTAACGTTTCACGGTCTTGTAACGATAACCATCAGCTGCAAGAGTATGGGCTGGCTCTGATGCATCTGTATCGATAGATTCGGCGGCAACTTCAACTGGGGCTACGTCGGAAGCAGCTTCAGCATTTGGAGGAAGGTAACCATTGGCGAGTTCACTTACATCACGACGGCGACGACGAAGACGGTAACGTTTCACTGTCTTGTAACGGTAACCATCAGCTGCAAGAGTATGGGCTGGCTCTGATGCATCTGTATCGATAGCTTCGGCGGCAATTTCTACTGGGGCTACGTCAGAAGCAGCTTCAGCATTTGGAGGAAGATAACCATTTGCGAGCTCGCTGACATCACGACGGCGACGACGAAGACGATAACGTTTCACTGTCTTATAACGGTAACCATCAGCTGCAAGAGTATGGGCTGGCTCTGATGCATCTGTATCGATAGATTCGGCGGCAACTTCAACTGGGGCTACGTCGGAAGCAGCTTCAGCATTTGGAGGCAGATAACCATTGGCGAGTTCACTTACATCACGACGGCGACGACGAAGACGATAACGTTTCACTGTCTTGTAACGATAACCATCAGCTGCAAGAGTATGGGCTGGCTCTGATGCATCTGTATCGATAGATTCGGCGGCAACTTCAACTGGGGCTACGTCGGAAGCAGCTTCAGCATTTGGAGGAAGGTAACCATTGGCGAGTTCACTTACATCACGACGGCGACGACGAAGACGGTAACGTTTCACTGTCTTGTAACGGTAACCATCAGCTGCAAGAGTATGGGCTGGCTCTGACGCATCAGCATCAACGGATTCGGCAACAGCTTCAACGGGGGCTATATCAGAAGCAGCTTCTGCATTTGGAGGAAGATATTCATTTGAAACATCCCGGCGGTGACGGTATCGGAAACGCTTGACAGTCCTGTAACGGTAACCATCTTCAGCTAACGAGTGCGCAGGTTCTACATCTAATTGATTACTTTCAACCACACTAGACGCTGCTTCCTCGGCCGGTGGTAAGTATTCCGCTGATTGGGCATAAGCCGCGGCAATAATTGCCAGTCCAATGAACAAAAATTTCTAAAAATTTACGAACACATTTAATATGAACGATATACAAGAATTACAAAACTAATGTTGGGAGTCCTTAAATATGTAATGTTTTCTTACCATTGTTTCTTATTAGAGAAGTAGTTGACTCGATTACCGAAGAAACAAATGATACAGCATTCTCAAAAATATTCTGCATTTATACTATCGATTCTATTGAACATTTACTTAAGGAACATGCACATTTTGTGAGCAGGTTCCACAAGTTTTGCATTCTACTTTTATATTTTCTCTATTTGTAGATCAGTTTAAATTGTAGTAAAATGTCTATACCTTTCAAATGCATTGATGACATATCATAAATACATGAAATATACTATACATGTGGGATCACAAATTTAAAGCTGCTTTAAAGTCGAATGAATTGTATATACAATTTGTAAACTGTAAATTCTCAAAATAAATCGATATTAAGTAGGAATAACAATGTTTGCAATTTTTTGCAAATGGTTTGATTTTTTTTTTTGTTTTGTTAAATCAAAAGTTGCTTCTCCATTAAAAATTGTCTATTAATTTGTCTTAATATTGTATTACTAATATATAAAAATGCCATTGAAACGTTCATTAACATTTGCTCGTTCTACTGTGAGTCAAAGAGCGTACTTCATTTCATCATTTAGATGAAATTAATTTTTGAAATTATTTGCGGTAGCATTCAGATTGATACTTACGGTAAATATATGAATTCCACTTGAAGCCCACAGAATATTTAGTTGAATTATCATTTAAAAGACTTGTGTATTTTTTGCTATAAGAATGATAACATAATGGAGGTATATATGTATATAATTTCCGCAAAATATCTGTATAAACTTAGTATAGGGTGATTTTTTAGCAACTTTCTTTTTGGCAACACTGTTTTTGGCAGATCAGCTGTTTTCGTGTAACATGTTATTGTCAAACATGTTCAGTTTGGTCTATAATTTAACCATGAATCGACTTATGAACGAACAACGCTTGCAGATTATCGAATTTTATTATCAAAATTCATGCTCTGTTAAGAAAGTGCAGATCCACTTTTTTATCGGAAAATTGTGTTCAGCGACGAAGCTCATTTCTGGTTGAATGGATACATGAACAATTAAAATTGCCGTATTTGGTGGGAAGAGCAGCCAGAAGCATTGCAAGAACTGCCAATGCATCCCGAAAAATGCACTATTTGGTGTGGATTATGGGTCGGTGTCATCATTGGACCGTACTTTTTCAAATACGACGAAGGCAGGAACGTTACTGTGAATGCTGAGCGCTACCGTGCTATGATTACAAATGTTTTTTTGCCTAAAATGGAAGAGCTCGACTTGACTGACATGTGGTTTCAACAAGACGGTGCCACATGCTACACAGCATGCGAAACAATGGCCCAATCGGGAGGCGAGTTCGGTGAACAGTTTATTTGACGTTAGGGGCCGGCCAATTGGCCGCCTAGATCGTGTGATTTAACGCCTTCAGACTATTTTTTGTGTGGCTATATAAGGGCTCATGTCTATAGCGACAAGCCCTCAACGGTTGATACACTGGGAAGCCAATATTGAAGAATTTATTCGTGAGATACTGGCCGATATGTTGGAGAGAGTATGCCAAAATTGGACCAGTGTATCCGAAGGCTCTTAAAAAATCACCCTGTAGTAAATAGTACAGTTGAGATAAAAGCTAAACATAAGTTTATGGCATATTTTTACATAAAGTCGATTGTTGTTGTTTTTTTTTTTTTCAAATTATTATTAACCAGTAATTTTGAAAATAGACAAATCAATCTGAAACGATATGGACACCTACTTAAGTAGTGATTTTATTCAGATTGCTGAAATTGAAAACTATCAAATTTACATTGGAATTAGAATTAGCAGCTCTTGATTAGTGATGTATTTAAATTATTTTGTGTGGAATTTCAAGTAGTGGAATCAAATATTACGCAATGAACAAAAATTGTGTGTGTGTGTGTGTTCGTTAAGGGAAAATAAATAATACCTAATATCACAAAGAAGATCACGATTTGTCTGCCAAAACTTGATTTTATCATTATCATCATCATTGTGAAGCGGTACTTGGAGATGTTTGCGCATCAGATTACAAACGGCTACAAATACGACGATAATCAAATTCAAATCATTTTGCCGTTGGCAGTAAGTAATTAAGGAATTCTGCTTATTAAGTATTTAGTTAGAGAGAGCGGTATATATACTATGTATATACATATGTATGTGTATGTATTTGTATACTGGAACAAACGCTACGATAATTACCAGCGTATTAAAAATCGGACTCTCCATCTGTTGAGCATTCATACAAACACAATTAAGTATGAGTATATTTATTAGTTGAACGCTTTTTGTATTAATTCCTATAGCATAAATACTTAAATTGTAGAAAAATATATTTAAAAAAAAAAAAGAGAACATCATAATAAATTGCCGGTATATGCGGCGAAGGTCAGCCAAAAACATGTGCGAAACTCGATATGAATTAATCTAGTATTTAGGTGAAAGGTTTGAGATACGGAACGTGAACTGCTTTAGTTGACAAATGAACAGACTTAGAGAATAAACCTCAAAAAAAAAAAAAAAAGAAAAAAAAAAATAATAAAAAATAACAAAAAATAAAATAACAATCAAAAAAACCAAAAATATTATTAAATAAGAAAATAAGCTTAGTTTAAATATGTAGATTTTCAAGAATATCTTGATATTGTGTTTTTATGCAAATAATAAGTTTTGAACGCGTGGTCTTTTTATTGAAATTATAATGTTTCAATTTTTTTGTTTGTGTTTTTTGTTTTGTTTTTTGTCTTCAATTTGTTTTAATGAATGACAGCAGTGTTTGCTTAGGACTTCACTGTTATTTCCACTCTCTTCCACTTTTGAAAACTTGAAATCGCATTTGTATATATATATATATATATATATATATATATATATATATATATATATATATATATATATATATATATATATATATATATGTGTACAGCTATAAATATTTGCATATGTGTTATACAACAAAATGTTGTTGTTGTTGTTTTTTTTTTTTTTTTTTTGATATTTGAAAGTCTAAAATGATATTTAATCCGTGTTTGGTGCTCGGTATTGACGTTCGAAAAACAATTGAAAATATGCGCCAAAAATATTATAATTAATTGTTGCAACTCAAGCATATAATATCATACTTATAAAGAATTATAAAATTGATAGTACAAATCTTTTGGCTGACTATCTGATTTAATTTTAATGTGACAGTAATTTTATTAACGTATGGTAATCTCATTTGATCTACAAATCATACATGTGTATCAAGGGAGATATAATCGTAATATAATTTCGAATGCACTATCGTATACAGTGTTGCATTTATGCACGTGACTATTGAAAAGTTTTCTCTGCCTTTGTGTACTTACTGATATATAATATACATATACATAAATACATACATATATGAAAATGGACTTGATTTTTGCGTTGTATATTTACGATTTATTGTAGGTATTTACTACATAAATATATTATTCATATTTGATATTATATAATACACGCATACAAACCTTTTCAATAGCATCACTTTTTTCAAACAAAAGGTTTAACAATACACATCTAAATATAGCATGGTATATGTGATGTGGTCTAACATTTTTGTCAATCGCATAAACATGCGCTTACGATTATAATGAAGAAAGATATATTTATTAGAAAATATCAAAGATGATTGATTTCAAGGTGTGTGTGTGTTAGCATAAGCCAAACCGTATGTAGGATATCGTATTATAAATGAAAATAATAGCAACATAATAATGCATATATACATAAATTTGTATATAAACATTAATTACAAGAGCATTTATTGATAGTGATATGTGTTGCTAGTTAACTCACTCGATTGAATATGTATGCAAATTATTTGGCTATTGATTCTTGTTTTTTGATTTTCGTTAGACTTGAACATAATAATGATAATAATAATAATAATAAAAGGTAATAATGGAAAGAAGAGAATGGCATTATTTATGATGTCGTTTTAGTAGAAACGAATTCATTTAATAAATGCTAACCATGAGATAAATGCAATATTAAAAAATGTTGCGATTTTGTGAAGCAATCTTTGACAATATTCTTATACACAAAACAAAACAAAAAAAAACAAAAAAATAATGTTAGTCAGAGTTTATTTATATATATGTAAATATATAGATAATAATATGAATGTGTACGTACTATTATACAATAAATTCAATATGTGTGTGTTTGTGTGTTTGTATGTAGGAATTTATAAATTATTTATTCAGAAAAAAAGTAAAAGTAAATTCGAAATACACATATATATACTTACTTAAGTACTAATAATTCTTATAATATGCATATATATAAAGATATTTAATTTGATAGTTTTTTTAAGAAATTTATTTATTTTATTGGGCCAATATTAAGATTAGTGTTACCAGACCAGTTCTCTTTAAAATCCAAATTTTTTATGCATTTGTGCAGAATTGAATTGATACACGGACAAGGTGACCTCTTTCTTCATTCTCTTCAGCGTCAGCACTATATATACTTTGCTATATTTGCTATATAATTATATGTTGATTAGATACACAATTTTCAGTTTAAATCAAATTAACCTTTACCATGAATATATATATTTTTTTAACAAATCAAATTATTTTTTTTTTTTTTTTTTTTTTTTTTTAGTTGGAGTTTGTAAACAGTTTATATAAAATATTTCTACTTACATACTTACTTATGTGGCCATAACAACCGAATATCGATTTAGGCCGAAAATAAGATGCTTCGCCAGCCATCTCTGTTCTTCGTTAGCTGGCGCCAGTTAGAAATTCCGAGCGCCGTCAGGTTCTCCAGTACTTGGTCTTTCCACCGGAGGTTAGGTCTTCCTCTTCTGCGTCGTCCTCCTGCGGGTTCCGAGGTTCTTAGCTGGAGCGTGTTCTTCCATTCGCTCGACATGACCTAGAGAGCGCAGCCGCTAGATTTTAATGCGCTTTACTATGTTAATATCGGCATACAGCTCGTACAGCTCGTGGTTGTACCCTATTCGGTACTCGCCACCAACGCGAATAGGTCCAAAGATCTTGCGTAGGACTTTTCTCTCGAAAACCCCAAGCATTCGCTCATTCGAGGTGGAAATTTTCCAGGCTTTAGCGTCATATGTAAGGACAGGCATGATGAGAGACTTGTAGAGTGTAATTTTCGTTCTTCGAGAGAGGGCTCGACTTCTCAATTGCTTACTTAGCCCAAAGTAGCACCTGTTTGCAAGAGTGATCCTTCGCAATATATCCATTCTGACGTCATTACTGCTGTTAATTTACGTTCTAAGATAGACAAAGTCCCTTACTACTTCAAAAGTGTAGTTGTCAACAGTGACGTCCTGTCCAAGACGCCAGAACTCCTTGACACAAGATACTTCGTCTTGCCCTCGTTCACCGTAAGACCCATTCGACGCGACTCTCTTTACAACTCTGAAAATGCTGCACTGACTGCTCGCATGTTTATGCCGATTATATGAATACGCCAACATCATGACACTTTTGTTAAAGATAGTGCCATTTTGTCATAGATCAGCAGCTCGTTTTATTTTTTTTATAATAAGATTGAAGAAGCCGCATGAAACGAATCACCTTGTCTGAAACCTCGTACGGTATTAAACGGTGCGGAGAGGTCCTTCCCAATTTTCACTGCACAGCGGGAGTTATGGAATATCATTCTATAAAGTCGAATGAGCTTTGCAGGAATACTGAACTCAGACATTGTTGCGTAGAGGTAATCCCTTACCGGGCTGTCGAAAGCGGTTGTATAATCAACAAATAGGTCGTGTGTGTCGATCTGTTTTTCTTGGGTCTTCTTCAGGATTTGGCGTAGTGTGAAAATCTGGTCGATGGTAGATTTACCAGGACTGAAGCCACACTGATATGGTCCAATCAGGTTGTTGAGCATGGGCTTCAATCTTTCATACAATATGCACGATAAGACCTAGTATGCGATGCTCAGGAGACTTATTCCACGGTAATTGGCGCAAATTGTGGAGTCTCCTTTTTTGTGTACGGGAAAGAGAACACTGAGCCTCCAATCACCAGGCATGCTTTCATCCGCATATGAGCTGGTGCATGCAGGCGAACAGCTCATCGCCTCCGGTCTTAAACAACTCGGAAGGCAGGCTATTAGCACCTGCAGCTTTGTTGTTCTTCAGCCTTAAAATGGCCGTTTCAACCTCGTCATAGTCGGGTGGTGGAACATCAACACCATCATCTGTAATTGGGGTTATCGGGCAATCTCCTCCACTTGCGGAATTGTTCGTAGCATCGCCATTCAGTAACGTGGAGAAGTGTTCCCTTCACAGGCTCAGTACACACTGGACATCAATAATTACAATGGAAGCATTAATTACCATTGATATTATTCGAAATATCATTTTCTTGATGGGGCTCATCATTGGTGAATAGGTGGAACTAAAAAAGGAGTCTGTGTTAGTTTATCCAACATGTTCGCGAACATTATGTGATTTGTGCGATCTCACCTTGTTAAAAATAAGCCATTACAAAGTCACATCAAACCGGACTGGTCGGAACCACTAGTTGATTGGCTTTAGCAAATGTAAAAGGTGGAATTTTATTTCAAAAAAGATTTGTAAAACGATACATTTTGTTTAGAGAAGGGTGATTGTGAAGCGTAAATTCTGTATAAGGAAAAATACTTACATGTAAATAACTATTTTAGAGTTATCTTAAAAATGATTTAGCCCACATATTGTTTTCGCTAAAAAAAATTAAAATTTTTGGGAAACATAATAAAGTAAATCATGATTCCAGTGGGTATCGTAGCTCAGTGGTTAGTGCGTTGGCATTCTGATCTGTAGGTCGTGGGTTCAATTCCCGAATGAAGCATAACAAAATTTAATATCGAAAAGATTTCTCTTTCGAACAGTACCCAACTGCCGGCAAGAATTGGCAATTTTTCGGAAGTAACAATTCTCCAAAAATGCGTCTTAAAAGAGCTCTGTGACAGAACTAAGTTAAAGTGATGTCACAAAGGTTCTGCCGTTCAGAGCTAGCTAATATAAGTAGGTACCTTCTAAAGCTGTCCAAATTTAAAACGCACAACGGTATTGGAAGAGAAGTTCGGTCATATTACAAAAGGCCTTTCTGACCTAAGTGGGTCCTCTTAGAGAGAGGGCAGCCACATAACCTAACCTAACCATGGTTCCAGGTAATGCTCTGTTTACATTTGCTAATGCTAATGTCCAGTACACAATTAGTGGTGCCAAACATTTTTTTTTTAGTTTGGCCACATTTTTCACGAAATTTGTATTTTCTCCACATTTTCTTATACAAAGAAAATGATCAGAAAAATTTTGTATGTTTTATTGATCAAACTAACAAATGAGGGTATTTACTAACTTATGGATTTATTGACATTCGTGAGAGTAAAATATGGAGTAAAATAAAATCAAATGGAAGGTTGTGCTATCAATTTTGGTTATTTAATGATATAATAAAAATATGAATTCTAAATTTTTAATACGCAAAATATCAATTTACATATATTAACGTTTTCGTATCCATATTATAAACTATAAATCGTTATTTTCAACCTCAAAAATGTATGACTTAGCAATCTCTTCAAGAAACCTCCAGCTTTTTTGTATTTTTTTTTTTTGGTTAATTCGTACCTGAGATTTTGCCTCAATGTGTAAATCGTATATGAATATTTAGATTTTTGACAATATATATCTCTTAAATGCTATACAATAAAAAAATACAATGACATATAAATGACTCAAATGTAATTTAAAATGAGATGCGTTTGAGGGTTAAATATATAGAAAGATATTCATTATCGATATTCGATCGATAAGACAATATTAATGGTTTCTTCTTGAACAGCGATTCATAGTGAGCTTACGTTAATTAAATAAACATTCTACATTTTCCCGACAATATCACAAAAAAATTAATTTAATCAAACACCTGCTTTATCGTCTCTAATTTAGTGTAACTTCTATTCTTAATCCAATACTTTTTTTTTAATTATTTGATTATTTAATTATTTAATTAATTTCGATTAATAATTTGGATATGACCAAGTCGCTTTGAAATTACGACCATAGATATTGAAAATGTACGTATTAAAAAGAATATGTTTCTTTTGTAATATTCATCGCAAAAAACATGAGAACTTTCAAAAAGTTATGTTCAAAAATTTTTTAAGAATTAATATAATTCTGAAATCCCTATTAAATCCTCATATCTAGCAAACTTGTCAATCATAGCTATAAGTCTATGCACGAAATGACGCTACGAATGACAAATACAAATAACAAAAAAAAAAAATAAATTAAAAAAAAATGTCAATTTATTTATGCGAATGAAGAGAGCAAAACAAAAGTTTCGAATATAACCATTTCCTTTCTTGCTTACGTATGAACTCCAGTTTGAAGTAGACTGACATGCGGCAGTCATTTATCAAGTTCTACATATGTATGCATTTATTAAATACATACGTAATTTGTTACCATGTCTTCAAAAAGGCCTAACTAATTATATTTTATAGAATAGTCAACAAATATTTGAAAATCTAAAGCATTACGTATGAAATGAAGAACCGTTTTTGCTTGTATAGTAATTTATTTGTTTAAATTCATATTGCAATTGTGAAGAGGATCTGGGTGAATGAGCAAAAAACTTGATTTTGAAAAAATATATTAGTTAAAGCCTTTCTAAACTAAGATAACGATAATATATAGCAATGGATAATATCATCATTAACAGGTTAGTTAGCTAAGGTCGGTCTATACCGAACTACTTCTGTTTTGTTCGATAACCTTTTACCATTTTTAGGGTAAAGCAATTATTCCATCCGCGTAGAACTTTTGGGTTTTCTGAGCGAAAAACTAATCCAAGTGCATTTTGCAGACCTCTACGAAATTTAAATTTACACCATTAAGAAAGTTCTGCAGAGATTGAAACAAATGATACTCTGAAGGTGCAAGGTCCGGCCTATGTGCTGGATGCATCATTTAACCGGGTTGTAGAAGCTCATAATGAATAATTCCCTTTCAATCCCACCAGACACACTGCATTACCTTTCTTGGTGTCAATCCTGGTTTTGCCACCGTTTGCGAAACTTTAACTCGCTTCGTCCATGATCTTTTTCGCACATTAGCATTACGTGATGCCTTTTTATCGCCTTTTTATCGCCCGTAATCGTTCGCTTCAGAAATGATTCGAATTCGTCCTGTTTTAGCAGTGAATCGCAAATGAAAATTCGGTCCATTAAATTCTGTTAATTCATGTGGCACCCAAATATCGAACTTCTTTGTGTATCCAGCTTTCTTCGAATGGTTAATAACTGTTTGATGATGAATACCAAGTTCCCTAGCAAGGTCCACGCTGCTTATATGCCAGTCTTGCTCAATTTTTTTCCATGATTTCATCGACTTTTTCAGTGACTGGTCGACCTCGCTCTGCATTTTAACATCAAATTATCAGATGGAAACCGAACAAAACACTTCGCTGCTGTTTTTCTAATTACAGTATCGACTCCGTAAACTTTACAAATTTTTTCAGCAGCCTTCATACCTTTTCTATTGTATACGTAATATAAAATTAAAATATCAATATATGTTCCAAATTTTCACTCATTTTTAAACTTTTCACAAAATAATGCGATTTTAATAATATATTCCAGCAAAATGAAACTTAAAATGTCACCTTTCAAACAAGCTATAGTATAGCCATTAAAAATAAAAAATTAATATGTGGCACTTATAAGTTCCGACAGGATCTTTGCCCGAGCTTCTCTTCCATTGCTGTTCTGCGTGTTAAATTTTGGACAGTGTTAGAAGACACCTACTTATATCAGCTGGTTCCGAACGGCAGAACTTTTGCGACATCACTTTTTCTGAGTTTTGTCACAGAGTTCTTTTAGATGTTTTTCATTGAAAAATTTTTACTGTCCGAAGAATTGTATAACCATTAGTATGCAATTAATATTACCAGAGATGTTATATTTTAGAGTCATCTATCGACAATTTGTTACCGAACTTTTTCGAACTATTTGAACTATTTTGAACCATATTTGGAAGTCAAAGCGTGTGGGATTGTCTGCAAATAAATTAAACAAAACTCTTTACCTAGAGATTAAGAGTGACAAAAGAGTAGAAAAATTGCATTTAATTCGGTTGTTAACGCCAAGGAGTGGGTGCCGTGTAGCTCAGTGGTTAATGTGTTGGCCTTCTGATCTGTAGGTTGTAAGTTCAATCCCCGGCTGAAGCATAACAAATTTAATATCGCAAAGTTTTTGCTTTCGAACGGTACCCACCTGCCGGCAAGAATTGGCAATTTTTCCGGCAGTAATAATTTGCAAAAAAATGCTTCTTTTAAGAGCTCTATGTCAAAACTAAGTTAAAGTAATGTCACAAGGGTTTTGCCCTTCGGAACCGGCTAATATAAGTAGGTCCCTTTTAATGCTGTCCCTTCTAATTTAACACGCACATCAGTATTGGAAGAGAATCTCTGTGGTATCACAATGGGCTTTTATGGCCTAAGTGTGTCCTCTCAGAGGGAGTGCAGCCACAATAACCTAACCTAACCTAACCTAGCACCAAGGAAATGTCAGATATTGGAACTTGCTCAATTTTCGAAAAATATATAAAACGGGTTTACCATTAAGATCTTGAATGCTTTGAACTTTCACTGTGAATGCATCCTTAAACCGTTTACCGAATTGTTTATGTTAAAACATTCAGAAAAAACAGCATTTTCGAAAATATTCACTTAATTTTTGGTTGTGATTCTCGTCCCAGTAGACAAGCAAGTCTAGTGAAAAATTTCCGTATGCCAGTGAAACAAGGGGTTGATCAAATATAGCTGCCGTTCAAGCAGCCGCCGCAAACTAACCCAAACGTTCTTAAGAATTGGGCATTGGATAGGCTACACTATGCTAAATTTTTCAAAAGGAGATTGGCCCGCATCCTTATAATATCAAGTTAACTCAAGGACCAAAGTCAACACGGGTTGATCAAATATAGCAGCCGTCGCAAACTAACCCAAACAGTCGTTCCTTCAACGTCCTTAAGAATTGGGCATTGCTTAGGCTACACTATGCTGAATTTTGCGAAAGGAGATTGACTTGCACCCTTATAAGATCAAGTTAAATCAAGGACTAAAGTCAACACGGGTTGATCAAATATAGCAGCCGTCGCAAACTAACCCAAACAGTCGTTCCTCCAACGTCCTTAAGAATTGGGCATTGCTTAGGCTACACTATGCTGAATTTTGCGAAAGGAGATTGACTTGCACCCTTATAAGATCAAGTTAATTCAAGAACTAAAGCCATTATATATTAATATTTTTTTTTTTTTAATCTTCGAAGATTCCTTTAAATGGTTACAATCATGTGATTAACATAAATATACCCTCATAGTTGGTTGCAGAGTATACAAATTGTATTCATAATAATATCATATATTAAATGTTCATCTTAGGTATAAAAACATGTGCTGAATATAGTAATAATAAATTTTTTTTGTGTGTTTCTAACAGTTTTGAAAGTGCTTACGACAGCATCTGTTGCTCTTCATTTCAATTTATATGTATGTGTATGTATATATGTATTGTATCATTCACGTATGTTATTATTTGCATATGCCTTTTCCTTCTTTTATGAAAGTCACATCTTCTTATCAAAACTATCTCATAGTACGATACTTAAGTTTAATTAACACTTGAATAGCAATATTTTATTAATCAATGTTTTTTTGTTCGAATTCAGTCACATTTGAATAATAACAATGAAATTGTTGATTTTTTAATTAGTAAAAATTGGAAACCAGAACAACTACACGAGTCAAAACAAGTAATAACACAACCCATTTAACAATTGATTAGCATAACTTCCTGAATTATGTACTCGTACACATGTACACAGGCATATTTAAATAACTCAAGTTGTGTTCTTTATACATATATAATACAATTCTTAAGTTATTATGTACAATTTATGATTTGAAAGCCTGCTTCAAAAAAAAAAAATTAACTATTAATAGGCACCCATAAAGAGGAATGTACATTCATAGTTGAGTAATTATATATACATAATTGGTTTGTATAATTTGTTTGTTTTGTTTATTTGTAGCTTCTTTAATTTGATTTAGCATCAGCACGAGTAAATTAAGTATTTGATACTTTCGAAAATTGAATACTTACGGAATATTAATGATTGTCAGCATATATATGTACGTATACATAAATATGGCACACGCGTAGGTGCTAACATACATACCATATATGATGTGTGTGGGAAGTTTTAAGGAAATATACTATTTATTTTAAAGTCAAAACATATAAGTGATATAATGTCCAAAATAAAATTTATTTCATATGAAATTTTGACATTTAACTTTTGATGTGGTGAGATAAGTAGATATCGTAAAACACTATACTATAGAATGCGACGATCCTACTGCGTCGATGCTAACATAGAAATGACTGAAGTTATACATATATCAGCAATTACTTCTGAATCGAATAACCACTCTACTCCTACTCCTGGAAAATATTGCATGTATTTAGGCAGTAACTAATGCTTGAATCATTACACAATAATAGTATAAATAATATAAATTTTGTTTGTGACACCATTGCAGAGTACTAAAAGATTACATTCAATTGAATTGCATTCAATGACATCATACTTAATGCATAATAATTTGTGATTGCAGATATACGATATCATGTTGATTCAAAATACTCTGTGAAGTCGTTTTTAGTCACCGATTCGTTATTCATTTAGTAGAGTCTCTCTTGGAATCAGGAGAATGAATTGTTCCTCTGCAGTCCTGTACTCCTAAGGTGCTTGAAGGAATGTGAAGTCAAATTTTGGGCTATATATTTGTTTTGGCTACGGAAGACAAGAGTTATCAAAGATTATTAGATTACATACAGCAAGTAATTGCATTTTATTTATTAACGAATGCATTCAAAATTAAATATTACACTATTTGACAGGTAATACCATTCAATCCATATGATTCGAAGTTAATCATGACTGTCAAATAGCATTTGAGGCCAATTGACTGCAAATCCTTTTTAACAAGTGACTATCAAGAGAATTTATTTAATTCTATGTGAATTCAATTAAATTGAAATTTCTTTAAAGTGACTAGTCCTAGTTTTGAATCCCATACCTTTGCATTCCGTCACAAAAACATTACATTCACCCATTGCCAAACGACATTTTACTAAATTACTAAATGAAAAAATTTCAAATTAGATCCTTAACCGCATTCAATTATGTTAATACAATTCAATAACAATTCAATTCAATAATCAATTGATTGCATTATTTTATAGTTCTGTACCCTAACGAGTTAAGGGCAAATTTGTTAAATGTAAATATTGCACTTAATTAAATTCGATTTGCATAAAATAATTTAAATGTGATTGTTTTCCGCAAATAAATTGAAATTTACTTGCGTATAGTAAATATATACATACATATGTATATACTAGTGGTGTCAACCCCGGGATTCCAGTATTACAAAATCTCGATATTGGGTTTGGTTGATTTCGCGATTTTCAGAATAAAGCTCAATATGCTGTAGAAAAAAATTATATTCTGTAGAACTGGCATATGTTTTCTTATTCGGTGTAGAAATAAGAGTCAAATGTCATTTTTGACAGTCATTGTGAAAAAATTTATTTAAAAACAATCGAAAATGAGAAATAAGAAATTTTCGAATATTTGACTAGTCTATGCAGTTTATAACTGATTGTATTTACCTTCATTACTGAAATCAACAACACATTATATTAATAAAATCATAAATAAATAAATGTTTTCAAATACTTATGTACATCATTGCTTGTATTTAAATCATTTGAAATAATCATAACGAAATAAACATATGCCTACAGTCTCTACAAGCCTACAAGATTACTACAAATATCAACCCTAATTATTTTCAACAGCGTACTTACTCAGTAAAGAAAACGAAAATAATATATTTTCACATTTCGTTTCAAATTATCAATTTTTTATTGCAGCGGAATTTAATTTTTACAGCTTACTGTGCTAAAAAAAAATTAACTTGCTAATTATAGACATAATTTTTATAAATATTATAAATATTAAAATATTATTTTATATATATTAAAAAGTTGAAGAGAAATAGGTTTTTGTCAAGTGTCTGAGAATGAGTGGATTTTCTATGCGAAATAATGCCATGTGACAGACATCTGGTAAAAATACCATGGCAACTAGACTATGAAATATACTTTACTAGATGAGTGACAGACTTGACATAGTAAAGTATTCATAGTAAATCATATGTTTTTGACAGCTGCTTTTCATTTTTTTGTTAATACTAATAATATCGTTATAATTTGTTGTCTTTATGTAAGTAAATATGTATTTATAATCATTTAATAATGTATTTTTCTTTTAAAACTAAAGACTTTACTTCAATTTTACATATTCTTTCAAATTTTTTAAAACACCCTATAACATTCTATAATTCCAGAATTCAAGCAGTCCAGCATATGTAATTCTAGCTATTAGAAACTCTTGAAATTCTCGGGATACGCAAGAAGTTTCAAAATTGGCACACCTAGTGCCTATACATACATACATACATACATATGCGTGCATCACATTATAATTTCGTTCTGTTGTTTACACAAATGCTCGTTTGGAGTGCGGATAAGTAATTGTGCGCAAAAAAAAAGGAAACATAAAAAACAAAAAATCACTAGCAAACGAATGTAATTTAAATAAACAAATTTAAATTATTTAAACGTGTAACGGCAGCCCACTATATTCATAGATATTTAAGGTACCTCTATCCGTAACTATAAGGTCGCGTCAATATCGATCAGCCAATCTCATTAACTACTAATCTCACTCTGCTTCTTCTTTTTTATTGTTTTAATAGGGTTTATATTACATCTTACTATGATTATAGCATAGAAAATAAAATTAGTTACTTTTTTTAATAAAATATTTATTTATTTATATATTTATTAACTAACTTGAAATTGAAAATTGAAAGTCAATTGTCAGGTTTGGCTGCTCAGACTTTAAGCTTAGTGGTTTTTTATTGTAGTCATGTATGTTACATGTTTATTATTATCAAGTAGTATATAAATAAATATATATATTACGCTATTACAACAGAATATTAGAACTATATTGAAAATTTGAATAAATTAGAATGATGTCATAATGATAATAAAGAAAATATTTTCGCTTAACGATGTGATGCGTAATACATTTGAAATTTGTAATTTAATTTTCAATATTGAAATTTAAGAAAAAAAAAATACAATTTAAGAAAAATACCCATACTACTACTAATAATAATAATAATTCTTCAGGTGTGGCTTTTTTTTAAGCATATAATAAAACCGAATTGGCAACAATTTGGGGTCATCACCTATCATGAGATGATTTAGCATCGCCATTCATATACAAAATTTATTCAAATCACATTTCAAGCAACAGATTGTGATGCGCTTAATAATTTGAGCTTACTATGTATGCACATCTATGTCGATACGAAAGCAATTGGTAACATGTGGGAGAGCAATTTTGAAACGAATCAACGAGTCATGTGCACACAAACATATATGTATATGTAGCTAATTGTACGTATGATGTTGCTTTGGTAGCATACTTAATTGAATATTGTGTAATTGTATTCGTATATATTATGTATTTTGTATTATACATATTACGATATTAATGTTCAGTATGCACCATGTTGTACGAGCTACATACATATATTCAGATATGGTGGTAAGTTCTCTTTCTGTGGGTCCTTGAATATTTTTCGTAACACACCGGCATGTGGGAACCATAATTGCAATAAATTATTAATCCAAGTTAATGTTGGGACCACGCAAAATACTTCAATCCCGTACAGCGCTTGGGCAAAAATCGAACGAGGTGAAGTATTTCTATGAAACTTCGTACACTTCTCACAAATCAGGTTTGAAAACTAGATTTGATCAGCAATTGAATTAAAATGTTGGTTTTTTAATAAGGTAGCTCGTATTTTTTATCCCAAAATCATTACATTTTCTTACGTGGGTTTGTGGCTCAAAAAGATGGTATAATTATATCAAGTGTAGTAAAAAGAAATCCATTCGGAACCATTTAAATAAGGCTGGATACAAAAAGAAGCTCGATGTATAGGTGCCACACGGGTTAAAGCAAAACAACCTCATGGACCGAATTTTCATCTGCGAATTGCTGCTGAATCGCAACAAAATCGATCCATTTCTGAAGCGGATGGTTACTGGTGATGAAAAGTGGGTCACTTACGACAACGTCAAGCGAAAACGGTTGTGGTCGAATCACGGTGAGCCGGCGCAAACGGTGGCCAAGCCAGGATTGACGGCCAGGAAAATTTTGCTATGTGTTTGGTGGGATTGGCAGGGAATCATCTACTATGAGCTGCTTCCCTACGGCCAAACTCTTAATTCGGACCTGTACTGTCAACAATGAAGGAAGCAATTGCCCTGAAGCAGCCAGCTTAGGCCAATAGGAAAGGAATTGTGTTCCATCAGGAAAACGCCAGGTCACACACATCGATAGTGACTCGCCAGAAGCTCCGGGAGCTTGGTTGGGAGGTTCTTATGCATTCACCTTATAGTCCGGACCTGGCACCAAGTGATTACTAGCTGTTCCTGTCTATGGCGAATGATTTTGCTGGTGAAAAATTCGCCTCAAGAGAAGCATGTGAAAATCGACTGTTCCAGTTTTTTGCCAATAGGGACGAGGGTTTCTATGTGAGTGGCATTATGCAATTACCTTCGAAATGGCAACAAGTATCGAACAAAACGATGCATATTTGACTTCAATCGGATCATTCTAACTATGATAAATAAAATATTCAATTTAATGCAAAAATAATGGATTTCTTTTTACTAGACCTTATATGTACAAAATTAATAAATTTTTATTGAAAACACCATTTTCAGAGTAATTTTCAAATTCTGGCTTGATATTTTCATTTTAAACCCACTGGGCGGACACTGTGCCACAGAGCGATCGTGACACATCACATCGGAAGCTCGCAGTTCATCAAACACTACGTGATCCTTTCGGTTAATCGCTTTTTGTTTAAGAAATAGATATGTAGTTTTATGCTACCTGCTGGGTACAAAAGATCTTGTTTGGTCGCAGTACCCGTAACACTTGTGGTTGGCCCTCAGAGGCATCAGCCGTAGGGCTTATATCCTCTAATAGACCTCGGTCTGGTTTCGTGTGATCCACTTGATGAACAAGGAATATGTTCTTGCTCCAACGTCACGCTCTCTTTTGATTGATTGATATCTGCTGGAGGTAAGTTGATCAGTTTGAATAGGATATCAGAAGTCTTCTAGTGGGGTGGCTAAATTTTTCAACCGTCATCATTTGCTTGAAGTAAATAAACACGATTATCACCACCAATCTAGATACCAATTTGATATTACATTTTTTTTTTAAATCTACTACTGTTCACCTTCCCATTATTATAATATAAATCATCGCATAAACTAAAGCACATATATAGCTTATGACCATTTGGGAAACAATTTTTGTGGTTACGTATACTTATACGTATGCTTATAAATATTCGATTTTTCTTATACAGAAACACAATTCCATAAATTCCAATTTCATACAATCTCTATATCCTATATAGCGACTTAATGTCCATTCTAAGAGAAAAATCCTATTATGTTAATATATTTATCTATAGAATTTAATCTTCTTTTTCCGACGTGTATCTAAGGCATCGCTTTATGATTGAGTGTGAGGCCAAATGGTATCATCGACCACATCAACGCACGCAAATGTTTGTGCGTTGCCCTTATGTTTACACCCATAGATATGATACTCATACATGTACGTAGATATTTCGTACTAGTATTATTCTGCAACGATTCATTCATACGTAGAAGATATATGAGGATGTAAGCTAAGAATCAAATTTCGAGTAGGAAATTTGTGTGTGGAACATTTCAAATTAAATTCTTTGTTATGCAGATGACAAATTATTGTATGTGTATAAAGTTTTAAAAGGTCCAACTTTTCAATATACTCTATACGAACATGTAGATATATGTAAATTGATTTTTGATATGTAATAATATTGTAATAATACCATTTATTTATATAAAATGAATAACACAAAGAAAGAATATAATAATAATAATTTTATTTTATATCACATATATAGGTGCCGTTACTCAGTTGATTTGTGCATTGGTCTTCTGTGAATGAGGTCGTCTTTTTGTCTCCCGACCGGAGGAATTTAAATATTCAAAAATAATATTTCTTTCATACCTGTGTCCATCTGCAACTGGAGATTCTTATAGCACTAACAATTTGCACATGAAAAATCTTCAAACAGAACTCTGTGATAAAAGCTCAGAAAAAGTAATGTTTTCTGAAGTTTGGAACCTGCACATTTGGATACTATTTAAATTTAACTCACCCACACACAATACTTTACTGTTTTTATGCTATTCAATTTGTCGCCTCCGGGATTCGAACTTACGACTTAAGCACAGAAGATCAATGCACTAAGTAACTGAGAAAATAATGGTTACAATAAGGAAGTACATGATCTATTCAAAGTTTCTATGTACATTGTTGACTACATCATCCAAAAGCAAACACACATACACAGGCGAATGTTAGTGTCACTATCAATTGCAAGTTCTACCGCAACAAAGGCACAATCACACTTGTTGGTAACATCAACAAATTATTTAATGCCTTTCGGGTAATGAGTGTAAAGTTATTTTACTTCAAAAATTTGTTGATTTTTAACTCCAACTATTTTAATCGTACTCAAGAATCGTTTGTGCACAAATTAAAAGTACGAGCTTTTCAAAATTGCAATGTCATCGTTGTCATCGAGATGCACACTCAAGTACTATTTGATGAAATGCACTTCGATGTAAAGTAATAGTTAAAGTGTAAATAATGTATTGATGAAGATGGAATGATTGCAAAAAAGAAGTGTAACACAAACATATAAAGTGCAACATTAACTTTTACAAATAACCTAACTGATTTGTTATCGCTTAAATGAGAGTTATATTCATGAAAACTATTTCTTTAGGCGATTTTTTTTTTGCTTCCAGGTTCAATTTGATTTGTCATATATTATGATTTGTAAATTGATTGATTAGTGGGTTCCGTAACTCAGTGGTTAGTGTGTAGGCCTTCTGATCTGTAGGTCGTGGTTCAATTCCCGGCTCATGCATAACAATTTTAATATCGAAACTATTTTTCTTTCGAACGGTACCCACCTGTCAGCAAGCAATTGGTAATTCTTCCGAACAAGTAACTACTTGCCATAAAAAAGCTTCTAAAAGAACTTTGTGACAAAGCTCAGAAAAAGTGATGTTCTGCCGTTCGGAACCGGCTAAAATAAGTAGGTCCCTTCTAATACTGTCCAAAATTTAACACGCACAACAGTAATGGAAGAGAAGCTCCTCCTATGAGCCCTTCGGGGCTTTAAGTGCCACATATTTATTTAACTTTTTAAATTGATTGATTAACTACGCACAGTGTTATCCTGCTGGAAAAATTGGTGAGAATAAACGTTATAAAATCCAAAAAAAAAATCGTATGACTGGTTGTGCGTTAATTAAATTAAAGAACATGTTCTTGTATTATTAAATGTATTAAAAATTTATGCTTTATGGTAATGCACAACTAAATTAATACGTACAAATGTATTAATTTTATGCTAAAAACTCGAATCTGACAGCTCAATTGTTGTATTACTAATGGAATGTGGTTAAAGCTAGAATGTGAATTTTGTAAGAAAGTATGTATGTGTATCCACACTGAAAATGGTGCAATTTGATATATTTTTTGTAAATGCCAGTATCCTCAACAAAGCCAGAAGCCTTCAAACACGATTACTTTTTGATCTGGAATTAATAACGCAACATTAGACGGCGTGTTTTATTTGACATACTCATACTTAGCTAGTAGCGATAAATACATGGAAAAACAATTAACTTTAGCGAGTATAACTATAGACACTAAAAATCTTTTCATACTTACTTAGTTTAGTGCTGCCAATTACTTTCGTTTTTCTACTGTACAGAGATGTTACTAATCGATGTCTATTTACTTATACGTCAAAAATGTTATAATTAAGAAAGAGAAGAATATGAAAATATTAAAATAAAATTATTTCACTATTTTTAATACATTTAAACAATAAAATAATCAGAATTTATCCAATTTAAAATTTATGTTAAAATAAAAATTAAATCAACTCTGTTTAGAAAAAATTAACATCTATGTCGTTTTATTGACATAGTTTTTAATTTGAAAATTTGCGATCAATTATTTATATTTATTTATCAATTGTCTATATTGATTTGCCAACATATGGCAAAAAAAAAGCAAAAAAATTATTTAAATCAAATCAAATCAATTCTATTTAGAAAAAATTAACATCTATGTCGTTTTATGGGTGCCGTGGCTCAGTGGTTAGTGTGTTGGCCTTCTGATCTGTAGGTCGTGGTTCAATCTCCGGCTCATGCATAACAAATTTAATATCGAAAAGATTTTTCTTTTGAACGGTACCCACCTGTCGGCTAGCAATTGGCAATTCTTCCGACAGTAACAACTTGCCATGAAAAAGCTTCTAATAGAACTCTGTGACAAAGCTCAGAAAGTGATGTCGCAAGGGTTCTGCCGTTCGGAACCGGCTAAAATAAGTAGGTCCCTTCTAATACTGTCCAAAATTTAACACACAGTAATTGAAGAGAAGCTCGGCCAATGCTCCAATTCGCTAATTCGATGCTTTAAGTGTCACATATTTATTTATTTTTATGTCGTTTTATTGATAAATTTATAAATCATTTTTTTAATTTGAAAATTTGCGATCAATTGCCTATATTTATTTACCAATTGTCTATATTGATTTGCCAATATATGGCAAAAAATGATTTGAAAAAATTATTTAATAAACAAAATGAACCCAAAAAATATACTTTAATCAACTACCCCAAAACGATTGTATCCATACAAACATGCATACGTATGTATTCGTATTCGAATAGGATAGAGTACATAATAATAGACAGAGGCCACACACATCAGGCCTGAAAATATTGCTCGTTTATATGCAAGCATATGGGTATTGATTCGAGTATTTTTATGACACTTTTCTATTATTTATGAACGAACGTGACTTTATGATTAACTTCTTCGTTACGTTCTAACGTCACGATTGATGGCTATCGATACACACGTATGGCAGTCCAGGAATACTGATACTGATATGTATGTTCATTTTTATAGCACATTTCGGATTTTTGTGTTCGGCACATGTTCCGTTTTCTTGATTTTTATTCTCTTTTCATTTCTTGTATTACCAATGTAGCGTAATTTATTTGTACGTAGTATATAAATTAAAGTTGTCATTATCTATTGACTTTTTTTTTTGTTTTTTGGAATAATAAGAAATCAAGCGCAGCACTCAGACATTTATTGGTCCATTGTACTGCGCTCGAAGTTCTATTTTATTGTGTTTTAAATCTACTAGTTCTCCGAAGAAATCGGAGTAGATCCTGTGGTGCTAAAGACCCAAGAGTTTTGGCTCTCAGCACGTCAGTGTCAAAGACTTCAAACCTGATTCGAACGAAAGTTCATGAAGTTCACGTCAAATTTTTTATTTTTAATGCTTCAAAGACTTGGCATTTTAAGCGAATTTTTGGAATTAAGATATATCTAATACAATGAGTATCACTTGCCTGGGGAAATTGCCTTCTGCGGTGCTCTCCAACCTATACACATCTTCCCAAACAGCTCTCGCGTTATCTTCATTTTATAAAGGTGCCAATTTTAATGAATTTCCTTTCCAAATATATCTCATTTCTGATGATCCAAATTGTATTATTATGAATATGAAATTTTAGTCCAAAGAGGTACAGGTCTTAATATATTTTTGCGTAAGCTAAGTGTAAGCTAAGGTCCACCCTATGGCATACATGCAGGAGTATATACTCATATATATAAAAATGTGTTTCTTTTTGTTTGGTTTTTAATTAACTAGCTATCGTCACGATGATGGTTAATATAATTAAAATAAATTTGATTTGACACTTATGAGATGGCAATATTTGTCAAATTTGTGCATTATATATTTCATCATAAAATACTAGTAATTTACTGTTCGATATTTTATTGTTATTTTAAAATTTAAAAATGCTATGTCGTTGACGTAATGTAGTTAGATTGGTAAACATTTGTTAAAAAGCATATAATTAATTTAGGTAAAAAAAAAAAATATATATATAAATAAATATGTGGCACTTAATGCCCCGAAAGTCTCATTGGCCGAGCTTCTCTTCCATTACTGTTGTTCGTGTTAAATATTGGACAGTATTAGAAGGGATCTACTTATTTTAACCGGTTCCGAACGGTAGAACCCTTGTGACATCACTTTTTCTGAACTTTGTCACAGAGTTCTTTTAGAAGCTTTTTTATGGCAAGTTGTAGCTGCCGGAAGAATTGCCAATTGCTTGCCGACAGGTGGGTACCGTTCGAAAGAAAAATCTTTTCGATATTAAATTTGTTATGCATCAGCCGGGGATTGAACCACGACCTACAGATCAGAAGGCCAACATAAAATTGTATGTATTGCTTGACGTAAGATATGTAGACTTGTCTAACGCTTCTACGTACAGAGAATCGATGACATTACGTACGAGTATGTATAGATTGTCATTTTCCTTTTTTTATGTTTTGGTTTTCATTTTCTTCTAATATCCTTATTTTCTTATACCAACCATTCAGTCACTTTTGTTGACTTCATTCACTTAACATAGATGCTTTTCTTTGTGAGAATTTTTTATTATACCCTGCATAATGCAATATGCATGGTATATTCATTTCGGTCAGATGTTTGTGTCCACTTGAAGGAATCTCCGGAGATATAGACATGGATATATATTCGTGATCAGCGTCGATTAAATTTTCGATTTAACGATGTCCGTCCGTCCGTCCGTCCGTCCGTCCGTCCGTCTGTCTGTCACCTGGCTGGTTCGCACGATAACTTGAGTAAATATTGAGCTATTTCGATGAAATTTGGCATAAGTAATCTATGATCCAAGGGTACGGAGGGGATTGATATTGGGCATGATCGGTTAATAACCACGCCCACACCAAGCATTCAAAGCGACTAACCTCGAAATTTTCAAAATTTTTAACTTGCTATAACTCACACAATATACCACTTGGAACAACAATATTTTGCACATAGAGTTATATTATACTACTATATAACCTCACCAAAAGTGGATGAGCCACGCCTACTTTCTAGCGTAGCTCCCATACAAAGTGTCTGTACTTCTTTTAAATTGAAACTGCTGTAACTTCTACAATCTTCTGTCTAGAATAACCATAATTGACACTTAGATTAACACGGCAGTCAGAAATAATATGGCAGAAAATCAATGTGCCACGCCCACTCCTTTTTGGGTCTCCCATACAAAGTTGCGGAAATTAAAAAAAATGTTACCGGTTATAACTTGCAAACTATTCAGCGTAGAATAACGAGATTTAAGGTGTGGATTAGTATTGTACGAGCAACTAGGCTCACAGAAAATGGGCGCACCACGCCCAGTGTTTATCGTAGCCCCCATACAAATTTTAAAATGAAACAGCTGTAACTTCGGCAATCTTCTGTCTAGAATAACCATAATTGACACTTAAATTAATATCGTAGTCGGCAAAAATCTGGCAGAAAATCAGTGTGCCACGCCCACTCCTTCATGGGTCTCCCATACAAAGTCGAGTGAATTAAACTAAAATTTTAAGCTCCATAGCTTACAAACCATTTAGCCTAGGACAACGAGACTTAGAGTATGGATTAGTATTGTACGTGTAACTTGGCTCACAGAAAATGGGCGCACCACGCCCAGTGTTTATCGTAGCCCCCATACAAATTTTAAATTGAAACAGCTGTAACTTTGGCAATCTTATGTCTACAATAACCATAATTGACACTTAAATTAATATCATAGTCGGAAATAATCTGGCGAAAAATCAGCGTACCACGCCCACTCCTTCATGGGTCTCCCATACAAAGTCGAGTGAATTAAACTAAAATTTTAAGCTCCATAGCTTACAAACCATTTAGCCTAGGACAACGAGACTTAGGGTATGGATTAGTATTGTACGAGCAACTAGGCTCACAGAAAATGGGCGCATCACGCCCAGTGTTTATCGTAGCCCCCATACAAATTTTAAATTGAAACAGCTGTAACTTAGGCAATCTTATGTCTACAATAACCATAATTGACACTTAAATTAATATCGTAGTCGGAAATAATCTGGCGAAAAATCTGCGTACCACGCCCACTTCTTATTGGGGCTCGCATACAAAGTTGAGGAAATTAGACAAAAATGTTAACCACCATAACTTAGAAACTATTCAACGTAGGACACCAAATTTAAGGTGTGGATTAACAATGAAAAATTAATTGGATTTACTAGAAAGTGGTAAGCCACGCCCACTTTTTATATAGCTCCCATACTAAGCCTCGGAATTATCTTAAAATCCTTTTACTTCGTCAAAGTCAACCATATTTCGGGTGTAAATTAGTAGTATATGCAAAAATTGTTTCTCGAAAACTGGAAATAAAAGAAAAGTTGGATATTCGAGTAAACTTTTTATATACAAATCTACATATGCAGGGTATAGTTTGGTCGGCCCCAGCCGACTGTAAGGAGATTTTTTTTATTTTTGCTACTCTTTTCTGTGATGGAGTTTACTATCATCGTATACTTACTACATATACAAAAGTACGAGTGGTACGTATGTATGTACTCGTAGATACCATTACTGTTTGCATGAAGCAAACGAAGTGAAATTGAAAGCCATTTGTCGATAATTGTGTGGTCATGTTGAAGACTACTATTTTCAATGATTATACTGCATAGTGTTTGTAGTGCAAACTTATGAATTGCATTGCATGATTACTTGCTGAATTCGAACCGAAGTAATCATGGCATGACTTTACACATACTTTACCCAGATAATCCAGAGTGTTCGGAGTGATTGAATGAAGTTAATTTGATTTTGGGGAAAATATTACCATCATATATAAACTTGTAAAAATATAATCTTATCTGAAATTAAAATTTTACATATAAACACATACATACATATATCACAAAATCTTCAACATATACACCTTAATTTCTTTCTATGACATTTTGAAAAATGTTGCAAAATACGTGTTTCGTCGACTTTCCATATGCGTCGTACGATCTACTATACACTTTATTTTTATGTATCTACATATGTACGTACACATGTAGTTGTGTATATATATATTATATGCCTCTTGTGGTATTGCTTGGCAAATCTCTAAGGAATAAGATTTTGATTAGCTTCAAAAATAATCTTAATGTATAACTACACACCGGCTCATATATGTATATGAATATGTGTATGTGTGTGTGTGTGTGTGTACAGAAGCAAAAATATTGCTCATACGTTTCGCACTACTACTACTATCTTAATTCACTCAAAATATGATATACATGTCCGATTGCAATAAATCTGCAAAACATACTGTCAGAAGGAATAGATGAGAGGGCTTGTACCCTAAAATACATAACAGCAACAGCTTGCCATGGAACTTTCATTTGGTTTATACAAATATACATTTTTATACCCTGCATAATGCAATATGCATTGTATATTCATTTCGGTCAGATGTTTGTGTCCACTTGAAGGAATCTCCGGAGATATAGACATAGATATATATTCGTGATCAGCGTCGATTAAATTTTCGATTTAACGATGTCCGTCCGTCCGTCCGTCCGTCCGTCTGTCTGTCACCTGGCTGGTTCGCACGATAACTTGAGTAAATATTGAGCTATTTCGATGAAATTTGGCATAAGTAATCTATGATCCAAGGGTACGGAGGGGATTGATATTGGGCATGATCGGTCAATAACCACGCCCACACCAAGCATTCAAAGCGACTAACCTCGAAATTTTCAAAATCTTTAACTTGCTATAACTCACATAATATACCACTTGGGTCAACAATATTTTGCACATAGAGTTATATTATACTACTATATAACCTCGCCAAAAGTGGGTGAGCCACGCCTACTTTCTAGCGTAGCTCCCATTCAAAGTGTCTGTACTTCTTTTAAATTGAAACTGCTGTAACTTCTACAATCTTCTGTCTAGAATAACCATAATTGACACTTAGATTAACACGGCAGTCAGAAATAATATGGCAGAAAATCAATGTGCCACGCCCACTCCTTCATGGGTCTCCCATACAAAGTCGAGTGAATTAAACTAAAATTTTAAGCTCCATAGCTTACAAACCATTTAGCCTAGGACAACGAGACTTAGGGTATGGATTAGTATTGTACGAGCAACTAGGCTCACAGAAAATGGGCGCACCACGCCCAGTGTTTATCGTAGCCCCCATACAAATTTTAAATTGAAACAGCTGTAACTTCGGCAATCTTATGTCTACAATAACTATAATTGACACTTAAATTAATATCGTAGTCGGAAATAATCTGGCGAAAAATCAGCGTACCACGCCCACTTCTTATTGGGGCTCCCATACAAAGTTGAGGAAATTAAACAAAAATGTTAACCACCATAACTTAGAAACTATTCAACGTAGGACACCAAATTTAAGGTGTGGATTAACATTGAAAAATTAATTGGATTTACTAGAAAGTGATAAGCCACGCCCACTTTTTATATAGCTCCCATACTAAGCCTCGGAATTATCTTAAAATCCTTTTATTTCGTCAAAGTCAACCATATTTCGGGTGTAAATTAGTAGTATATGCAAAAATTGTTTCTCGAAAAGTGGAAATAAAAGAAAAGTTGGATATTCGAGTAAACTTTTTATATATAAATCTACATATGCAGGGTATAGTTTGGTCGGCCCCAGCCGACTGTAAGGAGATTTTTTTTGTACATTTTGCGGAGAGCGTAGGAAATAAATTAGAATTTTAACTTGTGCGGCCTTTCAGAAAAGCGAAAATTTATAAATTTAATAGAACCACAATTTGCATAATCTTAGCATACTGAGTTTCATATATCTTTTTTTATATATTTATTAAGTAGAAAGTAATAATGTGGCTACGTCTGTGTGTGTGGTGTGTGTCTGGTAAAATATTTGTATACGAATGTTTAGCTTGTAAATAATAAAATCTCTGAATTTTACAGTACTTTCATAAAAATAAGAATATTAAATAACGCATGATTGCATAGTGCTTACGATGTTTCACAACAAATTTTTGGAATATACGAGTACATACATATTCACGTAGACACTATCTCACCTATTCACTTGTAAATTTTTTTTTCTGGCATTACATTGTTACAACAACAACAACAACAACAACAATTCTATAATGTGCAAATTTCAGATATCCTACATCCACAACACAATCGAACAGAAGTAACAACGATATGAGAAAAACAAATGCAAAATTTTGTAAATACCCTCGAAAATGTGCGACTCATTCACTGTAAGATGCTAGTAGATAACTACCCATTTACCTACCGAGTTGAAGTAACCGGAGCAACGTAATGCATACTTGCGCTCTACTACCCTCAGGGACAACATACTCTTAAACACATGCATGCATGCATGCAAATAAAAAATATTTCAAAATAGAGTTCTCTAGTGTAGTTTCATATACTTATACTACAATACTTATATACATATGCATTCATGAATTCCTTGTCTGTCGACTTATTCACTCTGTGGAGTTATACGAATGTATGAAAACTTTTGCTTCAGTAGATACGAATGAAGAGCAGAGAGAGAGAGAGAGAGAGGAAAGCGAATGCAAAAGAAAGCCTGCAACAATTGCGACTTGTCCGGGATGAATCCGGGATCAATCGCAAAGGAATATGTGACTATGAACTATTCCATTTGGTTCGACTACGTCCTATGAAGAGACTAATTGTACTCTATTATACTCGAACGGGTACAAAAGAGACTAGTCGCCTATACATATATAAGGTCCAGTAAAAAGCAATCCATTATTTTGCATTTAGATTCAATGTTTTATTTAGCATAGTTATATTGATCCGATTTAGGTCATATATGCACCGTTTTGTTCGATAACTTGTTGCCATTTTGAAGGTAATTGTCATAATGCCACTCTCATAGAAACCCTCGTACCTATTGGCAAAAAAACTGGGACAGTCGATTTTCACAAGCTTCTCTTGAGGCGATTTTTTCACCAGCAAAATCATTCGCCATAGACAGGAACAGATAGTAATCACTTGGTGCTAGGTCCGACCTATAAGGTGTATGCATAAGAACCTTCAAACCAAGCTCTCGGAGTTTATGGCTAGTAACTATCGATGTGTGTGGCCTGGCGTTTTCCTGATGGAACACAATTCCTCTCCTATTGACCAAAGCTGACCGCTTCTGGGCGATTGCTTCCTTCAGACGGTTCAATTGTTGACAGTACAGCAGCTCATAGTAGATGATTCCCTGCCAATTCCACCAAACATATAGCAAAACCTTCCTGACCGTCAATCCTGGCTTGGCCACCGTCTGCTCCGGCTCACCGCTATTCGACCACAACCCTTTTCGCTTGATGTTGTCGTAAGTGACCCACTTTTCATCACCAGTAACTATCCGATTCAGAAATGGATCGATTTTGTTGCGATTCAGCAGCGATTCGCAGATGAAATTTTGGTCCATGAGGTTTTTTTGCGTTAACTCGTGTGGCACCCATACATCGAGCTTGTTTTTGTATCCACCCTTATTTAAAGGATAGAAACAGTGCTTACATGACAGTCAGATTTGACGATTTCCATTATTTTATCAATATTTTCGACAATTGTCCTTTCAGAGCGTGGTGCATAATTGACATCAAAATTACTGGAACGGAATCGACGAAACCAAAACGAACGAAACGTGATTGGCTGTTACAGTATCTGGACCATAAACACTATTCACATTTTCAGCCGTCTGGTTTGTGTTTTCGCCTTTATCGAAGAAAAACTGTAAAATATGGCGTATTTTCTCTTTACTGGTGTCCATCTTTGACGCGTGCTCAAACAATACTGAGTCAAGCAATCACAAAACTACGAAATCCTATCTTTCTAACACCATCTAACGTAGCCCGATCGCTCTTATACAATGCGAGATACAAATTACTAAAGTCATCTATTGGAAACATAATGGGTTTATTATTACTACACCTGATACAACAGAAATCGATAAAATTATTGGCCAAAAAAATATTCTTTACAAAAAAATATGTGTTTGAGATTGCAAAAGATCGGATAAATATCTCTAAATATATTAATTCATTCGATCGGCGACTATCTAAAGACCAAAGACTATATCTAACGAGATAAATCCCGAAATAGTCTCTTTAGCGACTAATGGCACAATTTCTTGCAGAGAGTAAATACATACATATATACGATTATACATATTTACAACTTCGATTTACGTATTTTTCCTTCAGCATGCATTCTTGTTGGTATTATTGAAGTCAAGCCAGCCATCTTTTCGTTTGGATGATACAAGAGCACATCTTTTTTTTTCTATTTCCACGTCATGTCATTGTGATTTCAAATCATTTTCCATGTTTTGCATTGAGTTAATTTTGAAGTATATGCAGAAATTCAAAATTTGTTTGCCTTTACAAATAATATCATAAGTTATTCTCATCGGTAGATCACCATGGTGTACGACCGTATACAATGGAACACGGATATTTGAGGATTTTTGTTTATTGTTTGTTAGGAAATTATATATATAGATGTTATGTTGAATTTCTATATGCATTAGAAATCCGTTCAATTACTAGATCTGCCAATTCTATATTGTTTTTGCGGAAAGGAATCGATTGTTAATCACCGATAATTTTAATAAATTTTTTTTTTTAAAGTTAGAAACGAGAAGCGACCTAACTGACCTGATTACACATTTAACATATAAACGAATTGATCTAGAAAAATGGCCAGATACTGTCTCTTTCTTTTTAGCCCTACTTTTAGAATATTTAGGTTATGCTCATGTGTGCAAACATATGTAAGACGGTATTATAAGACTTTGTCTATTCAGATGAAAGTATATAATTTAAGCATATTTGACTTTTATTAGCATATTTGATTTGACAACATACTAGTTGTTTAAAGATCAAAATACACTTTATTATTCAATTTATGCTGCCTGAAGTTTAAGACCCTTCATTCGAGAATCCTTTAATTTATTGAATCTTTCTCCGCAAACCAGAAGATCTTCAAAAAACTTTCCTATGCCAGCTTGTACACCTTTTAGTTCCTGCTTGCTGAAAAGGATTCCAGCATAGGCCCTCCTTTGACATATTATCATCGTCTTTCCTAAGCGTGTGACTGATCCAGTGCAGTTTTATTTTACAGAATTCGAGTGCGATGTCCAGCTGGTTGGTCTTTTTTAGCACTTCGACGTTAGAGATCGCCGGAGGCCAGAAAATGCGAAAAACGTGTCGGAGACAACGGTTAAAGAAGGTTTGGAGGCATTTCGTAATCATCACAGTAACTTTCCAGGTGGTGCAATCATATATCAAAATAGACTTTACGCTTGTGTTGACTATGAGTAACTTGGTCTTAAGGCTGATGTTGTTATTTAGCCACAATGGTGCGAGGATACCATAGGACGACTTAGCTTCACTGATTCTACATTTAATATCCAGCTCGCAACCATCATCCGCAGTTACCATGCATCCAAGGTAGCAAAATTTATTCACGTTTTTGAACTACTGTGTGCCATGAGTCAAGGGCTCCGAGATGGCTTCGTTGAAGTATAGCACTTTGGTTTTTCCAACATTGACTTTAAGACCACTAGGTCTCAGTTTCTGATGCATGGCTTGTATTAACAGCTTCAGATCACACACTTTGTATGTGAGCAAGCAGATGTCGTCAGCATATGCAAGATACCTCAGGTACTGCATATCCCTGTGATGATTTTCGTCCACAGTGGTTTCAGAATGGATTTGTATAGGATACTTTGCTGTCCATAGAGAGAGAGAGAGAGAGAGAGAGAGAAGCTTGACGTTTAAACAGCCAGTACATGCTGCGAGATTGTATTCCCAGGGCTTTCCTTTTGGCAAATCGTCTGTCTAAGTGAGTTCCCAAGTACTCACCAGTACCAGTGCCAAGAGAGTCAGATTTGGGGGATTGAAATATGATTCAATTTGATTTGTGGGCATGTGTCTCTCCTAATAGTAAATGTTACATGTGTAGATTTAGTTTCGTTTACCTTCAGACGGCAACTTTTCAACCATATAGAAATATGATCAATTAATTTTTGGAGCTTATATGATGATTCTATGGGATCCCGTGTGATTTTGATTATAGCAGTGTCATCGGTAAAAGTTCCTGTGAGAAAGCCGTCAGATATTGGCAAATCGTAGGTAAAGGGTAAGTAAAGGATTGAGCCTAATATGCTGCCTTATGGGATTCCAGCTTCAATTTGATGAAAAGCAGATATTTCGTTTTCATAGATATGACATTATGAGTAAATAGGCATTCAGTGGCAGCTCCTTTTTTAGTTTAGCTAATAGTCCTTGGTGCCATACTCTGTCGAATTCTTGAGATATGTTCAAAAAGACAGCTGAGAAATATTATTTTTGATCGAAGGCTTTTTGAATTTTTTCAACAAGCCGGTGAACCTGCTCAATCATAGCTTAATTATATTCATTAGTTGTTTAAAAAATAACTTTTCAAATAGATATCTATGGGTCGTAGTTATTGATTTAGCTGTGTTTATCGTGAGCATCTGACTGATGGCCTTATCTCACCACGCCCAAAGCGCAATGTATCAAATTGAATCCCCGCAGGAGTGGAAAATCAGAGTCCAAACTTCAGGTTCCTACGGTACCAATTGGGGCACATTGAATGGACGTACTACCCTCCTTGGTTTGGATCGAGGCCCAACTAAAACCTATTCTAATCTAAGGGATCAGCACCCTGGTTGCAATGCAACTGCACCCCACGAGTACCCTACGCCTTGTGACGTGGAATACTCTACCCGCGTGTTTTTTGGGTTACCTCAGCCACCTCGAAAACCTCCCCGAAGGACCGTTCCCAACGATCAGGTTGGAGGGATTCCAACCTGATCACCCGTGGTACCAAATTTAAAGTCTTTTGGTAAGACCTCGTAGCCGAAGCTACTACCAGTTTCAGCCCCATTCGGCTCCGGACTGGTCGCCAGGAGGGTCGTAGTTATAATCAAAGTTATATCAAATAAGTTGATTCCAATTTTAAGATGGTTCTAATGTTGACTCTAACTACGGTCTTATGAAATTATCTTAAGCCATTTTGAAATTAATGCACCTTATTGTATCGTTTATTGGCAATTTTTCGCTTCTTCCCTGCATCCAAAATGGAGGTAGACTTACATCTAGATAGCAGCAGTAACATCTTGTACATTAATGATTGTGTGTGTGTGTGTGTGTGTGTGTTTGTATGAATCCATTTATGTGTCTACTGTAAAATTACTCATAACAAACTAAGTAAGATCCATATGCTATACAAAAACAAAAGAAATTAAAGAAAATTTCATAAGTCTGCAACGTTTCCATTTATTGAATTCACAATAAGGCATAGAGCTATAATATTGTACATACGAGTACATACAATTAAATGAAGGTTATTTGCCAATATACAGCTCCAGTTTGGCGGGAAGCAAGTAGTAGTAGTATGTCGCAGTAATAATTTTACTGCTTTGCTAGAGCAGCCTAATGCGAGCAATTAAGAAAACTCAAAGTTATAAATAAGCAGACGTTACTCGTACATATTGGGTGCAGTTAATAAACAACGGCAACATAAGTGACAATTGAAACAGTTTCACACATACGTACACAAGTGGATATACTGTACCCGTATGTGTGTGTTGTTGCTATTAATGTGGCTGATATTGTAGTTCTTTGTACGTATTATGAAAACTATTATAAATGGCGCCATTTGTTGCATAACAAAAACAGCACAAGACCAAGAGCGCTCTAACCACACTATGCTTATGTATGTGTGTGTGTGTGTACTATTTCACATGGAATTAACGTATGTATTGTGTTTCTGTGCTATTTTAATGCTAATGTTAACACACTAATACAATTAATATGTATCCTGTAGCTCTTTTGGGCTGCATTAAGCTGATGTATTGTGACAAATCCTATAATTCGTTGTTAGAACACTATGAACACTACGTTATGATGCATTTTAAAGACTTTGTATTTACTAATGAGTGCGCAAAACAACTATAAAAAACATTTCAATGTATTTCTGTAATTCGGTTTTCGCGAACAAGGCGAACATTTAATTGCAGGTTTATACATACAACTTCGTTAATGTTCTCCCATCATCATGAAATTGATGGATTTGGTGCTTGTCCTTATTTATGTATATATACATTCATACAGATACGTATCTGTACTCGTATGCATGTCTGCATTGATGCAAGGCGCTGACATGATGACGTTGAAACAAATCCATTACAGTGTAATTAATCACAATTAAAGTATCGAAAGGGGATAAATCTACTTGTCGTATACACACACACACACACACACATACTACGTACATATGCGTGAGGTTTATTCTTTACTATGGCAGAACCTATTAAATAATTTGCATTAAATAAGGAACGCAAACATTATCATATCATCGCATGTCTGCGAATGTCAAGTGTCAATTTGATCGAAAATCAGTCATAATATCTACATATGTACATATGTATGATACTTAAGGACATATGTACATAAGTGTGTGCATTGAAAATATATTTTTCTCTTTTACTTTCGTATACTTATGTATATTTATAGGCAAACATATATGCATATGTTGCAGAATAAATGAACTTTTTTTTGTAAAAGTTGTTAAAATAAATCTTTAATTATTTTCGTTGAAATTTCTTTTATGCAGAGAACATTCAAGTGAATGTAATTACTTTGGTGGTTGTAATTTGATTAATATGTATTTTTGTTTTATTTAACAGGCCATTCAATAAGTGTGTAGGATGACACAGAGATGGCGTTACCAGAATTTTTTTCCATGCGATTTTTATTGAGTTTTAGGTTAGGTTAGGTTAGGTTATGGGGCTGCCCTCTCTCTGAGATGACACACTTAGGGCAAAAAGGCCCATTATGATACCACCGAGCTTCTCTTCCAGTACTGTTGTGCGTGTTAAATTTGGACAGCATTAGAAGGGACCTACTTATATTAGCCGATTTCGAAGGGCAAAACCCTTGTGACATCACTTTAACTTAGTTTTGTCACAGAGCTCTTTTAAGAAGCATTTTCGGCAAATTGTTACTGCCGGAAAAATTGCCAATTCTTGCCGGCAGGTGGGTACCGTTCGAAAGATAAATCTTTTCGATGTCAAATTTTGTTATGCTTCAGCCGGTGATTGAACCCACGATCTAGAGATCAGAAGGCCAACACACTAACCACTGAGCTACGACAACCACTTATTGAGTTTTAACGACACGTGTATAAAATTGACAACAAACTGACAATTGGTTCGTGAGTTAAGCATTTTGTGTGAAGCAACTTTTGTTATTGAAAAAAAAAATGGATAAAAGTGGAAACCAAACAATGACTTAATAATCATTATCCGGACTCTGTTCCACCGAGGCAAATGGTAGAAAAGTGGATTGTTGAATTTGTGACTATTATTGTGAACTTTTGGGGACCGATTGAAGGCTGAAATCGCAAAGAAACGGCCACATTTGCAAACGAAAAAAAAATGTTGTTCCACCACGACAATGCATCGTGTCACAAATCGATGAAAACATTGGTAAAATTGAATAAATTGGACTTTGAATTGCTTCCACGCCCATAGTATTCCCCAGATTTAGCACTCAGCGACTTTTTTCTGTTTTCAGATCTCAAGAGAATGCTTTCTGGAAAGAAATTTAAATCCGATGATGTAGTAATTGCTGAAACTGAGGAATACTTTAACGAGAAAGAGAAATCGTACGCTCGTAAGCTGGTATTGAAAATTTGGAAAATCGCTATACTCATTGTATCGCCCTCGAAGGCAACTAAATTGAATAATAAAATCAAGTTTTGTCAAAAAAAAAATTTTTTTTTCATACTTTTCCTACGGACCTATTGAATGGCCTGTTATTCGATCAAAAATTTTACTGAATTAATGTATTATTTTATCTACAATATATTTAAGCATTCATTTAAAGTTATATACAAAATATATGCGTACTACATAGGGAGTAGCATTACTCTCGCAAGCATGTTTATTAGCTTTAGTTTTTGTGTACTTAATTTAAATAATTACTTATGCAGAAAAAAACTCCTGATGTGTAGAGAAGTAGAATATCTAAAAAGCCAATTCGCTCCTACGTACACACTCGCACACTCACACACACACACGCATATATACTGCATGCACCTATTCGCATCTAATAAAAATTATCTCAATTAAAATTGATTAAAAAACTTTTATAAAATGTGCATTATCTACTTCAAAGAGGAGTATAGAAAAATCAAAAAAAAAAAAACCCCCCAAAAAAAAACCAAGGAATCGCTTCGTTTCTTTCATGCTCTCGTTCTCTGCTGATATATGTATGTATTTTTTCTAGAAGCTCATTTGCATAATTTGTGCTACGCAATTTAGTAGAAAATGCATTAAATTAGTTTCAAGAGCGATTAATTTAAACACTTTCCAATTTGAAGTTGTTTTTTTTTTCGTGTTCATGTTTCATTGAAACCCGCATATATTTGCATACATTTATGAATTTAATTGCAAAATGCACAAATTTTTAGCATATATTGACGATTTTAATATACGAATCTCTTAACTTTAGTCCATTTTGAATGGCTTAATTTCGTTCTAAGTGTGAATCAATAAGAGTAAATCACTCTATGCATTTAGAATAATTGATAGCTGCAGACAATTTATACATAAATATTTCATTTTTTCACCTTCAATTTTATGTGTCTCTAAGATTTGTCATTTGGCCATTTGGAATATCTCTATAACCACATAAATCACTTGGACGATTCCATTTTTTTGTTGTTCTTGTGTATACGATATTATAGATAAGGTGTAGTAAAAAGAAATCCATTATTTCTCCAATAGATGGCTTTAGTAACCTGTATCTCGCGTTGTATAAGTGCGATCGGGTTACACTAGATGGCGTTAGAAAGATTGAATTTCGTACTAAATAAACTTTTCAGGCAGTTTTGTGATTGCTTGACTCAGTATTGTCAATGAGCACGCGTCAAAGATGGACACCAGTAAAGAGAAAATACGCCATATTTTACAGTTTATCTTCGATAAAGGCGAAAACGCAAGCCAGACGACTGAAAATGTTAATAGTCTTTACGGTCCTGATACTGTAACAGCCAATCATGTGCAATTTTGGTTTCGTCGATTCCGTTCCGGTAATTTTGATGTCAAAAATGCAAGGCCAATTGTCGAAAATATCGATAAAAATAATGAAAATCGTCGAGTCTGACCGTCATATCAGCATTGTTTCTATTGCCCAGGAGCTAAACATTGCACAAAAAACCATTTGGAACCATTTAAATAAGACTGGATACAAATAGAAGCTTGAAGTAGGGGTGCCACGCGAGTTAATGCAAAATAATCTCATGGACCGAATTTCCATCTGCGAATTGCTGCTGAATCGCAACAAAATCGATCCATTTCTGAAGCGGATGGTTACTGGTGATGAAAAGTGGGTCACTTACGAAAACGTCAAGTGAAAACGGTCGTGGTCGAATCGCGGTGAGCCGGCGCAAACGGTGGCCAAGCCAGGATTGACGCTCAGGAATGTTTTGCCATGTGTTTGGTGGGAATGGCAGGGAATCATCTACTATGAGCTGCTCCCATACAGACAAACTCTTAGTTCGAACCTGTACTGTCAACAATGAAGGAAGCAATCGCCCAGAAGTAGCCAGCTTAGGCCAATAGAGAGGAATTGTGTTCCATCAGGACAACGCCAGGCTACACACATCGATAGTGACTCACCAGAAGCTCCTGGAACTTGATTGGGAGGTTCTTATGCATTCACCTTATAGTCCGGACCTGGAACCAAGTGATTACTACCTGTTCCTGTCTATGGCGAATGATTTTGCTGGTGAAAAATTCGCCTCAAAAGAAGCTTGTGAAAATCGACTATCCCATTTTTTTTGCCAATAGGGACGAGGGTTTCTATGAGAGTGGCATTATGAAATTATGCATCCACCTTATAGTCTGGATGGCACCAAGTGATTACTACCTGTTCCTGTCTATGGCGAATGATTTTGCTGGTGAAAATTCGTCTCAAGAGAAGCTTGTGAAAATCGACTGTCCCAATTTTTTGCCAATAGGGACGAGGGTTTCTATGAGAGTGGCATCAAAATGGCAACAAGTTATCGAACTAAACGATGCATATTTGACCTTCAATTTAATACAAAAATAGTGGATTTCTTTTTACTAGACCTTATACATTCATAGCTTTTTAGAGTGACGACTCTTGAACAAATATGTACATATTATCCATAGAAGCAAAAGTAAACGCAGCACTGCAACTCAAAGAAGAATGTCCTATGTATTAGAGTTTCGAATAGAGTGAAATATGGTAAAAATGGTTAAATTGATTTTTCCTGTAACAAAAAAAAAAAGTAGAAAACAAAATGGAAAGACAAATTGGCTGAAAGTCACAACGACGAAATTTTAGAGTAGAAATGTTGAGTTATGTTGTTTTGCTGATGTGAAATTGCAATATTTGAACGATTACGTATTTGTCAAAGAAATTGTGATTTATGAAAACTTCGTATATGTACTCCTTGTGTGGTATTATAGACAAATTCATGCTTTTGTATAGACAATATGTATATATTATTATTGTGCTAAATTCAAATAATGTATACGATATTTGAAACTATAACATTTTTCTGTCTGAATTCTTACTTTTGGTTTACTCAAGGTGTGTGTCGTTCTATATACAAAAGTTTGGGACATCAAATAATAATAATATTAATAATAATGATAGTCATTCTGAATGCCACCCTCATTGGCAGTACTCATAGTTAGTAGTATACAATATATTAAACGGTGTTAGTTTTTCTATGTAAACAAGCACTATCTATAGTTGATCTAGGTTGCTAATTTTTCTAGAAACACACACCCATCCTGTTAACATATGTATGTATATATAAAAAAACAAAATGTATTCCCAAAAAAAAAAAAAAATAAAAAAAAGAGAAGCGTCTATATTACGACCGCAAATGTGATGGTCATTTCCGATAAAAGTCATCGTCATTTGTGACACCACACCAATAATGAAGTTTAACTAACAACAATAACCGAAGAGAGTGGTACCACAGTTGTACATACCTTATATATGTAAACATAGGTGTAACGTACCTGTATGAATGATTTAACCAATACAATTTTATATGAAATTTTCTTACATTAACCCTTTCGCTACATTTTTTTAATCATAAATGCTATGCTAGTGTAATCAAGTGATAATACATTGGATTCCAGCACACTGTGGCTACGATGGCAATGAGGATGCAGACAGATTGGCAAGGGAGGGAGCTTAAAAGCGACCATTTGGAACCGAACCGATCTTAGGTATCAGCAAAGCTCATCACAAGAATTGCCTTAAGGAAGAATACATGACCAAAACAAATGTAAGATTGTCAAAAACTATTGGTATGGAGTGTACCAAAGCTTTCTTTCCGCACTACTCACTCAAAAACCCAAAATAACTTCTGAGTTTGAGCAGAGCAGAATTAAAAATTATGACAGGTATAATTAGCGGACACTGTCTATTAAACAAAAATAAAACCCGTTTGTAATTGACAGACAGGGAATATGTAAATTCTGTATGGAAGATGATGAGACATCCATACACATAATCTCAGAATTTCCAGCCCTTGTCCATGTGAGGAAACAAACACATAGAACGGAACTGTTACAGACAACCTATCTGTCTGAACTTGAACTCACAAAAATCAAAAAGTTCTTTGAGAAAATAGGAGGATATAATCTCTTCCAGTATTAAACTCGGGTATGGCACAATAGTTGGCAACGGACGCAGTGCCATAGATAACAAGTGTCTAGCCCTCACCAATCTAATCTAATCTAATACTCTTTCATTCTATCAGAGCTACAAAAAGTAGTAGGCGTGGCTTGACCATTTCTTGTGTGGGCGTAAAAGTTGAGCGATCATCGCCATAATCAGTTCCATCCATAATCTTGAACCAAATGTCATTCGTGTCAAATTTCATCATAATAGCACAATATTTGCTCAGGTTATCGTGCAAACCAGCCAGGTGGTAAACATACTGATGGACGGTTAGACAGATATTAGGTCCGTATTCGCACTTTTCCAGAAAAAATTATCCAGGAAAGAAATTTCTCAGAAAATGACACCATTCGCTAGCAGAGAGAAAAATATACGAAAAAGTACGAGAATGCAAAACCATCAAAAATCTGCAAGTTTCACGAACAGCTGATGTTTCACTAAGTAAATTGCAATTGTTCGTTTTCTTGTTTGTTTCGTTTGTTTGCGATCAGCTGTTTTTCTAACTTGCAAATTTCTACAATTACAAATTTATCCAGTAAAAATTTTGCAACTTCCCCTTTTAAACTGAAATGTCATTTTGCTCTCTCAATTTCCCCAACTTTGCGAGTTTTTGGAGTACGAGAGAGCAAAAACTGTGATAACTTTTGATAACTTGGAGTACGAGAACAGTCCTATTATTAGAGCGTAGCTGATCAAATTCATATATACAACATGTTTCTAAATCTCCTTAGCTTTCTTCTAGGGATTACCCAGAAACTGACCAAAAGGAAGTCATATATTTTTTATCTCTTCGACCATGCTAACATTTTATTCAAAAATGCTGAAAATGGTTTTTACAACCTGAAACGATTTACATTCCCATAAAGTTGGATATGTTGTCATATGTCAAAAAAGTAGTGAAAGGGTTAAAGGTAAGAATATAAATGAGTGAGCGCCTAAAATTAGGCAATTAATTGTTTTTTTTTTTTTCAGATCATTCCACAAAGTTTGTAAATATTTTAATTAAGCCATGTACGATGGGTAAAACAAGTTCACTCGCATGCATATGCATGCATACGATACATGCATGTGAAACCAAAATTTGTTTGTGTTTTTGTGGCAGCATGTTGCGTGTTGCGTCGTGTGCTTATATTAACACTGTAATATCCCTTTCTGAAAAGTAATTTCCTGTTAAACTTAAATGCTACTTTTACCAAGGCCAAACCTTATAAATATTTCAATTAAACATAAACTTGATAAAGTGTCACACATTTTATGTGAGAATATGTTATCTGTACGACAAGTATTAAAAACGTGTGTAAATATATGAGTTAACATTTGTTCGTGTTTTGCCATCATTTTCAAAAATTCTTTTCGTTTACATATATTTTTTTTTTTTTTTTTGTGTACAATTGATAATTGGTTAACATGTTGTTTATTTATATTACTTAATGTATATATAGAAATATATATGTTTTAGAAACGCAACGAAATTGGTTAAATTGCTTTGATGAAATTTCATAATTAGAATTTGGGGTGAGAAAGAGTTGTATTATCAAAAAATCTACCTATTCATTGTAGTCCATTTGAAATCTACAAGTCCATTAAGCCATCTTCTACTACTACTACTACTACTTTGAGTATTTACTGTATGCCAAAACTTGACAACATTACAGTTGGGGTAGACAAGCTGACCCCAACGGAATTGTTTTAACCTTACTTGAATGTATGCAATTACTTTGTATGAAACATATTTCAGAGATTATTGCAACAGAGCATTTCAGCACAAGCTAAAAAGAGTCTTAATGTGCACACTTTTTGTGAACTCAATGACAGAAGCAGCACTAACAAAAATGTCAGTTGAACTATTTGAGGACCTACAGATAATGGCAACAGCAAAGAGGTTGAAACACAAGAAATAGCATAGAATTCTTAAATTAAGAGAAATTTCTTTTTTTTTTTTTAACCTTTTAACTTTGATTATTCTATGCTAAAATGTTGACTGCAGATGGACATACAGGAAATTAATGAAAACTGACTTTTTGTGAATCTTATCAGAGTGGAATATGTGGAATGAAATAGAATTGGAGACAATACTTGTACATTTTGATTGAATTGGGATGAGAGTGTATGAGGTGACATAATTAAAGAAAAGTTTTCTTAACTGACACGACAAGTAACAAAAGAAAAACTTTGTGTACCATAATAGTAATATAATTTACAATGTATGTATTACAAAGTTGACGATGGAATTGCCAAATGAACTGAAGTGGAATACGTAATGTGTATGTTGGCATATATATATATGTATATGCTTGATGACCCAGTAGGTGAAAAGTGAAAAAGTTTCTTCAGCTCTATTTTTTTCACTTGTAGTCGTCCCATGCATGGGAGCCCCTCTCATGTGACGATTAAAAGCCTTCCTTGTCTCCTTTTTCATGGACTCCAGTTCCCCATTCCACCATGGAGTGGGATCTCCTTCGTTCACTACCGTAAGGGGACATGCAGCTTCAAATGTTTTGATCATGGCTGAGCTGATAGCCCCTGTTCTAACTCTCTCAAACCTTTCTGTGCAACAATTCCTCAAGAACTTCACAGTACCTTGTACAATTAGTTCGCTTCGGTATCCTCATCCTTCTACAGTTGTTCCTATGCCTTTTATAGGACGTAACCCCAAACTGAATGGCCCTGTGGTCTGACATGGTTAGTCTATCCACAATACTCCAATCCAAAATCCTTTCCAACATTTTGACATTCAGGGCAACATCAATGACCAATGACCATTGAAAGTTGTAAAACTGCAAAGTGTTTGTAATGGATCCGAATAAAAAGCAGTCGAACTTTCTTTTGAAACTTGGAAGGAAAGATGTTCGTTTAATGGTCGGAATCATCACAGGACATAATCCATGGGGCCAACATATGGCCAATATAGGTATCATTGGAGATCCAAGATGTATATCTTGTTTGGTTTGGGGAGGACAGGCACAGAGCATTTCCTCTGTGTTTATCCTGCTTTCGCTCGAGCAAGATTGCGCATATTTGGCTCTGATGTAATGAGAATGGATAAATTGCATTCTCTAGCCCCGGGAGAGGTATTCAGATTTGTTAAAGAATTTGGAAAATTCTCTCGGGAAGATTAAAATCACCTACCACCCCCCCTCCCAGTATCACTCTACTGGTGCCACTTGGTTCACCCTCACATCCATCCATATAAATTATTCCATAAATTGCCAAATTCCATATGTTCCTGAATAAAAAATTATTATTAGTAGTTTTAACAATTTAATAAAAGCATTGGTTTTGTAAATGGAATTAATATTTTCATTAAACTACCTCTTAGGCAATACCTTTAAGTTGACGCAAAAGTTAAGTTGATGTCCAAGCATATTGTAAGATCCTGCTGTACAGTTTTATTTGATAATTACAAGAAAAAAAAATGTACATATTGTAGATTAAAGTAAATTTTCCTTCTTACATCATTCATATCCGTTTGTGGTTGCTATGCAAACAAATCTATTGCTGTTGCGGGTTTGATGTTTTAATCAAATTCAAATCAAATTTACACTTTCTTTTATTTATTATTTTGTTTTTTATACACTTTGATTTGCTTTGCTTTGATTTTGCCACAAAAGCAAATACAAATAAAAAATTAAAAAAAAAAAAACAAAATAAAAAATACGATAAAATAACTCAGATAATAATAAAACCGCAGAATAAAAGAAAACCCACAATAATCAAAAAATCATTTTTTTTTTCTACAAACAATCCTTTCGGTAAATATCCCTTTTGTTTCCGTTTGTTAGTTTGTATGTACGTACACATTTGTTGCTCGTCCGATTCGATAGGTATATCTGTATGTGTATAGATATTCTTTAGATGTTCAGAGCCTTTAATTTATTTGTGTTGCTTGCTGCATATTTTTCATGATAAAAGAATGAACGCTGAAAAAAAAGAGGAATAAATAATAAGTGTGAAAAAATTTCATAATCAGATTTTCATAACGAACTTAATAATAAAGAAATGTAGGGATTCCTTTGTATCGACAATTGAATTAGTATCGACTTGTTTCATCATGCTTTAAAATATTTTGTTGAATATTTAAGTAATTTAATTTGCTAGGCCTATATGCATTTATTCATATAATTATAATTCTTTTTGGTAGAAAGGATGGTTTTAACATCACAAACACTGACTATTTCAATGTACGTAGTTTGTATAAAATCGACAGTTCAGCACAAGATATAATAAGAATTTGGCCTTGTCAGAATTGAAATTATATTTTTTTCATCATTTTGGGTATTTTAGTAGCATGGTGTTTTTATTATTTTATCATTTGAATGTCTGCGGCTCACCATTAGAAGCTGATGTCGGTGGCCTATTGCGGTTCATCAAGTCTTAGGCTAGTTTGACGAGTAACTACTGTAATCTGCGTAACTCTACATGTGCCCATTCTGATTGTAGCAGTTCTTTTATAATTTCACTAATATTAAATAATTGTGGTAAATCATTTGCGTTTTTAGACGCTCTAGAACACTTTCATCCGAAGAAACCCGTTATTTTGACATTTGCATCGAGTCTGGTGTATCCGTATTACATCCATAGTTATAAATCGTCGCAAAAGCCACGTTGAATTTCGTTTAAACATTGTCAAATTCTGCTAGGGAGTCATCTCATTAATACGCTTTTGGCACCCATTGCGCACAGTGCTTCTTCGTACCCAAAATGTCATATGCAATAGCTCCCTCACTTTCACTTTGGTGTCATTTAACAAAATAAAATGGATTTTGACCAAGCCTTCTGGTGTACTGACGTTTTTTAGGCATCCAGATCGTTCAGAGTCATCGGTGCTTGTACAATCACTACGGAAGTCAGAAAACCACGTTTGAATTGTTTGAATTGGTGCAAAGTCCAGATAATACTTATCTAACAGGTGTTAAATTATCGGTAACACAGATTTGGCTCTACAGTTAAAGATTATTATGAACGAGCCCAGAAAATCATCATTTGCGGGAAGTTTTATTGCATTATTATTTTTTTTTTCTTGAAGGTAAATGCAGCTGAAGCTCATCGAATGCTTGTCGAAGCTTATGGTGGTCATGCTCTTTCAGAAGCAACAAGAGGGAATTGGTTTCAACGATTCAAAAGTAATGATTTTGATTTGAGAAATGAAGAATGGAAAAATGGAAGAATGGAAAAGAGGTGCCACATGATGTGACTGAGCGACAGATGGAAATCCGAAAAAACAAATTTTGCTTAAAAGACAAGAAAGAAAGAGTTTTTTGCACCGAATTGTGACTGGTGATAAAAAATGGATTTATTTTGAGAATCCTAAACGGACAAAAAATTATGGGTTACACCAGGCCAACCATCAACCGTCGATCGCAAGACGCGATTGCTTTGGAAAGAAGAGAATACTGTATGTTTGGTGGGATCAGAAAGATGTTGTGTACCATGAGCTTCTGAAAACTGGTGAAACTGTTAATACTGATCGCTACCGACAACAAATGAGCAATTAAAACCATACATTGATCAAAAAACGACCAGAATAGGCCAGAAGACACGGGAAGGTAATTTTGTTCCACGACAACGCACCGGCACATAAAGCAAAATCGGTTCCTGATACGATCAAATCGCTTGGCTGTTATTTGTTACTCCACCCGCCGTATTCACCAGACTTGGCTTCTTCCGATTATCACTTGTTTTCATCAATGGGTCACACACTTAAGGAACAACACTTCAAAACATCTGAAGAACTCGAAAATTGGGTCTCTGAATGGTTTTCATCAAAATACGATCAATTTAATTGGCGTGGTATCCACAAATTGTCTGAAAGATGGTCAATATGTGTAGAAAGTGATGACCAATACTTTTAATAAAATATGTTTATCATTTCACTTAACAATAAACGTTTTATTTTCTTAAACAAATGATAATTTCACATTTCTGCACCTGATAGTTTGGCCTTAGTCTCGGTTATTGTTTTCTTGCTTAAGTAATAGTATTTAAACAGAACACGAAACTCCGATTTTTCCACTTAAAAAAAGTCTTGAGGTTGGTTGCTTCTCACCGCTGTAACTTGTAAATACGTAAACAAAATGGCTGATATATTGGCAGACGTCTAATGAAGAATGCAGCTCTTGAGCGAATGATTCATGTTAATGCATACTAATGCCATCTCTTGGGATTACTCCAAACTTTTTGATTCACCTAGTGTTTGTTATTTATTTTTGTATAGATATCAAACTTTTTCATATAAATATATATATTTTTTTTGCATTATAGCCTCCACAATACTTTAGTAAAGCTTGATCTTCCAATGTTGTTGTCCATGTTAAGTTTGATCAATATTGGAAGGGGCCTAACTTGTAATTGCCGGTTCTGTATGGAACCGGCAATTACAAGTTTTTGGTATTTTATTTATGTGCGTTAAAACTTTTCTTTCAAACAATTTTTGCAATACAATTACTCGCTCACTCACTGGCTCATTTTCATTAAAAGTATATTTCCAATAGAAATTTTATGAATATTTAATCTGTCAAATTGTCAAGCCATCATGATATATTTCTTGAGTATTGTTTGATATTTCATCATGGAAAGACTTAGTCTAGAACAGTGTCTAGAAACTATTTGACTGTATTACGAAAATTAGCGCTAGTTGCCACACAGTCCTTGAAGCCATAGTATTATTGAGAAAATAATTTGGGGAATTCACGCTTCCGGTGAATTGCTCGCGTACGTTATGTGATATCACATCTCTTCAAAATTTACTTTGGGACTACGTAAATCCCACAGTCTACATGAATAAGCCAACTACGGTTGTGAAATTTGAGATTGGGTTGGAGGGTCCTTAAGGGGAATGAGGGTTAAGGAATGATCATTAAAAAATAATTATGAAGAATGATTTTTTTTGTATGATAATAAAGATTTCCAGATGATAATGAATTTTTTATATATATTTTTTAAAATACAGTACATACTTCTAAATGAATCACCCATTAGAGCCTGTGTTCAAATATATGTCTGTGTGAATAACCTATTAACTTTTTTTTTTAAAAGCAAGTTACAACTGAATATTACAAATGTTGAAGATAATTAACTACATATACGCTTGTCTGTGTGTGTGTGTGTGTATGTTTGTCGACTTTTTTCTGATTGCAAAGTGCAACTAGATGCATAGTAGTATATATGTGTAAACAACTCAATTAGGAACGATTTCAGTTGCACACCTAAAGCATCATTATCGTACAGCAGCAGCAGCAGAAATAATTTTTGAAAATGAAAGAAACAAGCAAGAGAATGAAATGTAAAAAAACATAAAAGCACGCACGTACACTTCTTTAATTTCTGATAAATGTATGTTATTCCACATACTCGTAAAATTAAATTTTCAACAATTTTTATACTAAGAACGTTGTAATTGTAGCACAATTTACTTCGATTTTGAGAAAGTGTTTGTGTCTCTTAAATTCCTTAATCGTACACTTGTCGATGTAGAGAATATTCAAGTCCCTAATGCATGACAATTTGGGCAAAATTGCTACATGTGCTGTAAACGGAGCATTTTATTCTCTTGAGGGCACTTTTAACACAATTTAGTTGCATGTTCGAAATTCATTAATAGACTTAATTTAAACTATATAAAATAAAGTTGTAGATATTTGAAAAGTTTCAATTATCTGTTACTTTTCATTTACACCTACATAGCACTTTCTTTCTTGTGATGCATATTTTACAGTACATTCATATAAAAGTAAATTTTCGAATGTAACATACATTCATATTTCGAATGATTGACATACAATGTATTCTTGCATGTGCATATTTATATGGATGTATAACTAGTTGAAACCGCAAATACTTACTTATTAAAAAATAATTACCCCAAAACAAAGTATCTACAAATTAGTTAGTTTGAAAATTTTACCATTACTGCAAAACGACTCCAAAGGTCTTGTGAATTTATGAAAACGAAATAAGTTTGAGCAACGTTTTAAAAGAGATACTCATTTTGGGCAAGAGGTCCTTTGCGAACAATTACGTTGCGCATTAACATCGTTTGGGTAATTAAATTTTATAACGTTTTTCATGAAAATTACTTTTTTCGATGCAAGTATACGTAATTGTTGCAGCACAGTAACAACAGCAGCAGCAGCAGCAAATGTAAATGGAAATGGAACTCAACTGAAGTATATTTTTCATTTTGTTAAAGACAACCAAAATGAAGCACAAAACATATAATGAGAAGAGGTAAATAACAAATGTTGTAAATAACACAATAGTCATATATTTATATATACATACATACATACAATACTGTATACAACATTTTAGTAAGCGTTAATTGTTAAAAAGACTTCATGGCAAGAAACAAAAACAGATCGAAAGGAATGAAAATAAAATATAAAATGTGTTTTCGACTGACAGGTAAAAGAATTAAAATTAAATTGCATTTGAACACCCCCTAATAGGTATATGCATACACACTTATGTATGAGTTTGTTGTTTGTTTGTATTGGATTGGCAACTAAGTAAGTGCCGATTTCATATATGCATGTTTCTGATTATACAAATATTTTTGATATCTTTTGTCAATGTTATGATTTTTTATTTCTGGAATTCGTTAGCTGTCACATTTTTCTTTGTTTAAAAAGCAAATTGCACATATTTTTGTTGGAAGATGGTATTTTACGGTCAATTTGTGTATGAAAACATCAAGAATTACTTCGGCAATTTTTTAGTTGCCAATCCAATATGTATGCTTCTGTGTTCTCCATAGAAAATTATTGTTGTTATACATAGTTGTTATTATCGTTTTCAAAAGGATAAAATGTATTTAGCAATAAATTTTATTCTCTTCACGCTTTCATTTTACCAATCCTATATACAATACTACTACAATTGTACTATGGAATGGCTATGGAACGAATTAAAATAATTTTGCGAATCTAAAGAGCTTATGCAAGACTAATATCATTATTGCACTTTGAATGATAAATATGGGTAGTTTATAGTAGACTAAAAATTAAATTCCTCTAAATTTAATATACTGATTTTTTCGGTACCTGCATATTATAGTTAGAGATATCAATTTACCTTTTAGTGCATTCGTGTACGCAAAGCATTCCGCATAAATTTTCCATACAAGTATTTTTATTTAACATGGCATTCATAAAGTCCGTAGGAAAAGAATGAAAAAGATAAAATTGTGACAAAAGCCTTCGAGGGCGATGCAACGAGTATAGCGATTTTCCAACTGACAACCATCTGATATCTTTAAAATGTCAGCTAGCTCGTGCACCTTCAATTTGCGATCGTTCATAACCAATTTGTGGATTTTGTTGATGTTTTCTGGAATAACAGCCTCAATTGGGCGTTCACTGCGTTTTACATCGTTTGTGCTGGTACGACCATGTTTTAATTCAGGAATCCACTTTTCTACTAAATGTGTCGATGGAGTAGAGTCCGGATAATATTTATCAAGCCATTCTTTGGTTTCCACTGTATTTTTTTTTTCATCAAAAAGCAATGTTTTATTAAAACACGAAATTCACTTCTATCCATTTTTTTTCAATAACAAAAGTTGCTTCTGGTCTCTAGCTGAGTTGGTATAACTCACGAACCAATTGTCAATTGTTGTCAATTTTATACACGTGTCGTTTGAAGTATATAATATAAGGATAAATTAAAAATAATATGTATGGAAAAACTTCTTACGCAATTATTGAATAGCCTGTTAGGGTGTTCCATTTGGAGTACACAAACTTTGTAAAAATATATAAGATGGTGCCACTTGCCATACTTCTCGAAACAAAATCAATTTATTGAAAGACAAATTTAATGAGAGAGTTATCTCCAGAAATAGTCCTGTTAACTGGACATCTCGTTCGTGTGATCTTACATCTTTAGATTTTTGCGTGGAAACCCGATTTCCCAATGTCTCACGTAAGTAGTGAATCAAAAGCAAAAGACATTCAGCTTTACAGTTTTAAATTTCCCAGAAACTTTGCCCATAAAATGAATATCCGAAATCAAAGGATATCTATTTTAATGTTATTTAAGCATATACTGAAGGATATAATAATATCGACATTTAGATTTTTTCATAAAAATTTATTAATATCTAATAATTAAAACGGACTGACACCTGATACTCAATATTGTTGATGATCGGTCCGTTTTATATGCAGCTTAAACGATTCATAGGAAACTTTCAAGTATATTCAAGTACAGGGTGATTGTTTAAGAGCCTTCGGATTTGATACACATAAAAATAGAAAAATGTATGAAATCTTTATTTGAGTCAATAGAACGATCTATATAATTCAATGTTTAAAGATGATTTCATGTAAATGTTGATCGCGGCTGTACCTCAAATGGTTCATACGCTGGGTCCAATTTTGGCATATTCTCTCCAACATATCGGCCGGTATCTCAAGAATAAATTCTTCAATATTGTCTTCCAGTGCGTCAACCTTTGCGGGCTTGTCGCTATAGACATGAGCCTTAACATAGTCCCACAAAAAATAGTCTAAAGGCGTTAAATCGCACGATCTAGGCGGTCAATTGACCGGTCCCAAACGTGAAATAAACTATTCACCGAACTCAACTCTCAATTGGGCTTAATTGTTTCGCACCGTATTGTTGGAACCACATGTCTGCCAAGTCCAGCTCTTCCATTTTGGGTAAAAAAAAGTTTGTAAGCATCGCACTTTAGCTCACGCCATTCACAGTAACGTTCCTGCCTTCGTCGTCTTTGAAAAAGTACGGTCTAATGATACCATCGGCCCATAATCCACACCAAATTTCTGAAAATAAAGCTAAGTGTCGATAATCTAATTTCGTTTAGTGTATATGCATTGTCGTCAACATCTGCTCAAATTACACAATCGATAAGGAGAATATTTTTATTTTTCGTATTAAAGCTTTAAGATTTGAAAATTTAATAAATAAATCACAATCATTAATTTTTTGAATTATTAAAATTTTCATTGTAAACAAATCACTTACATATTTTATTGTACACAGTTCAAAGATCATAACACTCAGATATGGCATTAGCATATACATTTGTACATATATAACTAATTTCAATTGTAGAGCGCGAGAAGTAAAAGAAAGTAGGTTTTGACAGAAGATATCGTAAGGACATGGTGTTAAAGTGTAAAACATCGTTGGCTCTTGTTTGTGAATATGCTTCACATAAATACATACATACGTACATAACCAATGTGTTTATTTATATCCTCTACATGTCAAATATCTGTCATTAAAAAATTATTTTCAATGTGTGTATTTTTTTTTTCTTAAATAACACGCGTATGTATTTCTTTTCATTATATTATTGAATTGGTGTTCTAATAAAACATATACGAATATATTTGTATGTATGCATGTTTGTGCCAATATTTTTTGTAATTTCTTGTAATTTCAAAAAATGTTTCCAAAGAAAATTACCTAATTTTACAAATAAATTACTTTTCCATGAAACGTGGAGTGGTTGGATTGTTCTCATAATATGTTGGTATATTAAGGTGGAGGGAAACAGGTTTTGTTTCTTTAATGATCGTTTGGTAATACTTGTAGAAAGTTGCCGTTTAGCATTTAGGCACAAAATATTATTTATTTATAATAAAAATAACAATTTTCTTATATTAGTTAATGTTAAAAAAGATTTTGATAATTTTTTTGTATAATTTGTATTGAAAAAAATAAAAATCCTCCCTAGCAGCAAATTTGTCAATGCCTTGCCAACATAAGACATTATAGAACCGCTTTGAAGCAAGTGAAATCCACATCTCAGCATCGCTGTTTATATACTGCTTCCAAAAGTCCTTCTCGGGAAGCGAGCTGGTAATGTTTTAAACAAACCAACTGAAATGAGCTATACAAACACTCATAATTTTTAATTGATTTGATTTTAGTAGACATCTAGATAGCAATCGAGTCAATTAATTGTTACAGTGATGATGCCTTTGATGGTTCCGTTGGCTGTGGAATCGGAAGATCGTGAGTTCCTCCCAGGTATATATTTTTTATTTATTAATTTTCTTTTCATTTTGGAAATAATATATTTGACAAAAAATTCAAAAAATCTTCAACAATATTTTCGAGAAAATTATTTTTATAATCATTTTAGTCAATAATATTGTAGTAAGATCCGACCGGGGAGCCCAGGTTCGAACCGAGGAACGAATCGAGAGAATTTTTTTTTTTGGTTGTAGACAGATGTTGTAGTTCTTATATCGAAAACACATTTTGCATTGAATGAAAATTGTTTGGCATTACTGGAATGCTTAAAAAAACCTGCCTCTGAAAGCTGTTCTATGGAATGCATTCAAATGTGGTCCGTTTCATACAAAAAGGAATTAGAGATAGAATCCAGATGGTAAGGGTTTCTGGATCCCAAAAAAAGGGGTTCTGTAATCGCTGTTCATTGCTTCTATTTTCTACTGGATCCTTTTTTAAACTCCAGATGTACAAATATATTTTATTTGATATTGGATGTAAGAGTAGTGGGTGCCGTAGCTCAGTGATTATTATTATTAGATTAGATAAGATCTATTGTGCCCCCTTCGCGGAGCTAGATTGTGTCTCTTAGCCCAGTTCCTTAGATGAATTTTTGTGTTGGTCCTACTTCACAGAGTCTAAGTTCATCCTCTTGTTCATCAGTGCGGAACAAGTTCCTATCACATGTTGTGCGGTCTCGTCCTCTTCCCTGCAGAACCTGCAAAGGGCATCAGAGAAAATTCCCAGTTTTGTTAGGTGGTAATTCTGCCTACAGTGCCCTGTTAATAATCCCGTAATGATTCTCAAGTTGTTTTTCGTTAGATGGTCAGTGGTTAGTGTGTTGGCCTTCCGATCTGTAGGTCGTGGGTTCAATCCTCGGCTGAAGCATAGCATTTAATATTGAACAGATTTTTCTTTCGAACGGTACCCACCTGTCAGCAAGAATTGACAATTTTTCTGGCAACAATTTGCCAAAAATTCTTGTTAAAAAAGATCTCTGTGACAAAACTAAATTAAAGTGATGTCACAAGGGTTCTGCCGTTCGAAACCGGCTAATATAAGTAGGCCCTTCGAATGCTGTCCAAATTTAACACGCACAACAGTATTGGGAAAAAAGTTCGGTGGTATCACAATGGGCCTTCTGGCCTAAGTTTGTCCTCTCAGAGAGAGAGAGAGAGGGCAGCCACATAACCTAACCTAACCTACTTTTTATAAATTATACAAATATTTTGTACTTTGGAATATTTGGAAAATATTATAGAGTTTACGGATGTATGAACTTATTTTTTAACCTCAAAAAGTTATGGGACGAAGGCAACTTTTCAGCTTCCTTACTACTATGTGACCATAACAATCGAATATCGACTTAGGCCGAATATAACATGCTTCGCCAGCCATCTCTGTTCTTCTCTAGATGGCGCCAATTAGAAATTCCAAGCGCCGTCAAGTTCTCCAGTACTTGGCCCTTTCACCGGAGGTTAGATCTTCCTCTTCAGCGTCGTCCTCACCTTCTTAACTGGAGCGTATTCTTCCATCCGCTTCACATCACCTAGCCAGCGCAGCCGCTGGATTTTGATGCGCTTTACTATGTCAGTGTCGGCGAACAGCTCATACAGCTCATGTTTGTACCTTATTCGGTACTCGCCACCATCACAAATAGGTCCAAAGATCTTGCGTATGACTTTCTCTCGAAAACTCCAAGCATTCGCTCATCCGAGGTGAAAATTGTCCAGGTTTCAGCACAATATGTAAGGACAGGCATGATGAGAGACTTGTAGAGTGTTGTTTTCATTCTTCGAGAGAGGGCTCGACTTCTCAATTGCTTACTTAGCTTAAAGTAGCGTCTGTTTGCAAGAGTAATCATTCGCAATATCTCCAGGCTGACGTCATTACTGGTGTTAATGCTGGTTCCAAGATCGATAAAGTCCCTTACTATTTCAAAAGCGTAGTTGTCAACAGTGACGTGCTGTCCAAGACGCCGGGAGTCTTCGAAGCGACTCTTTTTCCTACTCTGAGAATGCTGCACTGACTGCTAAACTTTTCATCTTTAGTTTAAAAAATCACGGTCCATACAAAATCACTTCACCTTAATGCCTAACCAATACATGCATCGTTACGAAAAACAGTAAAAATAAGCTTCGAGGCGCTAAATCTACGGTTACGATTTCATTTCATCATCGTCATCATTATACTTTACACTCTGTCATTGCAGCCGCCATCTATGCTGTAGTCATTGACAAATTCAATCATTTTCCCATTACAAACAAACATTATTGTTTCGCACTATGGCTACAAATGGATGGAGTATATGGTACATATATTCTTACGAGTCAATGAATGAATGGTGGCGTACTGGTTTTGGTGACGATGGCAGTGACAAGGCACGTACAAAAGAGGAGCCTCTATCTGTGAGTCTAATGCCACTTTCACTCAAGAGTATTGTCACAATAGCACTCACCACCACCACCACCACCCCTGAAGCAATGAAGGCGGAAAGCTATTTGTGTGTGTCGTACTGTCGTTGTGCTGAGACTGTGCTGCCGCCAAGGTATACAATTGATTGTCGGTGATTTGTACAATGCCAGAATTTAATTTTACAACGCCAAAACTGTACGATTATGTGTATGTTCATTCATTCTTCAACAACCATCACCTACCATTATTACTGCTTGCCGTAGTGACAGTAGCTAGCCCAGAATTGAATTCTTGATGGTGTTTGAGAGATGAACGAAAAAAATAGAAATTGTATATATATAAAATAAAGTATAATAAAGTAGGTGTTAAAAAGACTATGGTGTACATATATGTGCAAATACTCAAAATACGTATGTCAAGCTTTGGTGTCAGTACACCAAAGTGCAATTTGTCTTTTGTTTGTCCTCTCTCTCTCTCTATAACTTTGTTACTGCCAGTGTGTTATTGTTTGTTGAAAATTAGTTCAAAATGAATGTAATCTGACAAAAAAAAAGTGTAAAGACGCGTTATTTTACCCACCCACCTTCCATTTACAGTAACGTTTCGTTTGACGAAACGAAATTAGGTAATTTTTCTATGTAATGAATGGTATCATTTGTTTATTTGTCTAAAATCTCATATACACAGGATACATTACGCTAACGCCGCTAACTCATATATTTGTATGTTTTTGATTTATTCGCCACATCATTTTGAAAATTTGTAAACTTTAATAAAAAAAGCACTTTAAATGTTTTAATACACATCATATCATCTACTAATTTTCTGGTTAATCCCTTAACCAAATATTCGGTCGATGGGGCTGGCCAAATGGACATTTTTTTACATACTCGTCTAATAAGGATATCTACGTGCTGTGTGTAAAATACCCAAAATACGTTTCGAAAATGGCTTTCAATCAATTTTCATTTATTTTGATTACGATTTCACACTTGATGATACTTGTACCAAAGTTTTACGTTAAGGGAGAATATGCATGTATATTGTGGTTTTGATGAGATCAGAGAAAACATCTGAGTCGGTAATGCCAAAGAAATTTGTTAATTGTCCTAAGAGAGAAAGTTGATGTTTTGTTGTTACGCACTTACGTTGCGTGGTGGACGTGGTAGAGGAAGATAAATGATGATTTGGAATTAAATATTCGGTCAAGTGGGAAATTGAGCATACATTTGTATTTTATCCAAATTGTGTTTAACTTGTTTTTTTTTTCCTTTTTGTGCTCTTTAAAGGTGTAGTAGATCTTATACATGGTTAATTATCATCTTTGTAGTATAACACATACTATTGTTGGTACTATGAATTGTTTTTATCACAATAATTTTTTTGTGTGTTTTGGTTTTCATTTTATGGTTTTTACACTTTCATTTTGAGCTTATCATCAAATACATACATACGAGTATTACCTGAACATGAATAAGAGTTTTTGTGTTTCAAAAAAAAAAAAAAAAACGGAAAAGTTCACTTTAAAATCTCAAAGAAATAAAATAAAATGAAATAAACTTTTGTTTTTGTTGTTGTGCATATATATATATATATATATAAGTAAAAGTCTAGTAAAAAGTAATTCAATATTTTTGCATTAAAATGAAGGTTTTATTTAGCATAGTTAGAATGATTCGATTGATAGGTCAAATATGCATCGTTTTGTTCGATAACTTGTTGCCATTTTGAAGGTAATTTCATAATGCCACTCTCACCTAGAAACTCTCGTCCCTATTGGCAAAAAACTGGTACAGTCGATTTTCAAAATCATTCGCCATAGACAGGAACAGGTAGTAATCACTTGCTGCCACGTCCGGACTATAAGGTGGATGTATAAGAACCGCGTCACTAGCGATGTGTGTGGCCTGGAGTTGTCCTGATGAAACGCAATTCCTCTTCTATTGGCCAAAACTGGCCGCTTCTGGGCGATTGCTTCCTTCAGACGGTACAATTATTGACAGTACAGGTCCGAATTATGAGTTTCGCCGTAGGGGAGCAGCTCATAGTAGATGATTTCCTGCCAATCCCACCAAACACATAGCAAAATCTTCCTGAGCCTCAATCCTGGCTTGTCCACCGTTTGTGCCGGCTGACCGCGATTCGACTACTACCGTTTTTGCTAGGCGTTGTCATAAGTGACCCACTTTTCATCATTAGTAACCATCCGCTTCAGAAATGAATCGATTTTGTTGCGATTCAGCAGCGATTCGCAGATGGAAATTCGGTGCATGAGGTTTTTTTGCGTTAACTCGCGTGGCACCCTCACTTCGAGCTTCTATTTGTATCCAGTCTTATTTAAATGGTTCCAAATGGTTTTTTGTGCAAAGTTTAGCTCCTGGGCAATAGAAACAGTGCCTACATGATGGTCATACACGATGATTTCCATTATTTTATCGATATTTTCGACAATTGGCCTTCCAGAGCGTGGTGCATCTTTGACATCAAAAATACCGGAATGGAATCGACGAAACCAAAATTGCACGTGATTGGCTGTTACAGTAACAGGACCATAAACACTATTCACATTTTCAGCCATCTGGCTTGCGTTTTCGCCTTTATCAAAGAAAAACTGTACAATATGGCGTATTTTCTCTTTACTGGTGTACATTTTTGAAGTGTGCTCAAACAATACCGAGTCAAGCAATCACAAAACTGCCTGAAACTGCCGATAGCACTTATACAACACGAGATATAGATTACTAAAGCCATCTATTAGAAAAATAATGTATTTCTTTTTAATACACCTGATATGTACATAATCTACAGTTGCACATCCTTTGCAACAAATAGGGTGCTATAAGTTTACTTTTTTGTTTCCGTTTCATGACCATATATATAGTTCTCTTATTGTATCTATATCTTTTCCTAACCAACAAAGTATGTGAAAAGTATATGTTTTGTTTTTTGTTGCACTGCTTTGTAGTAATATCGAATTGCTACTAAAATTCAATTGAATTCTCAATACCTATACGTAAAGCAAATGTATGGCAAATGTATGGTGCATATGTGTATATAACTTGAGGCGGATATCGAGAATTCTTACTTCAAATGTAATATAAAATACAATAGTACAATTACCAGCTCATTTTTGTATGTTTCTCTTGCATACCTATGATGGTATATGATGGTGCATTAGGGTGAGGTGATTATATAGGGAGATTTTTATTATTAATTTTATTATTATGTAATGACATTACAATAAAAAATTTGTCTTTATATGAACTGTAGGTTTGCCGTAAATTATACAGGCACTGGAAAATTTAAATACACCAAAGTATCTAAAACGAATTATTGTCAGCTACTTTGAAACAATATAACATATCGCGTGGTGTCCTACAAAGTTCTGTACTCGGTCCAACTCTATCGAATGCCATGCACGAAGACCATGTATGAAGACCATTATTCCAAGAGGTACTAAGCTGGTGGGCTATGCGGATGAAATCGCATTGGTTGTGGTTGAAAAAACCATTGATAAAATTCAGGAGTTGTTTAAGAATGACATAATTAACATTGTGAGATGCCTCCACAGCGCTGGATTGGAACTTGCTGCTGAAAAAACAGAAGCGATCTTCCTAACCACGCGGAAAGTGCATGAGGTCTTCACCTTCAATGTAGGTGAACATGAAATCACCACCCAATCCAGCAGTAGATATCTTGGGCTGACGCAACGCTGAAAGCTACGTATCTGACGGACGTCCGAACAACATATCGTCTGAGCGCACTACGAGTAGTTAGCGCTTTTCGCATAGTTTTCTAAAATGCAGTATGTGTTTTATCGGGAATGCAGCCATTTGACATCCTACGACATCCAACGAGTCTATTTGTCAGATTCTGAAACATCAAGAATGAAGCAGAAACAACGTAGTTTACAGGAGTGGCAGCAGAGGTGGGAAGCATCTGATAAAGCAGTATTGAAATGTGGGTCCATCGAAAACATGGAAAGGTGGGCTTTTATATGACGCAACTACTTAGTGGATATGGGTGCTTCAAGCAATATCTTCATCGTTTTAAGCATGAGGATGATCCGTTCTGCCCAACATGCAGCTATGAAGTAGAAAACGCTAGGCATGTACTGCTAATATGTCCGTGAAACAGATATTTGATGTTATCCCGACTATTAAAAACATAGTGCCACACATTTGCGAGACACAAAGCAAATGGCTCGTGATACAGTCTTTATATTGAGCGTCAAAGGGCAGCAGATCGCCGTTTCCGCCTGAATGAGAAATGAGAATGCAATACCTCTACACCGTGGACAGAAAATAACTACACTGTTGACAAAAGACGATTGAGTATTTAAGCTCTAGACGGTCTCCCGACGAAATAATTAACGGTGGTTCCGGGCGAAACAAACCGTCGAACAATGAGGAGATGTCCCACACTGACTTAGGCTATAGATGCTTTTATTCCTCATTAAAAAAAAAAATTAAACTCCACCTTAATAATGTCCATATTTCGTTGTGTTGCATTGAAATATAACGGTAAATATCTTATACTCTTTTCCGAAATATACTTTCTGATATAAATGTTGTTATTTACTTAGTAGAGGAAGTTGGGAGATATTGGGAATTTACATGCTGGGCCCTTTTATTTTCATTTCAAAGCATTTGTATTTATTTTCTGTGTACAATTGTCATGTAAAATTGTGTAAAATAAAATATCAATTAACAAATAGAATTTAGCATGAATACTGATGGTTTCAGTTATAGTAAGTCAGTGATTCTGGTGTTGTGGAATAGTTTTTTTTAGGGAATTAAGGGGCAATTTCGTATTTCCTTTTTGCATATAGCTCATTTTGAGTTTGTATTCGTATTTTTTTCCAAAAAGGCCCAAGATTATTAATGAAATTTTAAGTTTTCACAAATTTAAACCGCATCTCATCACTGTTTTTCAATATTTGCTGAGAATTTTGCAAAACATCATTTTAGTATCATTTTCGACAAGAATTGGCAATTTTTCCGGCAGTAACAATTTGCCAAAATGCTTCTTAAAAGAGCTCTGTGACAAAAACTAAGTTAAAGTGATGTCACAAAGGTTCTGCCGTTCGGAACCAGCTAATATAAGTAGGTCCCTTCTAATGTTGTACAAATTTAACAAGCATAACAGTATTGGAGGAGAAGTTCGGTGGTATCACAATGGGCCTTTCTAGTCTAAGTGTTTCCTCTCAGAGAGATCCCCCACATAACCTAATCTAACCTATCATTTTCAATTAATTAAGAAATCAAAAAGCTGAGACAAACCTTTACTTGTATGTAAATATTGACTTTAAAGCAAATTTTAGAATAAGAAACTATTCCCTTATTCCCTTAATAATTTCACTAATGAAATATTACATAATCGAAAACCTAAAAAATATCATACTACACTACATCGTCCATGGCTTACAATTTAATTAATAAAATTCAAAATACCATTAATAAATACTGTAGAAAAATCTTGACAATTGTTGCAATGTCAATTGTAAAGACTTGCAATATATTCTATAAAGTACATACTGATTGTTTTTGTTATTTCAACACAAATTATTGGTCCTAATTTGAAAGAGGCCATAAATTTTGGAAAACCCACAACCCTTACTCTAAACAAAAACAAAAAAAAATAACATTCTACAATTTATATTGGTATTACATAGCCATTTAAGAGTTGGTATCAGATACCTGCTGAAAAAATAATGTGACCATTGTGATAAGCAGCACAACCCACACAGTAACGATAATAACGACAACTACTACAATATTTTGTTGCTTGTTGATTTTCTTCTGAAGTTCTCAACTTCTCAACTATACTCGTTGTATATATATTATTTGTATGTACAAATGACCAAAATAATGCTTGTGATTCTGTTTGTTTGATACCAAAAGTTGCTGCTACGAAATTTGTAATTTGCTGTTATTTTGCCATATTTTGTTTTATTTTGCGCACCCTCTCACCTAGTGTAGATCCAAACAGGAGCTCCCACATATTTTTGCACAGTTTGCATTCTCATTCGATTGCAAAGTTGTTGTAGTTTTTGTTGTTGTTGTTGTTGCTATTGCTACTACGTAAAATATACCACCATCATTTCTATGGGTAATTAAAACTTTTGCACATCCCATAGCACTTGCACTGAACTGTACTGAAATCACATTCGAATTGAATGTTTACATTGACTATGTGTGTAATTTGGCTCCAAACAACCAACCATCGTAATATCGCATCTAACCATTTCTAGTCGTGTTTGTTGGTCTGGTTTTGGTAACAAAGAATTTATTATCACCATACTTCACCGCTAACAGATTTTCAATTTGTCCTACTGATTGTTGTGTTGTTGTTGTTGTTCGCTTCACGTTGTTCTTCACACTCGAATGTGTAACATTATTGAAATATTTATTTTTGGTATTTTGGTATTGGAATTCTTCCACTACTACTATTCGTAATGGGAATGTTTCATTTTCATATCGGAATTCGGAAACTTACACATATGCATATGAACATACTCGTATATACTCTCATGTATAGTTAAATATTGTTATTACCAAAAAAAAAAAAAAAAAAAAAAAAAGAAGAAGAAATTATTAGCAAATAAGTTATAAATTAATTATTACGCGCAAAGATATGTTATACTATGTATAGTATACCACATTGATCAAAAAGTTCCCGGAATAACCACAGTGTGGCGGTCCCATCGTTCCAATTTGAGTTCTGTTTTTTTTTTTGTTAAACATCTGTTGTTGATATTCCCTCTAAATTTTAGCGTCATAGCTTGATATTTTCAAAAGTTACGTAGCCAAAAGTACATCTACTTTTACTTCCTCTCGGCTGCTCAAATTGGAACGATGGGAGCGCCACACGGTGGCTATTCCGGGAACTTTTTGATCAAGGTGGTATATATGTATACATATATGTTCATAAATATGCACAAATATTAATTTGTTGTTGTTGTAATTTTGCAGCCTGCCAATCTTAAAAATAACGCCCAACGTGTTTGCTGCCATAAAAATAAAACCTTTAACTAAACACTTGTATCCAATTATATAGCTGCAATAATATCGCAGCAGTTTTATATGAAAAATACCATACCATACTATATAAAAGGAGCGCAGGAAATTGCGTGTTTAATGTCTTAATTTGGATTCATTCAATTCCAGCACCATAGAAGATTATGTACATGGGTGTATGTGGCGTGTATGTCTAAAAGGAACTTTTTCTCTTTTTAAGATGTGCTTATTTCAGGCCGCAGGTTATCTGGCTACTAACGACGAGTGAAGCTTCAATTTTAAAATGGACAACAATTTAACATTGTGTTTTTAAATGCGGTCTGCTTCACAGATCTCCTCAAGTGTTGTGCAACATGCATAACTAAATACAGCTTGCAGCTTGTATGGCAACGAAAATGTAGCATAATAATAAAGGCGATGCAAAGTTGATATTCTCTCAGACATGCAATGTATTCCATCAATATGTTTCTTACCTGTTTTATACAGATTGGTCTCATATGAGCATACTTATGTACAATATATAACCAGTATGTAGTATATATACATGTAGGTGTATGTAGTAAATATACCTACCTACTTAATTGAAGTGTAGCAGAAGAATATATTTTGCTATAAAAATGTTTTGCATTTGCATCGTTTAAGTATTTTGTGAACATTTCTGTTGTTAGAGTTGCATTGTGAAAGAATTTAAGAATTTAAATCATTTTCAAGTTTGAGAAGTTAATAAATTTAGCATTCATGCCAAAAAAAATTTTGTATTGGTCGCATATTTCAAAAAAATTTTGTATTAAATAAGATTCAGAATTAAACTTGAATAATGTCGAACACAAAATATATAATGATCCATTTACAATAGCGCGTAATGCGAGGCGAGACTCGCATTCGAATTCGAAGTCGTGATCACTCGCTGCGATACACCGCATGCTCATTTACAATGGGCGCAAGGAATTGTAGTAATAATTTGAAGATTTTTCAATAATATATTTTTGTTTTTTTTTTGCTCTCCTTTAATGGCGGAGCTCAAGGCTCAAGGCAAGTATTCACCAGCATTGATCTGTCTGCATTGACATAACAGCTACTTCAGCTCCATTATAATGTCTCTCAACAACGAACTATCCACTCGAAAGGAAACAGCTCAGCATTAGAATGTCTCATCAGCTCCATATCTTATGTAGACCCGACCCGCAGATTGTAGGAAAAGCTAATCTAAGCGATCTCACTTGACTCACGCCGATAATCGGAACAGTAGTACATCTTTCCCGAACTCACCTCAGAGCCCAAAACGATCTGTTTGTATAAGACAAGTCAAATTGACTTAAATTATAAATTACACATAAATTAGTATTTGCAAAAGGAGCTCAATTCAAACCATCTTGGACTAAATCTCGATTTTGCGCTTCGTGTATAAATTTGCAGATAATTTTAAAGTTATCTAAATCATTTGTTAATAAAATCTTTTTAACAAAGTTACAATTAGAAAAAGTTTTACGTTTCTCATGATATGAACTATATTTCGGATAAACAAAGAAGAGGTGATCTATTGTTTCATCGAGACCACACAAATCACCACAGCCACTTGAGTCAATCGCCGAAATCCTCTTAAGGTACATCTTGTCATATGTATGACCAATCATTAATCTGTTAATTGTTTTCACCTCCTTTGGAGACATATCAAACCTCGAAACCATAGTTTTTTTTTTGGCACTTTTGGGAAGATCTCGGGGAAAGACCTCCCTTTATATCTCCACCGCTAACAAAAATTGCTATTCCATTCGTCATCAAGTTCCAAACGAACCCAACGAAGAGCCTCTGCACGCATTAGTCAAATATCCAGAGGTGCTCCAGCATCACACGCAGCCCCTGCCGCAAAATCGGCTCTTTTTGTGAGCGCAATACCGACATGACTAGGAGTCCACACAAAATGGACCTTCTGAATGTCCGAACCTGTTAGTCTGTTGTGGATATACGCGACACAATAATCGTCAGTGGCACTTCCAGCAAGCAAATTGCACACAGTGAGACTGTCCAAAAAGATGACCAGCCTGTCAGCACCATCCTCTATCGCTAAGTCCACTGCCTTTCTAATGGCCCACATTTCTGCGAAAATGGACGAACAGCTTGACTCAATGGAAAACAAAAACATTTGGTCAGCAGAAATATTGATGACTCCACATCCCGCAGATGAGCCCCGAATAGATGCATCCGAGAACCCTCAAAGGGAGGGCGCACTTAGGACAAAAATTTACCCATTGTGTTACCGTGCATCAGTGATGCTTTCTATCCTACTCCCTTTGTTAAACGGAACCATTGGGATTTCCTAATGAATAGAGCAATGTCCCAAAAACTCGACGTAGTCATTTTTAAAAACCATCGATCTAAATTGTACAATAGATTGATACATCAACTTTTGTCACTTTAAATTATTATATAACAGTAACTTAGTAAAACGAGATAAATCCATTTTTTGCAATTGGGATATTTTGCAAATTTTTTGGTATTGAAAGCTAAGTATATATTGAAAAATATTTCTTTATGAGAAAATTAAATGCAAAAGCACTATTTCATGTCAAAATTGATCAATTTGCAACAATATAGTATCTAAAGATATTGAATGATAAAAAATATGTAAATATTCGAATAAAAATTAAAGGAACTCATCCTTAAGACAATCGGCTATGAAGTAGTTGGCAACAATATCCAAAGCGATAATTTTTCAATATCAATTTTGACCATGTAATCATATTTACAGATAGTGCCAGCAGTAACAATCTGCATTGAAAAAGCTTCGGCGACAAAACTCAGGTGATGTCATAAGGATTCTCCCGTTAAGGACCAGTTAATATAAATAAGTCCCTTCGAAAATTATGCAAGAGCAGAGAGCCCCGTTACAGGACCCATTGGGGCCACATATTTATTTTATTTGAATCCTATTTACACAGTAAATCGGTGAATACTAATAATCCGCAATAATAATGGTGATCAACTTCAAATGTTTCTCTATGAAATGAGATAATTATAAAACTTCAATTCTTCTATTATCCTCATTCGTAAATAGTTTTTTTCGTTTTATGAGTCATTTAATATAAAACATGACTATCTAATAACTTCTTCATACGAAACTAAAACTTTTTCAATTCGCCAGCAATTTTTAAAAAATGGATTTATCACGTTTTGTCAAGTTGTCGAGTATATGTACGTGAATACATAGTCCGAATAGACAGAAAGATTTTAGATATTTTTCGGTTTTCAACAAAAAGATACAATACATAATTCCAATAAGCAAATATACAAAAAAACAAAAAGAGTCCTGTGTACGAGGCATTCACAAATGTGAGCGGCAAATAAACAACAAATTCTCAAAAATTGAAAAATCGCAAATCGGAATCGTGTGCAATTATAATGAGAAAAGCAAACGAATTGGAAATAATTTTCAATTCACTTGCTTCCATCACATTCTTTGTTTTGTTTGTTTTATTTGCGTAAATCGCTGAGTTTTTGGCAACAAAAGAATTGCAACAAGCAAAATTCAAAAATAAAAAAAAAAAATCAAACAAAATCGAAAATAACAAATTAAACCAACCAACCACACCTTAACCGCGGGCTGGAAACAAATTGATTGCATGTATCGGAGATAAAGTTTAACGAAATAAACAAATACAAATTTTTTAAAGATGAAAACTTCCGTATGATGCATAAATCAACAAATAAAAGCAAGTAGATACAAATGAATATATGGGTAGTTGAATAACAATTAAATGGTAAATTATTAAAGCAGCAGATGTTTTTCTTTTTATTTTCGTTACAATAAAAACCTCACCTAGGATTGATTAGCATTTCTTTCTTTTAGTGAATTTGAAAGTTAATTCAAAAACATATCAACGAGCTTTGAAACACACAAGTTATATATTTTGTATTCGAAAGCAATAAATCCATTTGAAGACATTTGTAGCCAACAACTTATAATTGCCAGCTCAACGCTTGTGCGCATCAATGCCATTTAAGATATTTTGTCATATGTTTTGCATGAGAAATAGGATTTATGAAATAAGTAGAAACTTTAAAACATTTGTTTCTTATTTAAATTATCGAAATAAACTTTTTTTTTTTTTCATTTTCAGTGCTAAAAACCGAATGGAATCAAATAGCATCATCAACGCTCACATCATCATCATCATCATCATCATTGTCTGATAAAACTTTGGCAGTTTTTCTTTGTTCTGTTACCGGAAAATGGTAACGAATTCGCTGTGATAATATTCTTTCTATGTATATATATAAACATGCGTTTGTATAGAGTCATGTATTTATACCCTACACTCGAAGAGTTAACGGTATATTGAATTGATTCTATTGTTGATAACACTTATAAGTTGTAATTGTAGAGCTATCGTGCTGAAAATTCTTAAATACGATTAAATACGACTTTGTATATGGTCAAAATTGGATGAGAACCATGCCTACTTCTCATCAAAAAGTTGCTGAATGTATGTATTCACAATGTCGATGGCAAGGGACTCGATGCTCCCAACGTTCAGCTTCAAGAAACATTTTAAGACTTAGTTTAGTAATAAAAAATATTTGGAAGGTATATACGGCTCCCTCACCGACGATGGAGCCGGGGCGGGTGTATTCGAAGCAGGGAAAAGATACTCTGAACCATTAGGTAAGAACACCTCTATCTTTCAAGCGGAAGTGTACGCGATAGATAGATGTGCGCACTTTAATCTCGAACGGAATTACCGGAACCGCAGAATAGCAATACTAAGTATTCTAAGGTGTGAATTCTATGGGTTCCGGGGCATGTGAGGATGAATGGTAACGAAATGGCAGATAAACTTGCAAGGAAAGGAGCATCAACTCCATTTGAAGGGCCTGAACCATTCTATGGATTAGGTTAGACCCTAATCCTAACATCTGCCGTATCATCTGGGAAGAAGAGGCTAGACAAAGAGGCTTATACTCGGAAAACTTACGGGAGTTATGACATTCCAAACTAGTGCTAAGGACATACAACCTAAAACGCTACGAGGACTGTATGAATCTAACGAAGAACAACTTGCGAATCATTACGGAATTATTAATAGAGCATTGCGGCTGAACTATCACTTAACAAAACTGGGAATTTTCTCAGATGCTCTTTGCAGGTTTTGCAGGGAAGAGAACGATACCGTACCACATGTGATAGGAACTTGTTAAAACTTAAGCTCTGTGAAGTAAGACCAATACTAAAATTCATCAAGGGAACTGGGCTAAGAGGCATACTCTGAGTCCGCGAAAGGGGCACAATAGATCTTATAGGTTGCAGTACAACATCCCCCAAGGTTAATAATGTATTCACACTTTTTACACGAAATTATAGATATATCGAACTGATCATAGATCTAATAATATATTAGAAAATGGTGGGAAGGGGATGAGAACCACGCCTACTACCATCCAAAAGTATGTCGTTGAATGTGTGGTTTTGCATCTAATGCAGAAAAACAAAGATATTACGCTGAAATTTTATCTGTATATATGCTTTAGCCCTTTGAGCACTCAAAAAGAAAGTTATCAAGCTGAAAGTTCATAGTCAAGATTATATTTACTAATTAAGTAATAGACTTAACCCAAAATAAAGTGAGCTGCATGAAAATCACGCCATAGGGCTGAAGCCCAGCACTTTTATCAATATCTGTGACAATACTGCACGGTCGTCAGATCAATTCGTTTTTACGGAGTGACAGTCTGATGGGAATCCTTAAATACGGAGGCACATAGACGGCTTATAGATAAAGTTCAAAGGACGTCTGTGGTGTTGATAACAGCCACTCTAAGAACCACCTCGTCGAAAGCACTCTACTCGCTATTGTATTTACGCCCTGTGGATGTATTTGGCAAGCAGAGCGCGCTTATATCGGCTTATATAGGCTAAACATAGCTTTACGCTGGGCTCAACCAGGATACGGACATTCAAAGATTCTAGGGGAGTGAACTACAATTCCGGATGTCATCGACTATACCATTTCCATACCATGCTTTGCCAATAGATTCTCAACCCATATTCCCTCAACGGAAGAATGGAACAATACAATACAACAATGCAATACCCCTATGTCAACGATATTGGAGTGCACTCGCTACAGTTGTACACAGGCTGCTCCAAATTAGAGGGAATGGTAGGAGGGTGGAGTATTTTCTGATTCCTTACACATTAAGCTTAAGTTCCGATTACCCGACTTCTGCAGCATTTTTCCAGCCGAGATTATAGATCTAAAAGAGGTGGCAATGTGGTTTAGTTGTAATACAGTATCTTTCAAAGATATTTATATCTACTCCGACAGTCAAGCCGCCATTAAATCTCTCGCAGGTACGTTCGTAACTTGCACTTAAATGCTGCTCAATTCTTAACGACCCGGTACCCATACAATGTACACATTGGGGCACAGGGATATTCCAGGGAACTGTGAGGCAGATGAATTGGCGAGATCGGGCACTAGGTTGCCAGAGATCTATCTATCTCATCAAGGAGAAATTCCGCTTGCAACATGCAGACGTCTTGTGAAGATGACGGGATGAGAGCCCTTGTGTTACTACTAGGGAAATCTGGCCAACTCTTGACAATGAAAGAACTCGTTCACTGTTATCAATGAGTAATAAAACTAATGTAGTTACCGTACTCACGGGCCACTGGCTTGTAGGTAGGCATGCTACCAGGCTTGGTTGACCGGCCAATGATGTTTGTCGCAGCTGTCAAGACGAGGAAGGGGGGAGGAAACTGTATAACACTTTCTCTGTAGATGCCCCGCCTTGGCACGCAGAAGGCATATCTTATTAGGGAGTGCCCTTTTTACAGATAGCACGGAGCTAGCCCCCAGGGGGGGGGAGGGGTCAGGGACATTACTGTATTTATTAGGAAATTCCAATGATAGAGGGAACAGGATAGAAAGCATCACTGATGCACGGGAACACAATGGACCAATTTTTGGCCTAACCTATGACAACCATACCTATCTCCAACACAAAATATTGTATTTTTTTTTTTTTTTTTTTTTTTTGGTTGAAAGTATGTCTGTATATCTGCGCCATGGTGTAGGGTATCTAAGCTTCGATATTACCGAAGTTAAGCCATCACAATTTTGTATTTTTTTTTTGGTCTTATTTGTTTTTCAAATTAAATAAACTTTTTCAATCTCTTTCCCTTAATAGGGTAACGCGGTTGGGTGTATTGATGTGACCAAATTTTGTGAGCAAGCTGAAGTTAATGGTATTTTCTTTCAACTTATTTATTCCATGAAAATATTTATCATTGAATTTTTCAAATAGTTAAGCTCCTACTATCCCAAAAAAAAAAAAAAAAAATACAAAATGTATGCATCAACTGGGTATGTATGTATGTTTATGTGCAAAGGCCAGGTGTGCTTTCACACAGATGTTTCATTCGGGTACTGAGAATTTTGTTCATCATCTCTTTCGCAGTTTTATTTGTCACCGATATGCCAAGATGCCTTAAATAATATACCTACTTGTAAGTAAGTCAAAATCAAACAGTTCTTGTTTAACTTTCAATAATTAATTTGCAATTAGTCAACACAGTGTGCGTATTAAATTTCCAATGTTTCATGGTACTTTGTATCGCTTTGTATAGCTTATTTTACCTTTACTAAGGCAGAATGGCGAACACCATCACCACTAAACACAATTAATTAAGGCAGCTACTTTAGTTCTCCATTCCAGAGCATTAATCAGATAATATGCATACACATTTTTCTTGCCACATTAATTGAAGCGTTATCATCCTATTTTTCTTACCATTCATATCCATTCAATGTTTGAAATATTCAGGTGGTGAATATACATAATAAGACCAAATGGCTTTCATTCGCTTTTAATTCGAAATTAAATTAAACACTTACATGCTATGCGATATGTATGCCATTGTTTTTATCGGTTGAAAAGAGGGCCATCTCGATAACTTGACACTTTGTCCTTTGATTCACATTTCGCTATTATCTTTAGTCAGGGATGAATATACATATAGAATTAATTATATAAAGCTAAAGAAAATACTCGATGGAAGTTTAATGAGGCGAAACTCGAAATCGTACTCCGCACATATATATTCTTCGGAATACATTTGTATAATATCATAATTGTATAGTGTGCTAAGTGTGTTATGCATTTATTTCCAAGGCACAATCGTCGATTTGGGCTTTCTTTTATTATATTGTACATATATATGAGCCAACAATGCTAAATATACAATTTACTATCATAAAGTGCAATACTTATTTATTCTCTGTACTCAATTTAGCATCAGCACGTAGTGCTTTTTATTATTCTTATTGTTACGCTTCTTGGCCAAACTATTTACAACATTTCACTTCCACTTCCACTTCCACTTCCGTTTCTGATACTTTTAAATGTTTCATTTTTTTCCCCTCCAGTGGCAAGTGCTCATTTTGCCACACAATCAACGTGGTTGCAGCTGATTATTTGGTTGTTGTTGTTGTTCCTTTAACTTAACTTATTTAAAAAGATTTCGCCCTCCACATAATGAGCATCATGAGTTCTATTCGCATTTTAAGCATTTCAATAGTAATTTTTCGAGAACAAACACCAAATAAATACGAACATGAGCAAGGCAAGGCATGACAAGATGAAAATGAACAAGAGTTTGACTGATTTAATTTCATTTTTACCGTTATTTTATCTTGTTGCTGCTCCTGCTGATGCTGCTGTTGTTGTACGTATTTGTACAAGAGTTTGCCAATCCATTTAAAAAGCAAAACTAACGTGCAAGTTGTAAGACAGTGTAGTGTGCGCAATTGCAACAAAGTTTTCTTCAATTCTTTTTGCATTTTAACAAACAATAAAATTGAATTGAAAAATTAAATGAAATAACGATCATTTAGAACAATTCTATACTACTTTGATGCATCGCAGCATCAAAGTGACGTTATACAATACGAGTATATATTCATAAGAAGGAGGAGGGAAAAAAATTGAAACAACTATTCAAGCGCATACAACTTTTTTGCTGCTGCTGCTGCTGCTGCTATTGTTGTTGATTTCGCTTTTCTCACTGTTTATCATATGCAAAATTTTTTAATTAGCGCACTTACTGTTAATTAGAAAATGGCAGCGAAACACTTGCATATCTTCAAAATAAGCTGGAATAGTTTCTATTGTGCTGTTGGCAATATGCAAAAGCAAGCAAGTAAGCAACTTGATATGGCATCGAAAAGAAAGCTGAATGTTGGTTGTGAAATTTTTTCATAGTCTACTTTTAGTTAAGTAAAGTATAAGTTGGACAACAACTACATATTTGTGCTCCAACTCCAGAAAACAATGTATAACAACTCTTTGTAGACACTTAAATTTGGCGTTAGCCCAAAACGTTGCTAAGCGGTTACTTTTTGCTTTTGCAAAATGCACACATTCTTTACAAAAAATTTGTTGAGAATTTCAAAAATAAATTGTATTAATTTTTTTGGCAAAATATATTTTCATATTTATGTATGAATAGCAAAATAATTATTACGAACATTCTTTAATCGAGTGGCTTCTATTTTTCGTTCGATGTAAGTTTATTCTTAATTTTGCTTATTTTATATATATGCACCTACTAATAAATAAAAATCTTAATAAGTCATTCATACAATATGTTTATTTTATTTTTTTGACAATACTATTAAAAAGTAATCCACCTTTGTTTATATACAATGTTTCGCAACATTCGTTTATTTTGTTGAGCTCTGTAAAACTCTCTTTTTCTCTCGTTTGTTCTCTCTCCCATATTTTTCTCTCTCTCTCTCTCTCTCTGCTTCTTTCACTCTCATTCTGTTGTGCTCTGCAGAGAAACTTTTTCAAATTCATTACAAAGAATTCATTCGTATTCATTTGATGTTTTTGTGTGTTAATTGAAATGCCATGCGATGCGGCATTTAGTTTAGAATTGAATGTTTTGGTGGTTGTTTTATTTGTTTGTGGCATGTCAATAGTATGCATATTTTGGAAACGCGTCGGTAAATCGTATTTTTTTTTTTAAATTGTGGATTTTTTAAAAGGATAAATCTGAATCACTGATCTTACAAGGAAGTATCAACACACGAATGGTGAATAATTTGACAATTCATATTTCTTATGTATGTATTATGAATTTTTTAATAAAGTTCAACTGCTCAAACTAATAAAAATCTGTGTTTATAACAACTTCAAATTCATCAACATCAAGTATTTATTAAATAAGAAACAACTGATTATATTAGCGAATTTCCTACGAGAGGGACAGCCAAATAATATCGCTGTAACACCAAGCCAATATGGGTCCCTACTCTGGTATCGATTTCACTCAAAGAACAAATCTTGATTAACGAACAGTAGATTATAAAATCAAATCAAATCTATACAAAAAATTTATTGAATTTTTCTTTTCAGATAAACATTGAAATTGCGAATTTCACCACCAAAACAAAAATTAACACTAAATGATGTAATGTGGTCTGTTGATTGTTTTCTGTACATAAAAATGGTTAAGGCAGCTTAAATGAACAATTGAATGGCAATCATTAAAAGAAGTATAACTGCTAATACACATTTTGTAGCAACATTGCATCTAAGCGAAAGGAAAGTAATGTTTTTCAGAAATGAAAATGAATGCTGGCCATATTTCAATTCACCTGTCGGATTGTTCAATCCATGTTATCTCCTCCCCAATGCCATAATGTTTTGCAAATGTTTGTATTAGTTTCAGAGTGGCGGCATTCAATTGTTGCTGCCTTCCTAATATTTTCACCAATGATGCACTCAGTAAAAAGTCCGTATAACCACAAACTACCGCAAAGGATGTGTAATCGGTCATAATTAATTTAAAGATGATATTTATACTATACACTCCTTTGCCATAATTTATTTCGAACGTGCCATTTTTTGTATTATTGTTCCATGCAAATTCTACCTCTTCCGTTGTGGGCTTCCATTGTGAATTGACATTGTTGATGTACTGCACTTTTAATACGTATTTACTATTTAACGCCATTGGTGGCGCGATAATTTTAACACAAGCTGGAACCTCCGATTTAGGTACTCTTGCAACTTCGTACCAAACTCCAGATATCTGCATAGAGTGATTGCAATTAGTACCATACTACATACATACATATCAAGTTGATCAAAAAGTTCCCGGAATAACCACCGTGTGGCGCCCCCATCGTTCCAATTTGAGTTCTTTTGTTTTTTTTTGTTACGTAGCCAAGAGTACAGCGCCACACGGTGGTTATTCCAGGAACTTTTTGATCAAGGGGGTATGTCTCTATTTACGAGTGACAACTTACATATTTCATATCAAATACTAGTCCTTTCCCATCGATCGCACAACTCCAACTGGCTGTTTTCATTACTTGCAATTGGAATATGGTCGTTATATAAATGCTTGTAAGACCCCTCCAAAAATGGTACAGCAGCATTTTTGATCGACAAATATACAAAATCGCTCTGCTACACTTTTTACTGTCACCGCCTGTGAATTGATTTGATATGTTTGGACTATTTTTTATCTATTAACTGCATTGAAATAGTACAAAAAATTGATAAATTATCTATACTAGTTGGTTGGAAACTTATGAGTTTTATAATTATTACTATATTCGATATTTATATAATTCATCCTCAAAGTGAACTTTTCAAAAGCCATATAATTAATCATGAGATATACAGTTGCACCGATTTTCAACTTCTGATTACTAAAAGTTTCATTTTTTAGCATTTTATCGTTTTAAGATCCAAGGAAAATTAATATATATGTTTCTTGGTTCTTCTCCAGCATTTGATGTTGCCTATGGTGAATTTACCTATGGTGGATTTACCTATGGTTGAAGAACCAAGTACGAGAGAGTACTGAGTACTTGAGTATTTTCAATTACTACCTAACGCCAGCGAGCAAAGAACAATGTTGATTTTATATTCGGCTAAAATCGATTAAAATCGGTTCTGAGGACCAAATAAGTAAGTATGGAAGGGATTAAGATTAAATTTCCTTCAAGCCAGCCAAATGTTTGTATTCAGAACTAAAATGTCGAAGCCCCGTTAACTTTCGCAATACAAGTTTCGAACGCTTTAATGTAATGCATCAACCAAACATATACTATACTTATATGCTTATATACGTACATTGTAGTTGTTATTTCTTCGAACGTGATTTCCCATTTGTTACAACAACAGAGAGTCCAAAGTAATAATTTCCATAATAAACTAATATAAAATTCAACAATGCTCAAGTTATATTCAAGTTAATGAAATTCATGTATGTACTCTTATACACAATATGTATGTATTCGTATGAATCAAGGTGAAATATTAACAATACAACAATTTTGCTATAGCTCAGCTCAACTCAACTCCATCATCTTGACGCTCAACTATGTACACTGTCAAAGTTACTAAGGACATTATTAAGTACTGAAACTGAAATTGAAACGGAAACGGAAATTGCAACAATGACAACAACTCATAAAAATTCTTTTGCATGAGGTGCACAAGTAGGTGCATACATTGTTGATTTTGTCTTTGTAGTAGCAGTCATCATTGAATTACACGGTACAGTTGAATGATGCGCCAGGAAAGATATGATAGTTAGTAGAGGGAGCAATATAAAAGAATAAACTTAAATTAGTTTTGAGGAATAGCAAACAAAAAGTGAACGAAAAAAAAAAAATGTAAAACAACACACGATCTGGGAGGCAGCCGAAAAAAAAACAACAAATAAAAATTTACTATTTCATCAGCTGTTGGGTTAGTCGAAAAGCCGGTGTTTTGACGTCTGCGCCTTAGATGCAGCGCAACAAGCGAATGTAGCAGTGTTATTCTATTGAATGCTGGAATGTTTATTCTTATATAAAATATAAAGAGAATTCTTGTAGTACTTAATCATCATCTTAGCATCGTCATTAGCTATGAAAATGTCATCAACTAAGGCTGCTTGTTTTACTATTTACTACTACAACTTGTGGTTGCCATATAGACGGGATTCATCTGTACGTAGTCCTAATTTTCAGATGTTTGTCCATTAGAACAATTTTGTTGAGAAGGGCAAATACAATTTAAAGTATTAAAAGGAAAATAAATACATAACAAACTAAAACAACAATAGACAAAAATCAGTTTGAAAATGGTAAATAAGTACTTTCCGACAGTAAGTATTTGACATGCTTTTGAAAGAATTTTGTGATAAAGCTCAGCACAAGTGATGTCACAAAATTTCTCAAGTTCAGAGCTGGATAATATATGAATATTCCTTCTAATATTGTCCAAATATAATACACAAATTCGCAATACTGGAAGAGAGGGAGACTCGGTAAGGGTTCTTTGGAGCCCATGATGTAACCATGAAAGGTTTTATTTACGAATATTTTAAAATTGTTTTTTATTTTTTTTTTCTGTGCAACCAATATGACATTACTACAATGTTGAAGTGCGTCCCGTAGCTCAGTGGTTAGTGAGTAGGCGCCTTCTGATCTGTAGGTCGTGGGTTCAATCCCCGGCATAATAAAATTTAATATCGAAAAGATTTTTCTTTCGAACGGTACCCACCTGCCGGCAATAATTGGCAGTAACAATCGGCCAAAAATGCTCCTTAAAAGGGCTCTGTGACAAAACTAAGTTAAAGTGATGTCACAAGGGTTCTGCCGTCCGGAACCGACTAATAGGTACAATAGTATTGGAAGAGAAGGTCAGTGGTATCACAATGGACCTTTCTGGCCTAAGTGTGTCCTCTCAAAGAGAGGGCAGCCACAATATCATAACATAACACAATGTTGAACGCAACTTTTAAATTGCATTTTTTTTTTAAATCGGTTGCATTACTTCTCATGACCAATCTCTTTAGAATCTTTAGAACATACAATATTTTATCGTTTGAGATGCACAAAATAATTTAGTTTACTTTATTCTTCTCCTCATTAATATTTTCTATTCGATATGTGTGGGTGCAATTTGCCATGAAAAAGTTTCTAAAACAACTCTATGACAAAGCTCAGAAAAAGTGCTGTCACAGGGTTCTGCCGTTCGGAACTGGCTCAAATAAGTAGGTCCCTTCTAATACTGCCCAAAATTTAACGAGCACAACAGTAGTGGAAGAGAAGCTCCGCCAAAAAGTCCTTCGGGGCATTAAGTACCGGATATTTATTTTTTTATGCGACTTGTGCGTTGACAAGACATTTTATTGTATCACCTTTTGCTGTGAAGAATGCACAAGCTTTTGAATATGTTTAGATAATGTCTAAAACTGACAATCTTCTTAATTGAGAATCCAACAAAATTTTCCAAAAAAATACAAAACAACTATTCCAGAACCTAATAAGCATTTATTTTGTATTATTTCTTATATTAACTTGTTTGCTCAAAAGCAACTGACGTTTTTCGCTCAAACAAAAACCAACTAAGGTTCATTTTTAGACTGAAGTCCCAACAACATTTTTTGTTGCTACACACTATTCCATATGCAAAGTGCAATTGCAGGCTGAAAATTTATATATCTCTTTTCAATGTACCACAAAAGACCAACGTTCATCTGGCAACCCTGCTACTGTTACATACATACTATTCGCTGCTTCAATTATGACTGTCATTGCAAGAGACATACTTGTGTATCCTGTAAACTGGTTACAATAGAGCTCGAAATTGTATGCAATTTTTATGTAATTTACATTCATTGTATGCATTTGAGTACTTTGACAGCATTCCACTTACATTCACAGCCAACAAGAATGACTTCTACGATTATAGTGATTGTTGCTGCATTCTAACTCTTGCAATAAATCATTGCAAAAATGTCTTTTGATAGAGATTTGATTTTGGAGTGTCTTGTTAGATTGGTGTGGAGCATTTGAATTGAAAATTGCCACTTAGCGTATGTTAGCATTGAGCTTTTGTAAAAGTTGTGTATATATTTTCTTAAAGAGAGTTGAGAATATTTAATTCAAAGTTTTTAGGAATTTTAAAAACCAACCAATTATGAATACAGAATCTATATTTTGAAGTTGCATTTATTAGAAATTACTTTTTGAAGATATGAAAGCCTTAAACCACAGCATCTAAATACATATAAGGTACACATGATCTCCACCTCCATTAGCCATAATCCGTAACAAAAGCGATGCTATGCTATGCAAACACAAACACAATATGCCCTTTCTACTTGAATTTTTGATAACAAGAGTTAGTATATCGACTGTCAGAAGCGTTTGCACAGCTTGCAAACGCCAACCAAACAAACGGAAACTTCAAAGGCTTTTCACCACGGATGTTGCGGTGCAGATTGCAAACAGTCGTCGTAGTCGTCGTCGTCGTTTTTGGTTTGGCTCATTTCTTACGATGTTTGTTAAGTGAAATTAGTGCTACACAGATATTCGTTGAGTGGAATCAAGAAGATGGGTATGTGTGTGTGGTTTGTTTGCATGTTGAAGAAATTTCAGTAAACGGTTTATGGCAAATTAAATTTGGGTTAAACTCTTTTTCGGATTAAACTATAAATGTTATGTTAGGCGGCGAAGAAAGAAAAAAAAAAACAAATACATTTCTCTTCCTGACTGGGATACAGTGAGTCAGCCAACCACTGCATTGAATATTAAACAAATACCATTAAAAGGAGAATATAATTAAGGATATTTTACGGAAAAAGGCTTACTAGTTAAATATAAGTTAAATATTACTTAAGTTTGATTGCCATCCTTCTTCATGGTGGAGGTAAATATTGTTGTATAATAAAAAACATCTGCTTTACTTAAGCTTTTCGTATTATGCCCTGAATGCATGCTAATCTGTGCTCTGCGGTACGATGGTGACATATTGTTTTCAGGATCCCATCACGTGTGTTCTAATGTTGTTGTTGTTGTTATTATATTGGCAGTTGTTGTAACACAAAGTTTCTCTACACTTCGTTCTGTACACTCACACTCACACAATGTTGGCAAAGAACAGCGGACATGGCAGATACAGACAACGATGAAGCTGAGCGCCAGCACACAGCATGTGGTAGTGAAGTGAAGCTAACCTAAAATTCACTCATTAAGCTGATTATATTGTTATCCTTTTTATGATATGCAATACGTGCGTGTAAGCTTTCAAACGATCACACCTCACACTCGATACACACACACACACACACACACACACACACTATATGTATACGCTTCGTGCATATGAATTTAAGTACACTGTTAGTATGTATCGTACCTATCGCGTATGTAGGCGAACAAATGTACAAAAGTCTAGTAGTGCAGTATGGTGGTTGAAAGTAGCGGACACTTTTTATTGCTAGTATGATAAGCGGGGCGTGTCGCACGTATGTAAATGCAAAATATCGCCCTCTCATTGTTCATATATATTTATGTATTGTATGTATGTGCCTACATAACATAGAATGTAATTATGTGCAAGGCGTGCACTGCATTGAAGCATCTGTGCCTGCTTCTGTTGTTATGTAAATATTTGCTGCCGTATACATACATACATAAAAATACACAAGTACTAGCGTTAACATATATACGTATGCTATAAATGTGATGCAGACGCTCGACAGACATTGCCATATAGGCAGACATTCATTCATTGTTTTAACGATAATGTCCGGAATATTATACTCGTATGCATGCAAATGAACAGTGAACGATTATTATACTGATTAGTGGAGACGCAAAATATAATATTAGTATTAGGCTGAATAATAAATGACAAATTTATGAATAACTAAAGTTTGCATTTGCTGACAGTATTTTGTTGTAATTGCTACAGGATATCAACTGAATGGTGGAATGCGTTTATATTGGGTGAATTTTCAAGAGCATTCGGATTTGATTTTAAAAATAAAAACACATAAAATTTATAAGAAATGTATGAAATCTTTATTTATTTTAAAGATGATTTCATGTCAATGTTGACCAAGGCTGCACCTTAAATGGTTCATACGCTAGATCCAACCATTTTGGCATACTCTCTCCAACATATCGGCCGGTATCTCATGAATAAATTCTTCAATATTGGCTTCCAGTACGTCAACCGTCGCCGGTTTTGTCGCTATATACATGAGCCTTAACATAGCACCATAAAAAATAGTCTAAAGGCTATAAATCGTGAAATAAACTGTTCACCAAACTCGCCTCTCAATTGCGCCATTGCTTTGCATGCTCTGTGGCATGTGGCAACGTCTTGTTGAAACCGCATGTCAACCAAGTCCAGCTCTTCCATTTTGGGGGAAAAAAAAAAAAGGTTGTAATTATCGCACGGTAGCGCTTGCCATTCACAGTAACGTTACTGCCTTAGTCGTCTTTGAGAAAGTACGGTCCAATGATGCCACCAGACCATAATCCACACCAATTAATGCATTTTTCGGGATCTATTGGCAGTTCTTGCAATGCTTCTGGCTGCTCTTCACACCAAATATGGCAATTTTGATTGTTCACGTATCCATTCAATCAGAAATGAGCTTCGTGGATCTTCATCCAACTTTGCCAGCGCCCATTCACCAAAAGTTAGCCATTGTGGTAGGTCCTGTGGCTTCAATTCTTGCACCAGCTGCATTTGAAAAGGTTTTACACCCAAATATTTCCGAAAAATTTTCCGCGTAGTGGAGTAACAGAGGCCCAATTGCTGCTAACGGCGTCGTCATCGACCAAACTGAACATGTTTGACAGTAACATATTACACGAAAACAGTTGAGCTGTCAACAACTGTGTTGCCAAACAGAAAGTTGCTAAAAAATCACCCTGTACTAGAACACAAAAAACACTTCCAATAATATATACATAAATATGTGCCGACGACAATTAAAGCCTAGCTTAAAATGACATATTGAGTAATCCCTTTTTTAGTTGTTTTTATTTTTTCAAAATGTTTAATCAATTGAGATCATTAGCAAAAAAAAAATGCACTGAAATTTCTAACTTAAAGCTGAAATGAATTTTTGCTATCGACTTTCATATGAATTTCTAAAAGTAACCAATACTTTATGAAAAGTAGCGAAGAAAATGTATTTTTAATGCAAATATATTCCTAAGCTTAAATATATTCAAGCTTATATATGATTTTCAATTTTTCTCTTTGTGTAGCGCAAAAAGCTTAAAAGGTTTTCAGCAAATATCATTTATGTGATCTTCAAAAAAAAAAAAAATAAATAAATAAATAAAAATAACAACACGACAATTCGATACTAATGCTTTTTATGACAATAACAATGCATTTACCTTCTTAGAGCTAATATTAGCTGTAAGCAACAAGGGTTGTTTAGTTTATTAAGTTTCACTTCAAATCTTCTACATTATTTCCCAAGGCGCACATCAAAAAAATATATAAGTACATACAAAGGATGGACAAGGATAAACACATAAATACCTACTTACATACACTATCTTCAATCTCTTTTGTTTTTGACTTGTGCTTCCACCTTCAATTAAAACGCACATTCAGGATGCGTTTCATAAACAACCCTCATCCTTATTATTTACTCGTACTAGTTCTTACCGTCGTTTTGGATTTTCCCTCCGCTTTCTTGATGACACCACTACTATGCTAGGAAAATCCGTCGCCAGTGATTTATGAGGGTAAGTATAGATTTGAATATTAACTTTAAAATTAACCCCACATTTGGTGAGTGAGTGAAATTGCAAGCAGTTGAACAGGTTTCCTTAAAATAAGTTATCGCTTTGTTGACAGATTTCAGTTTTAATTAAAATTTCGTTCTATTTTTTCTTTCTGCTCATTTTCATTTTAGATTTGAAATGGAAAAAAAGTTTTATTAGCTCAGTATATGGGAAACCGAAAACAAAAAAATGTCTGCTATATAAATAAGTAGAAAACATAAAATATATAAATATTGACAAGTATAGAATTAAGAAGTGAATAAAAGTAATAAATGAAATATTGAAGTAATAACTAATGCTGCATATATATGTGTATTAGAGCACCTACGAGATATATGAAAATTACAAGCATTCCAATTTTTTAGCTCCCGGTTCATTTTCGAATAGCAAAAAATTAAAAATAAGGTACACAGAAAGAAAAGGGCATCTCTTGTGATAAAATCCCTTGGCCCCCACCTAAAGCTAAAAAATTGGACTACAATAGCATAGATGGTTTCACTTACATATTTGGTTGTATCTATCAAAATCATTGTCTTAGCTAAAAACGCTACGAAGAGGTTTGGTGCGGAATAAAATTGTTAACACGTTTTTGGTATACTCTTTTGACCTGAACATAAAAGCTATTGCAGTTTTTTACAACAAAAAACAACTCTGAAAATATTTTTTTTTAAATAATTTTTATTAATATTTGCAAGATAACGAATTACTTGTGCATAAAAGTGTTTTTAATTCCCTATTAGATTATTCATCCGCAATATATATTTTATTGCGCTTCAAAAAAATATTAACATTAAAATTTCGACTTTCATTACAGAAAATTGCATTGAGCGATAGGTGTAGATCGAAAGTATACACCACACCAAATAAATGTTCTTATATTGACTTTGAAACATGTTGATAATATAACTTTGTCGCGCAACATGACTATTTTAATGAATTTTTATGCTTTAGATCTTGCGGACCTGAATTTTCCCACTACAGGTGTCCGATTTTGCTTTTTTGAATACTTTGATTTTTATCTTCAAGCTAAATGCGTGAGAAGCGAAAAAAAAACCCTTTTACTAATAGAGGCGGTCTAATGTATATGAAATTATAATTACATATTTTATGTACATTATATGTATAATGCTAGTTATGAGGAAAAAATATATTTATTTCGGTTGTTGGCAATATTAATATCATACTTAAAACCATGTATATGATGTAGAACTTGACCAAATACACATGAATGTCAAATAAAAGTTTACATTATAATGAATCAGCTAACATATAATAAAACAAAATCCGAATAAAATCGTATAATTTGAAATTTAATTATGGAATATTCAGAACCCGTTGAATGACTAGCATTAGAGGACATTCTACATATATATTATTGTGTTTTACTGATTAATTAAATGTAAATCAATTAACTATCTTGGAACCAGCATTAATACCACTAATGACGTCAGCCTGGAGATATTGCGAAGGATAAGTTTTCCTAATAGGCACTACCTTGGGCTAAGTAAGCAATTGAGAAGTCGGGCCCTTTCTCGAGCAACGAAAACCAGACTCTATAAGTCTCTCATCATGCCTGTGCTTAATTATGGCGCCGAAATTTGGAAAATTTCCACCTCAGATGAGAGAATACTCTGAGTTTTCGAGAGAAAAGTCCTATGCAAGATCTTTGGACCTATTTGCGTTGGTAGCGAGTATCGAATAAGGTACAACCAACAGCTGTATGAGCTGTACACAGTCACCGACGTAGTAAAGCGCATTAAAATTCAGCGGCTTCCCTGGCTAGGTCATATCGAGCGAATGGAAAAACACGCTCAGGCAAAGAATGTGTTATATTCGGAACCCGTTGGTGGACGAGACAGAAGAGCCAGACCTAACCTCCGGTGGAAAGACCAAGTACTGGAGAACCTGTCAGGGCTTGAAATCTCTAACTGTCGCCAACTAGCGAGAGAAATAACTGGCTGGCGAAGCATGCTAGTTTCGGCCAAAATCGATTTGCCCTTGTAATGGCCACATTACATAAGTAATACCAATCAACTCAGAATATTACTTGTGGATGGCAAAGTTCCTGAAAGAAAATATTTCATAAAGTCGAATTGCATAAACATCCACCATTTGGTTCCCAGTCAATATTATCTGTTCTCAAACCTTAAAAGTTTCCTGCCTTGAAAGGGGTTTATATTGAATGATGAAGCTGTTGCATATCTTCCAGAATCATGTTTTTATGATGGAATAAAATTACTGTGTGTATTGAAGTATTTTCTTTCTCAAATCATTACATATCATATTATGTGTGAGCCTCTATTCAAGATTGACATTCGCCAAACAATCGTACAATACATTTCTATCGATCAAGTTAAAGTCAAAATTAAGATCCATCTTAACTTAAAAACAAAAAAAATTTAATAAAATAAATATGTGGCACTTATAAGCCCTAAAAGGCTCTTTGGCCGAGCTTCTCTTCCATTACTGTTGTGCGTGTTAAATTTTGGACAGTACTAGAAGGAACCTACTTATTTTAGCCGGTTCCGAACGGCAGAACTCTTGCAAGATCATTTTTTTGTTTGTCACAGATTTCTTTTCGAAGCTTTTCATGGCAAATAGTTACTGCCGGAAGAATTGCCAATTGCTAGCCGATAGGTGAGTGCCGTTCGAAAGAAATTTTTTTTCGATATTAAATTTGTTATGCTTCAGCCGGCGATTGAACCCACAACTTACAGATCAGAAGGCCAACATACTAACCACTGAGCTGCGACATCCATCTTAACTTTAGTATTGACTAATTTGACACATTTCTCATGTAAACTATTTTTATTTTAATTTAAATTAAATATGATATTCATTTTGACTATAACCTCCTGCATCTATGTATAGTTTATCTTATGTGTGTTGTGCAATAAATTTGTAGGTATGTATATTGTTAGATTTACATTGCCAATGGGTGGAAAAAGTGCAAGCCACAAACTTGTGGCTTCGTGGACATATCATATTTAACCGCAAGCGGTCATATACTTTTACGCGTAGATGAGTAATAAGTTCCTTTACGCTCATTGTTCACACCCGGCACACAGCTCCATATTGCTGTAATTGAATTACGAAAACGCCGCGTGCTCGCCATAATACACACTTAATGTTAGGCAATTTTTCCACAGTTTGTGCTGTTTGCCGATCAAACTTTCAATAAAACATAAACATGAAATTGAATCGAATTGTTTAATTAAATTCATATTTTCCCCATACACATACACAAACAATAATAATAATACGTGTGTATTGTAAGGTCGTGTGGCCGTATTGCTGTTGCTTTTGATTTATGCTTTGCACGGTTTTTGGCAAAACTCATTGGAGTTGTGGCCTATTCAAGAGTAGATAGCACAGAATATGCGGAAGCGAAAGTTGATACACACACACACACATACAGAAATGCAATTACTAAATACAAATTAAAAACCCAACCATGTCTGATGACGTAAGGGCAGATTTTAATATATGTTAAGCTCATAAATATAGACCTCTAGTGAAGTATGATATTTTATGAAATTTATTATGTTAAATTTTATAAATTAATATTTAGTTTTCATACTATTTGTATACAGTGACAAAACGTGCAAAAAACCACTGATTTGTGGGAATGAGAGTGAGTTTCTATTTTATATATATTCTGTGATAGACAGTAGTTAAGCAGATTGCTGATGTCTGGAATTGTTGTGCTCACGTCACGTTCTCATTACATTTTGTCACTGACGATCATTGTTTGTTAATTTAATTAAATTCATTTTGATTATAATTAGGAATTTGTGTGCATCTATGTGGTCTGTCAAATAAAAATGCACCCTTCTTTTTTACTATTGTTGCACATTAGAGGCCGTAACTCAGTGGTTAGTGCGTTGTCCTTCTGATCTGTAGGTCGAAAAGGTTTTTCTTTCGAACGGTATCCACCTGCCGGCAAGGATTGGCAATTTTTTCGACAGTATTAGAAGAGAAGCTCGGTGGTATCACAATGGGCATTTTTGGCCTAAGTGTGTCCTCTGAGAAAGAGGACAGCCATATAACCCAACATAATCTAACCTAAAAAAACAACATCCTGAAGGCAGAATGCCGAGGGACTCAATGCATATGGAATTCAGCGTTACTAAGCGATTCCAAACAGAATTCAGTAATAAAAATCTCCTTACAGTCGGCTGGGGCCGACCAAATTATACCCTGCATATGTAGATTTATATATAAAAAGTTGGCTCGTATATCCATCCTTTTCTTCCACTAATTTGTGTAGGACCTACATTAAGAAGCAGGCGTACCTCACCAATTTTGGAGGATCGATTTCTGCCTATAATACTAAACTACATAGGTTGCAATGGGTTGACCTAGGCGTATTAATTAGTAAGTTATGGGTGTTTTAATGTTTAAGATAAATCCGAGACTTTATACGGAAGATATATAAAAAGTGGGCGTGACGTATCTCTTTCTGGTATATCTAATTGATTTTTCAATATCAATCCACACCTTAAATTTGGTTGTCCTACGCTAAATGGTTTGTAAGTTATGGAGCTTAAAAATTTTAGTTTAATTCCCTCGACTTTGTATGGGAGACCTATGAAGGAATGGGCGTGGTACACTGATTTTCTGCCAGATTATTTCCGACTACGATATTAATCTAAGTGTCAATTATGGTTATTTTAGGCAGAAGATTGCCGAAGTTACAGCTGTTTCAATTTAAAATTTGTATGGGGGCTACGATAAACAGTAGGCGTGGTGCGCCCATTTTCTGTGAGCCTAGTTGCTCGTACAATACTAATCCACACCTTAAATCTCGTTATTCTACGCTGAATAGTTTGCAAGTTACAACCGGTAACATTTTTGTTAATTTCCGCAACTTTGTATGGGAGACCCAAAAAGGAGTGGGCGTGGCACATTGATTTTCTGCCATATTATTTCTGACTGCCGTGTTAATCTAAGTGTCAATTATGGTTATTCTAGACAGAAGATTGTAGAAGTTACAGCAGTTTCAATTTAAAAGAAGTACAGACACTTTGTATGGGAGCTAAGCTAGAAAGTAGGCGTGGCTCACCCACTTTTGGAGAGGTTATATAGTAGTGTAATATAACTCTATGTGCAAAATATTGTTGTCCCAAGTGGTATATTATGTGAGTTATAGCAAGTTAAAAATTTTGAAAATTTCGAGGTTAGTCGCTTTGAATGCTTGGTGTGGGCGTGGTTATTGACCGATCATGCCCAATATCAATCCCCTCCGTACTCTTGGATCATAGATTACTTATGCCAAATTTCATCGAAATAGCTCAATATTTACTCAAGTTATCGTGCGAACCAGCCAGGTGACAGACAGACGGACGGACGGACGGACGGACATCGTTAAATCGAAAATTTAATCGACGCTGATCACGAATATATATCCATGTCTATATCTCCGGAGATTCCTTCAAGTGGACACAAACATCTGACCGAAATGAATATACCATGCATATTGCATTATGCAGGGTATAAAAACAAATGGGAAAGTATATCTAAAACATTCGTGATAAATCAGAACATGAGAACATGATTTACGGACGGCTCCTTGACTAATAAAGGGGCCGGAGCAGGAGTGATAGGACCGGGGATAAAACACTCTGAGCCTTTAGGTAACAATATTACTGTCTTTCAAGCGGAAATATACGCGATTGACAGGTGTGCTCATTTCAACATCATGCGCCAATGCGTCGAAATAGAAGGATTGCAATCTTGACAGACAGTCAGGCTGCTATCAAAGCACTGAACTCTAACCAGATGAAATCAAAACTGGTCTGGGAATGTTTTGACCAGCTGAATAAACTTGGTGAAAATAACTAATTATGGATCCTTTGGGTTCCAAGACATATTGGAGTTGGAGGCAACGAGCTAGCAGATAGGCTTGCCAGTAAGGAAGCAGCAACACCCTTTGTAAGCCCAGAATTCTTCTGTGGTCTGGGCAAAGGAGCTTTATCCATGCTCATTAAAAGTAGTGAAGAATCAGAAAGACAATCATACTGAGAAAACCTACCAGGGTTGTCCCAATCCAAGACATTTTTAGGAACCTATAACTTAAAACGACTTGAGGAATGTATCAGTTTAAATAAGAATAATATAAGAATCATCACGGGATTATTGACAGGACACTGCAGGTTGAATTATTACCTAACGAAACTGGGAATTTTCTCGGATGAAACCTGCCGACATTGCAGGGAGGAGAATGAATGAAAGTGTTGGGAACGTGCCCAGCATTTATGCACACAAGAAAGAAAATCTTCGCGGAATTTATAATACCGTAAAATCTGCTGAAATCCATTAGGGTAGGATCTATACTAAACTTCCTTATGGATGCTGGACTTAGAGAAATATTCTAGTCCATGATGGGGTGCACAATAGACCTAGGGTCGCAGTGCAATACAAGCCTCTAATAATACTAATGCAATTTTATAGAGAAATTATTACTGCTTTCATTTATATTAAAATATTAAAGTTCGTTTGGTTTTACCATATATGAATAGGGGAATATTAGAAAAATCCAAATATTATTTTGGTTAGGTCTATTTGACATATATGCTATAGTTGTGAAATTTTCAATAATAATTATCATTAAAATGTCAGTAAAATTGCGTTTCATACAACTTATGGCTGACAACACTTTATCGTCAATAGATTTTGACAAAACACGCAACATGGTTTTATATGGCAAACTTTATTTTATTATATGGTAGAACTTTTGCTGCAAATGTCTGACAATGTATGTTCATAGTTTGTTGTGTGACATTATTTTTTGTTTTGTTTATATATTTACTTTTATTTCAATGAATTCAACTTTTATGGTAGAACATTTTTTTTCTGATTCACTCGTTTCGACCGAATGCATGCAGTTAGCAGTTTAACCCTTTAACTCATATTAAATCTGCAAACTAAATTAAAAAATGAGTTAGTCCAAATGGTAAAGGGATAAAGTTTTCACATAGTTATGCATTGCATAGGACATTAATTTGACATTTGAACAGTGTTATATGAAATTATTATTATATTTTGTTTACAATATTTTATTCTTGTTGTTGCACATATGTGTAGTAAGATTTATTGTATGGAGGGATGCACAAATAAAAAACTTTTAATAAAGTTTAACAGTCCAGTAATGTATGTAATCTAATCAATTTGGTTTTTTTTTTTTGTGTATTTAACAAGCAAATGTTAATTGTGTATTTTAACAAGCAAATACGTGCAGATATATGTATTGTATAGCTTTTGATAATATCACTGATGATGAATATATCAATTCTATATACATTGGATTAACTTGTGATTGCACTTATCATAATTATTATCACTATTATGACAATTCTTAATTGCATCTGATGATTTTTATACACTCTTTCAAGGCCAAAGAAGTAGAATGTATCGGTCATCCATCATAGACATAATTCTAATGTGGAATCATATTACTTCTTGTTTCCGTATATCAAGGTTAAATTGCGTGAAATACGGTTTAACGCATCAGAGGAAGTAGAAAAAACAAGTGCGACTGCAGCATGAATTCTATTATAGAAATCGAGGTACACGGTGACTGATGAAAGCTGCTACCAAAAGAAAATGTAATAAGTTTTTTCCTATGTAACAGATCTGTTCCATTTTCTCTTTATTTAATAGTTCCATCTTTAAATTTAACGAAAATGGAAGATTGGGATAATGAAACAAGAATTTGGATTGTGCGCCGCTATTACGCGTTGGAGTTCGTAGTTCCGTCCCAAGATAATATAGGCGCACGTTTCGCGGCTCTCCTCCTAACAGATGGACTATAATGAGGCTCGTGAATAATTTTGCAGAGCGTGGGACAAACACAAAAAGATCTTATCATAGCGAACCCTCAGTTCGGACTCAGGAAACAATAGCTGCTGTTGCTGCTGCCATACAAGCCAATGCTACAGTTTCGACAGCTTATCTGCTCAAATGAATATCAGTAGATAGTCACTGCAGACGATTTTGCATAAAAGATTTAAACTTATTCACATATAAAATCTCACTAACAAGCTAACTGAACACAGCAGACTTGCCAATTCGCTTGGAATTTTGCGAGAAGTTCCTCCAAATGGCGGAGGTGGGCGAAAACATCTTCAACTGCATTTTTATGTCTGATGAGGCACATTTTGATTTAAACGGCAATGTTAACAAAGCAAAATATCGGATATGGAGTGATTCTTACTCACAGATACTCTAGGAGATGGAATTATACCCACTTCGCATGACAGTGTGGTGTGCAGTTTCATCAAGGTGCATTGTCGGAAACTTACTTTTTCGAAGAAAACGGTGGTACTGTTATGGTCAATGGATACCGTTACTTTAAGATGTTGAAAGAGTTTTTCTTTCCAGAACTACGCCAAAAAAAAATCCCTTTCAACTCTCTGTGGTTTCAACAAGATGGTGCAACTGTTCACATAGCCAGAACATTCTGTTATGACAGAATTGCAGCGCAAATTCCCCAATAAGCTGATTTCAAGAAACTCCACCTTCCGTTGGCCCTCAAGGTCCCCGGACCTTACTCCATTTGAATTTTTCTTGTGGGAATATTGTAAACAGGAAGTTTACAAAACCAAACCAACAAATATGAATGATTTGAAGTAATCTATACGAACGATAATTGAGGCAATTCCTGCTACAACCCTCCACGCAGTAATGAATAACTTATTGATAAGATGTCGCACATGCGTCACTGAGCGTGGAGGCCATTTAAATTCAATTATCTTTAAAACTAATTAACCTTTGCATAATAAAAATGTGGTGGGTGCCGTAGCTCAGTGGTTAGTGTGCCGGCCTTCTGATCTGTAAGTCGTGGTTCAATCCCCGGCTGATGCATAACAAATTTAATATCGAAAACATTTTTCTTTCGAACGGTACCAACCTGTCGACAAGCAATTGGCAATTCTTCTGATAGTAACAACTTGCTATAAAAAAGCTTCTAAAAGCACTCTGTCATAAAGCTCAGAACAAGTGATATCACAAGGATTCTGCCATTCGGAACCGGCTAAAATAAGTAAGTCCCTTCTAATACTGTCCAAAATTTAACCCGCACAACAGTAATGGAAGAGAAGCTCGGCCAATGAGACCTTCGAGGCTTTAAGTGCCACATATTAATTTTTTTAAATTAACCTATGCATAATTAAAACGTATTATCTTTCAAACAAAAAAATAAAATGTGAATTAAATGAATTTAACAAAAAAAATTATTGAGTTTCTTTTATGCGATAATCATCATATCTGCTATAGTTGGGAACATAATACGTAAAATTTCTGCTTCAGAAGAGTACACTTTAACACAAACAATAAGCCCGAAAATGAAGAATATTGGTTCTTCCGAAATAATGGTAAAAACTATATTTTTATTTTATTTTAATTCTTGAGTAATTTCAAAGATTTCAGCGTGTCAATTTTGGGTGCAACTATTGGCAAATTTACCAAAGGCTTCGGTTTTGAAATGAGTGTGATAGGTAGTATAGTACAAAGAGAAAAAATTGCATTTAAATATGAAAAAAATTTGGGCATGGGATGGAATAGTGGTTAGTGTGTTCACCTTCTGTGCATGAGATTGTATTAGAAGAGGCAATATTTTGCTTCCCCAATATTAGTAAAATTGAAAAAAAAAAAAAAAATTTTTTTTGCGTGTACACTGCGAGTAACTTGCACTGCACTGCAACCACATTCATTCATATTTAAACGGCAAAGCTCACATTTCTGTATCATTTTTCATACAAATGTACTTGTATAGATATATGAGATTCATACTAGCACTTATGTACGTACTAGTGTGTATTTTTTTTTTTTTTCGGTGAAACTCATTAATATTCAATGCACGGAATTGAGATACTAGTTGTGTATACAACTACAATCGATTATTACTTTTGTTGTTATGCGTTGTATATTGGTCGCAAAAATGAAATGCAATATGATTCTCGTCCCCTTCTATTTAGAAGTAGTTGCACCTTTAACAAATTGTGCGTACCTTTCTGTATTTTATTCTTGTGCATAAAGCTATCAGATGAGATAAGTGACTTAAAACCTCAAACCCAAAATTCGCTTATACTGAATGTCCACTTTCAATCGTAAATGAATAAAAACATAAATAAAATGTATGACGACCCGCTGTGGTATCTGTCGTATCTGAAAAACGTAATGATTGGATTTTATTGCAACATAAAATACTTGTAGAATTAACGACAAATTATTATTTACAGCAAATAGGCTCGAGATTCATAATACCCATATATCGCTTATAAATCGCACACCTATACTATACATATGCGGGTATACAAAGATATAAGTGATTATACGATACTGTTGTAATTGATTCCAAAAGCGAATGAAACACCTGAGACATGTGACCAGACGAAAATCCAAAAATCTCATTCATTTGTTTGTCGTGAGCTGCATACCATAAATACAGCGCAAGTATGTATGCAGCATGTATGGGTGTGTATGTAATCGAAACGATGTATAAAACATAGTGGCATATCTATAAAGAAAAGGACATATCATTAAATCAGAGCGCCAGAAGCTTCCGTATCAGCATGAAAACGAGAAGCAATTATTGCAAAATACGTAGAACGGTAACAGATGTACGATGAACTGTATCAAGTTGTTGGAATGCAGGGCAAGTATTGTTTGTAATAAAACTTCAAGTTATATGTAGCATCCTCATTGCCTTGGTAGCAGAACAATTTGACTATTTTTCATTTTCTATAATTTTATCTCATACTTTTATTGTTTTATGTGTTTTTTTTTTCATGGCAATTTATTACCACAGTATGTCGCAAATAATTTTATTAACTTTCTGTACAGTACAGTGGTATATATACATCGCCAAATACTTTTGCCAATAGTATGAGAATGGCAAAGTATCTGACGCATATTTTATTATTATCCTTCCAATATAAATTTACTTTTTGCGCAAATTACAAAAATTACATTCTGCTCAAAAGAGCTGCTCACCTTAAGTATTTCAACAAATAAACTTTGTTGTTATATATATATATATATATATGTAATATCTTGTATCCAAAAGAAGACTGCGTGTGCATCTGTATTTCTATCTCTTCTCTATTTGGTTTTTATTATTTGTACGCTAGCTTAAGCAAGTACAAAGTTTGTCCAGATCTAATCAAAAATTCACTTAAAAAGTTTTTGCTCACAATAGTTTTCCATTTGTGCCTTTTGAGTGGGCTGGTATAACGAAAAATATACGAGTACATGTGTTTATGTGTCACTGAAACACGGCAACACTGTCTTTGACATTTTGTTGCAATTTCACTGCACTGCACTGCACAGCAACGCGTAATGAAATGACTTTTCTCTTTGCTTCTCTGATATGTATTGCTGCTCATTCATTCTTCCTGTTTGTTCAATTTCATTTTCTATTTCTGTATCTTTTATGTGAAAGAGTAGTGGGTAGTGGGTTTGATGTACTTACTGAATTCCATTAAATTTTAAAGTGTGCCTTGGAAGTTTCATATCTCAAAACAGTTACATTTCGTTCGAAAGTAAATAAACAATTGTTACAAAGTATTTGTCAACATTTTTCCAATGATTTACGGACTCTAGATGTAAGATTTGCAAACATTTATACACGGCAAGGGTTTCTAGGAGCGACACTACTCTTTTTATTATTATTATTATTTTTTTTTTGTTTGTTTTTTTTTTTTTTGCACTTTCATATTCTACTCTATGTTTTGTAAAGGTTCAACAATTATTTCTACTTTCATATATAGTATATATATCATGAAATTATCTAGCACATTTTGTGCTAGCAAGTTGAACAATAAAATCGACTATATAACATATTTACCCAGACATTTTTATGTCGGCTAACGTCACATCAATACAAATGAGACAGCATATGTATGTAGTTATACATATGTATGAGTTTTTCATTGTCATCCTTTAGTGTCCTGCTGATTTTTGGTTTTTTATGTGATGCGTTGTCTCTGTTATTTTAACAGCTTATGTACCGCATTATTTATTTATTTTGTTTTTTTTTTGTTGTCTTTATGACGTCGTTCGTGTCACCCTTCTGTTTTTTTTAGCATACTAACATGAGCGAACAATCCACCCCATTGGTGTTAGTAGAAATAATATATTTTTTTTTCGAAATTTGCAACATTTGTTGCGTGAAAATGTTTGCAGAGTTAATACTGTTGCAATAGTTATGTTATGCTAGATATATATATGTGTATGGTACATATATATAGTAAAAAGAAATCCATTATTTTTCCAATTGGCTTCAGTAATCTGTATCTCTCGTTTTATATGTGCGATCGGGTTACGCTAGACGGCGTTAGAAAGAAAGGATTTTGTACTAAATAAATTTTTCAGGCAGTTTTGTGGTTGCTTGACTTAATATTGTTTGAGCACGCGTCAAAGATGAACACCAGTAAAGAGAAAATACGCCATATTTTACAGTTTTTCTTCTATAAAGGCGAAAACTCAAGGATAGTGTTTATGGTCCTGATACTGTAACAGCCAATCATGTGCAATTTTGGTTTCGTCGATTCCATTCCGGTAATTTTGATGTCAAAGATGCACCACGCTCTGGAAGGCCAATTGTCGAAAATATCGATAAAATAATGGAAATCGTCGAGTCAGACCATCATGTAAGCACTGTTTCTATTGCCCAGGAGCTAAACATTGCACAAAAACTGTTTGGAACCATTTAAATAAGGCCGGATACAAAAAGAAGCTCGATGTATGGGTGCCAAACGAATTAAAGCAAAATTGGTTTTCTAAATTCCGAAATGGTGATTGTGACATTGAAAATGGCCCACGCTCTGATCGTCCTGAGATCTTTAACTCCGACGCCTTGAGCAAGGTTCAAAAGCTGGAAAAATGAGTTGCGCATCAGCTTGAAAATGAGAGTTTTTTTTTAACCGTATTGTTACTGGGAACAATAATCCTGTTCGTAAAGGTCAGTGGCTAGATAAAGATGACACATCAGAACCAACACCCAGAGATAGCCTCCTGTTGATGGGATATGGGCGGCATAATTTATTTTGATCTACTGGAACCAAACCAGATGATCACAACTTATTATTATTGCCATCAACTATTCAAACTGAACGAATCACTTGAAAAAAATCGACCGTCTTTAGTCAATAGACGCAAAGTTTTGTTTCACCACTACAACGCAAGACCGCAAACCGCAAGACAGACCTTAGGCAAGCTGAACGAGCTCGGATGGGAGCTAATGCCGCATTCACCATACACTCCGAATATTGCACCTTGCGATTATCACCTTTTCCGCGGACTTCAGTCTCATTTAAGTAATAAGAACTACACCTCAAAAGAAGCTATAAATGGGATATCGATGAGTATTTTAGCTCCAAATACAAACTATTGGGAAGACATTGGGAAGACATTGTAAATAATGCAGGAAAATATAATATTGATTAATAAATATTGAAAACTTCTTTTTTATTAATTTAAAAACCACCATAACGCACCATAACGCACGAACTTATGGAACCTGATATATGTATTGATTAATGCCGATATAAAGAAAAAGTTCTAAAATTTTTGTTTTGTTGTATTATACAATACAAGTGATCAAATCGTCCTTCTAAATATATCAGTATATAATTTATGCAAATATGTATCTAGATACATACATATATACATATATGTATATTAAAAATAGAATCATATACCGTGTTTATCCACACACACACGGCCCAAAAGAGGAAAGTGGTTATATTAATTACTTCGTACTTCGAGCATTAGTTGTCAGTGATGCAAATGATTGATTTACCACTAACATATTTTCATATGATACACCATATGAAGTGAACAATGATTAATGAAATGTTCACATAGCTTACATTGGTTCCCCCTGTTTGAGAGTCGGAAGTCTTCTTATAATTTACCAACCAACACACAAATATGTACTTATATTTTTGTGTATATTTATTAACACAGGAGCGTAATCAGGTGTTTGTTGGGGTTAATTTAGAATAAAAAAAAAATTAGTCAAAAATTAGATCAATTTTTTTCCCAACTACATAGAAATAAAATAGTTTGTTTTCAAAAAATGGGTTTTGAATGCAGATCTAGATTAATAAGAAGGCAGAAGTACTTAAGGGCGAATAGGGTTAATTCGTGTACAAAAAGGCACATTTTTGTGATTTTTTTTTCATGAAACAGTTAAATTCTATATATTAAAACTAATGATAAATTATAGTATGACATTTGAAGAATATTGTGTAAAATTTTCATAGAAAAATATTAAAAAATACGTCAATGGCAGCAATTATTCTGGAGCGTCTCGGAAAACAAAAAGTTGAATTACGGCGTCTCCCATAAATCGGTGCTAGATCATCTGAAATCAAAAATTCAGAATTATATCGTTAGATAATCGCTTTGCCCAAGTAACGCTGAGGGGTTTTTCGAAATTTCAATTTTTCACTTTTCGGGAACACTTTGAACGAAAAAAACGCGATTTTTTTTTGCGAAGAATCGGTTCATTTGTTATTGTAAAATACAAAATATTAACAAATTTGAAAAGAACTAGCGTTATCTCGAAAATTATGTACAGAAATAGTGTTCAAAATTTCAAAACGATCGGTGCAGTAGTTTTGAAGTTATGAGGGGACACCGACTTTGAAAACGTGAGTTGTGGGAAAAACGCTTTGAAGTTTTGAACACTAAAAAATTTGGGATGAAACGGTATATTGTCAATTTTGCTCCGATTGACTTGAAATTTAGACACAACATTCTTGAGATAATATGCATTCATTTAAAATAAATTCGAAAAAAAAAATTAAAAAACGCTATTCCCCTCTTAAATGCAATATGACAATATTAACCATGGAGCGTTATCTGCTTAATATTTATTTTGATTAATAAAATTCTGATTAGTTGAATAATTTCAGTTTTCTTCAATCAATGCTGTTTGTGATTAATTGATAAATCGCACTGTCAAAACAAAAATCTAAAATATTTGAAGCTGTAACTTTAAGTATCACAAAACATGTGAGTTCAAGATAATATTGGAAAAAAGACAAAATATTTATTTGTTAATTTTTTAGAAGAATAAAGTTGGAGAGTGTACGTCCCGCCCGAAAACAATATCTCATATGCGCCCCTGTTTATATCTCACATGTACATTTGCAAATTACATTGTACACATTTAAAAGGGGAAGAATACCCGTGAACCTGTCACAGTTTTATTAGGCACACTTTTTTATTGTGCTCATTGCCTGCCAACATGCTGGCACATTTACATATAGTACTATATGAATTGGCTTCTTGTTCAAGTTGTTGCTGCTTCTTTCTATATAACCTGCTTTTGAGTAAAGTGTACCTATTGTGCAATGCAGCAAGGGTAGTTGTTCTTCTTTCCATCTTATACCTGTGCATTTGCATTTTTTGTTTTTTTTTTTTTTTTTTGTTTTTAATGAATATGAATATTTTTTTTTTTATTCCAGTGTTAAATCCGTAGAGATTTACCATGACAGTGTTTACAAGTGCTGCTGTTGAATTGTAATCATTGTAAGATGGCTTGCTAGTTGGTTGGGCGCTTACGTTTCGAGGGATGATACTGTTTTGAAATTCTCACGTTTGCAACATAAAAAGTTTAATTATACAACAAATAAACGAAAAACAACTAAAGGGGTTGTTTCTCTCAGACCTTATAATTGGTTGTAATGGAGTACAGCAGAATTGGTTCATATTGTATGACTTGATCACCCTATAATATACATAGTATATCACAGTTGAATAAATTCTAAATTATAATGAGCAATCTTTAAAGCAGAATTATTAATATGTAAAGTACTCCACACATTAATTGAAAGCTTACCTTATGAACTTTTTGGCATCTTTTAAATTTTTTTTTGTGTTTGGACCATCCAAAGATTGGGTGCTACATGTGCTACACGTACTGCTATCTGGAAGCCTTTTAATTTTTTATGCTTTCCTCAACGACCCACCTTAATATATGGCATACATTCAGTTCAAGTCTATTCATTACATTGCACTTTACTGTTATATATGTATGTACATACATACGAGTATATACAAGCATATTTATTTTCTACTCAGAAATGTATGAAACACCACTTGAATCAAGGTACCTGCTATTGCTACGACCAACACCAACTCAAATATGATATGCGTAAGTATTATTTGCTTTATTATGGCGTGAAATATACTTACGTATGTATGTATGTAGATATTTCCCGTAGTAATATACGTAGTAAACTCAATAATAATTTAATAGAATTTCGAAAAATGTACAATAAAGCTCGTTAACTGCTTGCAATTGTCTGTCTGTACTCATGGGAGAACAGAACGTTCATAATAAATGCCTTCCCTTACTTACGGCAATGAGTGAATGACAAAAGCGAATGTAATTTAGTTCTTCTTCTTCTTCTTATTCCCTTTTCAAAGTGTTTAATTGTATGCAGGTCTTTCCATGAGATTGATTCTTTGACGATGAAAAATGATCAACCTTCTTTGACGCCCACATAAGGCGTGTTTAAAATGTATTTTAATAAAATTTTTCCATTCTATCGCTATTGATAAAATTATGGACATATAAATATATTAGAGGGACCTACTTATTTTAGCTAGTTGCGAACGGCAGAACCCTTGTGACATCACATTTTCTGAGCTTTGTCATAAAAGAGTTCTTTTAGAAGCTTATTATTATTATTATTATTATTAGAGAGTTGTATTGCACTGCGAACCTAAGTCTATTGTGCACCCCATCATGGACTAGAGTATTTCTCTAAGTCCAGCATTCATAAGGAAGTTTAGTATAGACCCTACCCTAATGGACTTCAGCAGATTTTCCGGTATTATAAATTCTCCGAAGTTTTTCTTTCTTGTATGCATAAGTGTTGGACACGTTCCCAACACATGTTTTGCAATTTCATTCTCCTCTCTGCAATGTCGGCAAGTTTCATCCGAGAAGATTCCCATTTTTGTTAGGTCATAATTCAGCATGCAGTGTCTTGTCAATAATCTCGTGATGATTCTTATATTATTATTGGTTAAACTGATACATTCCTCAAGTCGTGTTAGGTTATAGGTCCTTAAAAGTGTCTTGGATTGGGACAACTCTGGTAGGTTTTCCCAGTATGATTGACTTTCTGATTCTTCACTACTTTTAATGAACATGAATAAAGCTCCTTTGCCCAGATCACAGAAGGGTTCTGGGGCTACAAAGGGCGTTGCTGCTCCCTTCCTGGCAAGCCTATCCACTAGCTCGTTGCCTCCAACTCCAACTCAATATTAAATTTTAGCAATGTATTAATATTTGTAACAATAGAACGGCTCATGATTGTTTTGAGACCAATAGTTTCTTGTGGAACTTTACTTCGAATTTGCTCTGCAAAATTTAAAAGTGTTTTAATGTGTTTTTTTTTCATAACAACAGTGGAGTCACATGTGGACATAATTGCAAATTTAATATGGCTATAGAAAGAAAATTTTCCCTGAGAATGCAAAAAGTTTTGGAGGTTTCACTATATGGGTCTAGATCTTTTGTCCTGTCTTGGAATCATTTCGCCCCCGGACAATGACCCTGAAATTGTTTCATAGTGGTAAGTGATATTTTTGAATAGACTTGAATAATTGATATTGCTTAGTCGTAAATAATAAGTGTAATAGTGGCTTCATCTCAAAATTTTAGGAGCCAAGTGCCCCCCGCTGAGTTTAATGTTGGATGTCTCATAATGACGGCGGTCAACGGTGGCACTTGACTAGAAAATCTCCTTACGTTGAAGAGAAGTTCATGTGTCTCGGCATTTTTATGGGTCATGCCAAAAAATTGCAAAACTACAAAAACTACGAAACAGCTTCTTATCGTATAAAAAGTGATATTTGTACCGCCCTGTGTTTAAATGGAGGAAAATGTTGTTCAGAATAGCTGTTTGGCTTGGCCATTTTAACCGTTTCGAGATAATTTTCTGCAATATTGCAAATTTTATTACGCGACCCTTAGGTTAGGTTAAGTTAGGTTAGGTGTGTCCTCTCTCTGACGACATTGTGATACCACCGAGCTTCTCTTCCAATACTGTTAAGCGTGTTAAATTTGGACAGCATTAGAAGGGACCTACTTATATTAGCCGGTTCCGAACAGCAGAACCCTTGTGACATCACTTTGACTTAGTTTTGTCACAGAGCTCTTTTAAGAAGCATTTTTGGCAAATTGTTCTGCCGGAAAAATTGCCAATTCTTGCCGGCAGATGGGTACCGTTCGAAAGAAAAATCTTTTCGATATCAAATTTTGCTAGCTTCAGCCGGGGGTTGAACCCACGACCTACAGATCAGAAGGCCAACGCACTAACCACTGAGCTACGGCATGCGACACTTAACGTAAAGCGATTTTTACGAATTTTCATAGGCCCTAATTACGAGATATTGCAAGAAAAATAAAATACTCCATGGCTATTTTGACCGGGTCATTCAGAGGGTTAATTTCAAACTTGACTTTTACTATTATGAGTATGCTGCAATGTGATACTATGCTCATTAAGAGAAACGCACTTAGAGAAAGAGTTATTTGTATTTATGTTTTTATTATTTTCTACCGAAGCGGTAAGTACAATGTATAGCATGTACATACGTAAAAACTTTAGCACATACGTAATAATAAAAAAAAATGTAACCGTTAACTCTCAAAGTAACTCAAAAAAAGCACATTTAAGCTCATTGTGGTTTAAGTACACAATAAAATCTAAGCACTAAGCTGACAATACGTAAGGGTGTATTTTGTCTCGAGAAGAGAATTAACATGAAGTCATACCATCTTAGCATAAATATACGTTAATGTTGCCCAATAGTACCGCAAAAATAATAAAAACTAAATACAAGATATAAACACCCATGCAATCTGCTTCAATACAAAATGAACAATTCTCTATAATGTAGTACATTAGGGTAAGTCAAATTACTAAGGCGAAAAAAAACATGGTAAATTGTATTGTGAAAAGAGGAACAAACGAATCGATTTATCCAAAAATTAAGAGGCCTAAAATTAATGTTCATTCTGTGCAGTTTTGTGTGGTATTACTTTTTTTTTTGTATGAATAGAAATATGGGGCAATTGGATTCTTGGACAAATATATTTTGAATCATTGATAGTTTCATTTTTACTATACAAATTGTGTGGAAAAACAATATTTTGACCTATTCTAATGTACATAGCTATAGTTTATACCCATAACTGTGTATATACATATAAAATGATGGTGGATGGTGAAACATTGGTGAAAAGGTTTCCAACGGCTGCAACTACCGACTTGTTTACTTTTATTTTTATGACAGCAATTCGTTGCTGTTCATATTACATGCATACATATTTGCTTAGTTAAAAGCTGGACATGGTGATAACACAGTAACAAAAGCACCATCATCGCCTTCATCATTGCCAGCTGCCAAACCCACAAGTACACCATCAAAGTATGGCCAAATAACAAACGCAAAGATGGTCTACGTATAGTTTTCTTTTTCACCCATGTTGTTGTTGCTTTTTATTTGCTGTTTTTTTCTGTTATTTTTTTTTTTTGATGATGTTCTAGCCATGTTGTGTAGTTAGTTTTGAGCATAACTTTGTTCTATTTTATAAGCTTATGGTTACTTAAAGTTTTTCGGTGTAAAATTAATGTTGGGTTTACAACAGTTTCTTCGCGTTCCTTTTTTTTTGTTTTTTGTTTACTTCTTCTTTTGATGATACAGTGGAGCAAATTGGTTGGTCAAAATAGTAATGTTGTTGCTCAAATTACAATACCATATACCTACCTATTTGGAATTCGTGAAACTATTTTATGTATTATAATTTTACTACATAGAACTTTCATATCAAATTTGTTTAATACTTGTTTGCTCAAGAACGTGGGCATACATATACACACATACATACGAGGGCGGTCCCAGAACTACCCGACCTGACATATAGATGCCGGCAGTAGTTTGAAAAAAATTACTTTGGTGAAAAGTGGCAACCTTATCACATTTGGTTTAAGTTTCCAGGCGCCACGTTGTTTAGTACTTTTTTTTGGAGCCATCGAAAGTCAACGACCTCAGTGAATTTGTAAACATGGAAAAATTATGTAATTCAATACTTTCATTTGAAAAATGTCAGTCTATCGAATATTAAAGGCGAACTAGATTATACTCTGGGGGAGTCTGCTCCTTCGTTTACGACCATAAAATATTGGATGGCAGAGTTTAAACGAGGTCGTGGAAGAGTCTAAACGAGGTCAACACCGTAGTGGTCAACCAATTGAGGTGGCCACGCCAGAAACAATTAAGAAAATCCACTAAATTGTATTGGATCATCGCCGGCTGAAGATGCAAGAGCTAGGTGAAATTATAGACATTTCAAAAAGTGCTCTTCATCGTATATTGACCGAAAATTTGGAGATGAAAAAACTGTGTGCAAGATGGGTGCCGCGTTTGCTCACAACAACACATTTGAACAAAAACAACGTCGTGAAGATGTTTCTATGGAGTGTTTGGCGATGTTTCGCAGTAATAAAGCCGAGTTTTTGCGTCGATTCGTTACCATGGATGAGACATGGGTCCAGTAGTCAAAACAGTGGACTCAAAGGGGAGAATCGCGTCCAAAGAAGGCGAAGACAGTTACATCTGCAGACAAGGTTATGGCGTCTGTTTTTTTGGGATGCACGTGGGATAATTTTTATTGATTATCTTCAAAAAGAAAAAAACAATCAATGGCGAGTATTATAGCGTAGACAGACGGCAGTCTAATTCCGGATTACCGAGTTAATTTGAATTAACTCGGGCATTAACTGCAACTAATCCGCATAAACTCTATGAGTTAATTCTCAAAATAAAATAGGATTGGGGCAATTTGGGATGGCAACACTGCTGAAAAATGTCTATTGTGAATTTTTCTCCATCCATTTTACAAAATATTAGGTGTGTTCGCTAACAAAAAACTTTCAACAATTGTTAACAGTTTTCAACATGAAAAGTGTTGGCGAACAAATAAATCCAGCTGTCAATTACGAACGGTGAATGTCAATTTACAAGTTTCTGATAGTTTTCAGTTCACGTACTTTTTATAGATTTTCTCATATCGATAGTGATAGATGACAGAAATTGATAGTGATAGTAATGTAAGTGGACAGACCTAATAAAACAGCAATCAGCCGTTTAGTTAATCCGCAATACTGCCGTCTGTCAGGTTATTATTTTATTCGGATTAAGTACGCTGGTAAGTATAGAGCTAAACAGAGATTATGTTGTGAAATAAAGAAAAATTTTCCGAAATTTGTTGTGCTTTCTTTATTGGGTCGGGTAGTTCTGGGACCGCCCTCGTATATGCACATAAAATAGAAGTTTCGCATACACACACAAAAAAAAACAACTTTGTTCTTTCTAAACAACAAACAAACATAAAAGACGAAATTTGTTACGAGGATTTACGGCTCAAAAGTGCAGTCAATGTAGAAGCGCCACATCTATTGACTGACCGACCGACCAACAGGCAAACAACAAAAATTCGCATAAACTGTAAGTTTTAAAGCCAATTTCAAGTTTTCTTTGGAACACCAACATCATCAGGTACTGCCTCAAAATATGAAGATGATGGATTAGTGCATATGTACGATGTACGATTATATGTGTACGAGAGTGTGCGTAGACTGATGATGCTATAAAATATGAAAGCTTCAGGACAAAGTGCTTTGGTGAATTTTTATGAATTGAAGTAAATGTACATACATATGTTGTAGAACGGAGAAGATTGCTTAAATTCGTCCTTTATGTATTACTATTATTTTGGATAGTAGATATTATGCTGGACGAACAAATATGAAATACGGTAAGGCTTTACTTGATTTTGCAATGTTGACAACAAATTTCTTATGTACACTTAAATTTATTTCATGCATTTTCATTGCTATAATATGAAGAAATAGAGAGAGAGAGAGAGAGAGAAAGAGAGAGATAGATAATACATATAAAAATTACTATTCGCCTATATTTCATATCGTTTGTTCGCAGTGTGTATTATACGAATATCGTACATGTTTACACACATACTCGTATGCATCCTTATGTAAATAAGAGAGTATGGGTGGAAAAGCAAGTGTATCATATCATACAACAGATGCCGTCATCATTGACGAGATACTATCACGACAAGACAAGTGCAAATCTCTGCCCACTTTGATTCATGTTATAAATACCAGAAGTGAGTGAAAAAAATATAAGTATGGTAAACGCTCATAAAAAGCTTATATGATGCATGTTTGACACGACAATTTTCTTCAATTTTTAACATATCGTCTGATGACAAGGCAACACATATATTGCTTGCTGCTTGCAAGATGCACTTGCCATTCTGAACTAACTCATAAATTGAAGATTGAGAATTTTATGAAGCACGTGCTTTTAATATGCTTAACTTTAGGAGATGTTCAGTAGCAGAAGAGAATCAAGTTTTTTTTTATTATTAAAACAATTTTATTATTTTTAATACAGCTGACGGTAAATTTGATATGAAGTACTTTTAGTAGCATATACAAGTATAACACACCTATATATAGGTATATATACAATATATAGTATCTACATATATGTGGCCATTACAACCGCAAATCGATTTAAGCCGAATATAGCATGCTTCGTCAGCCAGCTCTTTCCTTCGCTAGTTGACGCCAGTTAGAAATTCCAAGCGCCGACAAGTTCTGCAGTACTTGATCTTTCCACCGGAAGTTAGGTTTTCCTCTTTTGTGTCGTCCAACAGCGGGTTCTTAGCCGGAGCGTATTCTTCCATTCACTCGACATGACCTAACCAGCGCAGCCTCTGAATTTTAATGTGCTTTACTATGTCGGTGTCGGCGTACAGCTCATACAGCTCATGGTTGTACCTTATTCGGTACTCGCCACCAACGCAAATAGGTTCAAAGATCTTGCGTAAGACTTTTCTCTCGAAAACTCCAAGCATTCGCTCATCCGAGGTGGAAATTGTACAGGCTTCAGCGCCATATGTTAGGACAGGCATGATGAGAGACTTGTAGAGTGTAGTTTTCGTTCTTCGAGAGAGGGCTCGACTTCTCAATTGCTTATCTCCAAGCTGACGTCATTACTGCTGTCGGGATACATATATACTTTAAAAATCTTCTCACCGATTTTTAGGTAAAATAAAAATATATTTTCTTATATTGTATATATATTGAAATGTATTAAATCAATTATGTGCCATCTTGATAGATGCACTTTCGCCATTTTCTTGGTTTAGTCATCACTCCATCATTGCAAAACTTCCAAAGATCTCTGAGCGAAAGTTCGAAGTTCGATTTGTAACTCTCTACACAAGTTAATTATTCATCATTAAGAGAGTTCTGTGAAAGTACAAAGTGTGGACTATATGATGGACGCATCAAAACTTCCTAGCTAAGCTCTAACAGTCTCAGCCGGATCATCACAAGAAAGTAAGTAAGACATGCAATTAATCAACATGTAATAGAGCAGAAAATAAGGTAAAGTAAAATAATGTGAAAAAATCTCCTTACAGTCGGCTGGGACCGACCAAACTATACCCTGCATATGTAGATTTATATATAAAAAGTTTACTCGAATATCCAACTTTTCTTTTATTTCCACTTTTCGAGAAACAATTTTTGCATATACTACTAATTTACACCCGAAATATGGTTGACTTTGACGAAGTAAAAGGATTTTAAGATAATTCCGAGGCTTAGTATCGGAGCTATATAAAAAGTGGGCGTGGCTTACCACTTTCTAGTAAATCCAATTAATTTTTCAATGATAATCCACACCTTAAATTTGGTGTCCTACGTTGAATAGTTTCTAAGTTATGGTGGTTAACATTTTTGTTTAATTTCCTCAACTTTGTATGGGAGCCCCAATAAGAAGTGGGCGTGGTACTCTGATTTTTCGCCAGATTATTTTCGACTACGATATTAATTTAAGTGTCAATTATGGTTATTGTAGACATAAGATTGCCTAAGTTACAGCTGTTTCAATTTAAAATTTGTATGGGGGCTACGATAAACACTGGGCGTGGTGCGCCCATTTTCTGTGAGCCTAGTTGCTCGTACAATACTAATCCATACCCTAAGTCTCGTTGTCCTAGGCTAAATGGTTTGTAAGCTATGGAGCTTAAAATTTTAGTTTAATTCACTCGCTTTGTATGGGAGACCCATGAAGGAGTGGGCGTGGCACACTGATTTTCTACCAGATTTTTGCCGACTACAATATTAATTTAAGTGTCAATTAAGGTTATTCTGGACAGAAGATTGCCGAAGTTACAGCTGTTTCAATTTAAAATTTGTATGGGGGCTACGATAAACAGTGGGCGTGGTGCTCGCATTTTCTGTGAGCCTAGTTGCTCGTACAATACTAATCCACACCTTAAATATCGTTATTCTACGCTGAATAGTTTGCATGTTATAACCGGTAACATTTTTTTTAATTTCCGCAACTTTGTATGGGAGACCCAAAAAGGAGTGAGCGTGGCACATTGATTTTCTGCCATATTATTTCTGACTACCGTGTTAATCTAAGTGTCAATTATGGTTATTCTAGACAGAAGATTGTAGAAGTTACAGCAGTTTCAATTTAAAAGAAGTACAGACACTTTGTATGGGAGCTACGCTAGAAAGTAGGCGTGGCTCATCCACTTTTGGTGAGGTTATATAGTATTATAATATAACTCTATGTGCAAAATATTGTTGTTCCAAGTGGTATATTGTGTGAGTTATAGCAAGTTAAAGATTTTGAAAATTTCGAGGTTAGTCGCTTTGAATGCTTGGTGTGGGCGTGGTTATTAACCGATCATGCCCAATATCAATCCCCTCCGTACCCTTGGATCATAGATTACTTATGCCAAATTTCATCGAAATAGCTCAATATTTACTCAAGTTATCGTGCGAACCAGCCAGGTGACAGACAGACGGACGGACGGACGGACGGACGGACGGACATCGTTAATTCGAAAATTTAATCGACGCTGATCACGAATATATATCCATGTCTATATCTCCGGAGATTCCTTCAAGTGGACACAAACATCTGACCGAAATGAATATACCATGCATATTGCATTATGCAGGGTATAAAAACGGCATGTGATTAGACAGCTCAAATAGCTCAATCTATTTACTATATGAGTAGAAAGGAAATACCGTGGTATAATATAAAATATAATAGAGCGAAAGGAGAAATACTCTCAATTTTTAACATACGCTCCGTTGAAAATCTAATTTCTACAGATTCCGACATTATAGTGCATTTTCATTGGGCCAAAATCCAAGATTTTATGAAATCTGTCGAAATCTATAGGATGTCACCATACATTTTGTGAGACTTAATAACTTGGATTTAGCGGAAATCTCATCGAAATCTCAATTTTAACAACACAACGAACAAACCTATTTATATTAAAAATTACATCCCTGAACCTGAAAATGACAAATGAATTGAGTTTTCGTTTGAATAATCAAATGGAACAATCGTCAATGGAAAGCAAATATAACAACGTTTCTCTTCTCTCTAAATAAATTTAAAAATGAACTGAATTTAATTTCCGAATCCAATTTCCACTATTTTGCAAAGATGATTTTCCTTTAAGAGTTGGGGCTGGGAGTAAGTGTGTTGGAATTCTGTTGGAACGGGATTCTGTAATATATTAGACCTATATTTAGTCCGTCCACTAGGTAGCGGTTGGAGCGAATTTGAAATGCACAATTTTTTTGGCATACACATCTCTTTCAGAACCCTAGAAAATAGGTGAACTCGCGGATAAAATTTTGAAAAGTTTTATTGCAAAACTACATAATTCTCTGTTCAGTTTAAAATGGAGAAAATATATTAAAAATTTGCTACTTCTTTTAACGCGATTTTCGAATGTATAACTAGTGAATTAATACATCTGCTTTTTTATAGCTATTCAGCACCACGTAAATATTTCAAAACCACGTAAGAATAATAACAGTATAATACGTAATTTTGTACAAATATGAAACGAATAGATGCAGCGCCACTGGGGAAAAAATGGAAAAATACAATAAAAATAAAAATAAAATTATTGGCGGCGAATAAATAATTTTTAACAAATGAGAACTATAAATGTGTTGAATATACTCTTTATACGCCATATAACTGTGTATGTACGAGTATGTAGAATTCGTCTACATTTTTAGTGCACAATAGATGGAAGTTCAGGTGGATTTCCGGTTGCCGGAAGTCGAAATACAAACTGCAAATTATCAATGGAGCTTGTAGGAAGTAGGAAAATTCTAACCACACAAAAGCATAGTGATAAATGAGTTAACAAAAAGAGAAAAAAAAGTAATCATATAGAACGAAAAGTGTGCGAAAATTAACATAAAAGTCATTTCGACCAAGGTAGCTACGAACACAATAAAAGTGGTAGTGTAGGTAGTAACGATTTTGGTTTTTTGAAATATGAATATAGACGCTGTACTATCATGATTAAGTACTAGGTACATTGTACTTACTTATTATTTCATAGCATCTACTCCATACCTAAAGTAATGAGACATGCGAACAGTTAACTATATGGGAACAGATAAAGTAACTAGGGCGAGTATACTTTAAATCGAAGGGAATAATTTTATTTGTTACAAACGGAAGAATGAATTCAACATACTCTTCATTCTTGTATAGTGTGGGGAATATAAAAGAAATAGGCCAGGGATGTATTTAAAAAAGCTGCAGAGATCTTTATTAAAACTTTTAAACCACGTCAGAATTATGCTTTTTTCATTAAATGTAGTTCTTTGACATAACTAAATATAACAGAAAATAACATAATAGAATTAAAACAATAAAAAAAATTTTCTTACTTACTTACTTATGTAGCCATAACAACCGAATATCGATTTAGGCCGAATGTAATATGCTTCGCCAGCCATCTCTGTTCTTCGCTAGCTGGCGCCAGTTAGAAATTCCAAGCGCCGTCAGGTTCTTCAATACTTGGTCTTTCCGCCGGAGTTTAGGTCGTCCTCCAGCGGAGCTCCTTCTTTGCTGAAGCGTGTTCTTCCATTCGCTCGATATGACCTAGCCAGCGCAGCCGCTGGGTTTTTTATTTGACTCGATTAAAAATTGTTGATAAAAATTATATTGCTTCCACATGAAGTACTCAATAGGTGCCAGTAGTATAAACAACAACAAGTTGCGTGAACGAATTCGTATACCAGCAGTATCCAGGTTATCACCTTCAGAGCAGTTTCTCCTGGCAGCAGAAGACGAACACGAAGTGTTCTGGTTTCGGCCGACGCCGATGTTATTATAGAACGACGAAATCGTTCTACGGCATTATGATGTCTGGAGTGAACCGGTAATTATCCATCCAAAGACCGTATTTTGGGCTGTAAGTGATCCCAGAATTCCAGTGCAAATTCCTTCTAATATCAGGTGATGGGTATGCATCACCTCTCAATATTAGATCCACAGTTGTACTTTAATGGAGATTTTCATCTGCTAGTCGTAGACCAGAGATCTCCTTACGTATTTTAGAATTTATCGGAAATGACGGCAGATTGCCAGTAAGCCGATTTAATATGCAAGTATCCACCGTCATTGCGAAAAGTTGATCTATCGGTGAACCGATCATCAACGAACACATTTTCGACGAGTGTGCTGTGGCTACTTTGTTCGGGCCAGTGACCTCCGTACGAACGTCTAAAACAAGGAGGCGCAACCTTTTTTGTAATCGTTCGGATATGAAGGTCGTTACCGCACCTGAATCTATTAAAGCACGAGCTTTGATGGTGGTGTTGTTATGTTGTTATATGTACCAGTGCCGTTCCGAGTAGCATTGTACCACTTCTCGATGGATGATTATTACTGACAGCTGGGAGCTAAGAGGTAAATGTCTGACGAGATAATTCAGCAGCTGCAGTCGATGTTGTAAGGGAGTTCCTCTGTTCCAGAGCTTGGATCATTTACCATCCTATGTAATAGGGAATAGTTGGAAGGCCGTATTTTGGAAGAAAATTAATCTGCTATTTACATGAGTACACAAGAAATGATTGAAATGATTTGAACCAAAATCAAATATATACTAAATATCGTGCTGGTCATAACAATAATTAAAAATTCATCTAATATTCAAAGCGAATTTCTAATAAAAGTACAAATTAACAAATACTTAGTTATCCAGTATTCAGATCATAAACTTTATTCACATCAAACAGTGGAAATTTTGAAAAACGAAAACAAGGGTTCTATTCAGCGGTTAGGATAACCTACGCTGTTAATGAGTCTGCGGTATTAAGTGAATTCATGCGAAACTTTCTCCACCTTCTGCTTTAGTCATATGGTGTGCACAAAAAGGAAACTATATCGTAATGTAGTTGTATGTAGTAAAGTATAATGTTTAGTAATTAAAGTTGTACAAAGGTGAGAGAAAAGCACATGAACAACACGATGAATAAACTAAAAACTGTTTGCACATAGACACAAAGCATAATAAAAAGCGCTATACGTAGCAGTAGTTTGGTGCGAACTTGTAAATTAGTGTCACTTGCATTTTACAGGTATTTATATAACGGCAATAAATGTGGAAGTGCCCCTATTAAAATAATGTGCTTGGCACTAAGTTCAGTATGGTTAAACTTTGAAGTATCAAACTAAATTTTGATATTTTATTAAAGCGTGTATTGTGGCATTCTATATTTTGTCAAAAAAAAAAAAATTTACGTATCTACAAAAATCAAAAATCCTTTTGTAAATCATAGCAAAATGCTAACGAAAAAGTTCGTCAGAAAACCAATAATTATCATTTATGTCAAAGGATCTACTACCACAAAGTCATATGGACCACAAAGTTTTGAGAATAATATAATATCAGAAAGTACATTAGTAGTAAAGTACATTTTGGCAACCACCGATAGTAAACGTGAATAAGAAGAAGAATACAAGTTGAAAATATGATGATGATTTTCCCCATACTCAGTCTCTATTTAGCAACGTAACTGCACATAAACCATTTTGCATAAGTTAACAAGAAGAAGGATTGCAATTCGATCCTTTTGATTCTATGTTTTATTGTTCTTACATGACAGACACAGCATCAACGACATGAATATGTAGAGCAGTACGGTATCCTTTGGAGCATTGCATAAATAGTGTATGTGTAGTTGTAAGTAAAAGTATTACTGTTCCTGAATCGACTGCAACCTTTCAATGCAAAGACAAGCCACATTTCATGAGCGAATTTTAGAGTTTATCTTCTGTTGAAAATTGCTGAGAGTGCTGAATATTAGATATTTTGAATGATAATATTCATATATATTATACATATATGTTACATACATATTTGACAAATAGGCATTAGAGTGCTGCAGGAATGTATTCGTTTGCATGTTCAAAACACTGTATTGATATTAGAATAGAATCTTTCATTCATTCTCTCTACGAATGGAATGGAGTGTATGTTTCGTTTTCATAGAACGAATAGAATCTCAACATTTGCAAATGGACGTAAAGCATTTGAGAGTACTCTAAGCATTCGTTTGGCTTTTCTATGTTACATTACAATCCATATAAGCAAAAAATACAGTAGATATGAGAGAACATGACACGGCAATACGCAGTAATACCTATCATCAGTGCCTGTTATGAAAATCAACAACAATTATAACGTACAACACACTCGTAGTACTCTCAAACTCTCGTAGTACTCTCAAACATTCGTTTATTTGAAGAGAAAAAACGAATGTATGCAATATTTCTTGTACAAGAAATGAGTGGAGTGTTCTATTTGTCTAATATTTCACTCTCACTCATTCTTATTCTATTTAGGTATGCCATGCAAATGTTGTACATGTTTTGAGAGTAAGAGAATCATTCGAAAATCAAATATTATACATTCACGCAGCTCTTTAATAGGCATTTCTATACAAACAATATATTATTTCTGTATGGATGACAATTTTTATTTATATCTCAAAATGTTGAGGATCAAAATAGAGTTTAGACTGATGATTTCTTAGGATTGTCAACTCTCCTCTTGTGTTTTTTTTCATATTCTTGCAGTGTTCGTTTTAAGACTTTCATTTGATCTTTATGTCTATTGTTTCGAAAGAAAATACATTTATTTTTTCACATATTCATATTATTTATTGAATCTTCTAATCTATATTCTAGAACTAACCTATATTCTAGTACATTTACTTATTAACTATACAAATTACCAAAGCGCTCATTACCATTGCTTTGAGCTTACACGGTTTTAACACAAAGAAAAAAAAAAAGAGCTGAAAGTCTAATCGGTTTGGGATGCTCTATGTAGCACGTCCTTTCTCTTCAGGCGAGTGTGTTCTTGGTGTTGCAGTAGGAGCCTAGCTAAAGAATTGGGATGCTTTTCAAGCTTCGCTAAATAAGATTTATCAAAGTCGGGAAAGTTCTTCAGTTACATACGGGATATGTAAATCTCTGTGGATATTAGCATTTATGACGAACCAAGGAGCATTGGTAATCATGAGCAGAATTTTTGATTGTGCTCTTTGAAGCTTTTCCACGTTTGAGGGTGAAGCGGTACCCCAGAAATGGATACCGTAGGTCCAAATGAGCTTGATAATGGCTTTGTAGAGAAGAACCTTATAGTTCAGTTTGAGTTTGGAGTGCTTGTTCAAAAGCCAGTGTAGCTTCATTGTTTTTATTTTTATTTGGGTAACTTTTGCACTTATATGCTTTGCCCTTAGTGAGCCTGCGATCCAGATGTATTCCTAGATATTTTGTTTCTAAGAACTAAAGGATCGGCTTAGAGTTAATTTGCACTGCTACATAGAGTGAATGTATCGTGGACGCATTCGGACTTATTGACTTTGATTCTTCAGTCGCCCAGCCACTCATAAAGCCTGTTTGATATGTACTTGGAGAAGTTTTGACACCTCGTTCGGATTTGCATGAGTGCATAATAAGCTATATCGTCGGTGAAAGTATAGATGATAGTCTATACTTGATGTAGTTTGCGGTCTACAACATATAGAGCAAGGGGCTTAATACGCTGCCTCGCGGTACTCCAGCTCGAATGGGGTATTCAGCTGAGATGAAGCCTTTCGGTTTTACCACAAAGAGCCTACCGGAGAAGTAGCTTATAAGCAATGCGTAGATGTTAAAAGGTAACATGCTTTTCAGTTTGTGCAAAATTCCTTCGTGCCACACCTGGTGGACCTTCGTGTCCACCTGAGTGGACATCAAGAAAAACTACAGAACAATATTGCTTATTTTCGAACGTTTCATGTATAGTGTTTACAATTCGATGAACTTGTTCTGAACCTGGTACTGTGTTTTTCTTCAAAAACCAAATTGATGGTTGGGCATGACGTTATTGAGTTTGACAACATCGTTAATACGATTTTCAAAGAGTTTCGAAAAGATTGAAAGCAGGCAAATTCGTCTGTATGAAGAGACGTTTTAGTGGGATCATAGTAAGATTGGGAGATTTTCCATGACTGAAGGAAGTAACCAGTGCATATTATAGCATTGAAAATATCCAAGAGATGCATTATTGTTATTGCGGTGAGTTCTTTAATCATTTGACCTGTAATTAAATTACGCCCTGGAGACTTTTTGACGTTTGGAGTGTTTTTGATAACGTTTATTAGTTCCTTCTTAGTATACGAGATATCATTCACGCTAGGTATAGGGTCAAACGTACATAGTTTTTCTTTTGTTTGCCATATATAACATTCTAAATCATGTTTTATCTCTTAATTGCAATGTATTCATATTTAATGTATGTACAATATTTTAGTTTATACTCACAAATGCATAACATATACGATACACATGCGTATAATTCTGCGAGTTTCTCTATGGCACACTTTTGCAAAACATTCCCCCTTTTGCAAAGTGAATTTTTCAGTCGGTGTCCAAAATCAAATACAAGCTTATCAAATTTATGCCTGTGGCCACAAGCACCCTTATAAGAGATTCACTCTTATTATTATGGTCTTTTATACAATTATTTGAACTCCCATTTCTTGGTATCTAATTTCATGGCCCATTAGATCTTTTTTTTTCTAGTTGGAAATTTATATATTATATTACAACATTATACGTTACCGTGGTGGAGTCTTTTTAATACCTATCATTTAACTCGATGTTCGTTACATACATATGTACATGTACTCGTACCTATAAAAGTAAGCATGCTTATGTACAAGTACACGTGCTGTAACACAAACTGATTCACATTTTTTTTTGTTTTTTTTTTTTTTTGTTTTATGGTAACTAGTATAAATTTTAAGGGTTTCATTCTTATACATATAATCAGGTCTATATGTATATAATTGAATATCATAAGAAATCACCAATTACTTATGGGATATGACAAAAAGCAGTATGCTTTGTTGCATAACCACACACACATACACTATAATTCTTATAGAGGAAAAATTTAACAAAGTGGGTTTTATTTAAAAAAAAAAAAAAAAAAATCCTACATTCGAACATGAAAGCTTAAATTGTAACGTTTACATTTGTCACGCACTACGCCCACTAAATACATATTATTCATATCGCTATTGCATAGTCAGCGCGTTTCAGACTTGTGGGCATAATATAAAGATGTTTTCTGTTTTTTTTTTTCACTACCACAGCATCCTGACTTAAACAACACGATACGGTTTGTCATGTGGCAATATCATTCATACATACATGCAATGGTATGTGAGTACATTGTACATGCATGTATTCACAGTTGTGCGTGTGAAGTTGTCATGCCATTTCACATGTTGGTTGCGTGCTTGACAAATACAAAATATGTACATAAGTATGTATGCATATAGTATTTTGCAATTTGTCGTCATTGATTTGTTTTGCTTGCTAGTGTATCGCCTAACTTCGGTTTAATTCAGTTTTGATACCCTGCGCCCAAGTGAGTGGTATGATCGATCAATAGATTCCACTGATTGGACTCGGAATTTTATTCAACTCTAGATCATGATAAACAGATTCTTATTATTGTGGATATTCAATTAAACCATCAATTGGACTATTATTATTATATTAACAGACCCTACCCCTATGCACTGAGACCAGATATGATCTATTTTGGGGTATCCCAAAATTTTTACGCTTTTAATAAATTTCAGCATTGTGTGGGGTTCATTGTTCCACAATTTATGTGGAGGTACTGTACTATCACCAAAGTGGCTCAGTCTTTCTCTGCTAAGAGCTTGACATTCACAGAGAATGTGCTCCGAGCTTTCGATGTCTAAGTTGCAGAATCTGCAGACATCAGTGTCAGACAGATCTAACTTCTTTAAGTTGTATCTGAGGCTGCAGTGTCCTGTAAACTAATCACAAAGAATATGTAAGTCAGCTCTACCAAACGTAAGTATCCTTTTCGATATCCCTATATTTGGGATTAAGAACAGTTTTGCTTGGCGCTGCCCTGTACTATAAAGCCAGTGAACCACAGAAGGTTTCAGAGCCGATCAGGGGATTTTCAGCGTCTCTTTTTGACTAGTTTATCAGCTATTTCGTTCCCCTTGTGTCCTTCATGGCCAGGTATCCACCTTAATACTACAGTATTTAGGTTCCTTAGCTCATTTGGAAGGCTGAGATATTCATCTACTAATTTAGAGGTAATTGTGAAAGATTGAAGAGCTTTTAAAGCTGCTTGGCTATCTGATAATATATAAATGTGGGATCCTTGCATCTTTTTTCGAAGACACTCCAGCACACATATTTCAATGGCACAAATTTCCGCTTGGAAAATTGTCGGATAAAAACCCATTGAAATTGATCGTCTGAATTTGGGGCCAGACGTCTGAATACCTGCCCCGGTTCCACCAGCTTCGACCCGTCCGTGTGCCAGATTTGAGAGCCATGCTTTAAAGGTGATTGATGCCCCTATTGCGGTTCACAACTTTTGTAACAGTTTGGTCGCCGTCGAGAAATTCATATTGCCGTTCTCAACTCGACTGGCGGCTGATTTTTTTGATTGTGTTCATTATTTTTGTGGTATTGCCGTTTGCAACTCTGTTTCAGTTTGGTCGACAAGCACGTTAAATATACACCACTGCTCATAAGCAGTTGTGTTTGCATCAGTTGCAGTTTACTTTAAACTAATAAAGCCAAAAATAATGGAGAGATCGTAAGTAATAATTAGCTTGGCTTCATATTGTAATTTCTCAACATTTTATACATTTTCAGAAGTTTAAGAATTACAACCAAAGCTCAATTTGAGAGGCTTGTTCAACTAATGGACCAGAATCCAAGCTAACAAAGTAGACGTGAATCTAAGAAAATAAGATTTTTTTTTTAAATAATTTAAGTTATCTTCCATTTACCAAAAAAGACTGAAATGAATTTAAAAAATAAATAAGAGATAAATTTATTGAGCTTGGAAAGAACGCATTATATTATTTCTGATACTCCTTGCAGCGTCTGTTTCGTCTCCAATACATCTAATACTTCTTTTAAAACAAGTGACATTGTAGATTGAGCCACTCCTATATTGAAGTCATTGCCGCTGCTCTTCTGGTAGCTTCCATCAGCGAAAAATCTAAGAGCAGCACACAATTTCAATATTGGTGGTATAGATACGACACGCACAGATTTCTTGAAATGGTCTTTTACGTCATCCAGCAAAAAGCAAAATGCCTCTTTGCTCAGTCGAAAATAGCTAATAAATCTATAAAAAAATTTATTATTTGCTTTTATTTATTTTGAACAATATTTATACTTTTCGCTAGGTAGTTCAAGAGGGTTAGAGTCATCACGAATTTTTCTCCGTAAGCGTAGCAAATCAATTTTCGCGTCTTCGTTTTCATCTTCATAAAACAAATTTACACTAATATCCATTTTAAATAATTTTCACAGCAAAACACAATTGTATATTTCCTTAATTTTTACTTTTAATCGACCACTTTTCTGTCATAAGTGATATTTTAGGCTGGTAACGCCATAACAATTTCAACCGAAAACAGTGGTGTACCACAATACCAAAAAATAGTTTGGTCTTGTTGAAGTCGGGTCGACTCTAAGACGACCAAACTGGGTTGAGTGGTGAACCGCAATAGGGGCATGAATTTTTCCTCTTTGCTTCTCTTTCGCTTATAACAATTTCGAAGTGCCGGAAGTAAGATATTTTTGAGGCCAGTGTGTCCACGCTAAACAAAATGAGGCTATTGGCAAAGTTTTCTAAAACTTTTAAGCGCCCGGTTAGATCTTTTGTTTCTGGAGATAACTTGCAGCCTTAAGACTGAGAGGCAGGCTTCCTTTTCAATTTGGATAGGAAGTGGAGGGATGTGAATGTGAAGTACTCCCATAGCGTCGGTGGGATAAGTTTTCATTGCCCCGTGGCGCCAACACAAGTGAGACGAAGCAGCTTATTAATCAATTGGACTAATTGCAGTGGCTATTGCAAGAAATGGGAGAGTATCAAAATGCAAAATATTTATAAGTCGACCTAGGCCTACTGTAAGGTCATTTTTAATGCCAAGAATATCAAAACATGTAGTGCCTACTTGTGCATATTTATTTGGTGGCTAAGTGGTTTGTCACTTTCGAACAGTTGACAAGTTAATCATTACCCTTATCATGTCGATTATTTAGATACTATTTAAAATTGTATGCTGTATTGTGAAATGCTTTAGCAATGCTATATATTTTGTTGTATTTTTGAAAATATTTCTTATGGTTTTTCTGAAATCGTATACATTGGGCAAATTAATTATTGAATAGTTACTTACAAAAAGGAGTTTCAGAGAAAATGGTGATTGAGTAAAAACGATGTTTACTTGAGAGGAAGGTGGAATTTTTCTGAAAATCGTGTCCAATAGTGTATGTGAGCATACATATATGTACTGTGAATATGATATATTAACGTTAACATTACGTTCATACACACTTTTCAACCATTAACTCTTACATAATCATTGCAAATATATTTCGATTATTCGAGGACGGCATCCGACAACCAAAATACATTTATTTGCATTAATTCCGCCACAACACTTCCGTTTTACAATCACAGTACACAGTACCTATAGATCGTTTCACATACCCCCAACAAGTATAAACAATAAATGCAAATGATTACAACCAGCCACCAATGAAAATGTTTTTGTATTTTCTTTGCAACATTCATATGAAAATATACATAGATGCATCATACTCATATGCAAGTTAGTAGCATACAGCAAAATTATCACAATCCACATATAAATTTTATCGATTTAAAATGAAAATTGAATGCGAATGCATATACGTGTATATGCGAGAATTTATGTATATATGTATGCATATGTGTGCATACTAGTATTTCCATACGAAAGTACTCACATAAGCCACAAATGAAGGCATCAGCATCAGCAGCAGCAATAGCAGCACATACATTAAAATGCATACATATACAGGGTTGTCGAAGTAATTATAAATTGTTGATGAAAAAAAAATATATATTGTATAACTTTATTTTTTAAGAATATGTAGGCAGACTTCCATTCTGAGTTTGAGCATGAGTCGTGAGTTTGAAATGCAGCCACGACAAATTTAATATAATACATACACGACAAATTGTGCCCATCTGTTGGCAAATTCATCATGAATTATGTAGCTTCTGAAAGAGCTCTGTGCTAAAGTTAGTGGTGATTTTTCTACTAACTGGATATTTCACTGTTAATCTAAATCACTTTTGACAATAGCTAGCCAACAGAAGTAACGAATTGTAATTTTAGATAACATTGTACGAGTCGAGAATGAAAATCGCAATAGCTCTAAAAATCATCGTGATTTAAAAATCGCAATCACTCTTTTCACTGATATTGAAAAATCACTTTACCTCTCATCACTAGTTGACACCCTTATAGGCATTTTTATAGGCATTATAAAGACCTACAGTCGCTACTGAATCAAAAAATTGAAATATAAGGTCTAGTAAAAAGAAATTCATTATTTTTGCATTAATTTGAAGGTTTTATTTAGCATAGTTAGAATGCTCCGATTTAGGTCAAATATGCACCGTTTTGTTCGATAACTTGTTGCCATTTCGAAGGTAATTTCATAATGCCACTCTCATAGACACCCTCGTCTCTATTGGCAAAAAACTGGAACAGTCGATTTTCACAAGCTTCTCTTGAGGCGAATTTTTCATCAGCAAAATCATTCGCCATAGACAGAAACAGGTAGTAATCACTTGGTGCCAGGCCCGGACTATACGATGGATGCATAAGAACTTCTCAACCAAGCTCCCGGAGCTTCTGGCGAGTCACTATCGATGTGTGTGGCCTGGCGTTTTCCTGATGGAACACAATTTCTGTCCTATTGGCCAAAGCTGTCCGCTTCTGGGCGATTGCTTCCTTCAGACCATCCAAATTTTGACAGTACAGGTCCGAATTAAGACTTTGGCCGTAGGGGAACAGCTTATAGTAGATGATTCCCTGCCAATCCCACCATGAGGTTTTTTGAGTTAACTCATGTGGCACCCATACATCGAGCTTCTTTTTGTATCCAGCCTTATTTAAATGGTTCCAAACGGCTTTTGGGCAATGTTTAGCTCCTGGGCAATAGAAAGAGTGCTTACATTACGGTCAGACTCGATGATTTCCATTATTTTATCAATATTTTCGACAATTGGCCTTCCAGAGCGTGGTGCATCTTTGACATTAAAATTACCGGAACGGAATCGACGAAACCAAAATTGCACGTGATTGGCTGTTACAGTATCAGAACCATAGACACTATTCACATTTTCAGCCGTCTGGCTTGCGTTTTCGCCTTTATCGAAGAATAACTGTAAAATATGGCATATTTTCTCTTTACTGGTGTCCATCTTTGATGTGTGCTCAAACAATACGGAGTCAAACAATCAAATACTGCCTCAAAAGTTTATTTAGTACGAAATCCTATCTTTCTAACAACATCTAGCGTAACCCAAACGCACTTATACAACGGGAGATACAGATTACTAAAGCCATCTATTGGAAAAATAATGGATTTCTTTTTACTACACCTGATATTCAAAAATATCAAATGTATATAATTATTTTTTTCTATTTGTCATTTTATTTTTTATTCACGCTAAATTTAATTCGCATACTAAGGGTATTCTCATACACATGCACAGTGTGTGTGGACAGTGTATTTCAAAAATATAAATGTGTTATTTTTCGAGGGGTTTTGCTAAGGCGTTTGGTCAACATCAAGCGGTACGTATGGAATACTACTCTCATAGTGATTTAAAGAATCAGAATTGTTTCTCTTTTCTGCTCATTATAAATACAACATTCATGAGCTATCACGATTCAAGGGACAACATTTGGCTATAATTACAATATATTTTTAGAATATGTATTTACTGGTTAGGCCAGAATACGGAAGAATATGTCAAATATTGATATACCAATTGAATGTTGCTTGTAACCGTTTTGAATTGATATTATCAGTGTGTATGTAATAAGAATATATAATTAATAATTGCTAAGCGGCAGCATACACAGTCCAATTGTACTGTTCACCCTAGAGGGTGTAATTTGCATACGCACATTGGAAATCAATTTGTAAGATATCTTAGGTGTTGTTGTATTTTTCAAGTGTTTCCAATGCGTAAACAAGCACTCGCATTTGCGGCGTACGAAGGGGAAGCAAGAAACTGGTTTCACCTAAAGCCTGTTTGTTAAGCGTATACGAGTATACGTAAAATACACAAAAACAATCAATTAGCGGTCATGTTGTGTGTGTTTTTTGTAGCACTGTTTTCGGCCATTGCATAATGGCGATGATGCTTGTATTATTATTATTATTATTATTATTTGTGTGGATATTTTCAACTCTGACTTGTATTTCATTTTTATGCAATTCTTATTGTTGATATGTTATGGCTTTGTCAGCACAAAATTTCAGTCAGAGTGTGGTGCAAATGGCACTCGCGGTTATCAGTGCTTTTGATCGTTCATGCATGATGTTCGCGGCCACAATCTACGTATTTGGCATTTATACATGATGTGGCAATGTAAATATTGCCTCATTTTCTCGTTGACAGTTACAAGTAAGTGCAGAGAAGTTTCATTTATAAAAATTACGAAAAAAAAACTTAAATTTCTAGTATTTTGCACATACCATGTACTAGGGTGATTTTTTAAGACCCTTCGGATTTAATTTGAAAAAAGAACACATAAAATTTAGAGAAATGTATGAAATCTTGGTTTGAGTCGACAGAATGATCTATATAATTCAATGTTTAAAGATGATTTCATATAAATGTTGACCGCGGCTGCGCCTAAAATGGTTCATACGCTGGGTCCAATGATGCCTCCGGCTCATAATTCACACCAAACAGTGCATTTTTCTGAATGCATTGGCAGTTCTTGCAATGTTTCTGGCTACTCTTCACACCAAATACGGCAATTTTGATTATTCACGTATCCATTCAACCAGAAATAAGCTTCGTCGCTGAACGGAAGAATTGCAGGATGCAGTTTCTTAATCAAGCATGTATTTTTATAATAAAATTCAATAATCTGCAAGCGTCGTTCGTTTGTAAGTCGATTCATGGTTAAATTATAGACCAAACTGAACATGTTTGACAGTAACATATTACACGAAAACAGCTGAGCTGTAAAAAATAGTGTTGCCAAAAACAAAGTTGCTAAAAAATCACCCTATATATATTCTCATTCCTGTGAATTCAAAGATTTCGCATTGAAATTGACAAATATATGATAAATATTTCAAAAAAAAAAATACGTCCAGCAACGGGTTGTCCATTTTGTAGTAGTCTATTTAATACTCAAAATTGTCCAAGTTGCTCATCTGTAAACTCAAAATTAGATCAAACATGCATATGTCCAGTGAAAATATTAACCCAAATGTGTGTATGCCAAAGGCATTTAAATATTTCAATTAAAATTTAACGCATAAATGCATACATAAATACAAAATGGTGACGAAAATTTCGCATTGCTACTCAGTTACTATTATCTGTATAGTATGATACCAGCGATATGATGTTTTTGCACACATTAATGGTGAGGCCGTGGTTAATCCACTTTCTGGTTTTTGAATTACTTTTTTGTATTGTAATGTAAATGTTTCCTTTATGCGCAATATAAATCGTATCACACTCGCTCTACTACTTATGCATAGACATTCTTTCGAAGCAACACTTTTGCTATTTTTCACTATACATCCTTAGTTATGCATATGTGGCAGTTGTTGGCACACACACACACACACACACACACACACAAAAACCACGCAAGAAACCGCTAAGAATTTACTAACAAGCCTTCAGATGCAAGCTTGCTTGGCAATTACGGGTGCCATCCGAAACCGTGCGACATCTGCTATTGAAGCGATAATAGGATTATCCCCTCTGCACATCTTCTTAAGGAAATGTGCTGCTAGAAGTGCGTTGAAGATGCAAATCTTATCAACAAAACAACCTCATGACTTTGATCATATGAATATAAATAGAGATATACCAGATCAAGATATTATCTATTCAGTAACAAATTATATGATCGCTAAACGACGTTTTGATCGTAATTTTGAGATCATTCTCTCAGACCGTGATGAATGGGACATTGGAGGGCCTTATGTCGATCCTAGAAACCTTGAAAAGTTCACTGATGGGTCAAAAATAGATACCGAAGTTGGTGCAGGAGTCTATTGACCCAAGACTAAAATTTTAGAGCCAATAGGCGAGTAGCCTAGCTCTTTTCAGGCCGAAATTTAAGTAATTTCGATCCTCGCGAGGATAAAAGGCGAAGCATCAAAGGCGCACCCATAACTATCATTTCAGATAGTCAAGCTGCATTAGAAGCACTAGCTTCTTATTTTTTGGAGTCGAAGCTCGTGGAGGAATGCTTTAATAACATCCAATCCCTAGGTAGAACGAATATGGTTGTACTCTGTTGTGTTCCGGGTCACTCTGGGATTGAGGGAAATGAAATTGCTGATGAGCTGGTCAGGGCCGGTTCCGGCCCAGAGCCATACTGTGCTATCAACTGGGCGGAGGCTAAAACGAAGGTGAACAAATGGGAGTTTAGGGGCAGCTGAAGAGGATGCTAACTGCAGGCTAAGCAAATTCCCAAATATCCAGACGCACGAAATTACGAATATTCTCCGCATGTGTGAAATCGACACTACTGTACGGAAGTGAAACATGGCTGATCTCGAACTCCATCACGCAGAGACTGCAAGCTTTCGTCAACAAGTGTTTGAGGATAATTTGTAGAATTTTCTGGCCTAACACTATTTCAAACGAGGCACTATGGCGTCTGACGAGCGAAGAGCCAATACTGATCCAGATTAAGCGTAAAAAGTGGCGTTGGATTGGCCACACGCTAAGAAAGCAGCCAGATAGCATCATAATGGACATAATGGCCTCGGAGTTGGGCAGAGTATATAACAGAACCAAAAGCCTGAATAGACGGTTAACGGCAACCGAACGGAAAGAGGAGAGACAGACGAGCCTAGATGAATGGCAAAGTCAATGGGACGCCGCAGGAAAAGGGAGGTGGACCCACAGGCTCATCAGAAACGTGCAAGCTTGGGTCGAAAGAGGACACGGAGAGACAGACTACTACCTTACGCAGTTTTTGACGGGCCATGGTTGTTTCAGAGAGTACCTCCACAGATTCGGTCATGATGACGCGACAGAATGTTCATTCTGCAACACTGTTGGCGAAAACGCTCAGCATATCTTTTTCTTCTGCCTAAGATTTGAGACGCAGAGAATGACCATAGAGAAGATAATAAATGAAAGGATAACACCTGATAACATTGTGAGCCATATGCTGCGATCGAGTTTAGTGTGGTTTAAGATGAAAGAATGGGCTGCAATAGCTCTCAAGGAGCTCAGGAAGAAGGAGTGGCAGCGGAGAAATATAACTGCAGCTGTGTGAACGCCATGTACGGGATGTTTGAAGAGGCATATTAGCTCAGCTTAGTCCTGCGAAGTAGTGCTTAACGGCGGTCCCGCAGGACACAAACAAGCTATAGAGGTCGGAGTTAAGGGTTTAGTACGTAGGCGTACTGGTTCGCAAGTCCAGCATAGTAAGATATTACTGACTGGGCGTGGTCCCGAATGAGGTGTACCTTTAGCGGACAGTATGAATCGTACATGCCGTCTATGGTGGACGGTATCTAAGAAAGATTCCCCCTTCGAATACAAAAAAAAAAAAAAAAAAAAACACACACACACACACACACACACACACACACACACACACACTCACACGCACATCCAAAGAACATAATTGTGCCTCCTCAGCCTGTTGACATTTGCAATGAACTTGAACTTCACTTGACATTCGCTAGTTACGATTATCCTGTTGCATTGTTCTTACTTAATTTTCATTCTCTACTCTTTTGCCACATAAAATGTAATGTATTTCGTTTTTTTTATATATATTTTTTATTCCTCAGCATATAATACTCCACGAGAAAAGTGTCTATGTCTGCATTACAGACATTTATACTTTGATACATACGAGTATGTATATATGTATGTGTATTTTTAAATATATGATGTATGCTTTAAAGCATAATGATGTCCTTGTATGATTTACTGCCAGAGATTATGGTGTCGCAGTACCGTTTGCTATTAAATGTGTGTTTTCTGTCACAAGTTATCATCGTCTAGACTGGGAGAAAAGTGATATTGTGTATATACATTGTATATATACATACATATGATACATGTGTATATAGAATCCTTTTCATATGCATTTTATTGTATGTGCATATACAATATAATGCTGATATTTTCTTGATGAAATTGTCTGTATTTACATTCATATATGATTTTATTTAGATCGTAATCGGATTCATGTTTGTTTTCAGTTTTTATGTTAATTACTTTACAAAATGTTGCTCGTTATTTTAATTTGTATGCTTAAGAATTGTTGTGGCTTTCGTGCATAAAATAGAGTGCATTTGTAGAATTAAATTTTCAAAGAATAAATTTGCAAAAAATATGAAAAATTTTGTGCTTTTCAATAGCAAAACTAATATGTGGAGATAATATAGTTTGTATAGTTTGTTTATAATTTCTTTGTATTCTGACTAAGGAAATTTCCAGTTTTAACATGCAGATGATTGGCGCAGAACCAAAGATTGAGAGATACCAACTATTAAGCCAGCCATATACAAAATGGATATTTGCGTGAATGCAAAAAAAAAAACGTTGTAAGCAACATTTAACTATACCATTTTATTATGATTTAGATATGGTAGAGTCCAGCCAGCCCAGAGGTTAGGTCTTCCTCTTCTGCGTCGTCCGCCAACGTGTTTCGAATATAACACCTTCTTAGCTAGAGCGTGTTCTTCCATTCGCTCGACATGACCCAGCCAGCGCAACCGCTAGATTTTGATGCGCTTTACTATGTCAATATCGGCATACAGCTCGTACAGCTCATGGTTGTACCTTATTCAGTATTCGCCACCAACGCAAATAGGTTCAAAGATCTTCCGTAGGACTTTTCTCTCTAAAACTCCAAGCAATCTCTCATCCAAGGTGGAAATTGTCCAGGCTTCAGCGCCATATGTTAGGACAGGCATGATGAGAGACTTGTAGAGTGTAGTTTTCGTTCTTCGAGAGAGGGCTCGACTACTTAATTGCTTACTCAGCCCAAAGTAACACTTGTTAGCAAGAGTTGTGCTACGCATGATCTCCAGGCTGACGTCATTACAGTTGTTGATGCTGGTACCAAGATAGACGAAGTCCTTCACCACATAGAAAGTGTAATTGTCATCAGTGGCGTGTTGTCCAAGACTCTTTGTTTGTAGACACTAGGTACTTTGTCTTGCTCGCGTTCACCGTAAGACCCATTAGACATGACTCTCGTTCCAATTCAGAAAATGCTGCACTGACTGCTCCCGAGTTTATACCGATTATGTCAATATCGTCGGCATACGCCAACAGTATGACACTTTTGTTGAAGATAGTGCCATTATGTCGTGTAAATCTGCTGATCGTATAATTTTCTCCATAATAAGGTTGAAGAAGTCACACGATAACGAATCACCTTGTGTGAAACCTCATTCGGTATTAAACGGAGGGAAGAGATGCTTCCCAATTTTAACTGCACAACGAGAGTTAAGCTGTGTCAGAATTAAACCCACATTTAACTTAACATTTAAGCAGTTTTGAAGAATATCCACAAAATCTGCTCTAATTGTGATATTGGCAAAAGAATATGCACATTTTATAAAATAAAACCATTTAATAAATATATTCTTGATCAGATCATGAAAATTCATATATATTAAATACATTATTACTTCAGTAGTTGTAAGTTTACACAAAAAAGATGGGTGAACGCCGCCCTCAACTATAGTGATAACCTACATATGAACAGCGACGTCGACAGCCACATTCACTGGGACTTGCAACAAATCAATTTAAATTGCTTTTGTGATTAAATTGCTTAAAAATACATTGCCTCCAGATACATTGGCTCACAAAAGTAATAATAATTGATGGTATTCTCTTTTTGTCCACCTGTAACTCAACCAATAACGATTCATTTGAGCAACGACAATCGAGCGTCGTTTAACACATGTATCATATGTATGTATTTGTAAGTGTATATATGCATTGTGGGAAGTATATTAAAATATAAAGTGAATAAAATTGAAGCGCACAAATGTCCAATCGTCAAAAATGGTCCAAATTATAATTATATCGTTATACTGTTTAATTGTATGTATGTGTGTATTGATTTGATTGCAGGAAAGTATGATGATGATGATGAAGATTTCAAAGGATGCTATATAACCTTAGGGGTCTGCAATTCGTGGCCGTCGCAATAATTTTTTCATTTATACAGCTGAATGTAGCAATTGCTGTAATTAATTAAATTTTCATACTTAAAATTCAATAAGAGAAGAAATACTTTGTGATAATTTGTGATAACATATATGGCAAGTTCGACAGAACAGTCTCCAACATTATGAATCAAGCCTTGATTTTTATTTCAGAATAGTGTCGCGAAGAAAACCATTCTCGTTCCCTTTACAAACATATTAAAGTTGAACCTCGGTACAATAGCTATTGAGGGATCCAATAAAAATTATTCCCATGATGTTAAATACATAGGTGCAGTCCTAGATAGGCGACTAAATTGGAATTCACGCCTTAAATCAGTGCTAGGCAAAGCTACAAGAGCTATGTGGACCTGTCGGAGTGTCTTTAGTAGAACATGGAGTCTAGACTCCAAAATGATACACTGGTTGTATATAATGATTGTTCGACCTCATGCAGCCCTTGTATGGTGGCCAAAAACCACGCAAGAAACCGCTAAGAATTTACTGACAAGCCTTCAGATGCAAGCTTGCTTGGCAATTACGGGTGCCATCCGAAACCGTGCGACATCTGCTATTGAAGCGATAATAGGATTATCCCCTCTGCACATCTTCTTAAGGAAATGTGCTGCTAGAAGTGCGTTGAAGATGCAAATCTTATCAACAAAACAACCTCATGACTTTGATCATATGAATATAAATAGAGATATACCAGATCAAGATATTATCTATTCAGTAACAAATTATATGATCGCTAAACGACGTTTTGATCGTAATTTTGAGATCATTCTCTCAGACCGTGATGAATGGGACATTGGAGGGCCTTATGTCGATCCTAGAAACCTTGAAAAGTTCACTGATGGGTCAAAAATAGATACCGAAGTTGGTGCAGGAGTCTATTGACCCAAGACTAAAATTTTAGAGCCAATAGGCGAGTAGCCTAGCTCTTTTCAGGCCGAAATTTAAGTAATTTCGATCCTCGCGAGGATAAAAGGCGAAGCATCAAAGGCGCACCCATAACTATCATTTCAGATAGTCAAGCTGCATTAGAAGCACTAGCTTCTTATTTTTTGGAGTCGAAGCTCGTGGAGGAATGCTTTAATAACATCCAATCCCTAGGTAGAACGAATATGGTTGTACTCTGTTGTGTTCCGGGTCACTCTGGGATTGAGGGAAATGAAATTGCTGATGCGCTGGTCAGGGCCGGTTCCGGCCCAGAGCCATACTGTGCTATCAACTAGGCGGAGGCTAAAACGAAGGTGAACAAATGGGAGTTTAGGGGCAGCTGAAGAGGATGCTAACTGCAGGCTAAGCAAATTCCCAAATATCCAGACGCACGAAATTACGAATATTCTCCGCATGTGTGAAATCGACACTACTGTACGGAAGTGAAACATGGCTGATCTCGAACTCCATCACGCAGAGACTGCAAGCTTTCGTCAACAAGTGTTTGAGGATAATTTGTAGAATTTTCTGGCCTAACACTATTTCAAACGAGGCACTATGGCGTCTGACGAGCGAAGAGCCAATACTGATCCAGATTAAGCGTAAAAAGTGGCGTTGGATTGGCCACACGCTAAGAAAGCAGCCAGATAGCATCACGCGAATGTCGCTTGAGTGGAACCCGCAGGGGAGCAGAGGCCGCGGACGACCAAGAAACTGGGTGAGCTAGCTGCTGCCGGCATCACATGGGAAGGCGCTAGATCAACTGCCCAAAACCGTGTGCGATGGCGAAGCCTTGTGGAGGCCCTATGCTCCAATTAGGAGTTTAAAGGAGAAAGAAAAAAAAAATCCCACTGGAAAGGGATACAAAAAGTTCGCCAAGCCAAAATGTTGGTTAGGCCATACACCTACAATAGGGAACTGCGCAATATGTTCAAGAAACATATCAGAAAAATAGTTTGTTTCCTTTCAGTACATTACTACCTGAAATTTCACCTCACTAAAATCCCCAAATTTTTGACAATACGGAATGTCGGCTCTCTCTTGAAAAGGATGAAACTACAGAACACATACAGTGCGACTGTATTGCATTGGCAAAAACAAGAATGCAAATTTTCCACCGTTATCGACTTGATCTAGAGGAAATAAAAAGGAGCTTCTGTTGTGGACATACTCAATTTCATCCACAAAGCGAAAATCTTACTGAAAGAACATGGATTCCAACTGATTCCCTTGCTTAGACAGGTAATATCTAGGTAGAAAGGGATGTAATGATATGGCATACTAGAAATATTGGTGCTACAGCTATAGTATATATTAGATTGGATAAATAAATAAAATAATGCTTAATTGTTATGTTAAAATGTTGTGTATTTATGCTTGTAACATATAACAACTTAAAAAACAAATAATGCTGTGCTATGCTATCTCTATTGCCTCTATTGCCAACTATGTATGTAATATATATTATTTTATAATTAAACTTGAAATGCTCGTTAGCAATAAAGTGACTGTGACTGTGACGCCAGTTATTCGATAACTAGCATAATTTGAACATGCTGAGTTCGGTGCCTGCATTCAAGACAACATGTTCAGGTGTCATTGGTGCGGTAAGAGGTATCCAAGATTTTTTCAGGCCAGCGTCATTCCGTGATGACTGCAGAGCTTGTTGCAAAGCAAATACAACGGCAACGGATAAACAGATTGCAGGTTCTCCAGTTGCTGTCCAAATGAAAGAAATGAAATGTAGTTAAAGACACCGATACCGATAGGTATGTAGTTTAATCGTGGTTACCTTTTGAACGCATAAATCCTACTGAATTTTGACTTTGTGGCAATAGCTCAATACGAAAATCGATTGGAATGTCCTTTGCTCCAGGTGGTTTATAATTCCAAGTACGATTTGTTTTCACTTCGCCTGTAGTACTGTCGACTACGATTTGTTCAGAAGTCCAATATCCCAAACCCATGATAAAGGCACCTTCAATTTGTCCGACATCAACATTTGGATTCAAACTTTCTCCGGTATCTTCAAGTAAGTCCACACGGCTGACCTGGTAATTGCCAGTAAGAATGTCTACTTCTATTTCAGTTAGACACAAGCCACACACAGTGTATGGATCCATATCGCCTGGTTTGAAATCATCACTAGCAATCATATTAACTTTTTGAACATATGCTTCCTGAACGATTTGTTGCCATGTGCTATCCTTTAGAGCTTCCTTGACTGGCTTCAAACGTTCATTCAGAGTATTGCAGCATTTTCGCACAGCCTAAATGATTAGTTAAATATATGTGTAATTGCAAAGATGCTTTATAAACGCATGTATGCTAGCACTCACCACGCACAAAGCCTCGCTTCCTACAGAACCGCCCGTTACCATTGCGTTAGCTCCATTAATAGTATTGCTACTTTCAATTCTAATCAAGTCCAAAGGAATGCCTAGAGCATAGGCTGCAACCTGAGATATTTTAGTATTCAATCCTTGGCCCATTTCAATTCCACCGTGGGTAATCACAACCGTACCATCGCCACGATAAACAGCCACTGTGGCTGGGTACTGACCAAAGTATCCAATGTGATACTCGCTAACTGCCATTCCCAAACCCTTCTTACGCCAACGATTTTTCTCATTGAATGACGAAATTTGCTGCTTTCGTTCTTTATAGTTCGATGTGGTTACAAAATAGTGCATCATTTGCTCCATCTTGTGGCATTTGATCATGTTTTCCAAACGTACATCAACCGGGTCCAAGTCAGCTTCGAAAGCGATATGCTCAATTATGTTCTCCATTATTGCAATACCTTCAACTGATCCAGGTCCTCGACATGCAGCGTTCGTAGGGGAATCAGTGATAACCAAATTGCCATCTAACTTAAAATTGTCGCTAAATTCATAGCAATTCTTGGATACATGGACTGTGTGCGCCATAAGCGACTCATTTGCAAGATAACCAGCATCTTCGTAGAAAGTACTACGTAAGGCTACGATTCTACCAGTATTTTTAGCAAACAATTCGTAGTCAGCACGACAAGGCCAACGTTTGCCTATTGAATTCATTATCGACTCCAGAGACTGTACAAAGCGTACCGGACGATTAAGTTTGAACGCAGCCAAAGCCGCAGCACATGCTACTAGATTCGCGCGAGTGGCTTTGCCTCCATAACCGCCACCGATGCGACGAACTTGCACCTGTACCTCATTTTGTTTCATTTTTAGCAAATTCGTTATAACTATTTGCACTAAGTCCATCCATTGTGTGGATGTGTACACTTGTAAGCCGCCTTCAAATGGAACGGCAATCGTAGTTTGGGGTTCCATGAAGAAATGATATTGATGACCCATGTCCAGTGTTCCTTTTGCATGGTACTCATAAGTATCTCTTATTTTAAGTTCTTTTATCAGCGACTTCACCTCATGTTGTAATCTTTGCGATTCACCACTGTTTAATACATCCTTTAGCGTAGGAAGAACTTTCCCATTACTTGCAGAATATTTCAACTTGACTAGATCAGCAGCTTCATTGGCGAGTGTATTCGTTTCAGCAACTATAACACCGACCGGTTGGTTGTAGAACTTGATAGTATCCGTAGCGAAGAGCTCTTCGTTTTCGGGAAAGAAGTAGGCATCCTTACTAACTACAGAATTTGGTCCAGGAATATCTTCTGCACCCAAAAATGCAACGACTCCTGGAATTTTCAATGCTTCAGAAGCATCTATTCTGAGCACTTTTGCTCCGACTTTTTTTGCAGTAACAAATGCCGCCCAAACCTGATTGGGCTGTACAGGCAGATCGTTTGCATAAGTGGCCTCACCAGAAGCTTGAATAATACCTTCATGCTTTTCTGTTGGCTGATATACTGGATAGTCCTTTGTTATATTTTCAAATGTCTGTTTACCAGAAGATAGTGGCCTTTGCAATATTTCACCGCCACTAATAATTCTCTCGGATACTGTGCCTTCTGGTGCATGAGTAATGGCAAATTTATACAGTAGACCATACGCCAGCTTTCTCCTATACTCTGGCGAAGCATCTGGCTGAACATGATCAGGACGCAATTCTGATCCCAGTTTACTGAACAATCCCGTTATATCTTCATCGTTGAAGAAACTCTTACCAGCCAAATATTCTTCAATATCTCTGGCATGAACGTAATTTGGATGAATACCACCAAAGCATATACGGGCTGAGAGAACTGTTTGATGAATTTTATCCATGTGCAATAGGAACGCCGCATTAACATAGGCATGGGCATTTTGAGCTCGTGGCATTACCTACAACGAAGCGCTGTTGTGAGTTGTGAGAAACTCAAAATATAATTTAAATTCGAAGCATACCTTATACGAGTCGAAAATGTATTTATCACGTGGATATGGCCTCAGCACAAATGACTTAATCACCTTCTTCTCCATCGGTTCCTTCAAGTAGTCAGCAAGCGATAGGGTTTTCTCGGAAGAAGCACCATAATGTATGACGACATGAACATCCAATGCTTCGAATGCAATAAAAACATCTGAGGGAAATTCCTTGTGTTGGTGTTTGATCGACAAATTTCCCGCTAGTGTTCCCGTCTTTACAAAAAATATTTATACAAATTTATATAAGTTCTTCTGCTTATCTAATCTCGTGCTAAAGTGCTTTTGTGAAGTACTTACATTTCGAACAGGCACATTGGCAATCAAGTCAAAGTGATGCCATAGCTGTTCACAATATTCGAATCCAACCACTTTGGATGCCTCTTGAAAGATATTCATCACCTCTGATAGGCTCAAATTTGCGCCCAATACTAAAGCGTTTCGCACAATGCTATGCTGTTTCAATTCACTGATGCCATTCACATCGATAAATGTTTTCACATTGAATGGTCGACGATAAACACCATGTGCTGTATTGCCAGCGACGAGCATGTAATTGTCGCTTTTCAAATGATAAAATATTTTGAATAGATCCACCAACGATTGCGGCCAAAACCATCGTCCGCCATCTTTGCATTCAATTGAGGGTCGTTTCTCTGGGATCTTACATGCGCCACTGCACATGCCTTTAGTTTTTGGACAAATTTTCGTGGTGAGATCTTCAATGTCACGACATTCGGCTGGAATTTCAATATTACTATCGACAGCAAACGATTTCAATGCATCGAGTATTGGTCGATAGCCCGTACAACGACATATGTTGCCTCCGAAGGCGTTCTCTACTTCATCCATGGTGACCTTGCCATCCTTGGACTGTAGCAGTGCATACATATTCATTACGAAACCAGGCGTACAGTAGCCACACTGTGTGCCATTCATTTTGGCCAGACGTTTTTGTATCGCATGATAACCAATGCGTTTATTCCCGAGACCTTCGACTGTGGTGATTTCCCAACCAGTACATGTGTTTAACAATGTCAGGCACTACAAATGAAAAATTGGTTTCAATCATTTCGATGATGTCATCATCGCAGTGCTATGCTATGTATATCAACGTACCGAATTAACAGCCCATGTGGACACTTTTCCTGTTGAAGGTTGCCTACCGGATACAACACAAACACAAACACCACATCCACCTTCCTGACACATGAATTTCGTACCTGGTAAGCCAGCATGTTCTCGTATGAAAGTATTTAGAGTGATGTCAGCCGGCAAGGTGGTAAGGTCAACTGCGTAATTGAAAAGTGATTAGAACTACCTACCTACGTAGTACTAAATTACGTTGTAAATATACTCCATACCTGTGTACAATTTATTATTAATACTAAAATTGGTTGTCATTTTGCTTGCAACTCCGCTACACTGTACTGATTTGTGGACAACCGATTTACACAACAAACTCGAGCAAAATGGTTAGCTACATCGTATATGCTAGAAATATATATATAGATTTGTTTTTCCCCCTAAAAGCTTATGGAATTAAAAACATGTGAACATAGAAATCGAAGAGAACTTTACATAATGATACAATAAAGGAACAATTTGAAAATGTCATGCTTGAGTTTTAAATAAACAATAGTTAATAGCACATACAAGCCAAGAAAAAACAATTAAGACATCTTCAATCGGTCTAGAACAACTTGATTGTACCGTGAACACTATATTATGTACGTACAACATCTATTTATTTGAATTAAAAGTACTCCAATTAACCAATTAGTTGACACAAAAGACCTTTAAGGTCGCAGTGTCGGCCTTTGGGCAATCTACAACAATAAATTATTAACCAATTAGTCACAACATCGAACAATTCATAGATTGTATATTGTACATCATGCTTTTCTCTATCACCAGTAATTTTTAGAAGCGACTATAAACCACAGACCAAAATGAATAACCCACCGACCAAAGTGTAGGGTATACATAATAAGTAGTAAGCAAATGTTTATTTCGAGTTTATTTACTGATTGTTGTATTTTGATATAAGTTGCCGGTATTAATAAAAATAATTGAGAAAGAGAATGAGAGGGAAAGAGTGTTAATTAGCTATAGATTAGTATAGAAAGCGTTGGTAGTTGTGCGTACATATATTATTAGCCGATCAATATTACCAAGTTTTCATATGGAATACTAACGTTTATATTTCATTGTCAAACTCTATTTTACTACCAAACTAACCAAATTGTTATGGGTGTTGAGAAAATTAACAAACACACACACGCACACACACTCAAAGTAAAAGAGACAAAATTTTATGCTCAATTTATCTCTTTGCGGCAGATCACTCGGCACTTTAATAGTGAATTTGTTTCTGAATATTTTAATGATTATATGTTAACAATAGTAAGAAATAAGAAATAATCATTTTAGGACAAGTTTAACTATTCAGCATTGTTTTAAACTTGTGAATTGTGAGCCTACTGAAGCATAATCATTTCATTTTTGAGACCAGATTTAATTTTTGTTTTATTTTGTCTTCAAATAAAGTGGAACTGTAGAGTATTGAATCATATTGTGAAATAGTGAAATAAAGAAACCGTCATAACATTGGCCATATTACAGGGTGCTTTTTTGGCAACACTACTTTTGAGAGCTCAGCTGTTTTCGTGCAACATGTTAGTGTCAAACATATTCAGTTTGGTCTATAATTTAACCATGAATCGACTTACAAATCGAACAATGCTTGCATATTATTGAAATTCATGCTCGGTTCATTCATTTATTCATTCATTCATTTTATGGTCAGTTTGGGTGACCTTCTGAGACGACTATTCGGAATCGTGTGACTAAATTTCGCATCACATTCACATTATTGGATATTTAACCACCAACACGCATACGTAGAGTGCGGACAGAGGAAAATATCGCAGCTGTTGCCGCTAGTGTTTTTGATGACCGTGAATTAATTATCGATTTATTCGTAAGATACCGGCCGATATGTTGGAGAGAATATGCCAAAATTGGTCTCAGTGTATGAACCATTTGAGGCGCAGCCGCGGTCAACATTTTCATTTCGACTGAAATAAAGATTTCAGACATTTCTCTAAATTGTATGTGTTTTTTTAAATCAAATTCGAATGCTCTTAAAAAATCACCCTGTATAAATAGAATAGGTTTGACTTATTTAAAGTCGATTTGTCTAATAGGCATATTTTGACCAGAAAATAATAAAATTACCTTACAGTCGGCTAAGACCGACCAAATTATACCCCGCATATATAAAAAAAGTTTGCTCTCATATCTATCATATTCTTATATTTCCACTACTTTGTATGGGAGCTACATTAAGTAATAGGCGCAGTAGCTCATCAATTTTTTGAGGAATAATTTCTACGCGGCCGGTTTTAACTTTTCTTAAATTTCCGCAACTTTGTATGGGAGCCCCAAGAAGAAATGGGCGTGTCACGCTGATTTCTTGTCAGATTATTTCCGAGTACCATATTAATCTAATTGTTAATTATGGTTACTCTAGACAGAAGATTGCCGAAGTTACAGCTATTTCAATTTAAAAGAAATTCAAGCACTTTGTATGGGAGCTGCTATAAAAAGTAGGTGTGGCTCGCCCATTTCTGGCAAGATTATGTAGTAGTATAATGTAACCCTATGTGCCAAATATTGCTATCCCAGATGGTATATTAAGTGAGTTATAGCGTGTTAAAGATTTTGCAATTCCGAGTTTAACCGCTTTGAATGCTTGGTGTGGGCATGGCCGTTGATCCATCATGCCCAATATCAATTCCGTCCGTAACCTTGGATAGCTGAATATTTGTTCAAGTTATCGTGGGAATCAGCCAGGTGACAGAAAGGCGAAGGGATGGACGGGTGGATGGACACCGTTAAATCGAAAATTGAAGCGAAGCTGATCACGAATATATATATATTTTTTTCTATATCTCCGGAGATTCCTTCAAGTGATTACAAATATTTGACCGAAGTGAATATACCTAGCATATGTCTACTTATACAGGGTATAGAGATCAATATGATTTAATGAATATACTAAATTCTCAGAATTGTTGTGCTTTTTATTGAAGTAATCAAAGAAACCAAACACCAGTAATATGAATCATATAAAGGTAAATGTTCATTTTTGTACGTAACACTATTGTTATGCAAGTAAAAAATCTTTAATAGAATTTCCTGAATTTAAAAGAATTGTCTCTGGTGATGTTGGACTTTCCATACGAACCCATTCACGTTTTATTCCGGCATCTTTTCGGGCCGATTGGATAGCATGTTGAATAGCAAAAAGACAACATACGGCCAAGCAGCAAGCCGGCTCGCCAGTAGCTTTGGAACCCATAAAACCGGCTGGGTTTGGCGACTTCTGCAACAATTCAATGCGAAAGTCAATGGGAATATCCTTTATGCCAGGCGGCTTGTAATTCCATGTACGATTTGTTAAAAGTTGTCCAGTTTGCCGATCGTATATCAGATTTTCTGAAAGCCAATAGCCAAGCAACATAACAAATGAGCCTTCGATTTGCCCAATATCAACATAAGGGCTAAGACTTTCACCGGTATCTTCGAGAATATCAACACGTTTTATTTGATTATTGCCCGTTAATATATCAATTTCGATTTCAGTGAGCGCCAAACCATACACCTTGTAGTTTTGCATATCGCCAGCCTTGAAATGATCATTTGCAATTAGATTTATTGACTTTTCGTAAGCACTTGCAATAATTGTCTTCCATGTTGCATCTTTCTTCAACGCGTCTTTGATGGGCTTAAGACGCTCGTTCAGAGTATTGCAAGCTTTTCGCACAGCAAAACAAAGACTTTCGCTGCCAACAGCTCCGCCCGTCACATTGGAATTTGCAGAGCTAATAGTATCACTCGATTCGATTTTAATCAAATCGAGTGGTATACCTAAAACATAAGCGGCAACTTGGGCTACTTTTGTATTGATGCCTGGAAGAGAAAAATATGAGCTAACGTTAATATTCATTCAATATTCATTGTAGAATTGATCGTACCTTGGCCCATTTCAATGCCGCCGTGTGTAATCACAACTGTGCCATCACCATGATATATTGCGACTGTGGCTGGATATTGACCAAAATAAAATATGGGATAGTCCATAATAGCCATACCAAGACCTCTCTTTCGCCAGCGATTTTTTTCATTAAAATCATCAATTTCTTTGCGACGTTCTCTGTATTCGGTGGTTTTTAAAAATCTCGGCAGTAATTCGGCCATTTTGTTGCCGGGTGTGATATTTGCAAGTCGCACATCAGCAGGATCGGCATTCGCTTCAAAAGCAATATGTTCGATAATAGTCTCAATCATCGCAATACCTAAAAAATGTTATATGAATGAAATCAAGTACATACAATAAAAATAAATTGTTTACCTTCTACACTTCCTGGAGCTCTGCACCATGTAGCGCTGGGTGCATCAGTAAGAACCGCGTTACCCTCCAGTTTTAAAGAACCATCCGCGAATTGATAACAATTCTTGGCACATTCTGTAGAATGTATATTAACGGGATTTTCGTTGAAGGTACAACCGGCATCTTGATAGAAGGTATTCTTCAAGCCAACAATTTTACCATTTGATTTTGCATGAAACTCATAGTCGGAGCGGCAACCCCAACGTTTGCCATTCGATTCCATCATCGATTCAATAGTCTGCACAAAGCGTGCAGGACGATTTAGTTTGAATGCTGCCAAAGCTGCAGCACAAGCCACTTGATTGCCACGTGTGATTTTGCATCCGTACGCTCCACCCAATCGGCGTACCTTTAATTGAACCATACTCATCTTCATCTGCAGCATATTTGCAATTACACACTGTGTATGATCCATCCATTGTGTTGCACTCCACACTTGCAATCCATCCTCAAATGGAACCACAATTGTTGTTTGTGGTTCCATGGAGAAATGATATTGTGCTCCGATTTCGAATATGCCTTTACCTGAAATATCTGGTGCAGCCGATAATTGTAGCTCTTTTACGGACGAAGGAGCACACAATAGTATACGACTCTCGTCATTAGCATCAAAAACATCCGCCGTTGTTGGTAGAATTATTTCAGCACCGTTTGAGTACATCACCTTGACTTTCGGTACAGCTCGATTTGCAATATCACTTGAAAGAGCAACTAAGACTCCCAAGGGCTGAGCATAGTACTTCACTTTGCCGGAGCAAAAAATATCTTCTGCTTCATAGCCCAAGGAAGGCTCACAAAATGTATTAGTTCCGGGTATATCTTTTGCCGAGTAAAACGCCACTACACCGGGAACCTTTAAAGCTTCGGATGCATCAATTTTCTCGATTGTAGCTCCGACTTTAGTCGCTGTCACAAAGGCACAATACACAGAATTGGACTGGGTGAGAATATCATTCATATATGTTGCTTCTCCAGATGATTGTATCATGGCTGATGAAAGAAATGATAAAAGAAAGAAAGAAGTAATAATATTCAAAAGTAGTTATGCCATAAATGTCTACCTTCAAGTTTCTCCACGGGCTGCGTGACGGGATAATGTTTCTCAACAGTATCAAAAGTTTGCATACCAGATGACAGTGGTCGTATCAAAATTTCACTACCACTTTTGAATTTATCTTTCACTTTAGCTGCTGGCGCTACCATCAGGAGAAACTTATAAAACAGGCCGCAGGCAAGTTTCGTCCGAAATTCTGGTGAAGCGTCGGGCAAAACTGAATCAGGTACGAGCATTTTTTTCAAATCAATGAATAGTTTTCCTATAGTTTCTTTATCGTATAGGTTTTTGCCTGCCAAAAATTGTTCGATGGAAGTAGCATGTATGAAATTCGGATTGATACCGCCAAAACATATTCGAGCCGAATTAACCTTCCCAGAAGGAACATCCATGTCGAGCAGGAAAGCGGCATTTACGTAGGCGTGCGCATTTTGCGCACGTGGCATAATCTGAAAATCGAGCATACCATAGAAATGTGTATTTTGTTCTCTATTTTCTATCGACTTACTTTGTAAGAATTGAAAACAAATTTGTTCTTCGGGTATGATTTCAATTCAAAAGCTGTAATAACATTTTTCGCTTTCGATGCATTTTTCAGATATTCCGACAGGGGAAGTGTTTTTTGCTTAGTTGCATCTTCATTAATAACAACTTGAACATCCAAGGCTTCGAACGTAATAAAAATATCCGATGGGAACTCGGAATGATCACGCTTAATGGAAATGTTACCAGCAAGAGTTCCACTCTGGAAATATATACAAAGTATCAGATTAATAAACACGTATCTATTTACGTATGAATATAGTATTTGCTTATGATTGCTATTCTGATAAGAATCATTTAAAAAGTGCAATAATATATAAAATTACGATTACTGTTGGGCAGTGGTGTAGTCAGAATTTTTGTAGTGGAAATTTGTGTTTGTAAAAATAAGGACTATGCGATTAATCGTTTGTTAAAAAATGTTGTTTAATCAAAATATTCGATTAATCAAAATATTCGATTAATTAATTACTCCATTAATCAAAATTTTGATAAAACAAAATTTTTTAACAAACGATTAATCAAAATTTTGATTAATCAAAATATTCGATTAATCAATTACTCCATTAATCAAAATTTTGATTAAGTAAATATGAAATTATATGAATAATCATGATTTTGAATATGCAGAAATTAAAATTATTCGATTATTCAGAATTTTCATTATTCAGAATAAAATTATTGAAATAAAATGTCATATTAAAAGTATTTATAATATTTTTTCTAATACAAAACAGATAGGTAGCTACGAATATGAGAACGTATTTTAAATTTTTATTCCCAAAGAAAATTTCAAGAACAATGAAAACATCAAACTGAAAAATATTTTGATTAATCAAAATTCTGATTAATCGAATAATTTCAATTTTAATTAAAAAAATTTGCCCTTGGAGCAAGGACAAACTGCTTGTTCATCAAGTGGACCACGCAAAACCAGACCAAGGTCTGTTAGAGGATATGAGCCCTACGGCTTATAACTCTGAGGGCCAACCACAAGTATTAAGGGCACTGCGACCATACGAGGTCTTTTCTACCCAAGCCCGTCCACGACACCAAAATCTCCTCTACCTTTTTAATAAAAGATAGAATTGATCTTGTCGAACTTTTGATGATTGAAGCTGGTGTTGGGAAACTCAGCTGAAAGTCTTTAAGGCGAAATCTGGCCAAGGCGATGTGGATCGATGTTTCATCCTCCTCCAGACAGAGTCTACACTCCGTGTCAGAGGATAATCTTATTTTGTTGAGGTGGTTCTTTAACCAGTTATGTCCTGAGAGATAGCCGGTTGCTAAGACTAATTCTTTCAAAAGCTGTATCAAAACTGATAAGGGTTTTCGCTTGGCGGAGACTTGTCGAATTTGTCCATTGTATATGGTATTTATCGTGGTAATGTTTTCCTATTATTGCTTTGGCCGATGCCCAGCTTATACCGCAGAAAGGTTCCGGGCTAGTTCGTCCGTCACTTCATTGCCCTCAATTCCATTGTGTCCCGGTACCCACCACAACGTGACCTTATTTTGCATAGAAAGTTTTTGTACGATAAGGAAGCATTCGACGACTAATTTGTAAGAGAACTCCCATGAGGAGAGAGATTTGATGACAGCTTGGCTGTCTGAGTAAATAAGGATGCGTGCCCCCTTTGAGCCCTTTGGCATACAGGTGACGTGCACAAAGTTCTATAGCATGCCACGGATATGCGAATATTACCGACCGTATATCCCGGAGCCTATACCTTCGTCTGTCTTCGATCCGTCTGTAAAACAAACGCAATTATATTCTGAGGGCATTAAATTGCTCTTTGTTTTCGATTGTTGGTATTTATCCCTCTAATTCCCCCCATGTCTATATCACTGCTGCTGGGTGATGATATCACCACATTTTAAAGGTTGGAAATTCCATTATTTTATTGTCGCATTAAAATGCACTTTCATTGTTGTGTAATTTCAGATATAATTAGAGTGTATTAAAAACAATGGTGGGAATAAAATACTTACATTTCGTACAGGTACATTGGCAATTAAATCGAAATGATGCCATAATTGCTGACAATATTCGAATCCTGGTTTTTGTGCTGCTTGTGTGAAAATTTCCATTGCCTCGGTAAGACTGATGTTGCCACCGAGTCGAAGTTTGGCATTATCAATGGAATGTTTTTTCAAATCTGGTATGGCATTGACATCGATAAAAACTTTGATATTTGTCGAACGTCTGTAAACACCATGAGCAGTATTTCCTGCGACCAACATATATTCTTCGCCATCTTTAACTTTGGCAAGCGCATCAAATAATTCAGATAATTTTTTCGGCCAAAACCATTGGATACCGTCATCATATTCTATTGCTGTTAATTCTTGCTTATGACATGTACCGGCGCATAGTTGGCCAGTTTTGGGACAGTTTCTGAGACTTAAGTCTTCAATGTCACCTCTGCAATCGTTTGGCACTTCAATATTGCTGTCAATAGCAAAGGATTTCATAGCGTCCAATATGGGACGATAGCCAGTACAACGACAAATATTACCACCGAAAGAATTTTCCACCTCTTCCATGGTCACTTTACCATCCTTGGACTCTAGCAGTCCGTACATATTCATGACGAAGCCTGGCGAACAGAAGCCGCATTGAGTTCCATTCAGTTTGGCCAAACGTTTCTGAATGGGATGATAGCCATTGCGTTTATTGCCAATACCCTCAGACGTTATGATATCCCAATCGGCGCAAGTATTGAGCAAAGTCAAGCACTACATAAACAAAAGATAAAATGCATGAGATCAATCGGTAGCATTACTGTTGCATTTGTATAGTTTACAAACCGAATTAACTGCCCAAGTACGCAGTTGTCCACTCGCTGGATGTTGGCCTTTGATCACACATATACATGCACCGCATCCTCCTTCCAAACACATAAACTTGGTGGCTGTCAATTGTGCATGTTCTCGTATGAAGGTATTTAAAGTAATGTCCGGGGGTAGAGTAGACAAATTCACTATAATATATCCATAAAAATAATCATTAATTTATTGGCAGTTTAAAAAAAACTGAATTTAAATACCTGTATAAGGCAAACCATTTATTTTAAAAGTCGTTGTCATTTTTCTGGAATATATCTCACTTTAGATGAGAAACAAAAAAATCGCTGATAGAAATCTAATATACAATAGCACCTTCCTCGACTGGCAGACTCAAACTGATGCTGAAAATTGATCGTGTATATAATAGAGTTAAACAAAAATGCAGCTAATAATTACTTACAATTTTATTTGAAATTGAAAATGACAGTTTGTATTTAAGTAGCAATTACATTTGTGATACGCAAGAGCGGTTGCTTATATGATTGTACATATCTCCGAAAGTATTTAGGTATATAAAGGGTGTTTTGAAGCAGTTTTGAATAGAGATAAAATGGTATAGCAGTTATCAAATCTGATAATCCAAAACCCAAGGTTTGCAATTCCATCATGGAAAGGTTGACACCGCAACAATGCCTGCAAATATTGAAATTATATAACGAAAATCGTGATTCTGTAATCCAAACTCAACGATAGCTACAGCCATTTTATGGTGAACATAATTTTTCCTCATTTTTTGGCTCAATGGTTATGTGAACAAGCAAAATTGTCGGATTTGGAATGAAGACAATCCATAAGAAATTCTCCAGACGCCAATGGTTCTTTAAAAATGCGCCAGGCAACAACGTAACCGTCAATGGCGATCGCTACAGAGCCATGATAACTGACTATTTGTTTCTGCAATTGCGTGGTATGAATATAGAAGAGAATGTGGTTGCAGCAAAATGACGCTATATGCCATAATTCGAACATAACAATCGATTTATTGAAGGAAAATTTTGGCGACAACCTGAACTACCTGAACCTGTGAACTATCTTGCAAGAACTTGCAAATTAACGCCCCTGGACGATGGTGGTGATATGTGAAAGTTTATGCTAATAAACCAGCAATATTAAGCGAACTATTGCCGAGATTAAGCCCGAATTGCTTGAAAAAGTAACCAAAAATTGGATATCCAGATTACTCCAAATTCGCACCAACCGCGGCGGCTATATGCCCGAAATCATATTCAAACGTGAGAGAATGCATACGTAGGAGAACCCGTGGTATCAAAATATGCATTCTCTCGGACAGCCAGGCGGCTCTAAAGTCCCTGGCAAAATTCTCGTTGTAATCGAGATCTTTTTTTGGGAATATTTTAAACTTCTCAATGCCCTGGCAGCAAAGAGTCCCGTCTCCCTCATATGGGTGCCGGAACACGAGGGAAACGAAATAGCCGACTTGCTTGCGCCCTCCTTTGCACTACAGAGCTCTTCTGAGGGATTACAAACAGTTTCATAAACAACTTGATATGTGAAAGGAAGAAACGGGATTTGGTCGACTACTGAAGAGCCCAAACGAGAATGTGGCAGTCGTAGAGACTTATTGATCCCGCATATGATAGGATGGACGATGTTCTTAACCTCAGCAGAAATGACATAAAACTCTACATAGAGCTGCTCACTGGGCACTGCAGACTCAATTCCCATATGAAGAAAATAGGTATGGTAGAAAACGATACCTATTGACTCTGGCATGAGGAGCAGGAAACATCAGAACATATTCTATGCAATTACCTAGCAGCAGCAAGATGTAGAATTGGTTACCTAGGTAATGGAATCTTGACTCAAAAACACATAGGTAAAATCAAGCCCACAGAAGTTAAAAGATTTATAAATAGTCTAGAATTGTTTTAGTTTGGCAATAGCCGCAGTGCCTGAATAAGTAATATATTCAAACATAAAATTGCATAAAATTAACTATCCATGCTAAAAATCCAATTTTTAGATCAGAATATTACATTTTGTATTTTTTTTTTCTACTGGGTTTTTACTACTGGTTGGTGCCGTTGTTCAGTGGTTAGTGTGTTGGCCTTCTGATCTGTATGTCGTGGTTCAATCCCCTGCTGATACATAAAAAATTTAATATCGAATAGATTTTTCTTTCGAACAATTGGCAATTCTTCCGACAGTAACAACTTGCCATGAAAAAGCTTCTAAAAGAACTCTGTGACAAAGCTTAGAAAAGTGATGTCGCAAGGGTTCTGCCATTCGGAACCGGCTAAAATAACTAGGTCTCTTCTAATACTGTCCAAAATTTAACACGCACAACAGTAATGGAAGAGAAGCTCCTCGTATAAACCCTTCGGGTCTTTAAGTGTCACAAATTTATTATTATTTTTTTCCGAAATTTAAAAGTGCTTCACTCTTAAAAAAAAACACCCTTTACATTGTATGAATATATGTATATATGTATACCGTAAAGAAGATGTGAATTTAATTGAATAACTAGTTTTACAAACCATCCAAAAGATAACCAAAAATAACGAACATTTATCTCTCAGTTTCTTTAGTATGCATTAATAATAGCTTTACTTAGTTAGCTTTACTTTAACTCTAAACAATGGGAAAAAAAAGCTATTTTAATGTGTTAGATAAGGAAAGCAAATATATATTTCATGTAATCGACTATTATTATTATACATCTTTTTTTTTTGTTTATCTTGATTTAAATTTTCTACACATTCCACACTCGTAAATTATAAAAATGATTATACATCATCAATAATTCATGCATAGCTACATATTTCAGTGTTATATTCATGTATACGAGCATATATGATATTAGTATGAGTACCTAATATAACATAATGGTTTTCTATTAAGCCTATTAGTTCCAGAGAGAGAGTCCAAGGGTAACTCTTGATGGACAATGCTAAAGTTTAATTTTATCTAATTAAAAAAAAAATTATCTTAGTGGAACTGATTAGCATATGATATAAAATACAATATATAGTTAAAATTCGAATTTTAATTCCAATTTTTATAATCAAATATATCACAAAATGGTGATCTAAATTACCAATCGTAGGGTAAATTAACCATTTATATAAATACAACTGCATATGTATATACAAAAAGATTTGTATACACCCATTTGTACATAATTATATAGACACATTCAGAAGTACGTGCACAAATACCCAATAGAAAAAATGTAGAGATCTCTAAATGCAGCAACACAAAGAAAAAAATATAAAGAAACTAATATTCTTGAATTACTACTCCATTCTCAGAAATAAGTTGCTTCGTTTATTTACTTTTACTGAACATTTTGATATCATGATACAATAATAACAAGAGTTGAGTTGAGTTGTTTATTAAATTCTTATCAATAATAAAAATAACAAACACTCATGTGTCATTGTGGCCTCCCTCAGCTGATGTTAAATTTCTATTATTTCATAATATTGCGAAATGTAACAATTGAAACAATAAATAATCCAGTATAGAGATTTTTCTTAATCTATGCATGCTTGCTATCATTTTCTGTTGGGTAGTGTGTCATCATTAATTATTTAAGTATGCATGCTTAATTTACAAATTTGGTGTTTATTTGTATTAATATATACATATGTACAATAGAACGAACGAAGATGAGATCAAAACAAAATACATATAATAAAATATAATCACTGATTATTAAATTATAAAATAATTATATCTTTCTGGTTGGTGAGCCAAGCAAGTATACACTAGTAGGTAAATAAATATGTAGATATATTTATATGCAGATGTACTAATTTGAGTTTGCGAAGAAATAGAACAACGGCTATAGTATAAGTACTTCAATGCTATACACAAGTATACTTCATTTGATAACTATGCGCTATACACTAGTGATTCATATATGGGCATTTCCATAGTCGAGCACGCGACATACGTACGCTTTTAAGGGGGCCCACCTGTCTGAGCGAGGTATTTCGAACGATTTTTCGGGAATTTTCGTTAGGAGAACTAATTCGAAAATAAGAATAAGTTTTACGTTATTTTGAAGGTTTTTGCTTATATTTCAATAGTACATTTTTCCAATAGTGTAATCCGAAGGCTTGTACTCATTAAGGGCGTTCAAAGTGACCCCTTCAAAATGAAATACCGAAATTGTGGGCAAGATTCCGCTCGAACCAGTTATCTAAAACGCAAAAAGTAAAAAAAAAATCTTATTTCTGTTTATATCGTTGAGGTACTGACGTAGGATTTTGACGAAATTTTAAAAATTGAAGAAATGGCAGTTGTTTTTTTATAAAAATTATTCGTTTTCATGCTTTTTTTCCATATAAAAAATGCTGTAAAATTGAAAAAAAAAAAATTCGAAAAACCGCTACGTGGGTACCTTCAGTTATCTGTATTAATGAGTCTGTCAAAATTTCAAGTCAATCGGTTAAGTAGATTTTTTTTTAATCCTGCCCACAAAATTCAAAAATATGGTTTCGAGAAAAACGCTTTCAAAGTTTGGAAACACAACAAAACTTTGTATTATAGACTCACATTTAATCTGCAATACCAGGACCATAAACTTCCCCTTCCTCATCCTGTAGAAGCTCTCGCTAAAGATGCGAAAAATGTAAAAAAAAAAAAAAAATCGATTTTTCGAAAATTTTACACAGGTGGACCCCCTTAAAATGCAACAAAGTAAGGAAAACTTAAAGTTTTTTCCTTCTTATTTTTATTTTTGGATAGTACTTCATTATATGTAGTGCAAAAAGTAAGTTCTGGCAATTTGATGTTTACATTATATATAGCACGAGACAAAAAATGGAACTGGTTTCCGACTGCATCTAGAAAAATGCAGAAATCTACGAAATGTAACAACATATTTTAAAGAGATTAATTTTAGGTGGAAATAGAATAATGCAGCTTACTTTTGATAGTTTTCATGTTAAAATATATCTATGTGTTTTTTTTTAAGCTTAAGTAAAATGTAGCACGCGGCATTTATCACTGGACATATTTTCCATCACGGAAATAATATTATTATTATTAGAGGACAAAATGCACTGCGACCAAACGAGGTCTATTGACCAAGGCCTTATGTTCTAAACCACAAATCTTAGGCTTTTTATGAAATTAAGCAATGTCTGAGGTTTATTGATTATCATGCGACATATTTTTTCATCACGATTATAATGAGGACTAGCTTAAGTAATTTCAACTCTAAATTAATTAACGTGGTAGTATTTATTATTTGAGATAATGACATTAAGGGCCATTTTCACAGTAGCAAGTTAACTCATAGAAAAGAGTTAACTTACAGTTTTCAGTGGCAAAACTCTTAGTTAACTCTATACTATGAGTTAACTTGCTTCTGTGAAAATGGCCAGGGGTCTTATCTGCGGCATTTGCTGGTCCGACATATTTTTTATATAAAGCATTAACTTTAAAAAGTTTTCGCTAAGTCTTTTCTGCTTTTTTAAATGATTGCTTGCAGGTATAGGGTTCACAATTCGCTTTTTCTTTCGCATAATTCTTCTTTTTATCGCGCAGCTATTTCTGCCTTATTCAATCTTTTTCCTTTTTTTTCTTTCAGCAACTTTTTGTTACCTTTTGCCAGTTTCGATAGCTCTACACTCCGCCTTCTCGTGCTCTCAGCTGCTTCATTGCGATATTCTTTAAACTTTTCGGGAATTCTTTTAATTTTTTGTAAGTACCGTATTGAAGCTTGTCTTCTAGTCTTAAAAAAAAAAATAAATATGTGGCACTTAAAGCCCCAAAGGGCTCATTGGCCGAGCTTCTCTTCCATTACTGTTGTGCGTCTTAAATTTAAACAGTATTAGAAGGGACCTACTTATTTTATCCGGTTCCGAACGGCAGAACACTTGTGACATGGCAAGTTTCTTACTTTTTCATGGCAAGTTGTTACTGTCGGAATAATTGCCAATTGCTTGCCGACAGGTGGTTACCATTCGAAAGAAAAATCTTATCGATATTAAATTTGTTATGCATCAGCCGGGGATTGAACCACGACCTACAGATCAGAAGGCGAACACACTAACCACTAAGCTACGGCACCCACTTCTAGTCTTCTAGTCTTGGCTAGTGTTTTAATCATCTTCTGAAATATGTGCGTATATGTAGAGAATGAATATTGAGATATTGAATAAAAACTGTTTTTGAAAAATATATACATATGCGCATACGATGACGAACGCGACACATTTTGTCAATAAAAAAAAACATGATTTATAAGATAATTATTCAAAGTAATTTTTTTCTAAGTAGGGCCCACTAAATTTATTTAAAATTAAAATTAGCAAACACGTGCTTACAACGATCGCGACGTACTGATAAAAAATGTTGATTTTGGTACAAGAACGCGACCATAGAATATCAAAGAAAACAAAATAGAAATAGAATAGGACACTTCTGTGCAAATGCCCATATTCAATCGATAATGGTATTCGAAGAAAATAAACAGCCAACAAGCGATTAAAAATTAGAAGATAATTTTTCTAGAAATATTATGATTGAAATAAATCGATGGCTTACAAGCACTTTTAAGGGAAACAACTAGTTTGTAATTTTGAATTTTTTTTTTTGCGTTTTTCGATAATTTATAACTTTAAAAATATCATATTAAAATTTCAATTGAAAATCTCAAATAGTTTCTGAGTTACAGCCTTCTACAGAGCAGCTGCATTGAACATTGAAATCAATACAATTTTTAAGCAAAATATGATTTTTTTTTTCAAAAATCCTCCATTTTGTTGCATTTTATTTTTTTTTTACAATAGATGGTCATTGTATAGAAAATATAATCTAGTTCAATAAAATTTTTATTTTTTTTTCATTTCAGGAACTATCAAGGCTACGATCACTGCAGCACTGTGAGAACTTTTATTTTGAACATCGAATATTTTCATTTGAAAAAATTACTTTGTTTTCATTAAGTATGCACAAATATATCTGCAAAATTTTAAAGCATTAGATGCAATACTTTTTTTTAACAATTCATAAAAATCACCTTTTTTTCAGGTGGTCAAACTAGTTGTGCCCCTTAATGCTGAGCCAAGTGAAGGTCAGTGGAAGCGATTACCTCAGATATCATCAGAAAAATCCGTCAATTATTTTTTTATTGGTAATATAACAGATGTCGCTACTAGCTTATTATTTCATTGTTTCATTTGGCAACACCGTCACTTTGAAGTGTCATCATTATTACTTCTTTTTCAGTATCTGACATTTCGCTGTCAACTTTTGTACCAAATAATGTATTTTTGCTGGGAGTTTTACTTCATTACTTCAATATGAAGAAAAAGGCTGCCGAAAGTCATATATTAAAATGAAAATCAATAAGCTAGCTGGAACTGCCAATATTTCAAATGACAGTGTTTGGTAAGCTCTTCCCGAACATTTAGACATTCAAAAGGTTGTTGTGAGGTGGTCGCGATGACCATAGTATACAAGGTTTTTATCTTAACTTCAAAAAATATAAAATACTTTAAAATAAATTGTGAAACACTGACGCATTGAAAAAAATTGAAAATCACTGTAGCTATGTTGAATATAAATAGAGAAAAATATGGACAAATTTGATAAGGTATACATTCGAATACAATTATTCCTATTATTTTGCTTTGATTGACTTCGAGCTAACGAATCGAATCCAACTCTTATCGCTATGTGCATAAACGAAGGCAACAATGCATTTATTAATTTCGTACAGTAGGTAGAGATAAAATAAATTAATAAATTACTGTATTTATTAGAAAATATATTAAGGTTATCGCACATGAGAGAAGGCATACTTGTGATTCAGTACGACATATTGGGGCGGGTAAAATTGTTTATACGAACAAAAAAATTAGAACAATTTAACGATATTTCTAACTAAATATACCAAATTATGATCCCCGCATTTGACAAATTGACAAAAAATTTTTATGAATGGACTGTCTGTCCTGAAAAAGATTTATATGTATACTTCCTAGTTGTCAAATGTCAAATCGGACTGTCAAAGTCTAAATTAATATGAGTCAAAGGTGTCATAGAAATTAAAAATTGTAAGAAATACAGGGTAATTATTTTAACACAAGCAATATCATTTATGTACATTCGAAACTTTTTACATTGATTTTAGAAATCAAACTGTGACGATGCAAAGAAATCATACAAAAAAATTGATCTTGAAAAAGAAGAATGACAAATGAATAGCAAATTGAAATGCAATACATTTTTAAAAGTAAAAACAATTTTTTCTTAATAATGCTTATAACAAAAACTCTCTTTTATTTTTGCAAATATAAAAACTAAGAATAGAATAGGAAAAAATTTACCCGCCCTAATGTGTTAATGTATATGTATGTATGTAAAATCGAAAAATTTTTGATTAAAAATTTCATTGGGTATTTAATTTTGCAAATATGTCCAATCACCTTTAAATCATTTGTCATGAGAAGTTTATCTCACAAAAAATGTGATAAGAGTTACAAATATCATCATATTAGAGAGCTACAGCTACGAGAGGGTGCTTTGAAAAGTTTTCGACCTCAGCATAAAGATGAATTTGCGCAAAAAAATTCAAATGCGCAATTTTTTATATATACTTTTTTTATATATACAAAAATTTAAGCCATTTTATGATGTCGATATGAGTGCTTTTATGAAAATGGAAGAAATAAAGCGTCGAGCAATCGTAAGACAGCTGTTTTTGAAGAGCAATATGCATATCTAAATCAAAGACAGGTTCCACACTATATCTGAAGACTCTGCAACATCACTCACCGCCTTGAAATTGTGGGCAAACTGAATTAAAACGTGATCGCACCAGCTTCGAAGGCAATGAACGTTCGGGATCTTGAAAAACTGCAACCATTCATGATAATATCGCTCAAGTTCATCAAATGCTGCTAGATGATCCTTGAATTAAAATGTAAAGAGTAAAGATAGAAGTAAAGAGTCTATGAATATGCCCAAAGAACGTGTTTGTTGCATATGCAATCGAGATTGAGGCATAGGAAAGCTGTCCCCGTATTTAAAGCTAAATTTAAAGAAAAACTACCATGTATCTCTGTCAAGTCGAAAATGATTCAAAACACCCTATTATCGATATTCATAAAATTAAAATATGAAAACTGAAATCTTTTCACATGGATAAACAGCCGGACATAGACCTAAAATATTTGTTTAGTTATTAATTTCTTTATGAGAAAGAAAATAGCAGTAAAAAAAAAATGTAAGAAAAACGAAAGTCACAAAATACGAAAAGAAATAAAAAGAAACATGAAATTGACTGCCATTTTTTGTTTTATCTACAACTAAACACACCACTGGCTACATTAGGAAATAGAGTCAAATATTATAGACTGTTTGTCCGGTCACCCCTCATATATGTACTCTTTTCGGCTGGCTCACTCTATTGAGTTTATTATTAATGACTTGTCTCGATTGTGCAACATTTTTTGAGGATAACGACTTACATACATATGTTCTTCTCACTTACCGATGGAGAGAGACGAATAAAAATAACAAAAAAAAAAAAAAAAACAGTCAGATGTTGAATGAAACGAAAACGGGTGTGGAATAAACACGCGTTGACATATAACCCTTTGTCACATGCATTGACAGTTCAATAATACATCAGCCAAATGTTGTTATAGATATATTCGAACGTGTGTATATGTATGTAGGGACTGGTTATATTCCCAGTGGGGAATACACCAAGGGCCTATGAAATAAGTGTTCATATTTATGTTCTCCTCAACTTTTAGCGATGGGATTTGAATGAATCCCTAACATATACTTAGATATATTAGTACAGCAAAGCTATATGTGCATTAGTTCTAGTTATGAAATAAAGTGCTCTTAGATCATAAGACGAACATGAGAGACGGACTTAAGATTCCATGCATATACGCTCTTAGGTAAAAAAACATGCTTATGTATGTCATTCATTTAAAAAGCTTGAACAGATCAGGAAATAATTTACCTCTGTTACTTTACGAAACGAATAGGCTTCCTAATGGGTAGATAGACGTCACTAACGAAATGCTTGAAATAATTTCGTTTATCTTTGTGGCACACGAGCTCAAGCATATGTAGGTATGCGCATATGTACAAACGTGTGTTAACGTACATATCATAATAGCACATAATAGCAAAGAGGTAAAATTGCCATCATGAATGATAAATTTCAAAACAAACGGCATAGAGGTTAAAATTTCTTCAACTAAAAGTTAAAGTTTATTTGCAATCCCAGTCAGCCAAATGTGGAGCGCACCGAAGGAGGTGTGAAAAGGGACTCCCTCAGAATACCTCGAAGGAGTGTTTCCACAAGAGTCCACAAGAGAACCGCATTGGACTGTTTACGGAGTGTTAAATCACTTACTGTAGTTCGCTTCGCTGAATACGTACCCTTGAGTTTATTAGTGCAAACCAGAGTGTTCTTAAAAGCGGTTCGGCATTGGTAATTATGAAATACATACATATATTTAAACAATGTCCAAATGAAAGCTAATAGAAACACATTCAGAAATTTTTCAGAGGAAAATGAAATTTTCAAACAAGAATGCAGTGATCCATCCAAGTTTATTCGTGGCTTCCCAATATTCCTGGAAAGGAACACCGAACAAAATGGCTATTGACGTTATGGCAGTTACGAATGCATTCACAGGTAAAGAATAATGCATAAAACTTTATTTTTGACTAATATTAAAAATTTTCAGGCGCATTTAGCTCTACCAAAGATTTTAATCGAGCGAGCGCACAATGATTTCAATCGTCAAAGGAACGCTTTTCCAAAAAAAGCAAAAAATTAATTTTACTTTACTTCTTTATTTCTTCATTTTTATTAATTTTATTTGAATATCTACTATTGTACAGAATTATGTTTTGAGGGGAAAAAAATATGTGTCACTTAAAGCCCCGAAGAGCTCTTTGACCGAGCTTCTCCTTCATTACTGGTGTGCGTGTTAAGTATTGGACAGTATTAGAGCGACTTACTTATTTAGCCGTTTCCGAACGGCAGAACTCTTGCTGAGCTGTGTTACACAGTTCTTTTAAAAGGGTTTTCATGGCAAATTGTTACTGCCATGAAAGCAATTGGTACTCCAATTGCTTTCCAACAGGTGGGTACCGTTCGAAAGAAAAATCTTTTCGATATTAATTTTGTTATGCTTCAGCCGAGGATTGAACCCACGATCTACAGATCAGAAGGCCAACATACTAACCACTGAGCTACGGCATCCATTTTTTTTTGAGTAATCTATTATTCATTAAAAAGAAAAAATGAAAAAAAAATAGAATGTTTATTAATTTTAAATAAATTTAGGAGCATTTTTGGAATCCGTAAGGACTCCTATTCGGTAAATTATCAGAGCGCAAAAACAATCTCTAAACACTCATTTTGAGTTATCTTTGGATGTTTTAAGGAGTCCTTTTCCTAAAAATTATAAGCGAATGGAGGAGTCCGCACGGAGTCTTTTCGGTTTATGTATCTTAGTGAGCATTCTGGAATGCCGAAATCACTCATTTAAGGAGTCCTAAAAGAACACATTTTTCATATATATTGAAAAGCACTTTTCTCTGGCGGATATGCTCCTTTGGGACTCTTTTCGGAGGGTCCCCAGGAGGGTCAGCGCGCCGCAAAGGGAGTCCTAATGGTGCAGCTTGCGGACTCCGCTGGTTGGCTGGGATAATTCCCATACTCTCAGACATTATTAAAAGATATTAATTTTTATGTATTGTACCTATGTTTGTATAGTATAGGGTGTTTTCTAAAACGAACTAAAATTAATCTGATACTGAATTATAACAGCCCTTATAAATGTCCATTTTGACCGAACAAAACAAGCTGCGTCAATTGATGGATCTTGCTCTGTGAATCATGTATTTTCTATCATAACTTTAACGTTTGATGAAGAATTTGCAGGAATTGGTTAAATGGGTCTAAATGTCAAAATATTCTTCACGTGTGTCATGTGTCATCATTGTCATGTGTCATCATTGCCATGTGTCTTCATTGCCATGTGTCATTATTGTAATGTGTCATCATTGTCATGTGTCAGAAATCGACCTTCTCAATTTCTACAATTTATTCATAACATGAGAGCCCTTAAAAATTCTTGAAGCTCTCAGCAAATGGCAACCCAAACTTCAAAGTTATGATAAAAAATAGGTTTTGCTATTTTTAGGGTAGTCAAAAGGAAAAAACAATTTCCAAATTATATCAAGATATTAAAACATAATTTTGTTCAATGCGAAGCGCCACAAATTAATGTACTTAGTACTTTTGTTATTAAATGAATAATTTATATTAATCAATAAACAGCAGGTGTATCAAGTGATTTTGTATATGTAACATATAGGAAGTTCATAGTTATATTTCTATTTGATGAATACAGTTATTTATCGCTGCTTTTGTGATTTTGTGTCAACAATAGCAGATTACCCTTTTTAAAAATTGAGGGTAAATTATTTGTTTATTGTTTTCAGTTGAAAGCCCAAATATTGAATCGGACATGAAATATTCATATTAAAATGCAATTGCCATCAATTCAAACTATGTATGTGGAATTAAATTGGTTTTACGCATGAATAACTCGATTTGCGTGGTTCTGTCAATTAGTTAGTTTCGATATATCAGAATAATAGATTCATTCTAATGGCTGTTTGTTTGGCTTTTGTTTTTTTTTAGTGATATTTTATGGATTTTCCATAGAAATGCTATAAAATAGAAATGTTATAGCTTAAAGCTGCTGTCAATTGTGTGACAATTAATTGACAAATGAATAATTTCTATATGGCTATGGGTTTGTAATGCAGGTGCATATATCATAAAAAAGCACTTCAGCAATATTATTTATAATAAATATAAATTAGTTTGATAGTAACAGTTTCGAAGAACGTATGGCTAACTTTTGTTGCAATACTGTTATGTACATAAATATACGAGTATGTATATATTCAATTCAGAAAGGGCCTGGTAAAGCCTACTTATAGAGCTTGTTTATTCACCAATTGTGATGCCACAATTTCTCGAGCTTTGTCACAGAAATTGTTGAATTGTATGTATAACAATAATTGTAAGTTCTTTCCGTGATTTTTTATATACGTGAAAAACTCTTCTAAATAAATGAGAAATTAATTTGAACCGTTGGTATTTCCGGCATAAGATGTTTTTGATTTTCAAGTGCTTCGACCAATGCAAATAAATCGACAATGTTGAGTCAACGATTTGCATGATTGTGGTATCATTTTACCGTGAATTATGCAATTGAAATAAATTTGAAAAAAAAATTTGCTAAAAATTCTACCAACCAACGCTGTTAAACAAGATTTAAAACAAAATCTCTGCCTTCCGGGTGTCACACAAAATAAAGTACATTTGGAAGGGAAGAAACTTGTGAAAAACCTCTTTAAAGACGCATTCCTGTTAGTTTATTTTTGGATGGTATGATGGAAGGTGCTTATTATCTTCGGCATGCTTAGCCTTACAAAATCAGAAGGACAGAATGGGTCATTTCATAATCATTTATCGAAAATATACTCTCTATCATTGTGCATAACTGCTGAATTTTGTTGTCGAAACTAGAGTTTTTGAACCAATTTTTAAAAAGGTCGAAATACAAGGGTGGGTACTTTAGCATACAAAAGAATTTAAATTGAAACTCGACGGGACTTTCGTTTTCCTACATTTTTCGGACCATAACTTAGTCACACGCCGTTTTGGGTATATGCAAAATCCACATATTTTTCTTTTGGCCCTTCGTCGTCATTTGTATTATTAGCATTGTTGATTTTGGAGGGCGCCGTAGCTCAGTGGTTTGTGCATTGGCCTTCTGATCTGTATGTCGTAAGTTCAATCACCGGCTGAAGCATAACTAAATTTATTATCAAAAGGATTTTTCTTTCGTACGATACCCACATGCCGGCATCTGTTCTCCAATGCTGTCTAAAATTCATACACACAACAGTATGGAAGAGAAACTCCGTGGTATCACAATGGGCCTTTCTGGCCTAAGTGTGTCTTCTAAGAGAGAGAGAGCAGCCGCATAATCCAACCTTATCTTGTTAATTTTAACTTTAACACTAGCTGTCATTTGTCGTTATCGTTGTCTTCGCGTATTTGCGTATTCAATCTTTTGCCCAGCCACGGGTCTACAAGTATTGTGCGAAGCTGCTTCACATAATCTCCACGGCTTAATAATTATTTCATGACTAAACATATTATGAGTGTAAATCAGATAACTGGTTATAAATGCTATGTTCAAAATTCCGAAGAACATTCACATGGGCAAACGATTGGTGTCGAGCACTCCTTTAGTGCTGTTGTAGAACTGGACCTGTAGCACGGCCGTTTATTTTCGGCATTTAAAAATCCTTGCATCGTTGCAAGAAGACAGCATGAAAACAATTATATTAGATTTCGGTTTGTAAAAAAAAGAGTGAGCTCATTATCGTAACAGAAGATAGATACATCGCATTTTCTTTGCCCTTCTTTATATTTCCCAATTCTTTCGGGATCCCCCTTTTTATTTGAAAGTCTGTCTCTTATCATGCCTGTCCTTACATATAGCGCCGAAGCTTGGGCAATTTCCACTCCAGATGAGAGAATGTTCGGAGTTTTCGAGAGAAAAGTCTTACGCAAGATCTTTGGACCTATTTGCGTTTGTGGTGAGTATGAGCTGTATGAGCTGAATGCCGATATCGACATAGTAAAGCGCATCAAAATTCAGCGGCTGCGCTGGCTAAGTTATGTCGAGCGAATGGAGGGACACGCTCCGGCTAAGAAGGTGTTATATTTGGGACCCCTCTGGTGGACGACACAGAAGAGGAAGACCTAACCTCCGGTGGATAGATCAAGTATTGGAAAACTTGTCAGCGCTTGGAATTTCTAACTGGCGCCAACTGGCGAAGGAGAGAGCTGGCTGGGGAAACACGCTAGATTCGGCCGCTAAATGAATGTGAACCAGTTATCCATAGTTATGTTTCTGATATGCTCGAAATAAAAAAAACACTCAAAAGGTAGACTTCGTCATTTCGACGATGTTTTATTTTTCGTTTGTTGCAAAAAATAGCACTTACGTCATGCTCATGCCGCTTAACGTCTGTTCAACTTTAAAGTACGATGTATGATGCAGAAATAGCAACAGTGTTCGTCGAATTGACGAAGGTTATCCTTTCAGGGTTAAAATATTATAGACTCCAAAAGCTCTGTGATATATTCCCGTTCAACTAAGGTAACAGCAGGTAAGTACTTATATATAAAGACAGAATTATAATGACTTTTCTTTATCATGCCTTAAAATGCTATTCAAAATCAATTTGTGCAAACACCTCGCAGATATTATCATACCTTATATACTTAACAGATACTATGTACAAGAGTATACATACATATGTAATTTACAATAATTTTATCCTATTAAAATTTTGGACACTGTATTTCAATGAGCATGGTGATTTGCCGTCCCATATGGAGCTGTGTTTGGTATACAAATTTGAAATCAACTTCCCTCAAAGCAAGGAGAAATAGAAGATTAAGTGAAAGACGATGTGGTGACAAGTACATTTTTGTTGTGGTACTTTTGTGTTGTGGGATATGAGAACAATGACGAGTAATTCTTTTTGAGGGCAAACAATTTTAATGGCAACTAAGTATTAATGAAAAAAAAAAAAAAAGAAAATGGAAACATGTTTAATTTTTTTTATCATCATTTTAGCGTTTTTTAATTTTCTTTTTCATTTCTTTGCACTTGAAAATGCCTAACTTCGTAATGTAAATTACTATGGCAGTGCGTTTGGCCAGAGTGTTAAATTAGCTTACGCATTTGCCCTTCTGATTTAACATGTTTATGAATAGACATACATAAATGGAATAAATTTAAGGGCAAATCCAATCAATGGCATCGCATGTAAGTACGTACTTATTAAATGGTGAAAATTTTCCACAACTAGTACTCATACTATTAGCACAAATAAAATGGAATTGAATGCATTTACATGTAACCGTTTAAGCGTGTGTTATGAGCGCGTAAAAGTGTAAATGCGCATTTCAAGCACCTGAGGGAATTAAGATGAAACTGACGTTAAATGAAGTTTTGACATTGTTTACACGAGTTTGATATGATTAAATTTTTGTTTACCTTACCTAATGAAATATGCTCTTGGGAAATTATCCATGCTTTGTTCTGTATTGTCTGTTTTTTTTTTATGGCGCTTTCACTAGCTCCTTTAAAAATTGAAAGCAAAATTAATTGTAAATAAAAAAGGATGTTACACTATGTCCTTTAAATTAAAAGGTATTTATTAAGTACGGATAATATTAAATATTTATTAAAAACTCAAATCAAATTGTGTCAAAGTGATGACCAACATTTAGAAAATTTTATAATGACTAAATATTGAAAGGCTACTTTATTGAATTGGAGGAACATTATGCGCAATTTTTACCTACTTAATTAAAAAATATCCTCATTTTATCATTTATTCTTTAACTGCATTGCGGAGCATAGGATCAAAATCGCCAAAAGCCTTTGGATTTGCCTCTTCTGCGTTGTACCTGTGGGTTCCAATCTAATGCTTGCCTGCCAATATTAGTATCATTTTTTCGCAGTGTATGGCCGAGCCACCACTATTTTCGCACTCTGGTTTCCCCTGCGTTTAGCTTCTGATGGCAGCGTTTATGTAGATCAACATTAGACATCCAGTTATCTGGCCACCAAGCGCGTAAGATGTGTCTAAGACCTCGGTTTACAAACACCAGGAGCTTCTGGACAACTTCTGACGAGAGACACCATGTTCCACAGGCGTATAGAAGAACAAACTTGAAGTTGGAATTGTAAACATATATTTTTGTTCGCGTGCTAATTTATTTGGAATATATGCATATTTGAAATTATGTGTAAAATATTTAAAACGACTTATCGACTTAAAAAGCTAAATTTTAAGCTGATATCAACATTACCTAACCCCTTAATATTGGATTGTTTAGTATGAAATGATAATTAGGGATATGGTATGTGCGCCCATACTATCGATATACTTTTACCATTTCAGCGGTAGTTTATTTATCCCTCTGCTGTAGAAGCCTGCTTCATGGTAGTCGATGAGCGTAGAAGTGCCTTCCAACAGCTTCTTCGGAATAAAATTTTTCTCCCGCCAGGAAGTTGGCCAAATTCCGACAGAAAAGAATATGTTGGATGACGGAGAGTCTCCAAATCCAATTCTTGTAGCTTTGCCACAGTTATACGTGCAGTATGTGGTCGCGCGTTATCGTGCAACCTGATTGGAGATGATCGGCTGTTTAATCGCAAGATTTCACATCATTTCTTCCAGTTGCATACAGTAGATATTCGCCCTGATTGATTCGCCTGGTGTTTCATGATGCTGTGGTGGATTACACCGCCTCCGGACCAGCAAACAGTCACCAACAGTACCTTCTGGTGGATATTTTATTTCGGGCAGTGTTTCGGTGCTTCATCTCGATGCAACCACGGCGATGAACGCTTACGATTGTTGTAAACGATACATTTCCCATCACACGTAACAATTCAATGGTTCACTTTTGTTACTAGCAAGGAGCGAAAAACTTCGAGGCGATAGCGTTTTTAATCTTCGTTCAATTTGTGTGATAGCCACTTGTCCAGCTTTTACATCTTGCCGATTTGGGCCAAATGGGTTAGTATTGTTTGCTGGGACACCTCAAGCATCAACAATGAATCGTGTGTACTTTGGACCGATTCGATTCGATGGTGGCTTTCAGCACGTCGTTATCCACCTTTGTCCCAGGTCGTCCACGTGGTTCATTGGTTCAGATCGAAGTCACCAGAATGGAACTTTACATACCAACGGGATATTGTCTGCTTTGAAGTGACTTCCTTGCCAAGCACAGCGTTAATATTCCGAGCTGCTTCCATCGCTTTGATTTCTCGGTGGAACTCGTACTTCATCAAAACACGAATTTCGCTATTTTGCATTGTCACACTGAAAGAAGGATATTAGTGCCTTTAAAATACAATCATGCAGCATTAAAGATGAGATTTTTAGAATTGTACAATTCATACTAGGCAACCTAATATGTCACTTTATATTCCAAGAGACGCTATTAAATCCAATAAATGTACAACAATTGCATAGCAGTAAAGTTTAACCACTTAATTGTAGCTTAACATAATGTAATAAAAACAATTTAAGTTTTGGTTAATCTCATACCATGTCAATCGGGAATTAAAATGTCACTGTCAGACTTAGTAATAATGACCACTATGCCAAAAACAACACCACGCTGCAATAATACCAGTTGGGCTGGTGAAACTTTCATGAAAAACTTTTAATCAAATTAAGAAACAAGCATCGCAAAGAAAACTTCATTTTCAAGAGGACATGATAGCAGAGGCTAAATGAAATGAGCAAAAGAAAAACCAAACAAAATTCTGCATTTTTTTTTTTTTTTTTGCAATATATTGCTACAAATAGGATTTAATGGTAAAAACAATCGCATCATTTGTGTGGATAAATGAGTGAGTAAGTGAACGAGTGCATAATGTATTTTACATGGTAAAGGAGCAACCAACTTTCTTCGACAACAATGATAAAGATGACCGAACGTTTTGAACAAATGTCTATGAATTCACAATTAATAGAATTTCTTGTCCAACGCTTGATTAGATTTGAAATAAAGTGCATAGCAGCAACAGCATTACGACTTTCGAAACTACGTACATAAATAGTAACTGCATCATTGTTTCAGAATGAACTTCTACACTTTCGCATATTCATTTCTTTTTTTCGAACATTGAATAAATGAGCACATATTCACTTTATTTGTTTTCGTTTTGTTATGGAGAGAAATTGAATCTAATTTATTGATGCGTATGTGTTCATGCTAGCTAAGCCAATCCCGGTGTCCCGTCTTAAAGTGTTCTTTACTGGATCTGGAATTTTTGAAATAAATCAAAATTAATAAATAATCATGTTTATAAATATTCTTATCGTTATGAGCTTTTACAAGTGATCACAAACATTTTTGACACGAAATAGCGAAAAAATCAATTCTTTGTACAATTGACAGTTCTGTTTTCTATTTGATATTGATACAATTTAGAATATTCTTAGCTGTTGTAGAATTTTCTTTATTAACACATACTATTTTAAACTTCATCCGATCGAAAATTTTTCGAACGAAACCGATGCTTAAGTGTCAAATTGACACTACATTTAGAGAATTTGTTTTCAACCAATAAATATTACCGTTTTGTATTTGTTTTTATAAAATGTAGAATTTATTGAATTTCTTATATTAATAAAGCAATAAAGAATGTTAGTGCGCAGGAAAATAATTGTTCAAAATTCAAAAAACAGTTGAAGTTGAAAATAATGTCAATTTGACACTAAAACCGTACGAAGATTAAACGATTCGCTAATATTCGATGATATTTTTAGCGGCAATACGCTGCTCGCATAAATCTTATGGACTTTAAGAAAATAGTAATGGTTACAAAATGGTCTCTAACTCGCTTCACTCATTATAATCTGTATACAGGTATATTTTATTATGACGTTGCAGCTCTAATGATTGGGAGACAACATTTTGAATACGTTGTGTTTTTAGATCATATTTTAATAAAAAATTCCAATGCAATCGTTAAATAATGAATTTCTTTCATATTATTTTTTATTATTGTACATGCAATATATTCTGAATCAAAGGACGAGCTCAAATTCGCTGATGATTGTAATCCCATTAAGAAGTCATTGGAGATGCTGGTCAGCTGGAATCTTTTTGAATCGATTTAAGTATTATTATGGATCAATTTTATGAATTATGAATCGTCATAAATTATTTAATTTTTTCCCTAAGACTAGCATATTCGCTATAAAGGTTAATGCTCTGTTGGGCCATAACAGTGCTGCGCCGTTCGTTGCAGCTACATTAATATTAAAGTTACCGCCTCCAAACTTGAAGATAAAAAAAGAAATATTTATTAAAAAAAAAACAATAAAATGGATCGTGTTTTTAATACGCTCAGTAGAAAATAGAAGGAGTAAAAAGCGATTACAGAGCGCCTTTTTTGGGATCCAGAAGTCCTTACCTTCTGCATGCCAGCTCTAATTCTTTTTTATATGAAACGAATCACACTTGAATGCATACCATAGAACAGCATTCAGAAGGAATTTTTTACAAACACTCCAGTAATGCCAAAAATTTTTCATTCAATGCAAAATGTGATTTCAATATAAGAATTACAACATGTGTCTGCACCAAAAAAAAATAAAATTCTCCAGATTCGTTCCTGGGTTCGCACATATTATACTACAATGTCCTTGACTAAAGTGATTATAAAAATAATTTTCTCGAAAATATTGTTAAAGATTTTTTGAATTTTTTGTCAAATATATTATTTCCAAAATGAGAAAAAAAAAAGAATACATAAATAATAAAGATATCCCTGGCAGGATTTTAACTCACGATCTGCCGATTCTAAAGTCAACGGTTGTACCATCACTCTAACAATTAATTGACTCGATTGCTATCTATGTTAGATGTGTGCTCAAATCAAATCAATTTGTGTAGCTCATTTCAGTTGGTTTGCATCAAACATTACCTGCTAGCTTCTCGAGAAGGACTTTTGGAAGCATATTGCTTAGCATATAGCGATACTAAAATGTGGATTTCACTTGCTTCAAAACTGTTCTATAATGTCTTATGTTGGCAAGGTATTGTTGCTGGGACAAGTAATTTCACCATAATTTCGATTAAATTTGAAGATATTTTCTTTTAAGTGTGAATTAGCTCCTTTTTCATGCGAATTTTGTCAATTTGATTCAAGTGACCAATTATTTTGTAAAAATGCTTACCTTTATTGTTGAAGTAAGTTTTTTTTGTGTGAAACATAAAAATTATATAGTTTAATTGCTACTCCCTTGATGATGGAATTGCCACTGAATATACCAAATATTACGGGATCAGCAAATGACTCAAAAATTGACATTCCTAATGTACAGATTATTTAGAAGTGTATTACAACTAATTGCAATAAATTTGAGTATGGTGACTCTTGTAATCTTTAACGATGGTCAATGAATGCTTTTTGATTAAATACATGATATTGTCATTTCGTTGTATTTTGTGTAGTAAATTGAAAGCCGCAAAAATAAAAAAAAAATAAAAACTTGAAACAAGACAAAACCAAAACGCATTTATGTAACTACTAAACCCAACTGATGGAGATACAACTGAAGTGCAAAATAGAACATAGAACATTATTTCCCCGGAGAAATAGAAAATATTCAAATTGTATACATATTTGCCCATGTTTTGGAATTCATCATGCGATGATTGTTCACATGGATGAAATAGCATATTTGATGTTCGGAAATTTGTGTTGATGTGCATTATTTTTTACGTAAAGTAACTTAATTTCTGTGCACTGTGTACTCAAGCCATTTTAACTAGTTTCTCAATATGTCGATTTCTGACCATCTCTACACATTTTTGGGCCACAACTTTTCCGTTTGTTTGTGGCATGGTCAAACAACAACAACAATGCTTCTTTGTATCAATAATTGACTTCCGTAGGATATTGTAAAATTTTTCCAATTGGAAAAAATATACATACATACTAGGTACATATGAGATTTACTTCACTTTATCCAAAGAGGATAAAATGCTTATGTTCTCGAATATTAGGCACATGAATGAAGTTGTTCGATTTTGGCCGATGGTCGATAGATAAACATGTATGTAAGTATGTAACTGTGCAAAAGCATAAGCATGTTGTTAGACAACGCTTGGGACATTCAAATATTTTGAATGTACGAGGCGGTCCCAGAACTACCCGACCTTACATATAGATGGCGGCAACAGTTTAAAAAAAATTACTTCGGTGAAATGTGGCAACCTTATAAAACATAAGGTTTTAAGTTTCAAGGCGCCACGTTGTTTAGATTTTTTTTTTTTGTTTTGGAGTCATCGAAAGTTAGCGACCTCAGTGAATTTGTAAATTTGGAAAAAATTGGTCACCTTTATGTAATTCAATACTTTCATTTGAAAGGTCTCAGTCCCATGAATATTAATGATGAATTAAATTCTGCTCTGGGTGGCAGAGTTTAAACGAGGTCGTACGAGCTGCCAAAACGAACACCGTAATGGCCGACCAATTGAGGTGACCACGCCAGAAATTGTTGAGAAAATCCACAAAATGGTATTGGATGATCGCCGGCTGAAGGTGCGTGAGCTAGTTCAGGCATTTCAAAAAGTGCTATACATCGTATATTGACCGAAAATTTGGAGATGAAAATGCTCTGTGCAAGATGGGTGCCGCGTTTGCTCATAATAGAACAAAAACAACGTCGTGAAGATGTTTCTATAGAGTGTTTGGCGATGTTTCACAATAATAAAGCCGAGTTTTTGCGTCGATTCGTACCAATGGATGAGAAATGGGTCGACCACTTCACACCTGAGACAAAGGAGCAGTCAAAACAGTGGACTGAAAGGAGAGAATCGTGTCCAAAGAAGGCGAAGACAATTCCATCTGCAGGCAAGATTATGGCGTCTGGGATAATTTTTATTGATTATCTTCAAAAAGGAAAAACAATCAACGGCGAGTATTATTATGCTAATTTATTGCAGCATTTAAGTGATGGAATTAAAGAAAAAAGGCCGCATTTGGCGAAAAAAAAAGTGTTGTTTCATCAAGACAATGCGCCAGTTCACACATCCCCAATTGCGATGGCCAAAATCAATGAGTTAAAGCTAGAATTGTTTCAGTACGCATCTTATTCGCTAGATTTAGCTCCTTTGGATTATTTTCTATTTCCAAATTGAAAAAAATGGGTTGGTGGTAGAAGATTTGCAAACAATGAAGAGGTGAAGTCTGCGCTAGCTATTTTAATGAGCTAGACAGTTTATACTAGAAACAGGGTATCGAAGCTATAGAATATCGCTGGGAAAAGTGTATATAGCTAAAAAGAGATTATGTTGAGAAATAAAGAAAATTTTTTTCAAAATTTGATGTTTTCTTTGTTAGGTCGGGTAGTTCTGGGACCACCCTCGTACAATATGGGTTTTTTTAGGTGCGCGTGTGAACAAGCATACATATGTACTTACGTAGGGCTCTTATTTATTTCACTTGGCTTGTGTGGGTTAGCAAAGTTAGTTTTTGTTTTGTTTTAAATGTATTTTTTTTTTTTTTGGAATTTGTTTGCATTGATTGAGTCCCTTTGGTCTGCGGTTGCATATTCTACTTTGTCGCAAGACAAGTGCGTGGAATCTCTGTGTAGGGGAACTGTGCTATGTCCGTCTTGTTAAAAGGGCAGTTTGTTTTTGTTGTTTTTCACACACACACACACACAAGCGCACACCTGTACGCATAAATATGCATCTACCTATAGATGTAGAATAACTTGAATTGATTTATTGTTGTGTGATTTGACTTGTATGCTTGTTATACGAGTACTGAACATACATAACATAGTTACTTAGTGTGTGTGTGTGTGTGTTTGTGTGTGTTTTGAGAGTTGTTAGGGCACAGTTGCTGCTAAGTTACTGAACGACTTTTCATCATACTGTTTAATCTTGTCATGATGTATGCATAGATCTTTGAAATATTTGTGTATTTGATTTTGGCCAACTTCATACTCTCCACAAAATCGGCTCAAGCATCTCCAAATTGTGTAGATAATTGCGTTTACTTACACATTTTAGTATTCATACATCCGGACTGAAGTAAGGCACTTAGGTACATGTGTCTGTCCTTTCTTTCCTACGACTATTGCCAAGAACTGCCAAAAGTTTTGCTCAATACATACTACTTAAATGCATGTACATATAAGTACCATATGTACATATTATGTATGTATCTGTGTGTGTGTGTGTGTATATGTAGCAAAACCGCATTTGTTTGTACAAATGCATATATTACAAACGAGATGTTTCGATGGTGCGGATGTGCTAATATTGGCAAAACCGAAACTTAATTGCATGCAGTATTCTGTTGACTCTCTCCCTGAGCTCTTGTGCTGCTACATATTTACTCTAGCAGTCGTCAGCAAATCTCAGTCATATTCCCATATGTTTTGAAATCCTTCGATCTACACAAACACATACATATGTAGGTATTGTATTTATCGAATACAGCTAGAATGTTTGATTTTCTATCTATTGTATTGTATATGAGCACATCTTCGTGGCATTTGAAAGTCCATATGTGTTTGTGCAGTGCAAATGTTTATTCATTGCACTGGTAGAAATCTTTATGTACAATATGTTATTGTTGTTCGTATAAATATTTGTTAAATTTTACTAATTGCGGAATGTGTTATGCTACATCGATAATCTGCATAAATATGAATGATTTTTGTCATAAATAAAAAAAAAAAAAAACAAACACTTTTTATTTGTGATGTGGATTTGTTCTGATGATTGAAAAGAAAAGACTTTTTGATTGAATGCTTCAAATATTTAGGTAAACATATAGACATAAGTTCATAATCACATAATGTAATGTAATATAGATTTGATGGTTCATTTAAAAAGATTTCGTTAACATTTTTTCTACTCTCGCAATGAACAATGAACATAATAGCACACTAACCACACAACATAGTATTGAGAATGTCCAACTACTTACTCACTTAAGTTGGTATTACGACCGTAAATCGACTGAGGTTAAATTGAGCATGCTTCACAATCTATTTTTCTTCTTCAATAGCTGGCGACAGTTCAAAATTTTAAGCGCTTCCTGTTGCTCCAATATTTTTACTTTCCACTGGATGTTGGGTTTTCCTCTTTTGCGTCGTCCACTAACGGAATCCGTATATATATCACTCTCATAGCTGGAAGACACCATTTGTTCGTTTTGACCTAGTCAGCACTGAATTGTGAGGCGCTTTATTATAACGCAATCGCCATATAGCTCATACGGCTCATGATTATACTCGTCATACTCACTACTAACGCAAATAGAGACTTTTCTCTCAAAAACTCCAAACATTCTCTTATATAAGGTGGAAATTCTCCAGGCTTCAGCACCATATGTAAAGACAAGTATGATGTATGACTTATAGAGTGTAGTTTTCGTTATTCATGAGAGGGATTGACTTTTAAATTGCTTACACAGCCCTAAGTATCTTCTGTTTGCAAGAGATTCTTCGCAATATTTTCAGACTGACGTCATTACTGATGTTAGTGCTGCTTCCAAAATAGACAAGTCCTTTAATATTTCAAAAGTGTAGTTGTCAACAGTGATGTGCTGTCCAAGACGCCGTGACACTTTGTTTGTTAACATTAGGTACATTAGGTACATTACCTTTTTCAACGTAAGAACCATTCTACACGATTCTTTTTCCAAATCTGAGGATGCTGCATCGCGAGACAAAGAGGCTCTGAGATTTCTGCTCAAAGAATTAAATTTCTCAGTATCATTCCTGTCTCTACTCCTCTCTATCTCCTTACATTCGCGTCTTTTATAGCTCTCTCTTCTTGCGCCTGAGAAGACGTCTCTCCGCACTCCTTCCTTCTCTGTGCCGTTTCAATGCATGAAATATTAAAAACATGGCATTAACAATGAACAACCTAAGAGTTCTATGTGGGTTTCTAACAAGACATTTGTAAACTGAAGCAATATTAAAAAGAAATTGGAATTATATCTAATACTACTATAGTCGCAAAAAGTACGACTCGCCCAGGATGTATCCGCATGTCTTATGAAGAGACCAATTGTACCTTTTAATACCCGAACGGAGATAAATGTAGATTAATCGCACGGTTAGAACATTGTCATTCAATGCATTATAATTAGATTTTCATTTCAATTATTTTACAATTTACCCATTTTTGCTCTTCGCCGCTGTTCGAAATAAAATAATTTATTTTCATTAATTTTTTATTTATTTGGCTTTTTCACGGGTACAGAGTACAGATCAAACAATTTATTTTCATTTAGAGCATTATAATTCTCGATTTATGTATTTCAAATTTAAATGTACAAAGTTTCGCGAAAGTCACCAATAAGAGTGGACGTGTTTCTTTCGATTTTTAGAAAAAAAAAAAAAAAAAAAAAAAACAAATAAAATAATATAATTTGCAAACATTTTGATTATAATATGAGTGTTCAACGCTCTCCTCTCCGGCAACGGCAATCGCCTGTTAATGTGTGTGTAAACAATAATTTGCAATCACCCGCGCAAACCCCCCCGATAAGTGCATTATCAAATAAAACAGTTGATACACACTGCACAAGTGAAAGTAACAGTGCAAATCTTTTGCCTGCACATATTAAAAATTCATCAAATTTTGCAACAACAATAAATACAGACAAAAAAAATAATTTGTTCTATCGTGATATACTATCTCCCTCTATACCGTGGAGTGTACAATGTGCTTCTCCTGCTGTAACACCAACAGCTACAACATCAAAGCAATCAAATAACGGCACTTCTACTGAAGTGCATGACCCAGTAGTTAAAGCAACTAGTGCGATGACTAATAAAGAACCAGTTGCTGTTCAAACTGGTATTGATCGCTACATTACTGTAGTAAAGCGAAAGAGAAGTCCGCAAAATTCAAAACAAATGAATTCAACAAAAATTCAAAAACAGAACACTGTCCCTATTAGTTCGGAAAATAGATACGCTCTGCTTTCAGGTGATGAAAGTGACGAAAATATTATCTCCAAGAAAAATTTCAAACCCCCACCCATTTTCTTGAGAGAACGCAACTCAGATAAGTTGATTTCTAGAATTACAAGTCTTATAGGACCAAAGAATTTCCATGTTGTTCCTATTCGCAAAGGCCAAATTGAGGAAACAAAAGTGCAAATCTACAGCGAAACTCATTATCGCAAAGTAATAGCGGAATTTGATGCTGTAAAAAAGAATTACTACACATATCAGCTAAAAAGTAGTAAGGGCTTAACCGTTGTACTCAAAGGCGTCGAACCCAACGTTGATATTAACGAAATCAAACTTGCCCTTCAGGAAGAAGGGTTTCAAGCCAAAACAGTGTTCAACATTCTCAACAAGAGCAATATACCTCAACCGTTATATCGTATTGAGCTTCAGCCTGAAACAAAACCCCTAAAAAAAGGTGAAGTACACCCCATATATAAAATTCGATATTTATTGCATCGCAAAATCACAATCGAAGAACCCCATAAGAGAACTGGACCTCCTCAGTGCAGCAACTGCCAAGAATATGGACATACTAAGACATATTGTACCCTGCCAGCTGTTTGTGTGATTTGTGGAGATCTCCATAAATCAAACATATGCCCAAAATCTAAAGGCGATGCTAGCATAAAAAAATGCAGCAATTGTGGAGGTAATCACACCGCAAATTATAGAGGTTGCCCAGTATATACAACCCTAAAGCTAAATTTCTCCGCTAGCAATCAACCTCTAAAACCAGTTGAGCAAACTCAGATAGCCAACTCAAGTAAGAGACAAAATATTGATGCAACACAATTCTTCTCTGCAATCCCAAACAAGAATCAAACCAATTCATACGCTAGCGTGTTAAAACAAAACCCACACCAACAAAGCAATGTAAATAATGAGCAGAAACACTCACTGCCCACCCAACAGCCAAGTACCCTTGAACATTTGCTTCAAACATTGATTCAGAATATGAACCAATTCATGAACTCAATGCAAACAATGATGCAAGAAATGATGAAAAATCAATCGATGTTACTCCAAACATTGCTATCCAGACCATGAGTTGTCTCAAGATATGCCACTGGAACGCCAACGGCTTAAGCCAGCACCGTTTGGAGCTAATTCAATTCCTTGAATCCAGCCAAATCGACATAATGATGATATCTGAGACCCATTTCACTGACAAAAATTGCTACCAAATACCATATTACAAACTGTACACCACAAATCATCCGCATGGTAAGGCACGTGGAGGAACTGCCATATTGATAAAAAGCAGAATAAAACATCATGTTCTCGAAGATTTTAGTAGCGTCTACTTGCAAGCAACATCTATATGTCTGGAAGAATACATCTCTAACCTAGTAATATCTGCGATATACTGTCCCCCAAGATACAGTATTACCGAACAGCAATATAAAGAATTTTTCTCAACTCTTGGTAGCAAATTCTTGGTTGCTGGCGATTTCAACGCCAAACACACTCACTGGGGCTCCCGATTAATAACTCCAAAAGGCAAAAGACTATGTTCAATCATCACTAACCACGGCTACGATGTTATTTCAAATGGTCAACCGACATATTGGCCGACGGACAAGAGGAAAATACCCGATCTCATAGACTTTGGAGTCGCCAAAGGTTTGCAGATGGAAAATATCTCCACAGAGTGTAATTATGATCTATCATCTGACCACTCACCCACGGTAATATCTATAAAATCACCAAGCCCCCAAAGCAATTGCGTTAGAAAGAAAATAGACTGGTTAAAATTCAAGAAATATATAAATTCCCATCTTCCTCTGAGTACTGTATTAAGAAATGGACACGATGTAGACTCAGCACTCGAAAAATTCAACCAGCTGCTCTCATTAGCTCTCAGCTCAGCCACCTGCACAAAGGTATGCAAGCAATCAAACTATAGCCCATACACACCAGCCGATATTGAATTGCTAGTAAGACAGAAAAGAAGACTCCGAAGACAATGGCAAGAATTCAGATCACCGAATCTGAATACACAGCTACAGCACTGCACTCGAAAGTTAAAGCAAGCCTTAAAAAATAAAAACAACAAAGAGTTAGAAGAGCACATAGCGAAATTAACACCTGGTGAAGCGTCAGACTACTCTTTGTGGAAATCAGCAAAAAAATCAAATCGGCCAATTCTCACTGATTCCCCCATCCGTTTGAGTGACGGTAATTGGGCTAGAAGCAACTGTGAGAAGGGTTTGGCTTTTGCAAACCACCTAAAAAGTGTGTTTACACCCAATCCACCCTCTTCACAGTCCTCATTACCAATATTAACCTCTCAACCTTGCTCAATAACGCTCAAAATTAAAAAAAAGGACATATTCAAAGCAATTTATAAAGATTTAAACCCAAAAAAATCACCTGGTCCAGATAAAATTACCGGTAAAATGATAAAAGAGCTACCTCCGGCTTCAGTAATTCATCTGATGCACATTTTCAATGCTATCCTTCGTATTAAACACTATCCCAAATGCTGGAAAACTTCAAAAATTATTATGATAGCAAAACCAGGAAAAGACCCTACAAAAGTTGCATCGTACAGACCTATCAGCCTCCTGCCTCTACTTTCTAAAGTATTCGAAAAGCTACTTGTCATGAATATAACTCCATTTATTAATCTCAACCAACTGATTCCTCAACATCAGTTTGGATTTAGAAAACAGCACGGCACAATAGAACAAGTCCACCGCATTGTAACTCTGATAAGGAACACTTTTGAAGAAAAAAAGTATTGCTCAGCTGTCTTTCTTGATATCACTCAAGCTTTCGATAAAGTATGGCACGATGGCCTTATTTACAAACTCAAACTATTACTGCCTGCAAATGTCTCCTCATTGCTTAGTAGCTACCTCACGAAAAGACAATTTCTCGTACATCACAAGGATTACACAACAAATCCATTGGATATTCACGCTGGCGTTCCTCAAGGAAGCGTTTTGGGTCCCTTACTGTATCTCTTATACACTTCAGATATGCCCAACAATAACTATACATTCATATCGACCTTTGCTGATGATACGGCAATATTGTGCTCTCGCTCTAACCCCATAGAAGCTACTAAACTCCTGCAGACTCACGTCGATTCTCTCGAAATCTGGCTAGCAAAATGGCGTATAAAAGTCAATGAATCAAAGAGCGTACATGTAACCTTCACGCTAAGGCTAGATACATGTCCCCCACTTAAAATTAATGGCCAATCAGTTCCACAATGTTCCTCAACAAAGTACTTGGGTATTCACCTCGACAGAAGGCTGACATGGAAATATCACATAGAGGCAAAGAAAACTCAGATCAAGCTTAAAATGAATCAGTTATGGTGGCTGTTACACAAACGATCAAAGTTGAATCTTGAATACAAAGTGCTATTATATAAAGCAATCCTGAAACCAATCTGGACTTATGGTATTCAGTTTTGGGGCACCGCATCTCCCTCTAATATCGAAAAATTGCAGCGAATACAATCCAAGTGTCTGCGAATTATTGTAAACGCGCCTTGGTATATGAGGAACGTTAACATCCATCGAGATTTAAATGTATCCACAATTTCTGAGGAAGTTGCAATGTCCTGCAGAAGCTACATTCAAAAATTACACAGTCATCCGAATCCCCTTGCTAGGCAATTGTTGCTGAGCAAGGGGCATCGTCGATTAAAAAGAAAAGACACACTGAATATGCTGTAAAATTGCTACATCTCGCGACTCACCAAATTGTGATGGAACGTAGGGGATATCACATAGTTTTATTTAGTTTGTAAGATTTTAATACTTATTGTTAGTTTCTTGTATAAGAAAGATTCAATAAAAAAAAATAAGCTAAAAAAAAAAAAAAAAAAAAAAAAAAAAAAAAAAAAAAAATGTACAAATAAAATTTTATTATTTTCTCTTCTCAGTTTCGAACCGTCGCTCTACCAGCTACGATAACCTGCAACATATTATTGTTGAATTAAAACCGAATAACTTGAAAGTATAGAAAATATCGAAATTAATTAATTTAAAAATTGATCGCGAAAGATTAATCCCGAACTACTCTCTTTAGAGATTAGTAGTACAATTTTTTGCATGGGAGAGAGAGTAATCCTCAGAACATATTTGGGGATAATCGTCAGTTTAATCGCGTACTTGAAATTGTTATTTTAGTCTATGCCAAATATCTGAGAGTGGGATGAAAGCATATATTAGGTTAGCAAATTTTGATAGTTTTAATTATTTTTTGTATAAATATCGACAAAAAAATTGTATGCAACAGTTTATATTAAAGTTTAGTAACTTACTCCTTCGCAACAGCGAAATTGATTGAATATCACTACGAATTACTGCCTTATTCACCATATTCTCCAGATTTAGCCTCTAGGACTACTTCCTATTTCCAAACACGAAAAATGGCTCAAGGAACTACCATGAACTTATCAGCTCGCCCTTATATAATAATTTCTTTAGTAGTAATGTCAACAATTAAATAAAAAAGCAGTGGTCAGTATAGTTTTGCTACACCATTTCCAAAACATTTGACATACTCACCTTTTTGTGTACACACTACATACTCACCTTTTTGTGCACACCCCAGTATTACATGAGTATGTATGTACATGAATTGCTGATAAACATATATTTGGGCAGAAAAAGACATTGAGATGAATGCATATTCGCCTAATTTCTTGTTGTTAGTATTTCAAAATATCAGAGTTTCGAAATGCAAATTATGTACATTTTTAAACTCATGTTGCTTTCATTAATGGGGATTTAATGTGTCACTCTCAAATTACATGTATATAAAGTAGTATGAATGTTGACAACATTCGACAATGTTTATAAACATGTAACATAATAATATTACACCACGATAGCCGCGATAAATACTTTTAAATTTGTTAATAAAGGTTTATAGTTTTAAAATGCCAATTTATTGAGAACATAGAACTTTTATACATATTTACTTATTCTCTTTTGAATATATATTCAATTAAATCTTTATGAATATAATTCTACACTACTTAATAACAACGTTTAAGTATACCGGCTGTCATTTATGACAAACAAGAATCTTAATAAGTATCTCTAATGTAGTTAATAGTTGGATTACAAGTCGCACCATATTGCAGTTAAATAAATATCAACATCTTCAAAGGAAAACTGTACTTTTTCATATTATGCGCGATAGGTGTCATTCTAATTACATATACTATAAGTATCTTGAAGGTCAAAGTTCACAAATAGTAGTAATTTAATATTTGCTACAAACATGGTAATAAAGCCTAAGTCTTCCATCTGCGGCTATGGATTATATTATATTGTCGCGCTGTTGTCAGATTATGAAATTCTAAAATTTTGCATTTTCTTTTTGTTTGTTAATTAACATTTGTTGTGAATATATTGTATTAAAAATATGACAAGTGGTTTGTAGATGAATATAAAATATTTACTTGCTTGAGAAAAATGATGCAGTCGCAATTTAAAATTAGGTAAGTACTTGAAAAAGCTATCTCCATTAGTAGTATTCCGCATAATGGAATGGTGAGTAATCATCCATGATTGCACAATGTACTATGTAAACATAAACATCGAATCGAAGGCACTAGAATATGCAATATCCAAAGGATGATATTATTCAAATGCATCGCAATCCTTTTATGAAATAATTTGCGAAAATTCCATTAAGATGGCGGCTACATCCATCTGCAAAGATACATGGGTGCATACATACATATTCATGTACTTAGATGGGCATATGATGTATGTAGGCTTAAAAAACCATCGTCGAAATTATTCTGACATTTTGTTTACGCACAACACTCAACTTTGTACTCATATGAATGTACTATAAAGAATGTATACAACCTCATATATCTCATGTTTGAAAAGAAATCGCAAATTCATTGTAAAGTAAACGATTTGCAAAACCATTTCAGATAAGCTGAGTGTTTCGAAAGTTTCCGGAATGTAGTAGTGTCTTCTATTTACATATAAATTAATTTTAAAGTCCTTCAGAAACATTTTGTCACTAAGGTGTCCATCATCAAAATGTAATTCGAGAAACTAGTAGATATCATAATTTTATTCAGTACTTTGTCACTTAATTTCGCGGTCATCCGTCAACTCGTGGGAAACAAGTACAGTGTTACGATATCCCAAAGTTAGGTTAGGTGGCTGGCCTCTCTCTGAGAGGACACATTTAGGCAAGAAAGGCCCGAGCTTCTTTTCCAATACTCTTGTGAGTGTTAAATTTAGACAGCATTAGAAGGGACCTACTTATATTAGTCGGTTCCGAATGGCAGAACCCATGTGACATCATTTTAACTTAGTTTTGTCACAGAGCTCTTTTAAGAAACATTTTTGGCAAATCGTTACTGCCGGAAAAATTGCCAATTCTTGCCGACAGGTGGGTACAGTTCGAAATACAAATCTTTTCGATATTCAATTTTGTTATGGTTCAGCCGGGAATTGATCCCACGACCCATAGTTCAGAAGTCCAACGGACTATCCACTGATCTACAGCACCCCACTGCGATATCCCAAAGTCTTGCTTAAAATTCAGAATATAATATAGTACAGAAAATAAGCCTAGTCCTCCAGCAGCATTCCTACTGAAATGTCAAAAAGTTTCGCAATTACTCGATTCTTGTCCTGCAATATTTTTTTCGCCGCTTTGAAACTGATGAAACCAATCGCGTTGTCTTGTGGACCGGTCAAACGGTCATCACTATACATTTTTGTAATCAGTATTTTAATTATTCAGACTATTCAATGCACTGAGACCTAAAAGATCTTTTGTGCGCATATTGCCCAACTACAAACAATTCTAGACTATTTATAATTCTTATAATTGCTGTGGGCTTGATTTTACCTATGTGGTTTGGAGTCAAGATTCCATTACCGTTGGGTATAGAATTGCATAGAATATGTTCTGATGTTTCCTGCTCCACATGAGAGAGTCGACAGGTATCGTTTTCTATCACACCTATTTTCTTCATATGGTCTACAGTGCCCAGTGAGCAGCTCTGTGTATAGTTTTATGTCATTTCTGCTGAGGTTATGGACAGCGTCCACCTTAACATGTGCGGGATCAATAAGTCCCTTCGACTGCCGCATGCCCGTTTGGGCTCTCCAGTAGTCGAGAATCAAATTGTTTATGAAACTGTTTGTAACCGCAGAAGGGTCCTGTTCCAATGAAAGGTGCGCTTGCGCCCTCCTTTGCAAGACAGTCGACCATTTCGTTTCCCCCACATGAGAGTGACAAGATTCTTTGCTGCCAGGGCATTGAGAAATGTAAAAAATTCCCAAACCAGCCTCGATTGAAACGAGAATTTTGCCAGGGACTATAGAGCCATTTGGCCGCCCGAGAGGATACATGTTTTGGTACCACGAATGCCACTACATATGCATTCTCTCACATATACCTCTAAGGCATTGACCTCCGCCTGAAAGATGGAAGTTGTTTTTCCCATTGAGATTGCTTTCCGAAAACGTGGTCCAAAAATTCCAGCCCCCGCACAGCCATCTTCTATTTTAGATCCATCAGTGTACCACGCCACTGTGAGTACCTTTTTGGGATCATATCGCTACTCCTCCAAGCCGAACGGTCGTGCTTGGAGAAGACTAGCTTTCTATCCATCTTGTCGATGACCACAAGACCTGGAGAGCCCCAAACGGTGTCCAGCATCATTAATCAGTAATCAGTATAAAACAGAACTTAGTGAGGGATCGTTGCCCAAATTTCTTGTACTTTGTTAATGGACTACCATTTCTAAAATGTTAAAATGTTCTTGAAAGTGTAAGCTTTAAAAATTCTTTTATATTGAGAGCCTGTGCGGAATGTTTTGAAGCGCACACATGCACAGCCTATTGGATCTTAGTTTTCAATGTTGCGTTATACATTAAAATCCGATAAAAATTTCAAAAATTCATCTATTCTACTTTCAGCCAATATTTGGTTTCAACTTGCCACTTTGATGGCAAGTCTTTTAAGTAATAACGACTTGGGTTTTATTTTTACGCATTTCAATAGATGAAATGCATTGCCCTAAAAGTTAAAACAAAAATACAGGCCAAAAAATCCATACAGCAATGCTATCATGTTCTTTCCAAAATATTGTATTAAAACTGATGGCTTTTGGGTGGTTGCATCTACCACTGATGTATAACTAGTAAGTAGAATATGAATGTTGCACTCGTTGGTGTACACAAATATATTAATGAAGAATGGAGCATTTTTAATCTGAATGTAAGTAGTACATATGCTCCATAGAAAACTAAAAACTTTCATTCAGCTGTGTACGTATTTGCATTTGCTAAAAGTGCATTAGCTGAAGAATTTTGTAGTACTTTCGTACGTAAACAATCAAGCATCTAATTGGATTTTAAAGTAATGAAAATAATGCCATTTAAATATTGCACTCTCAGAAAGAGTCTACTTAATTTATTTTCTGTAGTGTGTTTATCAAATAATGACAGAGTGAAAGGCAAGTAAGTGAACAGCTTTAAGAGTAAAAATGCATGCGCTTGCACATATGATCTTCATTAAAACTTCATTGTAATTTCATTTAGAGTTGATGAAAATGTTGTATTACGCTCTTCAGGAAGAAACTAATACAATGGCGATGAGTGTAAAACATAACAATAGATGGAAACGAAAATGTTTAGATAGTATTGTTTGCGCGCAACAAAAAAGGATATAATAAAATATCAAAAGGACAATAATCATGTCTTGTAAGATCTCCATTGTTGTGTTTTCCATTAAATGTCAAATATTTTTTAATAGCGCGTTGCATTCATTCATACATTATAATGGCATGCGTGTGCGCGTGATGTAGAACATATTATAATTCACACTTGAAGGATTTTCTCTACATACTTGGTTAAAAAGAAATTAAATTCATTGTAATTTTGAAGCATGCGAGATAACGTAAATATGTAATTCTCTGTTTTTTTTTTTTTTTTCTATTTCCTTAATGCAATATTATTGTATTTCGTTGTATCCTAACTGCCACGTTGCAAATAGACAATAAACGCTCTTCAAAAATGCTTATTGACAATTATAGTGGAACGTGTGAGAATTGGAAATCTTAAACATCTCATACATAGTAACTATACAAGTATGTAGGCATATGTTGCATTCAAGGTTTGCCATTTCCTTCCTTCCTTTCGTGATTGCCGTCGTCATTGTAATAAATATAACTTTCTTCATCCCTCAAATATATGCTTTTTTTTTTTGCTTTATCAGAATTGGCAAATTTTAGTTGAATTTTTTTCACACGCCACATTCCCAATATTCAATTGATATGTATGTATACATGTATATTCATAAGAATCGAAATGTATCAAGAGAACACTGTTAAGTTAATGCATTGCAAGCAACATGTACGTGCATATATACATTTGTACATGTGTCTATACATCTAGACAACACCCAATTCTATATACATATGTTTATGCGCATATATTGTATATACATTTGTGGTTGCATTTTATCGGAAGCAAAAAGCACAAACCACTCAAGTGTTAAGTGTCAAATGCACATAGATCGTATTTGTCGCGGTGCAGACATATGGATGTTCACAGTTATCGCAAGCGTGGACACTGCATTTGCACTTATTTATGTATGTATGTATGTATGTATGTATGATATGTGCAAAATGTGATTTTTACTTACATTTATTTAAGTGGAGAAAACACTTACATTGCAATTTTTGTGGTGTCAACAACATTTTACCCTCGATTAGTTAACGACTAACATTTTCATATGAATAAATCATAGAAATTTATTCAAAGGACAATAAGGACAAAGAATCAGAGTAAGTAATAGAGGTAAAATATAATCGAAATATATATGTTATATGTGTATGATGAATCGTACATATATGTAAATATGTATGCATGAGTAATGTTGGGATGGATTTGATAATTTTATATTATGTATGATAGTTGTATTAATAAATTTCAAATCATTTGAGAATAACCAATGAAATTTCGGAAAAATTTGTGTCTTTTTAAGCTGTTCTTAAATAACTAAACTAGCTAAATGACTTCGTTTTATGCTTCGGTTTTGGAAATATCATTGCAGTGTAATCACATTTTTAAATAATGTATAGAGTCATACTTGCACAACATAGGCCTGTATCGATCTTCAAACTGCTTGGACAAGTTTCCAATATCATTTTAATAAGAATGGAAATTTTGGAGAAAACTCTCCCAAAAACACTTAATGCTAACTTTCGCTGAATTATTTCTTGCCTCTAAATGTTTCCCAAATTAAATTTTCGACATGAAAATAACGCCTAGATATCATTAGCCGAACACCTGACCTGAACACCATTATTTAATTCGGTTTATTTCTGTATTCCGTTCTTAGCAGTACTTTCGATGCGATCGATCATGGTCTACATTACACAGGGATTATCCACTAAAGTACAATATCGTCCACATAAAGGAACAATCGAATAATCATACCCTCAGTCGTTCTTTTTCTTCTGCCGGAGATGCGGAGAGAGCAGCCATAGAGAAACTCTTTGGAGAGAGGATGACACCCGACAACATGTGGGCCATATGCTACAATCGAGGTGGTGTGGTCACAGAATAAGGCGTGGTCACCGGCAGCCCTTCAAAAGCTTAGAATGAAGGAGCGCCAGCGAAGAATTACAACCGCAGAAACGGTGAGTAGTACTGTTTAATGTGAATAGCCTTAATGGCTAAGCTAGGCACTGCGATGTAATGCTGAACGGCGGTTCAGCAGGAATGATAACTAGCTATAAAAATCGAAATTAAGGGTTTAGTACGTAGGCGTACTGTTTCGCGAGTCCAACATAGTAAGATAGTACTGACTGGGCATGGTACCGAATGAGGTGTACCTTTACCGGGCAGTATGAATCGTACATACCGTAGAAGATTACGGTATCTTGTGAAGATTCACCCTCCGAATAATTAGTCCTCAGTCGTTAGTCAACCTTTCAAGTACCTATGTCGGCCATTAAGATATAATGTGAACTCTCAAGGCGATAGCAAACATCTGTGCTTCACTCATGTGCATATTTCATAAATAAATTGAGACTTCTTGTCCAGTTCACAAATTCGTGACTTTGCTTACTGAACCCGGTGTGCCTGCGAAGTTCATTCGTTTTCGCAGAACGACACTATATCTCCCGTTGTGCAGTGAAAATTGGAAAGGACCTCTCCTTGCCGTTTAATGTCGAACGAGGTTTCACACAAGGGGTGTGATATTGAAATAATCGAGCGAGCGAGCAGTCAATGCAGCATTCTCAGAGTTGCAAAGAGAGTCGCCTCGAATGGATCTTACGGTGAACGAAGGCAAGACGAAGTACCTAGTGTCAATAAACAAAGCTTTACTGTTAATAACTTCGTTTTTGAAGTAGTGAAGAACTTTGTCTATCTTGGAACCAGCATTACACCAGTAATGATGTCAGTCTGAAAATATTGCAAAGGAACATTCTTGCAAATAGATGCTACTTTGGGCTATGTAAGCGATTGCGAAGTCGAGCCCTCTCTCGAGAAATGAAAACCACACTCTATAAGTCTTTCATTATGGCTGTCCTTACATATGGCACCGAAGCTTGGACAATTCCCACCTCAGATAAGAGAATGTTCGCAGTTTTCGAGAGAAAAGCACTACGCAAGACCTTTGGACCTATTTGCATTGGCGGTGAGTATCGAATAAGGTACAACCATGAGCTGTATGAGCTGTATGCCGACACCGTGCATCAAAAACCAGTGACTGTGCTGGCTAGGTCATGTCGAGCGAGTGGAAGAAAGCGCTTCAGTTAAGATGGTGCGGAAGAAGCAGATCTATGCTTCGATGAAAAGATCATGTACTGGAGAACTTGACTAAGCTTGGAATCTTTTTAACTGGTACCAGCTAGAGAAGGAAAGAGATAGTTGACGAAGCATACTATCAGTCACCTTCTGATATGGAGGTCGTGGGTTTAATCCCCGGCTGAAGCACAACAAAAATTTACTATCGAAAAGATTTTTCTTTCGAACGGCACCCACCTGCCGGCAAGAATTTGAATTTTTTCGGCAGCAACAATTTGCTAAAAGAGCTAAGAGAGCTAAGAGAGGAACCGGCTAATTAAAGTAGGTCCTTTCTAATGCTGTTCAAATTTAACACGCAGTAACAGTATTGGAAGAGAAGCTCGGTGGTATCACAATGGGCATTTCTGGCCTAAGTGTGTCCTCTCAGAGAGAGGGCAGCCACATAACCTTACCTAAGTATTAGTCAACATGTACGAGTATTTTTACAATTTAAATCATCCATGTATATTTTTCAAAGGTTCAACTGTTTTTCTGATATTTATTTTTTGGGTTCAGTTTAAAAAAAAAAAGTTATTGGTTGGATCGATAGGGAAAGCACTGATAGAAAATGGGTTAACTGAACTAAAGAGTTTTGTTATTTGTGGTTACAAACTGTTAAAAAAAAATAAATATTTTTTCTATTTTCAGTTTACTTCTATAAAGCTAACGAATAGAAAACAACAACAATTAATTGATGCAAGTGGAATAAGCTGTCATATATTGCCACAAGACAATCATTGGCAAAAGCAATTAGAGTAATAATATTAATAGAAATATTATAACTTTAAATGGAGTATGTAGAGCACATGTAGCCAATCTCACATATCCTGCGGTATACTGAACGATGTGCAAGAGTGCAACTAATGTAATTTTCATAAACTGTGTGTCGTGCTGTGTATCACATTCATAAATGTTGCTAAAACATGATATTAAATGAACAATCTTGCAAATGGGTCTGCGGAGTGTGTGAATGTTTGTTAGATGAGTGTTATGTACGTACATATGTATATATACAAATCCATATACCTATACAACATGTTGCTGAGTTGAAAAACATTTAATTCACTCGTATTTGATTACAAGATTACTCGAAGAAACTGAATAAAATCAAAAAAAATAAATTTATTTAATTAACTATATTTTTTTTTTAGATTCACATATACCCACTCTTACTAATAATACACTATGTCTTTGGAAGCTGGACAACGAATAAAGTATGAAAAATATGAAATATAGACAAGTTGTGCGAACAACATTTAACATCGGGTTAAAGATGATGTCTGCCTTGCGAGACTTATTTAAATGGCAATTATTTTTATAGTCATTGATATCATATTACATCATGTTGTAAAACTGGAAGTATACTATAAATACTTATAAATGCGTGCAAGAACATAACCGCTGAATACATTTATTATTGAAAAACATTAATGAATGCCTTTAAGCGTAGGCTATGCTATGCGTTGTCATAATATGAGTTATCTTGAACTACCCACCATACCCATAAGTGATGAACCTACTGCAGTAAAGAACAACTGTAAGTGAAATAAAAAATACAATAAATGTCCCCACACAAATAATGTATAAAACGCCCAATAATGCTGACAAAAATTAATTACAGGCTTGAACAGGAATATACACACATATATGTAAGTACAATTCACAAACATGTAAATACTTTTATATAACATATCGTACATTGGGTATAAAATTGTATTTTTAAATATAAATGACAAATTTGGAAACAAAACAACAAATGCTTAGAAATGAATTGAAATGATAAGTGAACACCATCTTAGTATGTCAGAGAACAGAACCGAAATCCAGCTTAAAAATGTTGTATGCACATTAAATAAATTGACAGGATATATGAAATTGCCGAGTAGAGGGATAATCCTTCCACAGAATGACACGACAATTGCAGCAGATTGATATTTGTTGACATTAATATGTTCATTGCTACCTACCTGCCCTCAGGCGGAAAAGTACATGCATTATCGTATATGTAACATACATGATAGCCAGCCATTCTGAATGTCTGTAATCCTGTTGCTACTCTGAAATTGTCTATTGAAGCGCGAACAGTAACCGTACATATTCTGATGCACATGTCAATTGTGAATACATATTGTTGACAATCTTGACAAAGGACTTTTTTTTTTGTATTTCTATTCTTATTTCATTTCTTTTTCTATTGATTTTAAATTACAAATTGTTCATGTATTCATACATTTCTTTTTTTTTTTTGGCTTTGCTTGCAGATGCTATGTAATATACATATAAATAATATAGGGCGGACTTTTAACAATTGGCTTAATACCTCCTATTAATATATCTGAAAAAGTCTTATTGAATATTTTAGCGTTGTACTTACCTACATGATGGATATAATTCCATGCCAAAAATTAGCCACTTTGATGAAGGCAATCTTACGAATTATGACAGTGACAATTTAGTTGAAGGAATTCTTGACAAAGGTTAATGGAGAGTAGTGGTCACAGCATAAATAGTAGAATAAAATTTATAATGCATTTTTCTTTAATACCAAATATAGTAATTATTTATAAAATATTTATGAAAAAAATCAACATCTTCTAAATGAACGACTTTAATGGATTTTGGTGCGATTTTTTCAGTCTTGGCTTATCTTTAATGCAATCAGGTCACTCCATAAGTTCGTGTGTTTTTCTTAGGTGGTTTTAAAACAAATAAAAAAGCAGTTTTCAGTATTTATTAATCAATAATATATTTTCTTGGATTATTTACAATATCTTCCCAACCTTTAAGCAAATTTTTAATTCCCTGCTCAAAAAATTGTTGTCCTTGGACCCAAAATACGCATCGATATCTTTTTTTATAGCTTCTTTTGAGATGTAGTTTTTAGTACTTAAATGGGACTGAAGTCTACGGAAAAGGTGATAATCACAAGGTGCAATATCCGGAGAGTATGATGGATGCGGCATTAGCTCTTATCCGAGCTCGTTCAGCTTGCCTACGGTCTGTCTTGCGATATGCTCTCTTGCGTTGTCGTGGTGAAACAAAACTTTCGTCTACTGTCTAAAGACGGTCGTTTTTTTTTCAAGAACTTCATTCAGTTTGGATAGTTGATGGCAATAATAATCAGCTGATCGTCTGATTTGGTTCCAGTAGATCAAACTAAATGATACCGACCATATCCCACCAACAGGAGGCCATATCTGGGGATTGCTTTTGATGTTTCATTTTTATCTAACCACTAGCGTTTGCGCGCAGGATTATTGTAAAGAACCCATTTTTCGTCCCCACTAACAATACGGTTCCAAAAAACTCTCATTTTCAAGCTGAGAACACACATTCACTCTCTGCTGAAGGTTTGCGACGGAAAGGTTATGCGGAACTCATTTTCACAGCATTGGAATCCATGTGATGAATTTAACCATCTAGCCATCATATCGACTGTCAAACTTGGATCAGCTTCCACGAGTTCCAGCAAGGCGTCGAAGTTAAAGGCCTCAGGACGACGAGAGCGTGGGTCATCCTCAACGTCACAATTACCATTTCGGAAAACCACTTTTGCGCAATCCTTACACTCATCACGGTATTCTCCCCATGAATTGCGTTTATTTCTGCAATAGCAATTGTTGCATTTTTTCCACTTTTACAAAAAAATACAAAATATACCTGTTATACTCGTTCGAAGATCCCATTTTATTTTATAACAATGCGTACTTCTATCCGCGATTAAAATCACTTGTTGAATGCACAATACATCAGAGAAAATAAAAACAGTTCTGTTATCTCCCAGGAATCATTTTGGGTACGCAGTTTTTGAAGCTAAGCGTGAAACGAGGTGTCTGCAGGTCAATTGATCTTTTAAAAACTATTTACCCTACCCAAAATGATATTTTTGCCATATAGCCAAGGTCTACAAATGTCAATTATAGATTTCCTCATGTCGATAGCTGAGCAACTGGAACTTTACCCCATATAATGTAGTTTTTGAGAGACACAAACTTCAGTGAAAACCTTTCTGCGAGCAAAATTTAAAGCAGATTCTTTGCCACACCATGTTAACATTTCAAAAATAAATAAACGCTATAAAGATGATGGAGATAAACACTCCATCAAGTTTATAAAAAAACGAGTTTTATCAATTATATTTCCCACGCAATTCAAGTTTGGGGAAAGCGTGCGGAAAATTATTTCTCAAAAGCATTTGAGAAAAAATTTGTATTGATAACAATAAAATCGCTGGGTGTCAAAATCGATTTCAAATCACTAATTTCTTGTGCAAGTACCATAAACTTGAATCAAAGGTAGTTTTTTGTTTATTAGTTCACCCCAAATGAATAACGCCTCAAGTTTGTTTATGATTTAGATTCAATTTATCGCTCTACTTCATATACAAATTGATGCGCGCAAATATTCATTGTTCAATAAACGCAATAATATTTTGATAACACTTTATAAGGCTACCTATATAATGAGTGCATTACATACATATATAATACAACAAATCGACAGTTTCATTCTATCATATATCGCATAATAATTTGGGGTGGCAATATTTTGTAATATTGTATGTTTAACACTTGGTTCACTGATGATATGAAGATACAATACATCATATTGGCCCTTTATAGCTTAATATTCGATTCGATTCGATTTTGAATTTTGATTAGAGATTAAATTGTCTTAGCGATTATGTCAATATGTGCAAAACGAACGTATGCCGGTGAGTGCGCAATGGTGTGCATGGCGCGTTTATGATTAAATTCTCTAATAATAATTCAATAGCTCAATAGGTCTCTCCATATGAAATTCTCTATAAGGAAACCAATGTAAGAAATTTTTGATAAACATATGAGTATAAGAAGATGGGCAAATAATTCATCGAACAGAAATTGCACACATGATTAGTATTTGTTCTGCTCATACCGCATATATCTCAATTCGATGGTATGTATTTATATGCAAATATATAAACAATTGCAATAAGGTGTTTCAAGTTGAAAATTATTTGCATTACACCATAATTTTAAATTTTACATTGTAACTACAGTATATAAAGTATGAATTGATTATTTAATGTACAATATGACCAAAATTGTACAACATTGGCTGTCAATCAGTATTATGTACGTACCTATACATCATAGTTCCAAAAAAAAAAATATACTGTATAATAATAATAAAAGCGTGACAAGCGGCACAAGGGTTCATAAAAATGCTCCAAGTGTTACAAATATCCGAAGATATGCGTGTACAGCATGCAAAGCATAAAGTTTACCCTTATTGCTATTTGACAGTTGACTGACATCGTGATGACAGGCCGTAAGTACAAATTTGGCAAAGTATGAATGAATTTTTTATAAATACCACTAAAGTGTATTGAACTGAAATATAATCTTTTTATACATATTGTGAATTATATATATATATATATATATATATATATATATATATATATATATATATACATACATATATATATATATATATATATATATATATATATATATATACATATATATTCAAATATATATATATATATATATATATATATATATATATATTTGAATATATATGTATATATATATATATATATATATATATATATGTATATATATATATATATGTATATATATATATATATATATATATATATATATGTATATATATATATATATATATATATATATATATATATATACTCATAAATATATATATAGAGGTTGGTGGAGATAACCTATAATAATTATAATTATTATAATAATTATGCTTACACGTAGCTATGGGGATCCCTAACAGAGAATTCTCATGGGTTAGAGATTCTTTTGTACCCTGTCTTGCAAGCTCATCGGCTATGCTGTTTCCTCGTATACCCCTGTCTCCGGGTACCCAACACAGGAGAATATTGTGCTGCTCAGCCATCTCGTTAAGATATTTGCGACAGTCTAGAATGGTTCAGGGCCTTAATTGCAGCTTCGCTGTAGCTCAATATGTAAATGTCTCTGCGGGAGACAATGCTCTGTTTGATCCAAGGAAGTGCAGTGTAATCGCTTTAAGTTCTGCCTGAAACACACTACAGTGGTCAGACAGGCGGAAAGAAATATTTATGTTGAATGATTCGCAATACACACCTGCTCCCAACGTTCCATCAAGCTTAGAGCCATCAGTAAAGATGAGCGTATAATTTGGCATGAATCCTTCCGCCTCCCAGGCGAACCTATCAGGGAAGGAGGTTAGGAATTTCCTTTCAAAGGCGTATGTATACGTGATATAATCAAATGAAGTTTCAATATTAAAATTATCCAGTATGCTTGCATGTCCGAAGGACTTTGATGTCCATTGGTGTAAGCCGGTGAGTCGTGATAGGGAATTGGCCGCCAGCTGCTTACCAAATAAGTCAAGCGAAGTAAGATGCAGAAGCACTTCTAGTGCCAACGTTGAAGTTGTTCTAAGTGCTCCTGTTATTAAAATACAAGCAGCTCTTTGTATTTTTTCAAGAGGTATGAGATGGTAGGATTTAGTAAGTGCAGTCCACCAGGTCAGTACCCCCATATAGGAGTACTGGCCTGATAACCGCCTTGTAAATCCAACAAACAATTTTCGGTTGCATCCCCCACTTTTTCCCTATTGCTCTTTTACAGGCATAGAGTGCAGTGCTGGCTTTCTCAACCCTACAAATTATGTTTTTCTTCTAGTTTAGTTTTCGATCTAGGACCATTTCTAGATAGCGGGTTTCTTCTCGCAGAATTAATAGAACCCCTCCTATAGTGGGAACGTTTAAGGGTGGTGTTTTATGCTTTGTGGAGAACAAAATCAGCTCAGTTCTTTGTGGGTTCCCATTTAAGCCCCTATCCTGAGCCCACTTTAATAATATATTGTGTTTTTATACATGTAGCTTATCAAACTTTTGTTAGTCCCATTTCATATAAAAAGTAATTAAATATAGAATGCAGATGATAAGGACTTCTGGATCCCAAAAAAAGGGTACTGCAATCGCTTTTTATCCCATCTATTTTCTACTGGGTATTTATTTATAGGTTATATAGCTTTATATACAAATGTAAGTGTTACCCATCACTGATGATTATCAAAAACCATACAACATTAGAGGAAAATATGGAATTCATTTAAATAGCTTTATTAAATATCTCATAGTATTTGTAGGACTGTGTGTTGAAAATGAAGAAATTAAATATGTTAATCATCCAAATTTTACTACTGGTCAAATTTGTAATATAAATATCAAATTTTAACAGCTCAATACAAAAGCTGAGTCTCTTTCTCTTGCTTTGGCTATTTACTATTATGTCGTTTTACTTTACTGCTTCACACACCACTCACATACATACACATTCCACACACAGACTCACATACAAATGCTTTAAGATGCATAATTAAGATATTACATTAGTTTATATTTGTCACTGCAACTGCAATTAGAGACCAACAACAATTTGTATTGATGAACAGGCTTGAAATGGATTGCTTCTTTCTGTTAAGACGCCCCACTGTGGTGTTGAAAGGAAGATTTTCGATATTTTGTGGAATGGTTTTTAATTAAGATTTTGTATTTTATGATATAATTCTATAAATTTACATGGATTATTTTTCGTGGGTGTATATAGTATTGTATATGGTAATACCAACTATTGTTGTTGCTGTTCCGCAAGTAATCGTTATGCCTGTCAGCAGGTGTTTTTTTTTTCAATATTATTGAGTGAGAGTAGTTTGACTGCTCCGGTTACAAAACAAGCTGTTTTAAATGCATTTGTCAGTTTCACTATGTTCGTTGATGTGCTGTTGTACCCTTTTGGTATAGTTTGAAAGTGTCACCAATATGTATTAAGCCGATTTTCAACAGGATGCTTAAATATAAATTATTTAGGTATGCTCGTATCTATCTAATAATATCGAATATTTAGAATATTTAGAAAAAAAAAAAAATACCATTGTTAGGCACATACACATCTATCCTATGTATATATAAGAATAAGGAAGAATAACATAAACTATCGGATAATTACAACGTACATTTTCAATACAAAATATAGGATAATACATACTTTATAACATTAATTTTGCGGGTTCCTACACAAAACAATCAATGTCTTAACTTCTAAACTGCCCAGCCTGTACAAAATGCAATAGTAAGTCCTAATTCACTTTAAGCCGAAGGAACCGAATTTGAAAAGAAAATTTACATTTAACTATGTATAAGGTAAAAGAGCTCCGAATGGCAAGCAATTATTTTCAAAGTACACAAGTACCACATTATTGTTTCGAGATATGCCAAATAACAGCTAATAACTGTTAAAGGCTACCACTGTGCAAACTAGTAATATATAAACAGAAAAAAAATAATATAATTGAAGGGACACAAATTTTTAGTAAGTTTTACTGAGACATAAATAACTCAAATTTTATATATAATCATATTTTATTTTATTTCAACATAAATATTATTTCTATTATAATAAAAGTATAAAAAAAATATTCTTTCTTTCTTATGTGGCCATAACAATCGATGATCCGTTTAGGCCGAACATATAATGCGGCGCCAGTCTTCTCTGTCCTTCGCTTGCTGACGCCAATTGGATATTCCAAGCGTCGTCAGGTTACCCAACACTTGGTCCTTCGAACGGAGGTTTGGTCTTGCTCTTCTTCTGCGTTCTCCAGAATTAAATACCCTTTTCAAAGGGTATTTAATTCCCAAAGTAACACCTGTTAGCAAGAGTTATTCTACACATGATCTCCAGGCTAACGTCATTATAGTTGTTGATGCTGGTGCCAAGATAGACGAAGTCCTTCACTACATCAAAAGTTTAATTTTCAATATTGACGTGTTGTCCAATACGCTGGGAGTCTTTGTTCGTAGACACTAGGTACTTCGATTGCCCTCTTTCACCGTAGGACCCATTCGACGTGACTCTCGTTCCAATTCAGAGAATGCTGCCCTCACTGCTCGCGAGTTGATACCGATTATGTCAATATCGTCGGCATAAGCCAACAGTATGATACTTTTGTTGAAGATAGTGCCATTATGTCGTAGATCAGCATAATAAGATTGAAGAAGTCGCACGATAACGAATCACCTTATCTGAAACCCCGTTCGGTATTAAACGGTGCGGAGAGGTCCTTCCCAATTTTCACAGCACAACGGGAGTTATGCAGTGTCATTCTACAAAGTCGAATGAGCTTTGCAGGAATACCGAACTCAGACATTGTTGCGTAGAGGTAATCCCTTACCGGACTGTCGAAAGCGGCTTTATAATCAACAAATAGGTGGTGTGTGTCGATCTGTTTTTCTTGGGTCTTCTCAAGGATTTGGCGCAGTGTGAAAATCTGGTCGATGGTGGATTTACCAGGTCTGAAGCCACACTGATAAGGTCCAATCAGGTTGCTGAGCATAGGCTTCAACCTTTCACACAGCACGCTCGATAGAACCTTGTACGCGATGCTCAGGAGACTTATTCCACGGTAGTTGGCGCAAATTGTGGGGTCTCCTTTTTTATGTACATCATGCTTTCATCCGACCATATTCTGCTTATGAGCTGGTGCATGCGGGTGAGCAGCTCATCGCCTCCGGTCTTAAACAACTCGGCAGGCAGGCCATCAGCACCTGCAGCTTTGTTGTTCTTCAGCCTTAAAATGGCCGTTTCAACCTCGTCATAGTCGGGTGGTGGAACATTAACACCATCATCTGTAATTGGGGTTATCGGGCATTCTCCTCCACTGGCGGAATTGTTCGTAGCATCGCCATTCAGTAACGTGGAGAAGTGTTCCCTCCATAGGCTCAGTACACTCTGGACATCTGTAACCAGATTCCCATTTCCATCACGACAAGAAGAGGCTCCGGGATTTAAACCTCCACTCAGGCGCTTGATATTTTCGAAGAATTTTCGAGTCTCATTCTTGTCGGTACACATCTCTATCTCCTCACACTCGCGTCTTTCTTGTTCTCATTTCCTGCGCCTGAAAAGACGTCTCTCTGCACTCCTTTTCTCTCTGTACCGCTCCTTAACAGCTCGCGTTGCGCCTGCACGCAGGGTTTTTCTGTAGGCGGCGTCTTTCTCTGCGGTAGCCTCGCGACATTCCTGATCATACCACTCATTCCTCAGAGGCCGGTAATAACCGATTACCTCCTCGGCAGCAGTAGTCATGGAGTGGGATATATGTGTCCACCGTGCGCATGTATCATCAAGTTGGGGAGTGTTCTGCATAAGCAGATCCGATAGTCGAGTGGAAAATGCATCTGCTGTCTCTGGTGATCGCAGCTTACTGACGTCGAGCTTTCTCTGTGTGGGACTTCTCTTGTTATTTGCGACACATAGGCGTGTGCACACCTTAGCTGCAACAAGGTAGTGATCCGAGTCGACGTTGGCACCACGGATCGATTTCACGTCCATCACACTGGAAGCATGCCTTCCGTCAATCACCACATGATCAATTTGGTTACTTGTACGTTGATCTGGAGACAGCCATGTCGCTTTGTGGATGTTGAGATGCTGGAATCTGGTACCACCAATTACCATGTTTCGTGCTGCGGCGAAGTCGATCAGCCTCATTCCGTTATCGGAGGTGTTCTGGTGGAGGATGAATTTCCCGACAGTTGGACTAAAGGTACCTTCCTTGCCCACCCTTGCATTAAAGTCGCCAAGCACGATTTTGATATCGTGGCGGGGGCAGCGGTCATAAGCTTCTTCGTGGCGCTGAAAGAAGCTCTCCTTGGTCACATTGTCCTTCTCATCCGTCGGAGCGTGGTCACATATAAGGCTGATGTTGAAGAATTTTGCCTTGATGCGGATTGTGGCCAGTCGTTCGTTCACAGGCGTGAACTGTGAGACAAGATGTCGTAGTCTCTTGCTGACCAAAAATCCACATCCTAATTCGTGCCTTTCAGAATGGCAACTCTAGTAGATGTCACAGGACGCTCTTTTGGAGCAGCCCTGTCCTGTCCATCGCATTTCCTGGAGAGCAGTGATGTCAGCTCTGTATTTTTGGAGGACATCAACCAGCTGGATAGAGGCACCCTCCCTATAAAGGGAACGGACATTCCAGGTGCATATCCGTAAATCATTGTCCTTTTTTCGTTTGCGGGGGTCATCAACAATATGCCTTATCGGAGGCATATTTGTTTTTTTCATTGGGGGGGTTTTATGTGGCGGGTCCCAAACCCAACGCACAACCTCTAACCGAGGAGATTTTCGCCACTCACATCAGCCGCCTCCCAGCGGGTGCCAGGAAGACGTTGCCCGGTGGTCACCACATGGAGGGCCCCCATTAATAATAATGAAAGCGCCGTCACATAGTAAGCAGAGCAAGCTATATGACTACCCCTCATTAACAAATAAAGGTATCATCAGAGAACGCTGAGACTAAAATCTTAACGAATGATTTTACACTCAACCTGTTCATTAACGATGAGCGCATCGATATTTTTTTTTTTTTTTAAAGGCAAAACATATTTAAACAGATCTCAACTGTTACTGCAACTGTTTGCCTAAAATCTCAAATAGTGGATTTCTACGAGTGGCTTTAATAGTGCACTGAATATAACGATGCTCGAAGAGTAATAATAATGATAATAATTAACACAAAATCATTTCCGAACTGATAGAGTAACATTTTATATTTTATTTTTGGAATAGAAAATTATTCAACAAAAAAAAAATGTATTATGTTCAATAGTCAGTCATCAATTATAATATTTGTTCACACCTCAAAATGAAATTGTCATGTGTGAAGTAAGTAAAATACATATCTATGTATAGCAACATATGTCTGTAAAAAAAATTACATATTTTTTTTTTCATGTAATCACATCATGATGAATCCATTACCATTTACCGAGCATATGTTTTACAGAAAAAATAAAAAAAGAATTCTAAACTCTGCAACAGGCGGGATAACAACTCAATTACAAAACATCAAGGACACGCATCAATAATAATACGATTTCACACCTACAGTTACACACAGTTACAAATACAACAATTGGAGAAGTGAATCGAGGAAGTAGAAAACTACGCCCGTTTGAATATCATCTGCTATCAAGGCGGGTATTTTTGTTACACACACACACACACACACACACACACACACATACGAATGATTTCAAAGAATGAAAAGAAGTGAGCACATAGAAGTGAAAGAATGAATATATGAACATCATCGGTGGACATTTGAACCACAAAAGCCACAAAAGGGCTAACAAATGTACATTCACCATTTATGTATACAATAAAACATGATGATTGATTATATGAATTTGAAGATATGTATATATGTTTTTGTTTTTTTTTTTTTTTTGGTTTTGTAAAATCTTATTTTAAAACATTCATAAATATGATATTTAATCTGATAAAAACTCAATTCTTCAAAGGAAAGAAATTATTTGGAATTATTAATCGAATCCTGAATACTGGGTACTTTTGAGTTCTCTCACGAATAATTTTTATTCTCTGGTGAAGTGAATTTTTACTCGTTTAAATAAGATATTTACGAATGCTTTAAACAAAGATTTTACGAAAAAGTATCCGATGTTTGTACTCAGTATTGCCATAGCTCTTTTAGCACAAACGATTTTTTTAGATAGCAGTGCTTTAGGCTTTAAATCAACGACTGATTTAACACCATTGGACTACTTCTTGTAGGGTTATTTGAAGTCGTTGGTCTATGAGAATAAAAACCAGACTCTCTATATGATTTAAAAGCCAATATTCACGACATACGACCCGACCTAATGGAAAACGTTTTCGAGAATTGGATTCATCGAGTTGTGTGTGGTGTAGCGCCGTCCTGTTGCAATCACATATCTTCCAGACCCTGAGCTTCAACCTTCGACACAAAATAGTCCTCCAACATAGTGTAGTACCGCTCAGAATTAACTTTTTGCGGTGTTTCCCTCCTCATCTTCGAAAAAATACAGCTCGATGATGCCTCCGACCAATAAACCGCATCAAACAGTGACTCGCTGGGGATGCATTGGCAATGACGTGTGGTTTTACCGCACCCCAGATATGGCAGCTTTGCTTGTTAACTTGCTTGTTAGCTTGTTTGTTGGAAGTAGGAAGCCATTTTCGTCCATTAACTTTTCCGCTTTGCGCATGAAGTTGAGAATCTCCATCACAGGGATATTTTTATTTTTCTTCCGGATGCAATTGATTTCAGTGAAAATAATGAAGCCTAGTTCTAGCCAAAAGCGATACAGTTACACAGTATATGCTCTGTGGTTTCGTCCTCCTCTAGACAGAGCCTACACTCTGCATCATCCTGAAGGTTGGTTTTAATAAAATAGTACTTCATGTAATGCTGACCTAAGATGAATCCTATCTGTTTCCTAATATCTGCTTTGCTCATTGTGCAGTTCAGTATATGGTCGTACCAGTCTTTTAGCTTGGCGCGGTGTATGAAGTCGCTCTCAATAAGAGTATTTGAGGTTATGTTGCCAGTTATCAATTTTGGATTTAGCTTCGGCCCAGTTTACACCACAGTATGGTTCAGGATGCCGTAGGGGTACCATAGCTCAATGGTTAGTGTGTTGGCCTTCTGATCCGTAGGTCGTGGCTCCAATCCCCGGCTGAAGCATAACAAATTTAATATCGAAAAGATTTTTCTTTCGAATGGTACCCAAATGTCGGCAAGCAATTGGCAATTCTTCCGGCAGTAACAATTTGCTTTGGAAAAGCTTTTAAAAAAACTCTCTGACACAGCTCAGAAAAAGTGACTTCTGAACCGGGTAAAATAAATAGGTCCTTTCTAATACTGACCAAAATTTAACACGCACAATAGCAATGGAAGAGAAGCTCGGCCAAAGAGCCCTTTGGGTCTTATAAGTGCCACATATTTATTTTTTTTATGGTTCAGGACCAATAAGTTTTGTTGCTGAGCCAATTCTAGCTAATTGATCAGCGATATAATTTCCTTCAATTCCACAATGTCCTGAGATCCAACACAGTACAACGTGTTTCGCTGTATCCAAAGCTTGAAGCTTAGTGTAGCACTTTTCCACTAGTTTTGACTTCAAAGAGTACGAAGCTTGTAATGCAGTTTGACTATCTGTGGCCCTTTGAGTCCTTTTTTAGGATAAACCATGGCGCAGATTGATATTGCATTAATCTCAGCCTGAAAAACACTGGGCCAGGTGCCCATAGAATCTGAAATCCTGCTATTAGGTCCATAGACCCTTGCCATAGATATTTAGTATTGTAGGAATTCTTGTATAAAATTGACTTAAATTCTAGCAAAAAGATATAAAAAATTCCAATTTACAATACCCAATATTTTGCCATCACTAATAAGAACCTAAATAGAAAATGTTACCCTATAAGAACCTCTTTCTAACAGCTGTTATCCAGCACAATATAGGCTCTGTGTGGTTGTGGTATACGAACATTCTGTCTGACAAAAGTCAATTGTTCATATACATCGCTTTATTTGGAGTCAATTCAATATTAAAGAACAAAGGAAGAGGACACTGATGGATCAATCAAATTTTCATCACCCTTTGTGATCGTATTCGGGAACATTTTGAATGTCAGCAAGACTCTTTTTCAATAGCACCTACATACGAGTATATATATAATTTTAATAAGAGTGTATGTACTAAAAATAATAATGACTAATTATTCAATATAACGACTTATTTTAACATAACTACATGTACCTACACACTTTTCATACTCAATATTATATATGCTGGAATTGTATATGCACAACTTGTAACTTGAATACATCCGTACATACATATATTCCAATGTATGAGCATACCATACGTGCGTTTATATCTAATTCTCATCGCACTGATGTCATATGTTGCCAAACCTACAAGGCATAGACTATGGAAAGGATGTTTAAATGCATGCAATGGGATGAAATGATGAAAAAGACAATAGCAGACAGTATTAATAGCAGCAGGGACTAAAAAAGTAAGGGATGGAAAGCATTGATGCTGGCATCAAAAATACAATTACCGCATTTGGTCACAAACATCAAGATGTAGTGAAGGAAGAATAGTGACTTAAGAAATCGTTTTGGTTTTTTTCTATTTTTTTTCTTTTGCTTTGCAACATATAAATCAATTCGGTTTGCATCTACAGTAAGAGAGAGAGAGAGAGAGAGAGAGGGAGAGGGAAGTAGACCCTTACATCATTGTCGTATTTTGTTTTTTGTTTTTGTGCAGCCACACATCATGTGAGCTGAATTAAAAATTAGTAATATATTGCGAATAGCACTGCTTTTGGAATAATATTCTTTGGAGCAGAAAGAAATATAAAAAAAAAGGTACCGCAACACGTAATACTTATGTACGTATACCATCATCCCCTACCATAGTCATAGTCTCACTGTCATAGGTACAATAGTACAATACTCTTATGCTACTGTTCAGTGATGAAGACAGCTATTTCACAAAATGAAGAAAGTACCTCCGAACTAAAACACAGAAATCTTAAGGACTTTGCGTATTTCGATAGATTTTTCATGTTGAGATTTCACTATGTGACATTTAATATACTAGTAGGTATTATATTTGACTCGTTTACGTTTGTATGTACTCATATGTTTGCCATTTTTACAGCGCTTTCATTTTCAAGTGATTTATACAAATATGCATACATATGTATGGTAGTGGTGTGGTTCCGATTTGTAAAGATGTCAAGTTTGAAATGAACACTAAATATATGCATACATACTCGTACTTAGATTTGAGTTCAGCGATCTGCGAAATTCATGTAAGAATTGAATCAATTTGCCATACTTGGATTTTTTTTCACATGGAGTAATTTAGATATTTTATAAAATGATTGGGTTGCTTTTGAACTAGTCTAATTTCCATTTTATCTACTGGATGGCGGGGTTGTCAGCCCTGGCAGGCACGTTCCCTATTGAGGGTCCCGATATTCCAGGTGCATATCCGTCAACCATAGTCAATCGTTTGCAGTGTTCGTCAACGTAGTATGGGTTCTTATCTGAGGCTTTTTTAGTCTTCACTGGGCAGTAACAATAATGCGGCGGCGGGATCCAAACCCTGCGCACATTCCAAGTTAAGGAGTCCAGGAGTCCAAGAGGGACTCCAAGTTGAGGTCAATGGCTGACCCCTCAAGTTAGCGTCTAAAGGAGACACGGGCACGAGATTTTGAACAAAGTGCTTTTAAGGCGGCACCGACTCGCCTTGACAGTAGCAGTTGCCAGTTGCACTGATAGTATGGTTTATTTGTTGGATGCAGCATTTGATTTTATATCTTTCAAATTGAGTCTGAAATTACTATTACGAGTTAGATACATTATAGATTTTACATCATTGAATCCGAATACGTGGTCGAATTCCTGAAATCACACTAAGACTTCTTTCAAACTTTAAAGACAATGATTTTCTGCAATTTTAAAGGTTTTTTTCTGTAAATGTAATTATATCATAAAAAAGTTCAGTAGCTTGCTTCAGATGTCAGATAATCTCAAGCCACTGGAATATTTCCACTGTAATACCGCCACTGGAATGTTATTTGTTATTTCGTGGTGAGAAGGTAACAAAATGACTAACCCACTGACCCATAATTGTCTTTACAGTTACGTAGTGGTCCGTCACAGACACCAAAAAAATGTTCCCTCCTTCCACGATCTTTTAAGCACAGAACTATGATGGCATTACATCGGGATAGCCCCTCTGTTTAGTATTTACAAGACTTTAGTCATTTTTATCTGTGTTCAGGTCTCGCTTCTTTTCTTTGAAAACAATGATATTCCAGTTTTCCTTATTTCTGACCATTTTCTCAATAACTGTCTTCACCGTTACTGAAACAATTCGACTTGTTAATATCTCTCGCTCATTACGCCATCTTTGACAATTCAATATTCTGTGCTCTGCATTTTCTGCGTCGACGTCACAACAAATGCATCTTGGATCATCTGATTTATTGATTCTTTTGAGGTATTTCCTTAAGTATCCATGGCCAGAGAGAAATTACGTGAAATAGTAGTGCTAATATTTGAGATTAACCTTGCCATCCGTCTGCCTCTCAATTCTCTATTTAACATATTCTGCCACATTTGGGGTATCCACCGTTTTATTTCGTACACATTTACAATAGCAGCTTCTACGTTTATTTTCTACCTTCTCTGCTCATACTTCACTATCATAAAGTAGGACAGAGGTTAACGCACACACACAAGAAGTTTTCTCTTGCTCTCTGTCGGACCACTAATATTTGCAATCAGCCTACTCAATTCTGAGGTAGTTTGCGCTGCATAGTTGCAGCGAGCCAGATTTGTGCTTAGTACGTGAGTTTGGACTCGAGTTTTAATCCCAACAACAACAACTACTTCACAAGCATTATCGTACATATTGTAGCTTTAAAATCTCAAATCTCCACTTCTAACAGTATATGATGTTTTGTTAGCATCAGTTTTATCTCTCTTTTCCGCAGCGAGCTTTAGGCTGTGATCATCTAATGAAGCTCTTGTCGTCAGCATTAACGGGTTCAGCTTTCGTTGGGCGTCAACGGTGCTTCGAGATATCACCATGGCTGATATATCATCAGTAAAAGCCACTAGATGAGTCCCGTCCGGCATCTTAATTTCCAATATACCCTTATAGTTGACGTTCCAAATATCGCACTCCATATTATCTGTTTTATTCTGGGTCCGTTGCTGGTTTCATACATGAGTTCGCAATGCCGGGACCCAAAGCCGACAATCAAGTGTTTGACCATATGATGACATTTCGACATAATTGCAAACATTTTTAAAATAAAGTCGTACATCTAGTTCGATATATTTACTGTATACTTATATTTATTTCATTTCAATTTACAGTTTTACATCTCTCATCATTTACATCACCCTGTAGAGCTATTGATGACTTGAAATACAATCGTCTACAGATTATTTTTACGTACGCCTAACACATTAATAATTTAATGAATTTCAAATAACATGTGTATGATAATTCACTTATCGTATGAACTGTTGAAATGTATTTGTAAACATTTCGAGTCAAATTTCAATGACATGGATACATCCTTTCAACAGTTCAAATTCCAAGACAACAGATGTATGTTGATATACATTTGTACACACGTACATATTTATGAAATTTTGTAACCAAGTACTTAAAGACGCCATCCACTAGTTAAGGTGTAAAAATATGATTGTAAACATTACGCTATATGATTATTCCTTAGAAAAATGTATTCCCTTAAGGATACCATATAATGTATATTGTATGTACATCCTGCTTATTTTACAATTCAATTTAATTGCTATGTATTGTATGTGAAATTAATTATAATTTCAACAATTTCATTTTAAATATTCACTTGGAAATACTAAATTTTTATTTGCCTACATTTTATTTGCTCTGCAAATGATGCTCATGTAAAAGCAGAAATAAAAATTTCGACATTTTTACATCTATACTATACAAATATGTATTATTTATGTATGTAGAATACATACATAAATAATATTTTGCCTACACAATATATTCGAATCGAAATGTAAAAAATGTGAAAAAAGCTCAATTGTATTTTAGCACATTGGTACATAGATACTTACTTGCATTTCAATTATGTAAAAAGTCGAAAATAAAAAATTTATTTAAATAAAATTCATTTTCTAGTACATTTCCGGATGCTGTGTGAATATCCGTTTACTGGTATAAATGAATGAATGAAAAACGCTCTGGTTGTATGTACTTATGCATTCGATCAGTATACATTCATGTGTTTATATACATATGTATATGGATACAATATATGTACATACTCGCGTATACATGTATATATATTTAGAATGTGAGCATCATTCGTTTTCGCGTGTCGCACATTCTTCATTTATCATTTCCGTATAAACATTTTGTTGACTTCCACATTTTTAACAGGTTTGCGCTATTTTTTAAAAAGTTTAGAGTACAGTGATTAAACGTTTTTCATAGAATACGAAATAACTATGTATGTATATAGCTACATCTATACATATGAATATGGGTAATATTCGAGGGTGGGTCAATAAGTCCCTGAAAATTGACATAAAAGAAAAATCGAGAAAAAAAAATTATCTTTTTCAACCTAGTCTCCTTTTTAGCTCGAAACACTTCCTACAACATTTCTAATTAAAATTGGAGTTTATTTCATCGTTAACCTCTTTATTCAATTCAAATCTCTTACCGCCGAGTCAAACTCACCGGATTTGTGTGCCAGTGAGTTGTCATGGTGGAAGAGACTTATTTTTAGCCGTTTTTTCGGTCACCGGATTTGTGCGCCAGTGAGTTGTCATGGTGGAAGAGACTTTTTTCTCCGTTTTTCCGGTTCTTTTGCTTCAAATCGTCGTCGATCCCATCCAAGAATTCTGTATACTATGCGACGATGATCGTTTTACACTTTTTATGACAATTGATGTGAATGATGTTGCGAATATATTAAAACAACCGTCGCCATGAACCTTCCTGCTGACATACCCACCTCAGACTTTTTCGAATCCGATTCATCATGAAAAGTCTACTCTAATGACTGTTCCTCGGTCTCTGGTGTGTTCTGATGAATTCATGTTTCATCCATAATTTCGAAACAGTTCAAAAACTAGTCGGGATTGCCATTAAACATCGCGAAACATCGTCAAACGCGCACCAATCTTACTGATGACTTCTTCATATCCAATTATTTATGCAAAACTGAAGTCACTGAGTCATATGATAAGCCTAAGCCTCTTCATGTTCTCGCATATTACCATGGATTTTATAGGTCATTTCTGATGTGCTGATCTCAACTGGGCGACCAGATTCCGCTCAAAATATACTTCCTTACTTATGTTTCCATAACAACCGAATATCGGTTTAGGCCGAATATAACATGCTTCGCCAGCCATCTCTGTTCTTCGCTAGCTGGCGCCAGTTAGGAATTTCAAGCGCCGTCAGATTCTCCAGTTCTTGGTATTTCCACCGGATGTTAGGTCTGCCTTTTCTGTGTCGTCGACCAGCTGGTTCCGAATATAACACCTTCTTAGCTGGAGCGTGTTCTTCCATTCGCACACAATATATTGTTTGTAAATGATAGTATAAGAAAAATGTTTTCCAAATGTGTGTCCCGTTCGAGAACACGAATATCGTGTTCTCGATGATACAGAACGCTGTTTGGACTTATTTAAGCCGAATGAGTTATTTTTCTTGTAATTACGAATGAAATATGGAGACATCATCACTCTCCGAGGTCAAAAGCGGGTGAAAGTCGTCCTTAGCGATCAAAAACGCAACAGACGACCGTCGCTAAAACTCAATTTAACTTAATGGCTCAGTAAGTTTCATGAAATGTTAACACATTCTTTTGAAGATTGGCACTCGAATTCGAAATTTTGAATTCAAAAAAAAAAAATTTTATTATTTAGTCTGGGAACTTTTTGACTGATGTGTTATTTGATATACACCAGTAAAGTCAATGGTAAACAAATATTTTTATGAACCAAATTTTAGATATGCTTACCAAATAAACGCTCCGATATATAGTCCTCTATTTAATATCATTTTATAAAAAGAGCTTCCATTAATGCAAAATTTGGCATAGAATTTGCAGGACTATGTTCACCATTTTATTAAAATAAAAATAAAACAATAATGGTTTTTTTTTAGGGTGTTTCTAGCTTCGCAGACTTTTGGAGGGCTATGTGCCATAGCGCGATATTCTGTTGAAAACCAATATTATCCAATGCCTTCAATTTCGCCCTACAAAATGTCTGTACGGTTCATCGTTGACCAAAACAGGGTTTCAGTAGCATTTTCTATAGCACAAATTGGGCAATGACCTCTATAATATTCGCTAAAAACTACAGTTACATTGCAGATGCTTTGCTTTCTCGACAATCTGGTTTTTCCGATCCACAGATGCAACAATTTCGTTTGTCAACATAGCCGCCGAAAAGAAATGTGCTTCGTCGCATGTTTGATCGTTTCAATTGCTGAGCGAATAGGAGCTTGTAAGCGTATAATTTGAGATATTTGTGCAAACTGCATAGCAGGATGGATAGTGAAATATTCAGTTGTTGAAGTCGAGATCAAGTCGATGATACTAAATTAAGTCGCAGACTCTGTTGTGAGTGAGTGAGATAGTATTCAAAAGTTCACAAGGAAGCTAGCCTCATGACAAACTCTTAGCACAAAATTTTATATACTTATTAGATACGATGGATCCTTCATTCCGGTCAAAACTTCTCTTTAATAAGCGCACTGTGTGGGGAAACAGATGGTTTTCTTTGAAAATGAGTTTGAAATAGTTCTAAATGTTGTTCAAGTGTAAGTCAAGCTATGTGAGTGCCGTAGGCCAGTAGTTAGTGTGTTGATCTTCTGATCCGTCACGTAGGTCATGGGTGCGCACCTGTCGGTTAGCAATTGGCAATTATTCCGGCAGGAACACTTTGTTTCTGAGAAGATCTCTATGATAAAGCTCAGAAAAACTGATAACACAATTGTTCAGCCGTGTTGTTCAGCCTAAGTGTGTCTTCTCTGAGGGTAATCACAACAACCTAACCTAACCTTACCTAACAGTAAAGATTTTGAGCAAGAAAATGCTCTCAGTATAAAAATAAGCTATAATTTAAATGCCAACCATTAGATGGATCACCCTACACATACGGTATGTATGCATGTATTGTACATAAAAGCATTTGACATTTGCACAGCTAGTGAATAGTGTGAACTGTCAAAATCAGAGAAGCGTTGTAAAAAAAATGTACTTACTCGTCCTACACGAGTTTGTATGAGCAAAACTCACATCATAAATGAGAATGTTGGAAAGTTATGTTACTCGATTGTTATTATTTGTTCTGCTACAATAAATTTTCCCTTCTCCCCCAAAAAAGGAAAAGCTTTTTTTTTTTTTTTGGCAGCACGCAAAACCATTAGTCGATGGAACAGAGTACAAGCATAGTCTACATGTATATATGGTATTTCATAGTATTTATGGTGTGGTACTTATGAGTGTGCACTCAGTGCGTTTCTCCTGATTACCGTAGAGACTGTTGAAGAGCATTGCAATTCAGTTGTCAGTTTGACAGCTCACGCTGTTGCATGAAAAGAAACATTTTTGCAAACATGCAACTGCTATTTAGATTGTACATTTTGTTTTCACATTTGTTGTTCTTATTGTTGTGTTTGTCTAATAAGTAAGTAGTATGTAGTTCTAGACACAAGTGAGAAGAATGTTTCAAATGAATTCTGTTGCAACTAAATAGATAGAGATACATGAGTACAAGTTGTGTCTTATCAAAATTTGAGAAATCAATTAAAATGTTATGAAGTTTAATATTCGCATTTGACACTTACGTACTAGTAAGTATAAATATATTTGTGCATATTTACGTATAAATATGAATAAGTGTTCTACAGACAATTCTAGAAGTATGTAAGCAAGCCGTTTTGGGAATGCAACTCTTTCTATTTGACACAAGAATGCTGAGAGACATAATACACGAAAAAAAAAACAATGTTCGAAATTTTAGATGACCTATTCGACATCGCATTCGAATTAAAAAAAAAATAACCCTTAAAAGATTCAATTATTTACGAATGCGTGGAATGAAGAGCCGTCAGGGTTACATGGCCGGTGTAGACGTAATTGAATGTATTATAGGAAATAAAAAACACAGCCAGGTCGGAAACACAAGAAGGCAAATTAAAGGCAAATTTTATTTTAAATGTGATGTTCTTCACGCTTCTCTAAGAGGGTAAAGTGAAAAGTATTGGTCCGGAAATGGTTCTACCGAACCAGAATCCTAAACAAAGCACGAAGATTATCAGCAAGTGCAAAAGAGCGGAAGCAGATTGTTCTATGTCAATGACACTGCTAAAAGATATTGGAAGTCAGTGGTGGACTATAACAAGGTCTTGTGCCTAAATCTGAGTGTTCAGTTCTTCAGTAAACGCTCAAGAAAGTAATCAAATTGTTTCGTAATCAAGAAAATACGGAAAAGTATCATTGCTTAAAGAATAAATTTCCATTTGTTTCTACCAGAAAACATGAGGTCACTTGAAATGTCATAACAAGGTTGCATTTGCATTGCAGTCATTGCAAATCGAAATAAATTTTATTACTTTCATAAATTGAACTGGAAACTGATTTAAAAGTAACTACACAAGTAAACTTTTCTTTTGCATTGCTTTAGCATTATTATTATTATTATTATTATTATTATTATTATTATTATTAATATTATTATTATTATTATTATTATTAATGGGGATGTAGCACCGCGACCTATAAGATCTATCCTATATTCCCGAGTTCGATTGCCCCGATCAGTTAGTAGATGTTCACCTGGTGTTTCTTTAGTTTTAGCATTAGTGCGGGGCACACCTCCAGCACATGTTTCGAGGTTTCATCCTTCCCCTCGCAAAACTTACAAATTTCATTAGAGTAAATTTACAGTTTTATCAAGTGATAATTCAGCCTACAATATCCTGTCCTGAATTCCTGTAATGATTCCGTAGTTATTCTTGTTTAGTTTCATACAATCCTCACATCTATTTAGCTTATATGTTCCTAAGAGTGACTTAGATTGTAGTCACCCCGGTAGATTGTCCCAATATTGCTTCCTTTGTATATCTTCCGCTGCTTCCCTAAAGATATTGGAGAAGTTGTCCTTTCCCAATCCGCCGAATGGTTCCGGTCCTATAAACGGGGTTGCTGCTCCCTTTCCAGCGAGTTTATCTGCCTTTTCGTTTCCTGTAATTACCACGTCACTTGGAACCCATAGTATCCACATCTGATTGCTTTCATCCAGGATGTTCAGCTTCTCAAAACACTCCATCACCAAATACGATAAAATTTGATGAGATTTTAGTGCCTTGATTGCCGCCTGGCTGTCAGTTAGGATAGCTATTCTTCTGTTCCGATAGTTACGTGAAAGATTAACCTGGCACCTGTCAATAGCGTATATTTCCGCTTGAAAGATGATAATGTTTTTGCCTAGAGCTTCCGAGTATCTTCCCCCCGGCCCAAATACTCCCACACCGGCTCCTTCATCTGTGAGTGAGCTGTCTGTGTACCATGTTATCATGTTCTGGTTTATCTCATAAGTTTTAGATATGCCGTCTCAGCTCTTTTTTTATACTTTAGCATGCTTTGTATGGAAATTTGCATATTCTTAAGTTTAAACGAGTAATGGAAAAAAAAATTCATAGCAATCTTTATGCTAAATATGAATTGACTTGAATTAGAATGAGATTATTTTTAGCTTCTTTTACATTCACTTAATATTGGAGCCCCCATAGTATGGGGGTAGGAATTAAGTATATATTGTCAAAATCCTGGGGATGAAAAATGAATAGGGGACTGTCATATATTTTACCTATCTAGAGGAACCTTGGACCTCGGAGCTTATTTTAAAAATATGTTAACTTTTTTGAGTACGTCAAAAAGTCGTGTACCATTCCATATTTAAAAAAAAAATTGGCATTTCTTGCATTTGAAAGACATAGCTGTTGTGTAACTCTTCAGAAACGTTTTGTTACAAGTTTCAGATCAGCAGAGTTGTTTTGATTTCAATACAAAATTTCCCATAGTGTAGTATTTTTCCGCCAACTCTGTTCAATATAATATATTTCTTTCAAAGAAATTGTACAAGTTGATTGGTATGACAGAACCTAAGAGTTTCTTGTTTGTTGTTGTTGTTATTTTTACTACCAGGATTATGTGTGAAAACAAAATCGAGGAAACCGAGATTTTCAGTTTCTAAAAAATAGTTTACATTTAGAAACCCAAACTATCTCACTAAGCAGTTGCAAATTTTCTCACTCACTCACCAATTGTTTCTTCCAAATACACCCATTGACATTCTTCTCTTACAATATATTATTACACTGCATCATCGTATCGAAACAAGACCCGAAATTCTCTAAATTCACTGAAAAGTATTATTTAAGCATATTATAGGTGCTCACCGCAAAAAAAAATTTTTTTTTGCAGAAACTATATTGAAATATTTTATTGTACATACTTGTACCTCTATATTGATTACAGTTTTTTGTTTTACTATATATAATAAATACTATAAAAAACTAAAATATGAATAGGTGCCTTAACTTAAGTAGGAAAAGTTACAATATTTTGCAATGATATTCCTATGCTCTGCTGAAATAAATTACATATAATACACTTCCATGCCCAGTTCGTAGAAAGAAGATAGTGAGTGTAAGGAAGAAATTGTAGTAGAGTGAGAGAGATAAGGAACACATAATTGAAATATTTTATCTAAATTTATTCGTATTATTATGTATGTATTATTATATTATTATGATTGCTATATGATAACCAAAAATATTTCATAAAAGGGACAAAGCAATTTTATTATAACTTTAATAATGAACAGGATAAGCAGGATGCTTTATTTGCTTATACACACACATAATAGTACGAGTAGATATAAAAACACTTGAGGTTATGTTAAAAAAAAAAATATGTAAAAAGACGTTTGGAATTTTTATGGTTACCATTATGAAGCAAATGAAGTTTGACTTCATTATTATTATAAATATGGTTTAGAATTTTTTTTTTTTTTCAACCATCATTTCAAAATGAATGTCCCTTGATGGAAATATGTACTTGAGTATATTAGTTACTTTGATTGAAATACGAAATGTCATAAAGGCCGCTCTAAGAGCTACATATATGCTCTTACTTACATTCTCTCTCTCTCCTTCTCTCTTATGTGTAAAGTACATATAAATGGATTAAATTCAATTAGGCAAGTGCCACATGATGGTTAATACGGCTTAAAACGTACACTCAGAAAATAAAAATATAACAATAACTATCTACATATATATATATATATACAGTATTGTGCAAAACTTAAGCAACTGGCATAGTGCTCTCATTGATTTCAAATTTACTAAAAAATAAAAGCGCTTAGATTGAATGTTTTAATATTTAATTGTTCCTTCATTAAATACATAAAAAACAACAACAACAAAAGTTCGGTATTCTTACGAAATTAACTGTAAACAACAAAAAACAAATTATACTCATATTTCATCTGTGCAAAACTTAAGCAACTCGGAGTGCAAAGGTGTTCGATATTTCTTTGTTCAGAAAATAACGGATCTTTTTCGGAGTTTTTTCTGCTTTGTGCATTAACATTGATCTAACTCAGTACAAAAAAGTCTTTCTTAACGCACAGTTCTTTCAAACATATTGAAATCCAATATGCAACGTGTCCGTTATAGTCATCAATTTAAGATGAAGGTTATATCGTTATTTAAGGAATGAAAACCACAGAATGACATTGCAAAATCATTAAATATCAACAAATCTATGATATCAAGATGGATACGATTATTTGAAAAAACTGGTAGCGTTACAGATCGAAATTCAGGAGGAAGACCCCAAAAAATTTCTTATAGGGAAGCTATTCAAATTAAAAAATTGATTTAAAAAAATCCGTTCATGTCTTCAAAAGTTACAGTAAATACTCTTAATTTAAATGTCGATTCAAGCACAGTAAGAAGGCATTTGATTAAAGTTGGTTTAAAAAGCTACAAAGCGGTAAAGAAACCAATGCTTACACCAAAACATGTAAAAAAAAGGTATGTTTGGTTTAATGCCTTCAAAACAAAAACAACAACATATATTTTTTTTCCAGACTTGAATTTGCTAAGAAGTACGTGGGCTGGTCCATAAAAAAGTGGTTTGGCGTACTGTTCAGTGATGAAGTTAAAATAAATTTATTTAATTCAGACGGAATAATAAGAGTTCGACATGCGAAAGGTGAAGGCCTCAATCCGCGATACTGTAAAAAGACTGTAAAGCATGGAGGAGGGAACGTCATGGTGTGGGCGTGTTTTTCGGGGAGTGGACTTGGTCCGTTGCATAGGATTGACCACAAAATGGACAGATTTATGTATAAGGACATCTTAGAAACTGCAATGTTGCCTTTTGCGGAATGGAATATGCCACTTCGATGGGTGTTTCAGCACGACAATGATCCGAAACACACATCGAAGTTTGTGGAGGATTGGCTACAGTCAAATAAGATTCAAGTGCTTGATTGGCCGGCACAATCGCCCGACTTGAATCCTATTGAAAATTTGTTTTCAATTTTAAAACGAGGCTTGGGCTCAAAGCGCTTTAAAAATAAAGACGAACTATTTTTAGGCCTCAAAACTGAAGGGGAAAATATAAATAAATCATATTTAACGAAATTAGTAGCTTCTATGCCCAAAAGGTGTGCTGCAGTAATTAAAAATAAGGGATACTACACAAAATATTAAAAGTTGCTTAAGTTTTGCACAGATGAAATATGAGTATAATTTGTTTTTTGTTGTTTACAGTTAATTTCGTAAGAATACCGAACTTTTGTTGTTGTTGTTTTTTATGTATTTAATGAAGGAAAAAATAAATATTAAAACTTTCAATCTAAGCGCTTTTATTTTTTAGTAAATTTGAAATCAATGAGAGCACTATGCCAGTTGCTTAAGTTTTGCACAATACTGTATATATGCATATTTACAAGTGCGTGTATTTGTGTTGATACATATTTAAGAATGTATCGTATGGTGACAAGGAAAATGCATTTGCAAAAAAATTCGTACATACACACGTAGTCACCAACATTTGGATGAGTGCAGGACTCAACTTTAGTCACTTTCAACTTGATGTTAAATTCACTATTTGTTTTTTGTTTCTGATTTCAGTTTAATGGAATTAACATACATCCGATACATATAACATATCTGTCTGTACTAGTGTATACAAATGTCCCCTTTTCTACATTCATTGCAATCTGTTATTTAAGCAGTATACCACGAAATAGGATTAAGTTCTTATGGCATCACTTTGTCTCTGAACTATTGCACAGCTGAATGTTGCAAAGTATCATTCATGGACATATGTGGTTTTTCCCGTCGATTCATAAATTGTATCACCTTTTTGTTTCATTTTCTATTCGGATAAGTAAAGGCGGAATCAAATCAAAATATGTTCTTCATTGATTGCGGCACTTAATATGCATATATGTATAATAAACCAAGCATTCAATTAAGGAAAATTTGTATGAACTTTGATAGTACACAGAGACACGGAGACACATAGAAAATGAAATAATAATAAATTTAATAAATACTTTTTCCAATTTATCTAGCGCAATTTCACTTTGCAAATGGTAATTTAAATTTTTTGATTATACCAAGTGTGATTTGCATATTATTTCATCACAATAAGTTCACTGAATATATGTGAAAATGATAAAATTCAACCTTATTTGTTCTTTGCAATACAAAAAAGAAAAAAAAAAAAATCAATACTATTTTAAATAGAAAGGAATCACCACAAGGGTTTCCACAAAACCATTCTGATTAAATGAACGTGGAAGAAATATGCGCAAAAAAAAGGGACACAATATTAATGAAATATATTTTTAGTGCTCTTTGTGCAAAAAAGTTAGTTAACTTCGTCCCCATTGCTTTTGTTGTTACTCATCGACGAAGGGAATTGTAATGATTGACAAAAATTTTCCGTATCATAATTTTTGATGTCATTACATGCGCAAGCGATTATATTATAGTGAGTGGTTTTTGTAACAAAGTAACATTTTTCGAACAACAATTTCGAGGTTCATTTTACAAATGATGATGGTGCGTCATTGGCTTAGAGCAAGGTCCCATTACGGATGAAATATACATATGTATATGTATATAATATTCAAAATATTAAAAAGGCCCTTCTACATAAGAAAAAAATAATTTTATAATATATTTACAAAGATTTTAATGATGTCTCTTAAACCTCAAAGACCTTTTTGTGGATGACAATGTTCTTTTTTTGTTTATCTAATAGCACAATTTTCGTAATTTCTATTTTCCTATTTTCTATTTTTAAATAAATATATTACTATAATGTTGCAATATAAAAAATTGAAATTATAAACCAAAAAAGAAAGAAATTAAGCTCCATTTAATATAGAGCATGATGCAAAGCGAGGTTCGAAAGCAAAAGCAAAATAATTTCTGTGCTCTCTGATTGCACCTCTTTGTGTATAATGAGACGAGACTCGCGACGAGAGTCGCTCTCTATTTCGAAATTAGGAAAAAATTTGGCAATGCGAGAGAAAGCACTGGAGATCTATCAGTTACTCTTTTTGTATTCAAAATTCAAATATACGAGTAAATGACGATTGTTGGAAATTGTAAATTAATTAATATTGAAAAAAGCAAAATGCAAATATTAGATAGTGCAAAAATTCTTCTCTTCTTACCCACATTATTATAATTTCTCATGCTTTTGTAAATGAGCATGCGTTGTATTGTACCCTGTGTTCTCGACTTCAAATTCGAATGCGTGTCTCCTCTCGCATCACGCGCTATTATAAATGGGCCTATAAACAAAATCATAATTTACTCTACGTTTCAGTGTGGTAATCTCTGAAGAGACTCATATCGAATCGGTTACCTAATGAAAAAGAAGAAAATGTTTCGCCTTGCCAACTACATTCTTGAAGTAGTATTTGAAATGAAGGCCTTCTTAAGATTTTTACATCAATTTGCGTTACTTTACTGCTTTACAGGATCGTACTGGATTTTAAGCAACTAGAAGAAAACTGAAGAACATACGTATAACATGTCAGCACTTGAAATTTCAAACCTCTTCCAGTAAGCCAAAAATGGTGAAATATTCTCTAAACAGCCTGAATAGATTTTCAGTTGTAATAATCAAATAAGTAAATAAGTAAATACAACAGAAATTTATATTTCTAACTTTCGATAAATTTGATGTATTTAAAAAAAAAAAAACCAAACCAAAATCAATGAATTCATCAGCTATAGCATCCATCTGTGTTGCAACTTCCTTTTTTATCCGCTTAACAATGAGTGTAATTGTAATTAATTTCCTGTGATTTTCCCAATCACCCTTCTGCAACACAATAAAAAGCCAATTCAGTGTTCACATTTAATCGCCAATCGATAAATTTGCGATAACTGTCGTCATTTGATTTTTTATTTTTTGTTTTTTTTTGTTGTTGTCTCCTTTTCTGCTCATTTAATGCGATTAGCTTTAATGATTGCTACTTTCTTTTTGGTCTGTACAGACTGCACATACACTATACGCTATGTATGTATGTGTTTATGTGTATGTATTTATAATACTCAGTAAAGTAATTGTTACTACTACTACTACATACTACTACCACTACAATTATTACTACTGTTGCTGTTACTGCTGTCAATAGCAACAGCAGGATAGCATGGCAGACATTCATGTCGCGTGAATAGCACGGCTACTAAAGCAAAATATGAGTTAAATGAAAGAATAAACGATTGAACTAACAATTTCAACAAATGCGGGAGGTCCTTTTATGATCATTTGGGAGGGACTATTTTCGTATCGAACATATGAATGTGTTGGGTTCAATGTGCCATTAACAGCAAACCACTCACTCGAATAGAATGTGATATCAGCAAATGGTTATATTAATCCCTCAAATCATTGAAGGCATTTTCTTGAATTTCAACTAAAAACAAAGGGAACTTAAAGGTCAATTATCAAGTTTTTTTTTCGTTTAGCAATAATAATCATTTAAATTACATATGATTTAACATCAATTGGAATAAAAAAATTTACAAATTTTACTCCAATATTGTAGCGCTCTTACAGGGAAATAAACAACGATTGTGTAAATATTTCATGTAGCACCTTGATCAAAAAGTTCCCAGAATAACCACCGTGTGGCGCTCCACATCGTTCCAATTTGAGTTCTATTTTTGTTAAGTTGGTACGTCTGTTTTTCATATTCCCCCTAAATCTTAGCATCATAACTTGACATTTGCAGAAGTTACATAGCCAAGAGTACAGAGCTCACATTGGAACGAGAACTTTTTTATCAAGGTGGTATGTACATATTTATGGAAATGTGTATTACAAATGACCAATGAAATTATGAATGTGTGGATGCGAGTATTGTAAAATAGTTTTTAATTTTATTACCAAACGACGTGGTGCTTCTACCACCACCTCCAACCTCAAAATGTACAACTGTTGGAATTCCATCTTGGTTCGTTGTAACAACAACGAAATGACCAATTCTGTTGCTAACAACAGATAAACCGCAAAAACAAAAAAAGGACATTAATTGCTCCAACCCATAGCGCACGTGCCTGTGTATGAATGTATCATACTACGATAAGTGGGTTTGCTTATATGTAGCTTTTATGGTATGCCTGAAACAAATGTCGCCTCTTCATACTATAGTTTTGCTTTATTTTATTCATTTGATTCTTTTTTGGTTCTACATATAGCATCGTTAGTAAGGAATTTTAATTTTATTTAATTTTCATTACTTATGTAGATATGTGCACGTCCATAGAATAGTTTCAGCAGGAGCAGCAGCAGGTTGTATTCAACATTTAATTGTAATTTGTGGTTGAATGTGCGATGCATTTGTTTCATTCATTAATATTATATATACGATATATATTAAATGAGCACATACATAGTTACAAATGACGTTGGATATCTTTAGAAAAGCAAATAAATTTCATTTAAAGAATTATATGATTTTTGAAAAATGCTTGCACAAAACGGTTTCAAATTAAAATTTCACTGACAAACCGAAACGAATTGCAAATATTACACGTGCACGTGCTTGTAATTTGTGTAGAATTTTATACAGGCAGCTCTAGGAATAGCTAACATAGCTGTGTACTACGTTTACGCACTGCATTCCATATAGTTGCGTTGTGTGTTGTGGTGTACATAACAAAAACGGGAGGAGTTAAATGTTATGGATGCATTCATTGAGAATATCCGTTAGACTGTACACTGTAGATTTAGAAGAGACGGGGTAATATTTACGCACTTTGTGTCTACAATATTGTTGTTTGTATCTACATACATTTGTTTGTTTTCATTTGTGCGTGTCAAAGTTTGTCTTTTGTGAACGCAATTAAGAGCGCCAATTTCAAAATATCTATGTATGTGCAATATATACTTGAAACATCAGAGCACAGTATCCATACCGTGATGTGATGGAATATAATGTACTTGAAAATCCTTAGATGAGGGAAACACAAGTTATTATACACACACACACATATATAAGGTATATAATGTATATATTAGGTGTAGTAAAAAGAAATCCATTATTTTTCCAATAGATAGCTTTAGTAATCTGTATCGCGCGTTGTATAAGTGCGATCGGTTACGCTAGATGGCGTTAGAAAGATAAGATTTCATACTAAATAAACCGTTCAGGCAGTTTTGTGATTGCTTGACTCAGTATTGTTTGAGATGGATGGCCAAAGATGGACACCAGTAAAGAGAAAATATGCCATATTTTACAGTTTTTCTTCGGTGAAAAGGTGAAAAAGCAAACCGGACGGCTGAAAATGTGAATAGTGTTACAGCCAATCACGTGCAATTTTGCTTTCGTCGATTCCGTTCCGGTAATTCTGATGTCAAAGATGCACCACGCTCTGGAAGACTAATTGTCGAAAATATCGATAAAATAATCGAAATCGTCGAGTCTGACCGTAAGCACTGTTTCTATTGCCCACGAGCTAAACATTGCACATAAAACCGTTTGGAACCATTTAAATAAGGCTGGATACAAAAAGAAGCTCGATGTATAGGTGCCACACGAGTTAACGCAAAAAAACCTCATGGACCGAATTTCCATCTACGAATCGCTGCTGAATCGCAACAAAATCGATCCATTTCTGAAGCGGATGGCTACTGGTGATGAAAAGTGGGTCACTTACGACTACATCAAGCGAAAACGGTCGTGGTCGAATCACGGTGAGCCGGCGCAAACGGTGGCCAAGCCAGGTCAGGAAGGTTTTGCTGTGTGTTTGGTGGGATTGGCAGGGATTCATCTAATATCAGCTGCTCCCATACGATCAAACTCTTAATTCGGACTGTCGGACTGTACTGTCAAAAATTGGACCGTTTGAAGAAAGCAAACGCCTAGAAGCGGCCAGCTTTGGCCAATAAGAGAGGAATAGTGTTCCATCAGGACAACGCAAAGCCACACACATCGATAGTGACTCACCAGAAGCTCCGGGAGCTTGGTTGGGTGGTTCTTATGCATCCACCTCATAGTCCGGACCTGGCACCAAGTGATTACTACCTGCTCTTGTCTATGGCGAATGATTTTGCTGGTGAAAAATTCGCCTCAAGAGAAGCTTGTGAAAATCGACTGTTCCAGTTTTTTGCCAATACGGACGATGGTTTCTATGAGAGTGGCATTATGAAATTACCTTCGAAATGGCAACAAGTTATCGAACAAAACGGTGCATATTTGACCTAAATCGGATCATTCTGACTATACTAAATAAAACCTTCAATTTAATGCAAAAAAAAATGTATTTTTTTTTACTAGACCTTATATAACAAATTAACATTGCTCCAAAATATTGCATTAATATGTCAATTTTTGTAACAGGAATTAATTCTTTGTTTCATTTATCTCGGACTTCTCAAATACTCCATATCTTCGTACATTTTATGTTACGCTTACGTGCATGCAAACATAAGTGTAATATATAAGTATGTACCTACATGTATATATCAAGTATATAAATATATACATAGGTATATATAAGTACTACATATGTAGGTATGACTATATAACAGCATATTTTGTCAGTTACTTAATTGCATTTAGTTGTACTGTGCATATATTTTCCATTGATGTTTATTTCCTTTTTGATGACAAAAGGGTAGATATTTCACTGGTCAGCTGAAGCTTATACTGAAATATTACGTACACAAATTGAACGAATTTTTGAATTTGGTGGTGACATTTACATTTGTTATTTTAAAATATAGGAATATAAAAGGAACGACAGTAATTAAATGATTGTTAGCTGAAGTGAAAATGGTAATCAGTTCTATTGTTATGCTATTGTATTTATATATTGTTATATCGTTATATTTCCAAACACACATACATGCATCAGAGATTGAAAATTACTTAAAACAGACGAAATCGTAATGATTATTAATCATATTGTAAAATATGGCTTGCGGCTAAAACTACTTGATTCAATAGTTAGGAGAAAGGAAGTATGTTATTACGAGTGATTATATCATACTGGCATATTGTTCTCATTATTGTACAGACTGAACCAGTGACCAGTAGCACTTTTCAAATGTACTTAGGAAGGTAAAATTAACTTTTTGATATGTCCACTTTCAATGTGCTTATGCAAAATATCATAAACACTTCCCCAACCTGTAAGACTTACTACACATACGAGTACTAGACACACTCAAGTGCAATTCAAATACTCTTAGTTATCAACATATTAGTCGCTTTGTACATCAATGTTGGTAGATGTAAACAAGAGTACCACTTGAATTTAGATGCAAAAGCTTTACAGCAAAGCATAATATTCAGTGTCAGTCGTAGGAGTATCAGAGTGGAATTTATACACTTTATATTGGGTGTGTGAATTAGTAACCGGCCTTTTACATTAGATGGCACGTGATGTCGTACATCATTGTCCGAAATGTCATTTTAAATGTCTATTTATTTGCTGTCAAAATCAGTTACTAAGCTAAGCTACTTTTAAGTTACTTTTTTGCAAAGAAAAGTGTGGCTGAAAGTCATCGTTTGCTTGTGGAATTGTATGACGACAATTCTCTATCCAATATACAGTGTAAGGAGTGGTTTGTGCGTTAAAAAAAGCGAATATTTTGATATCAAAGACAAAGACGTTCTGGACAACCGAGTCATTGTTTGCTTGTGCAATAGTATGGCGACAATTCTCTATCCATTAAACAGTGTAAGGAGTGGTTTATGCGTTAATTTTTGATGATTTTGATATCAAAGACAAAGTTTGAAGACGAAAATTTAGGGACATTACCAAGACTAAGACCCTTACCAAACACAAAAAGAGCTAACAGAACCATTAGTAGACCGCTCAACCGTTACCAAGCATTTGAAAGCAATGGTATCCAAAAGGTAGGGAATTGAAGCTGAGCTGAGAGACGTTGAAAGGTGACTTTGCATGTCCGAAATGCAGCTTGGAAGGCACAAAAACAAGGGATTTTTGCATCGAATAGTAACGGGCTATGAAAAATAAATATATTACGACAATTCCAAGCGCAAAAAATCGTATGTCAAGCCTGGCCAACCAGCCGAATCTACGTAAAAGGCAAATATTCGCGGCGCCAAGGTAATGCTCTGTATTTGGTGGGATCAGAAGTGTGTGATCCATTATGCGCTACTAGAACCTGATAGAACCATTACGTGAGATCTGTACCGACAACAATTGATGCGGTTGAAGAGTGCAATAATCGAGTAACGGCCGGAATATGTAACCAGACACGAGTCGGTAATTTTTCACCATGACAACACACGGTCACATCTTGCTATTTCGGTGAAAAACTATCTTGTTAATAGCGGATGGGAAATTTTACCTCACCCGCTTTATAGCGCAGACCTGGTGCCTTCAGATTATCACTTGTTCCGGTCCATACAGAACGCCCTTAATGGAATACGCTTCACTTCAGTCACCGAAATCAAATATTGGCTCTACTCCTTTTTGGCCGCCAAGCCGGCGAAGTTCTTTTGGGATGGAATCCATAAATTGCCAGAAAGATGGGGAAATATCATAGTTTCTGATGGACAATACTTTGAATGACATGTTTTTTAGAGAATTCTTAAAAATAAATGATTTTTGAGCACTGAAAAAAGGCCGGTTACTAATTCACACACCAAATTTTTTACTTCTATTTTACATATATACCTTTCATACATGACATTTGAATTCAATAATGTTTTAAGTATGGCAGCAACATCATGAGCAACTTGTTGGACATAGGTAATAAAATAATTTGAAACATGTAAAATATGTTTGCTTTCTTAAATGAACTCAAATTAAATTAAATTTACTGAAAATTCCACTTCACTATCTGAATGTTACACCATAAACTACGGCACTATTGTCAAAGGTATTGAAACTAAGCATTTTGTTTAGCAATTCCATAACATTAAGAATTAAATATATTTTGTTGCAACAAAGAAAATTTAGACAAGAGAAAATATTCTATACCAAATGTGTCAAAACTTCAAAATATGGATTTTTTGAAAATCCCCTTTTTTTAACCATAAAAAAGTTGAAATTTATTATACAAATACGTAAAGAAATACATAAAAATGAAAGTGTATACACAGTATATACTGGTATAAAGAGGTACATACATATGTATTTGATGATTGTAGTGAAGATGGTTCTGAAAAATTATACTAATTTGTTTTTATTATACAAAGCAATTTTATTAATTATGCAAAAGGTAACACGGCTTAATGCTTTCATACAAAAAAAAAAAAAAATTTGTTAAATCAAAAGGACCAAGTGTGAAAAATATAATCCTGCTAATCTTGGTTAGTACCTATGGTGGGCTATGAGAAGTGAGCAGCATAAAGAGCACGCTAAGGGGATTTGGGACATTTGTAAATGTTCATGTTATATTTATGTTGAACATTAAAAATACATTGGTTAAAAATTGCGTGAAAAGGGTTACTACTATTTTCATTTGTACGCTTGCTACAATTTGTTAACTTTATGTACACACCTTATGTGTTGAATATTGTAATCTATTACAATGTAATATACGTACTAAAATATATACATATATCTAAAATATTGCATAATAAATTATTTGTTGCGTTTTTTGTATCAATTTGAGCAAGAACAAAAATGTTTCCATCGATAATTGAAACTGTTTGGTATTTTTAAGCATACTTTTCAACAGACGATTGTTGAAAATAAGAACTTTATGCATTTATTTCCAAAAGGCCGCATTCACAAACACGCAAGCACATACATGTCTTGATTAATTAATCGGTTTTTAATATGAAAGTGATTAGATAGGATTTTTGCACGCTTTTGTAAATTACTTTTACATCAATTAATTATCGTTAATCGTGTGCTGGTGGTGAATTATATCGAATTCTAGTTTTCACCACTCTATAATACTGTAATAATGTAATACTGCCACTCTAATACTGTAATACTCCTTAGTACTGGTAATATTGTGCAAATATAATCATAGTATGAATATAATCAAAAGGAAAAACCTGTTCTTGAAGTTCTTGAGGCCTAGATAAATTCACTGCTTTACAGGATATCGATTGAGCACTATTTTGACGCTATTTCTAGTATACTAGCATACATATAACTCGAACATATTCACATATTTACCCAAAAAAAACCAAAGATTTTCATCATTCATTTTGCATCATTGCGAATCATGTTCAACTAACTTCAAATACAAGTACTCGTTCATAAATTATTACAGAAAAACACGCACCTTGGCACCAGGCAGTTGATTTGTTTCACTAAGCGAATTATTTTTATATGACATGTGTGGGAGGAAATTCATAAATCAAATAGTGCTGCCATCCATCTTTCAACAAAGTAAAGCACAATGAATATATTCGATATATAATCAGAATTAAATCCATATTCTTAGAGTAATTTCACAAAGAAAAGTAAGAAAGAGAGAGAGGGAGAGAAAGTGCTATTTGAAGCAACATCCAGTCAGTGCAAATGACATAAAGATAATTTCAATTTAATTAAATTGTTGTGCCATAAGTATTATTTCATTGCTTCTTCATCGATATTTCTATAGGAACATGCAAAGTGGGCTCTAGACGTATATACATATACATGTATATTTTGGCTTCTCATTTATTATACAAATACCTACATACATACATATGTATTATGGCATATTTAATTGTTTGTATTATAATTTATTTTACACACACACTTACTCGACTTACTCCCCACACAGCCACAATTGGCCTGTTTTGTATATTCAAGTACGTATATGTTAACATGTATTCATACAATTATTATGGTTATCATTGACATCCACTCAATGTCAACTGCATGCAAATCAATTTTTCGCTACGCACTTTACCACAATACATACATATGACCCCTCATCAAAAATACCCACTCCTCTGTTTAAGAGAGCTTATTTTGATGTTTAATATCTTGTTTGTTGCAACTACTTAGGTTACCAAGTGATTTTCTTTTCTGTAAAAATATTGATAAATTATTATCGTCGGTATTCGAGCCTATACGACTCGACATATTTTTTCCATTGTCCTGAGTCCTTTCATTACGAGGAGTCAAATCATTCTGAACAGCATATATCACTGTAATTGGTTTTATCAACGATTATTCAATTATTAATTAATATTTTATATCATATTTATCTTTATACTCCATGAGCAATATTAGTTTGTATGCATATTAGGACGGATCAAATTGTTTGCGAAAAAAATAAACAAAACAAAAAATCTATGCATAATTCTAAGCAAATATTCCCAAGAAAAATAAATATTTTGAAAATATTGACCTTGATATAAAATATGAAATATTTATTTTTTTCCCTAATTCGCTCACATTTACCTACTTAGGCTTTAAACTGAATAGCGATATCTCAACAAGCCTCACTATTGGTGAGAGAATACAAGCAGCTAACAGGTCATACGCGTCACTAATCAAAACGTTCGTAAAGCCAAACTGCAAATTTTCGAAAAAAAAATTCTGAGAAAATTCTTGAGAGCAGTCAAAGATCATGGCGAGTGGCGTATAAGGTGGAACAATGTGGTAGATCAACTTACAAGGGGCGAAAATGTTATACGTGTCATCGAAGCTCAGCGATTAAGATAGCTAGGTCTTGTAACAAGAATGGCTACTACGAGAATTGGAGAGAAATCACAAAAGACCGAGATGTCTGTAGGTCCCACGTGCAGCAAGCCAAAGCTCGCAGAGAGCAGTAGCGCCAAAAGATGACGAACTCCATCACAATACTTCTAAGTTTTTGTCATGTACAACAATCTACGTACTAAATATATTTTTTCCGTGCTCTTAAAAAGTATATATTATATACGGGAATAAAAAAAATCTTAAGTACTTTATATTAACGATATATAATGTGCAAATCTTTTCCTGATTCATAGACTTTATTTTAAATAATTGGTAGAATATATATTATTCAAAGTATTTTCCTTCGGATACTACAGTTTTTTTCTGATTTTTTATGGAACGCATAGAGAAACGGTCGTATTTTGTAGTTCAGAATGTATCGACCCCAATTTTTTATATATTCAACTGAAGCGAAACGTATTCCGGACAAGAAGGGGCAATGTCTAGGATATAACGCGGTGGGGTAAGACTTTTTCCATCTGCTATTTTCCAAGTAGGTTTTAGTGGGTTGCACAACATGTGACAGAGCATTGTCATAATGGAAAATCAACGAATCGTGTTTGGTTGCCCATTCCCACAATTTTTCGCGCAATTCTCGCTTAAATTTGATGAGTTGTTATCGATAGTGTTCTCCATTAATGATCCCACCAAATACATAGCGTCATTGGCTGGTTTGGATTTGGCTGGTTGGTCAGATCTTATGGTTATCGTAATAGATCCATTTTATATCGCCAGTAGTGATGCGATGCAAAAAAGACCTACCTTAAAACCGTTAAATCAGCATTTAAGACATTCAAAATCGTCTTTCGTTATTTCGTGGTTTCGGTTCATATGGAACCCAACTTCCCATTTTCTGGATCATACCAATGGAACGGATTGTCGACTCACTTACAAAGACTCAGCAAGCTCCTTTCCAATTTTCTGTAAAGCCTAAAATTCAGAGTCTTCAAACATTGCTAGCCTTCTATCACGCTCTTTATAGCTTGTATCAAAATCACTAATATTTGAACCGTCTCAACCAAAATTCACAAGTTGAAATTGATGTAGCATATTCTCCATAAGTCTTACACAGCATAGGATGATTTTTCGCTGCAATTTTCAGATCAAAATACAAAAAGCAAAGCTTCCTGCGAATGGGGTTGTGTAGGCGCAACAATTGACATGAAGATAAATGAAGATAGCTGCCATATTATCCGTTACAGTTTAATACTACTAATGCCTTCTTTTGAAAATCCTTTAAAATATAAAAAATAACAAATAAAAATAAATATGTAGCACTTATGAGCCCCGAAGGGGTCTTTGCCAGAGCTTCTATTCCAGTACTGTTGTGTATGTTATTTTGGACAGTATTAGAAGGGATTTACTTATTTTAGCCGGTTCCGAGCGGCAGAACTCTTGCGACATCACCTTTTCTGAGCTTTGCCACAGAGTTTTTTAGAAGCTTTTCCATGACAAATTGTTACTGCCGGAGGAATTCCCAATTGCTTGCCGACATATGGAAACTGTTCGAAAGAAAAATCTTTTCGATATTAAATTTATGCTTCCGCCGGAGATTGAAAGCCAACGCACTAAACAATTAGCAACGGCACCCACTCCAATAACAATGACAATAGTTATATGGAAATACTTACATCATCCACTTTGAAATATAATTCAAAACCCTTTAAAGGCAAAAAATATCGAGTATTTTAAAAAGCTGATACCACTGGCCGAATATGTTCTTGAATGGCTCTCGGAAAAAAAAAATGTAGTGCTCAGCACGATGCTTTAAACGATATAAAGCATCTGAAAAGGTGTCTTCAAAGATATAAAAAACCCATTGTGGTTGTTTTTACAGGGTGGTCTAAAAGGAGATTCAAACTTTCAATAAAGTAGTGCACATTTCAAACGTTCTTCATCTACCCACCTTAATATACATGCATAGTATATATATCGCATTTCACAATAACAAACCTGCAGACAGCCTGTCAACAAGTTTTAATTTATGATCGAACATGAACCGCAGATACGCCCATTTCTCATTTTATTAAACTGTATAAGTAAAATGTTTACTTAAATGCATATGTTTTACTTATTGTATTGAACGAGTAGTACCTACTACTAGCTACTAAAGTTCGTGTACAAGATCATCGCAATATTTCGACAAGATTGCTCCTGTATTGAAATTGTTTATGTTCACGTAAAAGGGGCGTATTTTCTTCATACTCGTATCCACAGTGTGTACTTATTGTTTGTCAGTTGATTTTCATTTTATTCATTTGTTTTTGTTATACACACACTCGTAAGTGAGAATTTAGTGCTATAAAGAATAAAGTGGAAAAATGTACTTTCAATAAATTGTAATGCTAACCGCAAGATGGGCGTGTTGATGTGTCAATTAAAACAAACGAAAATTGTTTACGTCAATATTGATGATTGCAAAAGCATTCCATTGATCTTGCCAAGAGCTTGTTTGCTTGTCACACTTCATGATTCCTACGATCGATGTTGCTTAAGTTCATCTATTTCCAAACATGTCAGTTTCGTTTGAAAAAATTCATCATTCCCAAGTGAAATGTCGTTGCGATCGCTTTCATTTCATTAGTTTTAATAGATAATTCTTAAAATAGTTAATAATTTCCATTCAAATTGTATCTCTATTGTATTCGTCTAGAACTTTGTAATTAAAATACGATAAATAGTTGTTCTTAATGGCATTAGCTACCACCATTTATTATCATATGAAGGGTGAGGCATCGGCTGTTATTTCAATATTTTCAATTATTGTTATTTTATAAAAAAAAGTCTTCCCATTAAATGCCTGAATGATTACTATCATAACGTCAATGTTTGACGTCACCGTAGAACAGTGGTCCAATTGCATCAAATCACAGCTCAACTAAACTCAAAATAACATGCAGTTTAAAAAGTAGCCAGCTAATGAACTATCCTTTATATACAAAAATTAAATATCACAATAGCAGATATTAGTTGTCGGAAAAGTCATGGCACATTCTTAAGGTTGCCAAGGTTGATTTATTAATATAGTTTATTTTTATAGTCCAGTTCATTTTTTGAGAAGATGTTTTATTTCTCGATCGTAGTACGAATCGAACGTTCTGTAATTTAAATCAACGTATGGTTTGGGTAGCGCGAGCTGAGGTGAGCTGATGAAGCTGAGTATGATAGAGTATGGCGTAGCGCATTACCATGATGACACACTATTCCTTTGCGTCTTTTTTCTTTCAAATCATGGCAAAGGTGTGTAGTCGCACTTTCGAATCAATCGTCTATTTCGGCTCGAAAAAACGACTCGCTTGTAATAGCACATAGACACCATAACCTCAGTTTGGTGAATATCGGCTTCAGATGTCATTTGAGCAGAATATTTATGTTATGTTATATTATTGTGGCTGCCCTCTCTCTGAGAGGACACACTTAGGCCGGAAAAGCCCATTGTGATACCACAGATCTTCTCTTCCAATACTGATGTTGATGTAGTTGACGAGATGGACTTATTTGAGCTGAAGAATCCAAATATTGAACTCATTGAAGAATTATCGACTTCTGAAAATGTGGTAGGCAGTCGAATGATAAATATTTTGTATCTTTGTCACGAATTAAAATCTTCAGCATGACATTTGATATACTATCTCTGGCTATACGCAATTTTCCACAACATTGCCTCGCATTCTACCTTTTACAGTTATAATTCACTATTATTATACCAACAGAACCTTATGTACTGCGTCCAGATTTGATCCTGGAAATTTGAAATTTATTAAAACCCTAAATTTTTAGGCTTTTAATAAATTTCAGCACTGTGTTGGATTCATTATTACACAATTTATACGGAGGCACTGTACTATCACCAAAGTGGCTTAGTCTTTGTCTGCCAAGAGCGACAACATTCACAGGGAATACAAGTATACGCCGAGCTTTCGATGTCTAAGTTTCAGAATCTACAGACATCAGTATCAGATAGATCTAACATCTTTAAGTGGTAGCTGAGGCTGCAGTGGCATGTGAAATAATCACAAAGAATACGTAGGTCAGCTCTAACAAATCCGTAAATATCTTTTTAGATATCCCTTTATTTGCGATTAGAAACTGTTTTGATTGATGCTGCCCAGTACTATTGAGACAGTGTTCTGCATATTTATTTTTCCTTCCATTTCCTGATAATTGCCTTGGCGTGGCATCTTGCCAAACCACAGAAGGGTTTAGGACCGATCAGAGGCTTTCTAGCACATTTTTTGGCTAATTTATCAGCTAATTCGTTCCCCTCGTGTCCTTCATGGCCAGGTATCCGCCTTAATGCTACATTATTAAGGTTTTCTAGCTCATTCAATGAAAAAATATGTCATGACTTTTCCGACAACGCAATATTTTCAATATATCACACTTGAAATTTGAATTTATCCAAGAATTATGTGCATAAGATTTCGTTTTCTGTTTACTCGAATTTTATGCATAATAAAAATAGGTACTCCATGCCTTAAGGAAAAATACAGAGAAGAAAAATCTCCTTACAGTCGGCTGGGGCCGACCAAACTATACCCTGCATATGTAGATTTATATATAAAAAGTTTACTCGAATATCCAACTTTTCTTTTATTTCCACTTTTCGAGAAACAATTTTTGCATATACTACTAATTTACACCCGAAATATGGTTGACTTTGACGAAGTAAAAGGATTTTAAGATAATTCTGAGGCTTAGTATGGGAGCTATATAAAAAGTGGGCGTGGCTTACCACTTTCTAGTAAATCCAATTAATTTTTCAATGTCAATCCACACCTTAAATTTGGTGTCCTAAGTTGAATAGTTTCTAAGTTATGGTGGTTAACATTTTTGTTTAATTTCCTCAACTTTGTATGGGAGCCCCAATAAGAAGTGGGCGTGGTACGCTGATTTTTCTCCAGATTATTTCCGACTACGATATTAATTTAAGTGCCAATTATGGTTATTGTAGACATAAGATTGCCTAAGTTACAGCTGTTTCAATTTAAAATTTGTATGGGGGCTACGATAAACACTGGGCGTGGTGCGCCCATTTTCTGTGAGCCTAGTTGCTCGTACAATACTAATCCATACCCTAAGTCTCGTTGTCCTAGGCTAAATGGTTTGTAAGCTATGGAGCTTAAAATTTTAGTTTAATTCACTCGACTTTGTATGGGAGACCCATGAAGGAGTGGGCGTGGCACACTGATTTTCTGCCAGATTTTTGCCGACTACGATATTAATTTAAGTGTCAATTATGGTTATTCTAGACAGAAGATTGCCGAAGTTACAGCTGTTTCAATTTAAAATTTGTATGGGGGCTACGATAAACACTGGGCGTGGTGCGCCCATTTTCTGTGAGCCTAGTTGCTCGTACAATACTAATCCACACCTTAAATCTCGTTATTCTACGCTGAATAGTTTGCAAGTTATAACCGGTAACATTTTTTTTAATTTCCGCAACTTTGTATGGGAGACCCAAAAAGGAGTGGGCGTGGCACATTGATTTTCTGCCATATTATTTCCGACTACCGTGTTAATCTAAGTGTCAATTATGGTTATTCTGGACAGAAGATTGTAGAAGTTACAGCTGTTTCAATTTAAAAGAAGTACAGACACTTTGTATGGGAGCTACGCTAGAAAGTAGGCATGGCTCATCCACTTTTGGTGAGGTTATATAGTAGTATAATATAACTCTATGTGCAAAATATTGTTGTCCCAAGTGGTATATTGTGTGAATTATAGCAAGTTAAAGATTTTGAAAATTTCGAGGTTAGTCGCTTTGAATGCTTGGTGTGGGCGTGGTTATTGACCGATCATGCCCAATATCAATCCCCTCCGTACCCTTGGATCATAGATTACTTATGCCAAATTTCATCGAAATAGCTCAATATTTACTCAAGTTATCGTGCGAACCAGCCAGGTGACAGACAGACGGACGGACGGACGGACGGACGGACGGACGGACATCGTTAAATCGAAAATTTAATCGACGCTGATCACGAATATATATCTATGTCTATATCTCCGGAGATTCCTTCAAGTGGACACAAACATCTGACCGAAATGAATATACCATGCATATTGCATTATGCAGGGTATAAAAAGAAATAAGCGAAAATAAGTGCTCCCTTGAGAGATGTGAAACATTTCGTCAGACGAGAGTTGCGAGTGTCTAATGTATTGTGCTTATATTCGTAGTCACACATACTCATATGTATGTATGTCATTGCAATGTTTGTCAAAGCAACAGTTAGTATAGTCAGCCAGGCAGACATGATGCTGCCTGCCAGCTACAAGTAAATTTGCATCTCAAATGTCAACGTGGCGCATAATTCACAATTGGTGATTTTTAAATCGTCCATAAAGTGTTTATTATTAGTATCAGATGCATGAGTTCGACTATCTATATATATTTTTGTAGCTTTTTTGTATCTTTAACTTCTATTCTATTTAAATTATATTCACAATTCTCTGTCATCATTTGTATAATACAAATTATTATACTGCTTAAAAAGTAATATTTTATATATTAACCATATGAATATATATTGTGATTGTTTGAACTTGTATTTGTCTACAAAAAGTTGTGTTGGTGTATACTCGTATAGTTAATTTTTTTTTTTTTTTTTTTTTTTTTTGCTTACAAAAAGTCAATTCAATGTCACTTTTCACTTTAGTCTGTGATTGATGATTATTTGATGACTTCATAATTTTATAATAAACAACTTGCTTGTTGAACTTCGATGTATGAAATATGAAAACCGCCGGGTAATATATCTTATACCCTACACTCAAAGAGACAAGGGTATATTGCGCTTTGCGCTTCCATTTGTAACACAACAAAGAGAGCTGACAGGTATGAAAAATTTATGTATTTATATTACGATTTGCCATGCCATCCTATCTATTCGCTGTAATTATTAAACAATTGTGTTTCAAATTAGAACATGTGAATGGGCAAATTCATATGAAAACCACTTCCAATTCCCATAGAAAAGTATATTTTCATATGTATATATTTAGATTTTATGCTAAAAAAAATTCTGTGTGTACTATTTTCGTATCTCATCTTCCATATTACCGAAGTTAATTCCTTTTCTAAAAATTTTTATTTTTTTTTTTTTACATATATTCATCTTTCTACTCTGTCATATTCTGAATATGTGCATTCAAAAAAAAAAAAAAAAAAACACTCTCAAGCAGGCGTATATTGTAAATAGGTACATATTTCAGTAATTAAAATTTCCTAGAATCATTCTGTCTTTTCTATGCTATGCGGCATACTAAAGGGGAAATACTTACTGATGGCATGTAGTGAAGCCAATTTTGAAATCATTTATTATTACTCGAAGATGTATGATTTGGCAACAATTGATGGAGAAATATATGTGGTTTATTTTTTTTTTTTTACCTTACACTTAAAGAGTCTATCATATATTGTGTTTGCGTTTTCATTTTTGAACACGTAAAGGTGACACATATGGAAAAGTATATATGTAAATATAAGGGGAATGTCTGTGTGGCTGTTTGCAATAGAAGTATGAATTCGTTAATGGGCAAAATCGGATGAGAACCACGCCTCTTTCCGATATAAGAATATGTTATTACCGATCGACCTGTACGTTAAACAACTAGCAGCTAAGGCAGCCTTGATGCTCAGGGAATCTTTTCTTCTAGCCACATACCAAGGAGGACAGTCATCGATTTTAAAAAACTTTTCAATTATACCTAAAACCACCGACTATTGTAACACGGTGGCAATGCTACCCAATAAATTGTTCACTACTGAATTCCCAACGATAGATGATTAGGATAAAGGTGTGATTAATTGGGTCAATAAAATCAGTATTTTCATTGACGGTGGAAATTCGAAAGCGCTAAGCGCCAATATAGCCTTTCGCCTACCAGATGATTGCAGTGTATTTGAGGAAGAAATTTCAGTTTAGCATTTTCAATAGTTGGGAATAGTGTTCTGAGTGCAAAGGAAATTTACACCTATACTGATAACCAAGCGGCACTAAATCATTGCAATCGAATAGACATTTATCAAAGACAGTTAGAAACTGCCACGAAATACTAATTAAACTCTGTAATTACTTTAACATCCACCTACTTTGGGTACCAGGCAGTAAAGCGCATGATTTAGACAGGCATGGCTCAACGCTAACACTACACTCGTTCAAAGTTTCAGTTCCAATGTGTACTAGCAACTTGTAAACTACTGATAGATAGATCTACCATCGACAATGCTAATGCGATCTGGAGACAGACCGATAATTGTAAATCGGTAACTAATAGATGAACATGGCCAGAATAGAACTTAGCACGAACTAAGTTACTTTTGAAATAAAATAGACACGACATTGGAATAACGATTGGCGTTCTAACAGGTCATTGCCTCCTTGGTAGACATGCGAATAGATTAGGGGCAGCTTTTCAAAACTACTAAGCAGAAGAAGGTTCACAGCATTCGAAGGTGCCTCCTTAGGCGGCATCTCATTGGTTTCTCATATAAAAAAAAACCAAATAGTGGCATACATACATATATGAAATCCACAAGTTGGCTCATAGAAGACCCGGTTGGGTAAGGACTAATTCCAGTGGTATCACAGTGGACCTCTGACAGACCTAGGTGAGTCGTCAGACAGTCACCGTACCTACCTACTTACCTGTTTTCACACTTTGCGCTCGATAATGAAAGAGTATCAATATGAAATTTGATAAATGCGACGACTATATTTACTAATTAATGGACATATTGGGACATATTGCAAAATGGACTCAAATGGACTTTTCATTTCTTTGTGATCCTTATTTTTTTGAATTTTCTACTCGTTTTTCTATTCTATCAGTAGGTAGGTAGGTAGAATGGCTGCGACCCTGGTCGCTTAAGTAACAAACAAAATGCCGTTTTGAGCCATAAAACTCGCTAAGACCTACTGAATGTTAAGGAATGTGTTACAACTTGCCGGAATTGTTTATAAATTTTAGTATACTGGAGATCTCTATTTTAGATAACTGTCCTAGGTTATCAAAGAAGGGACCTCCAAAGGATGATAGTCGGTTTCTGAATAAGGCTGGGCATTTACACAAGAAATGCAGCTATGTCTTTATGCGGAATAACTATTTTCTCTGCATGTGCAATGGCTCAGTGGCCTGTGCAGGCTGTTATAAGTTTGTATATGACGACTCTAGATCTACTCAGAAGGCTCTTTGTCCTCTTCTCATTGTAGTTAGGCCAAGTGGCAATCTATAAGTGCATTAATTAAAGAACAAATTGTCAACTCACTTTTACGATTTCCATTGCCGCTAGGTTTGCTTTGAGACCAATGATTTGCTAATTACTTTGAAGTTTAAAAAGTACGATTTTTTTACTCTTGTTGAATTTTGAATTTAAAAGTTCTCTTCAATTTGAGTTAAAAGATGTCAAGGCAAGGAGGCAAGAAACAAAATGTCATATATATCTTTCTAATGTTTATTTGAAGGCCATGAAATTCTCCTTAAATGGATCTGTTTTTAATATTTCACTTCCTATCAGCTGTTGAGTAAATAGAAAAACCCACTCCAGACAAGAAGTTCTTCTATGTACTCGTATTACTTGGAAGGACCAATTATTGGAAAATCTGCCAGCGTCAAAATGTCATGAAACTTAAATTGCTTCATTATTATAATAGCAAAATAAAAATTAATTACATGAGGAGCGTCAACTAATGACAATATGTCGGTACATTCATATACACATATATGTACAATAGAGCAAAATCCAATATATGTACAATATATCATTTGCGATGTTTCCTCATCTTCAAAAGACTTCTTTCTATGCAGCAACTAATTTTAATGCAAAATGTCAAAAACAATTTTGAATGACAAGCAACAAAAAAGGGGTCCAATAGTTATGAGACACACACACACACACACACACACACACACACACATGAAACGAATGAAATGTTGAAAACATTATGACTTGTAATGAATGAGAATTGACGTAATGTGATATGCCAAATTAGAGAAAATTAGGAACATAAAAGTTCCTTCATGTTCATATACATTAGAGAAAACCAAAAAAATGCATTTTAAATGCAGAACATATGAAATTCATTAAATTCCATAGTAACTATATACTTTAAATATTCAATAATTTAAATAAAGTGAATGAATTTGGAATTAATTTCACATAAATTAATAAAGTTGTAATGAAACAACTCTGTATAGAACGTATAAAGTATTCACAATAATAAACACCATTCTGCTATATAGCAAAACATGATAAAATAAACAATAAAAACGAGTGTAACGCCTACAAAAATGTTTATCTTTTGGCAAAAGTTACTTGTTTGTAGTCAATAACAAAGGCATAAAAAGCGTGTAAAAAGAAGCGTGTACAAACGAACATACAAGTATACAGGAAATGGGTGTTACGAAAATATGTACGCGTATGTAAAACAATTGAAAACAAATGGTGGTGAGATGTACGTAGTTTGCGCTTGGCTGCAAAAAGCTGCTTTCATTGGAACAAAAAAAAAAGGCATTGAAAAGATATTCGGTAACAACAGTAACAACAACAATAACAATATTGCGTGCTAATATGCACTCCATTTTGTTTGCTGTCAATATGGCGCTTCAAGAAAACACATTAACACTGCTTGCATGCCGTTGTTAGTCTGGCAGGTGAACTGAAATTGATATAAGAAATGCGAGCAGAGCATATCAGCCTATAATATCAAGCAGCATTCTAGCCACCACCACCAAGCATTAAGTACAAACAGCACAACAACACACCAACAACAAACAAGTTAAAACTTTGGCTTGGCTTGGCTTCAGTTGTTGAATTCGAATGCTAAATCATTTCCATTTTGTTTATTTTTCGCCTGATTATGTTGTTGTCAGTTTCAGTCAAACCCACTTATGCTATAAATACAACAATGTCATTACAAAGTTGCAAACTTGTTGACAGCTGACTCTTGTTGGGTTTGGGAGTGAATTTCAATAATTAAACAATGTTGTCGGGAAAAAAGTGTTTAAGCGAAATTTCATAATGGGCTTATGTTTGTAACACCCTAAAATTTTATTTTACGATATTCATTTGTTGCTTATAGAATAAAAAAACACATCGAATATGCATCACAATGAAACTGAGCTCTTACCTTTAGTAATTGGTTCAGAGAAGCTTTAATACTAAGAATATTTCACTTATTATTTCTTAAAAAATGAAATGAATTCATAAAAAATGTAATATATCCCATGCAGTCTCATGCTGTGTGATCTCTTTTTCCTGGCTAAGAAAAAAAAATCAATGAATGAACGAACGAAAAGCAATGCAATGAACCGAGACATATTCCATGGCGAAGCGGGAGGAAAATATCATATTTCCAGTAGCCTGTCCACTAGAACCTCTATATCACACTGAAGTAGTGCTGAATATTTTCCTTCCTTTGAAACTCCATCGCCGGGTGATTATCCTTCCAGCGTCCGATATTTCATCCCTGTTTACACTCTTGCGAGTAAGTTTCCAAGGGTCTTCAGATCCAAAACGGCTGGGAAAATACACCTCAAGCAAGTATTTCATCGTTTCCTCGAGTGTCTCTCTTATTGGTGCACCCTTTTTGTGAATTAATCTCAGCTCTGAAATCGAGTTCTTTGATGTAGTACTATTTTGTAGTCGCACTTTTTTTTGAGCTACGTCTTTTTGGACTTGTAATCATCCCATGCATTCGAATCACACCATCTCATGCGTCCTACTAAAGTCCTTCATCGTCTACTTTTTGTATGAACTCCATTCACCACTATCCCATGAAGTTGATTCTACTCATCAACTATCGGAAAGAGCCAAGCTGCTTCAAATGTTTTGACTATGGCTAAGCTGAAGCTTCTAACCTTATACTCAGTATCTGCAATGTTAGTATTTCCACAAGAACTTCGAAGTACCTTGTACGGCACATTTATTTCGCCATTCTTATACTTCTACAGTCACTTCTATCCCTTTATTATTGGACACAGCCTCAAAATAAATGCCCTGTGGTTCGACATGGTTAGTCTATTTACAATTTTCTGTTTCTAGCTTCATTTATTCCCAAACTCAGCTCTTAGTTGGTAAAAATAATCTTTGATATCGAGTTTCAACTTTACAGCGTTTGAATTTGTATGACCAAAGTGTAGAAATGAATGAACAGAAGTGTACTTTTGTAACAAAGGAGGACGTGTGCTTCAGCCAATCATTCACATTCGAATGGCCGTTTTCACAATGTCCGGTTATGGCACATCTGTCAAATACCATAAGTTTTGGTTAACTTAACGCGAGCATCGACTGTCGGTTAACTGCTAACCAGAACAATAATGACAGCTGATTTTAGTCTAATAATATAATAAATAAAATTATAAAATTATGAAAATATTAAGAAATTTTAATTGTTGTTTGTGTAATTGAGAAGGTGATTTCTTTCATTTTCCATTATTAATAAAACAAATATCATCTGTCATGCAGTTTTTATATATTCACCAGAGTTTGGTGAAAACGAAACTGTCAATTATCAGACTATCAGGCGGATAGCTATCTTCCGGTTAAAGACAAAATTAACCGGACATTGTGAAAACCCAGTTTGTTATTCATCTAATTCATAGAGTTTTAAGTTGATAGTTTTATGCTTATATTTTAATACACAAACCATTCGTGTATAAAAATAATTATGTATATATAAAATTTTGTTACAAAAATTAATTGTAAATGCAATGCAATATTTGTTATCCATTAAAATTATTTTACAAAAGTCCAAATAATTTTACATTTACAAATACATAATCTAAATCGTATTAGATTTCATAATCATTCATATGCAATAAATGCCAGACAAACATGCATTTATACTGTGTATACATGTAGCTAGAATATTTAATTGAAATTTTTTTTGTTTAATTCCTAATACATAGAAATAATCATCATCTATGTAAGTACATTGGAATTGATAGCTATACTATAATATATACTATCTATGTAATATACAAAATAATAAAATTAATTATATTGCGAATGTCCCGTTTAGCAAGGAAATTAAATTTACAAATATTTATATAGAAAAAGCTCATCGATGCGCATCACCAAATGTATGTATTATATGTTGTCTGTCACAATGTCCGGTGTTGTTAAACAAATCATTAGAAAATATATTGCACATTCTGTTGGTATATTTAAGCAGCTGTTTTCAAACATATTATGAACAAACTATTATCAATCAAATTACGCAATATTAAAATATTTACGTAATTGGAAATTCATCAACTGAAAAATTGCATGTGGTTAATATTTTTTTTCTATTTTTGGACAACATTTTATGAAATGCTATATTTAGTAAGAACTGCATGTTGTCAGGCAATCTAAAATAAGCCGGTAAATACAAATATATGCGATACACATGTGTCACTTTGAGCTCGTCTAGTCATTTTTTTATGTGATAGAGATACAGTACCTGAAGGAGCCAATTTTTATTTGACAACAAAACTCATTTGTTATGAGCTTTGTTGTAGGACTTTCCGAAATTCCTTGATGACATTATGTACTGTAGAAAGAACTATACAACTATAAATACGGCAATCGATCGAATTTATGATGGTCACATGATAAGTAGTAATACAAATTAAATAATGTAGAAAAAAAAAACTTAAACTCTATATTTATTTATTTTTTTTTTATTTCCTTCATATTTCAAATACAACACAAAAATCACATACAATACATATTTTACATATTTTACAAATGAAAACAGGGTCGCATCCAAAATATCGCTCCCAATCGGAACATAGGATAGAAACGAAGGCTCTCCATCGAGTCCTGTCTCGGGCCATATACCTGATTTCATGCTAAATAGCTCTAGAGCGGGTCTCGGCTTGGATTGTTCTTAACCATGTTTGGCGTGGGCGGCCAGGTTGTCGGCTGCTTTGAGGATTCCATTGATGAATGAATGAATGAATTAAAAGCAATCCAATGAAACAATGAACATATTCTGTAGCGAGACAAGTGTTAAATATTTCCAGTAGCCTGTCCACTAGAACCTCTATATCAGATTCTAATATTCCATCCATACCAAGTATTTTGAAACTTCAATTCCGGATGATTATCTATTCAGCTTCCATTATTTCATCCCTGTTTGCACTCTTGCGATTAGGTTTCCAGAAGTCTTCGGATCTAAAACCACCGGGAAAATACACATCAAACGGGTATTTCATCGATTCCTCGTGTGTCTCTCTTATTGGTGCATCCTTTTTGTGAATGAATCCCTGCTCTGAAATCAAGTTCTTTGATGTAATTGTATTTTGTAGTCGCATAGTCTTCGTCAGCTACGTCTTCCCTGGTGCCTCTTGCGTCTTGCGTCTTGTCGGGTGCCTTGAGGTTACCATTGAAATGCCATTTTCGCTATGTTGTTATCCTCTCTACGCAGAGTGTGACTAATTCAGGTCCATTTTTTAATTCAGGTAAGCTGCAACAACTCCAGAAAACCCTGCAAACGATTCTGAGGCATTTATTTCTAAATGTCTGTAGATACCCGCAAATTGGTTCAGTGACCATCCAAGTTTCAGAGTCGTCTAGTAAAACCGGCTTCACGCTGATGTTAAAGACGCGTAATTTAGACTTCAGAGACAGGAACACCGAGTGCCATATTTTATCTAATTTATTGAAGGCTGTGCGAGCTTTACTTATACGTGCGGCTACATATGACGTAAATTGACTACCAAGATAGCAAAATTCGTCTACGTCCTGGATGGTGACAGTTTCATCATTGAGTTCTACGGTTAGAGGGGATACAGTAGCAGTCGGAAAGCGCAGTAATTTGGTGGTTTTCGTGCAATTAATCTTAAGGGCAACTTCTCTTGCATATTTCATGAGTTTTAACAGCTTTCACTTTGCACCTTCCAAATTATGCGTTATGAAGCATATGTCATCAGCGTAGTATAGATCCCTAAGTTTCTGGTCTAAGCGACATTGCATGCCATCTTTTGCTTCCTCATTCGTTCATTTAAGAACGCCGTCCAACACAAGAGTAAACCACCGCGGTGAGAGGACGCATCCTTGACGTACTCCTTTCGAGATGGAAAATTTCCCACATTCCTTGCCGTTAAAGCGGACAGTACACTCAGCACCATCATACAAGGCGCGTATTAAGCTAGTAATTTTCTCAACTCTATATTACATATACTCAATATGATGATTGACATTAATTTGATGTTTAATGCTCTTATTATGTTCTCTCAATAATCTGCTTCATTTATTGTCGTCAGTTGTTATTAAGTCAATTTTTACGTTCTACAAACAGAAAAACTCGTCTCTGCCAAAAGCAATCTAAGAGTATGAATCTCGAAGTAACAACCTAATAATTCATTTTAATAACATGATTTTTGTGTATTATTTTGTCGCTAAAAATATACATACAACACTCATACATACTATTTGTTGGATCATAAACCAGGGAAACCACATAAAACAGCGCAACAAAGTCTACGCATTAGATTTGACAGCTCGCTTTCAGATAAGTGTCAATATTGTCAATATGATTATATTGTTGAATGACATTGCGTAACATCGAATGAGATGCGGGTGGAAATAATAAAATAATATTTTGCTATTGTCGTTATTTTAACATCAGTACATGGTTTGATTATGATTCAATGACATTATTGGAAGTTAAATATGTATATAATTTGTTGTTGTTGTTGTTTTTGTTGTATTGCGTTGAATTAGTAACCGGCCTTTTACGTTACATGGCGCCACGCGTAAGCGCAATGTCGTACATTATTGCTCGAAATGTCATTTTAAAGGTCTATTCACTTGTTGTCAAAAATTTTCAATTTGGTTGTGCGCATAATATTTTTTTACGATGAATAATTTTCAGAATTGGCGAAAATCGCAGCATTTGCGAGAAGTTTTATTAAGTTACTTTTTTTCAAGGAAAAGTGTGACGACAATGTATGACGACAATTCTGTATCCAATACACAGTGTAAGGAATGGTGATTTTGCTATCAAAGACAAAGAACGCTTTAGACTGCCGAAAAAGTTTGACGACGAGGATTTGTAGATATTACTCGACCAAGACCTGGTCGAACTATTACGGGAGAGCTATACCTATAACAATTGATGCAGTTGAAGTGAGCAATGTTTGAGAAACGGCCGTAATATGCGATCAGACGCAAGTCGGTAATTTTTCACCATGACAACGCACGTTCACACATTGTTATTACGGTGAAAAACTATTATGCTAATAGCGGGTAGGAGGTTATGCCTTATCCGCCTTATAGCACAGACCTGGAGCCTTCAGATTACCACTTGTTCCGTTGTTCCGGTCCATGCAGAACGCCCTTAATGGAATACGCTTCAGTTCAGTCATTGGAATCAAAATTTGCTCGATTCGTTTTTATTTTTTGGCGCTTCCCAAGAATGGACTGGTCTATGTCCCGGAAGCACTCGACCACGTGGTCGTTCAAGGTCCATTCACCTCATCAGAATACGGAAATGCTTTGTACGGGAAGAAAACAAAGCATTTCCGTATTTTTGCTGGTACAACAATAACAACACCATTCGTTTTTAGCCGCCAAGCCAGCGAAGTTCTTTTAAGATGGAATCCATAAATTATCAGAGAGATGGGGAAATGTCATAGTGTCTGATGGATAACACTTTGAATGACATATTTTTTTACAGAATCCGTAAAAATTGAATGATTTTTGAGCACTAAAAAAGGCCGATTACTAGTTCACACACCCAATATTACGTTGACATACATCCTTTCTGCCAATATCTATGTTATATATGAAATAATATTTGAAGTATTTATAAAATAAATGCTTGTAATAGATAATATTAAGTACAATACCTTAATTCATTCAGTTCGACTCAATTAGATTGGAACCCTTTTCATCGTATAATATAGGTTATATTGATAATGGAGAGTGTTCATTTGAAGAGAAAAAAAAATTGTAATAAACTGTTTTTGATGTTTTCACTACATCTAATATATAGCAGTAGTCGTCTTAACACAGCAGCAGCAGCATAACACATGTGTCAGTTTGTTTATCAATGCACCCTTATCTAAATGACAATGAGCAGACAATCGATTTATTGTACCTAGTTTTTTGTTTTTGTTTTGTTTTTTATTTTGCTCTTTCTATTGTCTATATCTTAATCTTACAGTATTCTAAGGAATTTCTCACTAGAGTTACGACTTGATGACGCCAAAATTGACTGAAACTATAAATTCATTTGAGTAAGTCATTTTTTTTCTTTTTTTTTTTATGGGTGAGTATCGTTCATGGCTCTAGTGCCATGAGTACACATATGACATTTCTCCCTTTTATAAGTGCAGTCAATTGATCTTATCGTTACGATAGTGATCGCAATATGCAATGTCGCTCAAATTTAGAATTTTGTTTACATTTCCATGATCTCTATATTCTAAGTAATTATTGAATTTCTCAAGGATGCATATTAGAGGGGGTCAATGAAAAATATTTAGGATGTCCAAACCCTGTATTGTAATTTAACCCTGGTGCTAGCGGACACATTGTATGGGTACCGGGGCATAGGGTTATACCAGTTAACTGTTGGACAGATGAATTGGCGAGATCGGGCACTAGGTTGTCAGAGATCTATCCATCTCATCAAGGAGGGATTCCGCTTGCAATATGCCAGCTTCTTGTCACACAACATTTCCTGACTAAAGCCAACAGAAGATGTCGGGATGAGAGCTCTTGTGTTACTACTAGAAAAAGTCTGGCCAACTTTTGATAATAGAAGAACTTGTTTACTGTTGTCAATGGGTAGGAAACCTATTCGTAAGGTAGTTGTCGTACTCAGGGGGCCACTGGCTTGTGGGTAGGCATGATACCAGGCTTGGTTTACCGACCAACGAATTTGTCGTAGCTGCCAGGATGAGTATGAGGAGGAAACTGTTTACCACTTCCTCTGTAGGTGCCCCGCTTTAGCACGCAGAAGGCACAACTTATTGGGCAGTGCCTTTTTACAGATACCACTGAGCTAGCTAGCACCCATGAACGTCAGGGACATTGCTCTATTCATTAGGAAATCCCAATGGTTCCGTTAAATAGAGGGAGCAGAATAGAAAGCCTCATTGATGTACGATAACACAATGGGCCAATTTTTGGTCTAAGTGCACCCCTCTTTGGGCGGCGGCCGCATAACCTAACCTAACCTAACCTATGAATGGTTATAAGTGGTCCAAAAACGCTGAAATTATGAAATGAAAATAATTTCTTTTGTATCGGGAATGACCCCACCTAATGTATTACCTAGGAAGTGGAAATTTTCAAGTTTGGGTTACTATCTTTGAAATACTGAATTTCTCAAGCGACCAATCGATCTCAGTTCAAAACCCGGCTTGTATTATTTCGACATTTCGCCACATAGCGACTTGTACCGACTTTATATGGACCCCGAAAAAGGTTCTGCTGAAAGAGCACAAAGCTTCTTGAAATGTATAAAGCTTCTCAAAAACGAGTTCTCATGTGCAAATTCAGATCTCTGCTAGAGCTATAAATTGAATATATGTACATAACAAAACCACAAGAAAAATTTCAGGTATGGTGCTTAGAAGCTATTAGCGCCATACAATACAACTTACAACGCTTTAACGGAATATATACTATCTCTTATGAGAAAAATGAACAGCATCTGTTAATTTTATCACGAATTTATATAAAAATATAAACCATTTATCTCGACCTTACATATATGTACGTATAGTATGTCATTCTACAATGCTATGAACGTATTGGTGGATATAGGTCAATCTGATATTGCTATTCGGTATTTGACATCAATAAATGTCTGTGATGACAGTTTGTCGAAATTCGATTCTTCTCTCTGATATAAGCATGGAATTCTCATGAAGTCTTTAAAAAAATTAGTGGTGGTCATAGCTATTTATCTCTGTGTGTGTATGTGTGTGTGTGTATGTGTGTGTGTGTGCGTGTGAAGGTGTATGCATATGTGAATGTCAACAGAACGTGATGTTCAACAGGTGATACCTGCTAGATAGATAGATAGATATTCATTCATACAACATACAAATAAGATTAACAACTTTCGATTATAAGATACGTACGTACGAATGCAATTTTATAGAGTTGTCGATTTGTTGATTTGTTTATTTACACTTGACATAAAACAATTTTTCTTACGTTTCGAAATTTTATCTTATAGAGAAATCATTATCATTGACAGTGTGTACAACAAATATCTAGCGTTTATATATTTGAAACTTTTACTTACATATATATGATAGTATACCTACTGCAGCAAGACAACTGACATTACACAGTGAATTTGGAAAATTATTCTTTTGGATGCTGGTGAAAGTTTTGTTTGTTTGAATTATTAAAATGTATGACACACACAAGTATTATTTCTTTTCGGTTATTGGCGCAGGGATTAAGGGAATTAGATAAAAGAAATTCTAAAGATATTCATGAGTGTGAGTATAATCATCTACAAATGTCCAAACCTAAGTCAAAAAAATATTGCACATTGTATTATAAAATTTATTTACAAATAAATGTAGCATTTTCATAAATATATACTAAGATTCCCCATAGAAATGAATATGAATTTAGATATCTATTATAAATTTTAGAGGATTCGTTACATTTTCTTTCCCCCCAAATGAAACCATGTAGAGTTGTTACATAAAACTGCCTACATGTGTATGAATAAATGTAGATGTGAGTGAAATGTCCCCTTTACAATGTATCTACTTTGTTTTTATTTTCGAGTAAAACGGTCGTATATTTCCAAAGCAACAACAGTAATTACTGAGCGGCATTTTTAAAAAAAACTAATAAAGACATTTGTCATTCACTTACTACCAGTACCAGTAGTGCTCAAAAGGAAAAATGTATAGTTCTTTGAAACAATTACATACATATAATGACGACAGTATTGCAAAAGAAGACATATTACTCTCACAAGTATTTGTATATTGTACACATTCATATTATAGGAGTATTCATATTCAAAGTAAAATAAGAAAAACTGTTTGATATTTCGCAAGGAATTACAATAATTTTTTTCTGCATTTAATAATAAATATAAAGAGTGAAGGGCGAGAGAAATAGAGAGCGCAATACAGCGATTGAGAAAGAGCAATAAAAATAACAGTCTTCATTATTTTTTTGCTCTTCTTATTGTTTCATCACAGTATACATAATTTCTTTCTGATGTTAATTCACCATGTACTAGTCTCTTCAATAAGAGTGCTTGAGCCAACTACCTAGTCAAGTCATAAATATTGGTACACGACTAAACGCATTCATTACGAATGGAATATTGGGCGCATCCATTTCATCTTGACTGTGATTTGACAGTTGACATTTATGCTTTATTGTCAAGTAAAAAGTTTTTGCCATCAACGAAAATCGTATTGTTGTAGTTGGCCTACTAAAATGCAACATGGGAAAAGGCGATATTTTTCGGACATTGCGACCGCTTGAAATCACTCGGAATTTTGTGTATCGTACTGTGAAGTTGTTTGAAGATACTGGTGGAGTACGAGACCGTCAGAAATCCGGCCGTGCACGTGAAGAAACGAATCGACCGAAAACCACTGCTAAAACAGAAAAAATCTAGTCGCGGGAAATGCAAATTTCGCAAAACTCCATGTCCATAAAGATTTGGGACTCAGAGCGTACAAGCGACACGCTGGATACCTGCTCACGGCCGCATTGGAGGGAAAACGCAAACGAAAATCGAAAGCGTTACGCAGCCAATACGCTCACAGACAAATTCGGTTTACTGACGAGAAAATCTTCACCGTAGAAGAATCGTTCAATAAGCAGAACGATCATGTGTATGCTCGGACATCCAGAGAAGCATCCTAACTCATCCCGAGGATCCAAAGAGGCCTCTGCTCCAGCTCACAAGGTAAAAACGACTCAAGTCAACTCAAAACAACATTTCGGACTTCATATTAACGGCCCTATAGTAGTCCAGACCTCAACCCGTTGGATTACAAGTTGTCGTCCGTATTAGGGAGCATGGCTTGCTCTACTCGACACCCAAATATTGAGTCGTTGATGCGAGCCCTTGTCCATACAGTGGACAGTTTCCCCATGCATGAAGTACGTCTAATAATGAATGAAGATTTTGATACAAGGGATCTATCAAAAGTTCCTTAAACCTTGTACTATATTAACAAAAAATCACTCTTACAGTTTGATAAAAATTTGTTTTTAACAGAAATTGGTTCTCAATAAACATAAATATGTATGATGTTCAATGGACGCCATTTAGTGGCATTTCAAGTCACGCCATTGTCAAGTGCTTAGGCATGAGATTTGTAGCAAACCTCATCATATTGACTTAATCTGCTATTACAAGTCTATTAACTATTTTGAAAATATTTCCTAATATTTTTATCGGCTAAAATGTACACCTCAAGTACGTTTACTACTTTTAGAAGATGACGTATGTAATTTTCCTAATAATAATCCAAAAATCCCGAGCTATCATATTATAAAAGCATGAAATCCAACACCTTAGTCCATCCTATATTCACACTGTTGCATACTAACAATTATTATAAATGTTTTTTTTTTTTGTTTCCATACTACAATTAATGGATGTAGTTGCAGTTGCCACTGAGAATTACATTTAGTTTCGATTCCTTTTGCATTTTCTTATGGATGTAGCACAGTTGGTGCTGTGTCTGCTGTTCCAGTACGAATCAAGTATAGTAAATCAATAATAATGCGGTGTGAATAATTTTCGTACGTATTGATATTTACAGAATTACAAGGACAAATTGACTTTGAATTATGTATTGAAAGTCATAAGGATTTAGATGTAAAGTAAATACAATGAATGATTGTGAAAACATATACTTTATCGACATTTGTTCATTTAATATTTTTTTTTTTATATTCACTACGAGTAGTTATTCTACGAAAATATTAGGTTTTAACTATATCCATAAGGGTTAACAACTTCAAATAGTTTCAGTCTCTTTAAATATTGTGGATATTTTGTGAAGTAATTCAGTTGAAAAAATCTAATTATGTTATTATTACAAAAGAATGAGAAAGAAAAACAAATAAAGAAAATTTCTGGAACTCAAAGTACATACCCTAACTACATATATTTATTGTATGTATGTATGTACATAGAAATTATTTTGAAAAAATATGGTTTAAACACAAGTAGCTTCAAAGAAAATTCAAAAGTATATGAAAAATGTAACATATGGAAAAGACTCATATTTGTTGGCAACATAATGTTGATGGAATACATTGAAGAATGTATTAAAAAAAAAAATATGACAGATGTGATGATGTATTTACAATTTAAACTCAACAAGAATTGCGATTCAATAAAATGCTACATGATTTCTTCCTTTCATATCGTATCCAGGACATTAATAGCACAGCATTAAAATTTGATTGTAAAATACAAAGAATAATAAAAATGAAGCCACTTATTTATAGAAAAAAAAACGAAATGAAAATTTAAGAAATACATGTGCATGTATATGTGTATGCATTTCAACAATATCATATTATATGTTACATTTTAACCTTGAAGAAGTTGAAACTAATGTTTCATAGAATTAATTGTGATGAGTCCAGAAGGCCTTCAATTACTGAAACTATAGACAGTCTAACGTATGAATGTTAATGGGTTTCTGACACAGTAGGTGCTTGTCAGCATTGGATGCAACTCTGTTGGATATTTGGTGAAGAAACACTAACGATTTGGTAAATGCATCCATGGTATACATATATATCAATTGTAACTTAATTTGTTATTGTTGTGGAGTTAGCAGATACATGGTATACACTATACCTAACAGCAGGTAGTATAAGTGCATTTGGAATGCCTATGATATGATATCAAAGTCCCTATAGAATTAGTCTGTATCAATTTGTCTCACCCTTGTGATACACATCAATGAGGTTTTCTTTTTTGAACCACATCGTTTATTTTTTTATTTTATTTTTAATATTCTACCACCTAACTATATTTACAATAGGTTTTTTTTTTTTTTATTTTTTTGCAACTGCTGAGTTCAAAACAAATTTATAGTTACTCACTACTGAAATTGCAATTTGCATGCTGAAATTCATATTGGTGTAAAATGGAAAATGGTTTTTGAGCATTTCAAATGGCAAAATGGTTAAACCGCAAAATCAATTATATGCACTTTTGTATTTGTTTTTTGTTAGTTATTTGTGCTAAATATTGTAAATACTTTATCGAATTTTCTATGAGACAAATCTTAGGTTGTGCCATGTACTGTACAACTGTGTACGTTTTGTGATTTAATGATTAGGCGATTTTGGTGATGTACCTTCTAATATTGTACTAAGAAAATTCTTCGAATATACTTCACAATAGAAAATGGATCTTGAAACATTTTCCTTAAATACATAACTAAACCACAGGGCGATTTTTTAGCAACTTTCTTTTTGGCAACACTGTTTTTGGCAGCTCAGCTGTTTTCGTGTAACATGTTACTGTCAAACATCTTCAGTTTGGTCTATAATTTAACCATTAATGGACTTACAAACGAACAACTCTTGAAAAATTGCATTTTATTATCAAAATTCATGCTCGGTTAAGAAAGTGCATCGTGCACTTCATACATTTTCTGGTCAGTTTTGGGCGACCTTCGGAGTCTTGTAACTAAATTTCGCACCAAATTTAGATTATTGGACATTAAACCACCAAAATGCATACGTAAAGTGTGGAAAATATCGCAGCTGTATCCGCCAGTGTTGTTGATGACCATAAATTATCGATTCGGTGCCGTTCGCAACAATTGGGCCTCTGTTAATCCACTACGTGGAAAATTTTACTGAAGGTTTTAGGTGTAACATCTTTTAAAATATATCTGGTGCAAGAATTGAAGCCACACGAACTACCACAACGGCTAATTTTTGCTGAATGGGCGCTGGCAAAATGGATGAAGATCCACTTTTTTTTATGAGAAAATTGTGTTCAGCGATAAAGCTCATTTCTGGTTGAATGGATACGTGAACAATCAAAATTGCCGTATTAAGTGTGACGAGCAGCCAGAAGCATTGCAAGAATTGCCAATGCACTGTTTGGTGTGGATTATGGGCCGGTGGCATTGTTGGACCGTACTTTTCCAAAGACGACGAAGGCAGAAACGTTACTGTGAATGTCGAGCGCTACCGTGCGATGATTACAAACTTTTTTTTTTGCCCAAAATGGTAGAGCTGCACTTCGTTGACATGCGGTTTCTACAAAACGGTTCGACATGCCACACAGCACGCGAAACAATGGCCCAATTTAGAGGCAAGTTGGGTGAACAGTTTATTTCATGTTTGGGGCCAGTCAATTTGCCGCCTATATCGAGCGATTTAACGCCTTTTGACCATTTTTGTGAGGCTATGTTAAGCCTCATGTCTATAGCGACAAACCTGCAACGGTTGACGTACTGGAAGCCAATATTGAAGAATTTATTCGTGAGATATCGGCCAATATGTTGGAGAAAATATGCCAAAATTGTTGAACCCAGCGTATGAACAATTTGAGGTGCAGCCGTGTTCAACATTTACATGATATCATCTTTAAACATTAAATTACATAGATCGTTCTATCGACTCAAATAAAGATTTCATACATTTCTCTAAATTTTATGTGTTCTTTTTTCAAATCAAGTCCGATGGCTCTTAAAAAATCACCCTGTACATACGCAAACGTGTTTATGTATCAATATATTAATATAAAAATTAAAATGGAATGAAATAAAAAGGTTTTATTGAAAATTTCTATATTCGCATTTATAATAAATGCTTCTAACAGAATTTTCAAACACGTAAGTGTAAAGGAAAAGGAAGCAAAGGACGCCGATTGAACACTTAATTATAGAATAAAAGGTAGACACAGACACAAACATATATTTTCCATTCACTACAATTTGTTGCATAGAGATGTCTAATGTTGTTGGTACAAAAGCCAACCACCACCACTTCATAATTATAGTGTATGTATTCGTATACATGATTGAAATTGAGATGTTTGAAGTAAATCTGAAGATAAATGATCGGTTTTGCAAAAGTGCTGATTATATATAACGTCGTACTTATACGGAAAGTTCAGAGATCCATTTCTATGGCAGATGAAATTCAGTTGAGTTCATTATTATTATGATTATTATTATGTTATTATGTGAGTTTTTTTTTTTCGTTTGGTGTCGGCATAGTGATCCAGTTTTACAATAGCAGACAACAAGTTAATTTATTATAATAGGGTGGTAACCTCAGCTTCAGTATAAAGAAATGATGTTTCGTGGTTATATTCAAAGAAACAGCATCAATATTTGGTAGCAAATATTTTGAGCATTGAGTGATTATTCTTAATTGCCACAAAGTAGCAGCTGCTTCGCTCTACATAAGTATTTTTTTTTTTTTTTGTGTTTCATTTAAAGTTATAATTTTCGAAAAATACAAATTCATGGAGTATTGCTTGTTGTATATCTTGATCTAATTTAAAAATTATATAGTATACACATACACATACCTAAATATCATTGCATATAATTGCCACAAGCATAAAGTGTTGCATATGCTCGTCTAGATTTCAGATAAACAACACAAATGCAACAGAAATATACACATTTAAGCATTATTAAAGGATATTAGAGTGGCCTAATGAAGTCATTATCAACTGATACTGAATATTTTGAGTCATTTGTTTCAACATATTGTATAATAACGGTCTATTTGAACATGTGTGTGCGCCTTTTCGGGTGCGATAAAATCCGACGGCATTTTTTTGATGTGTTTTTTGTGAGTTAAATTCGTTCTACATAATTGCCAAGTCACAGATTTTGTCAAGTGGCCCATTAACAAATGCATTAAAGGAGTATACCGAGCGACAAATTAGTTTATCTATTGTTAAACAAAAATCAAATAAATATTTATGTCACCATTCACTTAGAGGTATAGATTTTTATGTAGGTTTTTCAAGAAACGATTAAACCACACTTGAAAGAATTAAGTAATCAGCTAATCTGTTTTACATTAGAAAAGGAATCCCACTTATATTTATATTAATGCTGCTGTAAAAAGGATTGCACGAGTTTGTATGTAAAACACTTAATAAATGGATGTCGTAAAATGAATAAAGAAAAAAACGCACATGAAAATGTAATAAAATTTCATATAAAAGTAAATACATACTCATGCCACATTTAACATATATGTATGTATATGTAAAACTTTATGTAGCTAGATTCTAAGCAAATTCACACCTTCTGCCATAAAATTTTTTATGACATTTAATATTTTTTTTTTTTTGTATTTCTTTAGAAATCAAAAAAATTAACTGTGATCTAGTGGATTTGAAATCATAAAATTGGCAGGGTCTTTTTATTATATGTTTGTAAATATTCGATGTCACGATGTTCGATGTTCGATTTGAAATAGGTGTTTGATACATAATAACAAAATCATCAATCAATCATGAGAATATAAATTCAATGATTGATATTTCATTGCTCAATACATATATGGACATCAGTATCAAAATCATCACCTCAAATTTGAAATACATATATTTTTGTATTCGCGGACCTAACAATATGATGGAAGTTTGCAAAATTGTTTTGGAAGAAAACACAGAACTGATGAAGTGTGGGCTGACCTAGAATCCATGATCTATGATTTTATGTACACGATGCCATCGGACTAATCAATTGAGCTATGATACTCGTCGAATACTACGAGTCTATGAAATGAGTTCTTTAATAAAAGCTAGGACAAGATACTCACCAAAATTTCAACCATTTTGGTCTCGCAATTCTTGGTTAAAAATCGTTTGGGTGAGTCGATGTGAGTTCCAAATTTAAAAAATCAAGTATCGAGCTAATATATCATTAAAATTTTGTTTGTGAAAGGCAATAAACCTACACAAATTAAAATATAAGTTGAACATTGTCTACACGGATTTTTCAGCATCATTTATCACTGTGAATTTTTAGGCAGATGAAATTAAACGTGGGCGTACCAGTTTAGCAGACTATAAATGAGCTGAACGTCTAAAAATTTAAGCCAAAAAATCGCAATAAAACCGCTCAACTTCACCAAATAGTACTACGAGGGTTGCCTTTTATATTTTTCAAAAAGTATGAAAATGCATTTGTTTATCATCAAAAATGGTTTTATTTTTTTTTCAAAATATTCTCCATGAAAGTTTACACACTTGTGCATGCTCTCAAATCAATTGTCCAAGCACTCTTGCCACTCCGGCTGAGACTGAGATCTCTAAAATATGATTTTTGTTGGGTTTGGCTCGTCTTGGAAGACCCACACGGTCGATTGCTGTTTGGTTTCGAGTTCATATGCATATATCCATGACTCGTCACTTGTCACGATCTTATAAACGTCTTTTGAAGCATCGCGACCGGATTTTTTCATCATTTCTTTGCACCCATAGACGCGAGCTTTTTTTTTTTTTTGGGTGATTGTTAAATTGTGTGGGTTCCAATGGGAATAAATCGTTCTGACAGCTAAGTGTTCATGCAATATCGAATGCACGGCGTTGGAGCTGATGCCCAAAGATGCCTCTATCTGACGATATGTCACATGACGATCTTTCATTATCAGTTCACGCACAGCATCGATGGTTTTTGGCACAATCATCGATTTTGGACGATCTTTACGAAATTCGAATTTAGTTATAAATTGTCTCGAGGGTTAGTGCTTCATCGCCAAATGCCTCATAGAGACGATCGAAGCATTGTTTTCTCAAAAACAATGCTTTTACGATTTTCGATTCGCATCGAAAATCGTAAAAAATCATAGCTTGAAAATATTCACGAGTTAAATCCATTTTTTGACCGAGCTGAATTTTTCAAGTGACTGTAAACAACAATTATAATATCGGAAAATCTGCTGAAATCCATTAGGATAGGATCTATACTAAACTTCCTTATGTATGCTGGACTTAGAGAAATACTCTAGTCCATAATGGGGTGCACAATAGACCTAGAGTCGCAGTGCAATGCAACCCTCTAATAATAAAAATAATAAACAACACAAATATCGCGTGTACATCAAAACATTCTGAGTACGTTTATGCTAAAAAAATGTCAAACTTTTCAATGGAAATGTCAGATTTGACAAAAATGTACTAGATCATACTTTTTAAACAAATGTACAAGGCAATCACGGATAGAATCTGGTTATTATATGCTCATTAGCTCATAGCAGAATCTGTATCTTGGTCGAAGTCTCACAAGCGAATTTTTATGCAGATGGTACATAGTTGCAATAGTACTACTATTTCGTGGTCACATATTGTGTGGGATATATTATCATGAAATATTATATCAATTCATAAAAATAGTATAGTGACGATGGTAATAATCTTTTGATACACATATATTCCAAGAAGTTTACTACTATATATTATATATATATGATAATACACTTTAAAAGAAGTCATTTCACTTTTGTTTGTTATAATACACACGACTAAGAACCAAAATTGTTTTATAAAATAAAACAATTGATGCTATAAATGAATTTGGATGATAATTTTTTGAACTCACCGCCGCTCAATAAAACCAAAATCAAATAGTTTATAAAAAAAAATCAAATTTTTTTTTTTTTGGCATAATAACAACATGTTATCTATGTAAGTAACAATGAATTGAGAATACACCCCAATTGACAATGTCACCAAAAAGTATTGTTCTATTGCTTGACGAAAACCAAATAATGGTACAACAAAATAATATTGTCTACTGAAACACAATATGCCTACAAATCTACAATATCATTCAGGTATTACCTGAATTTATTTCTTCATTTCTTACATTTTTGTTTTGTAATTTTTTCTATTACGAGTACATAAGTATTTGTAAAGAATCCACAAGAATGTTATAATTACAAAATTCTTATCATTAATCCCATGTGCTGCAATTTTATAAAGGAACCAATACTTTTAAAAATTTGTTCAATGTCATCCATCGAAGATATATATCCCGTTTGATGTTGTTTCCCCTTAAGAATGTAACCATTATGCGAAGCGGCTTCTTTATGGCTATCGGTGATAGAGTCCTTTTCTACTCACACGCACACACACACAAACATCTTTATATTTTACCGACAATAGAGTCGTACGCCGCAGTTATTTGATTTCAAAATTTCTTTTATAGAAAATTGTGTTTTTTCTTCTTCTTCTTTTTTTCTTTTCAACAATAAACGCTTACATTCTAATATTGATGTTAATGACTATGTGGCTGCTTGACAAACCGAAAAATCATTTGTCATCCTAATTAACTGAGATATTTTTTTTTTTTTGGTTATTGAGTTAACACATTTTAAAGTGTTATATTTTGAAGGTGTAAAGACAGAGAGAGAGAGAGAGAGTTACCAATCGATATGTATTTTTTTTTATATCGCCATCGTTAATAGCATAATTGATTGAAACTAATTTTATCTCATCTATGGTATGACGTGAAAGTAATTCGTAGTTTGGCACCTTTAAAGTGAAAATCTAATATTTCTGTTAATCCTTTACAATTTATGAGGATGACATTGTTCAACAATAGAACAATGGCATTCGAATTCATGCATATGCATGCATATATAGAATATTTGACGTATAAATAACGTGACAAGACTGGCATCAATCCAACTGGCAAACCTAAAATGTCTATTTTGTTATTATACACCAATTCTGAAGCAAATAAAAAATAAAATAACAACAAACAATAGAAGAATAAGTTTCATTTACCACTTTGACAATATTTGCTATCGATATTTTTAAGCATGTTTTTGAATAATATTACACACAACACTGTATATGGTTACCATGACATAAAATTGCAAAATTCTAATAATTAAATCATATGGACTACTTATTATACTAATCATTTATTGGAATTTTTTTTTTTTTTTTTTGATTACGCACTGCAATGATGTTAAAAAAATATATATCGGCTCTGTCAAAACCTGACATGTACAGCATCAATTTCAGCTGTCATGGCAGTTCAATTTGATTGAATGAAATAAACAACAATGGTGGTGTGTTGTCAGTATAGTAAACAAACATTTCTCACCATTTTTAATTAAATTTTTCGCAATTTCGCCTCGAAGCGAAGCAAATATCATAGCAAATGTCTATAACTGTGCGTATGTATACATACTTTAGATTCATGTTTATAGTGTGGTTGACTCAACATGATTTGACTGTTTGTGCTATAGTCACGAATATTTTCAAATTAGCGACAGAATATTTTTAGTCTTGCCTTTTTCATATACTACATATGTAACTATAGTATTAACGCATTCTTTAAAAGAGGCTATGACGTCACTTTAAAAACAACCACCCTCTTCAATGCGGGCGTGAAAGTAACTACAATAAGCTCACAATTTGCCATTTTTATATAAATTAACCTTCGATTCGACATTAATTTACCCTCAGAGAGCTGAGAAAATCTCATAGCAAAATCACAAAGGATGTAATATATATGTAAGCATCTACTACAATGTACTTTGCAAGTTTGTATATATTTGCTCGTATTTCAGTTAGTTTATTTGATTTTGTTCTTTTTTTTTCTCCCACTAACCTAAGCATTCATACAGAAACTATTATGGTATTAATTAGGTAAACACATGTGTATTTATGGATAGGTATATACCACCTTGATCAAAAAGTTCCCGGAATAACCACCGTGTGGCGCTCCCATCTTTCCAATTTGAGTTCAGTTTTTTTTTTTTTAAAGTTGGTACAACTGTTGTTGACATTCCCTCGAAATCTTAGCGTCTTAGCTTGACATTTGCAAAAGTTACATAGCTAAGAGTACATCTATCTCAATGCGTCCTGCGATTTTTCCATTACTTCCTCTCGGCTGCTGAAACGCGTTCCACATAATGGGAACGTCTTTTGCGACGTCAACACGATCTCTTTTTTGCATGAAATTGATTGAAAATTGTGAAAAATAGCCAACACACACAGAGATAAATATACTTTTAGCTACGTAACTTTTGTAAACAGAACTCAAATGGGAACGATGGGAGCGCCACACGGTGGTTATTCCGGGAATTTTTTGATCAATGTGGTATATGTACATATATATTAAGGTGGGTAAAAATATGCAACTGTGGGCCTTAGCGAAATACATACAATATTAATTATTGCAAACATTTCTTGCTAACGAAGAAAAAAAAATTGCAAAATTGGAACTGCCTACTTTATGTAATGGCGAAATGTTAAAGAGGAAAGGCAAGTGCTTCATTTATACCTCTCAGGGAGCGATACATGGTCAGTTATAGGGTTATTTATTAATGTTCATGCATGTTCAAGGGGTGACGATAAATAGTAAGTTTGTTCAGAGCAAATGCGTTGCGCTAACTCTGTCTTGCAACAGAACTTAAAATAATTTTCAATTACATCTTAATTTTTTTTTCTCGAAGGTGGTTGAAAAATAAATGCCTTAATCTAAGTAATTGTCAGCCATCACATTGTTATTACGAGTATTGTCTAGCACACCATGTATATACGCACCCTAATTTACATAGGTACATATAGCTAGCTACATACGATTACATATATGTAATCGCATGTGCTTATACATAAAATGCATAGCTATACAATATAATAAATATGCAAAACATACCAACACACAAACATGTTGATATCCAAATACTGACAGCGTACACATACATATATACTCGTATAATGTCAAAGGCAACAAAAAGGATAACAAACAATATTGTAATGTCACATCGAACAGAGAATGATTGCATACGAAAGTGAAGAAAATAAAGAAACAAAAGTAATACGTACGTACAGACAATGTTTAGGTACAGATATATACAAACAAAATATTTATAAGTACATGCCAATGCACATGGTCGAGATAATATTTGCAGGAATCCGACTCAAAATTGATTTATATGTATATTTATATTCTATTCTAAAAATACGAAGGCTAAGGAACTTGAACGGAAATATTGTATTCTTTAATATGCTTTTGTCATAGAAAATTCTTATTTATTCTTTTGTGATTATCTGTGTATTTATTTGTTTGTTTCTAACATGAGGATTATACTTTAAATTGTTAATTACAATATTTTAACAAGAATCATGAACAAATTTTAATAACAATTCACCCAAAAGATTAATGTATCTACTATTGTTATATAAAAAATGTATATAGTAAAAGAAATGTTTATGTATTCTTGTAAAATTTTTGAAAGAACATTACGGTAATTTATAATTGAAAATATATAGTAAATATTACAAGATTATTGATGAAGCAAGCAATTAAAATTCTTTTCTCACCACCTTACAATCTTAATGTTTATTTAATTAATTTCCTAATTGTGGTCGTATTGATATATGCGATTTTTAGACTTTTTTATTTCCATTCAATGCATGTATTTTCTGTTACATCCTTCCATGTGGCAATGAAATATTTCAGCAAGTGAATGTTTCAGATTTTAATTTGTGAGTGTTAATGAATATGCATTGTATAAATGTATGTTCATGCATATATCAAAGAATGAAAATCATGTATACATAATACCTACATATATGCATATTAATAAATGGCTTTACAGTCGGCCGGGGCCGACTGATTTATACCCTGGACACATAGAGTTATATAAAAAGTGGTCTTATCATGTCCACATTTTATGCAGTAAATCAATTTTAGAGTATAAACATTTAAATATCATAACTATTGAAGCGAAGCAGTGAATTAGGCGTGATTCTTCTATTTCTCATAAAATTTCTACTTCCTACAATACTAATTTACATCTGAAATGCGGTTGTATTAAACGAAATACTTCTTTATCTATGGAGGTTTAAAATTTTTTTAATTCCACCACTTTGTATGGCAGCTACATTAGGAAGTGGGCGTGGCTCACATGTTTTTTGCAAAATTATAACTCTATATAAACAGCATGTTCGTCTCTTTGATTGTTTCGTGTAGCGACGGCATCTGCAATAGTGTACGTAGTCATGGGCCATAGGTAACTCACGCAAAATTTCGTTGAAATTTCAATATTTTTCCCATTTTCAATATTTGTTTAAGTTATCGTACGAAGCAAGGAGTCACTAATATATATACTTTTCTATATCTACAAAGATTCCTTCAAAAGATTACCAACATCTGATCTAAATGAATATACCTTTGAACTTGTGCAGCGCCTAAATATGTATATAATCATATATGTATATAGGTGAAAGACACTCTCCGTCAAGAGGTGATAGAATAGTGTTGTGAGAATACATTAAAAATAACATGAACAAGACGTAAGGTGTTGAAATATTGTTGCATGCGGTTATATTGTTGCCACCCACCCAATCAGATGGTTGTCGTAAGTAACGTATTCTCTAAAAGATGAGGTGAGATGAGATGAGATGTTTAAATACATTATATACTGATTAGTTTCTCTTCCGCAACATGTTTCTTCTAATGTTCTGGCAACATTTAGTTGTCAATGTTTTTATTCTCAATAATCGGTTGAGACAGGAATTGACCTTGATAAGATTTGTTGTCTGTTTGAATTATTATTGCTGTTCTTGCAAAAGTACAACTCACATATTCATTATGTTCATAATATTAGCAATTATATTAGAAGTAATTTATGTAATTTTAACAAGTTTATTTGCAACATACCTACATTCATTTGTATATATGTAGAAATTAATTTTATTTTTCAGTTTACTGAACAAATGAATATCTGCAATATAATGTATATTCTCTCGATTATTATTTACTCAATTTTATTCCCATTTAAGCAAACAGGAAACGCTCTGTTTTGCTTTACACTGGCTCCATTTCCAACATCACAAGGACAAAATGAACCTTCTGAATGCTTCATCCGCTCTCTCTCTCTCTCACTCTCTCACTGTATATTTCTCTTTTCTCTGTACTAATTTCAAGTTGCTCGACAACTATGCATCTATGCATATGTATATACGAGCATTTCTGTATATTGGCTGCAACATAACAACAACTCGTATACAAAATTCTCTTTTTAAAATGCTGCATGCGTACTGCACACAAAAACGATTATAGCTGTGCAATGCTTCGCCTTCATAGCGAACAACAAACAGTTTCTGACTGCAAGTCACCGTGTTATGACGTATGGATGACTACCGGCGGATTTGTTTTACGTGAAAAAAAACCGTTGAATTAAGATTCGAACGAATTTAAAAGTGAACTAAATTAATTTAAATATCCGTCGTAATCAAGCAAATACATAAAAGTGAAGTGTAACAAGTAATATTGTAAATAAAAGTAAAACAGAAGACATAAAGTAGTGAGTGTATGTGAATTGTGTTGCAACTATTCAAGAGATAAGAAGCATATATAGAATGATTGAATAAAAAATATGTAATATTACATTCCATTTTTTTTTTTTACATATATTGAATGAATTTTACAATCAGCTAAAAAAGACATTCAAATATGAAATCATAACCAAAAATATAGCTTACAATTAGGTAGTATTAGTACCTAGCGCAAAACAGTGCAGTGCAGGCCACAAACAAAACCACAACAAACAACAAATTGGATTAACTAACATCATACTCATATAAGGACTTTTCATTACAACAGGTAATCTACATAATAAATACTTGTTATATTTAGTATATGTATGTATGTTTAAATATTTTATCAAAACGCTGAAGCTGATATGGTTAAAAAAATTTTCTTCACGAAATACTTAGAGTAAAACTGCACTTTTACTTCTCTTTATTTTTATACGCAATGCATAGTAAGTAATCCATACCCATATGTCTTCATCGTATTATGCGCGTGTATGTGTATGGAAATCATTATGTAAATATATTGTATTTTGTTATTTTTGTGTAAATTTCTTTATGTGTGTACATTTTTAACAAATGTTTTATTTAAACAAAATAAAATTTCATAAAGTCTGACTCCACTACCAGCATCAACAAGTTAGTTGAGCACGAGCTCATCATTGTGACTTATTGGTATCTAATACATATGTACATGCATATGTAAGTAGGTACATAAACAATACGATAAGCTAAGAATAGAAAAAGATCTTTACTACTTATAGTTATAGGTATCTATATTATACAAACATTTATACATCTGCATAAATTTACACAAGTAGATTAAAATTTCAAATCACAACTACTTATTAACGAGATGTCTAATATACATACACAATATCAACACGTTTCGAGTTGATAAAAGAAAAAATGAGTATAAAACAACGCTAAGAAGATATTGTGAATATTGTGAATAGTGTGGAGAAATCCACAAGTTCGCCTACGCGCCACCATGTAACGTACATACATATATTTCGGTATATGTATTAAAGATGCGGAATTTCCTCTTGGAGACGTACTTAATGGTACACGTAGTAAAGCCAAAAATACACCAAGCGTGGTCGATGAAACGATTTATGCGATTGAATACGCACATGCACACCAATGCAACATCCTAATGACAAATTTTATATTCGAATTCCAATCAGACCGGTATTTAAGTAAGGTATTAGGTAAGGTAAGGGATTTGCTTAAAATGAAAGCAGGGCAAATATTATCGATATACGGAGATCTAATAATGTAAATTTATATGATTGGTAGAAGAATTGAAGTATATAGATTTTTTAGACATTATTGTGATTATAAATAACATTATTTTTTCCATAGAAAGTGAAAGTAGGATGTCTGACAAAAAAATTATGAAAATTTTTGGGTACATTTACACGCAATTCAACACGTATTCCCATGTATTTACTTGTATGTATACTCATACCTACATACTACATATGTTATATGCTTGTACTATGCGTATGTAAACTCGACACAAATCCCAAATAACAAACTCCAACCAAATCCTTGTTATTTATATGTTTCTACTGTTGCTGCTGCTGTTGATGTTGCTGCTGCTACTGCAGCTGATGTGTGTCAAATCCTTCATCCACACACAATCTAATAAAAGGATTTGTAATTTTTCAACAACAACAACAGCAGCAGCAGAACAACACAACAACATATGAGTTTTTGATTGTTACAACATGTTTTTATTTCTGTACTTTATATCGAGTGGATATAACAAATGATATTTTAAGCTGTCACCATGGGAGCATCTTTGTCAACGAACTGTATTAAGAGCGGCATCATATTTTTTTGTGGGAATCACAAACTGCTGCGATAACATAAAATCAAATTCGAATTAAAATTAAAGCCACCACACATTGTACTGATTCCACGCGCGCTCATACACACACACACACACGTATATGTACATGTAAGCTCATTCATAATTAAATAATTCATTATGCATTCATGTTATGCTTATTTACATATGTATGTACATTAATATGGCTCACCAAAAAAAAAATATGTTTTATAGAAAGCCGTTTTGAAGAAAAATCTAAAAATCGAGGTACTTTATGAAAAATAAAAACAAAATTGACTTCAAATGACAAACGTGCTCTGATAATAGAAGAACTATCTCTCTCTCTCTCTCTCTCTTGGCTTCACAGTCCAGTCACAGGCCATAGCTTCACCAACAACTCTTCTCCAGTTTGTTCTCTCCCTCTCTTCCTCTCTCCAATTTCGAACATTCGAACATAATAGAAGAATAGAAACTACAAATGTTTGCATCAGTTTATACAAAATATGGCGACAAATTAAAAAAACTCAATTTTTATATATTTTTTAAGTTAGATTCATCGTCCAAGTTCAGAACTTTTTTTCCTGTAATTGTTGTTGTTGTTGTTATTGTGTTTTTCTCTCAATGAGAATCGAGAGTGTAACGAGAAAGATTCTGAACTCTATGATAACTTTTATTCTGAACATTTCTGACAGTGTTGTCATACTATGCCATAATGTATATAGAATAATATGATCATGAAACTGAAACGTGAAAATATTTCTATATAGCAATGAGCCTTCTGTCGTTGTTACATTTAATTTGACTCACAAGCAGTTTTCTTATGAGCCGAAATCTTTTGTTGAACGTCATAAAATTAAAGAAACTTCACATATGTTTAATTATTAAAAACTTGTTATTTTTGTATATTTGTTTTTTTTTTTTTTGTATTGTGGTTGAGGCACCCTTATGTACATATTAAGATAATATAGGGATATATATAATCACAGTGGGTTTAATTATAAACAACAAAGCCTAACATATTCTCTTCGGCCAGGTGTGTGTGTGTGTGCTGCCTTTTCAGTACATATATCATTGAGGTGTGTCACTTTGCTGCGAATTACTCAGCTAGGTATCATTTATAACTACTCGTACTACAAACATTCAATTGAGTATGGTAATAATTATTTCATTTTCTCATCTATTGAATATGTGTCCGTTTTTCATAACATGTGGTAGGCTAATGTAATAATAATGCCAGTTGGGAAAACTTGATTGGAGCTTCAATCGGAGTGCATACAAAAATTGGAAGGAGCCTCCAGATCCAATTTGATTTTGGTGCCATTGTCGGTGTTCTGTATTTTTGTTGTTTATTTTTGTTGTTTATTTCACTAACACGTTCAAAGTTTTTCCAATACAAGTACAAATGAGCCATCTCGAAAGGTGTATTAAATTTATTAATTAGGACGAGTGCAAAATTAAAAATGTCTTTAAGAAATTGCCAATACAATTTTGCACTACTTAGACATTTTCTCGAACTAATGTTCATTGCAGTGAAATATACTCACTCCTCTCGACACGAATAAGCTCTTGTGGGCTGTTTTAGGTTTTTTCACACTCAAAAACCCTTTCATGGCCAATGTTCGCCAATATACGATACACGTAGGCTCAAATTGTGGTAAAAATAAATAATAATAGCTAAAATAGTCTATAAGTAATTTGAAGAAAAATTTATAATATTTTCGAATCATTAGTTTCCCTTACGAAATTTCATTTTAAGATGTACTTGAAAATGGCCCAGCTCATGAACGTTCATCATTAAAGCCGTATTGTCACATATTGGCAATTAGTATAAAAAAAAAAAACTTCATTTTAAAATTATAATAACCGCACCCCATTTGGGTACATATCTACTTAATGATATGGTAAATAATTAAAAATAAAAGAAAATTTTGTATAAATGACTTACGAAAATGCTCAACGAAATTTAAGAAATGATACTCAATTAACAAACTTATTTGTGGTTAATCACTAAGCAATTGATTATGAGATTCAACCGAAAATATACCGTTTTTTTTTTTGGAATATTTTAACATATTTCATTTTTCTTATTCTTCGCTAGGCGCACATTAAAAAAAATAGGTATTTTCAACATACTATTTAGGTAAGTCTTTACATACGCACATACATATATTTCTCATCCCATTCCGTTTGTTATTCTCTCCTTGCTTAAATGTTAAACAAGGACAATTTTTCACTTCACTTGTTATTTTTCCCATGGCATCACATCAATGTCACTCAGCATTAGCCCAAGAGCTGTTGATAAAGTTTTTGCAGCTTAAAAATCTTTCCCCTAGAAGTTTTGTGCGTCTAGCATTATGACAAAAATAAAAAATCTGTGTAGCGCAAAAAAAAAAATATGCGTCATTGCTGTCATTCATAATCAGAAAATACAGTATATACGCGCGCACTATACATGAATACCTACATACATACATATCGTACATATTATTATGTAGGACAAATTCAAATTCGTAAGCTTATTTGGACAATTCAAATACAGTATTTACATAAGAAAAATTTGTTAATGTTTCCTCCGAGTGGTAGGAGAAGATATATACTATGTACTTAAAATGTGTCGCTAAAGAAATATGTATTGCAATTGGACAAGCTGCTCAAAATGGCCCATTGGTCCTTTGAAAAAGCTTAGTTGTAAAGCATGAAACCTGTATTTGTTAGCAAAATAATACTAGCAAAAATGATCCTATAGACTTGAAATTAAATTCATATTCTGTAAAGAAATATGCTTTTTAATGCATACACATTTATCGGAATATTAAATGGCATGCACTATACTGCAAAGTCTCAATGGTCCACCTTGGAGACATGCAGGGCTACAAAGCCTTTGTGAATAAACCTGCCAGCAGACGAGCGAACTTTCTCCTACGATTAAGGAGAAAGAACCTCAGGATGCTGATTAGGTTCATTACAGGGCACAACATTTGTGGACATCATATGGCCACTATAGGTGTCATCGCCAATTCAACATGCCAGTCGTCTTTAGAGGATATGAACACAACAGAGCGCTTCCTCTGTCACTGTCCAGCCTTTGCACGAACAAGAGTAAGATTGTTGGGAGGAGATGCTTTCAGCCTGAGCACAGTTGAGTCTTACATTCGTTACATTCGTTACATACTAGGAAATTTGAGGTAGTGTAATATTCTCTACTCTATCTCTTCTTTCTGTTTTTCTTTTTATATCCCCTTTTTTCTATTTATTTTTTTATCGTTTCCGGTTTGGGGTACAAAGGTTGTTTGACTGAGTGCTCTGGTTCTTGTCCTGCCCACCTCTTTCACTTCGTTTTACTTCATACTGCAAAAACTGAAGCGAAAATAACGCAAAATTTTTGTAAAACTGTCACTTACTTTATTTCATTTTTCATTATTATTATAACAATACATCATTTTGCAATAATCGGAAAGGACAAAGTGTGTCAACAAAAAATATAGTTTTGTCAAATTTGTAATGCAATAAACTGATACACCTACTATTACCCTATTGCCAATTTGTGCAATATTTACTATATTGTTACAAATTTAAATTTATTATTATGCCAATATTTGTATCTGGCGACTTTTATTACATTCAGCAAATCAAAGAAAGCGATCCATTCAAATATTGCGACACAACAAGGACTTCAGCCTTAACCTTAACTATCTATAATGTAGATACCAAAATGGTAAATGATCCAATATAATAACTGAGGATGTAGATTATATATATGGTCTCAAAAGTTTCCTTCCAAAGAAGTTCCATTTTACGTACAAAAAAGTACAATCCTTATTCGAGGGCTCCTAGGACTTACATAGACTTGTTAGCATCAATACCAAAATGGTAAATGGTCCAATATAATAACTGAGGATGTATATTTTATATGGGCTCCTCCAAAGTTTCCTTCCAAAGAAGTTCCATTTTACATACAAAAAAGTACAGTTCTTATTCTAGGACTCCTAGGACTTACATAGATTTCGTAGTATTAATACAAGAAACCAAAAATGTCCGAAACTTTTAGCTTCAAAATGTTGTATATCAAATTATAAATAGATTTGACTTGAGATTTATTTTCAAGTCCGAATCCTCTTAAAAAATCAGAATTATAAATAATTAAATCTCAATTCATGTTGTTTATTGTAATTTTAAATAATTCAATGCTTTTCTTCCTATATTAAAATTAATAAGGTCTATTTAGAAAAATAACGACATTTATGTTAGCTAAAAGTAGCCATACATAATGCTGCTATAATAGGTTTACCATAAAAAATGCCATTGAGTAGCTTAATTAATATAATTGCTTAAATATGTTTTGTTGCCATATGCAATAGAAACTATTAAGTGTTCGATCGACATGTGTATACATTGTCATCTGAAACAATATCGGCATAATGTTGCAAATATACAAAGTTTCCCAACATGTGTACGAAAACTAAGGGTTGCAATGCATTTGACTTTTGACTAAGCTCTTCAGTATTGAATCGAATGATAAAATGGAAACAATGAAAATTCAAAGAGGAAAACATTAGCACAACAACAACAACAACAACAACAACAAATAAATAATAAAAAGCAAATAAAATTGAAATGCAATCAACATAAATTCTAGTGAATTAACGGAAGCGGCATTTTTTCAACGCCATACACTTATGACATCAGTAGGGCTGTTCAGAATCTTGTGCAAATGGTCTTGCATCATTGCAATTGCAAAATGGTGTAGTAAATTTTTGCTTTACACTAACAAAATATACAGTCGTGCATATACTACACTCTTGCAACGACGCAACACCAAAAACCCGTAGGTTATGTATGCAACACTGAATTGCAAACTAACAGCTGATCAGCAACAAAATAAAAAAAAACTGAAAATGGAAGGCGAACAAATCAAAAAAAGAATAAATGAAGAATGAAAGAATAAAGAATAATAAATAAATAAAAAATGCATCCTCATCAAATTCTAATTTAATGAAAAATGGTTATTTACTGAAATTATGAAGAGAATATTTCATACCTTCGTTGCACATAATTTCATCAGCAGCTTCGTCAATTAAAGAGTCGACTATTTGCTCCTTACAGCTTTTTTTCGGCATTTCTTCTAATTTGTGCGCAATTTTAACATAAAAATAATTTGCTATTTCACCAACCAGCTGTGAATAGCTTGGCTTGCAACAAATAATGCAAAGTAAACAAAAAAGTCGTTCACAATTGATGATAAATATTTACAATTGCACGAATTTGCAATCTGAAATGCACAAGATTCTGAACAGCCCTAGTGTATTACATTACGTATTGCAAACATATGTGAAAGGTATATACCACAGATGTGTAGATTTAACATTCAATAAATAAGCACGTATCATAACAATTTGTATAGTAATATTTTGAAACAATAGTATTCAGTCAAATTGTAAGACATTGCAAAAAAATTATAAAATTAAATTCGCATAAAAAAATATAGTCTTCATTCAGTATGCAATTTATATTATATTATAGGAAATAAGTTCGATCACTACGATATGATTAGTCAGTCTACTAACTTACTTATTTTTCTCATTCCAGATTTTCTAAAGAGAAACTATACCGATATGTTACGGACTACGATGCATCGAAATATGTACATAGCAACTACAATTTGACAAACCTACTTTCACGCCATATCCCTTTTATGTTTGTTTTCGTTTGCAATTATTACAAATCAAAAAAAAAAAAAAAACAACATCCTTAAATCGAAAATAGTACGCAAATGTGGAAAATGTTCGATGAGACAATCGAATGTAATGAATGTGGTGTTTCATTAGATCCACCACCAAAATTCATAATACCACCACCACCTAGACCACCATTTATGGGCCATATTGCTATAAGCAATTGCAATGAGGAGGAGATGGCATTGAAAATGCAACAAGCCTGGGATAGTGATATGTGTGAGGTAATGCCGGTAAGTTATGAAATTCATAATTTCAAATCAATAATTATATACTCTCATATTTTGTGATAATGTTTATGAAAGTGGTGGTTTTTGAGTCAGCAAAAAAGTGTAGCCTTTTTGATGAAGTGCGTAAAAACGTTCACTTTAATTACGCCCATGGGTTTTTCGATGCCTAAAAGCAATTTCTAGTTAGCAACCACCCTCAAAATTATACAAGTGATTAACACTCTTTGTGTAATACTCACAAACGGCCAGCCAATATATGTATTTCGCATCTGTCTCTATATTTCTCTAAAGTTCAAATACTACTTGTTCTGAAATGTTATTCAAAACGATGAATGACAATTTTAATGGATGTATTTCGTTAAAATTGTTACACTTACTTCATATATATAGCACTCGAAACAATTGCAAAATTATGAAGCTCTCAAAATATCGTAAGTAGATTATCCATAACAATGGATAATAATTGATTCTTTAAACTGCCAAAATTGCCAATGACAATTGAGATGAGTACAAGAAATTTAATAATTGAATACAAAAGGCCATCAAAATTGTCTTTAAATATGCTTATGTAACTATACTGTGGTTTCTACTATGCTGCAATGAAGAAATGTAAAACTTCTAAATATACCAATATCAATGCTTCAGCATTATCAGCAGATGCTAAAGTCAAAAATTATAAACATAGAATGAAAACAATATGTAGTAGATGCAACATATGGCATACAAAAATTGTAACATACATACACATCTATATAAATATTTAAAATAAGAACCCACAACCCAGTTATAAGGCAGAACAAATTGAATAGGACTGTCAACTGTCACCGACGGCAACAATAGAGAAATTTCTCTATACATAATAGACTGCTGCACGATTACTATTTTTCGCATGTTCGATAAATTTCTTATACTTTTTTTGCCTATGACATTACCTCATTCAGCTGTATGTACCCAACTGGCATTAGTGTCTTCGATTACTAGTAAGCACGAATCGACAGAAACTAACGTAGTCAGTCGATCGAAGTCAACCAAACCAAATACAAATGTATTCGAAAATGTATTCATTTGTATATTGCAACTTGCAAACAAATATTCATGTATTTGTCCGTGTACGTCAAATCTATAATGCTCATCGAATATCCTAGGAATTTTTAAATATTCCTAAATAATAATATTTCCGAATAGTAATGAATACTATCTAGTTTTTTTTTTTTTTTATCGAACAGAACGAAGACAGAACAGTGTTTTGTTGATATTTGTAAGTTCATTTTCGAACAGTAGTAGAACAGTAGTAGTTACCAATAGTACACTTCACTAATATGCTTATCGAATCAAATAGATTCGTGTAGGACTTTAATATATTTTAATAAAATATTTTTACATATATTACGAAATATATAATATATGGAAATTCTTATCTTCACCGCAAAGAAATCGATTTCTACACTTGCAATATTCGCACGAAAAACATAGACTCGGCTAAGAGCGGAGAGCCAATGAGCAATCAATAACAAAATTTCTCTATCATAAATTTTATAGCTATCGAATAAATCTAGTAATGTAAATTTTAATCCAAATAAAATTGGGGAAAGGAAAGGGAAAGGATTGCATTGAACAATCTTATTAAGATTGTCACCGGAATACTACTAAAAAATAAACATTTTTTTTGCAAAATGAGTTTATTTTATACAATACAGTCTCCACGCGCTTCGATACATCGATTTGCACAATCAAGAAGCATTTGGAATGAGTTTTTGAGGCCCTCTGTAGAAAGTCCTTCAGATTGATAGTACAAGCCTTATGGATGGCTTCAAAACGGCTACATAAAATACAGCATTAACCATTTGGTCAGTTGGAATAAATTCTCAGTGAATTATACCATTCGAATCGTGAAAACAAAGTAACATTGTCTTCACTTTTGGCTTTTCCAAACGACTTTTTTTTTTTGGATTGGACTCTCAGTGCTTCCATTCGACATTTTGGCGCTTGATTTAAGGATCTTCTTGAAAACATCAAATTTCGTCGCCATGTAAAACATTGAACAAGAAGTTTGTGTTTATTTTTTTCGCCTCTTTAACAATGTCTTTCGAATGTTGAATTCTAAGCAATTTTTTGGTCGTAAGTCATTTTGTGCGCGAACCAAGCGTGAATACAAAGATACAAATGTTCGATTAAAATACGATAGCTTGCTTGGTGATATTTAATTCCATTTCCATCAATTTCATCGAAAATTTAGGCTGATTTTTTATAAATTCATGCACTTTTTTGATCGAATCTTCGGTGAACACAAATTTTGACTGGCACATATATTCGTCGTTCACGAGCATTCTTGAAGCAGTTATACCAATCATTTACATGGTTATGGGATATATAATTATCACCATAAACTTATTTTATCATTAGAAACGTTTCGATATAGTTTTACCAAGTTTAAAACAAAACTAAATATTGGATCTTTGTTCCTACGTCTCTCTTGCAAGGGCACTGTAAATACACTGACACTTTAGACGGTATATCTCTGCTTTTATTTATCCAATTACTATGAAATTTTGACAGGATATCAAGGAAATATGTATCTTTCAAATGCAATCACCCATCAATAGGAGGCGCTGCTATATATTTTTGAAACCTCCACTAGACCACCTGACAAATTTTAATTTTTTTGGGGGGCATTGTGTTATCATGCAATAGGCAAAATATTAATCTAAACATATATGTATGTAAGTACTTACATAAAAATGCGGCATATTATTTAAATTGAATTTTTGGGATCAGAACACAATTTCTTTTTTAAAGCGAAAACTGTTGCAGAAGAGCAACAGCGTCAGACAAGCGATTGAAGAAGCCCCAATTTAAACGTAAAATATGTGGGAGAATTCATTCCACACATTCCAATAATATTTCAAGAAGGAAAGATGTAGATAAAGTAAATCAGATTAAGACGTATATGACATTTGCGACGTAAAAGAAGACACTCATATTTTGAAGTTAATGTAAAGTAATGTATGTATGTTTGCTGTTTGCTTCTGAAAATGATGGCACAACGATGGTGATGATGATGATGATGATGTTGTACCCACACGACAAAAATGTTCAATCATTATATTGTAAATAATAATGTAGCCTTTTGCATACGAATACATATTGTTAGAATACATTTGATATGATATGTACACACACACATAAGCACACGTATTTGTTGGTATATACTCGAGAATTTGCACTATTAAATTTTGATATAAATCCTTTAACATTAATAAAATAAAATAATATTTTCAGGTGTCGGATAAAATTTATTTAGATTTTGTAATCTTGTAAATCAAGCAATCAACTTGTAGCTAATGTCGAAGAAAATATATTTATGTACGAGATCGGTCCCAGAACTACCCGACCTGACATATAGATAGCGGCAGTAGTTTGAAAAAAAATATTCTTTGGTGAAAAGTGCCAATCTTATAAAACATATGTTTTAAGTTTCAAGGCGCCACGTCGTTTAGAATTTTTTATTTTTTTTTTTTTGAGCCATTTAAAGTTCACGACCTTAGTGAATTTGTAAACATGGTCACCATTATGTAATTCAATACTTTCATTTGAAAGGTTTTAGTCCAACGAATATTAAAGCCAAACAAGATTCTAGTCGGGGGGAGTCTGCTCCTTCGTTTACGACCATAAAATATTGGGTGGCAGAGTTTAAACGAAGTCGTACGAGCTGTCAAGACGAACACCGGTAGTGGTCAACCAATAGAGGTGGCCACGCCAGAAACGGTTAAGAAAATCCACAAAATGCTATTAGATGATCTCCGGCTGAAGGTGCGAGAGCTAGGTGAAATTACAGGCATTTCAAAAAGTGCTATACATCGTATATTGACCGAAAATTTGAAGATGAAAAAGCTGTGTGCAAGATGGGTGCCGCGTTTGCTCACAATAGAACAAAAACAACGTCGTGAAGATGTTTCTAGAGAGTGTTTAGAGTAATAAAGCCGAGTTTTTGCGTCGATTCGTAACCATGGATGACACATAGGTACACGATTTCACACCTGAGACAAAGGAGCAGTCAAAACAGTGGACTGAAAGAGGAGAATCGTGTCCGTAGAAGGCGAGGACAGTTCCATCTTCAGGCAAGGTTATGGCGTCTGTTTTTTGGGATGCACGTGGGATAATTTTTTTTGATTATCTTCAAAAAGGAAAAACAAGCTACGGCGAGTATTATGCTAATTCGTTGCAGCGTTTAAGTGATGAAATTAAAGAAAAAAGGCCACATTTGGAGAAAAATAAAGTACTGTTTCATCAACACAATGCACCAGTTCACACATCCGCTATTGCGATGGCCAAAATCATTGAGTTAAAGCTCGAATTGCTTCAGCACGCACCTTATTCGCCAGATTTAGCTCCTTCGGATTATTTTCTATTTCCAAATTTGAAAAAAATGACTTGGTGGTAGAAGATTTGCAAACAATGAAGAGGTGGAATCTGCGGCAGAAGGTTATTTTAATGAGCTTGACAGTTTATACTATAAACAGGGTATCGAAGCTATAGAATATCACTGGGAAAAGTGTATAGAGCTAAGAGGAGAATATGTTGAGAAATAAAGAACAATTTTTCCAAATTTGTTGTGCGTTCTTTGTTAGGTCGGGTAGTTCTGGGACCGCCCTCGTAATAGAAAAAGTCGTTGCTCATTTTCTCTATAATTTAACTCATTATTACAGATGGAATCTATAAATAAATAATGTAGATTTAATATGAAACTCATACACCTACTCATATCTTGGTTAAACTACATACTTGCCTACTTGCTTTAATAAAATACAAATACGTACACATACGAGTACTCTACTTTTCCCATCATTGTAATAGAAAGCAAAAGCAAAAAAAAAATTAAGGTTTCATTATATTTACAAAACAAAAACCATGCACAATATATATAAAAAGTATCTTAACCACGTATGTTTCCAAACAATTTCACCAAAAAGTGGTTACAAAAGAATTTTCTTTCCTGATTTAGAAGAAGTGAAAAGTTTGCACGTGCGCAGGAAAATATAGTAAAAGTTGTCTAACACCGAAAAGTATTTTACGAGGCATAGTAAATGAAGATTTTTCCAAAAGCAGAGCAAAACAAAAACAATAATCTTTCTTTATATTGTTTTTTTTTTGTTTCTTTTTATTATACGCAACTTGTAAATAATCACAAAGTTATCAGGCGGCAATAAAAACTTATATATATGTACTCTATATATACACATATACATACATATGTGCAATACAAACGGCATAGAGAGAAATGAAAGATATACAAAATTAAACTTGCGAGTTTACGAGATTATGCGGTTGAAATTGACGCATCATACATTATAAGTAAGCATGCAAGTATGTTTGAATTTATAAATGTATGTAAGCACAACATACATATGTATGAGTGTAAAATATTATAGTAGATATGTAAACAAATTTGAAAATATTTTCCGGGAGTTGTATACATTTTGTATCCAACGAATTTTAACCTGTAATATTTATTTATTAAATGAGAAAAGTTGAAAACTAACAGTTGGTAAACATCTTTACCCACAACTCTTCTTTCAAGAATTCAAAAAAAAAAAAAACAAAACAGCATAAGTTCATTTCTCTTTCAATATTTGTTATCGCTTTTATGTTAGAATAGGGTTAATTTTAATTTTTAATAAATATGCTCACATTCTGTACATTTTTAACTACTTTAATGTTAAGCAACTTTTGGTAATACCCATAAACTTTCTGTCATAATTTTTTATTTATAATAATGCAAACTTTGAGAGAAGTTTCACTCAAGTTTGAACACATTTAACACGTTTACTCTATTTTTCCATTATATGTATTATTAAACACAGTAATGTTTTTACTACTTCCCAAAGGCATGTTCGAATATTGTATGTCAAACAACATCCATATACGAGTATACATACATTAAGGTGGTCTGAATTGTATTGAACTAAATTACGATAGCTTAGCACAGCGAAAAACACACAAAAAATTGGATCTTTTCAAAAAATAGCATATTTAATTTATTTATATTTATATTTATTTATAAAAGTTTTCAGTTTTGTAGGGTAGCCGCCATTTTTTTTTTTTATAGGAAATGTTGACTAAAAAAAATTAATATTTTGATCGAAAAATTTAATTATGATCAGGAGTCATTTTTTTTTTTGTTTTAATTTTTTTTTTTCCTTGTTCACTCCTCTTGGGAACATAGGGCCTCAACTAGACTCTTCCAATGGACACAGTTCTGTGCTGTTATTTTTGCGCCGTCGCATGTTGTCTTGACATCGGCTAGCTCGCGCAATATCGACCTACTCCAAGTATTTTTTGGCCGACTTCGACCTCTGCTCCCTTGGGGACTCCAGTCTAGTGCCATTCTTGTAATGCTATCTGAAGGTTTTCGAAGCGTGTGACCTATGCATTGGCACTTTCTATTTTTGATTTGCAACAGGATGGGTTCTACTTTCGTTAGTCTCCACGTCGTTGCTTAGTGTTAGTTAGTGCGTCGTTGCTGATGGCGTTCGGTCAGAATATTCTACAGATGATACGGAGGCATCTGTTGACGAAAGTTTGTAGCTTTTGTGTGATGGTTTTAGAGATCGGCCATGTTTAACTTCCTTACAACAACACTGACTTCACATATGCTCTGAATATTCATAGTTTTGTGCGCCCGGCGATTCGCGAGCTTGCCCACACTGCATGAAGTCGCCCAAATGCCGTCCTTGCTTTGTTTAACTTGCAGTTCATATCTTCATTATCTCCGCCATCTGCCGTAATAATGCAGCCGAGGTAACAGAAGCTTTCAAGAAATTCCACCGGACATCCGTCGACCAGGTCATACATACAAGATACAAAGCATCGCATACAAGTTCTTATCGTGCGTATTGTGTGAAAGATTGAAGCCCATGCTCAACAACATGATTGGACCTTAACATATGGCGCTGAAGCCTGAACAATTTCCACCAGGGATGAGCCAATGCTTGGGGTTTTCGAGAGAAAAGTCCTACGCAAAATCTTTGGACCTAATTGCGTTGGTAGTGAGTACCCAATTAGGTGCAATCATGAGCTGTACGTGCTGTATGCCGATATTGATATAATAAAGCGAATCAAAATCCAGCGGCTGCGCTGGCTAGGTCATGTCGAACGAATGGAAGAACACGCTCCATCTAAGAAGGTATTATATTCGAAACCCGCTGGAGGACGACGCAGAAGAGGAAGACCTAATCTCTTTTGGAAAGACCAAGTTAGCGAAGAACAGAGATGGCTAGCGAAGCATGTTATATTCGGCCTAAATCGATATTCGGTTATTATGGCCACATAAGTAAGTAAGTAATCCGTCGACCATTAAATGGCTTGCGTTTTGGTCTATGGTTTTGGTGTGATTAACTCTAATGGCCTTGGTCTTTGCGATATTGACACCCAGTCCGACAGTACGTGGCAGCGGGACTAAGCTGTCCGCCTTCGCTTGCATGTCGATGAGTTTGTGTGAGAGAAGGCAGATGTCATCGGACAAAACCTTGCTGGTTTATTATGTTTACAAAAATAAGCCTTCACGAAGCATTCTTTTTTTTCCCTTCCTCAAACATGTGACCCACCCTAATATATGTATAATTTTCATTTATATAAAATACATAAAATTTCATATAAATATTATACAGAAATTAAATTTAAATTGTGCCAAGTATGTAAGTACTATCAGTATTCATGCTATAGCAGCTACGGCATACATTCAATTATATACCCTTTGTCGATTGACAATATGTCAATAGAGCACTTTTTTAACCCTTGTATTCCGATACACTTGAAGAAACTTCCTACTTTTTAATTTTCTATATTAATCATAATTGAAAGTTGAAATTGATGAGCTGCTTGCATACTCGTATCTTTCTAATTTTAAGGGAAAATTACAATTTGCACTTTAAGTCTCCTCAGTTATGTCTATGCACACCTATCTAACTAAAAATACCCCCTTTCATTATGAATATAAAGATAAGTGTTTACACGATTTATTCTAAATTCCATATACAAATACCAAAATGTGAATCTCCCCCTTTTATTTCTTGGCGGTACAAATTTTAATGATAATACATACTAAGGAATTGCTCAAATGTGTATTTACAATTTGTTTTGCCCAGAGTGATTAATTGAGCGACATGAGACTATGTTTCGGAAATGCACGTAATAAATACATACATATAGTAATATCATCTGCTGATAAGAATATGCAGCAGCAATCATATTAACTTGATAAGGACAATAAAATCAGTAGCTAGCTGCGTACTGCACTGAAATTGTGTCACAAATATTTACAAAATCCCAACTGATCAAATCATGTCTTCTGCTATACATTTACTTATGTGTATACATAATTTAAACATATGTACAACAACATATGTACCTACTTATGTATACATACTTACATAAAGTACATATATTTACAATATGTAGGAATGTATATAGAAAAACAATTGGAGTTGCGTACACTGAAGAAAATGTTTATAGTATGAAATAAAAGCATCGGATTTAAGCCAATGTTTTGAAAGGAATTAATTCATCAGGCATATTATAGAAATCGTATGAATTCCAAACGAAAATGATATTTCAAATCGTACGAATTTTTTTTTTACGTGTGAGGGAAATCGTCCCATTTCATTTAAATTCGAAGTAATTTTCGAAACAGTCGATTTGGCGGAACGTGTCGAATTGAACTTTATAAACTTGTGCAAAATTGTTAAAATTTAAATCTGAAAATGTGAAACACAGCAGATTTAGCAACCATTTGATATTTAATTCGATTAGGATGCAAATAAAAATTCGTTTCGAAGGGATTTTCGAAACAGCCGATTTGGCGGAACGAATGAAATTGAACTTTATAAATTTGTGCAAAATTGTTAAAAATTCCAAAATTTTGTGTATTTTTGCCCTCAGACGTAGTCGACTCAGACTCAACGTTGGAATGCCACCAACGCTTATATGCAGTCCACAAATTCTCTTCTCGTATGGTTTTAAGATGTACTGGTTGCGCGCATCACCTCCGGTTGTTCTTCTTTCCACCTTGTTGCGAGTCAATTTCTGTTCTCACATGAATATTATCAATTCTTATAATCAAAATAAAGTTTTCACTAAAGCATTTTCATTAATCGAATTTCGAACTAAATACTTTAATTTCGCATACAATTTGCCCATACCCAATTTGTTTACTCACAAATTTGTTCGGAAATCGTTAAAAGCAATATTAACGAATTCATTTCGTTGTGAAATCGTAAAAATCCGAATTTCATCATAGGGCAACTCGTACGATTTCGAAGTTCGAAAGTGAAAACGAAACACATCACAGGCCAAATCGGTTTCGATTGCTATTTCGTACGAAATCGATTTCTAGCATATGGCTGTATGTCTTTTTTTTTTTTTGTCTTAGAAGCGACCGACTTCACATTTTCTTAGCTCAATTAGAAGATTATTCGTTGAAGTATTTTAAAGTCCAAAGCATTACCAAATCCTGACCACTAAGCTACTCGTAAATAATTATAATAAAAATTATTTTTCGAAAATAGTTCAATGAATATTTTTAATATTACAACAATATTTTACGAATGCGCTAAAATGGTTGTGACTAAATTTTTCAATTGTACAACCTTCAACATGAGCAAAGTCTTCAACTTTTGAGTTGACTGAATATATGTCATTCTTACAGAAACATATAAAGTTGGAGATGCCAACCCATTAATCATAGATTTTAAATTTTCCTATTGCAATTGTATACATTATATCTACATTATATTTTTTTTTATTTATTCTTTGCAGATTCTCGATGCTAGCCTATATAGCAATCACAGTGTACAAACTTCGGCCATGATTGCTGTACTTACATTATTTATTGTTCTAGTCGTACTGATATCATCACTTTTTGTATGGAAGTAAGTATTTATTAACATTTTACATATTTTTAAAGTAACATTATTTTTCTGCGTCATGATTCCCTTTAAAACACCCCCACCAATGTAGAGAAAATTACAAAATTGGGCAAAATTTCTAAATATTCGGTTTTTTTTTAGTTTTTTAAAAAGTATGGCTCAAGTATGCCTTCGGACCACAAGCAATGAATTTCAGCGCCCCGTAAATCCATCACAGTCTTGATCTTCCTTTGGTTTGCTTCCGCCCAGATCACGTTCGTGATTGTATCGTTTCCTACATACATCATCTTCGCATCCAAGAGCAGTTAGTAGTTTTTTTTTTTTTTTTTTGATTATTGAAAAAATATGGCTCGGACCACAAGCAGTGAATTTTAGCGACCCGTAAATCCATCACAGTCTTGATCTTCCTTTGGTTTGCTTCTGCCCAGATCACATTCGTGATTGTATCGTTTCCTCCATACATCATCTTCGCATATATCAGCATAAAATCTAAGTAGCAAGTTTTGCTCGATGACATAAAGTTTCATCGTCTCGTATGTGAGTACAGAAGCTATAGGGATGGGGTAAATTGAAACTTTTACCGCCCTGTCAAGTATGCGTCAGTTTAGCTGTTTGCTCTCAATATAAAATCGAATTTTTCTGCAGACAATATTTTCTATTTTATGTCTTTTATTATACTCTTGATTAGTCCGATTTTATGTTTCAATGACTTTGGCGTTGTGGAAACCAGCACTTTCGATTTTTTTTCTTTTCTTGTGAGGCCCATTGCCATAGTTGCTTTTTCGATTTATACAAATCCATTTTTTTAGGTCGTCAATAGCACAGTCAATAGCATAGCACAAAATTTGGGATGATTTGAAAAGAATTGTACCATTAGTATGCACGAAGGTGTCCTTTCTAACTTTTTCAAACGCAAAATTCTAACTGCAATGAGTTGCCAACTCGTATAATATTTCTTACATTTGCCAATGAAGACGTACAGTCAAATTAACTGTCATAATATCAGAGTTCCTATTCGAAAAAATGTATTACCCACCCCTGGGTATAATATGTTATGAATATAAGTGCATCTGTTGTAGAGTATTAATAACTTTAGAATAGTAAAATATCTTCCCCCAGCTCTCTTCCGAATTAAATTATGAATAATGTTCACCGCAAAAAATATCGCTTTTTGTCTAAGAGTGTTACTATCTGGTATGTTATGTTAATAACACCTTAAAGTGTATGGCTTTTATTTAAAACATAAACAATTTTATAATTAAATTGTTTCATACTATGGAGAATTAGCTTTTATCAATGAATTTTTTTTTTTTCACTCAAATTTTTTGAGCTTCTTCTCTTTTAATTTACAAATTATGTGTACCTCTGAACAGTTGTTTACTTTGCAGCACATTGTCTGCTTTTGAATTAGTAGTACATAAATATTATTTTTGTAGCATACTTTGCGGCTGGTAAAAAAAAAAGATGTATTGAAAGAAGAGTATATAAGGATGTACTCTGTTTTTTTCTTATTGTATCATATACATATATGCTTTACATTAAGATGACCACCAAATGTATGGGAAAAATTTTTTGAATGAGAGCTCTAGTTCTCATAGTCTAAAAATATTTGATTTCATAAAAAACTACAAAATAGAAAGTTTCAATCAATCGATGAAATTTTAAAATTCGCTCATCATCTTTTTTTTTTTCTATTATTTAATCATAAATAGTGCCTATAGTGGGATAAAATTTATAACCGGCCATTACTAATTTACATTTTTATAAAATGCGCTTCTAGCACTTCAGCAGTTCCACTAGAGAAGTAAAATTTATTGCCGACACCCATTGCCGTTTTATCATAATCATATATACCCCGACAATACTTAGGCTCTATCTGCATATAGAATAAACGAAAAACAACCTGATAAATATTTATCATTCTCCGGAAAAAAAAAAATTAATCACTTTTACCATCAAGTGAAAAACTTTTTCAGTGATATTTATTTTTGTTTATTTTTTTATTTTTTCAATTATTTATTTTTTTCAATTTTTCAATTTATATTTATATTTTTATATTAAATATCCGTTTTAGAGTTAATTGAAGTTGTAAACCCCCAGCAGAGTAACTGGGAATTATTTGTCAAAAATGTCTAAGTTTGTGACTGGAATAAGTGACTTAGCTTGGTAACTAGAGAAAGTTGAGCGCTGAGATTTACTAATTTATCTTAAGGGGTTACACCACTGTAGAATTTTCAAAAAATGGAAAAAAAATTGTTTATCTTAAATAGTCATTAATAGTCTCAACGACGATTTTTTAGGTGAAATTTCGAACTTTTTCTTCAAACGGTCGCCATTTTACGAAAAATCAATTAATCCAAAAACCCCTACGTACGTCTCTTGCCGCAAATTGCCAAATTGCGGGCGCTAGGTTTCCGGCCGTGCATCGCGGTGAGAAAAACGCATCAGCGTGGAAATGCTGCACAGCCGCCATTTTGTTTTTGAATCGTGCAACTTAATTGTTTTTTTGGACTTCAAGATTGACATTAAAAAATACTTTTTACAGAATTTGAATATCTCCTTTTGTTTAGCCTACGAAAATTCCCGAAATATGCCTTTTTTTGTGCTCTACAGTGGTGTAACCTCTTAAAGAGGTAATAATTTGCCTAAATCGATTTTCGGTTACAATGGCCACATAAATATGCATAAATAATAATTTGCATTCTGATTTTGCTTCGAGAAGTGATGCGTGATATGGACGAAATGTGGTAACAAGCTCATACAAAAATTTCCCTAATTCGTTAGAAGAAATTTTATGTTTTTTTTAATATAATTCCATTTTTCTTTCTCAAGTTTATTTATTTATTAATTTTTTTTTTTTTTTTTGATTTTTGTCATAAAATTTCAATTTTTTTTTTATTGTACTAATTATATTAAGCAAACCCATTGACACACATACCTCTGATTGTTTCGAGAAACTGTTAACAATGTATCATTTGGAATAGAAGAAATCAGAACAAATAATTAACAAACAAAAATCAGAATAATTTGGCTTCTGGCCGCACAACATTTACTGTCGACATGTCAAACTATCGGAGAAACGAAGAACGGTGAATTACTTCCTCTCTCAATGTCCAACCCTATTGAAGATAAGAATGCCAACCTCTAGAGTTGTCCAAAACCAAAACAAATGACCTACTAAACTACTTAAATCAAACGAAAATTATATAATTCGTCTTGAAATAGAGCGGCTCTGTCAGTATCAAACTGAGAAGGTGGTGTTAAAATGGTAATTAAGCGATAATTGGGCTCCCGGCACGAACAACCACTTTGAATAACCAACTAACTATTTGCTGGATAGTTACGTTTTTTTTATATATCATTCTCTTACTCTCTCCCTCTCGCACAGACATGCTTATCTAAGAGTTGCTCCCTAATTATAATAACATCAATAACAATACAAATGATAGTTGCTGAGCTTGCCCTTTGCATTCGCCTCACCTATATAGAAGAATTGTAAGCTCAATCATTAATGAAAAGACCTCCATCACAAGCAAAAAATTTTTAAGGAAGCCGTTGAAATGAATACATAAAATGAAGTCTCTTTAAAAATAGTATTGAGCTGTTTGACGAATTTGAAATACAAAAACCCACCATTACTCTGAGTAACTGAATTTTCATGAATCATTCACAAATGTCACAGAAATGATAATAACATATCTTTTGATTCAGCAATAAGATCAAGCTTTTTTTTTTTGTAAGTTTAAAACACAATAAGTTTCATTGTATTACTGAATCGCAATTAATAAAAACAAAAATAATCAATGATTGGTAATTATTTATACCATTGAAAAAATGGATAAAAAGGATTTATACCCACAAAGCTTATACATATACATACTAGTTACATTATTTACATTAGCACTTAAGACTGAATATTAATTCAACTTCCTGCTATACTGCGAATATATATTGTGTTTATGCACATTTCTACTTACATCCAATAAATTATTTGCCCCTTTTTCGATATCGCCTAATTATTCAACATCATCAAATGATTTATGATAACACTGCGATGGCGAGCTGATAAGTCCAGGATAAATGAGACGCAGTCAATGTAGTCAGTCTCTCTTGTCCGCAAATTGTATGTAACTGCAAACACGGCAGCCATCTCGCTGGTAGCTTCCTCATGTTCCACAAACAGAACATTTTTTGCAAGATGTTGCTTACATGTTCTGTCGCGATTCAATACCATGAATACCATGAATTTCGTTAATATTATATCGATAAAATTACCGTCATGTTAGCACTGTTTCTATTGTCCAGGAGCTAAACATTGCACAAAAAACCATTTGGAACCATTTAAATAAGGCTGGATACAAAAAGAAGCTCGATGTATGGGTGCCACACGAGTTAACGCAAAAAACCTCATGGACCGAATTTCCATCTGCGAATCGCTACTGAATCTCAACAAAATCGATCCATTTTTGAAGCGGATGGTTACTGGTGATGAAAAGTAGGTCACTTACGACAACGTCAAGCGAAAACGGTCGTGGTCGAATCGCGGTGAGCCGGCGCAAACGGTGGCCAAGCCAGGATTGACGGTCAGGAAGGTTTTGCTATATGTTTGGTGGGATTGGCAGGGAATCATCTACTATGATCTGTTCCCCAACGGCCAAACTCTTAATTCGGACCTGTACTGTCAACAATTGGACCGTCTGAAGGAAGCAATAGAAAAGGAATTGTGTTCCATCACGACAACGCCAGGCCACACACATCGATAGTGACTCGCCAGAAGCTCCAGGAGCATGGTTGGGAGGTTCTTATGCATCCACCTTATTGTCCCGACGGGGCACCAACTGATTACTACTTGTTCCTGTCTATGGCGAATAATTTTGCTGGTGAAAAATTCGCCTCAAGAGAAGCTTGTGAAAATCGACTGTCCCAGTTTTTGAAATAGGGACGAGGGTGGCATTATGAAATTACTTTCAAAATGGCAACAAGTTATCGAAAAAGCGGTGCATATTTGACTTAAATCGGATCATTATAAGTATGCTAAATAAAACCTTCAATTTAATGCAAAAATAATGAATTTATTTTTACTAGACGTTATATCAACAACATGTCCCGCATTTTTCATGGACTTATCAACTTGCTTATCGTCTGTTGAGTATTCACTCTTCACATCTTTTGATGCAATGATTATTAAATATTTATTAAAACAAAACAATCTTCTTTATGTACCCCTAAATGATGTACTTACTACATAGTAAATATGAAGCATAAATCATTATTTGAAGTGGTTGCTACTACGTACAGCCGATGAGTAATAACATAGTACGTAATTTTAAAGACAACCATTAGAAATCGATTTATCTTCTTGACTTTAATTCTATCGAGGCATCTGCTACTTTATTTTTAATCTTATGCTGCAATTATGGTAAACATACAAAGAGAAACATTATGGGAATGAGACTCTAATACAAAATCAAGGTCCTTTTAATGGACTCCTTCAATGAACACAACGATACGACACAATACGACACACCAACAATATAACTAATCACAATTTCTTCCGCGTAGTGGTTGTTGTTATTATTGTTGCTATCAGCATAGAAGAATATTATAGAGGCGATAATTTAATTGGAAGTATTTTATTTGGAATACAAAATTTCCTGATGATATTTGAATGGCATGATACATCAACAAGATGCCTAACAATAATGTGCTTTATGGTGTAGACAATAATAATTTTGACAATAGGAAATGAAAACAAATTCACCCATTAATTGTGCAAGCACACAAATATAAGCTTCATTTAATCAATACAATACTGCTTTATGTGTTTATTTAATGGTTTAATTTAATCAAACATAGTTTAGTGGATCATATTTAAATACTTGAAAGAGTTAATCCCAAACCCAGTCATAGTGAAATTTTAAAATTATCTGAATAAAAACAATTAAAAAGTTTTGATTTCTAAAATGCCAAAACTGCTACCATTCAGATTATATATGGTATTATATTACTAACACACAGTAAGATTCTAGATGAATTCAAGGGGAGGGACCGTGTAGTGGAGGGGGTTCTTAATGCACCCACAGACTACATGATACCAGTTTTGGAATTTAATACAAGGATTCCTATCTTCTATCCTACCAGGGAAAATTGAGAGCCACACTGTACAGTGTGTGATTCACCATTTACACAGACGCCTCGAAGATGGACAGAGGGACGGAAGCTGGAATTTTTCCAGAAAGCCTGCACAGTGGGATTTCATTTCGACTCCCTTACGCTTGCCGTATCTTTCAGGTAGAAATATACGCAATTGAGAAGCAGCACTGAAGGCAATTGAATCCAGAATTGAAGTCGAAAATCGTGCTGAAATGCCGAGCTTATGTGACATTTGAAACCACAGGGTCTCTCTTTGCTGGGTTCCTGGACATGGTGATATTGAAGGAAACGAACTAACAGATGAAATGGCCAGGAAGGGATCCAGTATGGACGCCAATGAGGCCGACGACTCAGTACAAATTCCGATTTACGAACTGTTTGTGTGTATAGAAGAAATAAATGTTAAGAAGGCGAATAGCTTGTGGACTAGCCGACAGGATTGTAAGGTGTCCAGGACCTTATGGCCTAGGCTTGATATGAGAAGAACGTGGGTACTTCCGTCCTTAGCGAAGCATGCAGTTAGAATTCTTACTGGCGTGCTCACTGGGTATTGTGCCAATGCTTCAATGTTGGCGTATACCGACGAGCAGACTGTGTAGGGGTTGCCGAGATGAAGAGGAAGAAGTATCAGTAAACCACTATCTGTGTCTCTGTCCAGAACACCAGACAAAACGACTTCAATATTTGGAGTCTCATTTCTTCACAGTACTGAACGAACTCGCGAAAGTGGACTTAAAAGAGCTTCTTAACTTCATATGGAAAACCAAATGGTTCAAAAAGGATGACACATGAACACTGGTTACTCTGGGAAAGCTTGCCTCCTCCGGCAATCAAGGACAATCACAAAGGGCAATAGATGCCTCCGAGTGGAGGTGTGAATATATGTTCACAGACGCCCTTACCTAACCTAACCTAACCTTTCCTTACCTAAACTAACCTATATTACTAACAACATATATTCTTGTTTTGCTAATGATTTTTTCTTCTTCTTCTAATGATTAATCGAATTTTATTTTCCTCTTTCTTTCAGAAACAAACGAAAAGTACAAAATTTCCTACCCTGTAAGGCACCAACACGTGGCCCACATATCAGTGGCAGCTTACCTCTTGGCGGAGGTCATTCAGTAACATATGAAGACCCCGACTCTCACTTAGGTCATCATAGACCGTTAGTCATGCGACATCATCACAATATAGAGGTAAGTGAATATATAAATTCTAAATACTATACCTTATATGACATTGCCACACACAAAAAAACATATGTCTAAAATTTTCACCTCCTGATAGAAGGCGAGTACTTTAAGAACATCTCCGTAATATTTAATTCAATGAAAACAAAAAAATAAAATGTTGCTGAGATGCTCTCAAGGTAAGCTTTTTCACATTAAGGAGTGGACATTACAAATTGTTTTCATCCGCCCACCCTAATATTCATACATACATATTTACTTAGTTAAGCAATAAAAATATTTTTCTCTGCATTGAATTCACAAAATAATATGATATCCGGTTTCGACGTACATAAAAATGTATCCGCGTTAAATTAATGTTGCGTATACATGTATGTATGTATCTAAACATTTGTAGGTACATATATGGATTTGTTGATACACATACGGGTAGACAAGTGTAATTCAATCCTTTTGTCATTGTTCTATTAGGGACAAAATGTACAAAATGGTATTTCGTCAAAATATTACGACAATCAATGTCAAAACAGTACAACATGTCATCACAAAATTGTGATGTCATCAAACAGGCATATCCTGTTCTCTCAATCAAATATTATTCTGACATGCAGCAGTCTAGAAAAAAAGCATTGAGTTTTCAAATCCCAATCACTTTTCGTATTGAATTTCTTAAATGTCATGCATAATATACATACATATTCTAAACGAGTTCAATGTTAGAAAAGCCCTCAAGTGTTACTTATATTTATATTTATATGAAAATATATGTACGTAGATACATATATGTTGTAGTATTTTTTTTATGTCTTTTTAGTTATTTTGATCCTTGTTTCAAATTGCTTTTCATTACAAATATAAGTTTATTTCACTCTCTTATGCTTTTTGTTTTTTTACTTTTGTTTTGTTTTATTTTTCATTTTATTCTTCTCATTCTTCATTGCTTGCCATTTATTGTGATTATCATCATTATTATTATCTCAATGCGAGCAGTAACGTTCTGAGGAGTGAGTGTTTTGATCTCTTTGAAACTATGTGCTATATGCTCTGTTTTGACAAGTTGTCATCATCATTTCTGTTTTGTATGAAAGATGCGCCGCATTCATTGTTACTATATTTATCCTTTGCTGCAGTGTTTCGCAAAGTGTTGTACGCATAGCTCCTTTGTCTGCGCCTCGTACAACACGTAGCTTCCCCAGCAAACCATAAGAGTCCGTAAAGACTCTTTTCGGACTCCTTTTCCGGAGCGCTCCGGAAAGAGCGTCTTTTTCTACTAAACTCGTCGATCAGAAAGAACTCTAAAAAGCTTCCGAAAAGAGTACTTTCTGAGTCATAAAATATAAAGCTTTTGAAGATTTTAGAAGTTATCGCCCTAAATAGAATCCGCAATCAAGTTTCATGAACTGTTTCAAATTTGTTTGAGCATTTTTACGTACTTTTTTAAGAGTCGGACGTAAGTGACCCGACGTTAGACAGACGAGGTGCGAAAAACGATGTTACATTGCAAGCGTTAAGTTGAAAAATAGAACAGCCTTTTGAAAACCAATCGCATCTAAGAGTTAAATAAATAACTACGAATCTAGATTATGATGAATTGTTGTCTCTTTTGATGACTCAGGTCATCCTTCTATTATATTACAATGAATGATATTTAGAATATAATTTTTATATATTTTATTTTATTTTTTTTTTATTTTTTTTTTTTTGAAAATAAACATATTTTGATTATCATGCAAGTGTATGCAATTTTGTTACAAGTCATATTCAAAGTTTGTAAAAACTTGGGAAACACTGATTTACGCTGCTGCCACCTATTATACATATTGCTCGGTTTAGGCTTAGGGCTGGCAATTCGATAAGTTGTTTCATATCATATTACAATATTTTTGACTTTGGGGCAGTTTAGGCTGTCAATGATAAATTTGTTGTTAAATTCAGCTGAAAGCATGCTTCTTTGGTTGCTTAATAAACACATACTAAGAAGGATTTCCAACTCAATTCCCATTTTGCGTAAAAATCTTTTAGAATTATTAGCGATCAATTACTCATTCCTGCACTTATCACCAGAGCGGACTAAACATTAAAATACATTATTGAGTTTTTTATGATATAAATGCATATTTCAGCGTTTAATCAAAATTGTAATTTTTTGTTTGCTTACAGATTTTACACGGAAAGAGCATTCACTATCCTAGTGGTTATCCGATGACCCGATCTCCACCTTTTCTAGTTTCTTCCTCACCGGGACCCGATCCGTATCGCTCCAATGACAATGTCTACGAAGAACTGGGTCCGGGACGTGATTCCGATGCAGAATCCGAACCACCAGCACATTCTGATGATGATTTTGCAGAGGATGAGCTCTCGCTGCCCGGAGAACGTTCACTAAATAAATCAAAAACATCTACAGCTACACTGCCTGCAGTGTCCACTCCTAGTAGTTGTTATGAACGGCCAGAAGCGTCTACTATTACCACATCCACAACTACCACAAGTTTGCTGCTGGAACGTAACAGTGTTCTTTCGTCATCGTCATCAACGCAAGATGCATCCACTGCTACAGCAGCTTCATCTTCTTCACACAACAACAATAGTAATAGGAGAACTCGAAATTTGGCATCTGCTCCCAGTTCAGGTCCAGGTGGTCTGTGTGGCATTATGCAATTGCCAGTGAATTCTAGCAAATATAATACAACGAGTGGAGCTCGTTCCAAATCAGAATATAATAATATCACATCTACGACTACTTCAGATACGGCGGCTAATATTAGACCCATTCAACAAATGTACGACAATCAAAGCAATCTAATGTCATTAGCATGCCTTACACAGCACCAGCAACAACAACAACAACAACACCAAAATATGCGTTTACATCAAGTATATCCCTATCATCATAGCCTTCAACATGGCAATAGCAACAACAACAACAACAACAACATTCGTTCAACTACCCCACAGATCTGCAATACATTAGATGGTGAGGTGGCACGCCGCAATCGAATTAATGCACAACTGGGCCTTGGTCCAGCAGCAGCGGCTACGATATATCGTGAACGAAAGCCTTGTCCAAATAATGCTCGATACCCGCCTCAATTCTATGCGACCAACAATAGAGCTGGCTTATTTACAAACTCAGGTCGAGGTCCGCGCACGAATTCGCGTTCGATGGATCGTCGTCATCGGATTACGGCATTAGTGGAACCCATAGAGCCAGCATATGGTTATGCAGAACCAATTTATCAAGAAAATTATCAATATGTCGGGCAGCCATTGCCGTGTCCGGCTTACATCGTACCCGATTACACCAGCACCAACATATGGCGTGGCAATGCGTCACAGGAACATCATCAACGCGTCAATCCGCATTATCATTCCAACACTACACCTTACCTTCATTCTACACAGCTCTATTCCCGGGGAGATTCTAGTTTTGGTTCCGATTCCGGATACAGTCATCACACGCCTGCCTCTTCAATTGGACGCAATGACTATGATATAGCTGTTTGCGCACCCCCTCCTAACCCCACAACGACAGCGCACAAAACAACGAGTAAACTGGCTGCTGCTCTCAATTTTGGTTGGAGTCGACTGAAATCTTCGCCCAATACATCCACCCTTCTAAATGTACAAGACACCAAAGTAGTACTACCCGTTAATTTCAGTAGTACGGCCGTCGAAGCAATCAATCCCAATAATAATAGTGCCGGTTCTACTCAAACATCAACGCTAGAAACATCTTCGTCTACCTCGAGTGCAGCGATATTGCTGAATTCACAAAATAATAACGAACCACCAGCTCAGACGCAGACGTGAGAGCAGAATTAAGGTTCTGACAGGGTCTTTCAATCAAAATTACTTATCACTAATTCATAAGCGATGTATTGTACATAAAACTGTGTGTAAATATTAAGTTGCAAAAATATGTATATACTAAATGATCACCAAAAACCGTCTAAAACAGTAAGCTTTTATTTACTATTCCTATGTGAAAACCAAGTAACTATATAGTATAATGTAAACATAATATATATAATATATAATATATATATCACTCCCTCTCTCTCTTGATGAGCTTCTTCCATTTAGTACTGACCACAAATTTAGACTGCAGGGAAATGACAGATTTCCGAGTAAGAAAGCAATAATCAATAAAAATAAATTAACGTGTGTAGTATGTACGCTTATAGGTAAATAAATATCCTATATATGAAGCATTGTTTTTGTAAATCATATTCTTTCTCATATAGTTTTAAATAGAAATAAGTGAATACTCAATTCTGCTCAAGAGTTGATATAATGCAATTGTGATTGTTATGCGTATGCTTAGGTTCATCTGTATAATTTATTATTATATTAATAATAAGTTGAAAGTTCTAAGTTATGAGTTGTTATTCTAATTAAATTCTATATATTAGTTATAGAAAATTTACTACGATATTTTTAAAATTAAATAAATTGATTGATTAATTGATGAGAGTCACATGCATAAATAATTTTTTTTTCTTGTATTAAATCTGAATGAAATACGAGTATTGAAAAATACTCGTATTTCGGCTTAAATACAGGTATGATATCCGCTTGAGTCATCAGTAGATAGTAACTTTACTACTCTAGAAAAGTTACTGTCTCCCCTGCAGCAAACAGAAATATTATTTTGTTAAACAGAGTTATTAATGAGAAATTGTTAAAAATGCTTTTTATTTTTATTAATATATTTTTATTAATTTATTATATTTTGAAAATGTATTCTATAATTTAATTCTATTTGGCGAATTGTAATTATTTTTCACAACAAAATTTTTTATGGATATTCAAAAAACGAACCTTATAGTTTTCCCTATTTGTCATTACAGTAGTCCAGTAATTTTTCTAATTTTCTCTAAATTGTAAAACTAATTATTCCAAATACCTAGAGAAAAATTTTAATCCCTTCGATCAGATGTTAAGTTAAATATTGAAATTTGTAATTCTTGAGCAATAATTTGCTGGCTCTCATATCACTGTATTGCAACAACCCCCAAAACAACAACAACAACGCAAAAAACTTGTTCTTGGCAAAACATAAATATTGGGTGTTCTCAATTAATTTTAGAATGATCTGTAATTGATTTAATCCCTAGCATACATATTTTTATAGCATGCAATATTTTTTAGTACCGCTGTCCTCAAATTCCATTGCATACTTTAAGGATCGTTTATTCTCTAGTGTAAAATACCTTCGATATACATTTGATCGCATACGAAATTTTTTGCAATTTAATTTTATCGCCAAAACGCGATCGTAATTTCTGTTATCTTAACAGGGAAGAGTAAAAGACAATTCTAAATTTTTGTTTTCTTCATTTTGACATATATAAAATACAAAATTGCGTTGATTTTACTTATTTTTACGTTATTGTTTTATTATTATAATTTTAAATGAATTATTAAGAAACACAAGAACAAAAATTAAAGACCAAGTTGGATTTGCCTGTGCCTAACATAAAATAAATTATAGTATTAGTATGGGTTTTTTTTTTTTGTATAAATCAATGCAGCTAATAGAGACTATTTCATAAAATAATTTTTGATGTTCAAAGAAAAGAAAAATAAAATAAAAAATATGCATGAAAACAAATAAAATATACCAAAACACGAATTGAGTGAACTTGTTGTGTATCCTGAAACACTCTATAGGTTGTAAACTGTATTTAATATATCAAGCAGGCTCTTCAAAGCAATGTGTACAATATACCTACATACAACAATCCCTGAAACTAGTTATAATAAAATACAATATATAAATAAATGAGAGCACATGACATGAATCCTATAGAATGTGCACATAATGTACATACCACACATATGTTTATTAATAAAATGCAAATGCTTAATATGTTCAAAATTGATGTGATTCTGATGTGTAAATACGATTATTTCTTTTTATATATTTACGTAGAAGCAGTGTAATTGCCATTCTCCATTTTAAAAACATACTATGCAAATGAACAATCATTATATCGCAATATTAGATAACATATATTGTACATACATACATATATACTCAATTTAATATATTTAATGGATCACGTAATAATTTCCTAACACACACACACACACACCTATTATTTAATCCATTTTAGTACTCATATGCTCGAAAGTGTTTCTATTCTGTTTGCTCAGATTTAATTTTAATACTAACTATTTTCATAAACTGAATTAAAAAGCACAAATAAATCGCATATCAAAGATCTGAAATATTATACGAGTACTTTTTTTTAATATGCAATTTTCAAATTTGCCGTCTTCTCAAAACAAGTGTTTCAGTTTAGCTAAGTTTAGAACAGTTGAAAAGCTTTTTCAACAAAATGAAGGTTGTCCCAAAACTATGTAACCGATTATTTTCTTTTTAACAAAATCTGCAATTAATTTAACAGATGACGTCACAAATTTATAGGATTTAAACTATTGAATGTTCGAAAATTTGACTGTTACACTTACCATGGTATGATATGGTGTCCGGTCCATAATAAAAGCAGCGCGGTTAGGCGTATGGAAAGCATTCAGAGGGCAGCAAGCTTATGCATTAGCGGAGCTCTCAGAACCACACAGCGCCAATGAATGTGATGCTGCATCTTCTGCCGATTGACATGTCGCTAACACGCGTTGTAGACAAACCCCTAACTGTTTAACTAGTAAGCTAACGTGTCCGGAATGGAGCTTAAGACGAACTGAGCTACTTTTGAAATGTAATAGGTTGGACACTAGAAGAACAAATGGGGTTCTAATTGCCCATTACCTTATTGGTAAGCACGCAAATAGACGAGGGGCACATTTTTACGACTATTGTAGAAGCTGTCAGAATGTTGAAGAGGAAGAAACCGTAGAACACTTACTATGTGGTTGCATGGCTCTGTGCAGTAGGAGGTTCAATACGCTCGGAATCGACTCTCTTGACAACATCACGGAAGTTGCCAATATAAAACTAACAAAGATTATTTCGTTCGTTAAATCCACAGGATGCTTTAGAAAGAACCCAGTGGGATAAGAACAAGCTTCAGTGGTATTACAATGGGCCTTCGAATGACCTAAGTGCGTCACAGGACAGCCAACCTACCTACCTACCTACCTAACTAGAATTACCAAAAAAAAATACTGTGGGAAATCTTTGGATATATTTTATTAAATCGGTTCGGTTCATTACTAAGATCTGAACATCCTTGTACCACCTACAGCCATATAATGTTGAATTGAGATAGAAGCTAAAAATTAAAGACCATCGAGAACGTCGCGCATTCGCTGATTGGACCATGATGAATAAAAAGGACAATTTTTTCGAAAAAAAATCAATTTCATCGATTAAGCTTATTTTCATAAGCAAAATTGTGTAATCTGTAGCTCCTAAGAACCACAAATGATATCAAACAGAGTAATTCCTCACCTCAAGGCCACCATACATTGCGACATTAATGAAATGCTGCAATAAATCGACATGATAAACCAACATAAATTCCCAATAAAGAGCTGCGAGAATATATTTGATATTCAAATGATTCTCTTTACTCTCCAAAACATGTACAATATTTGCAAAGCATATCTAAATAGAATGAGAATAAGTGAGAGGAAAATATTAGGCAAATAGAATACTCCACTCATATCTTGTATAACAAATATTCCATGCATTCCCTTTTTCTCTTCAAATAAATGTATATTTGAGAGTACTACAAGAGTTTGAGAGTACTACGAATATGTTGTAAGTTATAATTGTTGCTTTTCATGACAGGTACTGATGATTTGCATTACTGCGTCTTGCCGCGTCAAGTTGTCTTATCTACTGTATTTTTTGGCTTATATAATATGTATTGTAATGTAACATAGAAAAGCAAAACGAATATTTAGAATACTCTCAAATGCTTTACTTCCATTTGCAAATGTTGAGATTCTAGTCATTCTATGGAACCGAAACATACACTCCATTCCATTCTATTTCTATTTTATTCATTCTAATTCGTATTTGCTTAGAGAGAATGAATGAGAGTTTCTATTCTAATATCATTGGAGTGTGTTGAAGAGACAAACGAATACATTCCTTCAGCACTCTAATGCCTAAAGTACATACTTTATGAATAAAAAAGAATATGTGCGATTTTTCGAAGAATTTGTTTTACTCAAAAAACTCAAAAATTGGTTATGAATTTCTGGGACATTCTTCCATAATTAATATATATGAAAAATAAGTAAAAATTTGAAGAAAAGTTTGTAATAATCAAAAAATTTTGGTATACGAAAGGTAGTTGGAAGAGAATAGCAATTGAGCAGCATAATTTTAAATGATCACCTACTTGACAAATAGTAAATTAATATATGGAAATCAACGCTTAGTTTAAACACCAAATTGATTGAGCTACAGCTGATACTTGTGAAATTATAAAATTACATATTCGATTATGTTATCGAATAATAATAAACTAAAAAACTAAAATATCTATTCAAATCAATCTTTAGTAATTTTTCAATTCTTTCCATTATATGTTTATATACAAAATATAATGGAATAATATCATAAAAATAATAATCATAGTAATAATATGAAGATAACCGAATACTTACGATATAAACCATATCAAACACATATGTTTTACCTTGTTTATAGAGACATTTTGAAGAAAACGATTAAATCGAATTTATAATAACTAACACAATGATTAGCGTAACATACAGAGTACGTACATACATATAGATGTATATGTAAAATTTTATTTTCATATTTTCTTAATAAGAGGCAATAGAAAAGGCATGCGAAAAATATAATTAAAAAAGAATAAAAAATGCAAAGCACACTAAAAAATAAAGAGTTTGATTTTTAAAATTTATAATACAAAAAAAAAAATGTGTTTTATTTTCTGAATTCTTGGACAACTGTGTACACTCATGTCAAGCATATGCAATGTATGCCACATATAAATTTTAATGCTATAAACAATATTTTTCAAAATGCAAGAAACATGAGCTTCCTTTGATCGGATGTCATGTGGCCAACTACAAGTATTCATACAAAAAAATCGTTTACATAAAATATTACCACATACTGATGCTACTCGTACTTATTTCCATTTGAAGCATACTGTTATTACGTAGATTGCTCATTTTATAATAACAGCAGATGTGGCAACTGCACTTTAGCAAATAACTATGACAATTTGTGCATAGTGCCATAGTCCGAATCAATTTTCCTATGATGCAGCTTTTATGCAGCAATATGTAGGTATAAGGTAAATGTGCCAGTGCTGGCAGTTTCTAGAATTGTCTTTAAATATTCGAAAATATATATAACATAAAATTGAGAAAAAGACATAGTACATAGTACATAGAACATAGTTCTAGTAATTATACGACAGAATTTATTATTTTATGTTATGAATTTATTATGTATAATCAATATAGTTCATATGTCTCCTATGTAAAATCGTAAAATCAATTATGACACCATAATCTGTTTAAAAATGAGTGTGCGATAGCCATAAACGCACCAGGGAACGGTAAAAAATCACTATTTTCATTGATCACTATTTTCATTGATCATCACCAAAATTCTGATGCCGTGGTTATATCCAATACAATCAGTTGAACGTTAATAAAAAAAAATAGTTGTTGGTTTCAACAACAAATTGAAAAATGAACTCCAAAAATGAACATATCCATATCAATCAGTTCTGATTGCTTTTCTCGACACCAATCAGCCCAATTTCACCAGTGTTGCCATCTACAATTTTTTATATAAAAGAAAAAGAAAATTTTAGAAAAAATATATTTAAATAATGCAATATTGCTTTACGGGTATTGCGTTCATATTAAATTTTAATAATTAATTATATAAATCCCCTTTAAAGAAAGCTTTTCGCATTTATTTTATATTCTGAGTATATACTGATTGAAATAATTTTTTCGTTAAGCAAAATAAAATTCTAGAACTTTAAATTTCTTATTTTATTTAGAAATTGTGTTTTCATGAAGCAGATCTCTCACTGAAGAACTTATTACTCTGCTGCTTATTACATAAGGAACGCTTGTGGGATACAATAAATGCAAGTTATTCTAATCGGGGAAAAACGGGAACAGGTCCCAGATGCTATGCAAACAGCAATTGTCTAAAATTGCCTAAAATTGAAATTGTCTAAAATTGAAGCCAATATAGGAAAGAGTTGACAACTCAGAGTTGTGAGATCAACACCAGCACTGCCAGTTGTTGATCTGACGGTATTGCATTTCCAACTGGCGTTTCATTTTTTTTTTATATCTTTTTATTTATATATTTTTTTATACCATTTTTTTATCCCACTTGATCGTTTTCTTTTTTGCCGATTTTTCGATGATACTTTTTCTATTAACTCAATTATTTTTCCCAGTACACTTCTATGATGATCGCTCCAAAAATACACATTCTCAGCATACCTGGTGTACAAGCTTAAATCCGCTGTTTGCTCGTAGATGGCGTTAGTGTGCATATTGAGCTATTATCGACTGTGCATCCTTTTTTTTCATGAATTCGACACCTGTTTACATCAATTAGTAAACATCATCAGTGATTTCGTACAATATCATACATTTTTCCTCATATAATCATGTCTAGTTTCGTGCCAGAAAAAGAGCATATGCGGGAAGCTCTACTCTTTGGCTTCAATTTGACGAAATCTGCTGCAGAGTCGCATCGAATGCTTATGGAGGCCTGTGGTGACAGTGCTCTATCGGAAACCACTTGCAGAGACTGGTTGCGTTGAATGACAAGAAGCGTGAAAATAGACCCAGAAAAGTTGAGAACCATGATTTGCAGGCTCTTTTGGATGAGGACGACACCCAATCGCAAAAAATGCTTGCCGAACAGTTAGGTGTTACTCAACAAGCCATTTCCATACGTTTACGAGCCATGGGTTTTTTTTTTACCGAAAAACAGCGGATTTAAGCTTGTACACCTGGTATATGATTGCTGTTTGGATCAAATCATTCAGCGTGGTATCCATTATGAAATCAATATGAAATTTAATGCAGCACAATTATTTTGATAAAATATTACACCTCTGTCTCAGCAGTCACGTGTCAACACCCAACAATCTAAATTGGTGAAACGGAAAATTAATGACATGATTAATGTTCAATTAATTGGTAATATAACCAAGGCATTACTCACATTGAATCATTCAACAAAACTCAACGTTGAATAAAATTCATTTTAAAAATACAGTAACAAAAAGGCTGTTATACGATACTAAAAAACATTTTTTAGAATATTTTTGAAAAGTGGGTAAGTAAACCTTCCAAAAGTGATAATGGAAACTTTACTAATTTTTTTGAATAATGCCCAATATCTATTTAAAACATTACAATACTTGAAAAATGTAAATAATTTAAATGCAAATAAGATCATCGAACTTTTCGAACTGCCTTTTTGAAAATGCACCATAAAATCAGCAAAAATCACGGTTTTTTTTTTGGTGAAAGGAAAATTTCTGACTAAATTGAAATTGAATTGAACTAAAGTGTTAAACGCTTTCTCATTGTGTGTCGAGACATCGTTCTGATATATTTACTCTTTGGTAATAATAACTTCTTTTTCCAATATATTGAAAAAATTTCATATTTTTTCCCCCAAAGAATATGTTCAATCTTGCCACTACTTACACATCTACCTTAGTGTGTATGAACAACTAGTTCAATTGGCACTACTCCTCACACCCAATCCCTTCTGCAATCTTACTTTAATATGTATGAGTATGTTCCATGAAATAGCTACATTCTAGACATTATCTTATCTATATATTGATATAAATGAAACATGTATAAATATCAACAAAATATGTGGGAAAAACAAAAAGATTCCAATATTGAAATTGATGCTCTAAATATGCAATAATATGTGTAGAAAATGAATCACACCTTTTATTTTTTTTTTGTTTTTTTTTTTATTATTAAAAACATCAACCAATTATTGTAGAAACTGTAGATATTATTTTTCAACCAATACTTATGTTGAAAAATCAATAAATAAATACACTAACAAATATTTATGCGAATTAAAATAACGAACAATAGAGAATATAAGCACTAAGCCATGCTGTACTATGGAACTAATGACTTAATTAGTTCAAATACGAACTACGATTAGTTCGCAGCCTTAAGAAGCACATAAATAGTAGCAAACATAATAGACATAACTGGTAATGTACTAGTAGCTGCAGCACTTGTGTAGCATCTGAAAAATAAGCGTAATAGAAAAAACGTAGGACTTCGATATTAGGAATTCAATATTTAGCACACTTACGCTGAACTTTGAATAATTTTAGACATTGAACCATTCTGGAAATTGGAATAATTAGCGGCTGCAGCCATACCCTCTAACTTATTGAGCTCCGTCGAATTGAGCATACGATCACGTGTCCAAATCGAAGCAAATGATGTGGAACTGTCAGAGGCGTTAGTGTAGCCACAAACGAATGCGTAATTATTGTAATCGGTAGACAATAATTTATACGTTATATTCCGATTGAGTATGTTGCCAAGATTTACAGTGATATTATAGCCATACTTATTGGATTCATTCAAAGTAACATTGACATTTATTGTATGATTCTTCCATAAAGTCTTTGGTGTGTCTGAGTAGGTTGTACTAATGTTCAAAGTGCTATTATCCGATAAACGAGTAAGGTCTAATTTGACACAAGATATAACCGGATTAGGTGCTGGATTGCGTGCTAGTTCAAACCAGGAACCTGACAACTGAAATATTGATAACCATTAAATCTACATATTTTTAGAAGACTTAGTTTTTCCTTCCATATTCATACTATATATTCCTTATGTAAAATTGTTAAGAATTTTTGTTTATTTCAACTCACAGATGTATTGAAATTTAAACTTTCAGCATCACTACAATTTACTAATGTATTCTGTGCCAATGCACTACCGCAAAACACACTGCAAACCACTGCCACAAATATGCATACTGAATGTAATTTCGACATTTTCAATGATGTGTCTGTCTTCCTTGATGTGCCTTTTGCGAATGTTACGTTTGCCAACCACGAATGATAACTAAAAAGTTACAATTTGAACATTTAATAATTTATATCACATGTGTAAGCAGTTCTTAGTTTTATCGTAAAATGAGTGGTGTCAAAGGCTTACGAGTAATTGTATAGCTTCAGCATATACATATGTAACTCTGAGTGTGCGTGTGTGTGTGTGTGTGTGTTTGATAAAACTTTCAATGTACTATCTATGTACATAGGTATTTATTTTCAAAATCATACATATAACAAATGAATGATAGAGGAACTTCTTATCAAATCGAAATGATTTGTTTTATTTGTAAGGATGGAGGTATTATTATTGAAACACCAATGCGCGGTAATGATTCAAATAATAATTGCCAAATCACTAAAATATAGATAAACAAAAAATACGCGTACTCATATGTTTGTTGTTGTTAAGATTAAAATTCATTCTGCCAAATTGACGAGCCACTTCACTAATGGTAATACTTGACATTTTCGACAAACTCTGTTTCATCGATGATACGCATTGCAATACCGTGTAATAGCACTTTGTCTATTATGTTCATTTTTTAAAGTTTTCAAATTTTTCTTAGCAAATTTTTAATGTCAAAAGAATTATCCAATTTGGGGGATAGCTTAAGAAGTAACAACATTTTGAACTCTTTTCTACAGAGGTTTCATATAAAAATGCGAAAAGTGCACAAAAGTCCTTTATGTGTTCGGAGTTGTTCCAGTCACAAGCCAAAACATTTAGACACTTTTTAGACAGTGATAATCAAACTTAAAATCATCTAACAATTAGAATTACTTAATTGACATATTTGCCATTTAAAATCTATCAAAAAGTCGATTAAGGGGTTATGTTGAATTGAATTATATCTTATGAAAATCATAATCATGCCATAAGGAGCATACAATTAAATTATATTTATAGATTCTTATTAAATTCAGCTAGAATTAATAGTTTCTAACTGAACTTTAATTTTTTTCAGTTATTTTTCAGAGCTTGAGTTGTGTCACATTATTTAATTTTCTTTTTCTTCTTATGTGGAAATAACAACCGATGATCGATTTAGGCTGAACATTTAATGTGGCGCCACTCTTCTCTGTTCTTTGCTTGCTGGCGCCAATTGGATATTCCAAGCGCCGCCAGCGGGTGCCGATCTTCGAGAGAGGGCTCAACTACTCAATTGCTTACTCAGCCCACAGTAAGCATTTAATTTAATTTTTTTTTTTAATAAACCAAAAATAAGATCAGATTCACTGTTGTCCTCTAAAATTTCTTTGGCAGCAAATATAAAATATTGCAATACGTATATATACGGTATTGTAGTATTACCAACAAATTGGTATAAACATGTTCATATAACATATATAAAGGGTTTTCCAATAAGAAAAAAAAACAAAGACTAGAAATTCTAGTGTTTACAGGACAGTGCCACTTGCCACACACCTAGAGACACAACATAATCAATCAATTGAGAGACAAATCTGATGAGAGAGTTTTCTCCAGAAACGCTCCTGTTAACTGGTCACCTCGATCTTGTGATCTATATAGGATTAGCCGAATCATACCACTATTATCTGGGTCCCTTTTCGTCCCTCAAATCGCGTGTTATGTACTTGTTTGGTTGCACAATTCTTCTACGAGTTATTTTAAGCATATCTTTGTGAGGTATGTTCCACATTTCGAGTTTGTCAATAAATTATCGACCCAGTGTGGACATCCTCCAGCTTGCCAATGCAGGAAGCTGGTACACTATGTGCGCCGCAGTCTCTGCAAAATATCAACATCCTTCCCTTCAACAAAACCCATCTTGCTTACTGTGGTACCTGAAGTTGCCATGCCCAGTTATTAATGCAGTCAACCAGCTCAAAGTTAACCGTCCTAGACTGAGAAACCTTCCCGATTCACTGCCTACTGGTAGCCTCAATGAGGCCTTTACCTGTCTACAAGTGGACAATCTCTCCCATATCCAGAGATGGAGTTTCCTTATCCAATCGTCGACATTTTACTTCACCTTACCGTTACTAAGTGGAACTACTGGCTTCGGTCCATAAAATTCAGCTTTAGATCCTTGTCTAGTCAAGGTGTCTGCAGCTTCATATTGCTCTATACCAATGTGAATGTGTCCCACATAAGAGTAATCGCATTACTGCAAGCACATCTGTTAAGTTTCTGAACACATTCGAATCATAAATTTAGAAGATACCGTAGGTTGTTGCAATCGCCTGATCACCATTGGGTTAGCGAGTGCTAGCAAGATTTCTCACTTTACACCTTTCCGTCCAATAGATGGTCTAGCGCATGCATTAAACCAAGCATTTCTGCTTGATATACCAATACGTATCCTTCCAAATTTTGAGTGCATGCCAGTTCCAACTCTTTAGAGAAGATTCCAGCACCAGCCCTGCCATCCATTAATAAACCATCAGTGAAAATACTGATGTCATTTTTCTCAAATCTATTACAACATATGTGCAGCCGTTTTCAATAAGTGTTTTATGTGACTTTCCAGTCATCTTTAGCCTACCCATTCCTTCCATTGGCATTAGGGCCTCCTTTACACTGCTATATACCAGTGGAAGAATGTTCCTGTGCCCTATCACTTGTGATCTAACACCTTTAGATTTTTTTCTTTGGGGCTATGCTAAGTCCAGCAACTTCAGTAGCATTGGGAGACAATATTGAAAGAACTCTTACTGATATTCGAGCCGATTTGTGTGAGAGTCATGGAAAATTGAATTCAATTGAATGCTGTTTAAATGCTGTTATGTTCCATAACTAATGGTATTAAATGTACTCTCAGATAAAATAAACATCGATTTGAATTTCTAAAAAAGACCTTGTTTGAGTTGGTGAGCTCTTATGGGAAAACCCTTTACATGCATATATACATTATTATAATGAAAACAACGATTTTTTGCTTCCGTTTCGTAAGCAGAAATCTCAGACTACAAAAGCAGCAAGACAAAAAAAAGTATGAACTGAGTTGTCTATAATCAAATGTACTTACTATTTTTCCCATTATAATTGTATAATACATAATTCGTCTTATTGGGGCGTCGCAAATAAATTCTGCCCTTATCAATCAACAAATGTTAAAAGTTAATGAAATTTTGTACATTACGACGAAGAAGAAGAAGAAGATATATCAACCATATATAACGTGTTTTTGTAGTGGCACGTCTTGATTTGCAAGTAGACATTCATATACAAAAATATTTTTTTTTAAATAATAACAACAAAAATTTATCAAAAGGTTCGTTTAAAGTTCGTTTAGCATTTGTTGTTGTATCTGTCAATTCAATTGATATTATGAATGAACTTGAATTTAGTTTTATTTTTTTTTATCCGCTTATGCTTAATTTCCACCTACCAACATGTTTCATTTATCGCTCATTTTCAATTGATACTTAACAATATAAAAGATATCGCACTTAGTATATATATAAAGGTAAATTTCTACGAATTTCATTGGAGAAATATTTGAAAATATATTTTTGCTTTTTGCTTGTACACCTTGGATCTTCAGATCTTTAGTAAACGTATAACAATATTAATAGTTGCAAGGTCGATCCTGTAGATGGAAGAGCTTAGTGGTTAGTTGAATTTCACATCCATAAAATTAGCAATTATTTGAACAGCACTTTTGGAAACTAAAATGTTTAAAAAAAAAATCTTTGGCGAAATTCAGAAAAATACATTTTTTGTTAGTCTAATCATGCATATAAAGTGCACAAGTAAATTAAAATTTTCCATATAAATGTGAAATCGAATATATATTCATTTAGTCGTTACATCAAATAGCCTCTACATAAAAACAACGTTTGTAAAGGGTTTTTCATTGTTGAGACAATTCAAATATTTTTTCTTCAATCTGAAGTATTTTTTTTTCCTTCTTCACTCCTCTTGGGAGCATAGGGCCTCAACATGACTCTTCCAACGGTTAGCCCGAACAATATCGATCTACTCCAAGTATTTTTTGGCCGACCCCGACCTCTGCTCGCTTGTGGGTTTCAGTCTAGTGCCATTATTGTAACTCTGTCTGCAGGTTTTCTAACCTGCAGGTGTGACCTATCCACCGCCACTTTCTGTTTTTGATTTGCAACAGGACGGGTTCTTCATACGTTAGTCTCCACAATGCGTCGTTGCTGATTGTGTTCGTCCAGAATATTCTACAGATGATACGGAGGCACCTGTTGACGAAAGTTTGTAGCTTTTGTGTGATGGTGTTAGAGATCAGCCATGTTTCACTTCCGTACAACAATACTGACTTCACACATGCGCTGAATATTCGCAATTTTGTGCGCCTGGAAATTCGCGATTGAAGTATAATCGTTACAATTAAGTTTTGAATACAACATCATTCAAATGGCCACCACGGCTCTTTTTGCAGGAGCGAATTCATTGAACCCAATTTTCGAGCACTTTTTCAACTAAATGGAGTCATCATGTCATGAATAGCGCATTGGATATTGGCATTTAAAGCATAAAGAGAGTCTGAAGAGAGTTTAATCCCGTGGACTAATGACTTCAACATAATTTCACACGAAGTAATCATCTGGTGCTAAATTCCAACTTCTTGGAGGCCAAACAATGTCACAATTTTTTTCGAAATAATCGAATCACCAAACTTTTCCCGCAATAATACGAGTTTTTTCACGTGCTGTGTAGCACGTAGCCACATCTTGTTAAAACCAGATATTGTCAAAATCAACTTCTCCCAATTTGGGCCATAAAATGTTGGTTTTCATCAATCTATACCGCTCTACATTAGCAGAGATGGTGTCACAAGCTTCATGTTGGAACAAGTGCACACCGATGATTCCACCTGACCACAAAAACCATACTAAACAGTCAGTTTAGGTGCATGCAATGGTTTTTCATGAATAATTTGCAAATTTTCGTCTCACTAAAATCGACAGTTTTGTTTATTCACCAAACAGCAGAGGTGAAAAAGAGCCTCATCGAAAGAGATGATTCTATTTAAAATTGTTTTATCATTTTCAAGTTCTTCCAATGCGAAATCAACAAATTCATGAGATTTACGATGGTCCAATGCCTTCAGTTCTTCAGTGAGAGCAATTTTATAGGGATGTAAGCCTAAAATCCATATCCGTAACATCTTACTATACATACAAGTATGTATAATCCTAATCTTCAATATTTTAATTTTAAATATATATTAAATATATCATCGTACATATGTATATATATATACATATGTTATGTTTATATACATATGTTGTTAATAATTTTTTTGTTTCTCGACATTTATGTCAAAATTTTGACATTCTTCTTTTTAAGAAACTTTGTAACTCTCTCTCTCTCTATGCACTTATATACAAGCTGCTATTACAGCTTGTCAAGACAAAGCATTAACTTTTGTGTTTTATACAAATTATACTTTCACTTTTTATGTTTGAAAAATTATATTTATTTACTTCCACATGTTTTGCCTTATGCTACTTGTATAATTTTATGGCAGGCAGGAATTGTACGCAATAACACACCATTTTATTCCTTAAGCTTTTGTCTGTTCTTGTCAGAAAACGTGTTGTTTGTCTACTCTAGTAGCTAAGTATATATAAATATTTCACACAGAAAATATACTAAATTTTGTATGAAAGAGGTAATCCATTGGGAGAGGCCATGTTCGCCATGTGCTATGACTAATAGTAGGCTTCTGTGAATCATCCACCGCAGCCAACCAACCAACTAATCTACCCTATGTTGCACAAGTGCCTTTTTGAATAAATTGAAATTTTTAAACAAATTTTATCACTTTGAAAATATTATATTATGTAATGAAATTGCATAAATTTTGAAAAACGGTCAAAAGTAATGGCATACAAATATCTCAATTCAATAATCTGCACAAATATAACCTTCCAGTGCGTATGAAATTTGCACAAGCCTAAAAAACTCCTGTTTCCATTGGCCAATTTGACATATTAAAATATTTGGTCATATCATACAAACCTCAAAAAAACATATATTAATAGTAAAATTAGGGTAAACTATAAAATGTACTGGAAAATTATTACTTTCGAATTCTTATACTATGTAAGCAACGAAGGAGTGCTCATTTGGATGATATCATATATCATGCATGCATAATACATAATGCCCACTTTATGTTTTAACATTCGCATTTTTTTCTAATTTCCTAAACATGAATCATTTTTTATACAGGGTCGCTGATGAAAGCTGCTACTAAAAGAAAACGTAATCATTTTTTTCCTATGTAACATATCTGTTTCACTTTTTCTCTATTTAATAGATTCATATTTAAATTTAACGAAAATGAAAGATTGGGATAATGAAAGAAGAATTTGGATTATGTGCCGCTATCACGCGTTGGAGCCCGTATTTTCTGTCCGAAGAGAATATAGGCACACGTTTGGCGGCACTCCTCCTAGCAGATGGACTATAATGAGGTTTATGAATAATTTTGCCGAGCGTGGGACAATCGCAATCTTATCATCGCGAACCCTCAGTTCGGACGCAGGAAACTGTAGCTGCTGGAGCTGCTGCCATACAAGCCAATTCTACAGTTTCGACAAGGAGCTTTTCTGCTCAAATGAATAGCAGCAGACAGTCAACTTTTTACCGTATAAACTTTAACTAACAAGCCAATTCGACTTGCCAATTCGCTTGGTATTTTGCGAGAAGTTCCTCCAAATGGCGCAAAAGGACTAAAACATCTTGAACTGCATTATTATGTCTGATATGGCCCATTTTGATTTGAACGGCAATGTTAACAAACAAAATTGTCGAATATGAAGCGATTCTAACCCACAGATACTCCATGAGACGGAATTACAACCACTTCGCGTCACAGTGTGATGTGCAGTTTCATCAAAGTGCATTGTTGGACCTTACTTTTTCGAAGAAAACGGTGTTACTGTTATAGTCAATGGAGATCATTACTTAAATATGTTGATAGAATTTTTCTTTTCAGAACTACGCCGAAAAAAAATCCCTTTCAACGAGATGTTGCAACTTCTCACATAGCGACCACCTTCCGTTGGCCCCCAAGGTGTCCTGACCTTACTCCACCTGCTTTTTTCTTGTGGGCATATTGCAAGCAGGATGTTTATAAAACCAAACCAACAAATTTGAATGATTTGAAGGAATTCATTCGAACGATAATTGAGGCCACTCCTGCTTTAATCCTCCAGGCAGAAATGAATAACTTTTAGAATAACTTTTTTTATACCCTGCATAATGCAATATGCATGGTATATTCATTTCGGTCAGATGTTTGTGTCCACTTGAAGGAATCTCCGGAGATATAGACATGGATATATATTCGTGATCAGCGTCGATTAAATTTTCGATTTAACGATGTCCGTCCGTCCGTCCGTCTGTCTGTCACCTGGCTGGTTCGCACGATAACTTGAGTAAATATTGAGCTATTTCGATGAAATTTGGCATAAGTAATCTATGATCTAAGGGTACGGAGGGGATTGATATTGGGCATGATCGGTCAATAACCACGCCCACACCAAGCATTCAAAGCGACTAACCTCGAAATTTTCAAAATCTTTAACTTGCTATAGCTCACATAATATACCACTTGGGACAACAATATTTTGCACATAGAGTTATATTATACTACTATATAACCTCGCCAAAAGTGGGTGAGCCACGCCTACTTTCTAGCGTAGCTCCCATACAAAGTGTCTGTACTTCTTTTAAATTGAAACTGCTGTAACTTCTATAATCTTCTGTCTAGAATAACCATAATTGACACTTAGATTAACACGGTAGTTGGAAATGATATGGCAGAAAATCAATGTGCCACGCCCACTCCTTTTTGGGTCTCCCATATAAAGTTGCGGAAATTAAAAAAAATGTTACCGGTTATAACTTGCAAACTATTCAACGTAGAATAACGAGATTTAAGGTGTGGATTAGTATTGTACGAGCAACTAGGCTCACAGAAAATAGGCGCACCACGCCCAGTGTTTATCGTAGCCCCCATACAAATTTTAAATTGAAACAGCTGTAACTTCGGCAATCTTCTGTCTAGAATAACCATAATTGACACTTAAATTAATATCGTAGTCGGCAAAAATCTGGCAGAAAATCAGTGTGCCACGCCCACTCCTTCATGGGTCTCCCATACAAAGTCGAGTGAATTAAACTAAAATTTTAAGCTCCATAGCTTACAAACCATTTAGCCTAGGGCAACGAGACTTAGGGTATGGATTAGTATTGTACGAGCAACTAGGCTCACAGAAAATGGGCGCACCACGCCCAGTGTTTATCGTAGCCCCCATACAAATTTTAAATTGAAACAGCTGTAACTTAGGCAATCTTATGTCTACAATAACCATAAGTGACACTTAAATTAATATCGTAGTCGGAAATAATCTGGCGAAAAATCTGCGTACCACGCCCACTTCTTATTGGGGCTCCCATACAGAGTTGAGGAAATTAAACAAAAATGTTAACCACCATAACTTAGAAACTATTCAACGTAGGACACCAAATTTAAGGTGTGGATTAACATTGAAAAATTAATTGGATTTACTAGAAAGTGGTAAGCCACGCCCACTTTTTATATAGCTCCCATACTAAGCCTCGGAATTATCTTAAAATCCTTTTACTTCGTCAAAGTCAACCATATTTCGGGTGTAAATTAGTAGTACAAGCAAAAATTGTTTCTCGAAAAGTGGAAATAAAAGAAAAGTTGGATATTCGAGTAAACTTTTTATATACAAATCTACATATGCAGGGTATAGTTTGGTCGGCCCAAGCCGACTGTAAGGAGATTTTTTAACTTAATTTTTTCCAAAACTAATTAACCTATGCATAATAAAAATGTATAATCTTTCAAGCAAAAAAAGAAAAAATGAATTAAATGAATTTAAGAAAAAGTTATTTGAGTTTTTTAATGTAGCAATATTCATCAGCCACCCTGTACATATATACTTTACATACATATGTATAGATATATACACAAGCCAATATGTTACGGTACACATCATAATTGTACAATTTTGTTCAAAGCATCAAAGTTTTCGAACATTTGAATATTCATACAGATTATTAAAAAAATATAATTTCCATCAACGAGTACGATCAACTTTGGATAATCGCATGTATCATATACATTATAATATGAACAAAACGTTTGTAGCAAATCCATTAAAATATTTGAATATTAAAACAAGCTTTTACATATATGTACGTATCGTATTACTCGCACTTGTAAGTTTATAAAATGCCTTAGTTAAATAATAGCTACACATCTGATTTTAACCTATTTTGAATATGTTAGCACTCATAGGTGTTAGGTTAACAGTACAAATAACACATTTCTCTGAAATTCAAAATTTTTAGCCCACACATACAAACGTACGTACAATGTGTACTTAAACGAAAAGGTATCATTAAAAATACAAATCACGTTTGGTATATCATTACGCGCGTCACAAAATTGCAATCATCTACATTATGGTATTTCGATGTATATGGTAGGTATATTTTCAGACACACGTGCTTCCCAACAGCTGATACAGACAGGAAAGGTAACATAATTGCATATATTATATTCAAGTATACTGTGTGTATAGTTATTGTTGTAATCTGTTTTGTGCGTTCAAAGTGTACTAAATGCTTAAGCGCCTATAACTTTTTTTTTTCTGCCTATGTGTGAAGCATATCTACAAATCATATGTACACACATGATAAGTAAATACTCTCATTTCGTATATTTCACTGATACGAGTAATACATATTGTGCTAATTATTATATACACGTAAATTCATTCGCATGTAAGTATATTACCTATGTATGTGAATAAAATCGCTCATAATACGAGTAGTTTTAATGCAATTTTTTTAAATTTGTTTACCCTCTACGCACCAACTATTTATTTTTCGTTACTTAATTAATTTGCCTTGATTACACCCTATGTTAACTATAAGTGAAGCCAGAGGCTTTACTTTAAATCAAACTTTTCAATTAAAAGTGTACATTAAAACATTCCTCTTCAATTTCCATTTCGATTACTGAAGAAAACACATGCATAATTCCCACAACCTTCACCTTCTCGTTTTCATTATCACATGTATGTACATTAGGTCGGATCAAATTTTTTTTTTACCATATATCGTATAGCAAGTACAGAAACCACCAAAGACTCCTACAATATTTGCCCAAGCAATGATGGATTTAAATTAATTTTGGAGTGTGTGCGAGTTCGTCTAAATTGGGGTCTAAATTGTGATTTTACATAAATTATTGAACACATGTCGATAACGCAGTGAATATATAAACAATTTAGGGAATTTTCTAGCAACCTTTTCATACCTAAATACTAGCTGTGGAAAAAATTAAAACTGTATTACCACAGAACAGCAAAGTTCGATAATCGTTATTTTTCGTTTTGAAACAGAACAAAATAAATATTAAAAAAAAAAGTAAAGAAAATGGAAAAAGAGAAGCCATATTCTTTATTTTATGGGTGTCTAAATTGTGACTTTTCCTAATTTTTTGGAAATATGTCGATAATGCACTGAACCTAGATACTAGCTGTGAGCTACTAGGGTGTGCGCGAGTTCGTCTAAATTGCAGTGTATAGAAACAATTTAGGGAATTTTCAAGCAATCTTTTCATATCTAAATATTAGCTGAGAAAAAATTAAAACTTTATTAGCACAGAACAGCGAAGTTCGATAAACGTTATTTTTCGTTTTGAAACAGTACAAAATAAATATTTAAAAAAATAAAAAAAATCTCCTTACAGTCGGCTGGGGCCGACCAAATTATACCCTGCATATGTAGAGGTATATATAAAAAGTTTGCTCGTATATCCATCCTTTTCTTCCACTACTTTGTATAGGACCTACATTAAGAAGCAGGCGTACCTCACCAATTTTGGAGGATCAATTTCTGCCTATAATACTAAACTACATAGGTTGCAATGGGTTGACCTAGGCGTATTAATTAGTAAGTTATGGGTGTTTTAATGTTTAAGATAAATCCGAGACTTTGTACGGAAGCTATATAAAAAGTGGGCGTGACGTATCTCTTTCTGGTATATCTACTTAATTTTTCAATATCAATCCACACCTTAAATTTGGTTGTCCTACGCTGAATTGTACGTAAGTTATAGCGGTTTAAATTTTTCTTAATTTTCCAAACTTTGTATGGTAGCCCCATTAAGAAGTGGCTGTGGCATGTTGATTTTTTTCAGATTATTTCCGACTACGATATTAATCTAAGTGTCAATTATGGTTATTTTAGGCAGGAGATTGCCGAAGTTACAGCTGTTTAAATTTAAAATTTATATGGGGGCTACGATAAACAGTAGGCGTGGTGCACCCATTTTCTGTAAGCCTAGTTGCTCGTACAATACTAATCCACACATTAAATCTCGTTATTCTACGCTGAATAGTTTGCAAGTTATAACCGGTAACATTTTTTTAATTTCCGCAACTTTGTATGGGAGACCCAAAAAGGAGTGGGCGTGGCACACTGATTTTCTGCCATATTTTTTCCGACCACCATGTTAATCTAAGTGTCAATTATGGTTATTCTGGACAGAAGATTGTAGAAGTTACAGCTGTTTCAATTTAAAAGAAGTACAGACACTTTGTATGATAGCTACGCTAAAAAGTAGGCGTGGCTCACCTACTTTTGGCGAGGTTATATAGTTGTATAATATAACTCTATGTGCCAAATATTGTTGTCCCAAGTGGTATATTGTGTGAGTTATAGCAAGTTAAAGATTTTGAAAATTTCGAGGTTAGTCGCTTTGAATGCTTGGTGTGGGCGTGGTTATTGACCGATCATGCCCAATATCAATCCCCTCCGTACTCTTGGATCATAGATTACTTATGCCAAATTTCATCCAAATAGCTCAATATTTACTCAAGTTATCGTGCGAACCAGCCAGGTGACAGACAGACGGACGGACGGACGGACGGACGGACGGACGGACATCGTGAAATCGCAAATTTAATCGACGCTGATCACGAATATAAATCTATGTCTATATCTCCGGAGATTCCTTCAAGTGGACACAAACATCTGACCGAAATGAATATACCATGCATATTGCATTATGCAGGGTATAAAAATGGAAAAAAGAAGCCATATCCTTTATTTTTAAACACAAACATTTTCAAATTGCTGGATTTTTGTTTGTTTCTCCATTTAGGAAATGTCAAATTTAGAAACGAACTCGCACTTTTGTCATATACGAGTATCTTTCCCATTTCAAAGGCAGCGCCATATCAATTTAGATCCTAAAATTTAGACGAACTCGCACACAACCCTAAAACGATACGCATTTTGACGAGCAAGTATTTCTGATATTTCACCATACACATCTGATCGGCTCTAATGACGTACTGTTACGTGTATATGGAAATCGAAAAAAAAATTTTGAGATAAGTAGTTCACCATTGGAATGAATATAAATTAATAAAAGAAAAGAAGCATCTTATGATTATTCGCTTTGCATGTTCGAAAGCCTTCTTATATTTATTGGGTAATAGTTATATATTATATATTAACTGGCTTCATTTGTATGTATTGAACAGAATTAATCAATTTAAACACAATTTTTTTCGATTACCAGCAGGCACGAAACGATAATATGATTTCCACCGTATTCGTAACATACACGTACTACTTATCGAATATTCGACGTACATATTTCTTAAATTTTGACAACCTTAGAAAGGAACTACTTATATTAGCCGGTTCCAAATGTCAGAACCCTTATGACATCACCTTTTCTCAGCTTTGTCACAGAGCTCTTTTTTTGAAGTTTTTTCATAGCAAATTGTTACAGCCAGAAGAATTACCACTTAGATGGACAGATGGGTTCGAAAGAAAATTTTTTTCGAAATTAAAATTGTGCTTCAGCCGGAGATTAATCGAACAACCAACGCACTAACCAATAGTCTTCCATTTCCTCGGCAGTAACAAGTACTGGCTTGTTATTACAATCGGATGGAACGAAGCCGGAACAGTGCTTGATTGATACTTGCAGGTCTATATATCTTTCCTTGGTTGTTGACATTCTTCAAATACCAGACCAATAGAATATGTTAGTAGTATAGATATCAAACGAAGTATGTTCTTAAAGCATTGGAATACAAAACAGTGCGAAATAGTGGGCAACATTTTTAGATATGATTCAGATTTTACTTATGAGTTTATTCGTAGGAAAAACTAAAAATAAGAAGTAGCAACAGAAACAGAGATGGTTCACACAGTGAATCAAATTGACAAAATCATTCTCGAAGATCCTTTATAACTTACTTACTTACTTATGTGGCCATAACAACCGAATATCGATTTAGGCCGAAAATAACATGCTTCGCCAGTCATCTCTGTTCTTCGCTAGCTGGCGCCAGTTAGAAATTCCAAGCGCCGTCAGGTTCTCCAGTACTTGGTCTTTCCACCGGAGGTTTGGTCTTCCTCTTTTGCGTCGTCCTCCAGCGGGTTCCGAATATAACACCTTCTTAGCTGGAGCGTGTTCTTCCATTCGGTCGACATGGCCTAGCCAGCACAGCCGCTGGATTTTGATGCGCTTTACTATGTCAATATCAGCATACAGCTCGTACAGCTCATGGTTGTACCTTATTCGGTACTCGCCACCAACGCAAATAGGTCCAAAGATCTTGCGTAGGACTTTTCTCTCGAAAACTCCAAGTATTCGCTCATCCGAGGTGGAAATTGTCCAGGCTTCAGAGCCATATGTTAGGACAGGCATGATGAGAGACTTGTAGAGTGTAGTTTTCGTTCTTCGAGAGAGGGCTCGACTTCTCAATTGCTTACTCAGCCCAAAGTAACACGTGTTAGCAAGAGTTATCCTACGCATGATCTCCAAGCTGACGTCATTACTGCTGTTAATGCTGGTTCCAAGATAGACAAAGTCCCTTACTACTTCAAAAGCGTAGTTGTCAACAGTGACGTGCTGTCCAAGACGCCGGGACTCTTTGTTTGTTGACATTAGATACTTCGTCTTGCCCTCGTTCACCGTGAGACCCATCCTACGCGACTCTCTTTCCAACTCTGAGAATGCTGCACTGACTGCTCGCGTGTTCATGCCGATTATGTCAATATCGTCGGCATACGCTAACAGTATGACACTTTTGTTGAAGATAGTGCCATTATGTCGTAGATCAGCAGCTCGTATTATTTTCTCCATAATAAGATTGAAGAAGTCGCACGATAACGAATCACCTTGTCTGAAACCCCGTTCGGTATTAAACGGTGCGGAGAGGTCCTTCCCAATTTTCACTGCACAACGGGAGTTATGCAGTGTCATTCTACAAAGTCGAATGAGCTTTACAGGAATACCGAACTCAGACATTGTTGCATAGAGGTAATCCCTTACCGGACTGTCGAAAGCGGCTTTATAATCAACAAATAGGTGGTCTGTGTCGATCTGTTTTTCTTGGGTCTTCTCCAGGATTTGGCGCAGTGTGAAAATCTGGTCGATGGTGGATTTACCAGGTCTGAAGCCACACTGATAAGGTCCAATTAGGTTGCTGAGCATAGGCTTCAACCTTTCACACAGTACGCTCGATAGAACCTTGTACGCGATGCTCAGGAGACTTATTCCACGGTAGTTGGCGCAAATTGTGGGGTCTCCTTTTTTATGTACAGGACAGAGAACACTGAGCCTCCAATCATCAGGCATGCTTTCTTCCGACCATATTCTGCTTATGAGCTGGTGCATGCGGGTGAGCAGCTCATCGCCTCCGGTCTTAAACAACTCGGCAGGCAGGCCATCAGCACCTGCAGCTTTGTTGTTCTTCAGCCTTAAAATGGCCGTTTCAACCTCGTCATAGTCGGGTGGTGGAACATCAACACCATCATCTGTAATTGGGGTTATCGGGCATTCTCCTCCACTGGCGGAATTGTTCGTAGCACCGCCATTCAGTAACGTGGAGAAGTGTTCCCTCCATAGGCTCAGTACACTCTGGACATCCGTAACCAGATTCCCATTTCCATCACGACAAGAAGAGGTTCCGGGATTTAAACCTCCACTCAGGCGCTTGATCTTTTCAAAGAATTTTCGAGTCTCATTCTTGTCGGTACACATCTCTATCTCCTCACACTCACGTCTTTCAAACTCCCTCTTCTTGCGCCTGAAAATACGTCTCTCTGCACTCCTTTTCTCTCTATACCGCTCCTTAACAGCTCGCGTTACGCCTGCACGCAGGGTTTTTCTGTAGGCGGCGTCTTTCTCTGCGGTAGCGTCGCGACACTCCTGATCATACCACTCATTCCTCAGAGGCCGGTAGTAACCGATTACCTCCTCGGCAGCAGTAGTCATGGAGTGGGATATATGTGTCCACCGTGCGCATGTATCATCAAGTGGGGGAGTGTTCTGCATAAGCAGATCCGATAGTCGAGTGGAAAATGCATCTGCTGTCTCTGGTGATCGCAGCTTACTGACGTCGAGCTTTCTCTGTGTGGGACTTCTCTTGTTATTTGCGACACATAGGCGTGTGCGCACCTTAGCTGCAACAAGGTAGTGATCCGAGTCGATGTTGGCACCACGGATCGATTTCACGTCCATCACACTGGAAGCATGCCTTCCGTCAATCACCACATGATCAATTTGGTTTCTTGTACGTTGATCTGGAGACAGCCATGTCGCTTTGTGGATGTCGAGATGCTGGAATCTGGTACCACCAATTACCATGTTTCGTGCTACGGCGAAGTCGATGAGCCTCATTCCGTTATCGGAGGTGTTCTGGTGGAGGCTGAATTTTCCGACAGTTGGACCAAAGGTACCTTCCTTGCCCACCCTGGCATTAAAGTCGCCAAGCACGATTTTGATATCGTGGCGGGGGCAGCGGTCATAAGCTTCTTCGAGGCGCTGAAAGAAGCTCTCCTTGGTCACATTGTCCTTCTCATCCGTCGGAGCGTGGGCACATATAAGGCTGATGTTGAAAAATTTTGCCTTGATGCGGATTGTGGCCAGCCGTTCGTTCACAGGCGTGAACCTTTATAACTACTATTACTATTTATCCAATTTGCATGCATGCGATTGAAGAGATAATAAAATGGGCTACAAAATGTGCTATAAAAACAATATTTGTTGTTTTTCAAATAAAGCAAATTTCACGACTTCATTTGATATATACTGTGCCAACATCTCTGCTTTCGGAGTACCTGAAATTAAATAATAAAAATTATCGTTATACCTTTTTTCTCAAATATTTTGTGTTGCAGTTCTAATAAATAGTTAAGTAAAATGCAAGAAATTATGTTTAGGCATTTTGTGCGTAAAATCAAACTATCGATTGAATGATTTGCGAAATAACTAACGAAAACGATAAATTTCGTGATATGTTGTGATAAGTTTGACATTTGTAAATAATTTTTGAAAAAATAAAAAATCTACTTTTGAATGGGACGGCTAAAACCCCAACCGTCACCCCTTGTCCCCTTGGCAAAGCTGAAGGGTTGATATTTTAGCTAAAATGATCTCTGCGCCCCATAGAATATTATGATCCCTGCGCCGTCTTCTACTTTAGAAAGCTAATGTATTATGGTTTTCCTTATTCCTATTTAATAGTAAATAGCTAAAGAATATAAAGTAAAAACGACATATGCTACGTACATGTGCAGGTGTTTTCTATTTGCTATTTAGTAATATTTAGCATCAATTTTCTTCATCATCCCACTACATCAATTAGACTACAGAGCTAGTAATTCCGCGTGTATGCGATTATTCTATTGTGTCGACGGCGACGGCGGAACGTGTAAATTTATGTGACAAAAGCGACGACTTTTTTGTTCATATTTTGTGCAAACATCAAAAAGGTTCATAAAGAACAAATAAGTATACTCGTACAACGATGACAATTTAACATGTTCATCTTAAGTAGTATTATAAAAGTGATAGTGGAACGATCAAGTAGTCAATGTCGGACAAATAATAATAGTTATCAAATTATCAATTATTCCAATGGCAAGCGAAACATCTCAAAATGTGCAAATGCTCGATCCCACAACGGCTACGGCTCATGAGCATGCAGTTCGTACACAAATTTTCACATTAAATCGAAATACGCGCACGAGAACTGCCAAAGCGAAGAAGTGTTTAAAAAACAATTTACAGATTTTAAATTGGATCGGAAATTACAATACTGAATGGGGTATCAATGACTTTATATCAGGCATTACAATCGGTCTTACCATTATACCAGAGAGCATAGCATGCGCCCTACTCGCCGGACTTCCTGCACACTATGGTCTCTGTTCATCATTTATCGGATCGTTTATTTATTTATTTTTCGGATCAATTCATAAGGTTATCATGGGACCAACAAGCTTAGTGGCACTCGTCAGTGTTCAGTTTACCGTTGGGAAGCCAATCGAGTTTGCAATATTACTTACGTTTTTCAGTGGCATTGTCCAGATCATTATGGGCATCTTACGTTTGGGTAAGACTAGCTTGTGAATGAAATGTCATCACTGTCATCAGTGTCATTTCAATTATCGCTTGTTATATGTATGTTATATTTATTTTACTCCCTTGTGTAAATACAGTGCACGCCATTTACTATATTCATTTTTTTATTATACAAACAAATGTGTCTACAAGGGTGGTTTGAAAAGTTTCCGATCTCAAAATGAAGATGTCTTCGTCTTTTGAAAGATATTTATTGAAATATCAGGTGTAGTAAAAAGAAAACCATTATTTTTCCAATAGATGATTGCTTTTGTAAACTGTATCTCGCGTTGTATAAGTGCGATCGGGTTATGCTAGATGGCTTTAGATAGATAAGATTTCGTACCAAATAAACTTTTCAGGTTTTGTGATTGCTACACTTAGTATTGTTTGAGCACGCGTCAAAGTTGGACACCAGTAAAGAGAAAATATTTTATAGTTTTTCTTCGATAAAGGCGAAAACACAAACCAGACGTCTGAAAATGTGAATAGTGTTTATCGTCCTGATACTGCAATCACGAGCAATTTTGGTTTCGTCGATTCCGGTCATTTTGATGTCAAGATTGGCTCTGGAAAGCCAATTAACGAAAATATCGATTAAATAATGTAAATCGTCGAGTCTGACCGTCATGTAAGCACTGTTTCTATTGCCCAGGAGCTAGATATTGCACAAAAACCAAAACCTCATGGACCGAATTTCCATCTGCGAATCGCTGCTGAATTGCAACAAAATCGATCCATTTCTGAAGCGGATGGTTACTGGTGATGAAAAGTGGGCCACTCACGACAACTTCAAGCGGTAACGGTCGTGGTCGAATCGCGATGAGCCGGCGCAAACGGTGGCCAAGCCAGGATTGACGGTCAGGAAGGTTTTGCTATGTGTTTTGCAGGGAATCATCTACTATGAGCTGCTCCCCTACGGCCAAACTCTTAATTCGGACCTGTACTGTCAACAATTAGACCGTCTGAAGGAAGCAATCTCCCAGAAGCGGCTAGCTTTGGCCAATAAGAGAGGAATTGTGTTCGATCAGGCCACACACATCGATAGTGACTCACTAGAAGCTCCGGGAGCTTGGTTGGGAGGTTCTTATGCATCCACCTTATAGTCCGTACCTGGCAATATATATGGCGAATTATTTTGCTGGTGAAAAATTCGCCTCAAGATAAGCTTGTGAAAATCGACTGTCCCAGTTTTTTGCAAAATAGGGACGTGGGTTTCTATGAGAGTGGCATTATGAAATTACCTTCAAAATGGCAAAAAGTTATCGAACAAAACGGTGCATATTTGACCTAAATCGGATCATTTTAACTATGCTAAATAAAACCATCAATTTATAACAAAAATAATGGATTTCTTTTTACTAGAACTCATGTTTGCTAATTATTTTCTCAACTTTGTATTATGTACAATACGTTTCTCTCTCAGTGTATATGATCACTTCTCATTACATTTTAATTTGATATCAATTTAAAATTTGATACTGAAAAACTATTTATATAAATATGCATGTAATTGCGTATGTTCAATTGATTATTATAAATAAGTAACATATCTGTCTTCAAGGAAAACATGTTAATTTTCTATAAATAGACTTTCTATATTATTTTGACAAATAAGTAACAAATCTAAAATTACAAAAATTAATTCTGTATTTATTCTATTCAATCTCTATTAAATTTCAATTTTTTTTTTCTTTATCATCACTTTGCAGGTTTTATTTTTGAATTCATTTCCATACCTGTCATCAAAGCATTTTCATCGGCGACAGCAATTTTGGTGATAGAATCTCAATTGAAAGTATTACTGGGTATAAAGTATTTAGTGGCGGGATTCATCGAATCAGTTCAAACATGTATATCACGGATTCAAGAAGCAAATATGGCTGACACTATTTTAGGATTGTGTGCCATCACATTTCTAATTGCCCTTGCTGTAAGTGATTGAATATTGAATTGAATATTGTACTTGTAGGAGTTTGTACATAATGCTCTATTCACATAGCAATTGGAAAGATTTTCACGTCATCCTAAACTTAATAAAAATATACAGACATTTTTTCGATACCTCTCATTTTCACGCAACACATTGATTGTATTAATTACTGGAGTTATGACTTACTTTTGGATGGACGCAGCAAATGCGGTGCCCTATACTGTCAGCAAAAACGCCTTATCTGGCCTTCCTAATTTCACATTGCCCGCCTTTGCTGTGAGCACACCAGAGAAAACCTATAGTTTTTGGCAAATCTTATCAGAACTTAATATAGGCATTTTTGTAATACCAATTATTGGTATGTTAACTAATATTTCGATTGGCAAGCTAAGTACGACGATACAAATTGTACTGAAAATACTGGATTTTCAAATGATTTCACCATATATCTTAATACAGCACCCAAAGGACGCGTAGATGCCAATCAAGAATTATTAACCGTTGGAATTTGTAATGTTTTCGGTTCCTGTGTGCAGTCAATGCCCACATCTGGTGCTTTTTCGCGGTATGCAATTAGTACGGCATGCGGCTTAAAAACTCCCATGGCCAATTTATACTCCGGTAAGGATATGCTCTAAATTTGACCATATATAAATATTTACTCCCATCCTATTTAGGTATTATTGTACTGCTTGCCTTAAGTTACTTAAGCCCCTACTTCAACTATATACCGGAATCTACACTTGCTGCCATTCTAATATGTTCCATATTTACTTTGTTGGACTTGAAACTACCGCGACGACTTTGGATGGAATCAAAACGTGACTTTGCTATTTGGTTACTATGCTTCACCGTTTGCATTCTATGTGGAGTTGAAATTGGTCTCTTCGTGAGCATAATTTTGACAGTTTTGCATCTTCTATTGCTGTGGGCTCGACCAGAAATTGTAGTAAAAATTGAAGAGGTAAATATGTACCATATTTGAGGGCAGTTATACTATTGAAAAAAAAAAATCCAAAACCTCACATTTCGGGCTACAATTAATTTCTTCATTTTTATCTAATTGTAGATTGAGGATATGCAGTACATTTCTGTAACACCAGGAAATGGTATATACTTTCCAGCTATCAATTATTTACGCGAAAAAGTGCTAAAAGCTTGTGCGTGTGCAAATTTTAAAATACCAATTGTTATTGATTGCCACAAAATTACCGGATTGGATTATACTGCGGCACAGGGGATTTCTAAGCTCTCTGGTGATTTATGTCATCACGATAATGGAAGTGGTGCTCTACTGATACTACATCGTATGAAATTGGACTTGCAAAAACTAATTGATAACACCGATAATTTAGTTTTCTGCGATAATGAAGAAAAAATACGCGAATTTCTAACACAAGAGTATTTACGAAATGGTTTTATAAAGCTCAAGGAACATATACGCGCTTCAATCGACTTGGGCTACAATATAAATATAGATTAATTTGTTCTTACTTTCTAATTTATTTAGTGCAATTACTTACACTTTAGATGCTGTTAATTTTAAATTTTAATTCTATATCGTGTTCTCGAAATATAGGCTCACTTGGTTTCAAGTTATAAATATTTGGATTATTTCAATGATTGCACAGCTCGACAGCTGTAGACTGGAGAAAATCTTTTCTAGTGTAATTTCTAGTTTTGGCGATTTTTTTATAAAAACGATCTATTTTTTTTTTTTTGTAAGGAATGCCTCTTTCCACTCCAACAATAGTCCCAACTTTCTAGGTAACTTTGTTCCATAGTTTTTACATCCTGGTTGAATCGTTCACCTTCACGAAACAGTTATTGTCGAGTTATGTTATTTATAAAACCTTCCAATAGCAACTATCGAGTTTCTCATCGAATTAAATTTGGACAGGCATCACTTCTACAGAGCCTTTTCACAAATAATTTTTACTGTCGAAAGGTCGACACCGTAAGATGCAGTTGAGTTTATCAAGCTGAAAATTGAACCGGGACATCTTGTACTGTACATAATGTCACCACACTCACCGCGTAGCTACGGAGCTCTACATTGGCTAGTGTACGATTACAAGAATTAGGATGTACAAATATAGCCACATTACAAAATCAAACAAAATTTTAGCGAATATTTATCCAGCGCTTACAAGTTCCCCACTACTTGATCTTTCCACCGGCGGTTAGAACTTCCTCTTTTGCGTCTTCCACTAGCGGGTTCCGAATATAACACCTTTTCAGCCGGAGCGTGTTCTTCCATTCGCTCGACATGATTTACCCAGCGCAGCCGATAAATTTTAATACACTTAACTATGTCGATGTCGGCATACAGCTCCTACAGCTCATACAGCTCATCGTTGTACCTTATTCGATACTCGCCACCAACCCAAATATGTCCAAAGATCTTGCGTAAGACTCCGACTCGAGAACTCCGACCATTCTCTCAAATGAGGTGGAAATTCTCTAAGCTTCGACGCCATATGTAAGGACAGGCATAATGAGTGATCCTTCGCAATATCCCCAGGTCATTACTGGTGTTAATGCTGGTTCCAAGGTAAATAAGTACCTACTCATAACTATACTGCTGCCGGATTATTTCAGACATATTTCATTTCCACATTTGTATATTCAAGACACCATTGGCGGCGTGCAGTGGGAAATCACTTAACAGATTAAAAGATCTTCGGATCACCTTCCAGTGAACTCAAAATAGAGCATAAAACGATAGGTAGATGCTTTAATTAAATTGTTTTAAATTTTATCCTAAAATTATTCCATTTATCTCTGTATTCTGTTTTCGTAAGTCATGAAATTAAGATAAGTAACATCTTAACTTGATTTATATGCGTTTCTAAGAAATTTAATTAATTTCAAGTGATTTCCCACTCCACGCGAAATCAAGTGTAAAATGTGTAAGAACCGAAGTTTCAGTTCTAAATATATATGCTTGTTTTTATATCATACATTGCTTTAAACTTCATTTTTTTGAAATAGCCCACTTTGTTGTTATATGAACCAATTCCCACGCCGCCCTATATATCTACTAATTTCACGTAGAACTCTAAAGTTTACATGACATGACGGTTTTAAGCTACTTAAAATGTCAATTTCATAGTCTCAAATTAAATAGTGAAGCTCTTAAGGACGAAATAACTTCAATAAGAACTGCAATGAAAGTAATTCATAATTTATATCGTACAATTAACCAAAATATTGTTAATACCATATCAGTACACACACAATGGGGAATCGAATTGTATAGAATAACGTGAACAGTAAACAGTTTTTAGAAACAAGACATTAAATGATGATGATGTAAACAACTTAAGATACTGCGACACTGCACACACTAAAAGTACTTTTTTTAAAGTTCACAAAATTAAATTACTATACAATGGTAGCAATCGCACAAATTCCTTATGACTACTGCTCAGGATACCACAAGCTGAACTTAATTTTCATTAGACACAGTACGTCTTAGAACTAATTCTTAATGGACAATCTGGAATACTGCCTATTACTTGCTGAATGTTGGACATCGTTTGAGAGATGAATTAGATTTACCAACAACCGGAATTAATATTTGGTGGTAGTAAACAAAAAAACTTTAATACATATTTTATTTGCAACAGGGACAGCAATGTGTAGCTTATAAATAATTTTTATCGCTGCAATGATAAAAATTAAATTTATGATTTATGTGTACATTTTAAATGCAGCCATTAAATATAAAATTTACTCTTGACTGCATTTTATTTTAGAAAATTCACATCCCCATTTGCACCCACACTACGAAAGCATACGCCCCAAACACCCAAACGCTCTCTATATACGACTGCAATCAAAGGTAAAATAAACAAAAACAAATATGGACGCGCAATAACATTTCCATATATGTATGTATACTCGTATATGTGTTGGTGATAAGTCAATACATTCCAGATCCACACACACACTCGTACACACATAAGTATGTAGCCATAAATCAAATCATAAATTCAACAAAACAAAGCAAACAAATTTTGCGACATCTGTGGTGACCATGGTTGCTTGCTTATTAGCTGGAATATGTACTTGGTATTATATGGTATACGTACCAAGAACCCTTAGGTAATACGTCTTTTCATTTTAATTGCATTAAAATGCAAGATATCGAAATGCAGCTGATTAATAGAAGTTCGGTGCACTTGATACCAGTGCGGTTGAATTTTGTGAAAATTGTATTTGCAGCAATAATGCATTTAATTGTTTGGTAAGAGGTGTTAAACACAGTCAGACTTTTATGAAAATTGATTATTTTTGTAGCAATTCCTTGAATCTAAATTTTGTGTGAAGAATTTTCAAATGGATCCTATGAATGTTCTCATAGATAAATTTTAGTAAAAAACAGACATTTTTAAATTTCGCTTAATTCATTGTGTCGTAAACGTAATTTTTTGACTTCATTTTACACACCCTTTATTTTGTTGTAAATTTAAACTGATCGATACCATAATACTTTTGCAATTAATAGTCACAATATAAAGCTTCAAAGTTAATCCGAATATCAAATATCAATATCGAAAAGATTTTTCCTTCTAACGGTCGGCAAGCAATTGGCAATTTTTCCAGCAGTAGCAATATGCTTCAAAAGAGCTCTGTGACAAAGCTGACAAAAAGTGATGTCACAAGGGTTCTGCCGTTCGGAACGGGCTAATATAAGTAAATCGCTTCTAATACTGTCCAAAATTTAACACTCACAAGAGTACTAGAAGAGAAGAAAGCCTATAAGTTCCACATATTTACGGGTGATTTTTTAAGAGTAGGGATTTTATTAAAAAAAAGCACATAAAATTTAGAGAAATGTATGAAATCTTTACTTTAGTCGATAGATCGATCTATATAATTCAATGTTTAAAGATGATTTCATGTAAATGTTGACCGCGGCTGCAGCTCAAATGGTTCATACGCTGGGTCTAATTTTCGCATACTCTCTCCAACATATCAGCAGTGAAATAAATTGTTCACCGAACTTGCCTCTCAAATGGGCCATTGTTTTACGTGCTGTGTGGCATGTGGCATCGTCTTGTTGAAACCACATGTCAGCCAAGTCCAGCTCTTCCATTTTGGGCACAAAAAAAGCTTGTACTGATCGCACGGTAGCGCTCGCCATTCAGAGTAAAGTTCTTGCCTTCGTCGTCCTTGAAAAATTACGATCCAATGATGACGCCGGCCCATAATCCACACCAAACAGTGCATTTTTCGGGATGCATTGGCAGTTCTTGCACTGCTTCTGGCTGCTCTTCACACCAAATACCGTAATTTTGATTGTTCGCTTATCCATTCAAGCAGAAATGAGCTGACCATAAAATGGTAGAAGTGCACGATGCGCTTTCTTAACCGAGGATGAATTTTGATAATAAAATTCAATAATCTGCAAGCGTTGTTCGTTTGTAAGTCGATTCACGGTTAAATTATAGACCAAACTGAACATGTTACACGAAAACAGCTGAGCTGCCAAAAACAGTATTGGCAAAAAGAAAGTTGCTAAAAAATCACCCTGTATTTAATTTTTTATTTTTTATTTTAATATTTTCCTTTATCAATATTTTCTATTTGTATTATTTCATGTTCCCTTTTAGATTTATAGTAAGAAAAATACTTGTGATTTGAGTGTAATTTAATAAAAATAACATCGCGCACTGTAGATAAAAATTTGAAAAAATCACTTGTATGTAAAATTTATGTAGAATCTAAGCTTCTTAACCTAATTTTACATAAAGTATTCTATTGCTAGTGCTCGTTATGACCTCTACATTTCTTCCTTTAGTTTATTATTATTTTTAAGTTTTTTTTTTCTATATTCTTCCGTTCAAGTTCATGACCATTATTAAACTTTAACCCTCACCGAAAATAAGCGAAACATCATATTCTCTTTATTGTGCTAACGAACTCTTTTGTTATGCATGCCAACAACTTATGCTGCAGACGCATAAATTATACTCGTACAGTTACCATCCAAAAAGAGTGGGTTTCATTTTACGATACTGTTAAAATCCAACAAAAAAAAACAGGCCATTTTAAAATTGGGCAACTCTTCATTTTTTGTTTGTTTTTTATTTTTAATTTTCATTTTCAACATTACACCCATAAACATTATCAACAGTGCTTTCGTGAAACCATTGGTATTCTTGCACTCAAAATACTCGTATGTCCACATGCACTACGTACTGTATAGTAATGTCCCCACTGTCTTTTATCGCTTCAATAAAAATTCTATTGTTCACTTGACCAGGCACACGCAATAAATTTACTTCATTTGTTTATAGTGTTTAACAAAATCTCAGGAGTGCGTACATAACCATATATACATACATACAAGCTGATCCGGCAAGTGAATAGCGTGACTGTGACAATTGCTTTTGCTCTATCTGCACCCATTACAGGTACAGTTTTATTTCTGTAAACCAAGTAACCGTCTCTGTCAAATAGTAGGATTAAAGCATATCAAAATAATAGGATGGTCTACCTGAATACTCTGGAGATCAATATTTTTGATTCATATGTAAACATACTTCCATACATGGCGCAATACGGACTCCTTTAGTTTTGGATCAGCGATATATTTTATATTGTACATTATGCGACTGTACTCTTCTATTCGTTTGACGTTTAGTTAAGGTCGTTGGTACCCGTTTGTTATATAGTATATATTTATATATAAGGTCTAGTAAAAAGAAATCCATTCGGTTTTATTTAGCATAAGAACCTTCCAACCAAGCTCTCGGAGCTTCTGGCGAGTCAATATCGATGTCTGTGGTTTGGCGTTGTCCTGATGGAACACAATTCCTCTCCTATTGGCCAACACTGGCCGGTTCTGGCCGATTGCTTCCTTCAGACGGTCCAATCCTTGACATTACAGGTCCGAATTAAGAGGTTGGCAGCAGTTGGGGAGCAGCTCATAGTAGATGATTCCCTGCCAATCCCACCAATCCCACCAAACACATAGCAAAACCTTCCTGATCCTCAATCCTTGTTTGGACACCGTTTGCGCCGGCTCACCACGATTCGTCCAAGACCGTTTTCGCTTGACGTTGTCGTAAGTGACCAACTTTTCATAACCAGTAACCATCCGCTACAGAAATGGACCGATTTTGTTGCGAAAAGTTCATTTAGTACGAAATCCTATCTTTCTAACACCATCTAGCGTAACCCGATCGCGAGATACAGATTACCAAAGCCATCTATTGGAAAAATAATGGATTTCTTCTTACTACACCTGTTATATTGACATTATGTGAATGTACCCCTTCATTTGACGTTTAATTAAGGTCGTTGATACTCGTTCGTTATACATGATATATGTATATTTACCTTGTATTATATTAACTTAAGCCTTCTTCTTCTTATTTCATTTCCAATTTATTTGTCCTCTCAATAAAATATAATTTGCTAATTTTTAAACAATTTTGTTCGTTAACATTTTCATATTTTATTTTTTTAGCCTTGCTGAAAATTCGAAAATCAATAATTTATGCATTTTTCATCTATTTCTACATATTGTAGGTATTAGTATATCACTTATCTATAAAAACTAAAACTAACAACTAAAATTTCCCAATATGTTTAACGAAATATCAATTTACACAATATGAGCATTTCAATCCAATGGCACCACATATAAAAGACTTAATTCAGTGATGTATTTTATATATGTAAGAATGCTTTTTCTCACTCTCTCTCTCTCTCTCCCTTATGCTTGACTATCATTTCTATTACACATCAGTCGGTTTACAAAAAAAATAAAATAAAAACGTGTAAATATTATACTAAATACAGTAACTACATACTTATCGTTCATCGTTCATCGAATTGAAATCTATTTCCGGTTCCGATGATAGTACCCAACACTTTGCCATCAAAGTTATCAATGATAGATCAGTCGAGTTGAAATGGAAAGCAACGGTAACGGAAACGGAAAAGCTTAACTGCTCTACTCTAATGAAAAAAGGATAATCATGAAAATTGTTGACAATATTCAAAAGCATTACAGTTTCTATTGTCAGCTCTATATAAGGTCATACATATAAGGAATATAATTTTACTTTCTTTCAATTTTTATTCTCTTCGGCCATTTTCTTTTCAGATTATTTCCCCTTTTGCTATAATGATGTAGCCTATTTAGTATCGTACATACATATAAATACATATATTTTTAATGCTTCTTTTCTATTCCATTTCTTGGGTTTTTTTTTATATGTATATATTTTTTAAGTTGTCATTACATTTGTCCTTTTTGTACACTCTGCACGATTTGGTCTTTAACAGTTTTTATGACTTTTTGATTTTGTACTTATTAGTGTTGTGTCTTCAAGTCCAAAGACTCAATAATAGCAAACTTAACTTAACCTAAAGGCTCTATTATAGAAACTTAACGTAATTCAACTTAACTTAGAAATCAAATATCAATAGATTTCTATGCCAATTTAAGTTATGTTTAGAGTAATCAGATGCACTCATAACTCGCAAAACAGATTGTTAAGTAATAGTTTGTCTGTGCTAAGTTATGGCTTTTAGGCTATGTTAAGTTTTTATTATTACATAAACTGTCACTTAAGAATCTATTTTGTTCCATATGTAGGTCCGTTCGCGTACGCAATAGTTTTTACAGATTATTACAGTTTTTACTATTTTTTACTGGAAATGTGTTCGCGAACGTCAAAAACCAGTAAAAGAGGGTAAATTGAGAGAGCAAATTATTTCCTCTCCGTGATAATTCTTGCATATTTTTACTAGTAATATTTCTTCACATAAGATTTCGTAACATAGAAAAAACAGTTGTTTTTACTGCCAAGTGACAGAACTGAAGGAGTTTGGAAATTACTAGTAAATCTTACAAATTTTCCGTTCGTGTACTTTTTACTTTTTTCTCATTTTTAGAGAGGATTTTTATTACACTCTTGAATTGTGTTGATAGAGAAATTTTACTAGTAAAGTACGCGAACGGACCTTAAGTAACAGATTGTCTGTGCTAAGTTATGTTACGTAAAGTTTCTATAATGAACCTTTAGACCATGTTAAGTTTTTATTATTATAGACAACTATAACAAGATAACTATCATAAGAATCTGTTTTGCTACATATGTGTATACCTAATTACTCTAAACATAATTAAAATTCCATAGTTATTGTCAAAATTAAAATCCATCATAAATTTAGTATCGAATTTTTGACAGATTTTTGATATGCGATATTTGTCAAACAAATCGATATTAATTCGATATTAATCGATATTAATAAAAGTATTATTTTTGTCTATAACAACGTGTCTCTGTTTACTATATGTTATAAAGTTAAGTTTTATAAAGTTAATTTTATTAAAAATTTCTGTAATTGAACCTTAACACGTAAATATTTGAAATGCGAGTGCTGAAGCGAATTCTTTTGTGAGGTATTTACAATGTGTGAAGGAAATCATTAAGCAAGAGTTTTATATGCATGACAATCATTATTTTTCATTATAGAATTATTTCCCAACATCTTTTATACATCTTCTATCGAGTACTATTAAATCTATATACACTATTTAACCCCGTCTTGTTGAGTTTTACTTTCCACATTGAAGTTACTTTCTCAAGGTAGATTTGCAATTGGTAGATTTAGATTGGCACTATTTTCAATTATTTTCGCTCTGCCACAAATATCATTTTGAACCTTTAGTTTTGAGCAACAATCTACATGTATTCCCATACCGTTAAAAAAAAAAAAAAGGTTTTCACTCCACCTATAGATGGTTTGGATATTTCTGATTTTTTGTTTATACTACTGCAATATTCCATTGCATTTGGGTGCAAAGTAAAAGCAGATATGTCTATATATGCTTACATATTTATGGAACTGTGTATATAGAACATTTGAATATGCACCTCATACTGATGGTATATACTTTATGTACATAGAGAACTTATAATTTATTTTTGCCCACAAAAAAAAAAACCGTTATCATAATCGTAAATTAACAATTTCACATTTGTGTACGAAATGTTGAATTCATACACATTCATAAGTTCAGGCTTTTGCAAATGGTATGGAGTTTTTTTTTTTTTTTTTGTTGAAGCTCTCAAATTTCTGTGATAAATAAAAATGCATCAGCAATAAATTTGAAAGTAGGTAGTATTTATTTTGCACGCATACATACTAACGTACAATCATATGTATGCTGATAAATTTTTTATTACGCTTGCATATTCATTATCGATTAAAAAATGTTGTTTGTATAACGTTTCAATTAAAAGACATGTGATAATAGACTATTTAAATCGTTTAACAATGGAATGACTAATGAAAATTTTCATCAACTTTCACAACAGCAATGCTAAAATATTTAACACAAGCCTACATAAAGTCTATGGACCTTTTTAAGTATGCCATCTAAAATACAAATCAAAGGTTTATGATCAACATGATGTTATCAACAAGGTAAAGCCTATTAAAATACAATAGCTATGGTGGCGGTGTCATTTCAAGCGAATGGAAGAATGTCATCCAGTAAAAAAGATTCTGCGTCGGATGTAGGAGAGGGAAATGTAACATCGATGGAAAAATCACATGCTGGAGGATCTAGTAACACTTGGAATTTGCAATTGTTGCGACTGAACACAAACAGAAAGAACCGAAAGGCCAAGTGACCACAAAAGATACTTGGTTGCGGCAGCTTATCGAGTAAGTAGTGGAGAGGTTTGAAAGTTGGCGACTCATTTTCCTCTATTCCAATGTATTACTAGAGAAAATGTCAAAACTAACACGTGATGGGGCGGAAGCATGAGTTTTGTCGCAGACCGATGCAGCCACGCTTGGGGTGTTCGAGAGAAAGATTCTTCGCAAGATCTTCGTTCCTGTTCGCGTCGATGACGACTATCGTATTCGAAAGAACCACGAACTGTACGAGCTCTACGATAACATTGACATACTCCAACGCATCACTATTCAGCGTCTGCGGTGGCTAGGCCATGTTGCGCGTATGGACGAAAAAGCTCCAGCGAAAAGGTGTTTGAAACATAAGCCTTTGGACGACGACGAAGGGGAAGGCCATGCCTCCGATGAAAGGACCAAGACGCGGAAAGCATATCTGCGCTTGGTGTAACTGATTAGAGAAGGCGCGCGCAAAACTGAGACACCTGGAAAAAATAAAATAAATATGCAACTCTTAAAGCCCCAAAGGGCTCTTTGGCCGAGGGTCTCTTCCATTACTGTTGTGCTTGTTACATTTTGAACAGTATTAGAGGGGGCCTAGTTGTTACTGCCGGAAGAATTGCCAATTGCTTGCCGACAGGTGGGTACCGTTCGAAAGAAAAATATTTTAGATATTAAACTTGTTATACTTCAGCCGAGGATTGAACTCACGACCTACAGATCAGAAGGCCAACACACTAACCACTGAGCTACGGCACCCACATATGCTTCGTATACGTTATCTATGATACTGATTTAGTGCTGAAAAAAGTAGTTGAGTCGGTTTTTTTTTTCTGTGGTAAGTAAGCATTTTTCTTTGTAATGCTTTGACTAACAAGGTAACGTGTCTAACTATCTCAACCTGGTAAGGCTAGCGCAATCCTTATTGAACTCATCGCAAGTCAACTCACTAGACATCATGTAGCTAATTCTGCTTGCTATGTGATGGCGCTTTCGCTTTTAATGAAGGTCCTCCACGTGGCAACCACGAGGTAATGTCTTCCTGACAGCCGCTGGGAGGCGTCTGAAATGATTGGCGAAAACATCCACCTGATTAAAATTTTACTGAAAATGATATACGTCTGACCAAACTTTCTCGACTTTTGTTGCCGAATTTTCACACATGCGCCAATTTTAAAAAGGTTGCTTACTTACTTATGTGGCCATTACAACCGAAAATCGATTTAGACTGAATTTTGCATGCTTCACCATCTATCTCTTTTCTTCGCGAGCTGATGCCAGTTAGAAATTCCACACCCCATCAAGTTCTCCAGTACTTTGTTATTCTCCGAAGTCTGCCTCTTCTGCGACGTCCATCAGCGGGTTCCGAATATAAGACCTTCTTAGCTGGAGCGTATTCTTCCATTCGCTCGACATGATCTTGCCTGAATTTCGAAACGTTTTACGTCGGTGTCGGCATACAGCTCATGATTATACCTTATTCGATATTCGCCACCAATGCAAATAAGTCCAAAGATCTGACTTTTCTATCGGAAACTACGATCATTCTCTCATCTGAGGTGGAAATTGTCCAAGCTTCGTCGCCATATTTAAGGACAGGCATGAGGAGAAACTTGTAGAGCGTGGTTTTCGTTTCCCTATAGGTTGCTTGACTTCTATTAGGCAATTAGTAGGCAATTAGCCCAAAGTAGCACCTTTTAGTAAGAGTGATACTTCGCAATACCTCCAGACTTTAATGATTTTAATGCTGGTTCCAAGATGGACAACGTCGGGACCCTTTGTTTATTGACACTAGACACTTCGCCTTGCTCTCGTTCACCGTAAGACTCATTCGACGCCAATCTCTTTCAAACTCTGATGTCAATATCATCGGCATACGCTAACTGCTTGACACTTTCATATAAATGCAAAAGTATTTAAATTATTAAAAACGTTCTCACTATTTCTTAAATGCAATATTTCATGGCAGCGTGCTCTATGTACTAGTGAGTGCATATTACAAGCGTGTCCTTTTTATTTTTGTTTCGGCCGTTGTCGCTGGAACCTTCCATTCCATAAATAAGCATTTTACGTAAAAAGCATTTGCAATGAGGAAAATGTAGAAAATAAATAATGCATAGTACGAATTGTGTTTAATGGAGTGTTGTATAATTTGAAGGCAGCGCTGATGTTTCCTACAACCACAGTGTGATTCGTGTACATATGTGTATTTTAGAGCTAGCAAATATTTTAATTACAATTCGCAGTCGGGATAAATAATTCTCATATCAAGGCTCGAAGCGCACAGTAGTTTTGTTAACCGCTGTACTTATTTCGCTTATAGGGATAGGAAAGTACTGTGAAGCAAACGTAAATTATTTAAAAATACAACTCAAAAATGAAACTGATATATTTGGAACAATGTCAATATTCTTGTCACTTTTGTTATATTTTTCAGTATTTTATATTTGAAAAAAATAAACCCTCCCACAAAGCCTTATTTTGTAATTATTACATTTGTGTAAATGAAGTGTGAATGGTGCCCACCGAAATTTTTTACCAAATTTCCAGACTGCTTTCAAGTTTATCCAGGCAGACCGGAGCGAAAGAATCCTGGCAGCATACAAGACCTGCACATATTGGCACACCGTATTATGCCAAAATTTGCCGATGGCATCGAGTTGGACTATGCACATCGTCTTGCATCAAATAAGATCATAACAAGTAATTGGGTATTAAGCCATAATCGCCCATCTGGCTTTCGTTTCGGTGGTATTTACACATTACGACTGCATGATGAACTTATGGTTAGTTGTGATCAATACAAAATAAAATAAAAATGTGTGCGAGTAATTTATTTTGTTGAACATTTTGCAGCAAACACCCACAATTACAGCTAACATTAACCCGACAACTTTGGCATCAAATGTCGGAATAGTCTACTATCCATTTAATTGCTTACGCCTCGAAACTTTTTTGCAACGTGCAGCTGAAGATATCCCACTAAAAACCCAATTTACAGCAGAATTGAATCGTCCATGCTCCGTTATAACGGCAAATCTATATGATGTACGAAGCGAAAGCGGCCGTGGTACACTATCATTCATGCGCTCCATAACAGATCATTGGGCTATCGGAGCAGAGTTGCTATTGGAGTGGAATGAGCCAAACTCTGTAATGGCGGACACTGCATTTGCTGCTCGGTATACTATTTACTTTCCATCACACAAAATTTAATAAAATTCTGCATTTATGACTTAAAGTTACTCACAGCACCAATATTCAATTGCGGCTTCTGCCTCTCGGCAAGGCTTGGACATGAGTTACTGGCATCGTATCCATCCAAGAATACAAATGGCAACTATGCTTGCTTGGCATCGTAAAATACAAAAAACTATTGCAACTATTTGCTATCAATGGGATTTCGATGATGCATTTGTTCGTGGCATGTTTGATTCAGATATGAGCGTTGGTTTTATGTACTATAGGTAAATAAATCGGCTACTATACGTACCTTAAGGTACATGGATATATATTAAAAACATTTTAATTACAGAACACTCTCTCATATACCGTGTGGCTTGGGCTTGAATCTTTTAATAAGCCTACCGACGAATCGCTTTATTTTCGGCTTAAAATTCAATTTGGATCCGAGCGGCCTTAAAAGAGGGGAATAGGCAAGTCGCGGTGCCTTAATTAGATTACATACCTATATATTTTATAAATTAATATCAACAGTAATAATTTTAAATTTGTTAACAAAAATATTTCTAAAATCACGAAAAATCAAAATATACAAGTATAGTTTGTAATATACCCATCTGCATTTAATATTCGTGTTATTTTTTCAATCAATAAATTTGATTTGAAAATTTGAAAATTCTATTAAAATTAGAGTAAAGTTGTAAGTTGACGAAACTTTCCAACTCCAGCACGCGAAACCAGACTGAAGTCTGTTAGAGGATATGTGTCCTACGGCTGATAACTCTGAGGGCCAACCACAAGTGTTATGGGCACTGCGACAATAAGAGGTCTTTTGTACCCAAGACTGTCTACGACACTAGAATCTCCTCTACCTTGAGGCGAAGCCTGGCCAGGGCTGGACATTCGCAAAAGATGTGGATCGATGTTTCATCCTCCTCCAGACAGACTCTACACTACGTGTCAGAAGATTATTCCATTTTGTGGAGATGGTACTTTAATCAGTTATGTTCTGAGAGATAGCCGGTTACTAGGCGTAGATTTGTTCTACTAAGACTAATTCTGTCAAAAGCTGTATCAAAGCTGACGGGGGTTTTCGCTTGGCGGAGACCTGTCGAATTTGTCCATTGTATTTGGTATTTGTCGTGGTAATATTTTTCTATCATAGCTTTGGTCGATGCCCAGCTTATATCGCAGAAAGATTGTGGGCGTTCGTCCACCATTTCATTGCCTTCAATTCCGTTGTGCCTCGGCACCCAACATAATGTGACCTTATTTTGAATGAAAAGTTTTTGTAGGATAAGGAAACATTCGGTGACTAGTTGGGAAGATAAATTTTATTTGATGGCAGCTTGGCTGTTTGAGTAGTCTGGAAGTCACCCTTGGTAGAGCCAGACTGCCAAGGGAAGCCTAGCTTAAAACAGAAGGGCGGTAGGTATTCTGAGTTCTCATATTAAGACGATTCTAAGTCTAGAGTCTAGAGTCTATTTCTAGCCGCACCACGGAGAGGATGTAGCCGCACTACCGTAGTGTACACAGTTATGGCACGTACACTAATGTGTTACATGTAAATCCCCCTGCCTACCTATAAATATAAATACAAATAAAAATAAGTAGGTCGATTTAAAATACGAAATATCACAAAGTTTTCTTTTCGCGTAACATCACTTATAGAATTATTTAATTCATAAGCGCTTTTCTAAGCGTTTTCTAAATATACTTCAATATTGGATGTATACAAAAAGCATGCATACATGCACGTAATCACACATCACATACATGCAATTACAAATGTGTTCCCAATAGCCTTCTGGGTATAGGCAAACGTTTTGTAAATCTTTAAAAATTACTGTAAAATTCATCGGATATGAAAACCTAATGATTTGTAAACATAAAGATAAGCACGCAACTTGTATTTTTGCATTAGGAGCACATACATACACATTCATATGTGTGTAGAGGTATACGTATGTAAGTATGTATATAGTGAAATAATTTAAAGAAGCCAATGTGTTTATTCATTTTAAATTATGAAATTAGTATTGAACACTGTTTAATCAATAAACTAATCGAAAAGTAAATCATTAATACATTTTAATTGTGGATACGCACCATAATTAATTTAGGTTTGTATTTAGTTCATATTCAAACTCTGTCGTCAAAATAACAAAAAAATTGTAATATGCTTATATTCATAATGTTGTTTCAAAATTGATTATATCTATGTATTTTGAAATAGTTAGAAGCGATCACAAATCAAGGAATGGTTCAGCAAATCAAGGAATAGTTACAACAAAAAATATATTAAATTTTCACAATTTATATTTATAGTTCTGTTTTATGTTCAATTGAACATATTTACCTACCTTTAACGCATTTCTTGTAACAATTCTCTCAGATTCTTCAGCTACGTCATAGGTTGCTAGATTTTGACTATAAGGTGGGTGACCAGCAAAATACAATTTTTCCCTTTCAAAATCGCTGTTGTGGCAGCTGCTATACGTGGACATGTACTCTCATGATGCTTCTATATGGTATTACTGATGACAACTGGCAAATTTTAGTGTACCAGTTTAATGACAGTTTCTTTTATCGAATAAAATGTTGCCCTCAAATAATTCAACATTCAATAACTAAGTGGACACTAAGATAGTATGAATTTTTCTGAGGGTAATATACTTAAAAAAGGGAAAATCTACAAAAAAAGGTTTCAAATTTTGAAATCAAAATAAAAACGAACGAATTGATATTCTATAGGCCAGGAAAAATGTTACACATTTCTTCAAGAAATGAAATCGCAATCGAGAAAAATGAAACAATCATTTTCTGTGTGCGCGCTTTACTTACGATGGAACGTTTATTAGCAGATCAAATGAACATAGCCTCTTCAACGGTGACAATTAAATCTACATCATTTCCACTGCCATCTGCCTATACGTAAAGAGTTTCAATTCCATACAACGAGCGGACAAAATTCGAAGTAATTATATTGTCATATTTCAATGAAACTTTACCTATTGTAAATTAGCTACTGATCTTAAATCTGAAATTAATTTATAATTTATATTGACTTCAAATATAGGCTGTGAAAATACTTCAATTATAGAGTGAAAAAATGTTATTGAATTATATTCAAATTATGACGAAATCAACCAGCATAACATTTACTACGAGGAGAGATACATGTCCCCAAAATCAAATTGAACAATATTTCAGTTCCAAAATCCGAAACTGCTAAGTACTTGGGCATTCACCTGGAAAGATGACTAACGTAAAGAGCACACATTTTTGCTAAAAGGAAAGCTTTTGCTATACATTTCCGCAACGGGTATCGTGTTGTATCGTCAATCTCCCCTCTCCATGGAAAACAAAATCATCCTATATGAAACAATGCTCAAACCGGTGTGAACTTACGGTATTCAACTGTGGGGAACAGCATCCAACTCCAACATAGAAATCCTCCATAGATTTCAATCCAAAACTGTGCGAATTCTAGTTAACTCTCCTTGGTACGTAACGAATGCCCAAATTCATAAAGACCTGAAAATCCCCCTAGTGAAGGACGAAATCAAAGAAAAAGCTACAAAATATCGATAACGACTACAATCACACCGAAATGAGCTTGCCGCTATTCTGATGAGATTATCGCGAATTTTTTCGAGGCTGAAAAGGAAAACACCGCTACAGCTTGTGTCATAGCTTCCACAACATTAAAATAATTTATTAAGGAAGGATGTTCCACAGGGAGCATACGTTCCACATGTTATTATCTGTCATAACTTTCCTTGGTTTAAGTCAAATTTTTGTAAAATATCAATTATTGTATTTAGACAGCATACAAATTTATTAAATATTTACATATATAAAAAAAAAAACAAACAAAAAAGTTTTCATTAGTTATTAACCAACACTCTTGAATTTTATTCGTTGGCGATTGAACCTCACTCACATGACGAATGTACCCTTTTTCCCATTTTTGATTTCTATGAAAATCATTAAAAAACAAAAAAAGAAATCATTTGGATAATCAATCCATAAAGATGAAGGATGATAGCAAATGTAAATGTATTAATAAGAAATAATTTTTCATAAAAAGTTATTAGTATATTGTGGATAAGCATAAAAAAAGTGGCGAATGTCATCTACCATATCCATATATAATAACAGAATTATAATTATATGTACATATATCCTTTTTAATGGATTAAAATACTATTCACAAATTTATATATTTATGAAATTTGATCGTCATCGACGAACGAATCTCACCACGGTCGTGGGGAAATTTTTTGCAATTTCTTTCCGAATTTGTTTCAATTGGACAATTAACTGTCAAATCCATGAATCGAAATCTTCGATTTATTTCTACTGCTCAGAGCACTCTGACACGGGGTGTTTTACCACAATGCTGCCGAACGAGACATCATATAAATGTATGGTATACGTTTGTAAAAAGATAATAATAAATACCTACAAAGTTTATACAATGTTGTCATAAAAGCGTAGTAAATTCTTTGCATCATGCTTAAAGAATATAATCTTCAAATAATGGAAAAACTTTTGTTGTTAAGCAAACGCATTTATTTCGGCTTTTAAATTTCTCATTTTGTTATATATTTTTTGGTGGTTTATTCCAATTTTCAATTTCATGAAATTCATGCAAAATACGAATTCGTTTTTTTTCTTTCTGATTATATTAAGGCTTTATTTGCCTAATTTACGCATGTATTTATGTTTCCATGACAAATATGCAGCCCTACGGTTGTCATGATGTTAAACGACATTGCATTAGCTGAAATGCCACAACAAATAAAAAAATTCCACATACTTTTTGGTGAAAAGCTATGGTAATTTGAATTATATTTTAATAAATACATTTAAAATTCCAAATTAATTATAAATATAATTTGAAAATAGATTTTATCACGAGGTAAAACAGATTCGGCTAGCTCTAGACAAATATCTAGTGGGACAAATGCAAAAAAAACGCCTCCCACTTTAGAGGATTTTATAATCAAACGCGATTATACCGGAGCTCGCGCTTTTCTGGGGGTAAGAATTTTGTTTGGTTTTATATCAAAATTAAGAAATCCATAGTCGAAATATATTCAATTCCACAGTTTGTTGACAAGGAAGAAGATGACAGTAAAAAATTGCTCATCAATCAATGGACTGCTTTTTGTAGTTTTCATTTGGGCGACTATCAACAGGCCTTAAAACAATATCAATCGATTAAAGATGAAGAACCGGATTCAGAAAACATTAATCTGAATTTGGCGGTATGCATGTTCTATTTGGGCATGTACGAAGAGGCTCAAAAGCATATCGAACAAGCTCCCAATACAGACCTAAAACTACGCTTACTTTTTCACTTGGCACACAAATTGAATAATGACGAACAAGTTATGCAACTTCATGAGATATTACAAGAAACAGTCCAGGATCAATTGACCATAGCATCAATGCATTATTTAAAAGCACACTATCAAGAAGCCATCGATATTTATAAAAGAATACTTTTGGACAATAAGTGAGTATATTTGTTGCATATACCTTCTTCATTACCAGTATAACAGAGTGTGATTGAAAAACTTCCCACAGAGACTATCTGGCCATTAACGTATACTTGGCATTATGTTTCTATAAACTGGACTATTATGATATGTCACAAGAGGTTCTCGATATTTATTTATCGAAACATCCAGACAGTACTATAGCAATCAATCTGAAAGCTTGCAATCGTTTTCGTCTTTTCAACGGGCGCATTGCCGAGCAGGAAATTAAAAATATTGCCGATAATGGTACTTTCGGTGCGGATCTCATCAAACATAATTTGGTTGTATTCCGCAATGGAGAAGGAGCCATGCAAACCTTGCCATCACTACTTAACATCGTGCCGGAAGCACGTTTAAATTTGGCTATTTATTACTTACGGATTGGCAATATACAACAGGCACACACTTTAATGAAAGAGGTGCAACCCACTGTGCCGCATGAGTATATATTGAAGGGTGTGGTGCATGCTGCACTAGGACAACAACTAGGATCTGTAATAATTAATATTATCATTACTTACATGTACACTACATATACACATTCTCAACTCCTGTTCCTTGCAGAAAGAACACATTAAAACGGCACAGCAAAATCTACATTTAGTTGGCAGTTCAGCAACGGAATGTGATACCATACCTGGACGCCAGAGTATGGCATCTGCATTCTTTTTGTATGGTCAATTTGAAGAGGTTCTAGTTTACATGAATTCGATCAGAAGCTATTTCGTAAATGATGATACATTCAATTATAATTATGCACAAGCGAAATGTGCCACCGGGTATTATAAGGAAGCAGAAGAACTCCTAATGCAAATCAATGATTTGGACATAAAAAATCAGCACACTTTTTGTGCAATATTATCTAAATGTCACATACATGCCAGACGTCCTGAATTGGTAACATTATTTCAAAAATGTATTATCAAAATTCAAAGAAAAAAATGCATCACATTTTAGGCTTGGAATATTTTCATTTCACGCGACACCAACGCAGAAGCTTTTTTGCTACTACAATTAATTGCCAATGAATGTTATAAATGTGAAGAATTCTGGGTAGCTGCTAAAGCTTTTGATATGCTTGAGAAGTACTGATAAATTGCCTTAATCCGAACGTTTCAACTTTTACACTTACATTTGATTATTTTTCAGGCTCGATTCAAGTCCTGAAATTTGGGAAGGAAAGCGTGGTGCCTGCGCAGGTGTCTTGTATGCAATTTTATCAAAATCTGAAAGAGGCCGACCACCCAATGGTGTAACAGATGTCTTAAAATTATTACGCGACTCATCGAATCCACAAGCGGATGCTATGGTTAAAACCATACGAAAACAAATAAGCGCTTTTAAATAAGAAAACCGGTGTTTCGATATTTAATAAAAATATGTATCGAATGAAATTGATTGGTGTATTTAAACCAAATTAACCGAGCGTCGTGGGTGCCGTAGGTCAGTGGTTAGTGTGTTGGCAATAAACAATTTAATATCGAAAAGATTTTTCTTTCGAACGGTACCCAACTGTCGGCAAGTAATTAGAAATTCTTCTGGCAGTAACAATTTGCCATAGAAAAGCTTCTAAAAAAACTTTGTCACACAAAGCTCAGAAAAAGTGATGTTTGCCATTCGGAACCAGAAGTAGAACCCTTCTAATACCATCCAAAATTTAACACTGTTGTAATGGAAGAGAAACTCGGCCAAAGAGTCCTGTGGGGCTTTAAGTGCCACATATTTTTTTTTAACGGTGCGTCTCGACAGGCAATATTTCATTGATTGCATTGTCAATTTATTGCAAATCGAGGTCTCTCATTGCTTATGGTTGGCAATTTATGTTTTACCATATTGCTTGCCATGTATTGCCACCACAGAGTTAACAATTGAAGTCATTTTAACTGTTTGACTTTCAAATCGTGCATTTGTCACTGCTCTTAAAAAGGATTAACCGAAAAACTGAGTTTTTTCTTTTATCTTCCTCTTCATACAAATCGATCAATTCTTTGAAGCATTCCAAATGGCAATGGTATAACATAAAAATACTTTCAATGACAATTGACAGATGGAAAGCAATTATTTATTGAATGTCGTGACGCCGTGTATTGCGTGATTGATGACAGTGGCTAATCCACAGGTCACAAATTTAATCAAATCTATAAACCAGAGACCTGAGAACACAGAACGTATCGATGTGTCGGTTGTTAAGTTTTATAGTTCTCGTCTTTCTAAATACAGGCCCCGTCTAATGTGACTGTTTGCGAGTTCAAGCTGGCGCAGGTAATTTATATCTTTTGACAAGCCCCTAAGCTCCATACCGTGTACGGCTATTTTCAGTGAAATACAAAAACGAGTCCATTCACCAGCCTTCTTATACCCTTGAATGTTCTTATGCCATATCGGCCACTCAGTTCCTCCTTTATTCTATTACCACCTTTTCTGAATTTTTCTGAGAGATTTTTCATAACAATTGATTGAAAAAAATGAAGTTCTCTTGTTTTTGTTTTAAAGGGAACTAAATTACAGAAATATAATTGAACTATTTTTTATCACGGCTGCACACTGTCCATGTATGTCATTGTCATAAAGTTGAAGATGATGACATACCAATTGCCAAATATTATTTATTGAAAAACACTCTACTTGTCAGTTGATTTATGTATTTGTATTTTCACTTTTCAAAAATCAAAATCAGAAATCAGTTTTCGCTGCTAACGACAAAATGTCCAAAAACTATCTTTCAAAAGAGGATGCAATTAATCAGTTATACGAAACGATTAAAACGAAATTCGAACAAGATGGTGTATTACATGATGTACGCTGCATGTTGCAGTCAAAAATGGTATCCATGATGAGAGGCCAAGGTGATACTATGTCACTGGTTGCACACACTACCAGTGGTTATGAGAACGATTTGCAAGCGAATGAATCACGTATTACAATGCTTCACCAACTGATCATGGAATACTTTCATTGGCACGGCTTCCACTACACAGCAGAGATGTTCGCTACGGAAAGCGGTTGTGAGAATATAAAACCAGTGCGTGAATGCGTCGAAGGCGCTCTCGGACATTTCAAATATAAGAATTTACCAATTATATTGGAGCTCGTATCTGATTTGATGGATAGGAAAAAATAAGCAATTGTACTTCATATGACAAGCTTCTTATGATTGTGGTTTGTAATTAAGAATTTAATAAACCTCTAATATAAATAGGATGTAGCATTAATACGATTATATTGTTGAAATTCAAATTGAAACTATTCATCAATTCTGGTCTCTGTTTTATGCCAGTTCATAGTAACGATCTCATGATAACCATCCGACATCATTACTGGTGTTAATTGTGGCCCCAAGATATAGACAAAGCCACTTACTACTTCAAATGCGACCGATTTAATACTACCCTGCACCCCCCTAAAAAAAAACTGCATATCTTTGTGGAATAAAAATCAGATTGTACCCTTTCGTATATGTATTTATATGGTAACTTATTTATTCGTAACTTCATTAGTTTCACATACAAAGTATGTACATATATCATATATGTAACACTTATGGCTTATCATTTTTTTTTTTCTCCAAAAATATTTTCATAGTTACTTTGAGTGATTTATGAGTATTAAATAGCGGCCATATTTGGCCTATTTGGATTATTTCGAAAATAACGAATATATACCTAATTATAATAGTCATCTTATTTTGACAATTGTCTAGATGTACGTACATAAATGCTTTCTATTGGCTGTAATACATATAAGTATAGGAGTACAATATAGATAAATAATGCAACATGCATGAATTAGATCAAAATATATATGTATGTATTTTGTCAAATAAAATTCAAATTGTTCTAGTACGTTCTTGTACTTGTACAATATTTCTATGTGGAACCCTGATATATGGAATTTTCAATTTTTTTTATAGGTACTATATAAATAGGTATACATTATTACATATATTATTAAGTATACAAGCGTGCGGATATTATTCAAAATTTTACAAACGATTCTGTTCTATAAACTACCTATTTTACAAAATAATAGCCATAATCTATCATTCCGTTATAGTAACATTTTTTTTTTTTTTAATATACTCCGCTCTATTCAGGCACCATTTAGATGACGATATCATAGGTATTTGTTATTGTTAGGTTTGCCAGAAACTTGACTTAGACTTTCAGCATGCATCTGGTAAATAACACACGATCAATTGCATCATTTGGAATGAAATTAGACCACTTAAATATTAAAGCAAGTAGTTCATCGGCTTGCAAATAGTCTAATGCTATGTTTAAAAAACAATTCCATGTGTAGAAGAAATGGCGATTAACATTCTCAACCGAGGTTATACATTCGCAATTGACACACGAAAAACGGCCTTGTTGCAATTCAACAAATTGTTCAAAACATCGAGACCATGCACTTAGATTAAAATGCTTTCCAACCTCCAAAAGTAATTCAGGCCGTCCATAGTTGAGGACAATAGACAGAACTTTGCATATATTGTTCTCTGACATGTAAAACTTAACTAACACATCCAGCAGTGCTGGCACATGCATTAGGACATCAAAGCATTTCACTTGCTCATTTCGCGACCAATAATATCGAAGCAATACTGAGCCAAGCTCATGAAACAAACATGTGTTATTAAATCGCAAGGGAAAAGAGCAATTATCGCAGCGCACAATATCTGCGGAGGTATTAATTAAAATAAATCCCTCTCCAATATAATCTCGTGTATCATCGTCCATCTCCCATATAAGCTCTGGATTAAGATAATTAAAATACATTTCATAGCAATTCCTTTTAGCTTGATCTTCGGTGTCACCATGGTCACACATGACTTGTTGCAATTTGCCCAATAAATTAATAAGTTCACGTGCCGAATATTCATCGAACAGATTTCGATATCGTTCAATAAAATTGGTATTGCCAATTTTTGCACTCTTACATATTAAGTACAAATTATAAATTGTCTTCTCCTCAGCGCTGATGTGGCTTCCGGCTGCTGTCTTTTGCTTAAACTGTTTCTTCGACCTACATACAATTTCCATTTCGTCATCATTTTCATATACTGCCTTTACATCTTTGAATGGAATAGAGCGTTCATTGGATGGAATAAGTTCTCTTACTAGTTTTTGTTGATCTTCAGCAAATATATTAAACTTATACTTAATAATATTTTTGCCAAACTTCCCGGTAACAGTTAATAGTGCATCCTTAAAATGTTTTTCGGTACGTTTTTGTGGTTTCAAATTATCACAAAATGCATTTTCCAAAACATATGCGCCTCTGGGCGTACATTCTTGGTTAGATTTAAATTGGAAACCAGCAGCTCCAAGACTGGCGCTTCGTTCTGCTGTTCCAGAGCTTCCACCAGAACTGTTATTATCCGCAATTCCTAAAGACACAAGTTGTACATGGTAAAATGATGTATTATAAGTTATTTCGAATATTTAAACATACCCTCAGACTGAGAAATCGTATCAAATATGACGGATAGATCATTAAGCAATTCATACTGATGTCGATCGATGAGAAAATTTTTAATTTGATTAAGTATATTTAATTCATAATCTTCACGAGCCTTATCTGCAAAATACTTCACATGTTTGCGCATCAAACATGCACATTCGAGCAATTTTTCCTCACGAGCGAGAGAACATGCTTGCGCTTGTAATGTAAGAAGCTCGACACTGTATAGTGAGCCAGTTTGTGTAAAAATCACTATATTTTTGCCCATAATGCGACAATCAACTATACGCTCAAATTGGTTACACCATAGTACTACAGACGAAGTACGCATATCAAATATATACAATCCCAATTCAGTGTATGTTAGCAAAAAATCATGCATTAGTATTTGCACTTTTCCAAATTGCAGATTTTGTGGTTGATAGTCAAGCATTTCATCATTTTCTTCAATCACTTCATTGTTATATATTTTATAGATTTTTGTAGGTGGAATAGCTAGCGCTCCTTTAAACTGATGTGTTTGTATAACGTCACCTTCAAAATCTACTTCCCATATACGTGAACCCGGTCGGGCACAGAATATTCGTGATGGCTTCAAAGTCTCATTTGCAGATATAGAAAAGCAAGCACCATACTCGCCATCTCGTGGACGGTTACCAATCTGATAATTAAAACATTGTATACAAATAATTAACTCTAGGTAAGCATACAAATACTATGTATTGGGCAAACCTGCTTGTACTCTTCGTATTCCGTATTGCATAAAATACATTTCGAACAATTAGATACTAGAAGTAACGATTCAAATGCATCAATTTGTACAATAGGCGATTCCAAAAATAGTATAGGATGCACTGTCATATTAAGAAGACTATGACCCTAGAATACAAATTAAATACTTCGGTAAAAGTGCAAAGCTCCAAATTGGTCAAACTTACAATAAACGAAGACAACAACACTAAATTAACTTGGCCACGAGTGTCACCATAATAAAATTGCTTGTCATCCCGTGTCCACTGAACACAGGTCACTTGTACAGATTGGTCACTACTTAAGTGAGTATATATCACTTGTGGCGTAGTGTGTGCAGATAGATTTACCGCATATACACATATCGTTGAGCGCTGTGTTGCAAACGCGACGTACTTTTCATTGGCAGATATAGCCAAATGGATAACTGCACCATGTTTATTTGGGATAAGATGCAAGAAATTCCCTGTGCCCCGATTAAACAAGTACAGTGATCCGGAAGTAGCTCCAAAAATTATAAAATTTTGAGAGATATCAAAGCAAGTATACTAAAATATATATATGGCAATGAAAACATTTAATCAATTAGTTTAATCTTCACCCACCTTTATTCGGTTGCTATGCTTAAGTGGTTCATGTATTGAATGTGAATAATCGATGAAGTTAGTCAAGCAATATAAATCCGTCATTTTCCTTTGATTTCCATCGGCTTTAAGGACAGTAAAATTTAATAATTTTATCTTTATTTTAATACTACATGAAAATGAAGTGCCTAAATGTCAATAAACCCATCATATGTATTCACAAATGCCCAAACCCATACAGCACTTCAGCGGCAGCTTCAACTTTAACTTGAACGGGAGTAAAGATGTAATAAAAATTCAAATGCCAAGTGATATGATACAAATCACAAAAATTACGCTATTTTTGTGTGATAAGTCCCGCATTGACTGACGTATTATTATATTACATCGAAGATACACAATACAGCGTATATTTAAAAAACAAATTGTTTTCAATGTTTCCACTAAAAACCATAAAAAATACAAAATATGTTTATACCAAAAAAATCATCGTGTAAATTTTAAAATGGCTTTTGTAATTTTATTTTATATTTCCAACTTGTCGGATGTAGAAGTTTGTGTCTGGTGACAGATGCAATTTGTATTGACGATTTTTACACATATAAGACAAGCGTTTTTGCATCTTAATACAACACTTGTGCTCTGACCTAACTGAGTTGTTTTTCCCTTTTGTAGGTTGATAGGCTTAATCAGTTTCTGGTTGGTTTTCGAAAAACTCAGTTTGGCTACTATTTTTAAACTAAACTTAAACTAAACTTAAACTTAACTTAACTGAAACTAAAATTTAAAGCATCACGATTACATTATCTGTGATTTATTCGAAAGCTTGATATTTTTGTGTCAATAAAACGATATAGATGCTAAGGTCGCTGTCATAGTTGACGATAACAATCCCGTCACGCGTTGTTTTTGTTTTCAATGTAAAAATTTTCCTCCAAAATACCACCTTATTTGCATATTCTTTACAAAGTTAAAGAATTTTCAAACTCATATCACTATTTTCCATATTCATTTAAACAAGTGACCTAGAAAAATTCTCAAGAGAAACAAAGTATTTAAAAGTAATAACAGATGGATTGATCGATCACAAACTAAAGTATGACTAAACATATGAGTGTCAACATAATAGCCGACTACGTTACCTAAAGAGGGTTCATTTGATTTTTATTTTATATATAAACTTCAAATGGAACAATTTCTGATTATTTAATTAATTACATGTATCAAAAATAGTGATATAATTTTGTTGCAACACTCTTCACTATCCATTACTTCTTAACAGTTTTGACCTTTAGATAAATAAATATTGATAAATAACATCTCTGTACAGTAGCAAAAATGAGAGTAATTGGCAGCGCTGAGCTTAGCGACAACACTAAGATTTTTAGCGTCTATAATTATACTCACTAAACTTAACAACATTGTTGTTGTTGGCCTTATATTTATCGATTCTAGCTAAATATGAGTGTCGAATAAAACACAGTTCTTATAACTGGTAAAACTACTCGTTACGTATTCTAGATATTTAAGAAATTAATCTTCTTTCCATCCCATACTATATCGTTGTATGGAATTTTGTAAATATGCAATAGCAATTATTTGTAACTATCCAACAATTTAAATTATTGAGGAAAATGAAGTTGGCAACTAAATGATTTGTGTTATAATCGACCTCAACGTAAGTCGAACTTTAAGCAAAAAAATTCAACTATATAAACGCATCAATGCACGGCGAATTCGGTCAATTTCTTTGTTTTTGACACGTTTCATGCTTTCGCGTAGAGTCAAAAGTTTTTGTGCTGTAAACATAAATTAAAAACGAATATGGATAAATGACCATGCCAAAGAAGATAAATAAGTATGGTCTTTTAGTACGAGTCTTGTACTAATGACAGAGAAAATATGTGTTGTAACAGATTTTCTGTAAGATGGATATGGCACTGTTAATGGAAGAGTTTAAATTGAAAATATCAGGAGATGATAAAATAATTTTCTAATAAGTTTGAAAAACAAACAAACTAAAATAATATATCACTCCACGAGAACATGACTTAGTACCATGTGTGTTTACACACGAGACAGACAACAAACATACACCATACACCACATACAAAAAAGCAGTTATTGACATCTGCTGATATTTGGAGTTAAAAGTCGGTCCATTAACAGTGGAATAACGCTAAGTTATTGAATTGCTGCTTATAGCTTCTTCATCAATACTTTCCCTGTCATTAGCACAAGGGCTGTTCTAAAATACTTCATCCTGATTTAGTTTCTTGGCACTTATGCATGGCATTTTGACGTTTCTTTAGAGTCTCATTCTCTTGCATTGTTTTTCTTGTTTTGTGTGCGAGTTATGTTCGTCCTGCTGGGAAAAATCGAATATACGGATATTTTAGAGTTATTTAATATGCAGTTCTTATAGGAAGAAAGAAGTTTAATATATAGTATTTTATTTTGTTCATAGAATAAAAAGAGTTAAGTTATATTGTTCTTCAGCAGCGCATTAGACTACCAAGGTGCGCCCCATCTTAACTCCTTTGAAGCATTTGGTGTGTATTAGTAGAATCATCTAATTATTTCTTTTAATCCATTATACGAAGAAAATTTTTAAATTAAACTACGAAATGGAGCGCCCAAACAATTTATTTGCAGGCAAGTTGATATAAAAATACGTTTAAACAGACTTTAAAGTTATTCATATTTTAGTCAGCTCTGGTCGTCCACGCAATCCGCCCGGTGAATTAAACTTAAATAATCTCAGTATGCGTCCGCCCTCGTCGCTATCCTCGACATCTTCCGGCTCTGCTTCGTCCACAATATCTGCCTCGTCAGCATCGAGTTCCTCATCAACAAATATTATGGCACTACGATTTGGCTCACCAGCTTCGGCTGTGGTAATACCAGGTAAATATTTACTTTAATACATTTATATTAAAAAAAAAAATAATTTCTGATATATTCGGTACAGATCGCACCCGAGAACGTATAAAGCAACAAGCATGCGGTAAGCTACAGGTAGGACCAAGTGCACTGGATGTTTATCAGTTTACATCAGACGACATGGAGGATTTGGGCGAGATTGGACGGGGGGCATTCGGGGCGGTCAATAAAATGATATTTAAGAAAATTGATATGGTAATGGCTGTGAAACGCATTCGTTCAACTGTCGACGAAAAGGAACAAAAACAGCTGCTAATGGATTTGGAAGTTGTAATGAAATCAAACGAATGCAACTACATAGTGCAATTCTATGGTGCTCTATTTAAAGAAGGCGATTGCTGGATATGTATGGAGCTAATGGATACTTCATTGGATAAGTTCTACAAGTACATTTATGAACGTAAGCAGCAGCGTATTCCAGAATCGATATTAGCAAAAATTACTGTAGCGACAGTGCATGCGTTAAACTATCTAAAGGAGCAATTAAAAATAATACATCGTGATGTAAAACCGAGTAATATACTACTGCATAAGCGTGGTGACATTAAGCTGTGTGATTTTGGTATATCAGGACAATTAGTTGACTCTATTGCCAAGACCAAGGATGCCGGTTGTAGGCCGTATATGGCTGTAAGTTAAATTTAGGCATTATTTGGCCTTATGATTACAATGCTTTTTACAATTTTAGCCCGAACGCATTGATCCGGAGCGTGCAAAAGGTTATGACGTACGTAGCGATGTTTGGTCACTAGGCATAACACTAATGGAAGTTGCAACTGGCACATTCCCGTATCGTAAATGGGATTCAGTTTTTGAACAATTATGCCAGGTAAAATAACATATGTGTAATACAAATGTATATGGGAAAATCTCATTTTAACACAACTCTCCTAATTTATAACACAATTAGGTCGTTCAGGGGGATCCACCGCGTTTGCAACCCTCATATAACGATATGGAGTTTTCGCTGGAATTTGTCGAATTTGTAAATACATGGTTAGTAAATATTTATTCAAGTAGATTATTTAAATTTGAACAAAATGAAACAATAAATTCCATTTATGTTCCAGTTTAATAAAAAATGAAAGTGAACGTCCCAAATATAGTCGACTTTTGCAAATGCCGTTTATTACAAGAGGTGAACGAAGCCATACCGATGTAGCAGCATATGTAACGGATATATTAGAATCCATGGAAAATGATGGTATAACTCAATTTACAACAAATCAACCTGCAGAAAGTTAATGGAAACGCTTTTACAAAAAAAAAAAATCACCATTTCATGGGTGAAATTTTAATACAAAATATTGTTATTGTATTTGTAGCAGTTAAGCTCTTAGTCTTGTTAAATACACAGATTTAATTGTAGACCTTATTTTGTAGGAACATATGTTATTATTTTTATTTTGAACATTTTAACAATTAAGATAAATGATCATATTATTGTTTACAAAGCGGACATAGATATCATAACATTCTGTTTGTGTCGAAGCATTTGCGTTCATTTAAAAACATATATACATACCTTACATAATAGTAAAGCATAATAGCCTGTGTCTATCGCCACATTTGCCGTTCATTTCAAAAATATGTATACCAATTAATTATATAGGTACATAATATTATATTTAGAAAATCTTTAATTATTTCTTTAAGCACTGAATGCAATAAACATAAGCAATATTTTGAGCATTACCAATTTTAAACAAATGATGATAATTGGATATTAATGTAAAAAAAAGCTTAACACTGGGAGATAAATCCGAAATTCCGTATATTTTGTATGTCGTTTTTTTTTATCATATTTTTACTGATTTTCTAATTATATTGATATGTGCCAGCGTAATGCATTTTTTTTTCTTTTGCAAGAATATTTTTAAACGAAAATATGTTTAATAAAACGGTGTTAAATGCACATAACAAAACGTAAACACCACTAATATTAAATAATTTGTGCCTGCTATCCCTATAATTAGTGAAGGTCAAAAATTTTTAACTAAAAATAAATTTGTACATATGTTAAGCTGTTTTTTATATCAAAATTATATCGGCTTGTATTCCGAAACTCAGGTTATTAATTTTTGAAATCCTTTAAGCAATTTTGTAAATCAAAATAACAAAAAAAATGCTATAAATTGCAAATTTGCAATGCAATCAGCGTCCACATTTATGCCTGAAGATTTTATTTTGCAAATTAGAGTACATGGTTAAATATAGTAGCTTATTTTAAGAACTACATAAAAAGTGTTAATTAAATAAACATGTAAGAAGATGTAAAGGTATTCTTCACAAATAAATTCAGCTTTTATACAAAATATTTTAAACAATATAATAAAATAGATTTATATCAAATAAGGTGTCGGCAAAGACAATAAAGTGGTTTTGTGGCAACGCCAAAAAGCTAATTATGAACGCGCGAGGAGGAGTTCATATCTGGTAATAAACGCTTAGTCGCTCAGCTAAAATTGAATACTTATTCGAGAAACTCAATTTTTCTGTATTGCACCAAGCTTAATAAAATGCTTATGAGAATCAATTTAGTAATTATTACTCTTATCAACTTGAAATTGAATTAAATAACAAATCTAGTATTAAATAAAGAATATTCAAGAAATCATCAATTGTAGTAAAATACTTTGTAAAACACAAATATGCTAAACACCATCACCATATATCATATACACGAATGTTTGTGAAGCGGTTTGTGAAATTTAGCAAATAAATATAACAATTTAGTATACATACACCAGTGCATAAATATTTAACACTAGCAATTCCACAGAAAATGACAGAGTTTCACTTCTAATTCTGTTATATGCACATGACCGAGATAGGAACTATGTAATAGCCCAATGGTACAGCTTTGCCGAAGACTTCTTTCAGAAACTTTGCTAAGGCTGAAAAATCGACTGATTATTTGAACCTCAAATTTTTCTTAACAATAGATTTGAACTTAGAAACTGCTTAGATAACTGAAAATGGCTCTGTGAATTCGCATACTTATCATATTGTAACGCATTCTCGATCAGTCGAACTGAATAACAATGGGAGTATTATAAAGAGCAAAAAGTAAGTAAGACTAGGTCGAGGTTCTATGCCCTCGATACGATAAATTAGGAGTTTCATATTTATAGAATGCTCAAAAATGCTTGTGGTCATTTTAGAGCAAAATTAAACGGATCACAATTAAATAGCTTATACAAAGCAGTAGCCTGGACCATTTTCACCCGTCCACCCCGATATTGACATGGTTAAGCACATTCAGTGTTTGGTACTGTTGAGCTAATGAAAAAACACGATCGGAACCAGCTGGAAGACTTAAACAAAGACCAAACATCAAGTGGAAAAACCAAGTATTGGAGAATCTAACAACTCTTGGGGTTTCAAACTGAAGTCAGCAAATGTAGAACGAAGACGATTTGAGAAGTATTCTTGTTATCGGCCAAAATCGAACAAAACACTATCCAATCTTTGACCTTTGCGTTCCCCGTACCGTTACTAAGTGGAACTACTGGGTCCGGCCCATAAAATTCAGCTTCATTTTGTCGACCCAGTGTGGACATCCTCCTGCTTGCCTGCCTGCCTCTTCCATGCATAATCTGCAAATATCAACAGCCATGGCCAGTTATTAATGCAGTCAATCAGCTCAGAGTTAACTGTCGTAGACCGAGAACCCTCCCGATTCATTGCGCCTTGGTAACCTCAACTAGGCCTTTGCCTGTCTACAAGTGGACGACCTCTCCCACCTCCAGAGATGGAGTTTTCTTATCCAATCTTGAACATTTGCCTTCACCGTACCGTTACTAAGCGAAATTACTGGCTCCGGCCCATAAAATTCAGCTTTAGATCAGCTTTGTCTAGCCAAGGTGTCTGCAGCTTCATTTTACTCTATACCAATGTGTCCCTTCACCCGCATAGGAGTAATCGCATTACTGCGAGAATATCCGTTTAGTTTCTGAACACATTCGAAAATCAACTTAGAAGATACCTTAGGTTGTTGCAATCGCCTATTCACTGCCTGGTTATCGAGTGCTAGCAAGATTTTCTTACCTAGCACCTTTCCGTTCAAAAGATGGTTTATCTTCCCAAATTTAGAGTGTATGCCAGTTCCAACTTTTTAGAGAAGACTCCAGCACTCGCCGTGTCATCCATTAATAAACCATCTGTGAAAATACTGATGTCATTTTCCTCACATATATTATATGTGAGGCCGTTTTTAATTAGTCATCCTCAGTCTACCCATTCCATCCATTGTGCATTTGCGCCTCCTTCACACTGCTATATACCAGTGGAAGAATGCTCCTGTGCCCTATCTCCTTGCCGAATCCATACCAATTATTGGTTGTATTCAGACGTAATGCTGTTAATGCCGCCAACTTCATAATATGCAAGTCTAACGGCAGCAGCCCCAGAAAGATCCCCAATACTTCTACTGGGGTCGTCCGGATAGCTCCGGTAATCCCAATACAAGCCATTTTGTGGACCCTATCTAACTTGCTCATTGTGGTCTTTTGGGTGATCTTAGTCCACCAGATCACACCAGCATACGCTATTACCATTGTTGTGTAGATCCAGTGCATTGCTCTCGGAGTAATTCCCCACATGAGACCTCACACTCTCTTACACAGATGCAACTGACCCTCTTGCCCTCTTGCCTTTCTGGATCTGGACGTTGATGTTCTGTCCAAAAAGCCTAAGGGGTTTCATTGTAAGGGGTAGTAGTAGTAAAGAGTCCTTTTAGTAAAGAGTACTGTTTCCGATTTACTAGCGTTTACGGAGAGTCCCTGTTCTGTGCACCATTGTTCAACCATTTTGAGTGCACCTCTCATAGTATCGTAATAGTGTTCAGGAACTTATCACTCACCATTACCGCTATGTCATCTGCATACCCGATGGTGTGTATGTCTTTTGAGTCCAGGTGTTAGAGTATGGAATCGACCATGATGTTCCAAAGGATGGGTGATAGTACGCACCCCTGTGGACATCCTTTGACTACCCTACCTCTGAGTCTGTAGCTTCCATTTTGAGAGTTGATGGGCCTTTTCCTCAGCATGCTGTCCATCCACCTTATAATGGTTGGGCTGGCTTCACGAATAACAAGGGCCATCCTTAGTTTATCAAAACCATTTTTATCGAAGGCACCCTCCATATCCATAAAAATAGACATAGATATACCTCCACAAGACAGTTCAGTGGTTTAGTCAGAAGCGTTGTCCTTTCCATGTAGAACAAAACACTAAAGTTAACACTAAACTTAAACGCTAAAGTTTCGACTCATATACTAAATATGGCCATCGTACACAAATTTTTCAAGAAAATATAATAACATAATTGAGATAGTCAATGGTAGCAGCACAGTTTTGACTTTTGGATAACCTTTTAAAAGAGGCAATGTAAGAATTGTTGAATATACCGACCTTTTTTCAAAATCAAACTCAAAAGCTCCTCCCTAAAAATGTTGAATGTGCTATGATAAAAAATAGGGAATGTAATTACAACCAAGAAATTATCATATTTCATAATAGTTTCTTTTTTAAACTGTTTCTGCTTCTCCTATAGAATAACAAATATTCTAGAGAACGATATCATAATATAAATTAGCAAACTAAATCTTGTTAAATCGTTTTTAATTTAAAAAATATATATACTTTTGTCAACAATTACTTCTGTTTACCATATAATAAAAAAGTTGAATGTCTGCGAGTGATAAGTGTGGTGTGTGCAATTTTTGCACTGATGAATGGGGATGATACGTAGTTATCCTTAATTGCGCTAATTCGATTTAAAATCATATAATTATCCTTTAATAATTTCCACGCCGTAATTAGTTTATCAATTAAAAAGTGTATGTAGAGATGGATGGCACTGGCTAATGCTTTGATCTGCGGGGCGTTAAATCACAGCTACGCATTAGGAATTGACTGGCATGGTCAACAGTTATGTTATGAAGAGAAAATACAGTTGTTGCTTTCTTCTGATGTTGCTTAAAGCTTGGAAAATAATTGAGATTTTTGCGACAATGATTTCAGCTGAAGAATATATTTTTATAAATTATATTTCAAGTCATGTCTTACGCTTGCCTTGCCTAGCCAATTAATAAAATTTACTTTTTTCCAATATTTTTAATTTATATTAAACAAATTAATGATAAATACATTTATTATTCGAATAATCAAACTACACAGTGTAGCAATTTTCGGTTTTTTTTATATTTTGGATAGAGAAGGTCTCGGTAGCTTGGTTTTGGCCTATTTTCAGACTGGATAAAATGTAGAGGGCGCGTCTATCCGAAATATTAAAGAGAACTTATAAGCAATGTTGCAATCCAATAAAACAAACGATGGAATTTTGAAATTTGAAATTACTTTCACCATTACTAATTTATATGCAAATGGATATGTGTACTTACATCAGATAATCAATATAAAAGAGAAATTGCTACATTTGACATTTGATTTGATTTTCTCTCACCATTGCATTAAGCTTATTTGTTAAAATTTAACAAAATAATTTAAAAAATGTTTGTTTAAATCTAACATTGATTAAAAAAATAGCAACTTAATAAAGAAAAACTCATGTCAATGTTATATACATACTAAAGAGCTGCGTGAAGGTATTTGATTTTCGAATGATCAAAACATGTACAATATTCGCAAAGCATATCTAAATAGAATGAGAATGAGTGAGAGTGAAATATTAGACAAATAGAACACTCCACTCATTTCTTGTACGAGAAATATTCCATACATTCGTTTTTTCTCTTCAAATAAACGAATGTTTGAGGGTACTAAGAGTTGGTTGTACGTTAGAATTGTTGTTGCTTCTCATAACAGACACTGATGGTTTCTATTACTGTCTTGCCGCGTCATGTTCACTTATCTACTCTATTTATTGATTATATGTATTGTAATGTAACATAGAAAAACAAAACGAATATTTAGAGTACTCTCAAATACTTTACGTACATTTGCAAATGTTGAGATTCTACTCATTCTATGAAAACGAACCATACACATAGTAGCCACATTCTTTTGCACGTGAGTTGCAAAAGAACACTGACTTATTTGCCGAACTGCATGCAAAGAAACAACAAAATTAACCGACATCGTCTATTTTAACCGAGTTCAATTGAAGTTGCTTATATTTTAATCGACCTGAGTTATAGTGTTGGAAAGTAAAAAAACAGCACTATTGTGAATAGACTACTGGTATGTGCTTGGGAAATTTCAACAACACGTCAAATTATTGTAAATATAAACAAATAAAGCAAGTGCAAATAAAAATTTATTTTAAATAAACGAATATATTTACCACAGATTCCGCAGAATTGTCTCTTTTTTGTTTTTATTTCGTTTATAAATTTCACGAACAACCACACATACCACCAGCGTTGCTAAGTAACTAAAGGGAAATTATATTCAAGTAAAAGGGAAATTAAATGCGAATTGGTGTTCTTTTGCAACTCGGTTACAAAAGAATGCGGCTATAGTGTAATGAACAACGAGTTCGAATTTCGCGATCATAAAGATTCGATAAACCATTCGAACAACACCATTTGACAACAGACTAGAAAACACACAATCTTATGGGATGAACTCCATTGGTACGAGTGTAAAAGTATTTGAACCCATAAAAGTTGAACTTTTTCTACTTTCATGCGTGAAATGACAACTGCCATTTGTGTGAACAAATACTAATGCAATAACGCTATAAATCAAAATGATAGTAATGATAGTAAATCGAAATGATAAAATGATAATAAAAATGAAATGAAATGTGACAATGAAATAAAAAGACAATATTTATTTAATGGTACAAGGCATTGCACTCTCTATTTAAGGCTTTCGCGAACATAAAAAACATCAATGTAAGGAACAGCCTGCCCTCCACCAGAAATGCTGGTCGCTTGGAATGCTTTTATAACTTTGTGAGGGTGAATAAAGCATCAAAGACTGTGGATTTCATGCGAGTTGCGATGTGAAATTATTCAGGTTCACGCTCTTTAGATTTCTAGGACGTTATGGCAAAGAAACCACCACTAACTTCATGGACCAAATATCCTTCTTGTTGTCATTAGTTTAATACACTCCAAGTACATTATAATTACACTGCCAATCACCATCAATATAAACGTAAAATCTTCGTCCATTTTTATTAGCATGCTTTTATTTTTAAAAATAATATTAATAGATCACTTCCAAATGCATAGAACGTATATTATGGAGTTACCATATCTGTTCACACAAAAATGCATAGAAAGGGAGAATGCATTCGCACGCACACGGGTTTATGGAGATCCTTCTTTTAATATTTGCCTACTTTCGTACTTATACATACAACCCAAAATTGTGCGGAAACGTAAGTGATGTTACTTACAATAGTCATTTCCTAATGCCATGCTTATGAGACATATTTGTTGATTGCTTCAATGAAAATTTTGTTGTTCTCCTCAATAAAAAAATTTTAAATGACTACAAAATGAACGTTTGTTTGCCAATCGTCGTAATTGCTGTAATAGTAAAAATGACAATTTTACTATTATGTAACGGTAAGTTCTTAGAATTTATATTTTTAAAGCATTAAATAAACACAATGTTCAACAACAACAACAAAATATTCAATCGATATTATAGCTTGTTTTTTGTTATATTGAAAATTTTTTTAATGTTTTTTTAATATAATAAATTCAAATAATAATTTATAATAATTTTGTGTATAAGGGTCATTCAACGAAGAGAAACACCTTTCAGCTTCATTTCATCTTTGCTCAAGCGCATTGTAATAGCCTAGACAGACGGCAGCCTAATTCCGAATTACCAAGTTAATTCGAATTAACTCGGGCATTAACTGCAGCTAATCCGCATAAACTCTATGAGTTAATTCTCAAAATAAAAGTGGATTAGGGCAATTTGCTATGGCAACACTGCTGAAGATTGTCTATTGTGAATTTTACTCGATCCATTTTACAAAATATTAGGTGTGTTCGCTTGTAAAAAACTTTCAACAATTGTTAATAGTTTTCAACATGAAAAGCGTTGGCGAACAAATAAATCCAGCTGTCAATTACGAACGGTGAATATCAATTTACAAGTTTCTGATAGTTTTCAGTTCACGTACTTCTTGTAGACTTTTTCATATCGAGAGTGACAGATGACAGAAATTGATAGTGATAGTAATGTAAGTGAGCAGACCTAATAAAACAGCAATCAGCCGTTTAGTTAATCCGCAATACTGTCGTCTGTCAGGTTATTATTTTATTCGGATTAAATGCGCCGGTAATCCGGAATTAGGCTGCCGTCTGTCTAGGCTATAAGATGTCTATCAAGATGTATACCCAAGTATTTGACTTATTCGGCTTGAAAAATCTGCAATTTATTTAGTTTAACAGGAGAATAAATGTTATGACTTAGTGACTTAGTTTAAATAGTTATATGAATCTTTGTTGCTTTTAATGTACTCGCGTTTTGGCAAAAAAAAAAAAAATTGTCAATTGACCAACAATAACAAAGCTCAAAAAGTCATATCACATTAATTGTGTAGTTCGAAATATAATATTGTTCCTTCAAATTCAAGGAATTTTTTTTTCTATTTGCCTATTTGATGTTTAATGTCGCCACTTAGCTCTCCATTCAAATATACATATTACTAACTATTTATAACAGCAATATACCTAATATACTCACTTTTTAACGATTGTATTGACAAAGCTGTAAGTTTGTTACAAAGTAAATTGAGTATAAAATAATATACTAAATTTGTTGCTTTGGAACATGTTCATAAGTGTGAGGTGTAAAATCTTTGAAAATCTCCGCATATCATATTACCTATCATTATGTGGTGAATGTGGTTATGTGAACATCACATAACATCATTGTCGTCTACTGGATGATGGCGGGCATAATCGGTGAGGGTGTTAGAACCCATTCCTAAATGTTGTTATCCATACGAGGCTGTGATTATTCTGCTGATTATATGTTTTTTTTTATAATCTTCTTGATTATCGTATGTGTTTGTAGGTACATCTTGTATATATTCCATTTAGTTATTCAAATAAATGCCATTATTTTGTAGCCTAAACAATTGTTTTTTCAATTTATACAAATATTTGTTAGCTGTCGCAGATTTCAATAATGCCTAATAATTAATGTATTGCAATCCTCTTATCTTTTTTATTAAGCGAAACAATTGTTAAGAAAACATTCTACTATTTTACATGAATTCCTTATCAAATGCTTGTACTAACATCATCTTATAGGTACACTTGAGTGCTATGACATACTTGATTATCTTTTCAAACCTTTACAATTAACATTTCAGTTCTACCCCTGCAAAAAGTGCGACGTGTCCGGGATATGTCCAGGATCAGTCGCAAAGGAACATGCGACTAATCGTACTTTTGATCTCTTTATATGAAGTGAATTGTTCGAGCATGTCCTATGAAGAGACCAATTGTACCCTTTTATACCCGAACGGGTACTAATGTAGATTAGTCGCCTTCTATAAATAGCTTAGTCGCACGGTTCATAGTTTTTGTTCAATATAATTCTCAAGTAAATTTTGATTTAACCTATTTGAAAATTTACCCATATTTGCTCTTTGCTGCTTTTGATTCGATTCAACATAATTTATTTTCATTATAATTTTCTTCTAAAAAAAAAAAATTTTTTCTTTTAATTTGCCATGATTCGAACCTGGATACATACTTAGTACAGATTAAACCATTTATTTTCATCCATTATTCCGATAAATTCCGATTCATATATTTCAAATTTAAATGTGGAAATAAAATTTACGTGTTTTTTCTGCTACTCCCTCGGATTCGTATCGTATGATGTACCACCGTCGCTCTACCACCTACGCTAATCTACAACACATTACTGTTGATTTAAAAGCGAATCACTTGAAAGTATAAAAAATCTCTAAATACGTTAATTAATTTAAAGATTGATTTCCAACGCATCTCTAAAGAGATCGATCGGAGACTAATCTCCGATTTATGAGTAAAAAGAGATTAGTCCCGGACTACTCTCTTTAGAGATTAGTCTCACAATTTTTTACAGGGACCTTCATATTTTCTTTATGTATTTGTGTGTGACGATAACTTCATGTTATATCTTATCGAAATGGTATTGTTCAATGAAAAGTGTTTTCAATTTATTTTGAAATCTTGGAAAGTCAGCCATTAACATTCTCCTGTAGGTACTACGTATTGCCAAAAATGCTTGAAATATTATCCTCTTAATATATAGAATTATTATTATATCACTCGTTCTTTATGATAATGAGTTTCGTACTAAATAATAATATATAGTGTTGTCCATAATATGCGGCTGGAAAATAGTGTTAATTAAATGTAAAAGGTTGCGTTGATTGATTGTAAAAGGTATTGAATATTTTTAATTCATACTTTGTGTGCCATTTAAGTTCAGGTGACAACGCAATAAAAATTGGTGTAGCAAATAAAAATAAAGATGGAGAACCAAATTAAATAATATGTACATACACATGTAGTGTATACATAAAGTACTAAATGGTAGCTAATGCTAGTAACATGAAGTTGTCAAAACTGAATCTATAGCTTAAAATTTATAATACGAAACGTGATTGAAATAACTATAAATATGCTCTTTGCATTGCAAAACGAACAATTTCCAACCACATTCCATAACTTTATGTATTAATACAAAATTCACCCAACCTTCATTTTACATTGTAATAAATCCCAAAAATCCACTTACAAAGAATTAATCGTCATTGCTTTCACAAAATAAATTTTAAGTGGCAGACCAACACTGAATAAGCCGATTACATACAATGTATACGAAAAATGTTCACCTATGACTCTTTTCGTACATAAAAATATTCTATATGTATAGGTGTATAAAATAAACTTTTTGAAATATGGTCAAGAAGAATACAACTAGAACACATGCGTGTCGTATAGATGCAATAAAATCTTAGTAATATTAACTAAAATCTTCCTTTTCATGGAAAACATGCATATTATCATATTTATGTGGAAAATTATGCTTTCGAGAAATATGTATGCTTGAGTTGGCTTATAAACTTTTATATATATGTATATGAAGAAGGCAAACATGTGCAATAATAATAGAATCAGGCACGCGTATATTTAAGGATAGTTTTTTTTTTATATTATTTTTATACGTTCAAAATTCCCTTACAGTCGATTGGGACCGACCGATTTATACCCAGAACATGTTGAGATACATAAAAAGTTGCTAAATATGAATATGTAGCAGAATTTATATAGGAAAAAAATCACAAATTTTTTAGCAGCATCCACAAAGGCTTTCTATTGACATAATATATAGTAATAATGAAAAAATATGTATATTCACACTTACATTCCACTCTCAAAAGTTGTTGTTGTTCTTGTTGTAGCAGCAAAAATACGGAAATGTTTTGTTCCCGTACACAGCATTTCCGTATTCTCTCAAAAGTCGTTCTTTAAAGTGACATCCTACTTCCCCAATGTCTACTGTAAGAGCTTAGTGCGAAAATCTACAGACTTTATTATGATTATTTTTTATTTATTTAAACGATTTATGGATGTGATAGACGGTAATTATTGTTGTCTCTCTCGCATGTAAACACTCACTATGCAATGTCTCGTTGTTATCCTATATTGTGATATATGTTGATGCAACATGTCTCTTTCATGTAAATAGCAAGACGTTGCTATCAACATCTCTCTCAGATGTTGATGAGAAATTTGTATGATATTTCTGACATATTGGAATTCATGATTTTTTTGTGGGAAAAATTAAAAACAATTAAATAGGTTTTTCAGTGTAAGGGCATATGTGTCGTAAAATTTATAAAATAAAAGCATTTATTTGTATTTTGTATTACCATCTGGCAGCATCTTAAGACGAAATACTCGTTTTATTATTTTTTGACACCTTTCCTCTTTTTGATGGCTCTGTTCTTTCTTATTTATGTCGTTCCAAGTTTTTGGAAGAAACTAGAGCCATTAATTTATTTACGAAAATCAGTATATCTTATCCTACGTCATATACGTGAACACTATAAATAGAAAACTTTCAGACCAATCAAATTTTGTTTTCCTAAAATAAAAAAAGCAATAAAACGACTTTTTCTTTTATTTACTACAATATTTATTTGCACCAAAAATTTACATAATTTCTACATATAACACTTTTCTAATTACTGTCATTACTGGTAAATCGTGTTATTCTTATTTATTACATACTTCTATTTAAGCTGTCTTAATAACCACAGTGTAAATATGTAAATCAATTGATCTATACCTCTCATATTATATACATGTACATATTTATACTCCACTAAACATTCATCACCTAAATTTTTACAAATAATTTTACTCCCTCCTCCTCCTAGTATATTTTAGATTTAAAACTACATTTGCTTTCAACACTTTCATATTAGCATCTTAATCATATCAAACTGACAAGCATGTTGATGATAGTATAAAATCGTATAGTATGTGTTGTTTAAAAGTTGAAGAGGCTCTGTAGAGATTTGCATGAAATTTTATTTTGCTGATACTACAAATGCATTCAAATACCTGCGTCAACACATTGAAATGCAACCATTGAAATTCAAGTCGCTTAAAGCCCTCGTGCTACCTGTTGGGACGCCAACTAGATGTGCTCGAGTAACGGCATAACAGTACCTTTTTGAAAGCTTGCCGAAATACCTTATTGAATATGGTATAAAATATAGGATTTACCATTGAACTTGCATAACCCAGCCAAGTGACTATGTCGAACACCCAGTGGTCAATGCGTTCTTCACACTCTTCACACACGGTTGGCAATAAATTGAGTACAAAGAATGGTGACCAAAGTATGACAAATGTAAAGAACACTACACCCAACACTTTTGTTGCCTTTTGTTCCAGGCGAATTATACGCCCGTGGCGTGAAGAATTTCGAGATATTACACTCGAATTCCGCGAATGATGTGATCGCACTGTATGATTGCGTTGTAATAAACATGGCGAGGAATGCGGTGATTTATTTTTTGACTTAAGACCGCTGGTAGTGTCTGTGTCAAGATGATTGTCTGTAACAATACCACTTATTTGATAGTGATAGTTTGTATTATTATGACTACGTAATGTTGCTGACCGGCGTAATGGTGCCGCTGAAGAGGATGTAGGCACAGTTGCCGGTTTCGAAGGTGTCAGTAAGAGTGAAGTGCGAACGCCACCAAAGCTAGATCCACGACGTCTGTGATGACCCGTATCCCAAGTAACAATGGAGGCTGTTTTCGAAATACTTAATTTTCGTTTGTTTGGGCTGGGTGTAGTTGGCGTGAGTAAATAAGTCGGATCGCCAGAGTGCATTGTAAGTGTACTATTCGAACTTTTTCTACTCAGCACAGACGGTTGCGGACTAAGTGTTCTTTTCACAATATCAATTGTTGATCTCGCCCCACTTTCGATATTACTTTCTGTTTCGGCTGTTGTTGCAGTCAATTTGTAATTGGTTGGCACAATTTTAACAGCCGTTGGTTTTGCACAATTCTTCAGAGGCTTATCGCCAAAATAGGGGCACGTACAAACAGAGGGTAACTGTAAATAATCACTCTCCAATGCGACTCTATATTTGGTCGTACTATCACAATGTTTATCAATATCATCTTCACTGTTCGAGAGTCCCACATTGGAGGAGATTGTGGTGCTGTACACATTTTCGTCCATTTGTGTTGATCTTTCAGATTGACAAGATACAAATAGTAAAATATCGACAGGTAAGCTGTTATTCCGACTTCGTGATTGAAGAGGCGGGTCGTCAAGCTGTAAATCATGCAATATGGCGAATGATTGCCATCGGCTCTTTTGAGATTTTCGACATGGCGAATTCATAATAAATGATGGAGATCTATAAAATGAGAATATTAAAAAAAAATAATAAATATTTTAATTAAATAACTCGTCATTGTGAAAATGCTGAAAAAGAAAATGTTTTTATATATTTTTTCCATGGTGCAAAAATAGAAAATTACTTATATTTCTTTAGTATATTATATAGGTTAGGTTAGGTTATGTTCCTGCCCTCTCTCTGAGAGGACACACTTAGGCCAGAAAGGCCCTTTGTGATACCACCGAGCTTCTCTTCCAATACTGTTGGGCGTGTTAAAAGTTGAACAACATTAGAAGGTACCTACTTACCTTAGCCGGTTCCGAACGATAGAACCCTTGTGACATCACTTTAACTTAGTTTGGTCACAGAGTTCTTTTAAGGAGCATTTTTGGCAAATTGTTACTGCCAATTCGTGCCGGCATGTGGGTATCGTTCGAAAGACTACTCTTTTCGATATTAAATTTTGTTATGCTTCAGCCGAGGATTGAACCCACGACCTACAGATCAGAAGGCCAACACACTAACCACTGAGCTACGGCACCCACTTACTATTATATAAATAAATTTTCTTTTTTCATTCCTCTTTATGCAAATTAATAAAAATGAAGCAATCACTATTGCATAGGTGACATACCTTTTAAACACTGCTTGGCCTTCCATAAACGTTGCAGAACGCAAGAGAGTTCTTTCGGCTTGCTGTCGTTGCATAAACATAGAATAGTCATCTTTTTGGCGAAAGTTTTGTATATTTTGTTTCTGATAATGGTTTTGCCGTTTGGATTGCTGTAAACTTTGCGGTGAATTGCAACCAAATTGAAATGTTGACGATAGATACTCGGACTTTGCTTCAACTTCAGTGGATAAAGGCGCCACGGACTCTAAACCACGTGATAATTTTAACATTTCGGCACCAAATTGATGTAATGCAGTCATAGTGTTAGGTGTGGGCTCCGGAACACTGAAATTGGATTATGTTCGGAAAAATAAAACAAACAATTTTTTTGCAGCAATTTACCTAGAATCCGGCAGCCAAAGTTCATGATTATCTAGCGTTGATAAGTCAGTATCTGTAGAATTTGCCGAGTGTACATGTGACCCTGAAGAAGCAGTATTTTGTCCTGGTTTTAATAAACGCCTCCAAGTGCAACGTCTCTCTGCAGGTCCAGAGATTTAAAGAGAAAGTTGACATTGGCATTAAACTCAATAAAATTGAAATTCATTCAGAACTCACCCAATGCTGGTGTCTGACCAAACCATCCACTAGCCCATCCTGGAGGTGCTGATTGATTTGTCCCACCCAAATTTTGCCGCTGTCGTGCTAACAATTGTACAGTCAAACAATATGTCAAAAGCATAACGCCCAATGGAATATAAAAGCATACAATCGAACCGACCAGCTTGTACACTGGATCTGGTATTTGGCATGTACCATTCACAAGAACAGACGCATGATCCTAAGGGTAATATAATAAAAAAAAAAGCAAAATCGTTGTTTTGGTTTTTTCGTACTATTTAACAATATGAAACCCCTTAAATACTTAGTTTGATAGAAGGGACACCAATAAGTACCTATACAATGCATGATGATTCAATACTGCTGTAAAAGGGTCTTTATACATACATATGCATATGAATCGATAAGTTCAAAAAGCAATTTAAACACATGGCAAAATGACAATGAGACGCTTTTAAATTTTTTTTTTTTTTTTGCTTTTTGATAAATAAACAATTTATTTTAAGGGTGATTATAATAAATCGAAATACAATTGTAATTCAAGCAATGTTAAATTATGGAAATTTTTACATAATAAATGGAAGTGATATACCTAAAGCTCCTTTGATATGTTCTATTTACTTTTCGAAGAAGCATTCCAATGTAATAAATTTTTAGTACGAATATATTGTATTTGTATATTTGAATTTGTTTTACAGGGAGGGGTACACACAAATCTACAGCAATATGGTGACAGAATATGAAGACGATGAAATATTTGCATATCACAATTGCTCTACCTTCTCCTATTGTAACATGATTTAAATGTACCTATACAATGATATTTAGGATGCACTAGGGTTACCAGGTGTTTCGTATAACTTATAAATACAGTGAAAAAATCACAAGGAATCTGTTCTCAAAAGAAAATATTCATTTGGAGCTTCTAACATCTATCTATATATACGGTGACCAGGCGTTACGCGTTTTATCTATATGTACTGCCTTTTTTGAGGACAAACAAGCTCTGGTTTTTAGTTCAAACTTGGCAGAAAATACTACGTTCTGAAGTACTTGAAAAAAACGTATTTATTAAAACTATACTATATATTTTTTTTTAAATCATTAAATACGCGTAAGGTTTTAGATGTCACGCTCACTTCGCCCCTGTGCACGGGTAAATGAGACGGTGTGAATCGAAGCCATAAAAAAATTCCAGCAGCAAATTTATCAATACCTTGCCATCATCAGATATTATAGAACAGCTTTGAAGCAAGTGAAATACACATCTCAGTATCGCTGTATGCATACTTCTTCCAAAAGTCCTTCTCGAGAAGCGAACAGGTAATGTTTTAAGCAAATAAACTGAAATGAGCTACAAAAATGTAAACACTCATAATTTTCAGTTGATTTGATCTCCTTCTGAAAGCTGTTCTATGGAATTCATTCAAATGCGACCCGTTTCATATAAATAAGAATTAGAGATAGAATCCAGTTGGTAAGGGCTTCTGGATCCCGAAATAGGAGTTCCGTAATCCCATTTTACTCCTTCTATTTTCGACTGGGATAAAATTTATTTCGCAACAACAGACTTGAAGTAAATAAAAAATTTGAAAATGTGTATAATTACATAAATATTGGAATATCTTGTTTATGCTTTACGCTTGAAATTTTATACAAACGAATGTTTAGTATTGAAAAAACATTTTGGTAGATATTTTCGTAAATTTTTTTAATTAAAGCACTGCTATTTTTGTGTGCATAAGAGGTCGTCCAAATATTGAACATCGTATAGCTCGCGCGTTGTGAGATTTGCAATAGTACAATAGTTTTTATGCCGTCGGAAAATAACTTTTACAAAAAAGTTCTAAAGAAAGTGCATTTCGATCGACTGAACAAACGAACAATTTATTAAGGAAAATTCTTATTCTTATCATTTATTTTTAAGAATTCTATAAAAAAAACATGTCATTCAAAGTATTATCCAACATAAACTATGACAATTCTCCACTTTTCTGGCAATTTATGTATTCCAGTTCAAAAGAACTTCGCCGGCTTAGCGGTCAAAAATGAATTTTTGGTTCCGCCGACTGAACTTAAGCGTATTCCATTAAGGGCATGCTGCATGGACCGGAACAAGTGGAAATCTGAAGGCTCCAGGCCTCTCCTATAAGGTGTCTGGGGTAAAACTTCCCATCCGCTATTAGTAAGATATTATTTGACCGGTATAGCAATGTGTGGCAGTGTGTTGTTATGGTGAAAAATTACCGACTCGTGTCTGGTCGCATATTCCGGCCGTTTCTCAATCATTGAACTCTTCGCATCGCATCACTTGTTGTCGGTACAGCTCTCTCGTAATGGTTCGACCACGTCTAAGTCGAATAATGTCTCCAATTAAACTTTCCCGGCTTTCCAGAGCGTTCTTTGTCTTTGATATCAAAATCACCGTTTTTGTAGCGCACAAATCACTTCTTACACTGTGTATTTCATAGAAAATTGTCGCCATACAATTCCACAAACACACAATGACTTTAAGTCGCACTTTTCTTTGCAAAAAAAAGTAACTTAACAAAACTTCCCGCAAATTTAAAATGATATTTCGGACAATGAAGTAGGACATCACGCTTACACGTGGCGCCATGTAACATAAAAGGCCGGTTACTAATTCACACATCCAATAGATAACATTATTCTGAGTAGTTCTGAATACACCGAAAGCTTAGCTGAAAATTACGAAAATGGCGTTAAAACTTGTTATTTATGGTCTAAATCCTTTTATTTGGTCAAAAATAAAAATGACTAGATTTATTGTTAAAAATAAATTGTCATTGAATTCAGGATATCTGGTCACCGTAACTATACACACATCAAAGATAATCCCATAAATTGTAAACTTGACAAAACAAAACAAAAAAACATCATTTCGAATCGCACGTTGGTAATTTCTTTCTTTGTTCATTTTCATTGAATAAAATTTATTTTGTGAAAAATGCTATTTTATCAAATCGATTCAAATAAAATCAAATTGATTGGTGAAAGATATCATACTAATTCTGGTCCAAAAAAAAAAAATTAAAATAAAAGCGTTAACTAAAAGTGATAGGCATCTAACCTTTGTTAAAGCAAATTACAGAAAGAAACTTAAATAATTGCTTGCCCATTGACTACAAATTTGCAAATGCAGATTTTTTTTTTTGTTCGCTTCAATACAAGTTTATTTAATTGCGTCAACGTTTCCGTCTCCGTCTCCGTCTGCGTCTCCATTTATTCATCCATTTGTCAACAGTCTGCATTTTAGTAAAAAATTATCCCTTCTATTTTAAATGCCTGCACTCGTTTAGACAGCTTAATGACAACACTATATTTATGTACCTACTCGTAAATTATATAAAATGATTTTGCATGCTATAATTAGTTCTAGGCCGACTTTTTATACTCAATCTATTTAAAGAATAAGTCAACATAATTTATTTAAAACTATTAATCTCCAGGATAACTTACTTTCGAATACATCAAGCTTAAGGGTAAGCTCATAGCGATGGATAGCAACCAAACGAATATAATTTTCAATGTGACACGACGGCATGTTTTATTTCGGCCAAATCGCATTGGATACCGTAATGACAGATAACGATCCACCGAAATTGTACATAAATGCATTATGCTGGCTGTACAAAAAAGCACATCAAGACAAATCCAAGTCAAGCAATGTTCTGAACCAAGCGGAAAATAACCTGAAAGAAGAAGGAAATTGTATGTATATGCAAGTTTGTAAGTAAATAGTACTGCATATTCAAACTATATATTTCTATATGTATCCTTAATTGAAAGCTGTTCATAGTATATGTTTTAATGGTAGGTACAATATATTCACGTGCCTTTCGCATATTTATTATCATCGCAATAAATTTTATAAAATTCTATGACAAACTAAAAGCCGGGTACAATTAAGTAAATAACGTGAAGGAATCTATAAAGATGGTGGCATATTATATGCTGTATATATACATGAAAAAAAAGGAGAAAAATGAGAAATATATTTATTGGAATTTTTCAAATAAATTTGTCCAAGAGTTTATGCTCAACTCGAATTGATTAAAATTCCAAATATTCCATATGGTCATCATAATTATGATCACACACACACTTATCTCTATGAAAATATACATACATACATATGTATGTACATATGCAATTGGTGTACTGGTATTTATTATATATATTGTCAGAAATATTGATACAAGATTTATTTACTACAGGGTGACTTTTTAGCAACACTGTTTTGGGCAGCTCAGCTGTTTTCGTGTAACATGTTACTGTCAAACATGTTCAGCTTGGTCTATAATTTAACCATGAATCGACGTACAAACGAACAACGCCTACAGATTATTGAATTTTATTATCAAAATTAATTAAAAGTTAAGAAAGTGCATCGTGCACTTCTTCCTTTTTATGGTCAGTTTAGGCGACCTTCTGAGGCGGTTATTCGGAATCTTGTGACTAAATTTCACACCAAATTTACATTATTGGACATTAAAGCACCAACACGCATACGTAGAGTGCGGAAAATATCGCATCTGTATCCGCCAGTGTTGTTGATGACCGTGAATTATCGATTCGGCACCGTTCGCAGCAATTAAGCCTCTGTTACTCTACTACGTGGAAAATTTTGCGGAAGAATTTGGGTGTAAAACCTTTTAAAATACAGCTGGTGCAAGAATTGAAGCCACACAACCTACCACAATGGCAATGTTGGATGAAGATCCAATTTTTTTTCGAAAAATTGTGTTCAACGGCGAAGCTCATTTGATGGTTGAATGGATACGTGAACAATCAAAATTGCCGTATTTGGTGTGAAGAGCAGCCAGAAGCATTGCAAAAACTGCCAATGCATCCCAAAAAATGCACTGTTTGGTGTGGATTATGGGCCGGTGGCATCATTGCACCGTACTTTTTCAAAGACGACGAAGGCCGGCACGTTACTGTGAATGCCAAACGCTACCGTGCGATGATTACAAACTTTTTTTTGTCCAAAATGGAAGAGCTGGACATGTGGCTGACATGTGGTTTCAACAAAACGGTTGAGGCGAGTTCGGTGAACAGTTCATTTCACGTTTGGGGCCGATCAATTGGCTGCCTAGATCGTGCGTTTTAGCGCCTTTAGACTATTTTTTGTGGGGCTATGTTAAGGCCTATATTGAAGAATTTATTCGTGAGATACCAGGCGATATGTTGGAAAGAGTATGCCAAAATTGGACCCAACGTATGAACCATTTGAGGCGCAGCCGCGGTCATCATTTACATGAAATCATCTTTAAACATTGAATTATATAGATCGTTCTATCGACTCAAATAAAGATTTCATATATTTTTTTCCGTACATACGATATGCATTGTAAAATGGTACACAGCTTCTACTAAGGCCTACTTCAATGACACCAGGTTGCTGTGGCGTCTTCTACCAGGCGACCATAGTCACTACTAATATGCTCGGGTACATGATTTACAAACCACTGTTAAGTAATTTCGGCATTGTGGCGGGCGGAGTTTTGTTGAAATATCCATAGTTTTTTTTTTTTGGAACATGGTTTGGTTCAGTGACTCCATTACCCGGCGATCACGGTGCTTCAAAAGACATAACCTCGTGACAGGTGACGAATCATGGATATATGTATAACTTTGTGGACTATGTTAAGCACCTAGGTATTATATTTAATAGGATTCTTACATGGACGAATGATATTTATAGTACAATGAGAGGTAAAATGTATACGATTCTATGAACTTTATTGACTGTTGATTGCACAAAAAGTATTTGATACCCACACTTTTATATGGATCTGTTTTGTGTGGATATGGTAAACAACTAAATTTCTGACACAATAATATTGTCCGGTATATTTTTAGTTTAAAATCTACTCAATCTTGTCTACTGATACCTTTGAAGCATCTTACTTTAACATTTGAACGTCCATTTTTTATACAATCCCACAGCAATAGCTTAATGAGGAAAACATTGCCTTTTAAAAAGAGTCTACACATATTTTTATCTGCTTGTAATTAATAAAGTTTTAATGATCGGTCAATTATATTTTTATTTTACATATCGTTCTAATTTACATATTTCAATTGTTTCTTTTTTGTAAATTTTAGTTTTTTTTCTTTTACATTCAAGCAAGTTCATTGATGTAATTAGTCAACACCTATCTGTGAGTAATGTGTCAGCTGCGCTGACCTATTTCATACACAAGCCCTACCAGCGATTAGTTCAATCAATTTAGTGGGTAGTGTAATATCGGAATCTATTAAAAATAGATTTTCAATGAAGCTTATGTTTAAAAAAAAACGTGTTAAAAATGAAAGTCTTTCTCTTTTTTCTTATTCATATTTCTGTTTTATATTATATCTTATTATAGACTGAACTAACAGCATCGACTAATCACACTGCGGGTTTCTCACCACTTTACCAACTATATATACGCACAATATATAAGTATATATACATATACAAAATATATATGAGCAATATATTATGATATTGATAATTTAAAAAAAAAAATGAAATTGTAAAAAAAAATTGTTAATAATAGAAAAAACTAAACTGGCTCGAATAGATTCAAATCTGCGTATACGTATGCTACAATCAAATAGGCAAAGAAAATAAGGGTCGGTTTTTGCACAGTTTACTTTTCTATGTATTACTAACTGGTTTACTGATTTTCTATTTCGTCTTCTATTCACAAGACAAAATCACACATATATCTAAGCAGATTTTTCAGAAAATCAACATTTTTGACAACACATTTCACGTAGCATTTCATTTGGTTATAATACAGTGTAATACGTGTGGGATAAGCCCCTTAAGCCTCTAATACAGTGAACATCCCTATCAATAGAGTAACTAATTAATTATTCGTGCTACAGGGTATTTACTGTGAACTTGAATATTCGAACTGTTGACAATAATATTGCAAACTATACGTCAAGCATCTGTAACGTAATTAATAACACAGTGACGCAGACCTCCTGGATTCCAAGAACTACACAAATATGCCGATAGTATAACTAAAATGAAGATGATGGCCAATAGTCAAAAATTGCTAGTGATTATTTCGAAATTTCGTCCAACAAAATGTAGCTCAGATCAAAATAAATCAATCCTTAAAACGTTCAATCCTATTCATGTTAATGGATGTTTAGGATCAAATATCATAAAAACTGTCATTTTTTTTTCCAATCCAATCTGACATTTCGGAATTGACTGAAAATTTCACATTACTTTCTACAGACCAGATCCTTTGTATACATTGCTATAGTAGCTCGTTTGTTCTGCGTGCTATGTGATGACACCTTAATCTTTAAACACGCCCCTTTTAAAAAATGCATAATGGCTTGGATAAGAACTACCCCTTTTGTTGACGAACCCCGCAAAAGAAATAAGGACCACAATTTATGGATATGCGCCTGGAATCCTTCTATAGGGAATGTACCTTTATCCAGGTGGTTAATGTCCACGAAAAGTACAAGACTGAGATCACCGCTCTTATGGAGGATGCAATGGAGAGGACAGGGTTGCTCTAAAATATCTACTACAGTTGCCATACGGGCAAGCGTGAACTACTATATGAGTTTGTTGTCAGTAAGAGACTACGACATCTAGTCCCACAATTAACGATTAACGATTAACAATTAACGACAACAATTCGCATCATTACAACATTTTTTAACATAAGATTAACGTGAATGATGTTTATGGTCGCACGATATTAAAATCGTATCTGGCGACTTCCATGCTAGGATGGAAGAGAAAATATCTTTGGTCCAAAAGCCGAAAAATTCAGCATCTATTTTATTAGAACGCCCCCAATAATGGAAAGAAGCTGATCGATTTTGTCGCTTGAAACTTGGTAATTAGATCAGACAATACCAACTCGGATCTCTACCTTGCTGCATCTAAGGTGCGCATACCTTTATTTGTTGCACACAACAAACGAAATACCACACAGAGAAAGCTCGACGTCAGTAAAATGCGGTCACCAGGGACAGCAGGTATTTTTGCCACTCGACTATCGGGACTGCTAATGCAGAACCCTCCCCCATTTGATGATACATGAGAATTCGGTCCAATTTCACCAAGTCCAATGTACCCAAAACAAGATAGTGCTTATAACAAATATAAAAAGGCACTGTTAATTCCATCATTTTATATGTACCATATATCTTTGAACAGTGCTATTATAATTGTAATGAAATTCATTTAATCACTTACCTTTAACCAATGTTAGTATTCCCAATGGCATCACCAATATCGCAACCATAAGATCCGTTATAGCCAGCGACATTAAAAAATAGTTGGTTACATTTTGCAATCTCCGCTCCAAAGCAATAGCTAAACAGACCAATATATTACCAGCAGCAGTGCCAAAAACTAAGACCAATGCTAAAAGAGCCCAATAATTATTGATATGATTTTCCGGTGACATAGGCGAATTGGATTTCGGCTTCGTTGCACTTGCACTAATATTGTCAGTCCTTAGCAATATATTATTATTAAATTCCTCTGTATAATTAAGCAAATTCAGATGTCTTCGGAAACTTTCATTATTATATGTATTCATTATTATAAGAAAAGAATACTAAATTTATTTAGCGTTACGGTGAGAGTCCTGTATTGTATAAAATTCTTAATTCTTGAAAAATTAAATGGTAAAAGTATATTTAATGTATATTTACATACTTATATATAATTTTTAAAATGCATGTACTTTTAGATTTGATTTACTTTTCTTAAAATTAGTTTATTACACACACTTCAGTAGTCGGTATATGTTCCAATAGTAGACATGACGGTACCCACTTGTCATTTGCCATGAAAAAAGCTTCTAAAAGAACTCTGTAACAAAGCTCCGAAAAAATGATGTCACAAGGGTTCTGCCGTTCGGAACCGGCTAAAATAAGTCGGTCCCTTCTAATACTGTCCTAAATTTAACACGCCAAAGAGTCCTTCGGGGCTTTAAGTGCCACATATTTATTTTTTTTTTGGTCGACATGACATTAATCAATCAAATTTCGTTTTTAAAAGATGGTGCAACAATTGGACTAAGTTAAACCTATAATATACACTGCTATTATAAAAATTAATAGCCAAAAATCAGTGATTCATTCACGTTGTAAATGTCGGGCTCAATAGAAAACGAGATTGAGTGCGCTGGTCAAAGCAAACTTCAATAGTCTTGAAGAGCTAAGAGTTATCCATGATGAATGTGAATGACCTACTGCAAAAATTAAACCAAACGAAATGGATATGAAGCATTTGAATACACAGCACGCTCAAACAAAATTCAATGCAGAGGGTGGGGACAAAACGACGCTGGAGCTCTAATTGATTTCGTGAGGTGAACTACAATTTTAACCAACCAACCGATAACGTATATCGTATATTACTTAATCAAACTTTTGTGTTAAAACACTCGAAACTTCAAGGAGCAGTTGTGGAGTGATTTGATGAATTTCCTCCCATTTTGTTTGAATCCGCTCAATCCGCCCCTAACATTATTGGCTCATGAAGATTTTACGAATTCTCACCAAATGCAGGGATGCTGTGGATCGAAACAGAAAAGTCGTGTGTTTAAGGAATGTACACAGCTTCATTTCATTTTTATTCTGAGCGACATTATTTAAATTGCTTAAACGTCAAATGAATCTTGTGTTCCGACCACACAAGTAGTACTAAAGTTTGTACTACTAAAATTTGATACACACTCTTAAAGTAATTTCTTTATTTATCAACAATATCAACAAAAACATAGAGGACTTATGCAAAGTAAATACAGGGTGATTTTTTAGCAACTTTCTTTTTGCCAATACTGTTTTTGGCAGCTCAGCTGTTTTCGTGTAACATGTTACTGTCAAGCATGTCCAGTTTGGTCTATAATTTAACCATGAATCGACTTATGAACGAACAACGCTTGCAGATTATTGAATTTTACTATAAAAATTCATGCTCGGTTAAGAAAGTGCATCGTGCACTTCTTCTATCCAAATTGTTTTTACCTACGAAGCTCATTTCTGGTTGAACGGATACATGAACAATCAAAATTGCCGTACTTGGTGTGAAGAGCAGCCAGAAGCATTGCAAGATCTGCCAATGCATCCCGAAAAAAGCACTATTTGGTGTGGTTATGGGCCGGTGGCATCATTGGGCCGTACTTTTTCAAAGACGACGAAGGCAAGAACATTACTGTGAATGGCGAGCGCTACCATGCGATGATTACAAACTTTTTTTTGCCCAAAATGGAAGAGCTGGACTTGGCTGACATGTGGTTTTAACAAGAGGGTGCCACATGCCACACAGCACGCGAAACAATGGCCCAATTGAGAGGCGAGTTCGGTGAATAGTGTAATTCACGTTTGGGTCCGGTCAATTGGCCGCCTAGATCGTGCGATTTAACGCCTTTACACTATTTTTTGTGGGGCTATGTTAAGGCTCGTGTCTATAGCGACAAGCACGCAACGGTTGACACACTGGAAGCCAATATTGAAGAATTTATTAGTGAGATACCGGCCGATATGTTGTAGAGAGTATGCCAAACTTGGACCCAGCTTATAAACCATTTGAGGCGCAACCGCGGTGAACATTTACATGAAATCATCTTTAAACACTGAATTATATAGATCGTTCTATCGACTCAGATAAAGATTTCATACATTTCGTACAATTTTATGTTTTTTTTTTTTAATCAAATCCGAAGGCTCTTAAAAAGTTACCCTGTATTTATGGTAATACAATTAGTCAAAAGGAATCTATTCGTATTGTACCGTTTGATATCAGTTAATCCGGAAAATCCGTATACGGAAAATCATATTTCTTCGTACTGATGTTTAAATCCAACAGATAACAGTGATTTTTTTATTGGTACAAATTTAACTTTCTACCTTTAATATCATGATATGATATGAAGTGTCGTCAAACTTGAAAACGGTTTCTATTTTTTTTTTAATACAATATAAGCTCACATCAATGTAATATATCCTAATGTTCAAATGCACACTTTAGGGACAAATGATTGTTTTTCGATAAATTTTCGTGCATTTAGTTTTTGAATCATATCGGTTTTGGTGCAAGTTTGAACAGATTTATTAACATTTTTATGTTTAATCTTACGATTGTCCCACATATATTCTCGCATAAGTATCGTATTAATTCTTACAAAAACGTAAATTACTTAAATGAATAAATTTAAAATCACATATTCATAATCAAAATGAAGTTCCAATTTCCATTTAGTATGAGAATTTTGTCAAAAAATAAATCTAATTTGGAACTTTATTTTAACTATGAATACCCGTCAATTAGTACGTATTTAATATAGAAGAGACTCCGTAAATACAAGTGCATATGTGTAAATTGCAATTACATTTAAGCTCTCATAGCTATCAAGTTTCACCTTTAAATTATATTATTCCCATTATCTTCACCTGAGAAAACTAGCGTTAATTTAAATAATGAATACAATGAAATTATCACACAAAGAAAATCGATTATAAATCTTAATTGTTTTTGCTTCCCTTCTTACTACAAATCAATCACATGGTTCTCTTGCAAGAAAGATGGAAAATGAAATATCTTATTAGCATCAGTGTGCATCATCATGAAACGTTGAAGGCCAAAGGTACAATATTTAAAAGCCATACATAAATATATATGATTATATATGGCATGACTTGAATAAAAACTACCACTTCAGTCAACTCATAAATATCAATTACATAGGTAATAAGTCTTATCATTTTACTCATTCAATACCTGTGATTTGTTGAATGGTGCAAAATATAAAAATATGAATTAAAAAGGGGAAAAAACCAAAAAACTAGCGCTTAATGCAATAGCGGAAACCTTAGGTTAGGTTAGGTTATTGTGGCTGCCCTCTCTCTGAGAGTACACACTTAGGCCAGAAAGGCCCATTGTGATACCAACGAGCTTCTCTTCTAATACTGTTTTGCGTGTTCAATTTGGACAGCATTAAAAGAAACCTACTTATATTAGCCGATTTCGAACGGCAGAACCCTTGTGATATCACTTTAACTTAGTTTTATCACAGAGCTCTATTAAGAAGCATTTTTGGCAAAATGATACTGCCGGAAAAATTGCCAATTGCTTGCCGACAGGTGGGTACCGTTAGAAAGAAAAATCTTTTCTATATCAAATTTGGTTATGCTTCAGCCGGCTATTGAAGCCACGACCTACAGATCAGAGGGCCAACCCACTAACCACTGAGTTACGGCATCCACTAGTGGAAACCTTAAAGTCGTCAAGAAATTTATCAAACGCCAGTCGAGGTTGTTACAAAATTTCGAAAACCTATTTAATTTGAGAATCTCAGACGGGTTTAGGATGAATCGCGTAAAATACAGCTGAGACATACTGATCGCTTGGATGTCTGTGAATTACAACTGCTGAAAAATTAATTAGCTCCTTTTTTTTTAGAAAAGTTATAAGTCCTTACACATCCCCTATGCGGGTTTAGAAAATGCATTTCAATGTAGTTAGTTGATGTAATGCCTAAAAGATTATTTCAAGTAATTTACAAAAATGCTAATATGAGAGTTACTTTTTATATTTTTTTAAAAATTATGAAAAGTGTGTTTTCATGAAAAATGGTTTTATTGTTTTTCAAAGTAGTCTCCATGAAGGTTTATACTCTTTTGCATGTGCTCAAATCAATTGTCGCAGCACTTTTGCCACTACGACTGAGACACCTCCAAAATATGGTTTTTGTTGGGTTTGGCTCGTCTTGGAAGACCCGCACGGTCGATTGTTGTTTTGTTTCGGGTTCATGCGCATATATCCATGATTGGTCACCTGTCACGATCTTATAAATGTCTTTCGAAGCACCATGATCGAATTTTTTTTTATCATTTCTTTGTACTAATAGATATGAGCCTTTTTGTTTAATTGATTGTTTGATTTGATTGTTTAATTATGCGGGCTTCAACAAAAACAAATCTTTCTGACAGCGAAGTGTTCATGCAATATCGAATGCACGGCGGTGGAACTAATGCCCAAAGATGCCTCTATCTGTCGGTATGTCACATAACGATCTTTCATTATCATTTCACGTACAACATCGATGATTTCTGGTACAATGACCGATTTTGGACGATCTTCAAGAAATTTGTCCTGGAGCGAATGGCGACGACGCGTGAATTCGTTAAACCAGTTATAAATTGTCTGGATGGTTGGTGCTTCATCGCCAAATGCTGCATGAAGACGTTCGAAGCACTGTTGTTGAGATAACTCACTTCGAAAAATGTAAAAAATCATAGCTCGCAAATGTTCACGTGTTAAATCCATTTTTTGATCGAGATGAATTCTTCAAGTCACTATAAACAACACAAATAGCCCTTGTATATCAAAACGTTCTGAGTACGTTTATGCTAAAAAATGTCAAACTTTCCAAGAGAAATGTTAGATTTGACAAAAACGTACTAGATCATACTTTTCAAAAATATATCAAAGGCGACCCTCATATTATATTGATATTAATATTTTATTTGTTTTTTATTTTTAGTATCAAATTCTTACAACGTAAGTGATTATCGTTAAATTTATAAATATAAAATGTGCTATTTTGTTTGTTGCTCAGATATTAAACTGTATATCATATAGCATACCACATTAATGTAATTTACACGTTACTTGGGTGGCATTCAAATATGCTCATTCTTTTCAGTTTGCAAATAAAATTTGACTATAATAAATTGCGTGAAAAGTTTGAGTGAATGTATTTTAAAAGAAAATTATTCTTCTCAAAATTTTGTAAATTAAATTATTTATTAATCAAAAAGGTCTTCTTAAAATTGCCTCAAAATGAGCTCATACAGTTTTAAAGTGGCATGTTATTCAGAATTTTAAGAAATTGTATGCATTGTTTGTCATAAAATCATCAGAAATGTTTAAAATATTCAATTTTGTGATATTTTGCCAATATAAGTAGGTGCCTTCCAATTCTGTTCCAATTAAAAACACAAAGAACCTCGAACACTTCATAGTCTCCCTGTGTTATTGTAGACCATAATAATATATAGTGCTGTTTTCGGGCAACATATGGTGAGTTTTGCAATCATTTTAAGTCCATAATTTGCGTTTGCGAATTTGCTGGCGTCATTCTTGACCTTTAAACTGTCTAAATATGGAGATCTCCATTAAAGTTGCAAGGGAATTCGACGGCCATTATGTCGATGTAATTAAGTATGCACTGTATGAGACGGTGCAATGTTTTATTGAAACATCCACGGTCTGGAGCCCGAATGTTTATTCGAAATTTATTCGCACTTAAATGCTGGAGCTCAGTAACAATCACTTGTTGTGATTTTGTAGCAAAATACACATCAATAATACGATTACGTATCAAATTCAAATAATAGAAATATTTGTGCGTAAAAGAAAAAAGATACACAAATGCTCACAAGCAATATATCATAATAGAGTGTCATTAGTCAAACTTGAGACTGCTACCATCAATAGTTTGACAGATATAACAGTCTGATATTGGTTGACAGCACAATTGTGCCAGCCTTACTTATATATACGTAAATATATATATATTTATCTTATATATACATACGTATATATATATATATATATATATATATATATATAAGATTGGCGCAATTGTGCTGTCAACCAATATCAGACCATAATATATGTCAAACTATTGATGGTAGCCGTCTCAGGTTTGACTAATGACACTCTATTACCATATTTTGCTTATCATATTGTATATTGTGTATACTATAAAAAGAAATAAGAATAAATATGTAGCACTTATAAGTTCCGGAGGGCTCTTTGGACGAGCTTCTCTTCCATTACTGTTGTGCGTATTAAATTTAGGACAGTATTAGGAGGGACTTACTTATTTTAGCCCATTCCGAATGGCAGAACACTTGTGGCATCTTTGAGCTTTGTGGATACCGTTCGAAAGAAAACTGTTTTCGATATTAAATTGTTTTATTTATGAATCCACTACCTAGAGATCAAACGGCCAACGCACTAACCACTGAGCTACGGCACTCATACACCTAGTCAAGTCATAAAAATTGGCACACAACTAAACACATTCATTACGAATGTAATATTGGGCGCATCCATTTCATCTTGACTGCGATTTGACAGTTGACATTAATGCTTCATTGCCACGTAAAAAGTTTTTGGCAGCAATTGTTTACAAGCATGGAATGGGGCGACATCATTGTAGTTGACCTACTAAAATGCAGCATGGGAAAAGGCGATATCTTTCGGACATTGCGACCGCTTGGAATCACTCGCAATTTCGTGTATCGGACTGTGAAGTTATTTGAGGATACTAATGAAGTACGAGACCGTCAAAGATCAGGCTATCCGCGCACTCTGAAAGCGATCAAAGTCGTGAAGAAACGAATCGACCGAAAACCGCTGCGAAAACAGAAAAAATCTAGTCGCGGGAAATGCAAATTTCACAAAAATCCATGTCCATGAAGATTTGGCACTCAGCGCGTACAAGCGTCATACTGGACACCTGCTCACGGCCGCATTGGAGGGAAAACGCAAACGAAAATCGAAAGCGTTACGAAGCCAGTACGCTCACATACAAATTCTGTTTACTGACGAGAAAATCTTCATCGTAGAAAAATCGTTCAATAAGCAGAACGATCGTGTGTCTGCTCGGTCATCCAGAGAAGCATCCCAACTCATTCGGATGATCCAAAGAGGCCTCTGATCCAGCTCATAAAGCAAAAACGACTCAACTGTGGCTAAAAAATAACATTTCGGACTTCATATCAACGGATGATTGGCCAGCTGGTAGTCCAGACCTCAACCTGTTGGATTACAAATTGTGGTCCATAATAGAGGACATGACTTGCTCAACTCGACACCCAAATATTGAGTCGTTGAAGCGACCTCTTGTCCGTGCAGTGGACTATTTCCCCATGCATGAAGTGCGCCTCGCGATCGATGAGTGGCTAGATCGTCTCAAGTTGTGCTGGAAGTCGAAATGGAAGTCATTTCGAATAAGTTATTCTAAGATTTGTAGCCATTGAATAACCCAATAAAAAGAAATAAAAAAGTTTTGAAAAATACTAATTCGTTTTCATTTAACGTCGATTTTTCTGTGTACCAATATTTATGACTTGACCATATTGTGATTTATTTTATATATGACAAAATGAATATGAAAAAGCCAAAACAATACTTCATACTTCGAATTGTGTCCAGAATTTGAATAGTATTTCCTATAAAGCAATGCCAGGATAACGTCTCGTTTCTTACATCAAAAGCTGTGCTGATTTATTCGACAAATGTACAATGTGCGATTTATATCACATTTGTGTGGTAAATCAAAAATGATAGGTTTAGTGCCTTTGAAATGATACAATATTTGTCCAATCTGTTTTGTTAAAGTGACAAATTACATGTATAGCATGTTAATGAAATCGATTTAAATAACTACATATATACTATGTATATATGTATATATCTATAACTTGTTTGTTGATCTAACAACTCTTTGTGTGAAATGAATTGAAATCAGGCCTGTCCAAATACAAGTGTTCCCACGGCAATCGTGTCTTCGTCCCGGAATATACCCTGGTCATTGCAGGTCAAGGATAGCCAACTCAGCGAAAAATGCTGTTACAACAACAACAACAACAAGTATGTTATAATTCTGTACGATTACGATTTGCATATTAAAAATAAAAACCACCAACTTGATGCATTTCTTTAACTTTATGTTACTGAGTATACTTGTGTATATTGGATCCTAGTGCAAGAGCATAGTAGTCATGTGAAGTAATCGTCAGAGATATTGTAATATAAGCAATATTTATGTTTCCATATTTTTTTTTTTTTTTGTTTCATTAGATATCCAAAAATTTTTGACCCGCCATTTAAATAGCCACATATGTATATGTTAAATATCGAAGAATAAATTTCACTACATAAATAAGAACTAGTCTAATACATACAATACAATACATAAATATGTACTTACAGTATGTATGTACATATTACCTGCACTAATATAATAGTATGTACGAACTTGGCCTTTACTTTCTTAAGAAGGTTATTTGAACATAACAAAAGCTGGTACTTGTGTCATCGATTAAGTACCTACTTCATATTGATTAATAAAATATTGTATTCTTTTCAGCGGCATGCAACATCGGTTTCAATATTCACATTATGGTAAATCATCATCATCATCGTCCTATTTATGGAATTACAAATACATTACACAACTATAATTTGATGAATATTTGTGCTACCTGGTCTCAAGACATATGTATGTATATACAGTTATAAATACATATGTTAAATATACATATGTACATACAAATCTAAATATAAATATATATATAAGCGATGTTATGAATTATCCTTTAACGTGTATATATGTAAGCGCTTGATTTCCAATAACTCGACGTGGGTATATACGCATTTGTGCATTTTAAAATACATTTCATTGTCGATTTCACAAAATATAATATGTAAATATCTAAACATCGATATAATTAACATAAATATATGTATATACTTAAATTTAGTTTACTGTTACTGTACAATTAAAACTTTATGCTTCTACGTTTACTTTTAATATTTTTTTTTTTTTTTTTTGCACACAATGTTTCACTTTGTCAAATCAATTGATACAATGATTGAATTGCCGCCAAAAAAAAAAAAAGTTTGAACATAAATACAAATTTGAAAACTACATATTTGCAGTTGCACGTTTAAAACTATTAAAACGTTGTCAACGTTTTGAAAGCATATATTTTTTCCACATTAAATTCATTCATTATTTATTCATTCTTTAAATTTGACAATTTTCGTCCGAACTTGATCGCAGTGAATTTCATTCAATACCGTTCGCTTTCACTTTTAACCAAACACTAACTGTCGAGCATTTGCGGAAAACATTTTCATTCATTCGTCAATAGTTTATGGAAATTCCATATCAAAATTGCATTTTCAGGTATTCCAGTCGTTTTGGGATATGCGATGAGCAGGCGTGAATTACACACATACATACATACATATGAGCACATCCATACGTACGTATTCCTATTAAAAAACAAACAGCTGATTGAGACAACGGATATGAATAAATGTACAAGTATTATTTTCTATAGGTTGGGGAGGTGTTGTGCAGAAAAATGTTGTCAAACGCAAGCATTATCTTTTCCATGACAATATATCTAGAATGTAATTAATATTAAAAATTGCATCGTGAAAATTCTTTTTTATTATTATTAATGCGCATGTCCTTTATCCATCTGACAGAGTACCCCATATAACATATCTGTAAAAATGTTCGAAACGAACTGTTGCTTACATTGACAATATACAACATTAATGTAAGCATTATATTTTTTTTTTACATACATATATCTATGAATGGTACCAAAGTTATCGCTCGGCAGTTCAGTGATTAATGTGTTGTGATTTTGTGCATGATACTTTCGACAAGGTCAACTTAACATTATTTTTTTAAGATAGACAAAAATGAGTTAAAATTTGTATGATGCCCTTTTTGTATTATTCAACTTTGAGTTTTTTCTAAATTGCCTGCCAAATGTATATCTATGTAGGTACGCATATTAACTTACTTGCTCAACACACCAGAAAATCGATTTACACCGAATGTAGTGCTAGCTGGCTCCAGTTAGAAATTCTAGTGCACCCGGTACTTGGTCTGTATTCTGTGCATTTCCGAATACATCAGCTTCTTAACTGGAGCGTAGTCACGTAGAACGTAGCCCACCTGTCGGCAAGCAATTCACAATTCTTCCAGCAGTTATATTTTGCCATGAAAAGCTTCTTAAAAAAGCTTTGGGACAAAGCTGAGTACAAAATGATGTCACAAGGTTTCGGAATCGGCTAGAATAAGTAGATCCCTTCAAATATAGTCCAAATTTTATACGCATAACAGTGCTGAAAGGGAAACTCGGTGGTACAACAAAGGGCCCTTCTGCTCTAAGTGTGTCTCCTCCGAGTACAACCACAATAACCTAACTCAATATAATTGGAGCGTGCTCTTCCATTGGCTCAACAAGACAAAGTGAGCGCACAGTGAGATATTTGAACAATATTAGTGCAATTAAATGGATTGTTGTGAATTTCAATTCATATCCACTCGATAATTACAGGCAGTCACGTAATTAGTGATAGTTCGACTAGATTTGATGCATTATTAGCATAGTAGTAATGACTCTATATTATCAGATCCTGGCTTACTTTCAATCAAAGAAAATATTTGATCAAAAGCTGAAGCCAATTGGAACAAATCGGCAAGACATTGTGAGCACTTTAGGTTCAATAATGGCAATTGCCTTTAAGTCTTTTATCATGTTTTTTCTTACATATGACGCTGAAGTCAGAACAGTTTCCATCTCAAATGAAAGAATGCTTAAAGTCTTTGATACAACTATGGGCTATAAGAGCTGTATGTCGATATTGACATAGTAAAGCGTATCAAAATTCAGCGACTGAGCTAATTATACCAAGTCGAGCGAATGGAAGAATACGCTCGGCTAAAGGGTGTTATGTTCGGAAACCCCTGAGGGCGACGAAGAAGATGAACTCCCAACCTCCGTTAGAAAGCTGAAGTACTGGAGAGCCTTGAGCTTGCGGATTTTAAAAGAAACTTATACATGGTAAAAAATAAAATGTGGAATTAAATTAAATTCATATATGCCAAAATTTTCAGCAAATATTTAAATTTAATAGAAAAAACCCACCAGTATTATTTATGTTTTTTTCTAATCGTGCTTTGTAGTGCTGAAGCGTTTTGCTTATGTTTGAGGCCGGAACTGTGAATTCAAACTCTAATCTATTAATCTTCACTTTAACTCCGTTATAGATTGTATTCAGCAGCACGAAAACTCCCTTTTCCCCTTTTATCGTTTACCCACATAGTGTGTAATTACTCTCGATCTAACATCACTGCTCTGCCTTTATTACAATTCCACGGTTCTCTTTAACAATACAAGGCAAAGCAATAAAGGTACTTGCATTTAAAATCGAGAGTACTTGCTGGGATACGGTAAAATTGAAGATTTGCAATATTATTATATTATTATTGTTTTATTATATCTATATTTTAATTTTTAGCATATTGAATACAATAAGAGAATTTTGGAATTTCGAAATTAAGTGTTACTCTCTTCGCGAGTCAAATATGGCACCGACATATTTTTAACAGCTGCTATATTCTCATTAAATATATATTTTTACAAATGAAAGAGATATAAATAAAAACAAAAACAAAGCTAAAGATGAAGCAAAGAAGTAGAAAAACTCAATTGTGATACCTAAACAAACCTTCTAAGTTTCTCTACCTTATATTCGAACACCATTGCCATAAACCACAGATTCACAAATGCTTTTATGTCATATCTTTTCGAACACGATTCGTTTACTTGATATCCAGAGGTATTTCTTTGGCTGTCAAATGAAAAAATTGTAAAAGTTAATTCAATTTAGTTGACCTGAATTTTTGAAAATGGAGAGTTTAAAAGAATTAACTGAGTTTCATGGTATGTCAATGATAGGATTTGAAGAAATGCTTAATCATAATTGAGTCTTTTTTTAAAGGTATTTGGAAGTTTTCTTACTACCTGCTACTCGCACTGCCAATTGTAATGATTTGCTCTTCCAAACCGGTGTTTGCAAGTGAGTTCACAGTTCAACGCATGTCACAATTCGATGTGAATGGAGTTGCTCTTGGTAAGTTTGGAGTGTACGAATATTCTAGGTTATGTGAAACTTGTCGAATAAATTAACAGTAACACGGCTTAACTTGATATATAATTTGCATTGCTTCATTGTTTACTTGTTTCAGTCAACTATATTCTCAAATACTTTTAGGGTGTCGGTCGTCTGCTTTATCTCTTGAAGCGAAATCCCTCTATACTTGGAGTACAGGGAGACATTGCGTTGTGGCTAAGTATGTTTACTGAATTGACTTGCAGAAAGAAATATATAATCATTGTTATAAACTCTTAGATTATTAGATTTGACCGTGTCCATGTTTCATGAAATACGACAAAAAGCCGGAGGATTGGTATTGCTTTTACCAAATGACATACCTAATATGACTGAAGAAGAAAAGGAGGTACCAACATTATATTGAATACTATTTCGGCATTTAGTAATTAACATTTTTACAGCATCTCATACAACTAGAGAGTACTATGCTTGCGCAGCCCAATTCAATTCCAATATATTTTTCAAAATACAACAAAAACTTGGAGAACATAATTGCCGACATAACTCGTACTACAGGAAATTCCAAAGAAAAGCTGGAGAATGCTTCACAAGCCCAACATGAATCCGCTTTAAGTGCGCTTTTTGCTTCTATATCGGCAAATGGCTACCAAATCATCGTTTCGGGAGCTAGCCATGCAGTCAACAAAAATAGTAAAATTCCAATTATACAAGGTCAGCTCGAAAGTTCCATGGACGTCAATTTGAAGTTACCACTTCTGATTGTGACTGCCCATTTAAGATCATTTGGTTTATATAATGTGAGTTTAAGTAAATCTTATGCAAAATATTGCTATCACAGAAGTGACACGTTTCTAATTATATTATCTTTATATGGTAATTAGGAATATCCTCTAAATGGTGATGCAGTAGTTTTGATGTCATTGGCTGATGTTTTCAGTAAATTGTATAATACACCTAATGCTACACCCAAGTATCGCCTGCTGTTCTTGTTATCTGAATCCGGTGCCCTCTTGAATTTTCAGGGAGTAAAAAAATGGTTAGATGAAAACGTCCAATTACAGGTAATACATTTGCAGCCTATAAGTATTATTTTCACAACTTCTACATATACTTCAAAATCATTCAATACATGCAAAGGATATTGTTTCAATTGCTGGCAACCTGATTGCAGCCAAAAAGCAATTTAGCATTGAAATAGAGGTTTGAATTTAAGTAAACCCCCTGATTAAAGCCACATTTTGAATGTATCGCTATCGCTATCTTCCCATGGCCTGAATAGTTTATTATGTTTGTATATATGAATAAAAAAATTCAATTTCTCATTTCAGAATGTAGAATTTGTACTCTGTCTCGACACCATCATCGAATCACTAAACGGACGATCAAATTCAATTTATATGCATGTCTCAAAACCACCAAAGGAAGGCTCATCTATGAGTAATTTTTATAAATTATTAAAATCTGTTAGTTTGCAATATGACAATATAACCGTTGATGGTGTGCATAAAAAAATCAATTTGGCCGATCAACAACTGGCATGGGAACATGAACGATTTAGTATGAAACGTTTGCCAGCATTTACATTGTCTGCACTAAAGACATCCAAAGAACCTGTACGTACGACAATATTTAGAGATTCAGAGGCAAAGAATTTAGAGGGCATCCAAAGAAATGTGAAAATTATTGCAGAAGCCATTGCACGCTATGTGTATAATATAGATGACAAAGAAGCAGATGTTTTTTCTGGCGCTATGGTAGGTTCCACCCTCGAGTAATTGATTATAAAATGTTCATGATGTTCATAGATATATATTTTTTGTTTACAGCAAATCAACAATAATCTCATAAAATCTTATATGAATCTAAAATCAATCTTACACAACAACGATCTGAAGAATGCTTTTGAGAAATATTTGAAAAATGTTAAAATCATTTACGAGAAACCAGATACTCGAGATCCGGATTTCATGTTTTATGATGGCCAGGAAGCTAATCTGAATGTGTACCGTGTAAAACCGGCTGTGTTTGATCTCTTCCTCACGATACTAATATGTGCATATTTACTTTTTGTCTATTTTATAATTCAATATTTTCCCACCTTGTACGAAATCGTTTGTAAAATGAGCAAATCACAAGCAATATCACCAACCTTATCTAATCATACGGATCGTGGAAAATCCAAGTTAAATTAACAATTACATGTGTATATGTATAACTAAGTACTAAATATGTAACAACTTTTTTTTTAAAGTGTGCTATCATGGTCCAAGTAATATATACATAACGATAGTATAATTAAAAACAATGCAAAAAATAGACAAATTATTGAAAAATTGTAAAATGCAAAATCGCAATTCAGACCAAGTGCCATATGCTGCACCCCTTCTGTCAAATATTAAATGAACTGAGATTATCAAATATACTGACAATTCTTTATTTCACTTAGTTCTACACTATACTACACTACACTACAATATTTGATTTGTTGAATTGCATCTTACATCAAAGTCAATCTGAAATATATATATATAGTGGTGGTTGTTATTACTTTTCATAAATATTTCGAATGTTGCAAATAAGTAATTGTCTTTTTTTCATTTTCTTTACGTTAAACGACAAAGAAAATCATTCGGTAAAAAATTCCTAATAAAATGCTTCAAACTATACGAAATTGAGATTATTTTCGAATTATCGGAGCAAATTAACTGAATTTTTGTTGTTTATAATTTAGTGAAACTTATATTACTTCTAATTAGATTCACCACAAGAATATTAAATTCTTAATTTCATCAATTTTTTATATATTTTTAACATGGTACAATTATTGTATCATGATTTTTCAATCAAATTAGATTATACTACTTTAACTGATGCTTTAAATTTGCAATTGTAATATTTCTTATAATTATTGTACAATATTTATTTAATACAATACACAAACAACTGATTTGCTGACTTCAATTCGAATTGCACTTGAATTCAAACTTGGCATTCCCAACCGAAATTTATACCACCTTATAATTCTTATTCCGAAATTTTTTTTTAACAGGTTTTTTTTTACAAGCAGCAGAAATAATAGGTACGACATTTAACAACAAACAATGATAATTATTTTTTAATCACCATCAACAGTCCAACATCCTGAGATACATTACGTATGGTGTAACGCACCCCTGTGGAATAAAGAGCATAATATGATTTGATTCAAAAATTACGAAGACACCTTGAATATAGACAATAAATAACCTTTATCGATAGCAATCATATCCCCAGTATGAAACATATCCTTTTCATAATTGGTCCCGAATTCAAAATCTCCAGAGAGCACTATAAAATTCTGATTCCGAAGTTTACACATTCAATATGTGACTGACTATATGTAAAATAAAATTGCTTGAAAACTTACCAATATATGTTTTTTTGCACGTTTAGGAGGTTTCGTTTGCTGCGGCTTAAAACGCAAATAACCCAAACTTGCTTTATCGTCTGTATCGTAAAATGCATAGTCGATTCCTTCAAGATCTGTAAATACCATATTTCCAGCTAAGGCTAAAATAGATACAGTACTTCATTATTATTCCTCTTTGGATAATATTGTACAACTTACAACAATGCATTCCCTCGAAGAATTTTGATCGCCCAGTTGTATCCTTCATATCTGAAAGCCCCTTTAACCACGACAGTAATTCCATATTGGAATTTGAGCATTTCTGTGTGTGCACATCACCTGAATGTTCGCCATTGTTTGTAGTAGACGTTTTCTCTGATGGCACATTATCTACATTCAGACGTTTTAAACGAACGCAAAGTTTTTTCATTTTTGTGGAACCTTCACTGCTTGAAGTATGAGCTGAATCCGAAGGGCTCGTATCTGCTGTAACATGCTTAAAATTATTTGCGTTTTTCAATTCATCAAATATTTCATTCAAATGATGCACCGGTGCTGAATCCATGGCTATGCGATTATGTTGAAATCCAATGCTTGGCCTAATTGGTTCTCCTACCTCAACCAACGGTTCCATAATTGGAGATAAATGTCTTCCTTTCGCAACAGAACACGAACTACTGGCTGAGGTTGTATCGCCCAAAAGGCTGTACGGAGATTCCACGATCTTTTTTTTACGTCCACGTCTACGAGTATTTGTCGAATTAGTAGAGATGTGTGAATTTGTTGTTTCGCTACTTTTCGCAATAGAACATCCTTGACGAGACGTATTCGTTTTGATCCTTCTCTGCTCTGATCGCTCCATTTGTTTTTGAAACAATAATTGAAAAATTGTCGCTGTATTTTCTGTACGCGGAATGTGTCCACGTTTTGATCTGCGCAGCTTTGTTGTTACTACAAAAACAAATTCAAATAAATATAAAAAAATAATAGATATATTTTTATCATTAGTAATTACGGTTCTCATCTTGACTGTCTGTTTCCGATATTTGCGCTTCATTTTCTGTAGTGGATGAAACAGTTTGTTGCACTCGTGCCTTTCTAGGTGGGCGTTTTTTAGGCGTTTTCGGTTTTTTAAAAATGACATCATTATCTACTATCGGCTCTTCTGGTTCCACAGAATTCTGTTCCGTTTCGGCTAAACGAACAGAGCCATTACATTCAACAGTTTGTCGGCTCTTTCGTCGCTGAGGTTTCAAAAAAGTGAGCTCTTCTTTATGGAAACTTTTTCTTAAAGACTGATCTGATGGCTGACTTGATGTTGAAGCATTTACTGCATTATTTGCACTTCCTTTGTCCAATAAATATTGATCGGTGAAGGGTTCTGGTGGTTCCAATATTTTTGAGGACAAGTTGCTACTGTGATTAGATTTATTTTGCGGAGTTGTCGGTGTATACGAAGATGTGGGCTCACACGAATTTTTTGCATGGACTGCATTTTCATCATCAATTGTCGAATTTTCTGTGTCCGAATAGCCTTTAGAATATAATGATCGTTTCGATATATTGTAACGCATGCTTTTGCCTATCTTTGTCTTAACATTCAGATAATTTTTTACCATGATTGGCTGCGAATAGAAAATAAGTTCATGAAATAGTCAAATTATTTAAAAAAAATATTTTTGATTTTATAACTCACCGTGCTCTTACGGCGTTTTTGACCTTTGATTCGAGACGACTGTTTTGAGCATACCTTCAAAGAAGAATAAACATTTATACTTATTGGGTTAGTTTATATTTTTTAATTAAAAGAACAATAAAAATAATAACCTGTACAGATTGTGGGCCACCAACAAATGTTTCAGCGTTCATAAATCCAGATGTCTGTGTTATTGTTCCATTTGGCAAGAGTTTAGAATTGTTGATATTCGCATCAGTAGTACTATCTCGAAAGCCTTCCGGGGCTGGTGCTACTACACTACAAATGTAATCATCGAAATTAGAAAGTATTTGCTCTTCCGGCAATACCTCAGCCAACACATTCTCGTCATGTAACTTATCATTGTTGTCTTGCGTAGACCGCACACGTATCTCAGATTCTATTTCCTTTTCCAACTGTTGCTGTTTTTCAATAGCATGCTTCTTTTCAATAATGGATTTGCGTCCAGATACCGGAAAGACTTTACCCAAGGAATTTCGTTTACGCAAATCAAGTATTTGGTTGTTTGTCAACCGGGCTAGATGTGTCTTTAAATCGTTTGCAAATTTCTCTCCATTTATGGGTGTACTAGGCGCTTTATTAAGTGGTGGTCTTCTTTTTCTGGCTGGCGTAACAGCACCAGGGCACTGGAGATTGAGTGGGTGAGCGCGAGGGGGAAACATTTCAATGTTCGATGCCGTAGATTGCGTTTCATTATTTTGAGAAGAGCGTCTGAAAGAGGACCGTTTGCGTAATCGTTTAATACGTGCGGACTTTTGATTATTTGAAACTAAATTAAGTGGGATACTAGCAGAGTTATTTTGTCTACCACATTCGTCTTCGTCCTCTGTAATTATATCGTTGAGACGTAACTGTAATTCATTAATTTGGGGTGATTTTGTATATCTCCGAATGTTGATCTCATCTTCCTCTTGTGCTATTGTATTATTTTGTTTTTGGGTATCAGTACATGCGACGACTTTTGAAGGAATCGTGTAAGTATAATTATCTGTTTGAGAAACTGATTTTGATGAATCTGGGACTTGATTGGATTGAGCTGATTTATTTATTGATGTAACCGCCACGTATGACTCAATCCGATCTTTCTGAGGAGTTTGTTTTTCTATCTGAGTATTTATATTATTCGGCACAGGCGTATTCAACACATTACACTCCTCTTGTTCCGCATTTTTGTTAGCAGATCGACCTAGAGCGGAAGTCACCTCCCCATCACCAACATTCTGTTCTTTACAAAGACTACCTTGTGATTGAACGTAAGGAGATGTTGGACATGTAGATAAGATTACTTCACCTTTCTTGTTTCCACTTTTTATTGTATAAAGTCGTTGAACCGTATAATTAGAATTTGGTTTACTATCATTTAAATTTTCATTTTCTTTAACTTTTTTCAACGTTGTCTCCACAATATTTTCAACCATTTGTTGCAATTTTTCATTGTCACCGATTTGCTGTTGCACATTATTGATTTCCACTACAGAACTTTCTTTATGAACATTTGCCGTGTTGGATTTAATGGTGTGCTCGTCACTTTCCAAGCGTTGAGGCGAAAATACTATGCAATTTTCTACAGCATTAGGTTTCGATGTATTGCTCATTGGAGTACTGCATATCGCTGGTTGCTAATTTTTAAATGAAAAACGTACATTATTATATTCTTATTTTTTAAAAATATACTTACAAAATCCGAAGAAGCCAAAGTGCTTTCGAATTCCTTAAGAAGCATACGACCACATCCTTTCGATGAGAGTCTTTTTAAACTATAACGTCTCAGACGGTCCGAATTACAAGGACTGTTTTTTCTGAGTGAAAATATCTTCGCAGGAGAACGAATATTTGCAACTGGTGAAGTAGGCAAAGATGTATGGCCAGATGATTTTAAATTAATATTTATGTGTACACTATCCAAATTTTCACATGGTGGAATATTTTCTATTTGACATTCATTTTCTTTTTGGACAGTATTTAATCCATTTACAACTGAAATTTCGGCCGACTTTTTTTCCGTAGGTATTACTTCATGTTCTGCATCAGCAGTGGTTTTACCTTCCTCAGCATTGTTAATTTTTTTTACTTTAACGTTGAGACTGGCTCGTGGCATTTCCACAACACGAAATACACGATTATGACGACGCCGTGTTGCTCCTTTTCTGTTCTGTAAATATTCAGCAAGACCAAACCCATCGCTGTCTTCATTTTTCAAGATCGAAGAAAACTCGCCCAAACTGAATCGTTCTTCAGACCTAAAAATACAAACACTGTTTTCAGAACTTTTTATACAAATATTATATCTATCGTAATACAGAAACACGAAAATCTTTTCTTTCTTTTTCCTTTATTTTTTTGTTGATTTAAGCTGATCTTATTGGGCAGATCTATAATATGAATATGACCCCACGCACAAATAATTCAAGTTAATACACAAATCCTCTACACAATATCACTCACATTTCAATTTAATAAATACACATCGGGTTTAGAAAATATTTTTACAATTGACTTTTTCTGAATAATGACGTAGAATTTCAAAGCCGTTAGTTTTTTCTATTATTAATGTTTCGTACTGGAGCTTTGTAATTCGAATCAAAGCGCCATTTTTGTTGTGCAAGTAAACTGTTCGAAAAGTTGATAATAGTTGCCCTATGGTTTTTTTGGACCACAATTGTTTTAAATAAGTGATTTTTGTAGTTTTGTTGGTAGAACCGAACTTTTACTAATAATTTTATTAATTCAAAATATTTAAATTTTGAGAAAATTTTATTTTTAAAACCAAATACAAAAAAATATTTTACATATATAATTAAACTCTTAACACCCCTGACTTTCGAAATCCATCTCCATTATCAAGGTAAAGCCATTAGAGAGATATCACACGAATGAAGGAGCAGAAGTAAACAAAACAACAACGAACCCAATACTGAAAAAAGAAGAAATAATAAACACCAAGTTTGTTACTGAAAGAAAACAGTATTAGACATTATAAGGCACAGCCAAAAGAAATCTTTTACAATTACTCTACCTCTATTATGAAGTCTTGTCATTTCGTCAATTGCTATTACTTTGCTACGTTCCGCTACGGTGCGTAATGATTTTGGTAAGCAGTTACTCTATTTCATGTTCAAACTTCTTTTCTACAAAATATTAAAACATATAAATTAATATGAATAACTGATATGTTTTGTATTATTTAGCTAAAAATATTGAAACCGCTAGAAAATTTCAACTTAGCCGCTTCAGAAATGATGTCGCTTATTTAAAATTATTTCATGCCGAAATCGTATCGTATACTAGAAACGTAAGTGCATCGATTTCTACTACTTGATGGAATAACGGTATTACTCTATTAGCCGCACTTTAATCGAACACTCGCTATATAAGTTTTCTGCTTAGGAAACTTCATTTCATTTAAGTTTTTATTTTATTTCAAACATAATAAATTCTCATTATTTAATTGATAAAATGTTTCACATGATAAAATAAACAAATATGTGGCACTTATAAGGGTTCTTTGGTCGAGCTTCTCTTCCAGTACTGTTGTGCTTGTTAAATTTTGGACAGTATTAGAAGGGACCTACCTCATGTGACATCACTTTTTGTGATTTCTGTCGGAGGAATTGTCAATTGCTTGCCGACAGATGAGCATTATTCGAAAGAATTGTCGTTGTTGCGGGTATCGAAAACAATTATTGGAGCACACGCTAAAGTGCAGTATCGAAACAAATGTCAACTGCGATATCAGAACAATCCAACAAGAAAGAACGTTAAACGAAGTTTCTAGAGTGTTGCCATAGAGTATAAATAGGGCGAGTTCGATGACAAGTCAATCAAGTCCATTCCGAAAGTGATAGAGACAACATAACACGATAGCAAGTTAAAGTAGCAAATACATTAAAGAGTGATTGTAAATAGAAGTATTGGTTAAATATGACAAATTGTTGTTGTATGTAGTTATTACAAACTAAGTGTTGCATTTATTATTGAGAGAATCCACTGATCGAACAGGGTTGATATGAGTTAAAAATGAACTTTCACAAAATAAACAATTTATTGATAAACAAACGCTTTGTTCAGTAGAAAAAATTGAAATACTTAAATAGAAGTAATTTTGCTACAAATTTTATTAGCAAACATCTTTGTGATTTTAATTTGGTATCGAAAACAACAAGAACTCATGACTGCGACTGCTTGCACAACATTAGCTTCAGTAAACTGCCTTTAATGTAAACCAGAGGTTCCCAACAATAATTATATGTTTGTTGAGTATTGTTAAATTTAAAAAAAGAAATGTGTGTTTATTATCAGTTCTTCAGTATTTCAGTATTCTTTTTTGGTAAATATTGATTTAAATCTTTATATTTGTATGATATTAGAAAATAAAACTAAACTGAAAACGTTTTAAGGTGCTTACAACCTGTTGCCATAACATTTCTGTGGTTCTTAGAATCTGGCGCCAGCAGAAGCAAGTTGGGAAACACTGATATAAACAAAGCTTAATTGGGGCATATAACTTTAACAGATTGTAGCAACGTCCGTTAAGGCTTATTGATATGGTTAATTTTAAACGCTTCGCGGTAGCTGGACGAAATGCACGTATTCGTTATACAGAAGAAGTGTTCAATTCATTTAAAAAAAAGAAAATAACAAAGTTGGTTTTTAATACTCAAGTGTTACTTAATCTTTAATTTTGTATGACCTTCAATAATAAATGTATAAAAATTCTTAAACGTACTAAATTGTTACTGATTGATTTCCCTAGAATTCAGGTATGCATACAAAGTAGAAATGCAAACTTACTTATTTGTATGTACATGCATGTTTATTCCGAGTTTGATTATTATTAAATCAAAGTGATGGTCAGAAGTAAATTTAATTGGTATTATGTTCACGCTGATTGTACAAGGTAACAACAACAACAACAACTTCTTCACGTTGATGCTTCATTTCAAAAGGATTACATTATTGGTAAAACGTAAGCATATGTAATATTACTATTGTATTGTATCACCTTCATATTGATCTGGTTTTACCTCTTTCCCTCAATCAACACACGTTTGTTTGTTTGTTTTTGTTTTTTTTTTTTTTTTTGCATGTAGCTTAAATACCAATAACAATAGTCCCAATAATGTACATATGTATATTCTAAATTGAGTACATTTTCAATAAAAATGTGTTAATTATCGACATTTGTGGGCAGGCTGATAAGTCTGTAATTTTTTAAAACAAACGTTAATCTTTTTTTTTGCCCAACTTTCTTAGATTTTACGAATAATACGATTTGTCGAACTTCACAAATAGGCCTCGGTTACAGCAATGATCTCTCTGTTGGTGTCTAATATTTTTGCGGCGAAGTGTGCAGAATCTATATGTTTTTCATACTCAAAAATTAATTTACGATATTTCCTACACGTTCTTTCCAAACGTTCGACTGCCATCTAAAACAATATGATGCCTTCTACAGGGTGATTTTTTAGCAACTTTCTTTTTGACAGCTCAGCTGTTTTCGTGTAACATGTTCAGTTTGGTCTATAATTTAACCATGAATGGACTTACAAACGAACAACGCTTGCAGATTATCGAATTTTATTATCAAAATTCATGCTCGGTTCATTCATTCATTCGTTTTATCGTCAGTTTCGGCGACCTTCTGAAGCGACTATTCGGAATCTTGTGACTAAATTTTGCACCAAATTTACATTATTGGACATTAAACCACCAACACGCATACGTGGAGTGCGGACAGAGAAAAAAATTCGCAGCTGTATCCGCCAGTGTTGTTGATGACCGGGAATTATCGATTTGTTCGTGAGATACAAGCCGATATATTGGAGAGAGTATGCCAAAATTGGACCGGACAACATTTACATGAAATCATCTTTAAACGTTGAATTATATAGATCGTTCTATCGACTCAAATAAAGATTTCATCGATTTCTCTAAATTGTATATGTTTTTTTAATCAAATCCGAAGGCTCTTAAAAAATCACCGTATATTAATAATTTCTTCGCTTCTGAAATATTGTAATTTTGCTTTCAAAATATGCAAATTCTGAATAGAGTGCCCGATGACATAAAAAATATACTTTTAGTGATATCAACGAAATCTTCTAAATTTATAACTGACTTATCAGGCTGCCCTCGTTTGAACATACTTCACTCTCGTTTACAAACCAATAATATGACAAAATTATTAAAATTATTTTTTTCAGAGATCATAGTGATTTAAGTTTTTATATATGTATGCATATATTTGCATATATGTGTGAATATGTCGGCCTACTTATCAACTATTCTTCTTCTAATGATTAATATAACAATCGCTTCTGTTCGACCTGACATTGTACAAGAGGTGGCTCGTGAATTCGAAACAACCTTGTTAAAGACAAAAATACCTGATAGTATTCGTTTGCTACCAGAGTACGATTTCATAATAGTTGGCGCAGGCTCCAGTGGTTGTGTTCTGGCCAATAGAATAAGTGAAGTAGAAGATGTTACAGTTTTACTCTTAGAAGCTGGTGACCAGGAGACATTTTTGAGCGATGTACCACTAACAGCTGCATTGACCCAAACAACACGTTATAATTGGGGCTACAAATCAGAGCCGACCCCAAATGCATGTCAGGGTCTAAAGGGAGGCGTATGTAATTGGCCAAAGGGACGTGGCGTGGGTGGTACCAGTTTGATCAATTTTATGCTGTATACAAGAGGACATCGCAAAGACTACAATCTTTGGGCGACATTAGGTAATGATGGATGGAGTTACAATGATGTCCTACCATATTTTAAAAAGTCTGAAAATATTAATATTGAAAAATTACGCAATTCGAAGTATCATGGACGTAATGGGCCGCTGGATGTAAATTACACAGATTACAAATCAAAATTATTGACAGCATTTTTGAAATCTAGCCATGAAATGGGCTATACGATTAATGATCCAAATGGCGAACAAATGTTGGGCTTCAGTCAGTCACAGGCCACCATAAGAAATGGAAGAAGATGCAGCACAAGCAAAGCGTTCATAAAGCCAATTGTGAGACGCAAAAATTTACACATATCTATGAAATCATGGGTCACCAAAATAATTGTTAATGCAGAAAACAAAGCGGTAATCGGTGTCGAATTTATCAAGAATAAACAGCGACATATTGTGAAAGCACGCAAAGAAGTCATTCTTTCAGCAGGAGCGATTGCATCTCCACAGTTGTTAATGCTATCTGGTATTGGACCTCAAGAAAACTTGAAACAATTTAATATAACAGTAATAAAAGATTTAAAGGTCGGTTACAATTTGCAGGATCACGTTACACTAAATGGCCTAGTTTTCATTGTAAACGATTCTACTCTAAATGATCGCAAGCTTTTGAATCCTGTGGATATTTTAAATTACATTTTAAATGGAAGTGGTCCATACACCATACCAGGCGGTGCTGAAGCTCTAGCTTTCTTACGAACACAAAATTCTACTTTTGGTAAAAACTTGGAAATTTGTCTATTGAAGTTTCATTATTAATTGAAGTTTCATAATGTTTTTAATGATACACGCAATAAGGTAGGTAAAAAAAATAACGTACAGCTTCTATCACTAGCTATAATAAATATATTTTATATGGATTACAGGAAACGTTTGGTTTGGTTCCGGTACTCTTGCGTCCGAAAAGCAGAGGTCGTATATCTTTGCGTAGTAATAGTTCTTTTGACTGGCCAAAAATGGAGCCCAATTATATGCAACATTCCGACGATGTCAGAACGATGTTGGATGGAATACATTTAGTACGTTCGTTGATATTAGCTATTACGCTATTAACAATATGTTTTAATTAGATTTTAAAAATTGCACAAACAAAGGAGATGAGAAAACTTGGTACAAAGCTTCATAAGAAACCATTTCTTGGTTGCGAAGAAAACATTTTTGGTAGCATCGATTATTGGAAGTGTTGCTTGCGACTTTATGGCTCTAGTTTACAACATCAAGTTGGTACTTGTAAAATGGGACCAGCAAAGGATAGAGATGCCGTAGTTGATTCCCAGTTAAGGGTGCATGGCATAAAACATTTGCGTGTGGTTGACGCCTCTATAATGCCAACTATACCATCAGGACACACAAATGCTATTGTAATAATGATTGCAGAGAAAGCAGCAGATATGATAAAAAATAGTTGGAGACTCAAATATCAACGAGTGCATCACTAAAATCATGTGTGTTTGTTGTTTGGTTGTTGCTATTTGCTGTTTCTTCATGTTTTTGGAGAATAATGCATATCTCCTTTTTAGAAAAAATAAAACAAAAAGAATGACATTCTAACGTGTTTTTTTTTTCAAGAAAATATGAATAAAGAAAAAAATCTCCGAATGGCATAGCCTTTGTGACATCATTTTTTCTGAGCTTTGTCGCAGAGTCCTGTTAGAAGTGTTTTCATAACAAATTGTTACTCCCGGAAGAATTTCCAATTGCTTGTCGACAGATGTGTAATATTTGAAAAAAAAAAAAAAAAGCTGTTCTCTCGGCCGGAAAATGAACCCACGACCTTTGGTTCAGATGGCAACACAGAACACCACTTCACTTTACTTTACTTTGTAAAATGAAACACACCAAAACCTATAGAAAAATTACAAAATCACGAAACCATCTGTAAGACCACCAGATTTGTTAATTTTTAAAGTGAACTAAAAATTTGGTCCAATTGCACCAAAACGACAACGCTGCAAATTCTCCATGGCACCTTTAAGAAGGTAAAGCAATCTTACTTTTCTTACCATGTACAAGTAATGTAGAAAACGCAGGCTCTTTATTTTCTGTGGGCTTTATACAAAATCAAGTGAATTGCAAGTATTTTAAAATTTGTTGATATAAGCATTTGTAAGTATAAGTAAAAATATAATTTACAATGTAAAGTAATTTAACGTTTACTGACATATGTAAACAAAACATTTATAAAATAAAAGTTAATATAGCTTGTATAAAACGCCTTAAAATGTAATGCCAAATCGGCTGTGATTGTTTTTGTTCCTCAGCAAAATGTTGGTCGCCAATGACATTATATCTTTTTCAACTAGGGTGTCGTAAACTTTAATATTTAGGCGTATTAAAAACTTAGGTTTCATGACGTAATTTTCTAGTTAACGCAAACGAGAGTATGTATATACATTTTTGACACTGTTTTTATACCTAATACATTTTCAGATTGCTTTACCTGGAATTAATATTATTTTTTTTTTAATTGTTTATTTTTTGATTGCTCCTTCTTCTTCTTTTTTTTCCTCTCTCTCTCTCTCTACCTTTACTTCATTAATTATCCCAGACGTCGATGTGAAATTGATTTCAGTTGGTAATCGGCATTTAGTCTGTGTGCGTATAATAATATTTTAGAATTTAGAAGGAAAATAAAATGTATTATTTGCAATTATCGAACACGATAATCACAGATATCATTTATAAGTGCAGTTTGTTATATTAATTAACATCTTCGATATTGAGTAAATAATTATCTCATTTTAAAGCAATAAAAAAATTTGATACATTTCCGTTTCCGCTTCATTTTGTGTTTTTTTTTACTGCATTTTAAACAGCGGTCCGTTTTCCTGCTGTGTTCTTTCAATAATTCATTAGTTAAATTTTATTCATAAAACCGGGCTGTTTCTGTATTTCGCAGTGAATGGGTAGTTTCCAAAATGCGAGGTTTGTAAATCGTAATTTTTCATTATTAAACGAATTTTTTTGTATTCATTCCAATTTACTAAATTCCTGTAACCTAGAAAGTGTTTGAATGTATTGTTTTTGCATAGTACTTTCTTAAAAGAATACTAAAAGAATTACACACCTTAACAAAATATTGAATTGAATGTTTATTTTTGCAGTATATATTTTTACAAAATTTTGATATACATAAATACATGTATACATGCAATGAATACATATACATATCTATATTTGGTAAAGTATTTAGATTTGCGTGCCATTGTTTTGGCCACAAAAAGAAAAGCTATATATATAAAATGCATAAATAAAACATCAATTACGATTATGTGGAAAATTTGTGAGAAGTCCAAAAATATTCGTGAGTTTATTGTAAACACATATTATGGTGTATATGTATATGCATATGTATTGAAAATAGTACATGCCCATTAAGGAATCATGCGCTCAGTGTGTTTTTGGTATTTGCACATTTTAATTATCTGAACTTGGATGAATTATAACATCAATGTTGTTCTTTTAAAGTTATAGCACAATATCATATTTGGAGAATACTTACATTTTATTTATAAATTTATAAAACCATATAAATAAGTATATGTACCTACATTTGCATGTATCCAGACGTACTTATGTATGTACATTGCTTTTATGTATGTATGCATGTTTGTATACAATATTTTATGAAAATATATAGGTTTATAAGTTTTTTTTATAAGTTTTTTGACGTATTTAAGCATTGTAAAGTAAATAATGCATAATTAATGAATATTTATTTTATCAGTTTACAATTAAACATAATTAGCAATGCTACATAAAGAGTTACCTTGCTTTTCAGATGATGACGGCGATGAGTCAATGATGTCATTTCATATCACAGCGTATTTTTAATTTGTAGTGGCAGAGAAACTTAGTTGAATAATGAATGGAACGATGCACTGTGTTTAATACGAAAGATTTGAAATTTTACCTCAAAAGTTCATTCAAACTATTTACTCATAAAGGCATAATGATGATAATAAATTTCACGCATTTACCAACCATAATTTATATTGTGGTTTTCTTCGCCATTTTCATACAAATTAGTAAGGACATTTTTTGCGCACATAATAAATACAATATATATTTATGAATATGTTGAAAAATATATGATTTTTGGTTTTTTGTTTTTTAGCTCATTGTATTGATTGCTTCAAATGTGTTTCATACAACGGTGAAAATAGAGCATGTGATGATCCTTTTCATAATAATTTTTCCACAGCAGTACTAGAATCACCTTGTATGGGTGGACGCAAGGGTCGTGATGGTCTATTTCCAGCCACAGCTTGTATTAAGATAGCCGGTCAATATGGTTTGTTGTTTTCATATTTGATATGTAATATGAAGTGATGAAATTTAATGGAACACAATCAATTTTAGATGATACTGGCGAAACCATAACTGTACGAGGCTGTGCTTTGGACAGTGGCACTCTAACCACAGACACTGAAATAATTCGCATGTCACATTGTGGTAAATTTTACTATGAGGATAGGTGAGTTGTTATTATCCCATCCAATCCAACTCAACAATTTGAATATAAATCACATATTTACTTTCAGATATGTACATGGTTGCTTACAAAGTTGTGATTCGGATGCCTGTAATACAGCTTCTTCCATCATCAATAAAAAATCAAAAAAATTACTACATCTAGTGCTGTCAGTGGTGTTTTCTCTTTTTATACCATACAACCTAAGTTAGCAATATGTAGAAATTAATGAAAAAACAACGAGAACGAGAACAAGAAGAAGAATTTACAAATCTGCATAGTTTTCGACAAACTGAAAGTAGCAGCAACAAATATCATATTTTCCTATGAAAGGAATTATAACAACAACAACACTAATATCACACGTGATTTACTAACGAATATATAAAAAAAATAATAATTTGCTTTATATTCAAATTCATGCTGTATTGCAAAGCTACATACATAATGCACATTCAAACAGCACCTATACACTTAATTTGTTTACCTAGGGTTACACAAAACATGTGAAATCTGCTTGAAAACATATGCGCTAGAGATCTATAATATTACACACATTTTTTGTATTTGTACTTAATACCTACATTCGATTTGGCTTAATCGAGACACATTGGGACCAGACGATTTAATGCAGTTTTTTTATTTTGATATTTACATTTAATTTTGGCTTGAACATTTAGCTAGACACCAAATAAGTCAGAACAAGTGCGTCATTGGAAGTTGTATGTACGTTTCGTAGGTTCATGTTGACAAAACGATTATTTAAATATTATTTTATGGTGCAAAATACAGTATTACGTACCTTACTATTTTTTTTTTTTTCTTTTTCTAAATATTTAATCAACGCCAGGGGCCATAATTATTAAATTAATATAACCTGAACAAATTTTAATTTCTACGAAGGAATTGGATGAAAATACGTACATCAAAGTTTAATGACGACCTTCTTGTGTTCTGATATATTTATTTGTTACGGATATAAATACGCATGAATGAAAAAAGTAGGTACAAAAGTTGAATTGATGACAATTGTTACCTAAGAATATTGTTCATGGGTTTTTGTGTGCATCTGATTACTATAATAAACATAACATAACTTAAAATAGGAAAGTAGTGAACCATCGAATCAAAATATATTTTCATTATTTCGACAGTTTCGACACAGAATGAAAGCTAATTTTCAAATCAATCAAGCAAAATAATCAAATCAATACGACTGAAAAAATCGTTAAATATATCATCAAAATTATTAAGGTTTTTCAAATAATTGAAATCAATCAAAATTTCCAGCATAATTAATTAGAGTAAATGGACGAATAAAGTAAGACGTTCGTTCACTGTATGGTTTCTATCACTACATGAAGTCAATGTTATGTTAAGTTGAATCAATAGCATGTTTCCATTATGTGATCTGGCAAATAAGTACGTGATTTGTCACTTAAAACTATATCCCAAGTCGTATAACAATACATGGCTTTTTAATAAACGACGAAAAGGAGCTGTAATTTATTTCTTTTATCATATAATTTATTATATTTCATTATCAACTGCAGCTTTCGATAATGATGCTGATAAGTGATTTTAAGTAAAGCGATTTAGTAAATTTTAAAAAGTTAAATCTTTGACAATTTCCATCATAGATGAGGGGATTTCGTATGGTGCACATATGTATGGTGATATCAACAAAGTTAAGCCACTAAAAGGTTAAATCTCATAATAGAAACATGTTATAAATATCAATAATATCGCCTAAAATGTTATATTTGAAAAATGTTGTCGATTGTTTTGTGAATTACAAACCTCTATTGCCTTTCATTGATGACAAGTATGTTATGTATACAATTTTGATCCAATAAATTGCAAATGCTTTTATTTCTATTGTTTATGTATGCATAGGCACAATTTATAAACTTAATGCATATTTTTACATATCCATACGTAGTTAGGATGCTGAGAGCAAGTATTCGAGATATTACTAATTTTAAGATCTAACAAACTGAACACAAAACCACTAAGAACTAGGCCGTGTGATTATTCGTTTAGTCAAACAATCTGATTAATCAATCGAATTCAAACTTATTAGCTATAAGCTAAACAATTTTGCACAATTACATTTTTTTTTTTTTTGGTATTAAATTTTTATTTACAAATATTTTGCATATTTTATTCTATAATAAAAAAATAATCGAATAATTTCAATTAGTCAATATTATGATTTTTTGAATATTTTGTTATAATATGGATAAATTAAAATTTTGATTTATGGAATAATTGTTAATCCGAATTTTGGTTAATTACATTGTTCGATTAAACGAATAATCGCAGAACCCAACTAAAACATTTAGCACACATTTGTATAGTTTATATAAATTCTTATATTGTATTATTGTAATTATTGAACTTGAAATTTCCATTAAAAAAATCAAGAAAAATAATATAATGTATTTTGTGTGGAAATCCCACTAAGGGGTGGCTAAGGAGAGTAAATGTGTTGATAAAAAAAATTGGCGCGTAATTACATACGATGCCATTACCATGTCATTTACCCCTCTTATAATTTTTTGGGCCACACATTTTTGCGAAGAACATCACACATAGAAAAAAAAAGGGAAAACTGCATATCACAACCGAAAAGGTGTAAAAAAATTACATTAATATTTTCATTTAATTTATTTTGGAGGTAATAGAATGGTCAAGTTTAAAGTATATTTTCAATATAATTTATATCTTGTTTGACAAAATCTTCAGCAATATTTTGAGGAACTTCAACATCTTTAAGGTTGTTTAATCCGATTTCTTCCTCCTTTCTGTAATTTAAATGGCATTTAGATTATTTTTTAGATATGTATGTATGTATATATATATATGTGGAGCAAACATGCGAAATCTTATAATTTGCACTTTCAACCAAACAATTTGTTTTTAAATACACTAATGAAACAAGATTTTGCATGTTCCTACACATATGTAAATATTGAGTTCAACCTTATAAGTATATCTACAACATTTTCACAAGCCAATATGCATTCTTTGTCCTTGCCTACTTTCGCTTCCCATTTGTGGTACTCTCGCAAAATCTCATAAACACCCTTGGACCGTAGAAGTTCACGATACTGTTTTGTAGCGCATAATTGCAACAATGATTCTAAGAGCATTTTGCGAAGATCCGGGTCTTCTTCACGAGTCTTAGTTTCAGGCAAATACTATAAATATTTGTTGACAGTTTACAAATAAATGTATGTATAAATACGATTTATTAACTTACTTGTAACTCAATAGGAAATTTGTCATTTTCCTCATCGGAAAATTCTTCGGGACCGGTCAGAGGGTATAAGATGGCAGTTAAGAAATTTTCTTTTTCAGTAATTATATCATGAAAAACGGCATCAAAGCAAATGTTCTTTAAAATACCAATTGTACCACCACGTCGTACTAAAGAAGCTTCGTAGTGTGCAAATGGAAGGATCTTGCTTAATATGTCTTGTTTCGATTGACAGATTATTTGTCGGCCTTTACTGGTTTGTGTTACATTGCAAAAGATGGATGCTATTAATAAATATTATATCAACCATTAAATTTAACAGACAAAATGTGTTTATACCTAAATAATGTAGTTTGGCTCCCTTTTTGTTGTAGTCCAATATTGTAAACGCCTTTACTAAACCTAGCCATGCATCATCGTCTATTTTTGTTAGTAAATCGGGAACCAAATTTTCAACACGGGTAAGGTTGCTTAATACCATTGACCACGGATCTGCTAAACCTGATTCCTCATCCGTTATACATCTTACAGCATTCTCAACTATTGGAAAACTCTAAATAAACGACAGAAACATAAACTGATTTATTCTTCATGCAATAATCAAATATTACTGGAGTTAGTGTCGTTGATATCTCGTATATTTCAGCAGCTTTTTCGCACTCAGCTGTTAAGTTAATCAGGCATAGAGTGGCGTCTTTAGCAATTGTATAATTTTGATCCAAAGTTAATTCAAATAGACTGGCAATTAGTTCTTTTAGTTGTATTATCATAGATATGCCTTCTGCAGAACCAGTAAGCTCTAAAGACAAACTTCACTATTAGTATTAATATATAAAACGATTGACGTATTGTAGCTTACCAAGAATATGTGTTAGAGCAACTGCTTTAAGATCCAGCCTTTGTTGTGGTCGTAAATAAGGTAGAAATTCTTTTAAGTTATCCACTTTACGTGAAAAAATTCGGTTGATTCAGATGTTATTTTATTTATATTTGTTGAACGACATTTACTTGACAACCATGTGCATTAAGCACTTACAGCTCAACCTAAACCACACCGTAATGCGCAATCACGCTGTCAAATATGTTCATGTCCAGTATAGATCCGAATGACTCTTTCAGCATACTCACTGCAGCTTATTTCTATTTTCAATTACTACAATGCGTAAAGGAATTGTTTGTTTTGGTTGTTAAAATAACATACAGAATCAAGAAACTATAGGTACTTCGGCTTTCATTCTCTCACAAAGATTTTGACAGATAGCCGAAAACTTCACTTGAATTTATTTATCAATGTTCTAAATCAATGCTGGCCACACGAATACTAAAACAACTTGCAAAAATATGTGTGCCATATTTTTCTGATTTTTTTAACATGTGAAATTTTGATTAAATATGTAAGAATGTTCTTAAAACAAACCACTTTTTTGCTCTATTTAATAAATATAATATATTTTGCACAAAGATACGTATTTTTTGCCTATTGTCATACCACCAAACGCAAAATTGGCTGAGTACATAAAATTCTTTTTTTGTACACGCACACGAGCGACGGGAAGTGGAAAACCTTGGAACGTTCAATTCAATTTCAAAGCTGTTGTATTATTAGAAAAGTGTTGACCCACATGTCAAGCATTGCGACCTATAAGATCATTTATGCTAAAATGGTTGTAAATACTAGTTTTTATCATCATTGCTATAATGTTCTACCGCTGTCTGACAATCAAACACTAATATATATACAGTATTGTGCAAAACTTAAGCAACTGGCATAGTGCTCTCATTGATTTCAAATTTACTAAAAAATAAAAGCGCTTAGATTGAATGTTTTAATATTTATTTGTTCCTTCATTAAATACATAAAAAACAACAACAACAAAAGTTCGGTGTTCTTACGAAATTAACTGTAAACAACAAAAAACAAATTATACTCATATTTCATCTGTGCAAAACTTAAGCAACTCGGAGTGCAAAGGTGTTCGATATTTCTTTGTTCAGAAAATAACGGATCTTTTTCGGAGTTTTTTTTGCTTTGTGCATTAGCATTGATCTAACTCAGTACAAAAAAGTCTTTCTTAGCGCACAGTTCTTTCAAACATATTGAAATCCAAAATGCAACGTGTCCGTTATAGTCATCAATTTAAGATGAAGGTTATATCGTTATTTAAGGAAGGAAAACCACAGAATGACATTGCAAAATCATTAAATATCAACAAATCTAAGATATCAAGATGGATACGATTATTTGAAAAAACTGGTAGCGTTACAGATCGAAATTCAGGAGGAAGACCCCAAAAAATTTCTTATAGGGAAGCTATTCAAATTAAAAAATTGATTAAAAAAAATCCGTTCATGTCTTCAAAAGATATAGTAAATACTCTTAATTTAAATGTCGATTCAAGCACAGTAAGAAGGCATTTGATTAAAGTTGGTTTAAAAAGCTACAAAGCGGTAAAGAAACCAATGCTTACACCAAAACATGTAAAAAAAAGATATGTTTGGTTTAATGCCTTCAAAACAAAAACAACAACATATATTTTTTTTCCAGACTTGAATTTGCTAAGAAGTACGTGGGCTGGTCCATAAAAAAGTGGTTTGGCGTACTGTTCAGTGATGAAGTTAAAATAAATTTATTTAATTCAGACGGAATAATAAGAGTTCGACATGCGAAAGGTGAAGGCCTCAATCCGCGATACTGTAAAATGACTGTAAAGCATGGAGGAGGGAACGTCATGGTGTGGGCGTGTTTTTCGGGGAGTGGACTTGGTCCGTTGCATAGGATTGACCACAAAATGGACAGATTTATGTATAAGGACATCTTAGAAACTGCAATGTTGCCTTTTGCGGAATGGAATATGCCACTTCGATGGGTGTTTCAGCACGACAATGATCCGAAACACACATCGAAGTTTGTGAAGGATTGGCTACAGTCAAATAAGATTCAAGTGCTTGATTGGCCGGCACAATCGCCCGACTTGAATCCTATTGAAAATTTGTTTTCAATTTTAAAACGAGGCTTGCGCTCAAAGCGCTTTAAAAATAAAGACGCACTATTTTTAGGCCTCAAAACTGAATGGGAAAATATAAATAAACCATATTTAACGAAATTAGTAGCTTCTATGCCCAAAAGGTGTGCTGCAGTAATTAAAAATCTCCTTACAGTCGGCTGGGGCCGACCAAACTATACCCTGCATATGTAGATTTGTATATAAAAAGTTTACTCGAATATCCAACTTTTCTTTTATTTCCACTTTTTGAGAAACAATTTTTGCATATACTACTAATTTACACCCGAAATATGGTTGACTTTGACGAAGTAAAAGGATTTTAAGATAATTCCGAGGCTTAGTATGGGAGCTATATAAAAAGTGGGCGTGGCTTACCACTTTCTAGTAAATCCAATTAATTTTTCAATGTTAATCCACACCTTAAATTTGGTGTCCTACGTTGAATAGTTATGGTGGTTAACATTTTTGTTTAATTTCCTCAACTTTGTATGGGAGCCCCAATAAGAAGTGGGCGTGGTACGCTGATTTTTCGCCAGATTATTTCCGACTACGATATTAATTTAAGTGTCAATTATGGTTATTGTAGACATAAGATTGCCCAAATTACAGCTGTTTCAATTTAAAATTTGTATGGGGGCTACGATAAACACTGGGCGTGTTGCGCCCATTTTCTGTGAGCCTAGTTGCTCGTACAATACTAATCCATACCCTAAGTCTCGTTGTCCTAGGATAAATGGTTTGTAAGCTATGGAGCTTAAAATTTTAGTTTAATTCACTCGACTTTGTATGGGAGACCCAAAAAGGAGTGGGCGTGGCACACTGATTTTCCGCCAGATTTTTGCCGACTACGATATTAATTTAAGTGTCAATTATGGTTATTCTAGACAGAAGATTGCCGAAGTTACAGCTGTTTCAATTTAAAATTTGTATGGGGGCTACGATAAACACTGGGCGTGGTGCGCCCATTTTCTGTGAGCCTAGTTGCTCGTACAATACTATTCTATACCTTAAATCTTGTTGTCCTACGCTGAATGGTTTGTAAGTTATAACCGGTAACATTTTTTTTAATTTCCGCAACTTTGTATGGGAGACCCAAAAAGGAGTGGGCGTGGCACATTGATTTTCTGCCATATTATTTCCGACTGCCGTGTTAATCTAAGTGTCAATTATGGTTATTCTAGACAGAAGATTGTAGAAGTTACAGCAGTTTCAATTTAAAAGAAGTACAGACACTTTGTATGGGAGCTACGCTAGAAAGTAGGCGTGGCTCACCCACTTTTGGCGAGGTTATACAGTAGTATAATATAACTCTATGTGCAAAATATTGTTGTCCCAAGTGGTATATTATGTGAGTTATAGCAAGTTAAAGATTTTGAAAATTTCGAGGTTAGTCGCTTTGAATGCTTGGTGTGGGCGTGGTTATTGACCGATCATGCCCAATATCAATCCCCTCCGTACCCTTGGATCATAGATTACTTATGCCAAATTTCATCGAAATAGCTCAATATTTACTCAAGTTATCGTGCGAACCAGCCAGGTGACAGACAGACGGACGGACGGACGGACGGACATCGTTAAATCGAAAATTTAATCGACGCTGATCACGAATATATATCCATGTCTATATCTCCGGAGATTCCTTCAAGTGGACACAAACATCTGACCGAAATGAATATACCATGCATATTGCATTATGCAGGGTATAAAAATAAGGTTTACTACACAAAATATTAAAAGTTGCTTAAGTTTTGCACAGATGAAATATGAGTATAATTTGCTTTTTGTTGTTTACAGTTAATTTCGTAAGAATACCGAACTTTTGTTGTTGTTGTTTTTTATGTATTTAATGAAGGAACAAATAAATATTAAAACATTCAATATAAGCGCTTTTATTTTTTAGTAAATTTGAAATCAATGAGAGCACTATGCCAGTTGCTTAAGTTTTGCACAATACTGTATATAATTTATTTTTTGCATGGCATGGAAGTTTAGGAGGACCCACATATGGAAAATAACTACGCTGTAATCCATTATGGAGAATCAACTAGTTTTCTAAATAGTTAGTTACGGCTGTTATATATGCATGCGAATACGTCTAAGCATCAGTTACAAAACATTATGTGAGTTATGCTTGAATTCCTGGAATTATTCATAATGGGTAGGGAACATTGATGGAAACATTTAAAAATATTGCGTATTCAATAACCATATTTGTATGTACTAGGAATACTTAAGTAGGCTCGCATGGGATCAATGAAAACCGTATTCCGGTTTTTATGCAATATTATAAAGGCACATACCAGAGTTCATTGTTATGTATTAAACGCGTGTATTTTATTATAATAATTGTATACCTATTTACAAATTAGAGTGCTGCAGGAATATATTTGTTTACATTTTCAAAACACTCCATTGATATTAGAATGGAATCTCTTATTCATTCTCTCTAAGCAAATACGAATTACGATGAATAAAATATGATAGAAATAGAATGGAATGGAGCGTATGTTTCGTTTTCATAGGATAAGTAGAATCTCAACATTTGCAAATGGAAGTAAAGTATTTCTAGAATACTCCAAACATTCTTTTTGCTTTTCTATGTATTACAAAACATATAAACAAGAAATACAGTAGATAAGACAACATGACGCTGCAAGACGCAGTAATATAAATCATCAGTGCCTGTCATGAAAGGCAACAACAATTATAACGTACAAAATACTCGTAGTACTCTCAAATATTCGTTTATTTGAAGAGAAAAAACGAATATTACTTAATAAAACTTTCAAAAAGGACGTATCGAAGTAGCGTTCTGTACATTGATTTCAAATCCCAACTCAACTGCTTTTTTCTCAGAAATATAAACATTTATTCTTTGTAAAAGATACCCACCTGTCGACTAGCAATTGTCAATTCTTCCAACAGTAAAATTATTTTCCTTACATACTGCATACATAACCACTGATCTGGCTAGTATAAAAAAAAAAACAATCTGCAATTAAATATTAAGATGATATGTGAGAACATACATACATGATGGTGTAGCTCACAAATGTGTTAAGTTACAAATTGTTGTGATCAAAACTCTACTTAACACATTTATGCATTACACCACCGATACACTCGTTTACATACTACTTACACACACTTAAGGGTGAAAAAATTGTTCTTTAGATTTTTTTCTGATGATGTATTAATTTCACTCATCTTCATTCGAAAATTGAATTGAAGATATCTGAAGATAAGGTTAATAACATGCACCTAATTGATGATATGATATGATGTTTATTTTTTATATATAAACTATGCATGTCGCTTCTTCTGACGAAAAAAAAAATGATGAAATATAATCTTCTTAATTATTTCCTTTTGTTTTTTTGAAACACTTCCAGTTTCAATACGGATATGATCTTATGATTTAGGTTTTTGCATCGTAATATGATAATAATGATGCGAGCCTTTTTGTAGTAGGTTTTTATTTGTCATTTTTTTTTACCATTAGCATATCAATAGCTTCCCATATAAATGATAGTTACATATGTATTTTCACATCATTTTTTTTATGCTCGTGTAACCAAATCTATTTATTGCATTCTTAAATCTATCACTCATAGAATATATTTCATTTGAATTTCTTATATTTTGGTTAATGTATGATAGACGCAATATTAATAAGCAGTTCAAGAGTAAGTATATGTATGTATAATGCATCCATTATGGTAAAAATCAACTTTTTAAGTACAATATTAATTATTGATAGTATGACCACATAAAATATGTATATGTGCTGATTTGATATCGGATATCTATTCAATTGCCTATTTTAAGTTTGGGATGATTTAGAATCAAGATGGCAATATATTCTTTATTTTACGATATTTACTTTTATGCCTTACACACAACTACAGGGATGAATTAATATTGTTCAGACGATTGCAACCACTTGAAGGAAGTTCCGCATATAAGCATATAGATATAGGGTTGTTCGAAAGTTCATTATTTATTATTATAATTTTTTTTAACGAAAGACCACTTCCTGATAAAACATAAATATTTGATTGAATTATATATTCACTATGTTGGTTCACTATCTTTCTTATCTTTCTGGTAGTAACACAATTCATAAGACCATTGATCTTTGTTGGGAAGTCCTCATTTGAAGTAAGGCTGGAACTAATAATAATCCAAAGAAGAAAGACCTGAAGAATATGATGGGTCTCCCAATAACTGGACTAAAATATTCAAATTGCCCAGTTGATCACAAGACACTTCAATTGATCATGGCTGTGTACGGTAAAATAAAAATAATATATTATAAAAAGAATAATAATAAATGCAATTAAGAACTCTGTTTTGAAAAATTTACTACCCGAACAATTCATATCTTTTGACAATATAGCCTCCATAGTCGTTTTATGCTCGTCCTTTTGTCCGTCTGTCGGTGTGTTTGTAATTTAGCTGATATGTATGAAAACTTGAACAAATGATGAGATATTTGGACGAAAATAAGTATGGTCGGTCACTGCCATAGCGAAATTGACAGTTATAATCTGGAATTCGCACTTACAAATATCATTGGATAATCCCCAAACATTTCTAATAAAACATACACATCTTAAAAATAATTACAACAAAAGCAATACCATTGTATCACCCTATATAAATCCACGTGCAATATATTGCATCCTTAGATGTATATATGTAATATGATATCGATTAGTTTTATTGTTGTCGATACATCCGTGTAATACTTATTATTATTTCGTACATCGAACATAATCGTAACATCTTAAACGAAGAAAGCCTCTTTTCTGTGTGGTTAGCTGAAGCGATTGGCATTTAAGTTGTAACATGTACAATATATAAGTTAGTTGGAAGCAACACCATAAAATAGCACTTGCTTTGACAGTTGCCAAAAAGTCTCCTTCGAGTGTAAACGTATTTCAGTTAAAACGTGTCAAAGATATAAAGTATTATTTAAAATTACAATTATCTGTAAAATATAATATTAGTATAATTATTGTTTAGAATTGCAATATGTTTTATAAAAATTATAACAATTTTATGAGCAATGGTGAACATTTTTATAAAATATTTGATCAATAAATAATATGAATAAAATGATAAATCAATAATAACGTATTTTAACAGTCCTAATAAAAGATAATACGCATATACGTATATGTACGTGTGTGCATGAATTTTTCGATTTTATGCCACAGCTTGTATGAGAGGCATATTTTATTCATAGACGAGTGTGTAACACGCAATGGGTAGGTTTACGTATGGTATATACTATGTACGTTAAAAACAGCATAGTTTGAGAACACCTTATTATCAAAAAATATTGATTACGAAAGAAAAGTTCAAGATGTTATACAAACGTGTTGGAAAATTATATTCAATTATTCCATTAAATAACTAAATATTGTGTAGCGCGTTGATGATATTGATCAGAACCTAGGTTGATTTGATAAAATACTTAGCTTAACACGGTCAACAAAATTGTATGTCTAAATGTCAAAAAAAAAAAGAGTAAAAATAAAAAACGCACACACAAAAACTTGCCTTCAAGTTGAAAAACGTTTGTTTACTACAGAAGTAATATGATAAAGAATATTATCAGTTGCTATCTTGTTGATTTGACGTTAGTGTATTTAGAAGTATATTTACAAAATGTTCCATAGATTTCTTCTTACATATTTTTTGTCATCAATGTATCATAGCTGTAGCAGTTTATTCAATTTTTGGTGCCCCCTATTGTCAAATTGTTAAATTTTATCAGATTGATACTTTTCTTCTTCTTAATTCATGGTAAAATGTTGTCAGATTCATCAAAAATCAATAACAAAAATAATAATAATAAAATAGTGGGTAAAAATATTTAAAATATATATGTAAAATATAGGGCGCGATAACTAAGTTAACTTTTACTATTAAAATATGGCATTGAACAGATCCTAACAGTGATTTTGTATGGTAGCCACATTAAGTAGTGGCCGTGTGTCGTCTATTTCTTACATAATTATTTCCAATTTTAATCTTTATAAGTTTAATCTTTAAAAAATTCCTCGAATTTGTATGGGAGCTGCAATAAGTGTGGGTGCCAGCCGCTATTGTGATGGCTTTCTGATATGTAAATTATGGGTTCAATCCCCGGTTAAAACTTAACTTTATTATGCTCACGTGTGGGTGATTAATTGTCAATTCTTCGACAGTAATAATTTGTATTGAACTCATTTCAAAAGGAGCTTTGTGATAAATAGATTCCTTCTAATATGTACTATCCAGAAAAAATTGGTGTCTAAATTGTGACATCTTAAATTATTGGAAATATGTCAATAATGCAGAGCATAGGAACAAATTAGGAAAATTTCAAGCAAACTTTTCATACCTAAATATTAGCTATGAAAAAATTACAAAAGTACAGTGATGTTCGTTAGCAGTTATTAGTCGTTTTGAAATAGAATAAAATATGGTAAATGTTAAAAAAAAAATTAAGAAAATGGAAAAAGGGAAGGGAACATTTTCGTTGTTTGTAATATTCCAATGTCATATCAATTTAGATCCTATAATTTATACGAACTCTCACACACCCTATGTCATACATTTGCCGTTATGAGATATATCTTATGTTATGATCAAATAATTGCAAAAATGTACTCAAAATAGCGAAACGACTGAACTTGAAACTGAATTTAAAAATTCAATTATTACTATTTTTCAAAGATGATTTCGGATAATTCTAGTGCAACCATTTGCATTGTCAAATATATGTTGAACTAAATTTAAATAAATTTTTTAGAGCAATTTCATAATTATCAGCACATACATATATATCAGAGCTTTCTTTACAACATTTATTATTATCTGTTTAGAATTGTAGGCAATTCTTTTCCTGAGCCTGACCACCCTATTGTTATATATTTACTGAATTTATATAAAAAGTATGACTGGTTGAAATTCAACAATACAAGCATGCAAGTATGTGTGTACAAAAGTACATGTGCCCTCTCATTATAGAGGGCAGCCACACTAACCTAACCTAACCGAAACATGTATTGTTATTTTAATGTTAATGGCCTATTATAAAATATGCAAATATTTACATAAATAGATGGGCGGCAGGTGGTTATAGTTAAGAAACCATAATACGAGTAATATATTTGAAATTTATTCTTTTTCAAGACGACTTAACTCAGAAACATTTTGATGAACTTCATAAAATAAATAAAAAACTATGTGTTTTACCAGCAAAACTGACAATTTTTTTTTGTGAGACATATTAATATACTGTATGTATACATATTACTCATGTGACACTAGTTATTTGAATCGATTAAATATAACGTACAATGAACTATTGCTTCTGCGGTATTCTATAACACAGTCCAATCGTGTTTTTACAACAGAGTAATTATGATGTAATCCTGCAAATGGGTGATGGGTATTTTATGGGGGATATTAATGCGAATCAAAAACAAAAATAGAAAGTGCTAAGTTTCTGCCAAGAGCATACCATTGCAACCATAAATCTTTCAATTGTTGGTTTTTACTTATCAAGAAATAAGTAAAAACCCCAAATTTTGGGTTTTCAGTGACATCTCTCAAGTGTTGCGCTTTTAAAAGTATCATATTCGCATGTTTTGACAATAAAAATTTGATCAGTTTTGAACTTGACGTAAGTTCAGTCCATTTAAAATGCACAAGAAGGCGCATAAAGTCTGAATTTTATATTCTAACCAATTACAGTCTCTCCAATCACTTACTATGCTGCTAATCGAATCAATTACACTGTTTATTATTCCGTTATTTGACTCAAATTACTTAAAAAATATATACATACCTAATGCAAATATTAATCCTTTTTCCATATTTTAGGTTTTACAAATTGAAATTACTCAAATATACAAGTTTGGGACCAGAATATACTATAAATCAACAAAACGCTAAGAAGTGTTATCATCAATAAATCAACATTGCTTAAAGTACAAAATTTTTGAAAATTTGAAACAAATGCATAAACACGAAATTATTAAATTACAAAAAACAAAAAAAAAAATCGAGTGGCACTATCATCAATGAAGGGATATTAAATAGCTTCTTCATTACAAATTAATTGTCTGCAATCGTTTATCATACAAGTGCCTACATCATATAACATATTGAAAAACAAAACAAAATTACAAACATAAATACATACATTAAACGTATGCTTATACCAACATATGTATATGCATGTGTAAGAATATGTCAAACGACGTCACAATTAAGCTGTCTGCGACGATAATGACGTTGTATTCTCAATTTTTATTTTACTTAAAATTTTAGTATGTAGAGTATGACACATTCATATATGTGTGTGTGTATATGTATGTAGTTTACATAGTATAAATACATTCAGATTTAAATATAGACACATAAATATGTATACTTGTACATGTATTTCATAAGAAAGTGTTTGGGAAAACTCAACAGTTGCAATTGAAACGCTTGAGAGTAAGCATCGAGATTGTTGAACCTGAATTGACGCGAACTGTTAGACCTATCGAAGAAAACAAAGTGGATTTTTAAAAAAGAAAAATCAGACATATTTTCCTAATTTCGATTAAAAATAAAAGATTTCGCGTTCATTTGAGGTATTTGCATAACCAAGTGTTTACGGAAAATTATTAAACAATAATTCTTTGCCATTGTTAACGCATCGAACTGATCATTTTTACAGAAAATATATATGTTCCCATGCACATATATATGTCTATATAAAAGTCTTGAATATGTGTGACAGCTATACGACATATATGTATAGTGTATATACTCGTATCTAGCAGAATCGTCTATAATAAAGAGAGTGTGTTAATAATAAAAAGCTTAATATCACAAAACAGCAAAACTATTGTCATTACAAATCAGAATACATAAATATACATATATTGAATTCAGAATGATGTGCCTCTTTCAAAGAAATATTAACGAATTTAAAAGCAACAACAACATTTTTGTGTATAAATGCTTATTCATTAAATGTGTGTAACGAGTACCTACAATATATATTTGTCGAGAATAATGAGCAGTATTATTATGTAAAATAATGGCGATCGACTTTTTTATATATATTTGTATATTTCTTTCGTTCCTAATCAATTTGTTGGCCTTGGGCGCATTTTGGGTGACACCCGGACTACGAACAACGGCAAATCGCTTCACTATAAACCTGCTTCTTGTTAACTTGATTGGATGCTTAGTCTTGGCGTCTAGCAATTCAGATGGCTTCAAAACAGAAACAGCTACTCGCAAAACATTCTCTCCGCTGGAGCGCAATGCCAGCATTGAACTTTTTATAAAACCGAATGGAATCATTTTAAAAACAAATGTCACTTCAAACGAACCAAATAATAGCCCACGCACAATCGAAACCATTTATATTGATGAGAGCAACGAATCGATCGTCATCACTGAGATTGAAAAGAAGAAAGAAAACACTGCTACGTTAGTGAATTTTGAAAGCGATACTTCAATTTCAACAACCATAAATATACGACCTATTGATATGGCTGGTGCACTCGGTGCTTTGGCTGTTTTATTGGTAGTCGGTGACACCTGGTGTGCCGTTACAGATCCCCTGCGTTACCACAGTCGAATGTCGGGAGTGAAAGCATGGATATTGATTGGCTCAACATGGCTATTGGGAATATTGTTCGGTTTGAGACCAGCTAACATTGTGTTTACGTGCATATATTTCATTATTATAATACTAATGCCATTTGGTTTCGTTTGTGGTATGTATTGGAGAATCTTTAGCGAGGCAAGACAAAATGGCTTGCGAATGAGACAAAATGGATCATTGCCTTTGCTTCAGGGTTCACTAAACCTTTTGCACCAGCAACAGTCTTCGTCGTCGTCGTCGTCGGCGCAATACCAAAACAATTTGAATTTACAACGAAATTCGATTTGCTCTACTTCATCACATTATGATGGATTACAGATGAAAATAGATCGTTTAAAAAATGACTCCAATACGAATCTTGCATCTACAATTTGCAATAAAATAACTCTGGGCGACATGGAGCAAGAAAAACTAACACCTACGCCATCAATTTGTTTGAGACAAAATAATGACAAACTCATTTCAACACTCAGTGGTGAAATAAAACGTAATTTCTCCATACGCGAGTTTCCTTTATTGTGTACTTCTTCTCAGGATCCTCATGAAAGTCGACAGATTCCAATTTCTGCACCTAATCTACAGAAGTACGAAGATGAACAAAGGAACTCGGCATCTGGATTGGGACTATGCTCTAATAGTTTATTAATGCGCCATCCTCAGCAGCAGTTGCGACACGTGCAGTCGCGACTGCACAAATCTCACAATTTATATACTGCGCAAACCCCAAAAGCACTAAGCTATATGTCATCTATTCGACATCGTTTGTCAAATGCCTCATCACTTTTCAAATATCGCGACGAATCGCGTGCGGCTCGTATAAGTGTGCTAGTTGTATTTATGTTTTTATTCTCCTACCTACCATATGGCTTTTTGATGCTATTGCAAAGTTGTGTGCCCACGGCGAATTTTCCACATTCTCAACAGCTTGCCATTTTCATGATCCTAGTGAGTAATGTCAGTTCACCCTTCATATTTGCCTATCGTAACAAGCGCGTGAGACGTGGAGTTAAGAGACTTTTCGGAATAGAAAAATCTATTCGTGATCGTGTTCAGAAAAATCAAAGTGCTTACAATGGACGCGAGAATGGTCTCCTTCGTAGACAAAATAGTGAATTGCCCATTAGAATAGCACTGAAACGTAGTCAAACGAAGAGTTGCAATACAATAATCAATTTCACTTTGGCAACAAATTTAAAGAAAAAGTACAACAATTTGGGATGCACAAAAGTAAACATTGATAATATTGCTGGTGGCAAAAATCCCAAAGAATTTTCGCGTGAGGTTGCAATCATAAAAGATGCACCAATAGTCAACAAGGCAACATCAAAGTATAAGATTTTGAAAAAATTAATTCGAAGCTCTTGCGCGGCATCACAATCTTGCGCTGAGGATGAGCGGACTGTAAAACCGGCTGAATTGTAAAATAATGTGAAGCATTTTTGAGGTATAAAAACATGATCTAATGCTGTTTTCCTCTAAAGGAGGAAATGTTAACACTTGCTAGACCCACCAAAAAGTTATTTTTAATACTCACTTAACCATGTTCTACATCTATAAGCTACTGCACACTTCTTTATCTAAGAAGTAATTGTTGCATCTGTGATGCATTTGATAGTACAATGCAACAATGCATTAATGCCAATCTTTGAACAATTGAACAGCAGGCTTAATTATTAATTTCAATCTAAGTAACTATATCTTTTTTAAGCTACGATATAAAATGTATTGTGATGTTGTCAACACAATTGTGATGAAGAAAAACTTGAATTTATTGTTGTTTGTAAAATATTTTTAACCAAGCAATATTTTTTGCAAGCCTTGTGACTTAATTACAAATATGTACATATAGATGTACTTTCATTCGGACCAAATATGTGACGTTTAATATTAATTTATTATAAAAATGATCTGTACATTTACATAAATATATTATTTAATAAGTACATACCTACAATATATCTGTTGACGTCCTTAAGTATGTACCTAACTGCTATTATTTATCATACGAATTATAAATATTTACAATATAAAGAAAAATACGTGATGTTTGATAGTAATATTTATTAATTTATTATAAACAAAAATATATTATTTTATAAGTACATATAACTATCTACACCTTAAAATATACGAACAAGTACTTCAAAAAAAAAATAATAAATTTAGATTCTATGCTTTAGTAAGTACGATTTTGATTCTACTTATTGGCTGATGGTTTTTATGATGTTTTTCTGGGCATATTGACCTGTATTATTGTACACAAGAATATTTCACATTTCGTTATTGACGTTATTTTCCATTTTGTGTTGACTAATACAGGTACAATACGAAATATAACGTAATTGCAGCCAAAATTCTTATAAATCTTGTATACGCACTGCATCCCAAAGGCGACGTAATATTTGTTTTGATCACATGCTTGTAACGCTGGAGATATAGGAAAGTCCGTTTGCCTGTTTTCTGTCTGGTTTACCAACTATATTTGGGAAACTGATTTTTATTTAATGGGCAATACTAAGTTAACCCTCCTTAACATAATGGTTACGTATTTTCTATACATATATTTTTTAAACTACTTTAAATTGAATTTCAAAACATGATTTTTCGAAAATTGAAAAACACTTTTGTAAAGCATAGTATAGTCTACTTTGTCATTGCAATCTAAGTCAATTTTTATAAAAATGGTGTAAAGATTTTATTCGTTATTATATAATATTATTGTATAATATTTGTTATTCTTTTGTCCAAATTCACATGACAAGCAAAAAGTTATAAAAATTATAAATACCTATCTACTCACGCGTATATAATATCCGGTATTCGGTATTTGTTTCAATGACTGATATTTCGCAAAAATTTTTTCGGCACTGTCGACACTCTTCATGCCGAAAATTTCAAAAGTTTTATTAAAATTAATTCATATTAACAGGCACAAATATTTATTGAAATAATTTACAGCGATTTTTTTAAAAAAAGCTAGGTCCAGAGACTAAAAAAAAAAATTAAATTAAATCGGCAACATTTTATTAGACGCATCATAATGCTTCGACTAGAGGAATTAAATCTAAAATGTCATGTCTCGGATTTCGATAATGGAAAAAAAACAATATTAAATAGTCAAACTAGAAGAAATAAAAAATTAATGGTGAAATACTCTCCTTTGAAGTTTCATTTTTATTCGGGTTTTTAATCGATTTTCAATTGCAATCTCTAATATGAATAATTACAAATTGCTCTACATTTTTCCACCATGTTGGTATTGTGTTCTTTTTTAGTTGTTAGGCTTATTGAAGTTCTTTCTGAACATCGTGGTCATATTTGATGTAGTTCCCTGATTGTTTTTTTTTTTCACTTTTTGTCAAAGTGATTCAAATATGTATTTCGTTCGTGTGGTTGAGATTGTTGAGTAATTAATTTTTGCCGTTTGGAAATAATGAAGGAAAATAAAAAATTTCTCCCAAGGATTGAAAATGCAACAGAGATCTCAAATTATTATCGAGAATATCATAATAAAAAGAAACATTTCAATTACATTCCCATTACAACTAGCTACGAAGCTTCAGATAAATAAAATGAAATGAATGAAATTCGTAAACAAAGCCGTTTGTTCGAAATGTAGAAAATAATTAATTTTGCGCCCAAATGATCTCCAAATACAACGTCTTAATAAACGTATAAAATTCAAGATGATAATTATATATATATATATATATATATATATATATATATATATATATATATATATATATATATATGTGTTAAAAATTGAATTTTAAGATGTTTCTTATTAATGATTATTTTTCATACAAAATGTGATATATTTTTAAACATAAACTGACTCACAGTCAAAGTCTACATTAATAACGACCACAACAACAGCGACCTCAATTTCAGTACTAAAAATATGTACTAAAAAGCCCTCGATATAATATTATTGAGATCTCTGATCAGTTACTTATGTCCTCATTTCCAATGAAGAATAATAAATTTATAAAATTTTTTTTTTAAATATTGATAACCAATCATATTAACAGAGACACATAAAATGGTCCGCAATCTTATCGACGTCCCAAACAGCTAGGTAGATTAAACTATTTGCTACTATTAATAATTTCTTAGTAATGACATTGTGTGCAATATGATAGCCAAAGGCCGACACTGCGACCTAAAAGATCTTTTGTGTCCCGCTACATTTATAAAATTGTGATCCGTGTGATCAAAACCATCCAATCTACTATACCCTATAGGTCTAGCACCAAGGTTTCAAGTATACCATAGCATTACATCCCTTTCTACCTAGTTATTACCTGTCTAAGGAAGGTAATCAGCTTGAATCCATGTTCTTCCAGTATCATTTCCGCAGTGCGTCTGAAGTTGAGTATGTCCACAACAGGAGCCTTTTTTATTTCCTCGGGATCTAGTCGATCACGGTTGAAAATTTGCATTCTTGTGTTTGCCAATGCAATATGGTGGCTCAGTACGTGTTTATACTCCAGGTAAGTGCTGCTACAATGTTCGAAAGCTCTGTAGAGTTCAACGAACGACTAGCGTCAGTATTACAGGGGCTCGTGGGACATGTTACACAATGTGATGCTTCATAGCCTATGGATCGCAAAAATATGGCTAGCGGCAATGCAGTTAGGCTCAACGCAGTCGCCAGTTAGACGAAATGGGAATGACAGGATGACATCAGATTACACAATACCACAATTACGTCTCAATAGCTATTGCAAGGCAAGGTTTCCATTGAGGATCGAATATAAAAGAAATAGCATCCGATCAGAATACGACATACCGGTTTATACTGATGGTTCCAAAATTCACTGCGGGGTAGGCGCAGGGATTTTTCTCGCCACACGCTGATATAAATCACTCAATTCAGGTACCTAATGTTGTTGTTACGATTTTGCGGCAATAAGAGAGGTATGTCGGCTACTCTTTAACCACATCAAAGATAGATCTACGTTGCTGCAACACAAGCTCTCCAATCCAATACTATGAAATCAAAGCTAGACAGAGGAGAACTGAATGGTATTGCTTTTATTTTGGATTTATTTAGGAAGGTTAATAAATTGGCGTGCCCTAGTCTTTCTTTGGATACGACTAACGGAGTTGATTTTCCTGTAGGTTGTCAATCAATGCAATTACCTGCACCATGCAGCCTATCACGTTTAACTTGGCTTGTGTATAGCAAGTCTAGCATCACGACGGTTTGCTTGGGTCACTGGTGCATTGGGGCTCAAGCAGAGAAACTATGAATATCTCATTGACTTTGACCACGCTCTCATTTTAAATTACCAGACTAAATGCAAAACGCAAACGGTACCTATGTCGTTATTACCTAGAACACTTAGCCCCTTAGACAGATTTTGCCACAGGCAGCTTATTTAATTATATCAAAATAACAGATTCGTTCACAAAGGACCTACTTTGACACTATTATTGAGAGGGCGACAAAAATTAATCTAAAATATTGAAATACTTTGAATGAATATTTAGCAATTTGCGAATACAAATTATTTTTAATTCAAGGGTGTAGCAGTTTTAATTTAATGTATATTTAAAAATGTTAAATCTTAAATTTTCTTCGAACATTTTTGATTAACGTTGCTCGTAGTGTAATCAAAAAGTTACAACCTTACATTGTATGTGCTTATTTTTATACCCTGCATAATGCAATATGCATGGTATATTCATTTCGGTCAGATGTTTGTGTCCACTTGAAGGAATCTCCGGAGATATAGACATTGATATATATTCGTCGATTAAATTTTCGATTTAACGATGTCCGTCCGTCCGTCCGTCCGTCCGTCCGTCCGTCTGTCTGTCACCTGGCTGGTTCGCACGATAACTTGAGTAAATATTGAGCTATTTCGATGAAATTTGGCATAAGTAATCTATGATCCAAGAGTACGGAGGGGATTGATATTGGGCATGATCGGTCAATAACCACGCCCACACCAAGCATTCAAAGCGACTAACCTCGAAATTTTCAAAATCTTTAACTTGCTATAACTCACACAATATACCACTTGGGACAACAATATTTTGCACATAGAGTTATATTATAAAAATTTTTTTTTTTTAGAGTTATATTATACTACTATATAATCTCACCAAAAGTGGATGAGCCACGCCTACTTTCTAGCGTAGCTCCCATACAAAGGTCTGTACTTCTTTTAAATTGAAACTACTGTAACTTCTACAATCTTCTGTCTAGAATAACCATAATTGACACTTAGATTAACACGGAAATAATATGGCAGAAAATCAATGTGCCACGCCCACTCCTTTTTGGGTCTCCCATACAAAGTTGCGGAAATTAAAAAAAAATGTTACCGGTTATAACTTGCAAACTATTCAGCGTAGAATAACGAGATTTAAGGTGTGGATTAGTATTGTACGAGCAACTAGGCTCACAGGAAATGGGCGCACCACGCCCAGTGTTTATCGTAGCCCTCATACAAATTTTAAATTGAAACAGCTGTAACTTCGGCAATCTTCTGTCTAGAATAACCATAATTGACACTTAAATTAATATCATAGTCGGCAAAAATCTGGCAGAAATTCAGTGTGCCACGCCCACTCCTTCATGGGCCTCCCATACAAAGTCGAGTGAATTAAACTAAAATTTTAAGCTCCATAGCTTACAAACCATTTAGCCTAGGACAACGAGACTTAGGGTATGGATTAGTATTGTACGAGCAACTAGGCTCACAGAAAATGGGCGCACCACGCCCAGTGTTTATCGTAGCCCCCATACAAATTTTAAATTGAAACAGCTGTAACTTAGGCAATCTTATGTCTACAATAACCATAATTGACACTTAAATTAATATCGTAGTCGGAAATAATCTGGCGAAAAATCAGCGTACCACGCCCACTTCTTATTGGGGCTCCCATACAAAGTTGAGGAAATTAAACAAAAATGTTAACCACCATAACTTAGAAACTATTCAACGTAGGACACCAAATTTAAGGTGTGGATTAACATTGAAAAATTAATTGGATTTACTAGAAAGTGGTAAGCCACGCCCACTTTTTATATAGCTCCCATACTAAGCCTCGGAATTATCTTAAAATCCTTTTACTTCGTCAAAGTCAACCATATTTCGGGTGTAAATTAGTAGTATATGCAAAAATTGTTTCTCGAAAAGTGGAAATAAAAGAAAAGTTGGATATTCGAGTAAACTTTTTATATATAAATCTACATATGCAGGGTATAGTTTGGTCGGCCCCAGCCGACTGTATGGAGATTTTTAGAGTTCGTTTTGCACGATTTAACATTGTTTTTTTTTTTACTGGGCGTATTTATACGGGATGCAAAATTTTTCCACATACATGCGTGTATATTATATATTAAATATCGCATATATATTTGTTTTTTTTTTTTTCATTTTTATATGCCTCAGAGAATTACATGTATAAAAGCATTTGTGCATTATTCATAAAAGATGTTGACCGCACAGGTCGTCATTTTAATATTCACAATATTGGAATATTTTTATATAAAATAATCAAAGGAAAAATTTCGCTTAGATTAGTCACTTTAGATTTATGTGTATATATGTTAACATGCTATTTTGTATGTCGATATGTACTGATGCATTTAGATATGAAGGGCAGCGTTGTGATGCAATTTAACTTAAAAAAAGGGGAGGTAATCCAAATTGCTTATTCTGACTTGTAACATTTAATGAAACTATTTTTGAAAAAATTATTCTTTCAATGTACTGCAATATTTCAGGAATCCTAACTACAGAAATTTCATAACTGGTTTATTCTTAAGGATGTGTAACTCAAACTGAGACATCCAGAATGCTTTTAGTCGCATTAGAATAGGTACAAGACAGCACAAATCAGACTTTTTGTTTAAAGGGGGAATAGGGCTAATTCGTGTAAAAAAGTCACATTTTTGTTATGTTCTTTTGATGAAACAGTTAAAATCTATTTATAAACCAACGGTGCATTATAGTATGACATTTGAAGAATATTGTGTAAAATTTTCATGAAAAAATATTAAAAAATACAGTAATGACAGCAATTATTCTGGAGCGTCTCGGAAAAAGGTTGAATTGCGGTGTCTCTCATAAATCGGTGCTGGATCATCTGAAATCAAAAAATCAAAACTATATCGTTAAATAATCAGTTTGCCCAGGGGGATTTTTCGAAATTTCAAATTTTCACTTTTTGGGAACACTTTGAAGGAAAAAACGAGATTTTTTTGCGAAAATTAACAAATTTCAAAAAAAACTCTAGCGTTACCTGGTAATTAAGAACTAGTGTTCAAAATTTCAAAACGATCGATACAGTAGTTTTGAAGTTATGAGGGACACCGACTTTGAAAACGTGAGTTGTGGGAAAAACGCTTTTTAAAGTTTTGAACACTAAATAATTTGGGATGAAACGTTCTTAAGCGAGTTCTATTGGCTTACCTCACACGGAATCATCGATGCCAGGTCCATTAAGAATGTTGCAATCATCCATGATGTCTAAAGCATCTTTTTGCTCTTGTCTACGATGGAATCCTGCCTTCTTTTGTTTGTTTTTCAGCTTCCTGTTCTTCTCGGCCTATACAATTTTGCTGCGATTGACTTGAAATTTAGACAAAAAAAATTTTTTTGCCCTATTCCCCCCTTAAGTTCTTTCGCCTGTTCTATGGAACATAAATAATAAAGATGAATGAATGAATATGTGGCACTTAAAGCCCCAAAGGGCTCATTGGCCGAGCTTCTCTTCCATTACTGTTGTGCGTCTTAAATTTTGGACAGTATTAGAATGGACCTACTTATTTTAGCCGGTTCCGAACGGCAGAACACTTGTGACATCACTTTTTCTGAGCTTTGTCACAGAGTTCTTTTTAGAAGATTTTTTCATGGCAAGTTGTTACTGTCGGAAGAATTGCCAATTGCTTGCCGACAGGTGGGTACCGTTCGAAAGAAAAATCTTTTCGATATTAAATTTATTATGCATCAGCCGGGTATTGAACCACGACCTACAGATCAGAAGGCGAACACACTAACCACTGAGCTACGGCACCCACAAAAATAATAATAAAGATCAAGCTCTGAAAATACTTGAAGGTATTCTCATTCAAATGTTTGGCGCACCTACTCCACAGATGGTAGAATTATCAAGCATTGCGAATTCGTTTCCAAGTCCTTAATCATAACTGGCTTAGCCACCAAGTCTTTTGACTTCACGTAAGCCCAAAAAAAAGTCCAAAAGTGTGAATTTGAAAACTATAGGTACTGAAAACTAAGAAAAACCACTGACAAAGTAAATACACTATTGAAATAGGTATTTTATTTATGAAATCTGTTACATATCGCGCTTTTTTTTTTAGAATAATATTTAATAATTAAATGTAATATTCTCATTAAAATTCCAGCATTTATGTAACGATAACAACAATATGTATATACACATGCAAGTATGTATGAATGTATTTAGATTTGATTTTTTTTTTTTATTTTATATTACTTAATTTTTAATATAAAATATTCATAACAATATTAATTATAATATATGAATTTAATTAGCTGATATTTGAAAGCTGTCGATGAGTTGCTATACTTGTCTTATTTTTATTTTTGTAATAGAAAATAATATTTAAATCAGATTTATTTTTGGTTTACTTGTTTTTTATTTCTTAACAGTCCTCTTATATTTTATGGGTGGGGGTAAACAAAATAAAATTATTAATATGTATCATTATTAAACATTTTCCTTTGCGTAAATGTAGGTATTGAGTTTCCAATGATTATGGTATTTAATAAGCATGATTTGCGACAAACAATGCTGCATCAGCACCGGCACCAACAACACTACCAGCGACGTATTTGCCAGTAGCAGCCTCACCATTGCCCTGTAAAAAAAAAACAAATAAAAATAAAAGATTAAGTACAATTTATTTCTGTATGATTTTAAATGATGCTAAGCATGTCGGTTTAACACACCCCTCAATTTAACTGTATTTGCATTTAAAGTTCAGTTATCGTTAGGTTGCGAATTAATAACTGTCATATTTAAAGAAGACGATGACGGCGAGAGCAGTGACAAAGAATTTTTTAAATTAGACTAATTTTTATATTTATAATCTGTTATTCATATATTCGTAGCTTCTTATGATATTTTTATAAAAATTATGAAATGTTCGATAAAAATAAATTGTGCCGAATGGGTCAAAAGTCCAATGAGTTTATGAATGATTTCCGAGTAAGATACAATCATAAGCTATACTGGCTGTATGCCAATATTGCCATAGTTAAGCGCATCAAAATCGAATGAATGTACTGACTCGATTATATCGAGCCAAGAAGATATTATATTCGGAACGCGCCCTTCGGTTCTAATACTATAAAACCTGGAATTTCTGGAGAAGCATGCTACTATTACTACCACTAATCAAGTAAAATCGACTCGAATGAAGATTCTCAGCAATGGAAAAGTATGAACATATATATACTTTTCCATATCTGTCACCTTTCCTTTTGGATGTTACAAATAGAGCTACATTTCTTGGATGCATGGTGTAAAAAATTGTAGGTATGATTACTGAAATGAATTAGGTTAGGTTAGATTATGTGGCTGCCCTCTCTCTGAGAGACACACTTAGGCTAGAAATGCCCATTGTGATACCACCGAGCTTCTCTTCCAATACTGTATTCCGTGTTAAAATTTGGACAGCATTAGAAGGGATCTACTTATATTAGCCGGTTCCAAACGGCAGAACCCTTGTGACATCACTTTAACTTAGTTTTGTCACAGAGCTCTTTAAAGAAGCATTTTTGGCAAAATGTTACTGCCAGAAAAATTGCCAATAATTGCCGGCAGATGGGTACCGTTTGAAAGAAAAATCTTTTCGATATCAAATTTTGTTATGCTTCAGCCGGGGATTGAACCCACGACCTACAGATCAGAAGGTCAACACACTAACCATTGAGCTATGACATCCACTCAAATGAATTACTGTTTCCAAATTGGTTATGCCAAATAAATGTAGCTGTCTCAAAAGTGCTTATTTTTGTATATCACAAAATTAATATTTGAAATACTATTTCAAAAATGGTTTTCTTTATTTTTAAATGGAAGCTATCAGGAAACTTCGTAATAGATTAATAGATTAATAATAAAAAAAAGTCCAACATTATCCAGAATTTCAGAAAAGAAAGTATAGTTTCTAAAAAAAAAAATATTGAAATGCGTTTCAACATCATGTTTGCTAGTCACAATTTTAGTTTGAGACCTTTTAATCATTCTATGAATATTCCATAAATATGCCATAAAAATACAACACTATAGTATGAGAGAAAATCTGTTATCAACCTGCCTCTGAGTTTGAGACATTTTAATCATTCTATGAATATTCCATAAATATGCCATAAAAATACAACACTATGGTATGAGAGAAAATCTGTTATCAACCAGCCTCTGAGTTGACAGCCATACATGGTACTAATACAGTTGACAGTATTATACATGGTAGAGCAATCCCACAGAAATTTTTAAACTATGCGAGTTGAAATAACTGTGAAAAAGAAAATCTAAACAGGCTGATTTAAATTTATCAAAAGTAAAATACGAAAATATTTTGACACATTAAACCCCTTGGTTGATTGTAGAAGTCAAATATCTGAAATGTATTTGTCTATTATAATATTTCCTTTCGGCTACGAATTTTCTAATTACTGTACCGTGTATAATGGGAAACACTGGAACATCATTTGATTTTGACGTTTAATCTATTTGGTGAATAGATGACAAGCATTTACAAATGACACCAATAAAATTAAATAGAATTACTATCATTAACTCAATAATATTTAAATTATCACGTTTTGCACGCGAAAATATGAAGACATCGAACTGAAATTTTGTATGCAGAGTTAATATATCCGAAAACAGAAAGAATAGATCTCACGGATCTATCTTCTGTTTTCTGTTTCTTCTCACCCTTCTGTGTGTCTGGCAAAGGGGCTTTATCCATGCTCATTAAAAGGAATGAAGAATCAGAAAGACAATTATACTGGGAAAACCTACCAGGGTTGTCCCAATCCAAAACAATTTTAGAGACCTACAGTATTGTGCAAAACTTAAGCAACTGGCATAGTGCTCTCATTGATTTCAAATTTACTAAAAAATAAAAGCGCTTAGATTGAATGTTTTAATATTTATTTGTTCCTTCATTAAATACATAAAAAACAACAACAACAAAAGTTCGGTATTCTTACGAAATTAACTGTAAACAACAAAAAACAAATTATACTCATATTTCATCTGTGCAAAACTTAAGCAACTTTTAATATTTTGTGTAGTATCCCTTATTTTTAATTACTGCAGCACACCTTTTGGGCATAGAAGCTACTAATTTCGTTAAATATGATTTATTTATATTTTCCCATTCAGTTTTGAGGCCTAAAAATAGTTCGTCTTTATTTTTAAAGCGCTTTGAGCCCAAGCCTCGTTTTAAAATTGAAAACAAATTTTCAATAGGATTCAAGTCGGGCGATTGTGCCGGCCAATCAAGCACTTGAATCTTATTTGACTGTAGCCAATCCTCCACAAACTTCGATGTGTGTTTCGGATCATTGTCGTGCTGAAACACCCATCGAAGTGGCATATTCCATTCCGCAAAAGGCAACATTGCAGTTTCTAAGATGTCCTTATACATAAATCTGTCCATTTTGTGGTCAATCCTATGCAACGGACCAAGTCCACTCCCCGAAAAATACGCCCACACCATGACGTTCCCTCCTCCATGCTTTACAGTCTTTTTATAGTATCGCGGATTGAGGCCTTCACCTTTCTCATGTCGAACTCTTATTATTCCGTCTGAATTAAATAAATTTATTTTAACTTCATCACTGAACAGTACGCCAAACCACTTTTTTATGGACCAGCCCACGTACTTCTTAGCAAATTCAAGTCTGGAAAAAAAATATATGTTGTTGTTTTTGTTTTGAAGGCATTAAACCAAACATACCTTTTTTTTACATGTTTTGGTGTAAGCATTGGTTTCTTTACCGCTTTGTAGCTTTTTAAAACAACTTTAATCAAATGCCTTCTTACTGTGCTTGAATCGACATTTAAATTAAGAGTATTTACTATATCTTTTGAAGACATGAACGGATTTTTTTTAATCAATTTTTTAATTTGAATAGCTTCACTATAAGAAATTTTTTGGGGTCTTCCTCCTGAATTTCGATCTGTAACGCAACCAGTTTTTTCAAATAATCGTATCCATCTTGATATCATAGATTTGTTGATATTTAATGATTTTGCAATGTCATTCTGTGGTTTTCCTTCCTTAAATAACGATATAACCTTCATCTTAAATTGATGACTATAACGGACACGTTGCATTATGGATTTCAATATGTTTTGAAAGAACTGTGCGCTAAGAAAGACTTTTTTGTACTGAGTTAGATCAATGTTAATGCACAAAGCAGAAAAAACTCCGAAAAAGATCCTTTATTTTCTGAACAAAGAAATATCGAACACCTTTGCACTCCGAGTTGCTTAAGTTTTGCACAGATGAAATATGAGTATAATTTGTTTTTTGTTGTTTACAGTTAATTTCGTAAGAATACCGAACTTTTGTTGTTGTTGTTTTTTATGTATTTAATGAAGGAACAAATAAATATTAAAACATTCAATCTAAGCGCTTTTATTTTTTAGTAAATTTGAAATCAATGAGAGCACTATGCCAGTTGCTTAAGTTTTGCACAATACTGTATAACCTAAAACGACTTGAGGAATGTATCAGTTTAAACAAGTATAATATAAGAATCATCACGGGATTAATGACAGGACATTGCAGGCTGAATTATCACCTAACGAAACTGGCAATATTCTCGGATGAAACCTGCCGACATTGCAGGGAGAAGAATGAAACTGCAAAACATGTGTTGGGAAAGTGCCCAGCACTTATGCACACAAGAAAGAAAAACTTCGGGGAATTTATAATACCGGAAAATCTACTGAAGTCCATTACGATAGGATCTATACTAAACTTCCTTATGGATGCTGGACTTACAGAAATACTCTAGTCCATGATGGGGTGCACAATAGACGTAGGGTGGCAGTGCAATACAACCCTCTAATAATAATAATAATAGTATATCTTATAATGAACAGGCGACATAGGGTATTCACGAATATTTAATGTAATCAGACCGATACTCGGCACATAAGATAATTATAATCTTTGTTGGTTGATATGGAATACGCATCAGTTTCAACTTTTTCATGCAATTCTATATGGATAATCTTGACTGTTGGTAGGAATACATTAATACATACATATACAATTATAAAGTAACATAAAGATTAATGCAAAAACAAAGATAAGAAACAATAATAAATAATGAAAACAAAGACAAAATAAAGTTGTCAAACATTTATTGCCAATCATTAATAACTGCAAAACATAAAACCAGCAAAGAAAGATTTTTAAAAATTAAAAAATAAAATGCCGAAAAATAAAATACAGTAACAGCACAGGTCAGTACAGTGCAATTGTATATATTAGAATGTGTGTGTGTGTCAGTCATCATGCTCAATTAATTCTGTCATAAATTGTAGTTTAGTAATTCGGTATTCGATTTTCATTTTCACTAAACTAGTATTTATGACCTGCGATAAACAATTTGGTGTTAGCAGCAAAGGAAGGTATTGAGCCGGCTTCGTACTTCCCTTGACAGGCGAGTGCATTAGCCTACATTAGAAAGATGTAACAAAAGATGTTTGTAAGTGAGGAAAAGAAATAAAAGCTCAAAATCAAGCTTTCAATTGCATGTTAATTACATCACTTTCAAGAGAGATGAAAGAAAATAAGTAAAAATTATAATTTATGAGGCTACTTAAAAAAAGTCACTTACTAACTAAATTTGTAAAAACGAGTGTGTAACATTTACGAAGAAACAAAACATTACATATACAAATATAAATACCTTAGCACGCTTCAATAATTCGGTCTGACCAGCGCCGATATTTTCCTTTTTGCCTGCCCAAGCGCGGAGAACCGAAGCTTGTAGAGCACGACCATATGAGAAGGTCAAAGCCCATGGTTTCAGGAGTGGCACATTATTAATAGCGTTGAGATGAACAGAAGCCTCTTCTTCCGATTGACCTCCAGACAAGAATGTTATGCCTAAATGGGACTATGTTTAATATCAACTTAATAATATAGTCGTAACTTGTTTGTACCAGGCACAGCAGCAGGTACAGTTCTACGAAGAGCTTGAACAGTGGCATAGGCGACTTGATCGGGTGTATATTTCTTTGGGCATGATTGACCAGCGGTTACCATGTTGGGTTTCAACAAAGTGCCTTCCAAGAAAACATGATGATCATTGAGAGCCTTGTAGACAGCGGCTAAAACAGTTTCGGTAACCTTCTGAGCACGCTCCAAGTCATGTTCGCCATCGGGCAAAACTTCTGGCTCTACAATAGGGACAATACGTTGCGACTGGCAAATAGAAGCATAACGAGCCAAAACGTTAGCGTTCTCCAAAATGGATTGATATGATGGTGTGTTCTTGCCAATTTTCAAAACACAACGCCACTTGGCAAAGTCGCAGCCATCCTTCTTATATTGAGCACAACGAGCAGCTAAATCATCCAAGCCTATAACAAACAAGAAAACGTGTGTGTGAATGCAATCTCTATGTTACACTTCCTAACATACCTTGAGTTGTGCACTCGTCTTCGGATCCCATTAATGGTACAACACCCTTATCAACCTTAATTCCGGGGATAATACCGCGTTTCTTCAAAAGTTCAACAAAAGGAGTACCATCATCAGCCTTCTGATAGAGAGTTTCATGGAACAAAATGACACCAGATATATTTTCAGCTACTTTGGGATCTGTGGAGAATAACAGTTGACGATATTGACGACGATTCTCATCAGTGTTCTCTACTCCAATGTCTTGAAGACGTTTTCCCATTGTCGAAACGGACTCATCAGCAGCAAGAATTCCTTTGCCTGGTGCAACAATTGCATGTGCAATACGGCTAAGTTCTTCCTGCAACTCTTTAGGTGGATAATTGAAATAGGTAGTCATTTTGATGAGATTCGGTTTTCAATCTGAAATAAATCAATTGAAAATGTAATTAATTACAACAATGATGAAGATATTGGTACGGTGATATCGCCACCACGATGAATGCAATTAAAATGTGTGTTATCAGAACAGAAAATATATAAACAGCAGAAAACCACAGACCCGGAATACATGTAAAACACCACAAGCGTTGTGGATTATATGAAATTCATTAAAACATGAACATCGCATGAGAATTCAAAGAAAGAAATAACAGAAGTGACGAAAGTATTATTTAACGGCGATTTCACCTCAAAAATGTTTGAAAACGATAAAGTAAAAATCCACAGACCCTGACGACACATAAAACACCACAATCCACACCATTAAAACATGAACATCGCATAAGAATTCAAAGAAAGAAATAACAGAAGTGACAAAAGTTTTATTTAACGGTGATTTCACTTTGAAAATGTTTGAGAACGATAAAAAGCCACTGCTTCATACAACGGCAAAAAGTAGTACGATACTTTCGGCAATGTTTACGTGGGCGGTAGGAATGTTTCGCATTTTCGCTGTTGCTTTCTAAAAGTCATTTTTTATATTAAATTGTAGCATAATTTTAGGCTTTTGCTAATTAATTATGATTCTAAAAGTTTGCGACAAGGAACATTCGTCTTTCATCATTCATCAGTTACAAAACCTTAACAAATTTAACCCGGCTAGTATGAGGCAGAGTATCTCTCAATAATTAAAATATGTTCCAATTTGATAATATTTGTCTGTGACCTCTGACTTCAGCAAGCACCCTGTGTAGCTGAAGTCAGAGATGTGTAGGAGGGAATACTTTTATACTTTTATTTTATTTTCTTTACGTTTGTTTTTAAACACAATAGTTATATAATTTTAGTTACTTTCGTTGATTTTTTATAGGGTTTTTGATTTTGCCCTTTAGTTATGGGGTTTAAAAAAATATAAATAAATAATAAATATTTCACTATAAAAACACTTTATTTTATTTAATTTCACAAAGTGAGATGTTCGTTACATGGCAAGCAAAAAATGGTATTGTATACTAATTTGATGGTATGTCATACCCTGCCTCATGCTAGGTGATGCATTTTTTCACCTCATTCTCGCCGTGTTAAGATAACAATTTTTTTGTTATCAAATCAGTAAATGTGGGTAATAAATGTGGATCTATTGGGTTGATCAATATGTGAAGCTTAGAAAGCTAAGCCATTTTCGAAACAAATTAAAAAAAAATATTTGGACCTCTTGTATTTAGGCTAATTTTCCTATAATCAATTTTTGGCAAATTTAGAAATATATAGTAGAAAAAGCATTATACGCCGCTAGGAAATAAATTTTAGAAAAATTATTCTTAAAAGGATTCTCGTACTAAGCCTCTCAAAAGTGATTATGAAAAATTTTACAAAATTTTCGGAATATATATATATATATATATATGTATATATATATATATATATATATATATATATATATATATATGTATAATATATATATATTATACATATATAGATATATATGTATATTTATATATATATATATATATATATATATATATGTATATATATATATATATATATATTATATATATATATATAATATATATATATATATATATATATATATGTATAATATATATATATTATACATATATAGATATATATGTATATTTATATATATACATATATATATATATATATATATATATATATATATATATATATATATATATATATATATATATATATATATATATATACGAGTATATATGTATAGTGAATGAAATATCTATCCAAATAATTTTTTGATCATGCGTATGTTGACGACCGTGTGTAAAATGTACTTTTGTATCTACAAATCACCACCCTCTCAGTTTCTGTACAGAAATGTATGTACATTATATGTGAATGTTATCACAACAAATTGACCTTGGCTAAGGTCATATTGCGATTCACTAAATATTTTACGAAATGAATGAACCTATTTTTTTAAACTTAAGTTGAAAAAGCGATAAATAACAAAGTGTGAAATAAAATCAAAACTCACTTTTTTGATATTCAAACTGAAATGAAAACTTCAAGCTAAATACAGAAAATTGGTTTGATACTAGAATAAATGAATTTAATACGTTTTGCAAAAATTAACGATTATTACGAAACATATTGAATAGTTATAACAAATGTAGGCATTGTGTTATAGAATATTCGTCAAATCGTTTATCCAGGTGATTTTACAACTTATAAAAACTAGTTTTTCATAATACTGTCTCTGAACCGCATATCACTACGTAAGTTGATACTGATAAGAACGAGTTTTTTACATTCTGCGTGCATGAATTTTATTTGGCAATCGAATCCACGTCATTTAATTATGTTGTAATATCACACTAATTCCTGCTGCTCCCATTGAGGCTTTCGTACTATTTATTATTATATCACGAGTAGAAACAATTTAATAAGGATATAAAAAATTGCACAATATAATACGATTATGATTACGAAATTTTTGCAGAAAATCTAAACCGGCATAAAGTATCTGCAACCTTGTAATTTCGTTTAATTAACAATAATAAATCCGGAATATTAATGTTATATACGCACTTGCTCTTATTTTATAAAAGTACATGTATTTACGAATGTATTAAAAAAATAATTTTTATATTACAGCAATAATATACCACACCCAGTTGAAATTTACACAATTTTAATATTAATATGAATAAGATTTAAATATTAAACTTACCAATGAAAATTTAATTCTTCTGAATTCCGGTTGAATCTTTCCGAAAGGATACTGCAACTACTGCTTCTCTGGAGAGTGGCCAAGACACGAGTCACTAGTCCAATAAGAGCTCAATTAATTTTCCAAAGTGAGCGATTACACTATGAGGTTGTTTGGAGGTCATGTGTTGCGCCCTCTGGCATAAAACAAGCGAACATTTATCTGAATAGAGAAGATGTAGATGTCGCTATGAAAAACAAAAATTTTAAAAGTAATTTTGTAGTTTTTATTTAAGAGAGCGATAATTTCTAAAAAATCGGTGGGAAAGATCATCTTAATTAAATTTTTTCCTCGTCAATAAATTACATTTTTGAATTTGCACTTGTACAAATTAAAATTATAGGCAGGGCTGCTAGATTACATTTAGTACCCCTTTGGGAATAGCTATTGTTCTTTTAACAAATGAACTATATATTAGTTGCATCCGCTTACTTTTCCAGAAATAATTATCCATCATCAAATTTCAAGTATGCGAATGCAAAACTAACAAAATCTTGCAAGTTTTCGTACAGCTGATGACTGATTACATTTTGATGAAAGTTAAAGAATTTTCCGATTGCTTCACCTGGTTAATTAGTATGCCCTTGGTATTATTAACAATTTCAATTTCCTTTCTCTCTTTTTTACAGCTGACTTGAATATTCTTAAAAAATGTCAACACAATTATGAATTTTAGTTTACCATTCGATTAGATTGGCTTTAATTAACTTGGTTTGTTAAAGTACATGAAAACATTTGGAATCTTTATGGAGGAAATACATAAATATTTGTGCAAGCACAAACAGTTTTTAGAAGAAACGGTAATTAGAAAATATTAACTAACAAACGGTTTTTATTAACTTAAGTATTAATTTTTACATGAATCTTACAAAATTCATATTTTTAGTATTACAACTCAAAATGGAACATCTAAATTATGATTGTATTTTTGAAATACTTAATTATCTTGACCTCAAGGAGCAAATTTCGTTGTTGCAAGCATTTCCAGATTTCTTTTGTCACATTCTACCTCAACTATGGCAACATCAATACAAGGATTTGCATATAAACTTTTACGAATCGAAACTCAACGATGACCAATTTCGGATTTTCATGCAACACATATGTGGTACTGCAGAAAGGGTGCGATTTAAATTTATAACACCTACACGTTTTGAAATTGTAAAGTTATTCAAATATCCAAAAGTACGTGATTTTCGTTTCTCACAAGTAACACCATTTCACATAACCGATGAGGATTTGCCAATATTATATGAAATATTTCCAAATTTGCATACATTTAGTCCACATGGGGTATTTAGTGGCAAATACTTTACGAATTGGAAACAAATGCAACATTTAACACTGAGCTACTGCCGAAAGTTAAAATATTCAAATTTTTTAAAAATAATACTAGAATTACAATTATTATCACTTAAATTGGATGTATTTCAAACTGAACATGAACACGAAAAGTTCGATTATTGCATTCGATTGGAAAAAGTCTTCCTGAATTCATATGAATTGAAATGGCTTGGATCTCATAATATGAAATATTTAAAAAATCTAAAAGAACTAACTATTTGTGAAATAGCTAAAGAATTACATATCACTAAATTTCTAGTTAGTCTACAAAAAATCAAGCCATTGAATATAATAGCCATAGAGACATGTAATTTGAATGGATTCCTATTCCATATATTTGAGTTTGTTTTCTTCAGAAATCTTCAAAAATTATCTTTTACCAATGAAGATAGAGTTTTACTGAATATGAATAAAGCGATTAATTCTTTTCATGTATTACGTGAAGTAAACTTTTTTTGGAGTAATATGTATAATGAAATGGATTTAATGGAGTTTTTAGAAAATTGCAAACAGCTAGAACATATTACAATTGAGGAGTGTAAATTCTACTTTCCAATGTTAACTATTAATGTTCAGGATATCGTTGAAAATCGTGTGAAACCATTAACAATAAACTTGTATAACAATTATTTATATTCAAATGAGGTTTGTACATGCATATATGAAAAATTATTTCAATCTGGTTTTGATTAAAGTATCATATTTAATTTCAGAGTGTCCTTATTGAAGTAACGGTTAAAGGTGAAAGCGATTTATTGCAGCTTACATATAAGAAAACACATTCAATTAATTGTGAACCATTAAAAATTATATTTCTATAGTACAAATAAAAGTAATTGAATTTTATATATTTCATAAAGGCGTTTCAGCTTATGTAGCAATTTGAGGGAGCCACAAATCTTCAATGGGTAGTCGTCTTTTTCATTGCTGTAACTTGGTACAGTACGTAACATATCTTTGAAATTGTTTGAAATAAATTTGACAAGTGTGCATATCTACTATATTTATGAGACGTTAATTTTTATTATGGTTGTGTTCGCCCAACATATATTATGTTTTATATTACAATAACAAAATAAATGTGTTTTATTTAAAAAAATTAATTTTTGACAGCAATTTATTCGTCAACCTTGACTTGTACATTATTAAAAGTTACATATAGCAAATGCGCGTATTTCAGTGTCAATGTTTGCTGTCAAAACGAACCAGCATCACTGAACTTTTTTGGGCAGAAATTGTATTATAAATTTAAACGTGAAATATTCCATTAATTAGAACATTGACGAGAGATTAAAAACAGAAAAACATTGACAGTAAATATTGATAATGAAATATGGGCAAAAGTCAAAATGGACAACGAACAAACTAATGAATACAGCTGGAAAGAATAGTAGAAGAAAGTTGTCAAACTGAATAGAATGCGTTTTATTATTGCGTACTCGTGAATCTTAAATAATATTTGAAGGAAAATTTACGTTTATACGAAGTAAAACAATAAAATAAAAAACTAAATTGAAATAATTAAAAAAAAAAAAGAAAAACAAACAATTACCTAACACGACATTAAAGTTTAGCATTAAATCAAAGCAAGCAATCGTATATGTGATAAAATTGACGAATTGAAAGCAAAAAAGCGAGAAGCAATTATAATACGAAGCAGAAGAACAAAAAAAGGAAAAAACTAAAGTGAATTAAAACGCAAAACTAAAATTTACAAGTTATTTACACATAATTTCAAGTAATTGTTCACACATACGCAACCACTTACATTTGAATAGAAATAGAATTTTTAATAATTGTTAAAAATGCCACCAAAGGAAAGAAATATTGCAATGATGGGTTACCGTTCCGTGGGTATGTAAAGTACTATAGAGCAAAAAAAAAAAAAATTCAAGTAATTGCTCCAAATACCTGAGACTAGTTACTCGTTCGTATTCCTTTCGTTCGACAACGATGTCGACATCAATGTCATTCATTAGTTCATATAATACCTTGTACGTATTTCTCAAATGTAATCTACACATGTAATCTTATTTTTTAGGCAAATCTTCACTGAGTATACAATTTGTTGAGGGACAATTCGTGGACTCCTATGATCCTACAATTGAGAATAGTAAGTACAAACAATAAACAAGATCCTTAAAAATACTATAGAATAACTTTAGAATACCCTCACATTAACTAGCACTAACTTGATTGATATCTATCGGTTTTGTGTGGTGGATATTCATACAACTTGATTCATTTTATAACGCGTGATTAGTATAGAGCCGACGTCATAATGACTGATATGAGCAAATCCGCAATCGCCCTTTCTTTATCAAAATAACGGAAGTGACTGTTGTACACGATGTCTGTCTGTTTGTCTATCTATTAAGTTGTGTGTCATCACCTGCCATAAACGTGTATGTGATATTCTTATGTATATATGTATATACGTATATGCGACGTGCGAATTGGCAAAAATTATGCTGGCAATTTTAAGCAAATTAAAATTATATAAGAATTTCAATGTAATATGAAACGCATTGATTTTATAACAATTAGGTATACCTATTATTTACATACTTGTTCATATATATATTTTTTGATTTTCCAACTCAAAGGAACGCATATTTGATTATTTATTTTTGGCTATTATTCGTTACAACGAATTGATAATTTGCTAACAAGTTCCACAAGCATGCTGATGTGTTTGTGTATGTTTGTGTACGAAGTATTTCTTTGTTGTTTGCACTACGTAATTTATTATTTATTTTGTTTAGCGAAAGGTGCACTAACATATATTCATTTTAATCAGATATTTGTAAACATTTTGAAGTAAGCACCGGAGTTATTGAAAAGTATATAAATTCTTAATCAGGTTCGTTGTTGTTGTTGATGTAGCAGCAAGAATACGCAAATGCTTTATATTCTTCCCATTCAAAGTATTTCCGTATTCTGCTGAATTAAATGGACCTTGGTCGACCACGAGGTCAAGTGCTACCGCTATGTAGATTCGTCCATTCTAGGTAAGCTAAACAGCTTCGACTCAATAACCGTTTTAAAAGTGTCCCTCTGACCGTATGTCTGTGTCATGGCTGTTGTGCACAATAATTTGAACCAATTTAGATATTTCAACGAAATAAGCCGAGTCGTCTAAGAGTACGGACTACGCTAACGAGCAATTTAAACTCGTAATAATATAGTTATAAGATAGTCGCGATAAACATTAAATGGCTTATATTATGCAAAATAATAGTCACGGATGCGCTAGTGAGAATAGCTCGAAAATTGGAATTATCACTTTTTGTTGCGATTGAATCACAACCATACCTTACAATATCATGGATTTATAGAAGAATGATGGAAATGAAGATTTCGCCCATCAGAGACGATTTTTCTAGATGTGACATCACAGCACGGATGGGAGAAAATGACAAAATGGGGAACAAATTGAAAAGAAAAATGTTAATAATGCGTAATAATGAATGAATAATCTAACTCTTGGAACTGCTCTGACGTCACATTCTGTCAAATTCACTGAAATCCGATTAGCGGTAAAAGATGGGCGTATCCTTAGTATTCGTCCGTAAAATAAGACGATGTCTTTTCACCTGTATTGAAAAATCATGCGTGACGAGTTTGTAGGTGAGAAGTGTAGAGAAGATTCTATTTTGAGGTGTTTTATTGACATTTCATTCTCTGCTTTTGAAGTTTTTTTTTTCCTCTTTTTTCATCTTAATTTCCTCGTTTTTCGCCCTACAAGGGCTATTGTATACCGTTTGTAGTACCGAGGATCAAACTATTAGGTCACAGTAAGAACTGGAATATGGCATCTATTCAAGTTTTCAAAGTTTTACAGCGATCCGTATTGTCCGATTCCTTCCGTTCTGGTAGTCTTCTACGAATTTACCTTCATCATGTCCCTAACACGCATTCATCATTGAAAATAATTTATAAATATATGAAAATGATCTATAAATTTAGAACAGATTGTCCCAGATTTTTAGAACAAATATTTAGACAATTTAAAACATAATTTTTAAATACAATATAAACAAATAGAAGCGTTCATTCAAATTCAATTAGTACACTGCTTTTTAACTTAATCAATTCATTTTCTGATTTTCAAATTATGTTCTATGTCGTTATTTGCAGCATTTACGAAAGTTACTCGTGTTAATTCGCAAGAGTATGGTGTGAAATTAGTCGATACAGCCGGTCAAGATGAATATAGCATATTTCCAGTACAATACAGCATGGACTTTCATGGTTATGTACTTGTCTATTCGATTACCAGCCAAAAATCCTTCGAAGTCGTTAAGATTATCTATGAAAAATTGTTGGATGTGATGGGAAAGAAATAGTAAAATATTTAATTTGAGAATTTATTACATGCATATCGTATTGCAGTTTCATAATCAAAATTAAATAAATATTCTATTATATTCTATTTTGTAGTGTACCTGTAGTATTAGTTGGCAATAAAACGGATTTGCATCAAGAACGTACCGTTTCCACAGAAGAAGGCAAAAAGTTGGCAGAATCATGGAGAGCAGCTTTTCTAGAAACATCAGCCAAACAAAATGAGGTAGACACGTACTTCCCCATTCATAAAATGTATAATAGAGTTGAAAAGCTTTATATAATTTGCATACAAGTTTAAAATTAATTATATATTTGGGGACAAAGTGCAAACATATTTAGGTGGTACATAAGATTTGCAAATTGAACGAATGAATTTAATGATACTTGTGAATACCTACTTCTAGTTGTACAATATAGTATATGCTATATGTATATGAAATCTTATGGCATCTTGTGAATACCAGAATTGTGTTTGAATGTGCTCAAATTCTAATTACGTTTTGATTTAATCGGCATTCTTTGTATTATTATTTTTGCAGTCTGTTGCGGATATTTTCCATCAACTTCTTATGCTAATCGAAAACGAAAATGGTAATCCACAAGAAAAAAGTAGCTGCATTATTTCGTGAAAAGATCATTACGAATATTCGTCACAACACTTGCCGCACAGCAGTGACAGTAGCATCAATTCACACGTGTATAGGGCACATTCTTCGTCTTATGGTATTGTGCTCAATCAACTAACCAGAACAACTAGAAAAGGAAAACAAATAAAAATAAAAACTTGGCTGCAAACATTATTTGCTTAAGACTTTTGAGACATTACAAATACAAATGCTTTTGAACAGAACTTTTAAGTACATATTACATACTTTTTTATAATTTCTTTATTATAATAATTTTAATTAATTACTTTAATAATTAAGTTATGAATAGTAGCAAAATCACAACAAAAAAAAAAACAAAAAGAACAGTAAAAATATGAAAATAAATACACTTAAGTGGTAATCTTTGTCGAAATTACAAATTTCAGATTTAAGTAGCAATTTACATGATGGGATTATTCAGGCTTTGACGAAAATGTTGAATAAAATGCATATTTGTATACTGCAAAGTAGATGTTTGTAATGTTGCAAGTGTAAAATCTTCCCAAAATAGTTATTGTACTAATAAAAAAAAAAGGCACTGTTACAAACTAGCATGCATTTCGTGTTTACACGCACGAATATTTATAATATATTATTCTATTACAAATACCCATCCACCTTTGAACAAAACACACTTAGAAACTCCAACGATAGAATCAAGCATTTGATGGCCCAATACATTTGTTTAATTTGTCATTCTATTTTATTCCTATTATTTTACCACATGTTAATTAAATGTGCAAGTGATTTAATTTTGTTTAACTAATAATTTAATATACAAATATATACCTGCTATTATTTTAAACTTCTTTGTAATACATATATTTCACATTTCACAATTTTGAACAATATTTTGTTTATATGTTTTTATAGTTTACATCAATTTTAAACGAATTTAAATTAGAAATATACAATTTATAAAAAATATATACGTTTGTTTTAATTTTGTAATTTTGTTTTATCCCATCTCCATATCATTAACATGTTAATATACATACAAACATATTGAATCACATGTCAATAATAAATATTTCATTTGAAAATCATTTATTGAGTTTTTATTAAAAGCGAATAAAGACGTTTTACTATGCTCTAATAATTGACATCGATCAATGCAACATTAGTATATTCGTATTTGGAATAATTGATTCACAGTACCGAACCACAGTACTAGTTCATATTCTACTAAGTATTTAACTATTTCTTGCGTAACTGATTAAATTTAAAAAATGTTAAATAATTATAATTATAATCATTCAGTCGCAATCCAATAATTTTAAATAAATAGGTTGGCAATACAAATTTATGACTCACATAAAATTTTGACACGTACAGTACTTGTTTGACATTTCTTCAAATTAATAATTGTATATATATATCGTATTCATTCTACCCAGTGTAACGTTTCTTTGTTATATCTGACGTATTGCTCTTTTGCTCAAATCTGTAAGAACAATAAAGGAAGAGGAATGAAAAAAATTTTAAATGAACGCAATTTGTGAACGAGTGAAGAGCATTAAAAACGTAGAAAATTTTTTGCAAGTCTATTTAAACAGAAATCATTAAATTCGTCAGAAATTTGCGGAAAGTACATACTAAAAAAATGTGAGTGTATAAAAAATATAAAAATTATAGTGTAACAATAAAATTGTAAGAAAATTATATCGTGTTATGTCTAAAGAGAAAAAAAAGTTAACAAGTGACTAATTCGAATGCATAATGAAAAATTATATGATTTTTACATCTATTTAGTAAGGAAAACGACAAGGTTTTTTTTATTTCTGGAATACATATATCTTTTTTTTACTTTGAACTGCATATTGTAGCTGTCATTGTTGCTTTTATTCGTACATACGTGAGTAGATAGAAATAAGGAGAAAGCACGCGGTATATGTTTCAAGGGGCAATATGCTCGTTCGTTAGACCATAACTGGCGGTCACCAAAAACGTTTTTTTTTCAGGTTGTTTTTTTATTTCTGAAAAAAATCGAAGCTATTACATAGGTGTCTCACAATTCACGTCTTTTTTTTTTTCTTCATATCCAACAAAATATATTGTGAAACATTTTGCTAGAGGAATTTAAGCAAATACCTATTCCATCGATGCAAGAGTGGACTATAAAATGAGTATTGTTCGTATCCACAAACTTTCGTATATACAAAATTAATAATTAACAACAGGTCCTTCTATACTACTATTATAACATACGAATCATACAAATGAACCACACTAAACAGTAATCATATGTGGATATATGTATTGGTTTTTCGTCTATCTCATCGTTAGCATTATCTTGGCTGGATGCTTTGTGTTTCTTCAGGCATATCACTACGAAACGCCACAAGAAGAGCCAGGACACCACCATGTAGACATCTGTAGTTTCTCTCACCGGTATTTAACAGACGCTTTACTAACTTGAAATAAATCCATCTTACTAAGGCGTCCTCCTCTTAAAGAGATTTCTTATAGTTTCAACATTTTACCATGAGACTATATTGCCTTTCCTGATCTCTCTGAACGGACAATCTTCTTCATAGTATTCCCTCTAAGGTACTCGTTACTCGATTGGTAGGTCTTCGCCGATCCCTGTGTTTCCGAGTTTAGGTTAACATTTTGTTGTTCGAGGAGCACTTTAAACTTATCCCTCTTCGCTCGTCGTAGATTTCGGACATCCGTAATCGGTTTGGAGTTGACTCGAATCCGTCGATGTAAAGGTGAACTGATAGAGCTGCAGAACCCTCCAGAAACCTCCATTGTACAATTTGATCTGCCAAACAACTCTAAATGTCAGAATAATTACCTCTTGCCTTATGTTCGGTACAATAGTCGGTTTGTTACCGATGTCCTATATTACTAGACTTGAAGCCATAATAAAATCCAATAATTTATTTTCTCTGAAGTTGCACTAGGTGCTTCCTCCACACACTGTTTTACGAATTTTCGTTGCAACTCACTGTCTGACTCAAAACACTAAACTCTATGTGGAAAACAATCTATATTCACTTCCCTTGATAGTGGGTGAAATGTAGAATGACAGGGCAAGTAGGACGATACAATCATTACCTTGATACGCGTTCCCCTACATTGGTACTTAATTTGTTTAGCGCTTTAACGACATCACTAGAGCAAATTTATCTGAACATCGTTCATTTGATGGACCATGGCATTATGCTCACGGTCTATAATTTCCTTCCCTCTGAAGGATTTTCTTCCATCTTAACGTTTCAGGATCATAGATATGCTTGTGATATATCCATTGTTTTTGAATTAGTATACCTTGAGGACATGAGGACCTTGAGGACAGTAGAGCAGTACAGTGCACGCACTTCGTTTAGCCGAATGTTATTTTTTTTTTTGTTGGAAATTTCTAGCATTAAAAATGCAAAGAACCACAAAAATCTCTATGAATCAATTCACTACATATTTTACCATAAAATAAAAAATTTTTTTACAAATTTCATTGGACTTTTAGTACTATAATAGTATTATTACGTAATATAGGGATGCATTTCGCATTAGCCGAATGCTATAAATAATATCAAAAACGTTACTTAATATATTATTTTGTCTCCATTACATTCAATTAAATCGAAAATGAGATTTAGCATACTTTCGCTAAGTTTTTAGAAGATTTATCACGAATTCTTTTGCCAGCTCTCCCTAATTGTCCTCTTTAGTTCGAAAACACTGGTAAATTGACGTACATTTTTATCAGCATTTCTAGTCAGTATACCCAATGGGATTTAAGTCAGGAGTGTATTACCTGTAGGGAAGGAGATTAGGGAGATAGATCCCTCCGTGGCCGATGAAGTTGTTAAAAAACAAAAATAATAATATATACTAGATATACGCAGGTGTATACACGTATACATTACTATATTGCAAATTCTTCTTTTTTTATTCTTATGCTTATTTTTTTCTTCACTAGTTTAATGATGTTTGTACTGTTTTACTTGAACCCTCTTCGTTTTTTTTTCGTATATGTGCGTTACATTAATCAATACGTGTATACGTGCATATTTGGTATTATAATATCTACTTTCCGTTTTTCAACATACGCATCTGCGGATATAGTCATTACCCTTAAGACAAATGACTAAAAAAAAAAATTCCAAGACTAAATGACAGCTGCTAAATAATGCTGGCAGATAATATTCATATTTCACAAAATGAGCATCCACGGGTTTTATGTCGTAGTTTTTGCAACGGAGTGAGAGGTCAATTTATGCATTACATATTCACATATACATCCTATTTTCTGTCGAAAGACCAACCGCCGAATACAACTTGGCTTTTGAAATAGGTGCTTCTGAATGATGTCATATTTTGTCATATTCAAATCAATTATTTCTCATATTGACTTACAAAATAGAAGTATTATTTTATTAGCTATTGTTTCACTATTCTTGAAGCTTTTCAGGCATCATTATTCAATATGCATTTAAATTTAAAATTAAATCAAAATAGAACATCTCGTATACAGACATATTTCTGTGGTAAATAGCAATAATCGCTTAAGTCAAATTTATGCATTTTATAGGAGAGCGTTTTTAAATTCCTGTGTGTAAACGATAAATCCCGTGGGTGTCGTAGCTCAGTGGTTAGTGTGTTCGCCTTCTGATCTGTAGGTCGTGGTTCAATACCCGGCTGATGCATAACAAATTTAATATCGAAATGATTTTTCTTTCGAACGGTACCCACCTGTCGGCAAGCAATTGGCAATTCTTCCGACAGTAACAACTTGCCATGAAAAAGCTTCTAAAAAGAACTATGTGACAAAGCTCAGAAAAAGTGATGTCACAAGTGTTCTGCCGTTCGGAACCGGCTAAAATAAGTAGGTCCCTTCTAATACTGTCCAAATTTAAGACGCACAACAGTAATGGAAGAGAAGCTCGGCCAATGAGCCCTTTGGGGCTTTAAGTGTCACATATTTATTTTTTTTTTTTTAAACGATAAATCCCAAAACTCAATCAGTTGACCGAATTTCAAAATTTTGAAGATATTAGCTGCTTCGGTATAATCTTACTATTAACAATTGTAACTTGAGTTCATTTTTCCTCGAGCTTAAATGAATATAAATTTTTTGCATTTTCTTGATTTTCTCAAAATGTTTAAAATTGTATATGTAAAAAAATCACAGCTTTATTTTTAGTTAATTTGCCTTTTAAATCTAATAGGAAATACCAGTAATCGGTGAGCGAAAAAAATAAAAAATAATCATAAGAAATAATGAACTATAAAGTGCTCATTACTTTAAAGATTTAATAATATTAATCATTATATTTGTATGAAATAAATTCAAAAACACATACAAGCTTGATTGGTGATAAAACTCTTTTTCTTTGGATTTACTTTTTTTTTTTTACTTAATCTGAAAATGTACATACACATTATAATGGCAACACTTGATAACCACTATGTATTATGGTAAATGATTATGCATATGTATATATGTACATTAGGGTGGTCCAATTAAAACTTATTAGTAAATACAATAGGTGTTCTTATAGTAAGAGAATCTTGACAATGGTGACATATTTCATGAACAACTATAACGTTATGAAAAATATCCTTATCCATTTTTGGGTAAAACGTTAAATAGTTAAAGTTGGCACCGATTTTCTTTAAGCGTATTATTTGATTTTCGGACGACACAACTTCAAAAGAAGCTTTAAGAGGTCCGTGATATATGAGATTCAGTTAATTTATTTAAAAAAACTGTTTTATTCTTCAACGTTGTTTCCTTTTAGCTCGACCCACTTCGTCTAATGATACGTCTATATATTTAAACATTCCAAATAATAGGCTGAAAATAGGCTTCTGTTTCAGAAATTATGTCTTTGTTAAACTTAAAATTTTTATGTCCGAGAGCCATGCTAGTTATTTCACTCGAGGTAATTATTACCTACGATGAGGTGTCTTTATAATATTTTTCAAGTATAATGCTTTATCAACACACAAATGCCAGTCTTCAGCCCACGATAAGGGCGCTAGAAAAAATCGATGCACACATGACTCCGAGAGGCCACATTATATATAAAAGAATCTGATGTCAAATATATAGCAATTACTTTAGACAAAAAACTCACCTGGGAACCACATTTAAGTTTAGTAATAAAAAATGCAACAAAACTCTTTATGGGCATGTAAACAACGGCTTGACAAAACGTAGGGCCTTCGTCCTAAACTATGTTCTCTATGGATCCAGAGGATTCAGAGGACTGAACCAAAAACTGTATGCCTTAAAAACATAGGAGCAATGAGAACAATATCTACGTTAGGAATGGAAGCACAGCTAAATCTGAAACCATTGCATTTGGTAATTAAGCGAGAAGCACCGAAAGAGGCTTTCAGTCTTAAAAAAGAAAAATCAAATCAAATTGTAATCAAATCCTGAGCTTGGAAATATTGTACGGGGGGATATTTCAACGTCGAATGAATTGGGAATTAAACTCAGAGTGGTTAAGTGAAGCACAAATGTGCTATACTGGCGCCTTAAAAACCTCCCAAGGTGTCGGAGCAGGAGTGATCGGTTCTACATACAAAAGATTTTTCTTTCAAACCACCCATCGGCAAGCAATTTACAATTCTTCCGGCAGTAACAATTTGCCATGGAAAAGCTTCTAAAAGAACTCTGTGACGAAGCTCAGAAAAAGTGATGTCGCAAGAGTTCTGCCGTTCGGAACCAGCTAAAAGAAGTGGGTCTCTTCTAATACTGTCCAAAATTTAAGACGCACAACAATAATGGAAGAGAAGCTCGGCGAAAGAGTCTTTCGGGGCTTTAAGTACAAAAAATTTATTTTTTATTTTTTTACAGTCACTTCAAAAATTAATCAGACAGCCAAGCTGTGAATAAAACATTAAATAAATAGATATTTTACCAAAAATTCCAAAATCAAATATCAAAGAGGAATAAGGTAATACTTATCTGGGTGCCATGGGACAGGGCTATTGATGGCAATGAAAGGGGAGATAAGTAGGCCATAATGAGATCTGGTCGTGACTCAACAAACGAACAGGGATGCCACAATATTAAAGCTGCAAAACCCTAGACTACTTTGTAGGGCATTGACAGAACACACTACCCCTGCAACTGTGCCACCTAAACAAGATTAGAATTGTTGAGGACACATTATGTGAATCTTATCTAGAGGAAGACAAAATAAATGCCCAGCTTTTCTAAAAGAGAGGCATAAGAGACTTGACAAACATGTGTTGAAGGAAAAAGATTACCCAGAATTACAAGTTCCAGATACTTAAACACATTTTACAAGAAGAAGGTATATATAACACACTGAAAATACTAGAGAAGGGTGTACAGTAAACTTTAGCTGTAGCGGTACATCCTAATCCTGATAATAATCAGCATACAAAATTCACTTTTTTTTTTATAAACAAACAATAAAAATAAACATTGTCTTCATTTTTCGGCGTGTTTTCATTAGTTCCAGATGATAAAAAGAGAATATAGTTTTACAGATATCACCTGCACTTATCAGCACGGAGTTATCAGTCTGCTCAAGGTATGGCATTCTGAAAAAATTCAAATCTGAAACTAACTATCGCTGACAAAAAAAAAAAAAGAGAGAAATAAGAATAGTATAGTATAGAATAGATTTCGATAGAGGAAAATTTCTGAGCATCATCATACTCGTTATCATAAACATGCATTGCATTGTTTACTGTCTTCATCATTTATGGCATTTATTTTTAAAGATGCAACTATTGCATCACCACTACAAATTTCTCTCCGACAAGAGCCACATGCAATTACCTAAACACAATAGCACATAATATCTACATAAATTCATATGTACTCGTGAATGTAGATACTCGAGTAGAATATAATGTGGTTTATTATTTTTTTCTTTCTATTACTTGCAAATGTACGTGTGTGTGTATTATTTCATTTAATTATTTTGTATTTTATTACAAATAATAATTTCAATTTAATATTGAAACTAACATTTGGAATGCAATGAAGGAGAAAAATATCTATACTATTGGAGAAACTTCTCCATCACTTCTTTTTTAAGTTTTAATGATGTCAGAGTGTAGCTACAATAATAATAAAATACTGGTCCATACCTACATATCTATGTTTATAGATATATATATATATATATATATTTATGTATGTAAATATAGTTATGTATACATCTACAGTGGCTCCCAGCTTATTTCGTACAGTGACAGTTTAAAAATTGCTGCAGTCGTAATTCCTAATATAGCAAAAATTTGAACAAAATATAAATGCCATTTTAGAAAGGAAGGTTTGTTTTTTATTTTCCAAAATTTACTTTTTCAAAATTTTAGTGTTTGACACTATAAAAAAATAAAATAAGAAAAAAATAGGAAAATTCATGTCACAGCTTATTTCGTACAGTCTCTTTAAGTTCAAACTAAAAACAAAGTAAGTTGATTTTAATATTTAGTTGACATCCCTTAGCGTTAATGACAGCCTGGAGTCTATTTGGCATTGAATCCACCAATTTTTGAGTGATGTCTGGTGTGATTTTTTTCCATTCTTCCATCAGTACCTTCTTTAGGTCTTGCTTATTAGAAATCTTGTGTGTTCTTATTTTATTGTCCAAAATAGACCAAAGATTTTCAATCACATTCATGTCAGGTGACTGTGGTGGTGGAGACATCAAGTGTGGGCAGTTCCAAATAAGCCAAGATTGCACAATCCCAGATTTATGTTTTGGGTCATTATCTTGGTAGTACCGAAATTCTTCCCGCAAACCCAGTTTGTCTGCACTTTGAAGTAAATTGTTTTTCAGAATCTCGAGGTACTTCATTTTGTCCATTGTTTCCTCAATAAAAACCAATTCACCTACTCCGGCTGCTGACATACAGGCCCAAACCATCACGCTACCGCCACCATGCTTCACTGTGGGCTTAAGGTTCTCCTTGTTTAGCTCGGTATTCGCTTTACGCCAAACATATGACATTCCGTCCGAGCCAAAAATATTAAACTTAGACTCATCCGCGAAAATAACGGTATTCCAGAACGCAGGAGTATTAATAATATGCTCTTTGGCGAAGTCAAGTCGGCGTTGTATATTCATTTTCGAAATGAATGGATTCTTTCGGGCTACTCGACCGTTCAAGTCATGATTGCGCAGCACACGTCGGACAGTTTCAGCACTGGATGATTTTCCTATTTCACGCTGAACCTCTGCAGCCAACTTCGGAGCGGATAACTTTGGATTTTTCTTAATTTTTCGTACAATATAACGCTCGTCTGAAGCGTTGAAAATCTTATTAGGTGCTTCTCTGCCCTTGTTCTCCAACCGATTTTCGCGAACGAAGCGTTGAATGATGTATTGGACAGTTGAGGCACTTAAATTTGTCATTTCAGCAATTTTTCGCACACTCTGACCTTTCCTAAAATAGTTAATTACCAGTTTACGCTGTTCCATCGTTGTACGACGACCCATAACGCTAAATGTTTAATTTACAGCACTTTAACTATTTAAAATAATAATAATAAAAATTGTTATAATAGTTAAAAAGGTCCAAAAACTCATACAATTCAAAAAAACTTTGTAACTGCGCGGCAGAATGAAACTTACTTACATTGAAGTTTGTGTACGAAATAAGATGTGAGCTGAAAATCAGCTGATCAATAGTTTTTCTCTCTTGCATGACAAAAAGAACAATTTTTGGGGTTCCCCGTTTTCTTATTAGGTTTACTAAACACATACATAGACATCTACATTCAAAACTTATTGATAAGTTTTTTAGTTTCGATGTTACAGCCATGTACATAAAAATATATACACTGTACGAAATAAGCTGTGAGCCACTGTATGTATAATATAAGCTTCCAACTAATCACAAAATTCAGAAAGAAAAAAAAAAATCTATATATACAAAGATTGTTGAATGATTTCTTTTTTTATATTGTTTATTTTTATTTACAATATTTAAAATTTTTTTTATTCAACCGAAACATGAAAAAACAATAAGTAAAACCTGTTTTGTTTAGCTTTTTGTATTTTGCGATTTTATACGTTATCTTTCATTTTATAATTCTTCTTTCTGTCAACTTGATTTTCAAAGTTTATTCACCATTCTGAGCATACTTATGATACATACAAACGTTTTCTGTTTTTATCATCGAAATGTATTACTGTATTACACTTTTGTACATAGCTATTTATGCAGGTATCAATGTATCGATGTATATTTAGGCTCACATTGTGTGCATTCATATAAATTAGCTCTAATAATAGAGTGCCAACCAGGTGTTGTGTTCTTCATGGTAATCCATTTAAAATGTACATTTACATATTTATATAGATCATATTTGAACGATTAGGTATAAACTGTCCTACTTGTTTAGTATTATAATATATCATATGAATATTAGTCCATTTTCGATTTCACGCTAACAATACTGTAATATGTAACTAGGAAAAATAAGCAAAAGTGTGTTGAAAAGGAATCCCAAGATTTCAGGGAGCAAACTCGGTAATGCGGCGAAGACTTGAGTTATAAGAACTGTGAATATTTGTAATAATTATTGATACATGCATACATTTACAAAATATTTGCTAATATAAATCTATGTCAGTATATATTTTACTAAAATATAACCTTGATAAGATAGTATAGTGCAAATGTTCCATTTTTATGGAGCATTTTGTAATAATTTTTTTTTTTTTTTTGCAAAATTTTGTGTTTATATTTACTTTATATTTTTTCAACTTCTTTCTTTTCACTATATTTCATATATTTCACTATTTTGTACACATGTACAAGTATGCACATATTTCTAATCAATATTAATGTGATTGCAATTTTTTTTCTTCAAAGCAATGCGATACATTTGATTTAATTATAATGTGCCAAATTAATGGAAAGTTATATGAATGTTAATTAACAATTAATTACTTAATTGAACTCTTCTATAATGATTACATTCAATACAATATACGCCTATATATTTTTTTTTATTATTATTAAATTTCTAGTATTAAAAATCGTTTATATTTATCTTAATAAATAATTATAGATTTTACATATATAACATAGAATACATTGACTGTAGTGAAAGTCTAGAGAAGGTGTTCGAAATAGTTGAAAAAAATTAGTTAATTTTAGTACATATTATGTATTTATTGAAATTTGAAATATTTGAAATATTCTTCTTCAACTGCAATAAATAAATTTGCACATTCAACAAATACATAAGAGATGTTGCTCTCTATACGTGGAAAAGTTTAACATTTGTACTCTGTATTATATGATAATGTAACATTTAACATAATTTTTTAACATTAACATAAAAATGTAACATTTTCGTTGGGTAGCGAGAACATCACTAAAGAAATGTTGCCATTTTGGAGTTTAACATTTTTTTAAAGAAAAAAATCTGCCATTCTTGTGGACTCTTTTTGATCCGCTAATATGCATAATAATTTGAATTTGATCATGCGGTTTAATAATATTTACCTGAAAGTTTTGCCCATCCCACCTTTAATTAATTTCATTTAATCTAATTTAACTATTGTTCGAAAAATATTTTCGAAATTTCTTTGATTGTCTTGATTGTCTTTTCATTGATGCCGTAACCTAGGAAATGCTCATTTGAAACATATTCAGCATATCGATAAAATGTAATTTGAAATCATCCACTTGAGTGAAAGTTCATGACCTCGCAATAATTGTATGTAATCTATAAATCTATATATTTTAAACAAAAAAGCGAAAACTTGCAACATGTAAGAACAAGCCAAGAATATATCGTCGGTGCATGCAAAGAAAGACGCACGAGTGTTTTGATGGCGAAGAAAGACGCATCAACGTAGATAGTTGACTGCGAAAAGGACGCGTAAGTATAGTTGATGGCGAAGAAAGGCGCTTAACCATATTACCATTTATCCGAGCGATTGGTAATAATTAGTGTATTTTATTTATTATACATATAATTTGCATTATGGATTGGTTAAAGGAGTTTAGTGATAACCATACCGCAATCAATTATATTTATGCGTCTTTCCTCGCCGTAAATTATATTTACGTCTTCGCCGACGTTTTTTTCACGCGTCTTTTCGCGGTAATTTTGGAGCGCGCGTCTTTTTTCGTATGCACCGACGATATGTTTTGCTTCAGTTTAGCTGAGAATATTATAAATATCAATAATTAGACAGATCAGCATTCATTTGTGTGTCATTTAACTTTGAATTAAAAGCATTTTGCATATATACGTACAATACATGTCTTTTTTATTTTATTTTTTCAAAGCACATTCATCTCCAAATGTGTATATTAATTAAATGCGCCTTATTGGCGTGCTTTATATTTTAAACGATTTACATTAAAATCTATAAATATTCATAGGTATCAATACAAAAGTATACAAGCACAAAAAAAAAAATCTACACATATTGTACAAGTGCATAAAATTTGTTTTTTATAGGTATTTAATTACTTATTTATAGAATATAAAGTTTCAGATTAATTCATACATATCGTATATGTTGCAAGCCAATATCAACTAAATGATAACTGAAAGTGAACCAAATTATAATAACATAATAATAAAATATAATTGGGTCTCCCTTGATGCTCAGAAAAAATAGAGAGCTGGACCACAAAATCTTATGGTCACAGCAAGATACTTTCAAGGACCCTCACTACTAAACGCCACCACTGATTAATTAACACCCTGCCTTAATATCAAGAAAGACTTCTTGGAACGGTTTCCAGCAAGAACCGAATTGAGAAAGGGACAGGTCATAGGAGGTTTTGATTGGGAAATATACATTGATGGTTCAAAGATGGACTACAGGGTAGGGGTGGACATCTTTTCGGGGCCCCTTCATATATCCAAACCATTACGTCTTCCTAATGAGGCCAGCGTGTTTCAGGCAGAAATGCTGGCTATAAAAGAGGCATGTACATCCCATTCAAGTGATAGTCTCATAGTCAAACTGCTAGTAAAGCCCTAGATTCTGATACAATACAAGGTGCGACAGTTATGTATTAAGACTGCCTCTAGAAAACAATTAAAACACAATATCTGCAAATTTTTCGGTATGTTGCTTCGAAATATTCTCCTCCTGATTCAATACACTTGTTACATCGATTTAATAGTGATTCAAACGCGTATTCCAGCTGATTTTTCGGAATTGCCTTCAGTGCCCTCGTCGAAGCCCGTTGTAGGGTCTGAATGTTATCAAAAAAGCATCCTCTCAACTTCAATTTCAGTTTTGGGAACAAAAAGAAGTCGCACGGTGCCAAATCAGGTGAAGACGGCGGGTGATTCAACACACAGACCTGATTCCGAGCCAAAAATTGACGAACAATGAGTGCTGTGTGACTTTTTTCTCTCTTTGCTCCATGTAAAATTTCAACATCAAACGAACACGTGTTTTGTAAAATGAATGTCAATAAACATTAAATGTCAACCAAATGCCATGAAATTTTGACATTTAGTAGAGGAATGTTGAAGCTTCAAAACGCATGTGCTCACACATAGATGGCGCGCTTGGTTGCTGAGATATGGTTCGAGTCTTAATACATATTTGTCGCACCTTGTATCTTCAAAACTGGTCTTACAATGCAGCCAACAATTCGCAGAACTCAGCCAACGGCTCCAAGTTACTCTTTTTTGAGTTCCAGGTCAAAGGAACATTGAGGGGAACGATCGAGCAGACGAATTGACTAGGGCAGGTTCCGCATTGGATATTTCACTGGCGGAAACTGTAGCTCTTCTGTTCAGTTAGATAAAAAGCACCATAGCTTCACACTACTGTTCCATTGCGGAACACAGATGGAAGCAGCTGACAACTTGTACCGTGTCAAGACAAGTGGTTGTAGCACTTTAAGAGATACACCCAGAAAAAAACTTCCCTAATTTGTAGAAAAACGGCTATCAAATTGTAGAAAAATGGGAATGATTTAGCTCCATAGAAACCATTTATACAATTTGATAAACGAAATGTCTATGAATCATAGAAATTAATTTTCTATGGTTTGTAGAAAAACTTCCATGAAATGAAGAAAATTGGCTATGATTTTAGGGAGTCTTATCTACAATTTGTGGAAAATTTGTCTATGAAATGAAGAAAATTTTTCCACAATTCGTAGAATAATTTCCATAAATTGAGGGGGATTTCTGCCTTTTGGGATAAAATTCTGTCTTAATGGAAAGTGTTAAATAAAACTTCACATATATCTAATTTTTTTTAATCTTTTATTAATACAAAAATTCACTAAAATTGTTGGCATTTTCTATATATTCTGCTTGTTGGTACTAGAACAGCATGCAGAAGATGACATGTTATGCAATCTCTGGTATCTGAAATTTTAAAATATCTGTGCAAATAGAACTGTGAGTGAAACACTTAGAAAATCATATTAACCTGCTGTTCTCTCTTCCTCTTTAGTTTTCTTCAAAGTAAGCAAGCTGCTCGGGTCTTTTATTTGAGTTTCCAACAAAGGGTGAACTGATTTGCAGAAACTATCCCACTTGTCAAAGAGTAAGTTCTGTTTTCCAGAATAGACGTTTTGAAAATCCTTTTCAATCTGAAAATCGAGAAAGCACTTTAAATTACTACTGCACGCTATCAAAATCTCAAAAGAACATTTTTTAAGGACAGGCATTTTTAGGGATGGCAGCGATTAATCGTAATCATTATGAGTTTTTTTTAAATTACATAATTATAATTATGTTTTAATTTTTTACGTTTTTCTTCAATAATAATAATTGTTTTTAATCAAAAATAATTATTATCATTGAAGATAAACATAAAAACTCAGAAAATAAAAATTATTGCGGATACGCAGAGATTGTGCAAAAAAAAGGATTTTGGTATAAACAATTGTTATCTAGGCCCATTATAAGTGGATGATTTTTTTAATTCAAAAAGTAAAAATAATAATTATTTGCGGTCCTTGGTATAAATACCATAAATAGCATAATTCTTACCAGCGAATATCCAAAGCTTTGTTTATAGAGGGGCCACTCATTCAAAATTGCATTTAAATCTGTAGCTTGTTTCAGGAAATTTTGCCTTAAATTGAACGTCGCTTCCCACTTCTTCATTACTTCGTCCAACGGTTCAATATTATATTTCAGCCACGACTTATCGCTTTCTTCATTGCAACCTACGAAATATTTAGAATATTGAAAAAATGTTAAAAAGAAACCTTGTTCTTGTTTTTTTATTTTCTTTTGATTTACCTACGCCTCTTACCGAGAAAGTCATCATGTAAATAAGAACTAACCTGGTATATACGTTTCTGTTGTTCGTTGTGGTCTCTTTTCTGCTCGCTTATTCAAAACAATACCATCACGTCGAAGTTTTGTTAAAGTGCTATGATATTTCGCGTATAGGCAACCCCCAGGTTTTTTTCCTTTCTCGTAAATGTAATATATATCCTGGAAACATAAGTGAAATGTGTAGTTATGGGTTTAATTTATTACCAGCTGAGATTTTCTGAAATATTTACAAAATATTATCTTGACAAATATACTTACCTTCGACTCTGTTGTAAAAAAACTGACGATTTTACGAGATAACGCTTCAAATGTTTTGGGGCACGCGTTTATTTTGGTGAATATCAAATAATTTGCAAGGGCCCCAGCAAGCAATTTTCTGTACTTGGGTGTCAATACTTTGAAGTCTTCATAATACTTCAAAACTTGCTTTCCACTATCCGTTTCGCTTAAAATAATTTCGATAGCCTTCTGAAATTATGAAGAATTTAAAATTTTTTATAGAAATATCTTAAGTTAGCTAAATTCGATCTAAATTTTTAAATAAATAAATACTTACTGCATCCAAATCGCACGTTGAAGTTCCTGATGCGGCTGCCGGCGTAGAAAGTACTTGCGTGTCAATTCCCTTTCGAGGAACGTAGTTAAAAACAATTTTTTATGATTTTAAAAATCGACTTATCTCCTCCTTTTGCCATTGCATTAAGTTGTGCTCAAAAATAACGCGTTGGCCGAAAAAAGATTTTTCTAAAACAGTATCCAAATGGCTAGGTTTTACGAGCTTTAAACTGTCTTTGCTGAAACCGTGATCTTTGATATAAATAAAAAAAATATATAATAAGGCAAGCACTGTTTTTCTTTTGCGACAAAGTCACTGCACATTTCAGTTTTTCTTTTTAACTCACCTTTGAGATTTTCGTAAAAGACTTCACCATTTAATTTTATCAATATCTGCCGTAACTCACAAAAATTTTCCATTTTAGAATTTATACCGCTCACAAACTGTAAAACTTCAATGACAAGTAAAGCTAGCAAAACGAGTCGAATTAAGCACGCGAAAAAACTATACTTGTCTCTTTCTCGCAATTGGCATGTTAAAATAATAAGGCATTTCAATGATGCCACCTCGTTAAACACCAAATAATACTTTTTTTGGGTATTGTTTATTGATTCCATTGTTTTATAATTTTATTTTAGGTATATATGTATATACATACCATCATTTTTAAAGTCATAATTAGTAAAGATTTTGAAGGGGTGGTGGGGGTTTCCCAGCAACTTCTACGCTACTGGAAAAAGTTCAGTTTTGACGCGCTGATTAGAACCATCCATGTTTTCTACACAAAAAAAGGTACTCTTTATCATAAGAAAATTCATTTTGGTTTTTTTCTCATTGCATCATTTGTCCTAGGAAGGGCAAAAAACCTCGCACATTTTGCAAGAAATGAGTACGCAACTCTGAACACAGCCCAGACGATATACCAAGTACTTCTTTATATTCCTGTGATTTCATTATTTTAGCATTGTTAGAAATATTTATTATTTGCTATTCTTTTTTTAAGTTTAAAACTTTGACATAATCGTAACATCGTGGTTGAACAAAATCATTTAAAATATGCGATTTGACGACTGTGGTGTTTAATGACCGCTATTATTTCGAATGAAGTGATTGAAATTAAATTAACCAACTTCATCATCTTTCAATTATAAAATATAAAAATTAATGACCAATTGCTAATTTTTTCTAAGTTATTGAAAATAATATTCTATCCAAAATATTTTTTTTTTTTATTTTTCCTGCCGCCATTTATTTTTTCCCTTTCTTTTGCAATTGGTGGCAGCACCGTTGATAAATTTTCTTGATTGTAGAAAAAAGTATCTACAAATTATAGACATGACGGCAATGAATTGATGCCAATTATCTACAATCCATAGAAAATTTCTGCAAATTTCATGGCATCAAATCATAGACATATTTTCTATGTTTTGGAGAAGTTTCTTTTTCTGAGTGTAGGATCCTGGAAACTATGAGAAGTTCCAACCTCTGCAAATATCAAAACACAACATTTAAATAAGACTTTCTACAACAACAACTACCTTGATGCATTAAAGGTATTAAATTGGGTAGTGTTCTTCAGTGAATTTGAAAGTCTAGACTTGGCAATCGAAATTCAAATACTAGAACTTCATGACATTCAGCTGTTAAAAAGTTGTGTTTTTTTCTTCATCACAAAATTTTACTAAGTTTGAAATTTCTTCGAGTTTGTTCAAGCGACTGTTTATACCAGATGCTACGTCACAGTAACTTAAATATCTATTAAATGAGTTGGTAAACAATGAAAAACGTCAAAAGTGTTTCTTAACCTCACACGTGTATACAGCCATTTGTATAGGTTAAGGCGGGTCAAATTATTCGGGCGACAAATTGTACAGCAAAATAGAAATCTATGAATAATTTAAGATATTTTGTCCATATTTGACTCACGCATTATGACAAATATGTATTGTAAGCCATTTTATTTTATAAATGGCATGTCTGTCGGACCGAGAAAAGCCGAATGAGGATGAGAAATAATTGGAATTTCTGATATGGCAAAATGTTATAAAAGCTAATAGAATACTATTTACAACAAATCATATTCTTAGTGGTAATCTCAGAAACGTCACGCTGTCAATCGTTGCTATACGCTTTCTCAAGCTTTTCACGCCCGCACAATTTGATCCGACCTAATATACATATGTACATACGTGCTAAATAAACAAATAATTTTAGTGGAAAAAAATTGAAGCAAAAAAAAATAAATTTTTATTTGTATTTTTAAGATAAAATATAAATGCTAACAATCACTCATTGCCGCAACAGTTATACAATATAAATAGAATATATAGCAAAATTGCAAACATACACAACTGTTTACATACACATAAAATATCTGGCCAGTGGGAAAGTGGGGCAATTCATGGGGAGTTTACTGAAGAAGTGGGCGTTTCTGTATAACCTTGCAAGTGTAATAAGGAAATTTTAACGATTTCACCTGGTTACGTAGGCATGTGTTCAAATACATGTATTTTCAATGACATCACAATATAAACATTGGCAAGTTTGCGACTATATTCGATTATCATTGGTAATATTTTCTCACTGGGTATATATGCATATATGTACATCCATTGTGACATCAAAGATAACGAAGTTAAATGACATTTTCTGCTATGAATATGTTATTTGAGAGGGTGTTGTTTTAAGCCCCATTTTCTATTACTTTTTTTTTGTCATACAATATACTAAATGAAGCCCAATTTGACATTTAGCTCTACATCTTGGCTTATTATTCATAGTAAATAGTCATGATAATTGAAATCACGTTTCAGCAAAATATAGGCTTTAATAATGTTTTCGAACATGCCTTTTGGGCTCTGCATATCATGATGCAAAGCCACATATGTACGAGGTCGGTACCAGAACTACCCGACCTAACAAAAGAAAATACAATAAATTTGGGAAAATTATTCTTTATTTCTCAACATTTTCCCAGCGATATTCTATAGCTTCACTACCTTGTTTATAGTATGAACTATCACTTCTTCATTGTTTGCAAATCTTCTACCATAAAGCCATTTTTTCAAATTTGGAAATAGAAAATAATCCAAAGGTGCTTAATCTGGCGATTAAGGTGCGTGCTGAAGCAATTCGAGCTTTAACTCATTGATTTTGGCCATCGCAATAGCGGATGTGTGAACTGGTGCATTGTCTTGATGAAACAACAGTTTCTTTTTCGCCAAATGCGGCCTTTTTACTTTAATTTCATCACTTAAACGCTGCAACAAATTAGCATAATATTCGCCGTTGATTGCTTTTCCTTTTTGAAGATAATCAATAAAAATTATCCCAAGTGCACCCTAAAAAACAGAAGCCATTACCTTGCCTGCAGTGGCATTGTCTTCGCCTTCTTTAGACACGATTCTCCCCTTTTAGTCCACTGTTTTGACTGCTCCTTTGTCTCAGGTGTGAAGTGGTAGACCCATGTCTCATCCATGGTTACGAATCGACGCAAAAACTCGGCTTTATTATTGTGAAACATCGCCAAACACTCTATAGAAACATCTTTATTTGTTCTATTGTGAGCAAACGCGACACCCATCTTGCACACAGCTTTTTCATCTCCAAATTTTCGGTCACTTTGCACTTTGCACTTGTAATTTCACCTAGCTCACACACTTTCAGCCGGCGATCATCCAATACCATTTTGTGGATTTTCTTAACCGCTTCTGGCCATCGTGGTCACCTCAATTGGTCGACCACTACAGTGTTTTTCTTGGCAGCTCGTGCGGCCTCGTTTAAACTCTGCCACACAATATTTTATGGTCGTAAACGAAGGAGCAGACTCTCCCAGAGTAGAATCTAGTTCGGCATTAATATTCGTTGGACTGAGACCTTTCAAATGAAAGTATTGAATTTCATAACGGTGACCAATTTTTTTCCATGTTTACAAATCCACTGAATTCGTTAACTTTCGATGGCTCCAAAAAAAAAATACTAAACAACGTGGCGCCTTGAAACTTAAAACATATGTTTTATAAGGTTGCCACTTTTCACCAAAGTAATTTTTTTCAAACCACTGCCGCCATCTATATGTCAGGTCGGGTAGTTCTGGGACCGCTTCACTTCATTTGCAAATAAGATCAGAAGGGCTAAAAACACCATTTACAGGTGTGTGCATGTTTGCAATTCTGTCTTGTGGTGTCGTTACGTCAAAAGGTGATTTTAATTACTACGCCAACTACCCAATGCATTTGCTCATTTTTTATTTGTGCACTTTTTCTCATCGACATTCTTTCATATACAACTATTTATACTACATATATACATACATATGTACCTAGTTGGTAGCGTTAATGAAATGCTTAATAGCTTAGGGGAGCATGTAATTATTTGTTTAAAAATACATTGCATTTATATTCACATATGTCATACTCAGACGAAAAGTTAATAAAACAGCGTACACTGTTGCATTCGTTTTTATTCTGAAAGCGTCATAGGTGTATCTATGTAATATATATGTGTATATTTGTATATATTTATCCATTGATATTGAAATCAGTGAAAATCATACACACTATTTTTGTATTGAATATATTTATACTTTGTTTCACAAGTAGAGCATAAATTAAATAGAATTTGTTGGAACTAGTTGGGCGTTGTTGCCGTAGCTCTGTGGTTAATGTATTGGGGGAACAATTCCCCAAGCCCTTTCATTTCGTCTAAAGAACATGGATAAGATTCGGAAAATGGAGAATGGGATTCCATATGAATTAAAACCAAGAGACATCGAAAGGCGATTTTGCATGTCTGAAACGGTACGAAGATCTATTACGACAATGCTAAGCAAAAAAAGTCATATGTGAGCTCAAGCCAAACAGCCAAATCGATTCCAAAAACGAATATCAGTAGTTCGAAGGAGGTATTGTATATTATGCGCTACTAAAGCTGATTGAAACGATTCATATAACCTAGGCATTGCCTCTTCTGACTACCACATATTTCGATCAATGGCAATGACTTGTCCGGAATACGCTTCACATTAGGTGAAGGTATCAAAAATTAAGGTCGATAAGTTCCTGGCCTCAAAAGATGAGCGGTTTTATTGGGTCGTAATTGATGCGCCTCCTCAAAGATGGGGAAGAAGTTGTAGCTTCCGAAAGAAAATATTGTATTTTTTGAATAAAATATATTCTACTAATTTATTAAAATTGGTGGGTGCCATAGCTCAGTGGTTAGTGTGTTGGCCTTATGATCTGTAGGTCGTGGTTCAATCCCCGGCTGATGCATAACAAATTTAATATCGAAAAGATTTTTCTTTTGAATGGTACCCACCTGTCGGCAAGCAATTGTCAATTTTTCCGACAGTAACAACTTGCCATGAAAAAGCTTCTAAAAGAACACTGTGACAAAACTCAGAAAAAGTGATGTCACAAGGGTTCTGCCGTTCGGAACCGGTTAAAATAAGTAGGTCCCTTCTAATACTGTCCAAAAATTTAACACGCACAACAGTAATGTAAGAGAAGCTCGGCCAATAAGCCCTTCGGGGTTTTAAGTGCCACATATTTATTTATTTTATAATTTATTACCAAGGACGCCACAGAAATTTGTCGACAAACTCTTGATGGGAACCCTCAAGGCCGTAAGAGGGGACGTCCTAAAAACACATGTAGAAGAACTTTGCAAAAGAGAATCGAGGAGTCCGGAAAAATGTGGAACGAGCTAAAGATTTTAGCGAAAAACAGAACCAGGTGGAAGTGCTTTATTGAGGCTCTATGCTCCAGTGGGAGATACAGGAACTGATGATGATGATGATGAATTTATTAAAAAAGCCTCCAAGTTGCGCGTCCAATAACTCACATTGTGTATTGTTATTACATTTTAACAGCGATTTTAAATCAATCAATCAATTTCGTAATTGCTTCTTACATTTTTGAACTACGGGTGATTGTACGTTGTACAACGCACAATGAACAAAGTGAAATTTCTTAGTCTAGTTATGAATGCAAATGTTTGCTTCAGAAGCAAACGTGTACGTGTACGAATGATTCAGTTTTTAACATTTGAATTTGTCAGCGCTTTCTCTCCCTCTCTGTCTGAGTTTCAACATTTGGTCTTTACGACCACAACTGCCCACACCAAGTCAAACGTACATTTGATATATCATGCATATATTTGACATATAAACATTTTTTAAACATGTATAATGTTTTCATTTCATTTTTATATCGACATATAAAATTTTATATACTTTCGGTGAAGAATATATGAATGTCCAATAGTAATGAATATGTAATTGATGGTAATCCTTTGATAGGCTTTTCTTATTCTTCTTTTTCTTTTCTTTCTCTTTCTCGTACACACCCATTATGCACATGCACGCACATACATTTATAGCTGTATGTTAATATTTGCTCTTCCTGAAAAGCGCCGAGTTTGTTTTTGCAAGTCGCTTATAACGTCTAGACGGTCGTCCATTTATTTGTTTTCATGTTTTCTGTTCAAGATAGACATCATTTAACTTCCTACATAAAAGTGCAGTATTTGGAAACACATATCGTAGTAATTGCAGAGCTCGAATTTGGGTGCTCGTCGCCAATTCGGATGGGTAATTGCAAAATTCGTCTACTTCATGGAAAATGTAGTTATTGGGTGTGTGAATTAAAAGCTGATCTCTTTTTAGTGCTCAAAAATCATTTTTAAAAATTCCCCCAAAAAAAAAAACATTAAAAGTATTGTCCATCAGAAATTATGACATTTCCCTATCTTTTTGGCAAAAAAAAAAAAATAAGGATTCCATCCCAAAAGAACTTCGTCGGCTTGTCGGCCAAAAATGAATCGAGCCAATTTTTGATTCCGGTGACTTGAGTGAAGCGTATTCCATTAAGGGCGTTCTGCATGGACCGGAACAAGTGGTAATATAAAGGTGCCAGGACTGGGCTGTAAGGCGGGTGGGGTAAAACTAGTAAAACTACCCATCCGCTATTAGCAAGATTTTTTTTTACCAGAATAGCAAAGTATTGCCGTGCGTTGTCATGGTGAAAAATTACCGACACGTCTCTGGTCGCATATTCCAGCCGTTTCTCGATCATTGCATTCTTCGCATCGCATCAATAGTACAGCGGTACAGCTCTCCCGACCTGGTCTTGGTCGAGTTATGTCTCCAAATTGTCGTCTTCAAACTTTTTGCGGCTGTCCAGAGCGTTCTTTATCTTTGATATGAAAATCATCGCTTTGAAGCGCACAAACTACTCCATACGCTGTGTATTGGATAGAGAATTATGACCATATAATTGCGCAAGCAAACAATGACTTTCAGCCGCACTTTTCTTTGCAAAAAAGTAACTTAGCAAAACTTCCCGCAAATGTTAAAAATTTGTTTCGCCTATTCTCAAACTCTTCCATCGTAAAAAAAAGCACAAATTGAAAACGTTTGTGTGATTTTGACAGCAAATGGATAGACATTTAAAATGACATTTCGGAAATTGATGTACGACATCGCGCTTACGCTACAATAGAAGTATTTCAAAAGATAGAGGTGCCTGAAGCATAACAAAATTTAATATCGAAAAGATTTTTCTTTCGAACAGTACCCACCTGCCGGCAAGAATTATCAATTTTTCAGGCTGTAACAATTTGCCAAAAATGTTTCTTAAAAGAGCTCTGTAACAAAACTAAGTTGAAGTGATTTCACAAGGGTTCTGCCGTTCTGAAGCGGCTAATATAAAAAGATCCCTTCTAATGCTGTCCAAATTTAACACGCACCACAGTATTGGAAGAGAAGCTCGGTGGTATCACAAGGGGCCTTTCTGGTCTAAGTCTGTTCTCTCAGAGAGAGAGCAGCCACATAAACTAACCTAACCTAGAGGTGGAGTGGTAGAGAATGTTTATATGTTATGTTAAATTAAAATATGCTGAAAATAATCTAGGTACATGAAGAAGTGACCGAAATATTCAAAGAAGTTTGGTTTTAGAAGCTACTAGTAGATTTTCCCTAGTAGGTGCATATGGTGTTCAGTGTATTTGATTAGTAATTTTTCATTATTTACTGTTTCATATATTTTTATCATAGGCACCGTATTATTATTATTGATTGCGAAAATGTTTACTTTTTTTCTGTTATTATGTCTGTTGTGAGTACTTTTTTTCTTGTAATTTTTTATTTCGTTACAATTGAACGACCTTGAAGCACTCAATGTTAAATAGTAAATAATATACGAGTGTGTTTATAATTTATCGTAAATTGGAAACGAAAAACATTTTTTTTTATTATAGATATTCCAATTAATCGCGTGTCGTCAAATTTAGAATATGTAGGGGAAGATAAGATTATTCCGATTGTGGGTCGAATGCAACCCTTTGTACTTTTTTATAGTAATACATACATCATGTTATTGATTGTGGAAATCCGCTCTCTTAACGCAAGCAATTTCTATTTATACTGCGTTAAGTATAAAAATATCGATTTTTTTTTGCAAAAAAGGGATAATTGCATAAATCGATTTCTTAAAAATTTGGTAGGTACCGATCAACTCAGTAGGTTTGCCCCTAATTAGTATAATTTACTATATAATACGCAAATAAAAAGTCCTAAAATACTAAAAAAAAAAAATAAATATGTGGCACTTAAAGCCCCAAAGGGCTCATTGGCCAAGCTTCTCTTCCATTACTGTTGTGCGTCTTAAATTTGGACAGTATTAGAAGGGACCTACTTATTTTAGCCGGTTCCGAACGGCAGAACACTTGTGACATCACTTTTTCTGATCTTTGTCACAGAGTTCTTTAAGAAGATTTTGCATGGCAAGTTGTTACTGTCGGAAGAATTGCCAATTGCTTGCCGACAGGTGGGTACCATTCGAAAGAAAAATCTTATCGATATTAAATTTGTTATGCATCAGACGGGGATTGAACCACGACCTACAGATCAGAAGGCGAACACACTAACCACTGAGCTACGGCATCCACGTCCTAAAATACTACTCTTAGTTAAATTTAGTTATAGCAGACTAATATACTTTCCATTCAAAATTTTGGTTGTGGAACCATCGTTTTGAAATCAACAAGAAATCGAAAATTGTTCGATTTATTATAATAAACAATTTCTATTTGAAACATAAAATTACTGTTATGATTGAAAAACATTTTTGATCCATGACCATTTTCTTCACAGCTTCTTGGTCGAACAAAATACCAGGGTCCGATTGACCACACTTTCCCCTACTCGTATGTATTATACAACATACAGTCACATTCATAAATATCGTTTTTGTAAAATATTGTCTACTCTGCAAAATGTATTATTGACGTTAAATAAATATTTATATTTAATTTTTATACTTCTCATACATATATAAAAACATACATATATATAAATTAACCTAATGGAAAATATTACATATAGCAAGTGTTCTGGAATTTTATTAAAGTGTTAAATTTTCGACATATGTTATTAAATTAGTCAGTTTCAAATGTCCATAAGTTCGTGCGTTATTTTTTCAATAATTTCACAGTAGGCGCTATTTGAATCATATTGTTACTGGGATGAAAAATGGGCCCTTTACAATAATCCTGTTCGCAAACGCCAGTGGTTAGATAAAGATGAAACATCAGAAACAACCCTCAGAGATGGCCTCCTGTGGGCGGTATCATTTATTTTGATCTGCTGGAACCAAACCAGACGATCACAGCTGATTATTATTCCCATAAACTATCCAAACTGAATGAAACCCTTGAAAAAAATCGACCGCCTTTAGTCAATAGAGGCAAAGTTTTGTTTCAACATGACTACGCAGGACCGCATACCGCAAGCAAGCTGAACGAGCTCGGATGGGAGCTAGTGACGCATCCACCATACTCTCCAGATATTGCACCTTGCGATTATCACATTTAATAAGAAAGAACTACACCTCAAAAGAAGCTATAAAAAATAGGGAATTAAAAATTTACCTAAACGTTGGGAAGACATTGTAAATAATACAGGAAAATATATTATTGATTAATAAATACTGAAAACTTCTTTTTTTATTTATTTTAAAATCGCCTAAGAAACCTGTGGACTGACCTGATACGTTACGGAGGTACTATTAAAATTTGTTCACGTTTCCAATGGCATTATATGCGGGAACTGTGTGACCCAATCCAAGAGTAGTATTCCAATTTTACGCTTTAAAATTACTTCATTATCGACTTCAATTATTGAGTGTCTTATATAAAAGGCTGTATCAAACTTTTCGAAGAATCTTGTTCATGATTTTTTCTTTTTTTAATTTATGCAAAATAAGAAGTGACATGATTAGACCATTCTAAACGTTAAAACTATTGTGACATTAATTATTAATTAATTATTAATTATTATTTACTAAGAATTCTAAAATCTTTTGGATCGTTGAATTCGAATCTAAAAGTTAATTACATCATATTTTCATGGTGATTCGTATTATAATCAGAAAAATATTTAATTTTTGATGTCTATAGGAAAGTTGTTTAGTTTAAAGAGAAGAATACTTTTGTAAAGACAAGAATGCTCTCCCTATAAACTAGACTCCATATTTTGGGATTTTGTTAAATATATCATGCAATAATATTGCCTGCCACCAGACTGAATGATACCCTCAACACCCTCACATTTTTGGCGAAAGAATAAAAAATGTTTAAATAAATTAATGTATTTTTCTACCTGGAAAATGTGAGAGGGTGATGTAGAAAATCGTTCGTACGAAAATCGTATATACATAGTATACACTTTGTAAATATTTAGGTTTCTTTTTTTTTTATTTTTATCTTCTCTTTTTTTCTATTTGTTTATTTCTCATATTATTCGTGTTTATTGATGCATATGTTTTGTTTTATTTCTTATTCTTTTCTTATAGTCTTAATTTAGAACATACAAATGTTGCTGAAGACAAAAGGTCAAGACCTCATTAATAATTATATACGCATGATTTATAGTAATACACATTCATGATGGTTGGTATCAATAATATATATACATATGAATGTATGCAGATATTTAGTTTAGACTATGCCATCGCGACGATCTTCAAGTAGATATATATTAGGTGTTTCGAAAGAGTTCGGTTACAAATTTGACCAAAAATGAAGCAGGTTTTTCTTATATTTGAAATGAGCTTTATTAAATCAAATATGTGTCGTTTTGATCGATAAGCTTTTGTCATTTTTGGGATAAAGCCTTGATTCCATCTGTGTAGAACTTCGAGGTTTAATGAGCGAAAAACTGATCCAAGTGAGTTTCCCTTCCAATACCACCAGACACAGAGCATTACCATTCTTGGTGTCAATCCTGGCTTTGCCATCGTTTGCGAAACTTCACCTCACTTCTTCCACGATCTTTTTCGTTCAATTTCGTTCCGATTTAGCATGATTTTTCCATGATTTCATCGACTTTTTCTGTGATTGGTCGACCAGAGAGAGAGGTGCATCTTTGACATCGAAATTATCGAAGATCGAAAACGAGTAAACCACTTCCCTGCTGTTTTTCTAGTTACAGTATTGTCTACGTAAACTTTAGAATTTTTTTTCAGCAGCCTGCAACGCATTTTTCACTCATTTTTAAACGTAGATAACTTTTCACAGAATAATGCGATTTTAATAATGTCTTGTAAATGAAGCTTAAAATGTCACCTTTCAAACAAGCTATAGTATCGTCATCAATTCCTGTATCTCCCACTGGAGCATAGGGCCTCAATAAAGCCACTTCCACCTGGTTCGGTTTTTCGCCAAAATCTTTAGCACGTTCCACGTTTTTCCGGACGCCTCGATTTCTGTTTACAATGTTCCTCTCCATGTGTTTTTCAGGACGTCCCCTCTTACAGCTGCCTTGAGGGTTCCAATCAAGAACTTGTCGACAAATCTCCTTTGTGTCCTTTCGCAATGTGTGACCCAGTCACCGCCATTTTCATCGTTTTATGTAATTGGTTTCAATTTACATTTTTCATATAAGTCGAAGTTACTGATGTCATTTGGAAACCACACCTTGAGAACACGTCGGAGACATTTGTTGACGAAACTTTGAATTTTTCCAGTAAGAAACTCGGTTACAAGCCAGTTGTCACACCCATAGAGCAATACTGAGATGACGTTTGACTTAAATAGTCTCAGCTATAGCCAGATGCAATTAATAACACCAGAGATGTTACATTTTAGAGCTTATCTACCGACAATTTGTTACCGAACTTTTTCGAACAACGAAATTTGATTAAATTTAATAGTGTTTTTAAAATGAAAATATTGACTTTTTAGATTTGTTTTTATGCATTTTATTATTAATCAATTTTATATTTATAATATACCATGCACTATTTTGCTTAGGTCAAGCTTAAATTAAGAAGCTTATAATATACTCGTTCAGTGTTTAGTAATAAAGAGAGCAAGGAAGACTTTTAAAATGAAGAATTAAGCCATTTAATAATTTACGTCAGAACTGTCTGTACCGATGTGTTGTATACTCGTATGCATGTCTATATATACTTATACAATGAACTAAAAACGTAAACATAATACATATATTTTTTTCCAAAAGCGATAGAATAAAGCATTGACACTTCGATGAAATAGAAATTTCGCAAATACGTAGTTTTATGTTTATACACACACACAGATTCATATGCATTTATAAATATATTTGCATATAAATATTTTATCTTAACTTCTTGTGTATAGTTAGAAAGGGAAGGAATGATTGAGAACAAATAATATTAAAACAAAAATAAAAAAAATGTAAACAACCACAAAGTTCGAAAGAATTGGTAAAAAAAAAAATTAAAAAATTTCGCAATAAATTCTGCGTAAATTAAAAGTAGGTGGACATTAATGTTGAATTCAGCATTCATATTTCTGTACGTAGGTCTGATTATATACATACATATTGTGTATAATATGTGTGTATGTAATAGTCCATTCATCAATGAATGCAATTAACACGCGTTTGCTTGGTGGTTAATGGTCGGTTGACTGATTATGTGGTATGGTACCCAGTACCAACAGGAACGATAACTAGCTACTGTCAATAATATGTATGTATACATTAAGGTGTCGCAACAAAAAAATTCTTTGTTGATGGTTCTGCTAACAAGACGTTAAGTTTACAAAACCATTTTGAAAAAATCTTAAAATCGATTTTCGCTAAATTGAATATACTTCGCTATCTCTGTTCTTCGCTAACTGGCGCCACTAAGAAATTTTAAACGTTACCGGGTTCTACAGTACTTCGTTAAAAGTACTAGGAAGTTTGACGTAGATTTAATCTTCTCTACTCTATCGCTTCTTTTTATCTCCCCGTTCCTTCTATTTTCTTTTCCATTTCTGGGTTTGGGTACAATGCTTGTGTGACTGAGTACCCTGGTTCTTGTGCTGCCCACCTCTTCACTTGACTTCATTCTTCACTTGGTCGTTCCATAGGAGTTTGGGTCTTCGTTCTCTTCTGCGTCGTCCTCCAGCAGGTTCCGAATACAACAGCTTCTTATCTAGAGCATATTCTTCCATTGGATCGACATAACCTAGCCAGCGCAGTCGCTAAATATTGATACGTTTTACTACCCTAGCCGGCACTCGCAAGCAACATAAATAGCTCCAAAAATCTGGTGTAGGACATTTCGTGTCTCCAAAACTTCCAGTAACCTCTCATCGGATGTGCATTATATCCAAGTTTCCATGCCATACGTAAAGACAGGCATGATGAGAGACTTGTTTAGTGTAGTTTTCGTACCTTGAGCGAGGATTCTATTTCTCAATTGTTTATTTAGCCCAAAATAGCGCCTGTTTGCAAGAGTTATCCTTTGCAATATCTTCAAGCTGACATCATTACAGGTGTTAATGCTGATTCCAAAAGAGACAAAGTCCTTCATTATTTCAACAGCGTTGTTGTCAAGAGTGACGTGCTCTTCAAGACGCCGGAACACTTTTTTTTTCCCTCATTCACCATAATAATAAGTTAAAAGTCGCACGCTAATAAATCACCATGTCTAAAATTCCGTTCGGAATTAAACAGGGAGAAATTCTTCCCAATTTTCACTGCACAATGGAAGTTAAGTGAGTGCTCAGTGGTTAGTGTGTTGGTCTTCTGATCTGTAGGTCGTGGGTTCAATCCCCGGCTGAAGCATAACAAATTTGTTATCGAAAAGGTTATTCTTTCTAACGGTACCTACCTGTCGGCAAGCAAAGGCAAATCTTCCAGCATCAACAATTTGCCATGGAAAAGTTTCTAAAAGAACTCTGTGACAAAGTTCAGAAAAAGTGATGTCTGCCGTTCGGAACCGGTTAAAATATAAGTAGGTCACTGTCCAAAATTTAACACGCAGAACAGTAATGGAAGAGAAGCTCGTCCAAAGAGTCCTTCGGGGCTTATAAGTGCAACATTTATTATTTTGGAAGTTAAACAGTGTCTACATTTTTGTGTAGAGATAATCCATTACCGGACTGACAAAAAAGGGATTTATAATGAGTGTGTCCTATTCATTTATTGAAAAAAAAAATTTGAAATCTATATTTGCTTATGGAAAACTCGATTTTTAGGGATTTTTAACTCAAGTGAGTTCACTTCATGTTTCGCTGCTCGGACAGCAATTTTTTTTTTTTTGCGAGGAACTTTAATGTACTTATGTTGCATATATATACTTGTATTGTATTATATACAGTGGTGTTTATATAATTTGAGTCATCAGTTTTATTTTAAAAATAAATCTTTATATCTTTTTATCTTTATACAACTTTGTATTTTATATTGAAAGATTTAGTTATTGAAATTGGAATATTTTGGAAAAGTGTGAATAATGCATATTAAGTGGCTCCAAGTGGCACTCAGAGAACACAAGTGGATCTAATTATGCGACCACCACTGTTTTCTCTCTCTCTCTCTCTCACTCGCTCTCTCTATAGCTCTTTTCTAACAATAACAATTTTATTAATTGCGTTAATGTAGGAAATGTTGTTTTAGTTTGTTTGTTGTTTTTGCTACTACAACTAGTTGTTACCAGTTTGTAGGGGACCGATGAGTGTAGAAATATAGCAACTTAATATATATATAAATTACAAAATGAGGCGCAAAAATTCCTCTTTGTCGTCTGCCTTTATAGCTAACTACATTTCATTTATTTTTTTTATCGTGCTTGTACAATTATTGTGATAATCAAGTATATTGCACTGAATTTTGATGTTGTTGCTTTTTGTATTTGCTTCTTTTTTCGAAATTATTGACCTTTATTCGCAATTTGTTCGGATATATTTATTTGTACATACTTACATGCATATGTATGTGCTGGCATTTGCGACAGTGGCAGCACTCCAGTCGTATGCATATACACGGGCATATCGAGTCACTACGTACCGAGTACGAAATTCGTCTCATGGGACCGGCATGCGTCTACTACGTTGATTCATTGACGAAAGAGTGTTTTTGTGTCGCCAGCTAAATGGTATTTCGCGCTACTACTGATAACAGACGTCGCCACAAATTGCATATATACAATATTTATATACACATAATTACGATTAAGGCTTTTAATTCCACGATCTCTGACATATAGCGCACATAGTGCTTCAAGGTGGATTAAATTTAATTTTTGATGTTCCCCCAACTATATGTGAGTTTTTATAATGTTTATAATGTCTGTGGCACGATAAAAGATGTATCTGAGGCATCCAGACTTAGGAGAATGCTTTTCACCTCACCCTATTATCCCAGCACTAATATTATACGTCGAAAAATCCAACCACAACAAAGAATTTACGCTGGCGTCTTTCATAGATATAGATGGAGCATTCAACAATATTCATCCCAGGGCAATCATGGATGCTCTTATACGTTCGGAAGTCGATGCGATACTTAGAAGATGAATAAAATGGTTACTGCAAAGTAGACTAATTACAACCAAACTAGGTACATCTACGATATCGTGTGTAAAACGAGGAACCATTTAAGGAAGAGTACTCTACCCTGTTTTATGGAGCTTGATGGTCAATGAACTAACTTGCTTACTTACTTACGTGGCCATTACAACCGAAAATCGAATTTAGCGGGAAATTCCTAGCGCTAACAAGTTCTCCAGCACTTGCTCTTTCCATCGGAGGTTAAGTCTTCCTCTTCTGTGTCGTCCACCAGCGGGTTCCGGATATAACACCTTCTTAGCCACAGCGTGTTCTTCCATTCGCTCGACATGATCTCGCCATCTCAGCCGCTGAATTTTAATGCGCTTTACTATGTCTCGTATCGGCATTCAGCTCATACAGCTCACGGTTGTACCTTATTCGACACTCGCCACTAATCCAAATAGGTTCAAAAATCTTGCGTAGGACTTTTCTCTCGAAAACTCCGAGCATTCTCTCATCTGAGGTGGAAATTTTCTAAGCTTCAGCGCCATATGTAAGAACAGGCATGACGACAGACTTATAGAGTGTGGTTTTCGTTGCTCGAGAGATCATTCAATGAACTACTGAGGGAAATAGAAGGGAAGAGATGCTGAGAGACAGCCTATGCCGATGACGTTTTTTTGATGGTGACTGGGAAAAAATTTTGAATTCCTATCGAATTACACGTATTTCTGCAGATGACCCTAAGCTTGGTGTAAGGGTCCGAAGTGTAGTATATTCAGATGAATTCACCCATAGACATTTGCAATCTCACTGACAGCCAAGCTGCAATAAAAGCCCTGAACGTTTTTCTTCTTAAATCTAAGATCACGTTGGACTGCTTAACATACTACTATGCTGGGTGTCCGGTCATAGTGAAAGAAAACTACTATAGAGTAGATGGGCTCGAAAGACAGAGAGACTTTTAGAAATTCCAGTACAAATGTGCAAACACAACTTGGAAGTATTAATCTCCAACGCTATCCGAAGAAGATTGATAGAATCCTTCATTTGTTGAACGGTAAAGGAGTTGTGGTCAACATTTAGCAAGAATCGTTGCAAGGCACTCACTGATCTAAACAAATGAGATATCTCTACCATTGTAGGAGTACTCACGGGCCACTGCCTCTGGTTAGGCCATCTCGCAAATTATTTCTGCAAGAATTGCAAAGATGAAGATGAACTGAGTACAGTCACGCATCTGCTATGTACCACTCAGAAGTTCCAATAGAGAATCTTCTGAGGTTTATAAACAGCTCTAGAGCTAGAACAGCTGCCGTATCAAAAATTCATTTCTACGTAGACAGTCAAGCGGCGATTCAAGCAATAATCGCGCACTGTGCCACATTCAAGAATGTACTGACGTGTCAAGAAACACTAGAACGCTTATCGAAAGACAGAAGGCTACGGCGGATATATTTGTATACCGGAACGCAAGGGTATACACGGAAACGAGACTGCCGATCGAATTGCCAAAGAAGGCGTTCATCTCCCCGATACCGTAACATACCAATGCCACTATGTACGAATCACAACAATCTAAACTCAAGTAAGGATAAGGGAAGCAGCAGGGAGGTGGAGAAATATAAACATCTTTTGGACCGCCAAAATAATGCTTGGGTTACATAACGACAACTGCTCTAAGCTAATTCTGTCCCTTAACAGATTAGAGTGCAGAACTATGGTTCAGGTCTCGATGCTTCATAGCCCTAATAATAATAATGGTTGGCGCAATTACGGAACACTGCCTCACGGCATCCTACGCTCACAAGATGGGTCTTACAGAGAACGACGGACGGCAGGTGATGCAAAGAACCAGGTATAAAAGAGACTGCAGCATCTACTTTGCAGCTGTCCAGCACTCTGTAAAACTCGTTTAAATTGCTTCGGATCCCCGAAGTTCCGCGATATAGCTAAAGCGGAAGCCTTAAGCAAAATAGCCCTAATATTTATATATTAGGGCTATTAATATATTTAAATATCTTTACAGCACGTAACTAGGTCTAGAAGTTTTGGTATCACTAAGGACCCATATAGGTCTATGTGTGGCCTCTTCGCTGAGGTCTGCTGAGTATAATCTAACCTAACCTATAAACAGCTCTATTTCGCGTAATGGGTAATCTTTTTTATAATCCCGGGATTGACAGCCCTTATAGAATACATCCGTATGTACATGTGGATTAACAAAAATTTGAAAATAATAATCAATGCGCATTTCCTCAAAATGCGAGTGTGAGGAGATAGAGATGTGTACCGACAAGAATGAGACTCGAAAATTCTTTGAAAAGATCAAGCGCCTGAGTGGAGGTTTAAATCCCGGAGCCTCTTCTTGTCGTGATGGAAATGGGAGTCTGGTTACGGATGTCCAGAGTGTACTGAGCCTATGGAGGGAACACTTCTCCACGTTACTGAATGGCGATGCTACGAACAATTCCGCCAGTGGAGGAGAATGCCCGATAACCCCAATTACAGATGATGGTGTTGATGTTCCACCACCCGACTATGACGAGGTTGAAACGGCCATTTTAAGGCTGAAGAACAACAAAGCTGCAGGTGCTGATGGCCTGCCTGCCGAGTTGTTTAAGACCGGAGGCGATGAGCTGCTCACCCGCATGCACCAGCTCATAAGCAGAATATGGTCGGATGAAAGCATGCCTGATGATTGGAGGCTCAGTGTTCTCTGTCCTGTACATAAAAAAGGAGACCCCACAATGTGCGCCAACTACCGTGGAATAAGTCTCCTGAGCATCGCGTACAAGGTTCTATCGAGCGTACTCTGTGAAAGATTGAAGCCTATGCTCAGCAACCTGATTGGACCTTATCAGTGTGGCTTCAGACCTGGTAAATCCACCATCGACCAGATTTTCACACTGCGCCAAATCCTGGAGAAGACCCAAGAAAAACAGATCGACACACACCACCTATTTGTTGATTATAAAGCCGCTTTCGACAGTCCGGTAAGGGATTACCTCTACGCAACAATGTCTGAGTTCGGTATTCCTGCAAACCTCATTCGACTTTGTAGAATGACACTGCATAACTCTCGTTGTGCAGTGAAAATTGGGAAGGACCTCTCCGCACCGTTTAATACCGAACGGGGTTTCAGACAAGGTGATTCGTTATCGTGCGACTTCTTCAATCTTATTATGGAGAAAATAATACGAGCTGCTGATCTACGACATAATGGCACTATCTTCAACAAAAGTGTCATGCTGTTAGCGTATGCCGACGATATTGACATAATCGGCATGAACACGCGAGCAGTCAGTGCAGCATTCTCAGAGTTGGAAAGAGAGTCGCGTCGGATGGGTCTCACGGTGAACGAGGGCAAGACGAAGTATCTAGTGTCAACAAACAAAGAGTCCCGGCGTCTTGGACAGCACGTCACTGTTGACAACTACGCTTTTGAAGTAGTAAGGGACTTTGTCTATCTTGGAACCAGCATTAACAGCAGTAATGACGTCAGCTTGGAGATCATGCGTAGGATAACTCTTGCTAACAGGTGTTACTTTGGGCTGAGTAAGCAATTGAGAAGTCGAGCCCTCTCTCGAAGAACGAAAACTACACTCTACAAGTCTCTCATCATGCCTGTCCTAACATATGGCGCTGAAGCCTGGACAATTTCCACCTCGGATGAGCGAATACTTGGAGTTTTCGAGAGAAAAGTCCTACGCAAGATCTTTGGACCTATTTGCGTTGGTGGCGAGTACCGAATAAGGTACAACCATGAGCTGTACGAGCTGTATGCCGATATTGACATAGTAAAGCGCATCAAAATCCAGCGGCTGCGCTGGCTAGGTCATGTCGAGCGAATGGAAGAACACGCTCCAGCTAAGAAGGTGTTATATTCGGAACCCGCTGGAGGACGACGCAAAAGAGGAAGACCAAACCTCCGGTGGAAAGACCAAGTACTGGAGAACCTGACGGCGCTTGGAATTTCTAACTGGCGCCAGCTAGCGAAGAACAGAGATGGCTGGCGAAGCATGTTATTTTCGGCCTAAATCGATATTCGGTTGTTATGGCCACATAAGTAAGTATTTCCTCAAAAATCAAAATTTGATGTCGTATTTGTTGCTTCGTATTTTGACGCCAAAGTTGCATTTTTCATCTGCCTTGTTTTGTTTTTGCGTAACTAATAATTCCTCAGAAAGGGGTGGAGGTAGTTTTTTTTTTGGTTTTTTGTTTGTCTATAATTATAACAAAATTATCTTATCAGCACGTCATAAGCGTCGTATACACATACTCGTACATCTATTAGCATCATTATGCGCATATTATCATTTTGAATTAACATATAATTCAAGTTTTTTCTGACACTCGCTGCAGTATTAATTTAACAATATTAATATAAACATTCTCACAATTGTTTTGAATTCATTTTGCAAATTGCGAGAAGCAAAACAGTAAATACCTACAACTTTTATATATAAATTGAATATTTAATACAAATTGAAATTATAGCCAATTAAATTGGAATTTATAATTATTTCGAATTTGTGAAACGTGTTGTTTCGGCCATTCTACTGGCATATGTGCATATTTATTAAAAAGTAAGCTCGATTTGTTATACTATTTTTGTGGTGTTATCGTTAAATACATTTTTTTTTCTTTGTTTTGACTAAAGTTTCTTGCTTTTGATGTTTGCTTTAATAAATATGTAAATATTGAGTTCTAAAATGCTTTAGTTTATTGGATAATATTAAATGCATTGTATGATAAGCATTAACTTATATAGGTCAGAACAAAGAAATAAACCTATCTATATAGGTCAGATTAATTGAGGTTTAATTCTAAGTAGTTTTTAATTTTTTCCAACAACAATAATAATAAACATTTTTTATCATTACTCGTACAGAAAAAAAAATTTATTTTTAGATGAAAAGAGAAAAAAAAACTCAGATTTAACAATTTTTTTAATAAAAAAAAAATAAAACTGCAATATATAAAATGTTTTCCAACAACAATAATAAGAATAAAAAATTTTTTCTCATTACTCTTAACAAAAAAAAATTATTTGTAGATGAAAATACAATAGAAAAAAAAAACACTGGGATTAAACCATTTTTTTCATAAAAAAAAAATTAATTCCAACAACAATAATAAGAATAAAAATTTTTTTTCATTACTCTTACAGAAAAAAAATTATTTTTAGATGAAAATAGAAAAAAAAATCAGATTGAACAATTTTTTTAATAAAAAATAAAACTGCAATATATAAATTTTTTTCCAACAACAATAATAAGAATAAAAAATTTTTTTCAGGATAAAAATTATTTTTAGATGAAAATAGAAAAAAACAAACTCAGATTAAACAATTTTTTTAATAAAAAAAAATAAAACTACAATTTATAAATATAAAAATCTACTAATTTTCTTCAATTCAATCATTTTTCTAGATTGATTTGATATTAGTATCGTATAAAAATTTTTTTTCAGAATTAATATTTTTTAGTAAAAAAAAAATTACAACTGCAATGTTTAAATGAAAAAGTCTTTATTAATTTTCTTCAATTCAACATTTTTATAAATTGTTTTCATATTAATATCGTTTTTTTTCAGAAATTTGCTAAGAACTAAAATTACCAATGATGACAATTCCAACACGACCTGCACCAGCACCGCCGGGTTCACGTGCGCAAAATGCAGCAGCTGGTGCTAATGCCAGTCTCGAACAATTACGCCTACAATTGCAGCAGCAACAGCAATTGCAAAAACAACAATTTAATGGAGGAAGCATACCAAAGTTAACAATTAATTTACCACCACCGCTGCCCAAAGAGGGACCACATGCGATTAGCAGCATGAATAACAACAACAACAACAGCGGCAGCGGTAGTAATATCACAAGAAAATTTCCACAGGCACGTTACTCATCAACATCCACCAGTTGGGATGATGAATTAGCAACCGTCTTTGCGGCAACAAATACAAATGGTAATTTTAAGAAAATGCCACCGCCACGTCCACCACCACCAAAGGTGCAAAAAAATGCTCCATCCAACAATACAACAAGTCACTCCTCCACATCACATTCGACAAATATCCTAACGACAATATTTAATCGGAAAAAATCTAGCAAATCCACCTCATCATCATCAGCATCATCATCAATGAAAAGTAATAATAGTGCATCACGTATATATGGTGTTAGTAGTGGTAATAATTCCAATAATAGCAATTTCAATTCATCATCGACGCAACGCACTACTTCATTGTCATATGGTTCGAATAGCAGTCTGGGTAGTAGTGGTGGCAATTGGAATGCCAATTGGGCCTCAACTAATTACTCAATGTCAACGATCACAAATACAAGATCATCAAATTCGCAAACACACGAAGCCCAATTGATTAGTTTCGATTCACCACCCAGTTCGCCGACATTTACACAAAAATCGAACAGCGATTGCGTGAGCGTCGACAGTTTTAGTTCGGATTCGAATTTTAGTTCGCCCAATAATGGCAGTGTGTCGCAGCCAGAAAGTGGTTTCGAAGATGATTTCAGTGCTGCACGTAGTCGCCCACAGACCACCAGTCCACTCGATCCATGGGAGACGTTTGACGCTTTTGGCACTGATGCCACTACCAACACGTACAGTACAACGCCCAGCATTGGCACAGCACCTGTACGCAATTTGAATTGTATTAGCGCACGTATGCAGTCCGGTGTTGTTGATAATCCACTTTGCAATGGTAAAAGTCTATTACCACCTGCACCATCGTTGACGGCGCCAACCATTATTAAACCGAAAATAGCACAAAAACCAAAAGCACCAAAACCACCAGTATTGCACAAACAATCGCAAAGTGCATCAGCAGCATCTGTTTTCGGTACAGATTTGCCAACACCACCATCACCACCTATGCCACAATGTCCACCACCTCCACCGCCGTCGGGCGTCTCATTGCTCGATGTCATTTCAGGGAAAGCAGATGCCATGCAATTGAGCTGCGGCAATAATGCATTTGCAGACGAGTCTAGCAATCAACAGCCATATGGTATTTCTTTGTACGATTTTGATGGTGTCGAAGAGGATGATCTGAGCTTTAGGGTAGGTTTGATAAATATTCCACACAAAAATGAAATTCCAATTTATACGTAATTTTTTTTTTAACTTTAGGAAAATGAAAAGATCTATTTACTGGAACAAGTAAGTGACGAATGGTACCGTGGACGCACACGTGCTGGTTGTGAGGGTATATTCCCGATTAATTATATTGAAATCAAAGTTCCACTCGTCGAAACGAGTAATACATCATCATCTGCATCATCAGCCACAACTCCAACATATCAGCAAGCAAATAATACATTTACAATGCAATCAACAATGCAGCCAATAGTACGTTGTCTCTATAATTTTCCGGCAGAAGTTGATGGTGATTTAGCATTAAAGGTATTTGAAGATTGTTGTACATATTTACTGCTTAAATATTTGCTAACTTCAATATGTGTTGTCTGTTTCGCCCCCCCAATAGGAAAATGATTTAGTTACCATACTCTATAGAATCAACGAAGACTGGCTGTATGGTGAAATCGATGGCAGACAGGGACAATTTCCAGCAAATTTTCTTGAATATATTCCCGATAATATACCAATGCCTTAAATTTACATACTCATATATATTTATCAATCGATAGGATTAAGTGTAAGCAAAAAGAGTAGGCGTTGTGGCATAGCGTGTGTCACAAATATATCATACATACATAACATATGAATGAAGCTGGCTGATGAAAGATTATGTGAAGTTAATTTTAAATATCGATATGAATGTATGTGCTGTATGTGTAAAATAATGTGAAATTTACGGAATTCCTTTTATACAAATTTTTTAAAACAATTTATTAAATTGATGTAATATTTATACATAGATTTATATGAAATGAAATCTCCTATCAAATACAAAAATAAAAAAACCTAACAAATAATATCCATAAAAACAATTAATTATATATAGCTTGGAATAAAAAAATAATTTTGCATTCGTATATATGTAAATGTAGCGTGCTTAATTAATTAACATAAAATTCTATTAACACTAAAAGTATACAAACAATTTTCTTTTTTTTTTTGTCTTTATTTTAATTAGTATTAGTTTAATAAGTACATGATTGTAATTCAATTGTTAGTCTATTCCATTTTTTACCTATGTATGTATATGAGAGAAAGTAATAAATACAAATTTGAAACAAAATCGAAAATAGAAACATAAGTATGTACCTAGTATTTGTTTGTAATTCACCTAATTGAATGCCATCTGTAAAGAAATTGAAGTACACTTGTTTAATCTTAATAATTGCTTATATGCAAATATATAGGTATAATTTATTATGTTATCAATTGTATACATATGAGCTATTTTGATAAGTTTGCTATTTTTGATTTTGTTTTGCACATAATTATACAATAAATATATTTAAAAAAAATCAAAAAGTGTTTTGATGGTCTTCTTGTGTGAGCGGAGGTGCATAGCATTTCTTCAAAGTTAAAATTCTCCAGAAAGAGGTCTGCCTGCGACAAAACTGTGCAACAGTCATAGATATTAGGTGAAAAGTAGTAATAGCATTCGTTCTTCTGTTCACTAACAGCGAAATATCATATTAGCTGTTAATAGACGTCGTTTTAACAGCAAGCTTCGAATTCTGGACTGTTACAAATTCTCTTCGAATCACCTTTTTTTTGCTTCCTATTCGCTCTTTTTTTTTTAATAACATACCTGCTTTGATCTGATGTCTTGCTAATTGTGAATGATGTCAATTGTATACAAAACAATTATGCTTATATACCATGCGCAATATATAACGATGTATACACAATTGTTATTTCCGTAATAAGAACCATAGTGTGCAAAATTAATAAACTGTATTAAGGCATTACAATATTTTTAAAATAAAAAAAAAAGCGATATGGCAGATTATCCAAGCGCACCTGCTTTCGGAGGCAAGTAATTCACACTTTTCTTTATTAACTTTCTTGAGCATTTCCTTATTAATTAGATGATTTAAATATGGAATCTGTCGATGCATTACGCCAACGTCTTGATCAAATGAAACGTCTAATGGCTGAACGCACTGCCCAACAACAAGAAAATCCTGCTAGCACAGAAGAAATATGGTCGAACAGAGGACATAAATCGGCTGGTATTATTGATGGTCAATTTCTAAGTATGGCTTTTGGTGGTGTTCTACTTGTGAATGTCACGGTTGCAATTTATGCATTTTATAATTTATGTCGTGCCGTTTTAAAGAGATTTCCCTCTACTCATGATGAATTGTAATACATATACATATGTATATACATGTTTCATATACACCTCATACTTGGCTCAGATAAACTAGATTAATAACGTGTTATTTTCCATTGATTTATATTTATTTGTTCCAGAATTTTTTTTTTCAATTTTACAATAAATAAACGATAATATAAAAAATGAATTATTGTTCAATTATAGCTTTTTAACTGAGTGTTCAATCTGGGGACAATTTCATTTTTTAGTTAAACGGGATAAATACCCTTAGATAAGGAAAACAATGACTAAAATGTGTATACTTAAATTAACGATAGAAATACTGTTCAACAGTAGCAATTGCATTTTTTCAAAAAGCAATTTTTTTTTGTAAAGGAAAAATGTGCGTGACAAAATCTGAAAGTGTACGAAAAAGAGTTGTATGGACGTAAATAACATACCTGTTCTGATTTGATACCGTGTATTAAAATTACTTATTGTGAATGATGTAAATGCTTATGTACCATGCGCAATAAATACCGATGTATACTTATAGGCATACATTTGCACAAAAAATATTTCCGTAGTAAGGATAGTGTTCAAATTAATACACAAAGTTTTATAATATTTAAATGGCAGATTATCAAAGTGCACCTTCTGCTGAAGGCAAGTTATTTATTCCTTCCTTTACCAACATTCTTACGTTGTCTATTGATTGCTTTTGCCTATTGATCAGATGATTTAAATACTGAATCAGTCGATGTGCTACGACAGCGTCTTAATCATATGAAACGCCTAATGGCTGAACGGACTATCCAACAACAGGAAAATCCTGCTAGTACGGAGGAAATTTGGTCAACCAAACGACACATATCGGCTGGTATTATTGATGGTAATTTTCTAAGTATGGCATTTGGTGGTGCTCTACTTGTAATAGTCACGGTTTCAATTTATGCATTCTATAATTTATATCATGCAATTTTAAAGAAATTCCCTTCTACTCATGAGGAGTTGTAGATAATAAATATACATACAAACATATTGTTGTTTTTTAATCACTTCATACTTGTCTCAGACAAACTAGGTTTCGGATAATATGGAGTAAATTCAATTATCAATAATAAATGAATGAGTTTTAGCTTAGAGCTTTGCCTGTATTGTTCAATAATGTTCAATCCTGTAGTTTTAATAATAGCTTTCAGCGTGATGGACGTAAAGTCGGTCCTTAGCACCAACATCGACCCAGACCATTTCTTGTTACAGCAAAGTGCCCACGAATTTATATATCGCGAGCAATAACTGAAAATCCTCACAGAGTCGTCTTGATGTCAGTACGCTGCAATAACCAGATACAACAAATGGTAGATCATAGAGTTTATCTTGGAGCCTCTCCCTGTCTTGATGAAAATGGAAAGCTGGTTACAGATGTTCAAGTTGTACAGCGCCTATGGAGATTTTCGGGACATCTGATGGATGTTAATTTGGAATATGGACCGGTGGCAAGACTCAAATGAAGGAATTACTATTGTCATTACCGGATACCTTCCTCGAACTACTTAACAGGTTCAGAGTAGGAAGAGTTGTGCTCAGTGGCTTCTTTTGTCCAATACATTCCTCACTGAAATGTTTTTTTGCATACTACAATCTCACTAGAGTGAAGCCATTTGTCCAGCAGCTCAATATTTGATGTTAGTTTGAAAAATTAAGTTATGTCTCCTGTCTGGCCCTCGTCGGGCAATGAGGGTTCGTCGAAAAATTGTATCATAGAGTGTGACGTATTCTTATTTAAAACCACTTATTGTGAATGATGTATATTGGGCATAAAACGCGTATACCTATGTACCATGCGCAATAAATACTGATGTATACTTAAAGGTACACATTTACACAAGAATTATTTCAGCAACAAGAACATAAATAGTGTGCAAAATTAATATAAGCATTTATATTATAATTATTTTTGAAATTAAAAAAAGATGGCAGATGATCAAAGTACACCTGCTCCTGGAGGCAAGTACTTCACTTCCTTTCACTTCATTTGCTACATTCTTATGCTGTTAAATATGCCTTTGTTTATTTATTAGATGATTTAAATACTGAATCAGTGGAAGTGCTACGTCAACGTCTTAATCATATGAAACGCCTAATGGCTGAACGCACTGCCCAACAACAAGAAAATCCTGCTAGCACAGAAGAAATATGGTCAACCAAGCGACATAAAGCGGCTGGTATTATTGATGGTAATTTTCTAAGTATGGCATTTGGTACTGCACTACTGGTAATAGTTTCGGTCTCAATTTATGCATTTTATAATTTATGTTATGCAGTTTTAAAGAAATTCCCCTCTACTCATGGAGAATTATAATACATAACATACATAAAACTGGTTTTGTTATGATTGTCCGTAAAACGGAGATTACAATTTAAATTTTCCAATAAATAAATGATAAAATAAAATATTAAGAAATTTTTTCTTATAGCTTTAATTGAGATGTTCAATCTCTGAACAATCTCGTATCAAGTTCCAACAATAGTCAGCGATCATGTATATATTATATACATCCCACCCCGATACCGTTCGCATACGATATTCAAGTTTATGTGAAATTGCTCACCCTGGCACATTAAGATATGAAATACAAAATAAACTTACTTGTGAACGAATTGACAAATTTTGTTGTGTTAATTATAATAATTACAAAATTTCTTCCAACGCGATTCGGTTGTTTTGCAGCTATCCTTAGGGAGTCTGTTTTGTTCTTTTTTCAATTTTCAATTTCAATTTTTCAATTATCAGCAGCAGAATGTTTATTCACAATAGTTATGAATATAATGTCAACAAAAAACCTATGTTATCCTCTGATTTGTTCTTGTATTTTGTTTTGTTTGTTCTTACTTATATTTTACATCGTTTGCAGCTAATTTCAAAACTAATTATAGTTTTGAAATTAATCAATTTAACTTTAATACAACTGAAAAATTTAATTTAAAAGAAATTCGAATGACATCCCTGAGCTTGTATTTAATAAAATATATGCGATATTTTGTCGCTGTTATTGAAGAAAGCAATGCAAGTATGTTCAATCAATGTTTCTATACGTTGCTTCCTTTGTTTCGTTGTATTCAAATAAGTACATAATTATTTCACATGTTCTCGAAATACGATTTTTTCAATTGATTTGAAATGTAAACTCTTAAATCTTACAAACTCATAGTTATAGTGAAGACCAAAATGACTTTATTTTTCTATATATGTAATTATTACTCATTACTATACAATGCTAATTAATTACTGCCAAACTTTACCATTGTTGAGATTTTTTAACAACCCTGGGTATATAATTTTTGTTTCTACTGTACCTGTCACTGTATACGTACTGTACATTCACGAGCAACTCTGTTTGCGAATAGGCGCTTGAAGTGGAATCACTAAAAACAAAGGACTTCACAAAAGAGATTTGCAAATACACGTGCATCGATGCCATTACTAGGTGGCAACAATTTTGTATATTTCAATATTGAGACAAAGACATTATAAATACATAAAATTAATAAAAAAATGGGATTAACAAAACAATATTTGGCTTATAGACCAGTCGATAGTTTTAATATTATAGCTAGTGGCCGTTCGAATGCCAATTTTGTAATTTACAACAATATTGAAGGTCGTTATGTGTTGACAGCAGCAGCGGAAAATGCAATAGTTTGGGATTTAAGGTATTCTTGCATATATGATTATAAAGTATTTGAAAAAACTAATAAATTTACATTGTCGATTACATTAGATTGGGTGAACGTGCGTTAACGTTGAGACGTGACAAACAAGAGGTGACTGCATTACGCGCTTCTCCGGATCGTATACATATTGCTGTTGGCTATGCAGATGGCATTGTTGAATGTTTCGATGTGAATGAACCAGAAAAGTCTGTCTGTTCGTTGGCGTTACATAAAAATGCCGTTTCAGTATTACGTTTTGATTATACTGGCATACGCTTGGTGACTGGTGGTTTAGACACTGAACTAGTAGTTGTCGATGTTGTGGAACAAGCTGGACAACAACGTCTTATTGGGCACAATGCGTCCATTACGGATGCACATTTTTTGCAGCGTTGTGGTCAGCAGAATATTGTTGTGAGCTCCTCGAAGGATACACAAATCAAATTTTGGAACTTGGAAACTCAGTTCTGTTTTAAGAGCATTGTGGACAATCGTACAGAAGTGTGGGCACTTGCGTTTGTTGGAAATCTCATGATAGCCGGTAGCGGTGAGACTACAATGAATGTGTATCGCCTAAAACAGCGTGATACTGAATCGCAAACAATAGAGAACGCCATTGAAGGTTTTTCTATTGATGATGTGGATACAATTAGTCCCATTACGGTTAGTAACTGTGGTGTAATTCAACGTGCTGGCCGAGGACGAACTGTTAATTTGGTGGCAGACCCATCGGAACGAGTTATTAGTTGTCACGGAACGAATGACCTTATCGAGAGCTTCTACATCTGTACAAAGGAGGAAGCCAAGCAGAGAATGACGAAACGTTTGAAGAAAGCGAAAAAATCAAATAACGCAGCAGAAAATGATGGCGACGATACTGCGAGTGACTTAAAAGAACTGAGTTTAAGCGATGAAATTAAACGTTTGGATAATATTAAGGTGAAGCAAAAGATTAAATCAATCGACATTCTACTAAGCGCCAATAATGAACTACGAATGTTGGTCAGCTTGGCCAACAACAGTTTACAATTGTACAGTATAAATGCTACAGCGGCCAGTAAAAAGAAAAATAATGATGCTGCCGCCGACTCAGTGAAGCAATTGCGTTCACTGACACGTTGTGGCCATCAGTCGGAGGTGCGTTCAGTATGTTTCAGCTCAGATTCATTAGCCATTGGCTCCGGCTCAGGGGAATCGTTTAAATTTTGGAATCGTCAATCAATGCAATGCCTACGCACTGTCCCGACCGAATATATACTGTGTTGCACCTTCGTTCCTGGCGATCGCTATGTACTGTTGGGTATGAAATCAGGCAAGCTGCTAATTATTGATGTCGGCACGGCAGATGTTGTCGAAGAGATTCCAGCACATGAGAGTGAACTGTGGTCGGTGGTGCTGTTGCCCGATCAAAAGGGCTGCCTAACTGGCAGCAGTGACAACACTGTGAAAATCTGGATATTCGAGTTGATCGATAATCCAGCAATGGAAAATGAACATATCGTGGAACAGCAGAAAATACTCTCATTGCTGCATAAGAATACACTGAAATTGGAAGAGACAGTGCTGTGTGTACGCGTTAGTCCCGACATGAAATATTTGGCTGTGGGTCTATTAGATTCGACAGTGAAAATATTCTTCTTGGACACCTTTAAGTTCTACCTCTCACTCTATGGCCATAAGTTGCCAGTTCTATGCTTGGACATTTCATATGATTCCACACTGATTGCTACCGGTTCCGCAGATCGAAATGTGAAAATTTGGGGCTTAGATTTTGGTGATTGCCACCGATCGCTATTTGCACATGATGATTCGGTGATGGCGCTACAATTCATACCCAAAACCCATATGTTCTTTACATGCGGCAAAGATGGCAAAATCAAGCAATGGGATGGTGATACATTCGACAAGATCATTACACTACCAGGTGGGTGCACTATATTTGGAAATTGTATGCTTGATCATTTCAACATTGTTTTTCACAATTCTTAGGTCATATTGGTGAAGCTTACAATTTAGCAGTAAGTTCGAATGGCAAGTACCTGGTTACATGTGGCTCAGATCGTACGCTGCGTCTGTTCGAACGCACCGATGAGCCAATTGTGCTGCAGGATGTGCAAGAAGAGGAACGCGAAGAAATGGAGAATCAACAACTCGCTACGGGTGAGGATAATTCTGTACCATTGCTGCCGGGTCTGAAGTTGCCATCCAAAAAAACGGTCGGCTCTGAAAAAGCAGCCGAATCCATACTCGAATGTTTGGAGATTTGTAAACAAATGGATGTGGATGACGATGAGAAACCCGAATTGCATCCTCTAATGCGGGCCCTAGAAGTTGATAATAAAGACGATTTCCTGCTGGCCACCATAGGACGCATACGTGCTGCCGATTTGGAAGAAGCCCTATTACTGTTACCCTTTTGTAATGTTTGTGAATTGCTCGAGCGATTGCCACGTTTGATTGAAACGCGTAATGACGAGATTGAATTACTTTGTAAGGTTACGATATTCCTATTCAAGGTGCATATGAAGCCCATAACGGGTGCAAAAAGTATGAAATCGCTGCTAATGCGTTTAGTTGAACTACTAAAAGGGCAAGTAAATGTGCTGAGAGATATGATAGGCAAAAATTTACATGGTCTACTGCTGTTGCAACATGAAATTGAAGAGAATGAAGGTGTGCAGCTGTTCCGTGAGATGACACAGGAGCGTAAGAAACGTATTAAGAAGCGTCGTGAAGCAATTAAACGATTGCACATACAAATGAGTTGAGAAACAAATGCAATGCTGTTCACATTCTGTTCAAATATTGGGTTTGACACTAAACTTTTAAAATTAGTAATAAAATGAGTGAAAAATATAATATAAAATTATAAAACATTTATTGATTTTTTTTCTATGTTGAAAATATATATCTATTTACATATTTATTATAAAACAAGGGTAGAATCCTCTAACATATATTATATTTGGTGGTTTTATAATTTTATATTAAAAAAAAACGAAAAAAAAAACGTTTTTACAACAGAATCATCATATTGGCACATATTCCATTCAGTCATACATACATACTTTAAGAAAATAGTCATACAATTTAACCCAAATCAGCTACAAATACCCGCTTTTGGATATGCGGTTGGACAAGTGGTTGGACAACATCCTATAGGGGAAGAATATGGTCATATGATTATGGTGTATATTAGAAACAAAAGTTTTGTCATATACTTACCACCACAACGTGAAAATGTTCCTGGTGGACCATAGCTTAACTTTTGTATAGTGCACTTCTCAATTGGTGCCGTTGGCTTAACGTATGACGAAGTGTTTGCCCACGGCAGCGGTTCTCTCGGTTGTATACAATTTGGCAAATAGCTCAGCTTATATGTGGTACATTTCTCTATGGGTCCTTCGTTGAGAACAACTCCGGGTCGTGGTCGTATCGGATCGGGTCGACGATATTCACAAACATTCACTGGCATGTAAGACAATTTATTTACGGTGCAGCAATCTATGCCGCCTGTGGCACGACATATCATAGGCATCGGACGTATCGCAGGTCGTCGGCACATTGGTTTCGGTACAAAATCATGCTTTTGTGTGGTCATACAATGCAATGGACCGCATGGTTTGATGCAATTCTCTTTAGGTCGTATCGGCATCGTTCGTATAGGGCAACAATTCGGTTGATATGATAACTGTTGAAATGAAGAATTCAATTATTTCATTGTTCCAACTGATTTGGCAAACTGATTGGATTGATAGGCTTATCCTTCAAAAAATTGATACCATTTCAACTCGTTTAAGTACAGGCAATCAGGTAAGTCAAAAATACCTTAACTCAAGAAGGAAAGGGTGAGGGCAAAATTTGAGGGAAGTCAAATGTTTGGCCCAGCAATGAAAAAGTATGATAACATTTTTAAATATATATTTATTCTTCCCAAACAATATTCTAAAACTGCAATACACTTAGTTTTTCCAATAATTGCTTCCAATCGATCCACCAAAATGCTTGACAAATATTCCAAGTTGATGGTTTTAATTTTCTAATCGCTCGCGTGCGAACTCTCTTACTCCAAATGAGGTCAGGCCCATTGTGATGCCGTAGGTGAGCTACCCCATTTGCCTTGAGAACCAACTCGAGTTTAGGGTAAAGCGTAATATGTTTCCCAGCCGACAGTGAGCTACCCAGAGGCGAGATTATGAACAAAGTGACTGCAGCCCAAATGAGACATTCTGCGCCAAGCCAGTGACGGACATTCACACAGGTAATGAGTTATGGACTCTGGCTATTTCTCGTCGCCTAGTGTTTTTGCATGCCTTCCTATCAGACAATGCCTCGTAATAATTCCCACCAGCATACTAACTCTGTGTCTGTTAAGTGCTAATAGCTTGTTTGTCTGACGACGTAACCGCAAACGATTCAAACGATAACGCCTTCTAAGGCGAAACCAATCATCGGCACGAACCACGAAGTAATGTCAAAGTAGGAAACTTTAATAAGCTAAAAAGTGGAGCCTGGACACAGGTAATTTGTCGATCTAAGAGACATAAACGTGACTCCACACTCTGATGAAATGCGAAAGCGGTTTCAGAGTGGGTTTAAGCCAGACATAAGGGGGAAGTTTTTTAGTGGCTGCGAACCCCACATACCAATGGTGTGACGACACCTTTGACGATGCGTTAGGCATTTGTTACCTCCTTATACACAAAAAAGGTCGTTTGTCCGTTTTATGTTCAGTGCTGGCCCGATTGATCGAGTGGTTGCACACCTAACTCCAATCTGGCACTCGTTTTCTGTATTGCGTCCGAGGCTAGGAGAAGTTTACACAACGCCATTAGAATGCCAATACTCCCCCTTTTAGAAAGAGTTTGCAACGTTGTACCTTCTTTGCTAGCTCGTCCGCGGTCTTGTTCCCTGAAATGTCACTGTGCCCAGGCAGCTATATAAGGTGAATGATGAACTGTTCGGATATCTCGTTAAGAGATGTTCTGCAGTTATTGGCTAACTGCAACTAACAGATTCAGGTAAACTGAATCTAAGGATTTTATTGTTACTTGTTACCTGTCCATTAAAATATATAGCAAAATCGGAATCCATCTTGTTGAATAATCTCTGGTATGGTGACATTTTCTGAACGACAACTGTGTGATGTGAGCACCCTTATCCGGTCACCTGAGTTAGGAGCACTCTGTAAAAAATCGACTTGGGAGCACATAGAACAATACGAAACGGATCATGGTGTGCAATTCATTTTACAAGTAACTAGATAGAATATTAAGCCTAGATTCATTAACCCTGTCGTGCACTTTTCCAATATATTGGATATATATATATATATATATATATATTGGTGATCAATGTAAATCAAATCGTCTGTCAGTTTTCCTACTTACTACTTACTTACTTACTACTTTTTCATATATTCGACACATCTTCATGCATAATTTGGCATCCATGGTGACTCCTAAATCCACAAATATGAGGACTTGTTTCCAGGTGTGATCTTGGACTTTATACGACTATTAGCTTCTACACTTGAAACAATTACAAAACCTACAAAATCCCTAACGAGATTTATCAAAAATTCGTTGTAAATCTTCCAGGCGGATAACCTTAGAAGATTTGTCACTGCAGTCCAAGATTTACAGCGGAAAGAATACGATGGATATGCTCGTAGTTACAGGGTTAAGGAATACAGAATACGAATTACTGTGTAACTAAAATTGATATGCAGAAGAAAATGTATTATACTAGAATGTAGTACCACATCACAGAAGTCACAGATCAAATCATGTTAGATCGCACCTCAGTGAGACTCTTATTCTATGCGACAGCATCAGCAGCCACACCCAAACTAAAATACTGACTAGTATTCTCGGTTTGTTAAGCTTACCTTGTGGACAGTGCATTTCTCTATAGGTCCGGTTGGCATTTGTAGACCACCAGTTGGACGTATCGGTGCCGGTCGGCAGCAGCGTGCATCTACAGGCAAATAACTAAGCTTGTACACAGTATTGCCGTCATTTCTGTCTGTACCCAAAAACTTGAGACCCGAAAGGGGCATAATCGGTGCAGATCGTATGGGATTGCAATTCGGCATATAGCTGAGATTGTACGTGGTGCACAGATTCTCATATCGTGGCGGTGTACAACGTACTTTCTGTGCCCATGGCAATACTTCCTTGGGAGGCAAACATACTGGTAAATAGCTGAGCTTTTGTACCGTACATTTCTCACTGGGACCAGTGGGTCGAACATAATTGGCTCCTTGCACAATTGGTTTCGGCGGTGGATGTTGACACACATCCACTGGCATATACGACAATTTATTAATTGTGCAACCTTCCAGTGGGGCACACGCCTTCCATATAGCATTAATTGGGCGTATGGGTTCACGTTTGCTAAAGCATTTCGGTACAAAATCATGTTTCTGTGAGGTCATCGCATAAAGGGGCCCAGTAAAGCGTAGTCCATTATCGGGTGGCCTAATAGGAGCACTACGTCCTGTGCCACATGGCGGTGCATATGACAATTTCTGTACAGTACATTTTTCCATGGGTGCATTGCTCGATAGGAGATTTGGACAGGGACGTATTGGTTTCGCACGATAACAATCTCCACAATTTGCATAGTATGACCGTTTGTAGATTGTGTCAGTTTCCAATGGTGCAGTCGATCGGAGCATACTTGACATTGGACGGATGGGCATAGTACGTGGCGGTTGTTGATAGCAGCAACCCGAATAATCGCCACAATCGCAAGAACAACCACAATCGCCCCCTGGCGGACATGGTGGAAATTCTGGTGGCACTTGACATGGATCACAACTGGGTGGGCAATATGTATCACACGGTGCTGGTGCGAAATCGCCACAACAATTTCCGCTGTTCGCATTCGCTGTACAATCTTCGGGAACTTCACAAACTACTTGACTGCACCGAAAATAAAACAATATTGATATGCGCTGCTATAGAAGAGGAAGATTGGCTACTTACGCACACATAGCGGATAATTTGAACAGGACTGAGCAACGAGTTTGTCCAAAATAAATTTATTTCCTACACAAAATGAAATTAATTTAATTTTGACGATTCAACAATTCAAAAAGTAAAAAAAAAACAAAAGCAGATAAAGTTAAAGTATCCGAAAATATCAAAATTTTGTAAATGACATGAGAAATTATTTGCCCATTTTTAATTGACTTTTCGATAATACAAGTGCTTATTGAGCAAAGTGTTACGAGTATGTACAAAATCTTGTTGTGAAACTGGCTTGTCTCATACTCCGTCTCTTGGCTCTGTATAAACCGAGGTTGGGAATGGGGTTGTTATTTTTATTATTGGACTTTCCGCCCCGGCAACTTTAAGAAACTGTCCCTGATCGAGAAAAATATATTTAAACGAATACGACTATAGGATACCTCTAAATGATTCCTTTAAGCTCGAAAACTGCTATATTTTTCGAAGCACTACTTATATGGGATGGCAACAAGCCACTGCCTCATGGGTCCCCATGCCGCGAGATTAGTTTAAGGCCATCTTGAATCTGCTGAAATTACTGAATCATTATCATTTAGATGACATTAATTTGGTTTGGCGAAGAGTTTAGAGTTTAGGGAATATCCGCGTTGTACCATAATCGGCCTCGCTTTAGCCCACCTGAGCTATCTCAATAGTGTGAGCGGCCAGACTGATTTGTTTTTGATTCAGACCATCCCGCATGATTTTCCTTCAGGTGGAAATAGAAGATTGACGCACACTTGACAAGCCCCTTATAAAGACATATCATAAATAATTTTCCCAAAACACATCCTAGGAAACAAGTTGTAGTAGGTGATGATGGTTGGTTGGTTGAAGTGGTGTCTCTTTCCATGAATTCAACTAGCACTTTCGCGCCATTTTGTTGCCACATCCTCGTTTCCAACTGTTTATTCGGTTATTAAGAGCTCGGTTATATCCAGTATGTGCGGTTTAAAAACCTCTGGAAGTCGTTGACGTTTGTTTCCGCTAACTCTTCGATATTGTTGAAAAGTAGTTTGCTTAAGGTAACCATTCTCTGTTTCCAGAGAGCAGGGCATTCGCAGAGGAAATGGGAAACAGTTTATGTGTCAAATTCTTCACCATCATTGAGGCGATTCCTGGGCGACAGATGATTTTAAGCTCCTTTTGTATGGGAGCTTCTGGAGGGATGGATATACATGGTAAATATATTTCGAAAAAATCTTGAGAAAATTTATAGGAACCGGGCATACATATCAAAAAATTCAAGAAGGGACCTACTTATTTTAGCCGGTTCCGAACGGCAGAACACTTGTGACATCACTTTTTGTGAGCTTTGTCACAGAGTTCTTTTAGAAGCTTTTTCATGGCAAGTTATTACTGTCGGAAGAAATGCCAATTGCTTGCCGACAGGTGGGTACCATTCGAAAGAAAAATCTTATCGATATTAAATTTGTTATGCATCAGCCGGGGATTGAACCACGACCTACAGATCAGAAGGCGAACACACTAACCACTGAGCTACGGCCATCAAATACAATATAATTTATTTCAGAAGCCATTTTCATTAAGTCCATTCTCTGGAAGCAACATTTTTGTGGTCGATCACAAAATTTTTCGTTTTTCAAAAACAAGAGCACTATTAAAGGAATAAAATTGTAAAATGTGCCATTTCATGACTTCACCTTATAAGAAAAAAAAAAAGTAAATATAAGGCATTACAGGGTGATCATACGCTGGGTCCAATTTTTGGCATACTCTCTGCAACACATCGGCCGTTATCTCCCGAATAAATTTTTCAATATTGGCTTTCAGGGTGTCAACCGTTGCGGACTTGTCGCTCTAGACATGAGCCGTAACATATCCCCACAAAATAATGTCTAAAGGCGTTAAATCGCATGATCTAAGCGGCCAATTGACCGGCCCCAAACGTCAAATAAACTGTTCACCGAACTCGTCTCTCAATCGGGCCATTGTTTCGTGTGCTTTGTGGCATGTGGCACCGCCTTGTTCAAACCACATGTCAACCAAGCCCAGTTCTTCGATTTTGGGCAAAATAAAGTTTGTAATCATCACACGGTAGCGATCGCCATTCACAGTAACGTTCCTGCCTCCGTCGTCTTTGAAAAAGTACGGTCCAATGATGCCACCGGCCCATAATCCATCCACACCAAACAGTGCATTTTTCGGGATTCACTGGCAGTTCTTGCAATGCTTCTGGCTGCTCTACACACCAAATACAGCAATTTTCATTATTCACTTATCCATTCAACCAGAACACAATTTTCCGATAAAAAAATGGATCTGCGCTTTCTTAACCGAGCATAAATTTTGATAACCAAATTCAATAATCTGCAAGCGTTGTTCGTTTGTAAGTTGATTCATGGTTAAATTATAGACCAAACTGAGCATGTTTGACAGTAAGATGTTACACGAAAGCAGCTGAGCTGCCAAAAACAGTGTTGAAAGTTGTTAAAAAATCACCCCAAAGGTCTCTTCTCTTCCAGTGCCTTCACCTTGCAGCCTTACAGAGTAAAAATTAAACCCTAACTCCCAGATTTTATAGAATTATTGATTTGATCAAGAATTGAAGCCAATGAAATCTTGACTAATTTGTTAAAAAAAAAAAAAACGAAGACAATAAAACAGCAATTGTTATTTGTACCTCATTTATATTGTTTCAAAATTTATTTTGTCGACAATTGTATGATTTACCTTCCCAAACATTGTACAATAGTTATTCGTTACTCGTTATTAAAACAAACAATATTATGCTAAGGGGTTTTCTTATCTCTTGCCAATTAAATTAAAATAATAAAATTGCAATGTAAATAAGTAGGTATATAATAATGGATCAAAAAATAGAAAAATGACAAAGCTAAAAAAATAATAATAAAACCTAATAGAATTCATAAATTATCAACATATACATATTTATATCACTAGAAAGTGGTCAAATACGACGACAAATTAAATTGAGAGCGTTTGAATCATTGAATATATGTTCATAAAATTTTTATCGTCTTTAGAGATTAGATTTATTATAATCGTTGAACAAATTGTTCAAACAATTTTTTAAAATTTTTATGAATTTCATATATTTTTAATAGTTGCATATTAATTATCATCGTAGTACCTTTAATCTATATATATGTAAATGGAGTGGATAACTGCTTCACACACATATGAATAAACTTTATTAAACTCTTTAGAGCTCTCTCTCTCTCAATCTTACTTTCAATTGCTGCTCTTGAGTAATGTGCTCATTTCCTTTATTTTTCAGTAATGAAAAATAATTAATTATTAATAACCTGTTGTTGTTGTTGTGTGTTGTTCGAAAGTTTCATTACTCATGGTTTATTCATTGTGAAATATAATATATTTATGTTATGTATAGAATATATATATAGAAGTATGCATGTATAATTTTGTTTGTTGTTTATTTCCTTTACTATTTCTTCAAATTTATTATTTTCTATATGTATATACGTATTTAATTTATATGCACAAGTGTATGTATGTAGTAATTGTTTTGTATTTCTTGGGTTCTTGGATGTGTGAAGTGATTTAATTACTTTTCGTTTGACTTTCGTTTTTATTTTTTGTTAATCATATATTGTCGACTGAATCTGCATCATCCTCTGAACTGATCTCATCACCGAATTCAATATCCTCATCGAAACCATCCTCAACAAATGTGACTGTGTCGTTAATGCGTACGGATTCGGGGAATTCGCCATAGGTTTTCAAATTTCTGGCTTCATCTGGTGTATATTTAAGAATGACATCGGCCTTTGAGTCCTGATAATCACGTAGACCAACTAGAATGATATCACCTTGATTGATCCAAACCTAGTGGGGGAAGAGAGTAGAAAGAAAACAAAAATTAGAAAAATTTAATTAAAAATGGTAAAAATATTTTAGAGGATTAAGGATTTTATTATAAGAAAAATCCAGATCCCAATCAAGATATAGCACACTTAAGCACATACATATCGAAGAACTTCTCATCCCGTTTTGTTGTGTTGTGTTCAATTTAAGGGGGAAGACCACTTTGACGGTTTGAAAAAATCGAATTTTTTTTTTTGCTTGAAATGTTCTATGAGGTGTGTATTTTAATGTAGTATGCATCTATACTCCGCCAGAAACATTTAAACGAGGTAACGAGACGATTTTTTAAAAAATTTCCCGGGGCACTGAGCGAGTTTCTAAAACTTCAAACGCGTTTATCTCGAAACGACATTTTGTAAACAGGTGGGACATATCAAGCTTGCAGTTTTCAACCGATTTTGATGAAACCTTGCAAAATTATCGATGGGATTTTTGATATTTTATAATTTGGATTTTTAAAGCACGATTTTGAGGCAAATTTTACAGGTAAAAAATTAACAATTTTTTATAAATAGCCACCATTTTCGTAAAAATTAACTTTTCAAAAAACGGCTTCAGTATTTCATTGCGAAATTATATGGAGAATAACCTGTATATCTAACTTTTGTTCCAGATTCACTTGCCAAGGGTCCAGATGTCCCAAAGATGGAGAAAACCGAGCTGGAAGGGGGCTACGCGACCTGGTGCAGAGTGTACAGGGAGCCCGAGATCCAAGCAAAAAAAATTGTCATTTGTTGTAAAAAAGAAAACTAATAAAATCATATAAAACATTTTATCATTGCAAGTTGTTTTAATGCTGAAAAAAATTCCGAAAATACTTTATTTTAAGACAGCTCAAGGTGGTCTTCCCCCTTAAACATTACTAGGTGCTGTACCTGGGTGCCGTAGCTCAGTGGTTAGTGTGTTTGCCCTCTGATCTGTAGGTCGTGGTTTAATCCCCGGCTGATGCATAACAAATTTAATATCGGTACCCACCTGTCGGCAAGCAATTGGCAATTCTTCCGACAGTAACAACTTGCCATGAAAAAGCTTCTTAAAGAACTCTGTGACAAAGCTCAGAAAAAGTGATGTCACAAGTGTTCTGCCGTTCGGAACCGGCTAAAATAAGTAGGTCCCTTCTAATATTGTCCAAAATTTAAGACGCACAACAGTACTGGAAGAGAAGCTCGGCCAATGAGCCCTTTGGGGCTTTATGTGCCACCTATTTTTTTTTTTTTTAGGTGCTGTATAGCTCACCTCACTTCACAGTACACCTCAGATGAGAGTGCTCGAAGTTTTCGAAAGAAAAGTTCTACGCACCTTAGTAATCATAGGACAATGTAAGGAAGACCGCAACATACTAACACGCAAAATGGACACCACTCTCGCCCGGGTACCTGGCCACAGAAACATAGAAGGAAACGAGAAAGCGGATAAACTGGCAAGAAGGAGGTAACTAACAGCAAATCCGGGTCGATAACTGTTGGAAGCCCCCTTAGCGCCATTAAAAGAAGGCTCTATCTACAGTTTCGAAAGCAAGCAGAAACCAGGTGCTTGAGAATTGGTGCCTGTAAAATAGCAAAGGCAACTTGACCTAAATACGTCGTCAAGAACTGAAGAATTGGTAAGAAAGAAAAGAACAGATATATTCAGAATCACGTCCACTATTTCCGGTCACTGGCCGATAGGGGTTTCTGTCTATAGAGCAGGTCCTAAACCAACCAACCAACTAACCTACGCAAAATCGTTGGACCTATTTGCGTTGGTGGCGACTATTGAATAAGGTAAGCGGCTGCGCCGGCTAGGTCATGTCGAGCGAATGTCAGAAGAATACGCAGAATGGAAGAAGGTGTTATATTCGCAATCCGCTGGTGTATGACGCATAAGAGGCAGATCTAAACTCCGATGGAAAGGTGAAGTATGGGAGAACTTGTTAGCGAACTTGGAATTTCTAACTGGCGTCAAATAGCGAAGGAAAGAGCTGGGGCTGGAGAAACATGCTAGGTTCGAAGAAAACTCCTGCGCAGGATCTTCGGATCTATTTGCGTTGATGGCGAATCAAAATCCAGCGGCTGCGCTGGCTAGGTCATGTCGAGCGAATAGAAGAAGACGCTCCAGCGAAGAGGGTATTTAATTCGGCACCCGTTGGAGGACGCAGAAGAAGAGGAAGACCGAACCTCTGTTGGAAGGACCAAGTGCTGGGTAACCTGGCGGTGCTTGGAATATCCAATTGGCGCCAGCAAACGAAGAACAGAGAAGACTGAAACAACCAATTAACTGTTTTATCCTCTCAAAAAGTATCATTCGTCGGCAAGCAATGTTATTTGCTTGTGTTGTGGTAACACAAAGCCAACGAATTTCATCAAAATATTAAATTCCCTAAAAAAAATCATGTTTGAATTGGTCTAGAAAATCAAAATAAAATATACACCTGAGTACGCTAATTAAAAATGTTATCAATTGCCAAATCAAGACACAAAAATTGCGTTTCAATTTTTTCAAATGTAGATACAGGTTAATGACAGCATTATGGGATAATGTGTATATTTTGTATGAAAAAAAAACCCTAATAAATCATACGCCTCGCCCCCCTACCCTCACAAGAAGACATTTTTTAGATAAGAAAAGAATTTAAAGTGTGACTAAAGAGAAGATGCCATAATAGGCTATGCGTGTGAGATTGCCAACAAAAATTGATAAGAATACGTAGAAATTCATGACGTAACATCACGTATGTACCTGCACAATCATGTGGGAACTACCCCTTTTCGTAGGTAGGTGGTGTAGTGAAGGCAAATACACCTAACAGAGGTAAATTCTATGATGTGTCAAGACTTTGGTATTTCTTTTTTTTACTTTTTAGCAAATGTTATGAAGGCGGTCCCAGAACTACCCGACCTGACATATAGGTGTCGGCAGCAGTTTGCAAAAAATTACTTTGGTGAAAAGTTGCAACCTTATAAAAAATATGTTTTAAGGTTCAAGGCGTCACGTTGTTTGGTATTTTTTTTTTGGAGCCATCGAAAATTAACGACCTCAGGGAATTTGCAAACATGGAAAAAATTGGTCCACGTTATGTAATTCAATATTTTCATTTGAAAGGTCTCAGTCCAACGAATATTAAAGCCGAACTAGATTCTATCCTGGGGGAATCTCTGCTCTTTCGTTTACGACCATAAAATATTGGATGGCAGAGTTTAAACGAGGACGTACCAGTTGCCAAGACGAACACCGTAGTGGTCAACCAATTGAGGTGACCACGCCAGAAACGGTTAAGAAAATCCACTAAATGGTATTGGATGATCGCCGGCTGAAGGGGTGTGAGCTAGGTGAAATTACAGGCATTTCAAATAATGCTATCGTATCGTATATTGACCGAAAATTTGGAGACGAAAAAGCTGTGTTCAAGATGGGTGCCGCGTTTGCTCACAATCGAACAAAAACAACGTCGTGAAGATGTTTCTATAGAGTGATGGGCGATGTTTCACAATAATAAAGCAGAGTTTTTGCGTCGATTCGTAGGTGGAGTCTGCTGTAGATGGCTACTTTAATGAGCTAGACAGTTCATACTATATACTATAATATCGCTGGGAAGAGTGCATAGAGCTAAAAGGAGATTATGTTGAGAAATAAAAAAAAAATTGTCCCAAATTTGTTGCGTTTTCTTTGTTAGGACGGGTAGTTCTGGGACCGTTCTCGTATACATTACTCAGCTATGCCAATTAAACACAAGCGGTTATAATTTTCGATATGCCGATTGGGAATGAAATAATACCGAGTTATTATCAATGCTACTTAGGCTACTTTTCGCAAACTTATAACAAGTTCGTGCTACCATCGTGTGGGCATTATGATAAGGCTACCTGCGCTTATAAATAAGAGCTGCATGCCAATGCTTAACTGTCAGTAACGCAGAAGTCATACAGCACACAAGTGAATATAAGAAATCATAATTTTGGAAAATAAATAAAAAACTTATTTAATGAGTGAGCAATTAAATAAACGAATTCAACGAGCACGTGGACTACAATATTTTATCACATAGTAGCTAACAAAAATAAATAATTAAATAAAAATAAAATAAAACGGAGTCGTGTTCTGTGTGTCAAATTGAAGAAGTCATGTTATCGTATTACAAATGTTTTTATCTACTCTTGTTAACAACATTTCTAACACCAATGGTTGTACAAGCCACAAACATATTGCATCAGTCACAGACGCTGAGAAAATCACATTATGTCAGTGTCAGTCGACAGCTTTCATCATATGGATTGCTTGAAAATCGCATCTCCAAAGAGGAACACCGTCAGACACATTGGACTCGTGAATTTCTGGCAAAACGTGAAGCCAAACCACATTCAGCACCCTATATTGTGTCCATACAAGTGATGAGACCTGATGCGGGTTTCATACATTATTGTGCCGGTACGATAATCAATGAGCATTGGATATTGACAGCCGCTCATTGTTTGGGATCGCGTCGAACTCTCGAGAATTCCGTAATTGTGGCCGGTGCTCATGACATACACGCATTGGATGATCATGAACGTGTGCAACTACGTAATATCGATCATCATGTGGTGCATGAATTATATTTGGGTGGTGTAAATCCATACGATATTGCATTGATCTACACAAAGACACCGTTGAAATTCACCGAGTACGTACAACCGGCTCAATTGCCGGTACAAGATGCCGAACCTGAAGGTTTTGGTACACTTTTTGGTTGGGGCAATGTCTCCATGACTGTGGTGCCAAAATACCCGCACAAATTGCACGAAGCCAATATGCCTATTTTGGATATGGCATTGTGTGAACAGATATTGGCCGAATCTGGTTTGCCATTGCACGCAACCAACTTGTGTACGGGACCATTAAGTGGTGGTGTCAGCATATGTACAGCAGACTCGGGTGGTCCACTTATGCAACAATGTTGTCGCTACTATAAGGACTGTTGCACAGTTATTGGCATTGTATCGTGGGGTAAAAAGCCTTGTGGTCAAAGCAATGCACCATCCGTATTTGTACGTGTATCGGCATTCACCGATTGGATCAATGATATCATAACATCATCAACACGTATTGATTAAAAATGTTATAATTATTATAGAAAAGTATTCAATTTGACTGAACAAAAAAAACAAAAAGAGGAAAAAAGGCTTTAAACTCAAACTAAGTTTGATTGTAATTCAATTTCATAGTTATGTCATCTACATTTAATCTCATTAAGTAGAAAAATATATATGCACGTAATATAATCTAGTCACTGGTAGATATTAAGATATGTAATTCTAAGAAAATATTAAAATATTTATGAAATATAAATAAATAATCTTTGCTTTGTTTTAAAATGATGAAATTCGTATCCATTTGAATTTTTTATGATGCAAGCACATTTCAGATAGTGATCACTACGTCGCGAAAACTACAGCTTCCGCGACATTAGTGCTAAAGTTGAGTTCACATAAGTCGGTTACAACTTCCCACAATGAAATTGCGGCAAAAACAACTGCAGTGGGCTAGTCAGCATCGGAGTTGGACTGCGGTGGATTGGAGGAAAGTAATTTTTTTCGGACGAGTCCAAATTTAACGGGTACGAGGGAATGTGTTATATAAGACGAAGACTAGGTGAGCGCTATAGTGACGAGTGTGTTAGACGTACCGTTAGGCAGGGAGGTATCCGAATAGTCTGGGGATGTTTTTCCAATTTTGGTGTTGCGACAACTGGCTTTGGTAAAAGGAACTGTGAAAGGAACCAAGTACCAACGCCTACTCGCAGAAAATCTAATACCTTAAATTGAACAGAACTATTCTCAAGTAGACGACCTTATCTTCAAAGAAGATTCTGCACCATGCCATCGTGCGAAATGTGTATGACTTTTTTTTGAATGGTTCAAAATTAAACAACAAATTTGCTAAACTCTTCCGCTCTTAGCTTTATCGTTTCCCTCCAGGTTAAGGATTATTTGTTGGAAAACGGCATTATAGCTATGGAGTAGATTGGAAATAACCCCGATCTCAACCCGATTGAGAATCTTTGGCACATTTTAAAGGTACAGTTAACGAAAAGGAGACCTAAAATCTTGTCAGAGAAGGTGTCCATCAATGAAGATGTTTGGTATAACGGTATTACCGATGATATCATCCAAAATTTAATTGATTCCATGCCAGCATGCATAGAAACGGTTATAAAACAATGTGGAGGATCAACTAAATATTAATTTTAAACGATTTGAATTCAACTTTAGAATTGCAATAATATTCATTTAATGTATACTTTAATGGCTATTAAAAACTTAAAAAAAAAGCATAACAAAAAAAACCTTGATTGTTACCAAACAGCCCACAGTAATTAAAAAAATTTTTTTTTTTTACCATAGCTAATGCATAAACATATCCGTTTTCAACATTTATTTTGCCATAGGTTCGGACATGGAAAGATAAAATGGAAAAATGTCTAATTTTTTAAAAGTCCGAATAATCAAACTAAAGGAAATAAATATGTGAAAAAAATATATTGTTTTAAGATGTACAAAATGTATGCACTTTGTACGAAACAAGGCGTGCTTTGAATAATCATACAAGACAATTGAATCGCACATTTGTTCATAGTCTATCAAACACATACAATTTGTACGAAATAGGAAAGTGGTTTTATACATATGAATAATGTGTACGAAAAAACGAGTTTCTATTACGATCAACAATTATTCGTCATAATAATTAAAATTAATCCTTTTATTTTTAAAAATAATTTTACTTCTCTTATCATGGCATACTAAATACTAGATAATGTAAATATTTGGATATAAAGGAATTATAATGTAATTATTAGTGTTAATATTTAGGTAATTATGGTGAAATTGTTTATAAAGTCAAGTTGTCATGAACTACACTTTCTCATCGTCTCTCTCACCCTCTAAGAATCATATTTACTGTTTTCTATTGAAAACACAGGAAAACTTTCTTAAATGTGAATCATTTATACTTCTTGATAGAACGATGCTTCTAATTGCTTCAATTGGATCGAGTCAATTTAGTCACTGGAATTCTATGCATTTAACTTTGTCATTATTAACATACAGTATGCAATTCCAAAGGTCTTCCGATAGAGTTATGTAAGAATGAGAGTTTTAACGATTAGGATGGTGGTGACTGAAGAAGGGTGCTCCTTGTGACCATGGCTTGAACATAAACGCAATTGTATATCCTAAAACTGTTTGGATGATGTGGCTAAAGACAAAGTTTCGCTCATTTCTTTTACTAATCCGATGGACATCCGTATGTGGGATATTTTGAAAGCCATATTTGGCACTAGACACTGAACTAACGAATTCTTAATGGGCCATATCGAAAAATGTAGCAATTTCATAATTTTTGTTTATTTTTCAAGATTTTCTTCTTTGGCGATAATAAAAATTCTTCAGAAATATAAGCAAATTATGACTTAACAAAAGAGATTCATCTAAATTTCTAAACCATCTACGTGGAATGTGGTCAAATATTAGTTTGGTTAAATTGTTAATGTAATATCGGGTTATGTGCAGTTCAATGTAAGAAACAGTACACTGCTGCAAGAATTAGAATTGTGTTAAAAGCTATCCCGATTCGACAACATATTAAATTATCACGTGTTTTAGAGTTCTTGTCATCTCTCATCAGACAGGCGAACTGCATCTGATAAATCTATAAGATATATAAAGGTTTAAACGTTCCACGAATATTCTTAGTCTAGACATCCAAAAACTAAATTTAGATTTGAAGTAAATTTTAATTATTTTTGCGACTTATTTCAGTTTTCTATCAAAATGTATACGTTTACTTATGGTAGCTACTGTTAATGACTCAAAATGAAGATTAATAGACAAAACAAAAATTAGTGAACAATTTTCGGAAAAAAATGGATGTCACAACAAAATATGAGACGTCTTTCTTTGTCTGTATGTGAAATGCTTGGTCACTTTTAAAAAGAACACAAATACATGAAAATATCGCGAAACACATCACACAGGTATATAAATTTTTTAATAAAAGAAAGTATGGACGAATGATCGTTGCTTATAGTGCCATTCATGGGTTAAAATTTTAATTTAAAACCTAATCATATACATATGTACACCACATACTTATACAAAAAAAAAAACAACATGAAACACATTTTTGTAACACATATACAAACACACGACGAGATGATCACATAAGCAATTTATTTTACCTTTTTCCTAAGTTTCCCTCTAATGTGACACAGGCGTTTCACTCCATCAAAACACATCGCTTCCAGGCGACCATTGCCAAGCATTTTCGTGACCTGTGCATATTCCTGCTGATCTTCCTTGAAAATCAATTCACGTTTCTCGAACTCATTTTCATTCTTTCCACGACGACGATTTTTACCTCCTTTTCCCTTGTTCTTGGGCATTTTTCTTTTGTGCTGTAGCTGCTCTTAAAACGCTTAACCTTCGTCGACTTTTATTTATTTGATCTTTCTTATGACGTTATGCACTTTCAATTTATAATCTACGTACAATTTGAAAATTTATGATATATTTTATGTAATTTTGCTGATTGATTAGCTAAAAAGTTATATTAAAATTCACTTACGAAAATGCTTGTAGTTTTCTTGACGATCTATATCGTTTTGATTATTTTTGCAGAAGAGATATACGAACAAGTACTCGTTGAATTTACTATCACAATGCTCGTTAAAGACATGTGTACGAGAGTGAAATGATGAGATGAATACAATATATCGCATATGAACCTAAACAAAAATGGCCGATTAAACGTGCAAATGTTGGTGAAGTTCAAAGGTGGTTTTACTTAAACAGTTTTAATTAAAATGGTTAAACCACAAGTTTGCTTACGTTGCTTTTAATCGTGTGAAAACATAAAGGCGCATAGTTATACATAAACTGTGTTCAGGGAATAGGGAAAATTCTTAATTTCGGCAATTTTTTTAATTTCAATAGATTCGATTGAAGTAATCGCTTCAATTTCCCTGAAATTGCGTAAAAATTGACAGTAATTATCTTCTATTGTGAATAATTTTTAAAATTAAGAAGATAAGATACAAAACAGAAAATTGTAAAAATATTGCTAGGCAGCGCAGCACGATGAAACTACTGGAGTAGGAACAGGGTCTCGTCAAGTTTATTAGTACGATTTAAAAAATAATCGTATCAAGGTATTTTATTTTATAATTTTTCAGCTATTTGAATATCTGTAGCAACATTCCTTAAAAATGACGTCGGGTTGACGAGTCTGCCTCAACACTTAAAAAAGGACAATACTTAAATGACAATGTTAATAGTAAAGGTAGAGCTATTGAAAACGATTTCTCTTGGTTGCGCCTTTATAACGTCAGAAACTGCTTGCTTATGGTGCCAAACTCGTATGTTTGTTGTTTTCTTCTTTCCGTATGTGTTTGTTTACTCCTCTATCATTCGTGGTCTCTCTCTCGAGCACTCGACCACGTGGTCGACTAAGGTCCATTCCACACAGTAGAACACGGAAGTGCTTTGTACGGAAACAAATAAAGCATTTCCGTATTCTTGCTACTACAACAACAACAATGCTCTGACGTAAGTTTGTGCGAGTTTCCTTATTACGTAATTTGAAATAAATTTTTCACAAGGAGTGCTGTTTGCAAAAAATTTACCATTTTAGAAAAATTCGTATTTCCGAACCAAATGAAAAAAATGTATTATATTTGGTATAATTGTACTAAAACGGAAACTGTGAGTACGCTGGCTATATCGCTGCGAATGTAGGCCATTGGAAAGTGTAAATATATGGTTTGCATGATGAACGTTTGGTTAACCCTACACCTGAGTTGATAGGTTTAGATTATTTTTAGGTAGTTGGTCGCCATTTTATTAACTTTTATACAGACTTGCATTTACAAAACTCTGTTTACAGGGTAATCAATTTAGAACTAAGAAGAACAGTGTGGCAACAAGAGGAGCTTATACTTACATTATCTTCAGCTGGCTAATCCAAGATGAAAGTCAATAAACTCCTACCTTGTTTTTTGCGCTACCTGATATAATGTCGAAGATGCTAGGGTACACAAGCCTATACGAACACCGGGTACTCAAACATTTCAGATAGTTTGATCTCCAAAAAGTCGATTGCAAAGCAAATGCATAAAGTCTAATATTCTATACCGTCAAATGTATAAAGTGTAATATTCCTACCATCATAATATTTCAAAATGAATCATACAAGCAATCTAAACGCAAAGCAAATTAACAGTGTTGACGTGTAATTTTCTTCTTCTGATGTTGATAAAACTGAATGATTTAAAGAAATTAGATTGATTCAATATATATTTTTATTAGAAAAATACTGTAAAAAATTTTCAAATTATGAATTTTGCAATGAAAAGTCTAAGTTTTCATCCGAATCTGATAACAATTAAACGTTCACAGAATATAGCAATGTAAACAATTCAAATTTTATTAAATTTTTATAGTGTGGCAGCATCATACAGAATGTTTACATCAACGTCAAAAATCGGCTGCCACATTGAATCAGCTGTCTTGTGGCCGGTTAAAATAACCAAGTTGTTGAAATTAGCAATATGCCACCAAAAAAGGATGCAAAAGGAAAGGATAATAAAGGTGCTGCAGGAATTAAAAAAGGTGGTGCTGCCGCAGGAGGAGATGAAAAAGGTATATATATGCATTTGACTTTTTGTTGTAAAGGCATCGATGTCACTTTTTGAAGATGTGAGTAAAACAGCGTGCGTTCCTACGAGAGGTTTTTATCAACGGACGCTGTTCTATACGGTTCTCTCCTAAATGCAAAGTATTTATATAATTTTTCGTAATTGCAGGTAAAGAAAAAAAGGGCGGTAACGCTGTTAAGGTAAGACATATTCTCTGTGAGAAACAGGGTAAAATCCTGGAAGCTTTGGAGAAATTGAAGGCTGGTCAAAAGTTCCCCGATGTTGCTGCCGCCTATAGTGAGGACAAAGCACGACAAGGTGGAGATTTGGGTTGGCAAATACGCGGGGCTATGGTGGGGCCATTTCAAGATGCTGCATTTGCGTTACCAATATCAACAGTTAATAACCCTATATACACGGATCCGCCAATTAAGACTAAGTTTGGTTACCACATTATTATGGTCGAAGGAAAGAAGTAGTTTAATCTAGTGAAATCAGTATATGTGTGTAGAGGACTACTGTTTTTTTTTTTTCTTTATTAAATAAAGCTTTTTATATGCGAGAAATTTATATTAGTATAAAGCTGCTTTCAAGGGGTTATTTCCTCCAAATTGTATGTAAACATTATTCTTAGTGGGATTGTTGGTATTACTTCTTCCCAGAATCCTCTTTCAAGCCAACAGTACGATTGAAAACGATACGCTCATTGGATGTGTCGGGGTCGACAGAAAAGAAACCAATCCGTTCGAATTGGAATTTATCGTAAATTTTCACATTACTCAATGCACGATCAGTGTATGATCGTAGGACGGTTACAGAATTCTCATTGATGTCAGATAAGAAACCTCCTGGTACTTCGCTAGGGTCTTCAGGATGTTTATGCTTAAACAGTAACTCATAAAGACGCACTTCGATTTTTATTGGCTGTGAAACCCATTGAATGAAGGCTTTGGGCTTTTCAGCATTTTCTGTCGACCGACACTCACAAATAAGTTCTGAGATGCTGCCAGTTGTTGGATCTTTTTTCACTTCCTTCACAGAGATAATTAAACCTGCATGACGAAGGCCCACACTTTGATCTGGCGAGAGTCGACGGTAGCCTTTCTCTGGATCCAACTTGAAATCGCTTTGTTCAATATAGATAACGCGATCAAGTGTAATCTTATGAATACCCAGCTCGGGGTTTTGTGGAAAATTTGGCATTTGTACTTCGATTGGTTGTTCGCGAGGAAAATTTGTTATGGTCACCTTTAGTGGTTCTAAGACAACTAAACGTCTTGGAGCGGTAACATTCAGAACATCTCGAACAGCTGCTTCCAACATCGAAGGATCAACAGATATTTGGGCTCCAGTTACACCCATTTGAGCACAGAAATTATTAATTGCTTCTGATGGGAAGCCACGGCGGCGCAACGCTGTTAGTGTGAAAAGTCTTGGATCATCCCAATCATTGACGATACGTTCCGTAATGAGTTTTGCAATTTTACGTTTTGATACAAGTGCAAAATTCATATTCAACCGCCCGTATTCCCACTGGACAGGGCAATAGATGTCGAGCGCATTACACAGCCAGTAATAGGATGAGCGACGTGATTGAAATTCCTTTGTACAAAGTGAGTGGGTGATATTTTCAATAGAGTCACAGAGGCAGTGTGTATAATCGTATGTAGGATAAATACACCATTTTGTACCAGTACGATGATGCGGTATAAATTTGATGCGATATGCTACAGGATCAACTTTACCCTCTTCCAGTGTTAGCTTTAGTCGAAGTGTTGCTGCACCTTCATCTATTTTGCCATTTTTCATGTCTTCAAAGAGTAAAAGTGACTCCTCTATTGGGCGATCACGCCATTGGCTCGGTTTCGGATTGAAACCTTTCATCTCATCAGCACTTTGATGGCAAACGTAAGCTAATCCTTTTTGTATTAATTTCACAGCCCATTCGTACAATTGATCAAAATAGTCAGACGAATGCGTAATTTTATATGGTTTATAGCCCAGCCATTCGACCATATTCCTTATGCCGACAAAGAATTTCTCTTCTTCTTTCTCAGGATTGGTGTCGTCGTAGCGTAGATAACATATACCACCCTGAGAGGCGGCATAACCGAAATTAATATTTATAGCTTTAGCGTGACCAATGTGTAAAATGCCATTGGGTTCAGGTGGGAAGCGCGTTTGTACTCTACCCCCCGTTTCTTTTAAATGCTGTTGCAACAGTCGATGGGTGTTGTCGGTAATCACATAGCCATCTGTTTTGTAATTCTCACCAGGCGCGTGGAAATGAACTTTCTTCATCAGCTCAGCTATAGTGTTCGCTCCATCTGACGTCTCTTCAATATTGTTATCCTGCTGCATTGTTGTTGAGCTCTTGTTGTCGACTGAAAGACCACAATCAATCCTCTACGTGATCGAAATATTATAAAATATATAGCATAAATACCTGATGTTGTTGCAGCTGGTTTTGGTTTGTCTTTCTTTTTGTCACTTTTTCCTAGAGGTTTTAAATCATCCTCTGTTTTTGGACCCAACAAATCAAATATTTCTACATCGATTGCAGCCTTAACTGACTTTGCATCTGCCCACTTCAATTGTGATCGCACCTCTTTCATTATTTTAAATGCGTTAAAATGGTAACGTTGCTCAATCAATTCATCTTTGTGCATAGCTATTTGTTGCTGTACAACACTTTCGATTTCCTCGGGTGTGACAACTACTCCCACACCACATTCCCGTTCAAATTCATCAATATTTACAGCAAAATCTTTCTTTTGGCCACACTTCAGCAAATACTCGAGTGCTGCGTCGACACGTTGAGTATTGTCTAATTTACGTTCCACTATGTATCGCACCAATAGTGGCAATTCAGCGGAAATTTGAGGTTTGATTTTGGTTGCCATATGATACAGCAGCATTCCAACACCCTCAGCGAGTGGTGCATTCTTTAACTCGGCAATTACCAATTGCAGATTTTTGGTGACGGTTGCATTCTTCAGAGTTTCCTTCGCTTTTTGTTCGCTCATTCCAAGCGATTGAAATTGGGCTATAAATTCTTGATCCGCAGCCATTGTTCTCCGTTTGAACACTGTTTATTTGGAAATCATGTTTAAAAAAAATAATTATTATTAATATCATATTTACCTTATTTGACCTTTAATTTCTAATATAATTGCAATGTGATTTTGAAATAATTTGTAGGAATTCGCTGCAATAGCAAAAATGTGGCAAAAAGGCCGACACACAATAGGTCTTCTTCTTCTCTGTAGAACAATCACAGTGACATTTATGACAGTCAAATTGGAACTTGTGATAAGGGCTCATACACAGTGGGGACCGCATCTCAGTTGATTAATGTGTTGGTATTCAATGCATATGACCATGCTCACCTGTCGGTGACGGCAAGCAACTGGAAATTCTTTGGACACTAAAAATTTGCCATTAAGAAGCTTCTGAAAGTGCTATTTGACAAGCTCAATTATGTCATTAGAAATCGGCGAATATAAGTAGGTTTAATACTGCCTAAAGTACTGGAATATAAGCTCGGTCAAAGGACACTTCGGAGCCTGTAAATTCCAAATATAATTAAAATTGAGTAATCTAATAATGTACAAATGATAAGAAATATGTAACTATTATATGAACGTCTCTTAATAGAGTAATTCGGTATCAATTTGTTTGAGAACTAGATATGTTGATTTTAACTACGTCAATGTTAAAAAAGTTAATTGCTTGAACTTACATAGATTTTACATAACAGTATTAAGTTTGTTGTTGAAAAAATAAACGGATTTTAAAAGCAATTCTTTGTATAAAATTCTCAAGTTACTATTGAAATATATGCTTTAATAAAAGTTTTAATAATCATTTTAGGAAATTAATCACACCGCAAAATGTGATTACTCAAATATTGTGCATACCGAAAAGTTGATAATGCCAATTTTTCTAAACAACGAATTAATCTCAAATTTTAAACGTTTCTACCTTGCATAGCCTCATATACTATCAAACACTTTAACAAATGTATTAATCTCGTTTTGCATGGAGTTTCAAAATATCTGATTGTTCATTTTCCAGGTAAGAATTATCCAGCAACGAAATTGTAGAGAGTAAAGAAGAATTCGCTCTAAAAAACTTGCAGGTTAACAGAAACAGCTGATTATGAATATCATTTTCAAAATGAAATTAATATTAAAAGGAATCGACTCCAAGCAACTTGCCTCAAGAACGTATAGTTTTTTTTGCTGAATTCTGTTCAAACGACCTCAATTAACTATGAGACCTAATTCTAAAACCATTGGTAATTTGTTCTTTTTATAAAGTTAAATTTTTGTGCACTTCAAGAATATTTTGTTGTTGTGATATGTGTTTCAATCATATATTTTTCTTGTTTACAAATTCTTACAAGTAAAAATTTGCCAGCTTTCATTTTCTCTATCGTTGTAAGTTTTTTGGTGTTAATAAACGCTATTTCACGAAAAATGATGATAATTTGTAAGAATTTTTTGTAACAAACGAACCTAATAACTATGGTGAATGACACACAAGGTAGAAGAAGAGTGAAAATAAACAAAATTCAGCTCGCCGAAGAAACTCGCATTTGTACGATTTAACTTTCAAAATAATAAATTTAATACTTGCTTAATATTGTTACGTACTGAAATAGTTAAAATGTCTAGTATATTACGTCCAAAGTTAACTAGAATACCTGGCATGCCAGTGGCAAAGTCCGATAATCAGATTAAGGATTTAACAAAACTAATGCGCACTGAATTAATGGAAATAAAAGAACGTGAAGAGAAATTATTGGCGGACAAGTATGTATTATTTTAATATTTACAATACTTATGATTTAATTTTATGAAATCAAAATGCAGATCGAAATTGAATAATCTTCCTGATAAAGGCAAACGTATTCAGGATTTTTACGACAAAGTAATAGCAGAGCTGGATCGACGCACGAATGTAGACCTGGTCGCCGACTTATTTTCAGACCTAAATATTGTATCTAAAGGAGAACGCACCCTTAATGAAATAGAATGGAGTGGCACTTTAAAAAGCGATAATACAAATAATGCCATAGATCCCACACAGGATGTGCTCGATAGTGATGATGAAATTGATATGGATCCATTACGCATAATTGCACAGCGTCAAATGCACGAACGACGTGTAAAAGTCTTGCAACCTGAACCGTCTCTTATTACAGCACAAGATCTTGAGGATATAAAATCTTTTGGTTCAGAATCGCCTGATTCAGGCTTAGCTGAACTTGAAACAAATGATACACCAGCAACAACTCAAAATATGGATTCAACAGACACATTGATTGATTCTGAAATCGTAACGATTGATGTAAGCACAAAGTTACCACATATAAAACCGAAATTGCAACAACTTAATGAAAAACCATCATCACAAACAAGTTCTATAGTCAGTGATAGTAGATGTAGCACCCCTACGTCAGTAACGCAAGATGTTGAACAACATGTACGATATTTAGTCGATAAAACAGAAACATCAGCAGCGCCACAGCGTGAGAGATTTAAACCCTACAAAACAACCATCAGCGATGTGCATGATCCAGCAAAGGAACGTATGCGTAAAAAAGAAAAGCATTGGGAGGTAACAGCAGCCACGCCACCACTCATTCAACATAGTGGTGCAAAGCTATTACCACTACTCGATTCTGTAGAATTACAATCCAACTATTTGGTAAAATTAAAGGTAAGCCTTTGTAAAATACATACTCGTGTGTATTTATTTACGATACTTTTCCTTTTATAGCAACTTCAAGAGAAACAAGCTTCCGAACGGTTAGCTGCTAAATTGGAACGTTTAGAAAATCGTCCAATTCAGTTACCGAAAGATGATGATCTTAAATCGAAATTAGCTTTTACGCAATATCGTACACCATTGAATCGCATTGAAGGTGATCAATATTATAATGAAGACGATTATGCATATGATCCATCTGAAGAGGAAAAACTTGGAGGCGGTGCTACATATACTGTCTTTGAATAATAAAAACACATTTATGACAACAATATATTCATTTCGTGTTAGATACATGAACATGTAAATTCAACATTGAACATTTAAATATTTAAATATTATATGTTATTTATCAATTTGGCTAAGTAGGATTACTATAAGCATAATATATATATATGTACTTTTAAATTGTACACAAAAGTCTTAATATTTCGTTTAAATCGAATAGAATTGTGTTGCTGTTGAAGCTTGTAGCTCGATTTGACCCATTTTGAATTGTAAACGTTGTAACCATTTGAGCAAAGCTTCTGAGGGATGTGTTTGTTGCTCTTCATAATCCGGTGCATAGTCACGCACATTTTGCAGACGTACATGTAATGTGTCAGAGAGCTAAAAAGCAAAAGGATATAATATTGGTAATATTGAAAGTATTGCCTTATTGCTGGAAAAACATACCTGAGTCTGTGATGACAGCACAGGACTCCATAAGGGTAATAATTTACCTAAAATTGTCGAATTCGTTTCTTTGAGTGCTTCTAGCAAGCTCAGGAAATGTAAATTCACCATTTCGGAGAGCTATTAACAATCAAAAGTAGTAATAATTTTGAGGATATTAAAGTTGGCTCAATTCAATTGTAAGACTCACCTTAGAATTTGAATTTTGGGAATAATCATTAGCATCTTTAGCGGGTTTCGAATGTGCAACCAATTGCAATATACATGGTGTCACTTTAGCCCAAAATTCAAATAGAATACCCATTGTATTGCCCTCAATATTATTGATGGTATGAGCAAGTTGTTCCAAATAAACTGTCCATAATTGGCACAGCGTGAAAGCATGGAAGAGCGATGACATGTGCAAGACAGACGCTTTCGATTGTTCTGAGAAGCCAGCAAATATCACTTGTATATGATCGGCTATATGACAAGAGGCCTCCTGTGGTACCGGTACTGATACGTTGAGATTTTGTTGATGTTGATGCTGGTAGTGGACCGTCGTTGATGGATGTGCCGAATGGGTTGTCACCAAGTCAGAACGACGATGCATTAGAGCCATATGTGTTAGAGAGCCAAGCAGAAGCCATGACAGGAGACGCATATGACCAACACAGTCGGTAAACTCTTTAGGACTATTTCGGACAGTTCAAATAATCAATGGTGTACTAATTACATAATGCGTACAAACATACCCCTGTTGCAGCGAAGACGGTGCATTATATAACCATGGAAGGTAACGTGCAACAGCTTTATTATCGCGCGAATTTCCACGTGACATTTCCAATGCAAGATATTGTGCCACAGCACCCTTCAGCACTCCGCCTAGGGTATCCTCACCGAGTCCATTTGGCGTTTGACCATTCTTAAAATTCTGCGCATGGGACGAAATCTTAATGGACTTTGAAATTGTTCAAATCATATCACTCATCTCACCTTTATTTTGCTTAGTGTGTGAAAATCAGCCAAGAACTCAACCACATCGGGAATATACTGTCGCAAACACTCAGCTGCATTTGTTGTTAGAAGTGGCAACGAATCGGGTAGCCCAGGTATGGCTCCTGATGGTAGGGTGCCACCAGCATCATGTAATACAAAGCCAATTATCATAAGCAAATTATGATCCGGTATGTTCGTCTTAAATTTGAGAGCCTGCACAAACTCAAACACCAGCTGGCGACACAGTAACATCTTGTCGCGATCTTTTGAAAACGAACGCCCATTCAGTGTGCATAAATCATATAGAACGCTATATTCTAAATTTGTATTCTGCACACAGTAACCAAGTATTTTCGAAAATGGATCCAATAAAGTTTTGGGCACAATGTTCAAACGTAATGTGGATACCATCATATCCAGCAAGTATTCATGATTACTGATGTTCGGCATGATTACAATGACTTGGCGCAAGAGTGCTTCCAAGACTTGCATTGCCTGTGACCATACTGCAAGATTTGTGCCTGTCTCAATTGGTATGCATTGCAAATATTCAGCCATATTACGAAATATTATTGGTAGCTGCTCAAGTGGCAGTGACTTTTTTGCCTGTAACGATTCACACACCATATAGATGGGGCTAGTGGCATTAAGCTCCTGAAAATCTTGTAATGCTTTGGCAATGCTCCGAAATGAGCTATGACGTACTTTGTCTGAACATTTGTGTAAAGGAAATATGTTTATCAATAATAGAATAAAATAATTTCTGTAACTTACATTTAACTTGTGTTTGGAAGAATTGCAAAAATATACCATTTGGTGCCAGCTGATGTAATACGCAGCGTATGAATTGCAATGCTACTGCCTGAGCGCTACAAACCAATGGTGGTCCATTCTCACCTTGCCAGGCGTGTGTGCAAGTCAAGCAAATTCTTTGCAAAAAACAATGTTAAATAAATAAAAGTGTTGATATGAAACCAAAAGTCCAAAGAACATTAAAAAAAAAAATAAAATAAATATGTGGCACTTAAAACCCCGAAGGGCTCTTTGACCGATATTCTCTTCCATTACTGTAGTAAGTGTTAAATTTTGGCCAGTATTAGAAGGGACCTACTTATTTTAGCCGGTTCCGAACGGCAGAAAGCTTGTGACATCACTTTTTCTGAGCTTTGTCACATAATTCTTTTAGAAGTTTTTCATGGCAAATTGTTACTGCCGGAAGAATTGTCAATTGCTTGCCGACAGGTGGATACCGTTCGAAAGAAAAATCTTTTCGATATTAAATTTGTTATGCTTCAGTCGGGGATTGAACCCACGACCTACAGATCAGAAGGCCAACACACTAACCACTGAGCTACGGCACCCAAAGACCATTATCGACTGAAAATTACGGACAAATGTTATTGAAAATTTTAATATCTTTTATAAAATTTTGTTTGCCCCCAAAACATTTTACCGTTGATAATAAAAATTATCACTAAAAACTGTCAAAGTTACGATTCATTCGGAATCAATGATATTATTTCCCGAAATTCGAATTGTACGGAACATTTTCGTGGCCACGTCGGTATTAATAATTGCATTTTCCCGAGGTGGTCCCACTGGGATGCTCGTAAGGCTTTTTCGTATTGGTCAGGTTTGGACTTCACAATCTACGACTCATGCACAAAAGTCCAACCCACCATATCTTATACACAGATGGCTCTTTTCGTTAAAACAAAATGGGTCGACCTAAACGAAAACTCCTGTACTTACTTCGAAGTAATGTTCAAAATTTCTGGTAGGAATGGTGCTGCCATTGCTGGCTCACGATGTATAAATGTGCCAAGTATAACGATGAGTATGCCGATCTCCTCATCGGTGTATTCTTCAATGGCTGCACCACATTCGGAGCATCTCTCACACACCGTATAATCACCAACACGACGAGCACTCTGTAACATTATAACAAGCCGATTTCATTATCTGTTTGATTCAGCGGATATTTTATACTTACGACTCTATTCGGTTGCTGTGAAATCGAGATTTGCTGCCCAGTACCGTTTTCAGCACACTCCTGCAACAATTCATCGTTACGTTCTTCGGGTGGTTGATATGGTGGTGGTGGCCATGCTCCTGCATATCGTGATCTTATATCGGGTATAGCACTTGAATCGACCGTGAACGGTGCCAACTTTTGACGTGGACGCTTATACGAATCCTGCTTTCCAACATTGACAGTGGTGGCGCCGCCGTTCGTTGCCTGTTTTGCATCTTGTGCAACAACAGTTTTCAGTATGGATGTGTGCAAATCCTGTGGCACAGTTGAGCTCACGTTTGGTGGCGATTCTAAGGCGACTTGTTTTATAAGACGTCTGGGAGAATTTGTTCGACTACTCGGAGTAACATCGTCTTTGGTACTTTCCGATATGTCTAGGCTGTCCTGCTTCAAATGGCTAATATCTGGTAGGTTAAGACCATCGCGAACACGTTCCACTAATGCGGCGACAGTCTCCTGCGTACCAATCGGTAATAAACGTTCTGGTGTGGGTATTTCAAGCGCTGCAATATTCTTAGGCGCAGGTAAACTACCAATGGTAGCATCCACTTCATCTTTCGGATTTGGCATAACACTCATTTTGGACAGTGGCGAATCGGGCGAGCCATAGGCTTTTTCCGAACGTTTCAACGATTTACTTGGCGGCTTCTTATGATGAGCACGCGAGTCGTCGGTACCAGTTGAAGATGATGATGTTCCCGCACTGCATTCGACTATAGTCTTGTGCCGTCCTATAGGCTTTTTTGTCGTAGGTGGCTGTTGCTGCGGCTTTTGTGGTTGCGTTTGCTGGGTTTTTTGTGTATTTTGTTGCTGTTGATGTTGCTGCTGCTGCTGCTGCTGTTGTCGTTTATCCGAGCTCTCTGTGCTACTATTGGTCGAACGATTGCCATTACTGGACGATGTTGCTGACTTTGAATTACTTGTTTCAATAGGTTTAGATTGTATATCCTGTAAGGCTACCAGTGCCTTCATATGGTTTGTTGCAATGGCAGCAAACATTTTGGATGTAGCTGCTGCAGCATTTTCCAAAGACTTATTACGTACGGTGACGGCACGATGAACATCGACTGGTGGACTGATAATGGCTGTTTCTGCAGTCTCAGTACCAACTAAGGGTGTGACTATCATTCGTACACCCTCTTGCAGACTGTGTCGCGTCGATGTTTTTACGACAGTAGTACTAACTGTATCTGCAGCGGTGTTTGCTTTGATTTTCGTCGTATATGTATCACCAGTTTTTGTAGTTATCATCGATTTATGTTGTTTGCTGTTAATTTTCTATTGGAATTTCCGAATGTGTTAATCCAATTAAATGTGCCTAGTGTAATGATTACAATATAAATTACTTACATCTTCCATAAATTCTGTGGTACGTATTGAACGATGTTTTAGTGCTTCTATTTTTGAAGGTGTAACATCCTCATAATGTATGGTATCGTCAAAGGAACCCTTAAGCGATTGTTATAAAATAATATTTAATCACTAATTTAGACAAATTTTACTTACCGGTGCACTACTGCCATGCAATGTGCTATCGGAGAGATCACTTTCCGGTATTGCAACCAATTCTGATTCGGTTTCGTCAGCATCCAAACTGGAATCGTTATATTTCCTAAAGGCATGTTGTAACTTTGGTGTAAAAGCAACATTTTGCCCCTTACTCTTCGATGCTGCACTAGTACCCTCAGAGGGGAACATTGGGCTTGGAGGCGGGCTTTGATCCTTATCGTCGGGATCAGTGCCCAGTGATGGTTGACTGACATCGCGTGAACGCGATGGTACACCTTGTATATCCAAGATTGTAGTCGTCGGTATACGACGACACTGATGAAAATGGCCACGCAAGCTATTCATTACCATGCGTATAGCCGAAATTATATAGCCACTATGTGGTGGCTGAGTATACGTATACTTATAGAGCACCACTAGAATAGTAAACATCCAATTGCGACGTGGATATTGTTCCAAATACCATAGAGAATAGTTAAATATTAAATTTTGATAACAATCGGCCGCTGCATTGTTCGGATTGGGTGCGTAGAGTATAATTTGCATAATCGATGGTAGTATTAGGCCTCCAATTAAATGATTCTGATCAAGTACTTGTGGCAGATTTGCGAGAAATGCATTAAATACAGCCGAAACTCTATAAAGAAGCATACAAATTATTAGCATTAATGGCCGTTCAAAAATGAATTTTCTCCGAAAGGTAAATTCAAGAGAAAACTATATTCTTCCACACTTACCGCAATGCCTCCGGTGTTGTATGGAATGTTTTGTCAATTTGATTATGTCCCAACAATAGGAATAGATGTTTTAAAACAATATTTTGTGTCCTTGTCATCGGTTTGTCCTCTGAGGGAAAAGCTTGATCGGTACGTGACATAAATTGCATCAGCAGAAACACTAAGAGATGTATGGTTTCTCGATCAGATTCTTCCAATTCAGTTATGCGACTTAATAGACCAATAAGATTGTCATCATTGAGACCACCAAGTGAATGTATGTGCCCGTCTATAGAGTTTAGGAAGAGATTGAAAATTGTTTATACGCGATCGTATCAGGCTATTGCAGTTTTTATAATAAAGTTTCAAATAGAAAATACCAAAAATTAATTCTAATTATTGGCATAATCTATTTGAAATTAATTATTAGTACATATAAAAAATCGGCATAAAATCGTTTCTACATTATACATATTACATTATTAGCTGAACTTTATTCAGTATTACGAGGGTCCTAGAACTACCCGATCTGACATATAGATGGCGGCAGTAGTTTAAAAAAAATTACTTTGGTGAAAAGTGACAACCTTATAAAATATATATTTTAAGTTTCAAGGCGCCACGTTATTTAACATTTTTTTTGGAACCATCCAAAGTTAACGACCTCAGTGAATTTGAAAACATGGAAAAAATTGGTCACCGTTATGTAATGCAATACTTTCGTTTGAAAGGTCTCAGTCCAATGAATATTAAAGTCGAACTTGATTCTATTCGGGGGGAGTCTGCTCCTTCGTTTTCGACCATAAAATATTGGGTGACAGAGTTTAAACGACGTCGTACGAGCTGCCAAGACGTACACCGTAGTGGTCAGCCAATTGAGATGGCCACGCCAGAAACGGTTAAGAAAATCCACAAAAAGGAATTCGATGATCGCCGGCTGAAGATGCGTGAGCTAGGTGAAAATACAGACATTTCAAAAAGTGCTATACATCGTATATTAATCGAAAATTTGGAGATGAATAAGCTGTGTGCAAGATGGGTGCCACATTTGCTCACAATAGAACAAAAACAACGTCGTGAAGATGTTTTTATAGAGTGTTTGGCGATGTTTCACCGTAATAAAGCCGAGTTTTTGCGTCGATTCGTAACCATGGATGAGACATGGATCTACCACTTCTCACCTGAGACAAAGGAGCAGTCAAAACAGTGGACTGAAAGGGGAGAATCGTGTCCAAAGAAGGCGAAGACAGTTCCATCTGCAGGCAAGGTTATGGCGTCTGTTTTTTGGGATGCACGTGGGTTAATTTTTATTGATTATCTTCAAAAAGGAAGAACAATCAACGGCGAGTATTATGCTAATTTGTTGCAGCGTTTACGTGGTGAAATTGAAGAAAAAAGGCCGCATTTGGCGAAAAAGAGAGACAATGCACCAGTTCACACATCCGCTATTGCGATGGCGGATGTGTGATCAATGAGTTAAAGCTCGGATTGCTTCAGCACGCACCTTATTAGCTCCTTCGAATTATTTTCTATTTCCAAATTTGAAAAAACGGCTTCGTGGTAGAAGATTTGCAAACAATGAAGAGCTGAAGTCTGCGGTAGATGGCCATTTTAATGAGCTAGACAGTTCATACTATAACCAGGGTATCGAAGCTATAGAATATCGCTGGGAAAAGCGTATAGAGTTAAAAGGAAATTATTTTGAGAAATAAATTTCCCAAATTTGTTGTTTTCTTTGTTAGGTCGGATAGTTCTGGGACCGCCCTCGTATGGGCCCATACGAAATGTGTGTCAATTTACGAAGTTAGTTAAATGTAGAAATGTTGCTAAACCGCAACTATTAGTATGGGCAAAATTTAGATATTCTCAAACATGATCAACATGGAGAAAGCTAATGGCCTCAATTAAGTATTTCGTAGTTCTGGAATATATTTATGAAACGTTTTTGTAATAGAGTTGCATTTTTGAGTACTTTGTAAATTTGGTTTCAATCGAAAGTGACATTAAAAAGCAAAACTTGCGTAGAAACGATATTATGGCTTATGGTTGGTTTAATTTAGAAATACAGATATTTTAACGACAGTCAATATTTTTAAAATCTTTATATGTTTGCATTCATATGCAATACATTCCATACATTATTGTAGTTACATATACGAATATATATATAAATACAAACAAGCTTACACTATTACATATACGTACCAGTTGGGAAGGTTACAAGGATAGAATCTCAAGCCACATGAATTTACATATACATTATTAACACATATTTACAAAATAGACATTACACTCAATTATTGTGAGTGTAATATGTACATGGAAATGAATTGATGAAATTAACAATGAAACCAAATGATGAAATTAATGGGAAACACATACATACATATATGATGACATGGGTGATTTTTGTCAATATGCAACGTCGTATGATTTAATTTCGTAGGATAATATACATATAAAAAAATAATTGTATGGCAGTGATCGGAAGTCTATCGGGCTTCTTGCTCGTTGGCGTGTATAAGTGACGAAAAAACGATATTTATTGTGAAATAACCGTTTTTCTAACTATGTATAACAATTTATAACAGATTTTTCGAATCATGGTCTTAATGATAAAAATATAATATGAAAAGCGAATTCGAGTTTTCACCTTTTCGACCGTAGTGAAATTTACTTCATAAAATATTCCGTGCCCATTTTAGAGTTCTTTTCAGAATTAACACGTTTTATATTCTCTAAATAATTTGAATATAGAAGAATATGAAAATTTAGTTAGATTATAAAAAAATATTGTATAAAAACAACGTCAGACTTTGCGGTCATTTCATAACGTCTTTTAAGATCTTTTTTCAATAAGTTATGACATTATGACATTATGACAGTTAATTTGACAGTCAGACTGAAATATTTTTCAGAATTGTTCGACTTTTTTTATTTTTTTTTTATTTCTAAAATCAGTATTCAGTAGGAAATGTTCACACAACTCTCGAACAATTTACGACATATGTCATCGGCCAACTGAGACGACTCTTTCAGTCAGATTATGAAAAAATATTGTATAAAAACAGCGTCAATGTGTTTTAAGGCCTTTTTTCAACAAGGCAACGTTATGACTGTTAAGACATTATGAAATTATGACTGTTAATTTGACAGTCAGACTGAAATATTGTTCAGAATTGTTCGACATTTATGGAAATTTATTTCTAAAATCAGTGTTCAGTAGGAAATATTCACAGAGCTCTTGAACAATTTACGACATATGTACATTATCGGCCAACTGAGACGATTCTTTCAGTCAGATTATAAAAAAATATAGTATAAAAACATTGTCAATGTGTTTTAAGACCTTTTTTCAATAAGGCAACATTATGACAGTTATATCATTATGACATTATGACAGTTAATTTGACAGTCAGACTGAAATATTGTTTAGCATTGTTCAACATTTATAGAAATTTTTTTCTAAAATCAGTGTTCAGTAGAAAATGTTCACACAATTCTCGAACAATACATCATCGGCCAAATGAGACGACTTTTACAATTAAATTATTATTTTGGACTTGCATTCAACAACGAGATTGCGTAGAGGGCGCACTGAAAAAATATTGCTGCCATTGTGGTCAGTGCGGAGGATGATCTAAATTGGTTAATTCGAAATCGACCATCGCTTTCGACGTGAGTTCAGTAATTAGCCGTTCGAACAGTTGAAAGTCGAATAAGTAAAATTGAGTAAGGAAAATTGTCACAATCGGAGCAAGACTAACCAACAGATGACTCCTCAACTATCGGTGCACCCCGAAAAATCCACTGTTTGTTGGGGTTTGGTGGCTTAATCGGCTGGCTTTTTGATAAATGACTAAAATCGAAGTGTCACTGTCAATGACAATCGGTAATTTCCAAAAATATGTCAAATTTGATATAGGAAGGCTTTGAATACATCATGACAGGACCACATGTCATGTTGTCCGATTTATTGAAGAAAGTGTCCAGTGACAAAATTATCTCGAGAAATGGACCTGTAAACTGGACTCTAAGATTCTAAAGAGACCATTTGAAATTATTGGCCTACTCGAACAGGTCAACAACTATGAATTGCATTCGAATGCTTGAAAAAGTAGTCGAAAATTGGTGCTACAGGTTGAAGGTCCCTCAGACGTTCCCGCAGTTGCCATAAGCTCGAAATCACTTTCCATTGTTCCTCTCTCTGTTGATGCTCGTAATGGTAATTTCATTTATTTCACTGATTTGCGTAAGATGTGACTTCTTATGACGTTGTTTTTTTGACGTTTGACGTTATTTGAAGGTAAGCCAGTTAAAGTGGTCAAAGGCACCTCTAACCCTCTTCCAAGGATACATCTTTTATATCACATTAAAAAAAATCATAGTATAATACAGGGCACATATGTGGATGAAGACTATCTTACCCCTTGGAGAAAAAAAAAATAAAAATCTAGAAAAATACAACGAAATTACAATCAAAAAGTATATGTACATAAAAGTCGATATATACACATGTAGATAAATAATATACATCAACCAGCTTGACAATTGGATAAATCAACATGCTCTACCTCAACCTACCTTGAGGTGCCGGTGCGACAGGAGCAGCAATAGTGGCAGCAGTACTGCCGCATCCGACATCACAAGTACAATGCATTGCAGGGAAAGACGAAGCTGTGGGACTGGGACTGGGTACTTGTACAATGATGGGCGGTGGAAGCAGGTTGGGTGCGGATGGATGCTTTTGAAAATGGGAATGATAGAAATGTTGTTGATGAGGATGTTGTTGTTGTTGTTGTTGATGTTGCTGTACTGGATTGGACTGTGATTGGGTATGCGATGCTTGGGTTCTATGGATTTCAGCTTCTGGTAACGTTGGCATTGGGCTATGTATTAACGTTTGACTAGATGGCACACAATGTACTAAATACTGATGGCTTTGACTATGTGTTGAGAAAGCTAACGTTGATGTTGTTGCTACAGGTGCACTACTACTAGAATGAGGAAAATGTGTAGCGTTCGCCGCCGTATATGAGGAGGAGAAGATAAAATGTGTTGTGACCGTTGTGGAGGTGGCAAATGACGAATGAGGATACTGGTGATGTGGATTATGTAGTTGACACAATGGATAATGTAATGGCAGGTGGGGCGTTGAGGGAACAGTGTGATGGTGTGCTTGTGAATGGGACGGACCATGAGTTCCGTATCCCGATCGATAATATTGTGAGAATTGTGAAGTATTACTAGTTGCTGTTGTACAACTATGGCTAGCAATATTTGTATGATTTCCACTAGAGCCTAAAAACTGACCCAATCCAAAACGTGAGGTTTTCCGTTTAAGTATTGGCGCTGAAATTTGCCGACTATATATTTTCTCCTTTTCTGGTACTGTAAATACAAAAAAAAATAAATATATGTAAGAGTTAGAGTTTCACAAGGTTTTATTCGCACTAACCAAATTTGGAATCCTGTCGTGGTATCATGCTGGCTGGTGCTGACATTGTACGTTTATATGGCCATTTTGTTCCAAATGATGCGCTCAATGTTTTTGCCATACTACCACTGGTATCAGATTGACTTAGTGCTTCGCGTGCCTTCAATATTTTCGACGACAGAGCTTCACTGCCATTTTCCGAATTTCGCAAATCACGCAAATATGAAATGTCACCACATTTCTCCAGATTTATTTGTGCCTCCACAAAAAGCGTATCAAAACGATTTAAAAAGAACTCCCATGAGAGTATCCTACGATCCGATAGGGAATTATGCAACTGATAGACTGATTGCAACACCACTGGACGATCCACAATAAACAAATCAAATTGTGACTCCAAGCAGAAGAGGAGTGACCGTATTGCAGTATCATGTATGGTGCCGATATAGAGTGTTGCTCTTTGTGCCACATACACATTAATGTCATCCATGCTGGCAATTAGATGACAAAATGCTGTAGCGAGTGCAGTTTGTAACCCCACCTCGGAACGGAGTGGAGTTGCGTCCATAAAACGTGTAATTACGGTTACTCGTTCGACTGCTGTGAATCGAACACGCCAATCAGAATCGTGAAATGCCTCTTGTACAACACGCCAAAATACATCAGAACCCAGCGGTAGCGTGATACAGTGCAAGAGTAGTGGAACGCCAGCCTGGCAAATGTGTGAATGTTCAGCGTTGCAAAGTTCCCAAAGGCTATTTTTGAAAATAAAAGAAAAAAAAACATTTATATTTTAATTATATTAATAGCACTAAATATAATAGGTTAAATTTAACTAAAATATCCTAGTTAATATTTTTGATTAATTGTAGTTAGATCTAAAGAGGACAAAAGGCCTATAATGGTTCTGTAAGCACCATTTTAGACGGCATTACATCGTTGCATGTTTTCCCCATATAAATCGTATCGTATAAATGAGTAAAAATCGACTTACTTCTTAATCAGTAAATTCTCTTGACACCAGATAAAGAAGCCACGATGCTCACGGGCTGCCTTCGTTAGTGCGTCCCCATGTAGAGACATTACATTGAGACATTGTAGAACATAATAGAGTATATCGGGTTTTTTAATTGTTGGTATCTCCTGGAAAAATAATTAATATTATATGCATAAAATGTGAAACTCTCCCATTAAAGATAGAAATAGCGTATCAGATTGTTTGTTACCGTTAAAAGTTGATGTATATACTGTAATGTTTGTGGCAATTGATCTAATTGAAATTTGAATTTTCCAACCGATGTATGCCAGAAATCTTCTCCATCTTCTTCATCTTCATCGTCATCGGAAACACTACCACCATTTTCGCCTCCTCCAGTACTACCATTTATAATGCCATTTTCACCAATCACCGACGCTTTGGTAACACTAACATTGGCGCTGCCTGTTGAAATAGCAATTTGTTTTTCAATAAAATAGTAGTTTTCTAATCGCTACAAAATACGTGCAATACACCTTGCTATACGACCGTTATTTATACGCCATTTCGATATATTCGATAAAAGCCAGTTTACTTTACTGCATAAATGTCGGAAAGAAGGTAAATATAATTTTCAGAAAACTTGTTTGCTGGATAATATTTCAATTTTGTTTGTAATCTCGAAAAGGTAAAAACATTGTTCCGATATTACTGCGATGATGACTCACACAGGTCTTACAACACAGCATTATTTTTGAGTATTATTTATTTCAACGTAGGTCGATAGGTCGAGGTCAACCACTATTTGATGCTGTTGTTTTCAATAAAAAAAAAATTAAAATATATTAATTGATTGTTATAAATTAAGCGTAAAAAGTGGTTTATGACTGGCAGTTAAATGACTGCCTGTGTAACAACGCGCCTACCGGTATTCTGTTTGGTTTCAGCTTATCTCTAGAGATATTTAAAAATGAGATAAAAATGTTTTGTGAACTGAAGACTATATTGTCTGATAAAAAATCAACAGCTCAATTTGAATTTTTGAATTTTTAAAGTTCGCTACAGGGTGACTTTTTGGGAAATTTCTTTTTCTTAACAGTGTTTTTGGCAGCTCAGCTGTTTTCGTGAAACATGTTACTGTCAGACATGTTCAGTTTGGTCTATAATCTAACCATGAATCGACTTACAAACGAACAACGCTTGCAGATTAAAAAAATAAATATGTGGCACTTAAAGCCCCCGGCTCATTGGCCGAACTTCTCTTCCTTTACTGTTGTGCGTGTTAAATTTTGGACAGTATTAGGAGGGACCTACTTATTCTATCCGGTTCCGAACGGCAGAACCATCGTGACTTCACTTTTTCTGAGCTTTGTCACAGAGTTCATTTAGAAGCTTTTTCATGGCAAGTTGTTACTGTCGGAAGAATTGCCAATTGCTTGCTGACAGGTGGGTACCTTTCGAAAGAAAAATCTTTTCGATATTAAATTTGTTATGCATCAGTCGGGGATTGAACCATGACCTACAGATCAGAAGGCCAACACACTAACCACTGAGCTACGGCACCCTACGCTGGCAAATTATTGAATTTTATTCTCAAAATTCATGCTCGGTTAAGAAAGTGAATCGTGCACTTTCTTGTATTCAGCGACGAAGCTCATTTCTGGTTGAATGGATACGTGGACAATCAAAATTGCCGTATTTGGTGTGAAGAGCAGCCAGAAGCATTGCAAGAACTGCCAATGCATCCCGAAAAATGCACTGTTCGGTGTGAATTATGGGCCGGTGGCATCATTGGACCGTACTTTTTTAAAGACGACTAAGACTGGTACGTTACTGTGAGTGGCGAGGGCTACCGTGCGATGATTACAAACAATTTTTTTTGCCCAAAATGGAAGAACTGGACTTGGCTGATATGTGGTTTCAACAAGACGGTGTCACATACCACACAGCACGCGAAACAATGGCCCAATTGAGAGGCGAGTTCGGTGAACAGTTTATTTCACGTTTGGGGCCGGTCAATTGGCCGCCTAGATCGTGCGATTTAACGCCTTTAGACTATTTTTTGTGGGGCTATGTTAAGATTGATGTCTATAGCGACAAGCCCGCAACGGTTGACGCACTGGAAGTCAATATTGAAGTGTATGCTAAAATTGGACTCAGCGTACGAACCATTTGAGGCACAGTCGCGGTTAACATTTACATTCATTGCATTATATAGATAGTTCTATCGACTATTCCATACATTTCTCTAAATTTTATGTGTTTTTTTTTTAAATCAATTCTGAAGGCTCTTAAAAAATCTCCCTGTATAAGGCCAACATTTCCGGAACATATTTAAGTCGTACAGCAAGGTGTGGGTATATACTTCATCGTACGAATTTCATTAAGCCCACTTACCAACATCGGCATCGGATAGTGTTATAGAACGTGCTATTGCACGATCACTTGGTAATATAGAGGCTAGATCCAATTGTTCTGATACAGTTTCAACAGTGGCGGTCATAATCTATGCATTTTATGTTGTTTTTTTTTTAACATAATATTTGAGATTAAATAATTAAATCATATTTTTTTGTAATTTTTCATATATAGATTTTGCTAAGTTATTAGTTAAGAAGTAAGTATGTATAGTATGTACAAAGAAAGAAAAATTACACCAATTGAAATGTGGATATAGAATGTTTAGAATTTACACAAGTATTTAATTTACACATTTATACATACACTCCGAATTGAAATTGTTTAGTCTTCGCAAGCCTTTGTGTGGACGACGTTTTCAATAGAGTATCTCTTGAGAGTGAGAGAAATAGTGAGACAGGGATGATTTAAGGAAGTATATACAGGAAGACATAAAATAGCTCAAGTTTATTGAATTTTTATACAATAGGTTCATTTTTGTAAGAGCGATTGTAATACAATGATCATATCTCTATTGTTTTATGAATAGCTCTGACTTGCTAGTGAAATTTGAGCGTTTGAAAGATATTGCAAGAGGCGCCAAAAAGACTGCGAAAGACTTGTAATTTCGTATTTTGTGACATTTCATTTTTGACATTTATACATTTTGTTAAATTACAAAATATTTTATAGATAAATACATACATATATTTTATATACATAAAATCTAAGAAAAGAAAAAAAATTCATATTTGTGCATTAAAAAAAAAAACGCAAAGTTATTTTATTTTTAGGTGTAGAAAAATAATGTTAGGCACACAAATATATTTTAATATATGCATGTATTATAACAAACATATATAGGGAATTTCATTAAGGACAATATATTTTTAAAAATTCTTTTTAATAAAAAGCTAATATTTCATCAGCGTAAATAGCCTTAATTTTATGCATTAATCAGCAAATGTTCCAAGAGTTTTGTATTCAATATCATCAAAATTCTGGGAATATAGTCTCACTTTTTAAGAGAAATGCGCATTAACAGTAACCAAAATGCTTCAGCCTTAATGAAAAATCCTATATTTCTTCAATCTTTGTGCTGTGCAATGATTTCAAAACTTGATTCAACATGCTAACATATATGTACATATATATACATGTAATATACATATAAAGAAATAAAGTTAATATATATAAATTTTAATAAAAAATATAAAAATTAAATTCTTCAATAAATTAAATAAAATTATAGAAGTTTTATTTGATTTTTAAACAAAATTTTTTGTTGTTATTGTTATTTGAATAGCCAATATTATTTATATATCTACGTTCAAAAAAAAAAAAAAAAAAAAAAAAATTATAGAGCCTTAGTATATTAATAAATTGTTTGTTTTATTTTCTTTTTACACAATTCAGTTGAAATAAATTTCAATTGATTTCTTTAAATTTGTGTTTTGCTTTAGTATTTTTGTTGTTGTTTTCTTACATAGGTATTTAAGTATTTTCACACACATACAAGATACTTTGAGATAGTTGAAAATGATTTAAAAATTGAAATTAAAATCGAGTTTATAATTCGCTTAATTTGTATTTTTTTTCTTATATTAAAATAGGAAATAAATAAAAAATACAAATACAAATACAAATAATAATACAAAACATTAAAATGAAGAATAAAAAAAAGAATCTAAAGTAAATGTTGCATTTTAAAATTCAAATTAACAAGTGTCAATTGCGTCCTGTAGAGGGCACTAGTTCGCAAGACAAGGCTTTAAGCTTTAACTGTAGACTTTTTTTATAAATAGTGATGTCTGTTAACCATTCAAAGCTGTTGTTTTAATTTTTTTATATATGTATATTCTGACTATTTACATAATTGATAAACTGTTCCAAGGATAGTAGACTAATTTTGATTTTTGTACAAAATTCATTCTCTTCTCTTCTTTTCAATGTAATATGTCCATTAAAATCACTACATTATCAACATCTTTGTTTTCTTTGACAGACATCATACATTAAACGTTTACACTAAGTTCTTTTTGACAGTAGAAAAAGTGATGGTGATTGGTAGCACTGATCTTAAGCAAATGTCAAAGTGTATGTTGTCTGCCCCTAAATTGTTATTTTCCAATATAATTATCGCTGTTGGATATTTGCAAGTGGAGGGAGCATCAAATGCAGCTAATATTTCGGAAAACAAAAGTTAATTAAAACACACAAAAAACAAAACAAACATACTCATAAACAAATTGACATTTATATATCGTTTTTGAAGTGTTGCCAACTAGAGTCAATAAATAAATAAAAAAAAAGGAAATTATTGAAGTTAAAGGAATAAGAAATAAATAAAATTTTTATACATTTATATATACATTTAACATCAATCTCTTGTTTTGGTTTCGTACAATCATTTTTTTTTCTTTTTACATATGCATGTACGTCAATTGCCATCAATTTAAATTGATAAATAAAAGGCAAGAAAAAGAAAATATACATAAACCCAACTAAATTAAGGGACTAAATTAGGAGAGAAAAAGAAATTGAAGAAAAATATTTTTATGTCGAATTTGTATGCACAAAGTACCTCGTCTGTAGCGTGAACTTTTCGCAATTCAATACTATCAAATGAATGCCCATTATCGTTACTCTATAAAAAAGTATATATATTTTATAATAATTTAATAAAGAAATTAATGTAAAGAAAAAGAAATGCTCAAAAAATTTAATGCAAAAAAAGATAGAAAAAAAAAATATAAACAGACAATGTGTATAAAATTTTAATTTCTTATTGCATATGTATGTTCATATATGCATGTTGTGATGATGATAATAATAAAACATTAGTAGTAAGTGTTAAGTCAACTTGTTCAACATAACCTCATTAATTAGCTCAGTATATATATCTACTTAATATCATGACATCAATCAGTACCTACTATATATTAATATTGGAATAAATATTAAATAAATAAAAATTTCCATACAAACTGGTTTTCCTCAAAATATGTGATTGTATGTAATATTTTTTTTGTCAATATCTCATTTTTAAATTATTGATTTTTTGGTGTGTGTATATAAACATTAGTAAAAGAATATTGAAAATCAAAATTTCGAAAATTTCAAAGAAACCATAATTATTCGAAATAAACAATATACGTATTATGGGTAGAAATTATTTTTATGAAAATTAATTACATATATACATACGGAACAAACGTGTGGCATATGAACGAGTACTCCACCAACGGAATGTGGTTCTGGTTGTGGTACCGCCACAGGTACTGGACCTAAATTGTAGTTTGTCACACACACGTTTAATTTATATTGTATGTGTGATGTGTAGACGAAAAAAAAACAATAGAAATAATTATATTATTAAATGCTTAAATGTTATTGTTGCTAAAAAAACCAAACATAGCATTTGATTAAAGTAAAACAAAGCACATTCTCATGCAAAATTTGTAATGTATGTAATTATTTTCAAAGATCTCGTTGATTTATTCAAGGACTTTCTTATTAGTATTATGGTTATTGATAACAATTTTTTTTACACATTTACATGTAAGTATATCCTTTAAAAGAACTCTTATCTAATATATAGTATGCTCATGCATTTCAAATTGAAGTTTCCATGGCATTTAAGTAAAAATGTAATTAAGTGTATATGGTACAAAAAATACCAAAATCAAATAAATAATTAAAATTAAAACAATTAATAATATATTGTATAATAAATAGGTATATTAATAAGGGTGTGTGCGAGTTCGTCTAAATTTTAGGACCTAAATTTACATGACACTGGATTATTACAACACTGTTTCGAAATAGAAAAGATAATTGACAAAAGTGTGAGAGTTTGTTTCTAACTTTGACATTTCCTAAATGGAGAAACAAAAAAAAATCAGTAATTTGAAAATTTTCGTGTTTAAAAATAAAAAATATGGCTTCGCTCTTTATATTTCCTTTATTTTTTTTTTATATTTATTTTATTCTGTCTCAAAAAGAAATTAATGCTTATCAAACTTGGCTGTTCTGTGGTAATACAGCTTTAATTTTTATAGAGCTACTATTTAGTTATGAAAAGGTTCTTTGAAAATGTCCTAAATTATTCTTATTCACTAGCTGAATTCTTTTGTAATCTAGTTGCAAAAGAACACCAACTCGTATATAATTTCCCTTTTACTTGAATATAATTTCCCTTTAGTTACTTAGCAACGCTGGTGGTATATATGGTTGCTCGTGAAATTTATAAACGAAATAAAAACAAAAAAGAAGCAATTCTGCGGAATCTGTGGTAAATATATTCGTTTATTTAAAATAAATGTTTATTTGCACTTCCTTTATTTTGCTTATTTTTGTTTATATTTACAATAATTTGACGTGTTGTTGAAATTTTCCAATCACATTCCAGTAGCCTATTCACAATAGTGCTGTTTTTTTACTTTGCAACACTCAGGTCGATTAAAATATAAGCCAGTTCAATTGAACTCGGTTAAAATAGACTATGTCCCTTATTTTTATTGTTGCTTTGCATGCAGTTCAGCAAATAAGTCAGAGTTCTTTTGCAACTCGCGTGCAAAAGAACGCAGCTACTATTGATAATCAACACATTTCCAATAATTTAGGAAAAGGCACAATTTATTAGATACCAATTTAGGTAAACTCGCACACATCCTAAATCCCATAGAGAATATTAGTCTAATTTATTGTGCAGTTGTTCTATTGAAATTAAAATTATGATTCCTGCATTTTATATCCTTTCACCTCGTGACATTTTGACTTATATATATGAGAAGATGTCAAAGTGCCTACGTGTGTTATATTTTATAATTTTATTTAATGGTTACATTATGACAAACTGCAAAGCTGCAAACTGTTGTTGCATTCTTAAATAATCTAGCTGAATCAAATGTAATTGTATACAGAGATGTTGTTAATGATTTTATATTTGTGAATACAACTCTGTATTAATGGAAAGGGAATATTCCTTAGTACAAATGGCTGATTTGTACTAAAACTTCAAGTGATTAAATTAAATAACCGAAATAATTAAATAAAACAAGTAAATTATGGAATAACTTCTTAAAAAAAAAAAAATAAAAAATTAAAATAAAATGAATGAAGGATTTTCATTATCGTCTCAATTGTCAACTGTATATTGCTGTATTTGTAACCATCGAAAGAGGTTATAATAGGAAATTGCATTTAAATAGAAATCTGAAAACTGATTCATTAAGCAAGCAAGTGTTTTGGTTGTGTTAATAACATGTTAATATTTTATGTAGAGTAACATTTGATTTGTAAGAGTATAAAGAAAAGGTTATGTAAATGACGTAGAAAGAAAGAAAAGCATTTTCAGAATTTCCACACACAATAATCATCTTTCAAGCTAATTAAAAGGAACGCATCTTTACTACAAAATATGTTAGTTTTTTTACACAAGTCAACTCTCAAAGAAAAAAACGAAAATGTTTTAAGAAAAGCTTTCCAAAAATAGAGTTTAATAGAAGTGGTATAAGTATTATTTTGTACATTTAGTATAGCAGTGATATTTAAGTTGGTAGTAGACTGTAGTGAGTAGTGATATGGTTCTAATGGTCTGCTCATGTACTTGTACAGGTATGTATGTATATGTTTTGGTTAAGTATGCGTGTTATGTTATATCGTACATATAGCATATATTAACAACAGCATCAGTAATTAATATTGAACTTTTTTAATTACATATAAGACAGAAATATATGTATATATATGCAGATATTTATATATATATATTAATATATACGTATAGACAGAGATAAGAAAGAAGATACGAAAATTTGGTCTGTTTTGTTTTTTTTTGTTTTTTTGGTTTAGTTTTCTTAATTTTCGCTTTTCTCTGGTTTTGTTTGATGCTTCACCTGCCATAATTATAATTTTCCCATCGTCTGAAAAGAATTGATCTAGCTTAAAGATTTCTGAAGAATAGTATTTGTAATTGTTTATAGTATCATACATATTATATAGTAAATATACATATTTAGATATATATTTATTATATACATAGATCATGTATGCATATATGGATGTATTGATATGTGTGTATGTACATATAAATTATATAAGAGAGTACAGAGAAATGGCATTGCGATAGAGCGATATAGGCGTGTATTAGAAGACAAAGAAGAAGAGAGACAGACAGAGAGATAAAGACGAAGACAGAGAGATATATGTTATATAGATTGTGAGAGATACATATGTATAGTCAGTGAGAGAATGAGACATATAATAAGTACATATAAAGTGTGTTATACATTTCGATTTTAATTAATTATTATGTATATAAAATTATTTAAGAAATATAAGTTAAAGAAAAAAAAAAAAAAAAATATATATTTTAATCTGAATTGGGTGATTTAAGTATTTTAATGAGAAAAATGTGTGTGTGTATGATCTGGAAGTTTAATAGGTTAGGTTAGGTTAATAATATTTTACGTTTCCTGATTTATATAAATAAGGTTGAAAGGTTTTAGGATACTTTCTTTACATGACTTATTACACATGATATATTATTTTCGAATGCATATGTATGTATGTATGTATATACAATAAAATAGTGCAAAAAACACGAAATTTATAAGGGTGAGCAATTGATACAAAGTCGATGATAGACTTGAAAGGGTTTTACCGGTTATGTTTAGGTTAGAAACAATGGTATTAGGTAGGGGAAGGTGAGGGTAGAGATCGAAAACGATCATAAAAATTTATATAGTTAGCATACATATGTAGTAGGTAGGAGAAAGTATAGTACATACTACAGGTTACCTATGCGTTATTACTTGAGTATTCATATTAATACTCAGAAATAATTAGTACGGATCAAAAGGATGCTTGGATTTAGTAATACTTGTTGCGTTTTAAATTTTTATTTTGTGATAACTACTATATATATAACTACGATAATATGTAAAATATATGTATATATAATAATGTACCTGCAAATCCGCCTAATGGTCCCAAGGGTATTGGCAAAGGAGCCATCGATAGTGAAACATCACGATCTCGTGTCTTTTCCTTGTCACTTTCAGGTGGACTTTTACGTGATGATTTCTCCTCCTCAATAATATCCTCAATGGGTACCTACATGAAGATGTGTGTTATGATATTTAAAGTCAACATAAACATATATAAATTCATTTATTACATCTGGTGGCCGGATGGGATTTAAAGGAGCCATAAATTGTACTAGTTTCGTTGATAATTGATGCCACATTATAGATGCTTCACAATATGCACATTCGGCAACCTATAAATATATACATATGAAATTTGTATTCAATTACATACACGTATTATATTCGAGTATTTACCTTTAGAGAGCACACATGACTGCTTAGGCCTACACGTGCTGCCGTTACCATACATTTTATTAGGCGCGAAACATTGTCGCACACACTCGTATGTATACCCATGTGTTGCTCAACATCTTGTAGTTCCATTTGTTTCAGCAATATATCCAACATGAGTATGCAACATGTTAGATTATGTTCGGCATCAGTAGAAAATTCCGTATGACGATTAGTTGGCGCCTCATCATCCGAAATCGCTGATGTATTGCCCGAATCATCCTCAACAACGGGTGCTATAAATTCAATATACAGTAAATAGTAATTATCGATTATATTTAAGTTTATATAAATTTGAATTGATTCTAAAAGAGCACACCCAATGGAATTTCAATTGATATAATGATAAAAAGGGTGTATATTAGACCATACAAGGAGTGACAATTATGTATTAAGACTCGGACAAAGTCTCAGCAATCAAGCGCACCATCTCTGTGTGAGCACATGCGTTTTGAAGCTTCAACCTTCCTCTACTAACTGTCAAAATTTCATGGAATTTGGTTGACATTTAATGTTTATTGACATTCATTTTACAAAACACGTGTTCGTTTGATGTTGAAATTTTAACATGGAGCAAAGAACGGTCATTAAATTCCACGCAAAATTGGTAAAAGTGCATCAGAAATATTCGGAATTATGCAGCAAGCGTATGGCAATGCTTGTTTATCAAGATCAAATGTTTTTATATGTCATAAACGGTTTATGTATGGCAGAGAGTCACTGGAAGATGAAATAAAAGAAGGAAGGCCAATTTCAGTGCGGACTCCGGAAGCGATCCAGAAAGTTCCTGATTTTATTACAGAAGTCCGCAATGCTTCAGTGAAAATGATGGAAGAGGCCTTAAACATCAACAGATAAACTATCCGATTCATTCTTCACGAGGATTTGGGCAAATCAAAGGTCAGTCAGTCATTCTAGAGACATGGCTGCAGCTGCAGAAAATGATCTAAACTTCCTGAAAACACTTGTTACGGGTGATGAAACATGATGTTTCCAATACGATCCAGAAACCAAGCGTCAAAGTGCGGAATGGTAATCAAAAAACTCACAACAAGTCAAAAAACACTAAAAGTTCCATCAAAAATCAAAACAATACTCATCCCATTCTTCGATAGCAAAGGAATTATCCACAAAGAATTTTTTCCAACTGGTCAAACAGTTACTTCCGCATGTTACCTCGAAGTTTTGAAGCGTTTGATGTCCAGAATCCGTCGTGTTCGACCAGAATTCCGCTATCCAAAAACTTGGTCTCTGTTGCATGATAATGCGCCTAGTCACACAGCACTCATTGCTCGTCAATTTTTGGCTCGGCTCCAATTCCAAAAAATGAGCTGGAACACACGTTGAATCACTATTAAATCGATGTAACAAGTGTATTGAATCAGGAGGAGAATATTTCGAATAAATATACCGAAAAATTGGCAGATATCGTGTTTTAATTGAGTTTTCTAGAGGCAGTCTTAATACATAACTGTCGCAATTGTATCACAAAAAAAAAAAAGTTTAATTTCTTCCAATTGTTTCTGAACACTTGAGAGTGTTTTGAGAATGTACAAACAATTTTTTTCCGCACCCTGTAAATACGGCTAAAATGATTTTTTTCTTATTTATTTGATGTCCGATTTTTATGAATGATATATCGTTTTAGAGGTATTGATTAGAGATACTTATTGAATATAAGTAAATATCATTATGGTAACAATTTTATATTTTTTTCGAGTTCATTTTTAGCTTGAAGTATAGATGCTGTTTTCAAAAACAGTCCTAGAACACTCTCAAGGTAAGTGTTCAGGATGGATTGGAACAAATTGAACTTTTTTTTCCCCCTATATACCGTAATAGTGTATATTTTTCCACAAAATGTACTTACAAATCGAGCTACGACGTGGTGGATTTCCTAAATCTGATTTACTCTCTTTCGATGGTGTTTTAGGTCCTTTATTTTGACCCTCTTTCATTAGTTCGTGCTGTACACCATATTTCATAATACGTACACCATCACCGAACATTGCAAACAATTGCACCAATGGTATTAGAATACCCAATTTTGTTAGTATCTGCAGCCAATGCAATGCTTGTTGTTGTACCTTTGCGGTTGTCTTCTCAAAGCGTATTGCAACAAAATTATACATTGTCTTTGCATCGAACCCCAGCGGTGACATTTCGGGATCTAATATTTTACTTAATACAATTTTCAATTCATTCAACTCTTTTTCGCCAACATCATTTGTGATGGCTTCCATCCAATGTGGCATAACATAATCCCATATTTCTGATGTGATCACCTCATATGGTACAAGACAGATGAGACGTTGTAATCCCTCTTTGAGGTGACTAGTACGTGATGCTAATGTTTCCCAATGGCCTCCAACGCGTGCATATTCCGGTGGATGTGGCAAGAGACATGATATGAAAACCTTTGAAATGAAAATTGAAATATTGTAAAATTAAATATGTGCTAATAATAATTTGATCAAAACCTTACATTATAGTGAATGCGACAGATTTCCTTTAACCAATTGCAAACATGTTCAACTTTTAATTTTTCAATTGTGCTCTCAATTTGGCCAGCAGCTATATATAGTAAAGTCCATAAAAATTGTTTAAATATTAAACTCATTACATGTGGCTAAATACTAACCATCATAAGAGTAAGCTGTCACATGGAACCAATGAAACAACATGCTCAATATACGACCCAATACCTCGACCGGTATATCGGCGGATGGTGTACAGCGACCCACCAACAACCAAATGCCATAGCGGCCCAGCATTTGACGCTCCTCCATTGAAATCGTATCCGGCGTGCCATTGCTGCAGCCCTTTTTCGCCTCTGAACTCTCTTTACCCGGTTCGAAATTAAGCGGCTTTGCTTCACGCAACAAACTCACCACAGATTCAACGAGATGCATTTGCATTTCAGCATCCATTTGCCATGCTGGTAGTAGACTACGATGTACCACATGATCACCGCCACGTCTCAAATTGTGACGATTGCTGTGACATTGTGAGCAATAACGTATCGGATGATTGCCATTGTAGCTGGCACATTCAGTGGAGAAACATATTGAGAATGCCGATTTCTCAGAAGATCGACAATTTTTATTCTCACACACCATTGAGACCTGTTGCATGGGATGCAATATATCACCGAATTCCAAATTTGCATGCTCACGATGTATTTCATTGGCGCACTCAATACACAAATACAATGGTGGCGGACAATCTGGGGCATAAGTGATACTGATACTGTGATCGTAGCATACTTTGGCCGCTTCAGCATTGCCAGCATTCGGACAATTTTCACGTTGACAAACAAAAGGTATTAAATCATCTGTAGAATAAAGAAAGAAGGGTAATAAGTACGAGTATGTAGTAAATATTGTACTAAAGGATGTCGGAGCTTACTTGTTAGCTTGGTAAGTAGAACTTTACGATCGAAAAGATTTGGATCGAATGCTGGCCAATAGTAGAAGAGTAATTTTGCAGCTGAAAAACGTGATTGAGCTGTACCATAGGCAATAACACATAGTATATCCTTAACGACATTATGTTTAAGCGTCATTAGACATTCGAGCAGTTGACAGTGATGTGCTAATCGTAGAATTTATGAATAGTCTGAGTGAATGTGAAAAAATCTATTTTTCTACTTACCAGGATTATTGGAATACTGTAATACCATCATAATGACTGAAGATACTGACTGACAAGCTTGACTTTCTTGCTCATCAGCACTGCGTCGTGCTAAATTTTAAATATACTCATAAATATAATACTTTAAATATCATAGGGTTTCGATTCAAGTGCACAATCTGTTACATAGAGCTCAATTATAATACAAAAAAAAATTTTTTTTTTACTAAAAATTATTATGTGAACCAGAATGAACTGATCGTATTACAGTTCCATGTCCAGATTGTATTTATGGAACGAAACACTAGGATTTTATACATACTTATAGTAAATGGCAATACATAATAGCATAAAGCATTCACAATATCCTGATGTAGAGCAGCAGGTAAGACAGATATTGTTGAACTAGCCAAATAGGGTAAATTATCAATTAGATCTTTGTCAAGGAATGGTAGTATACAGCATAGACACTGTAGTAGAGCTTTGCCAAACACTGATGTCAAAAAAATGCAAAAAAAAAAATAATTATATAATTAATACCTCGATAGATAATTTATATATGTACGAGGATGGACCAAAAAGTTCTTGAAAATTGAGATAAGGAAGATAGTCAGCTCGATACACTTAGTCCAACATTTCTCCAATACGGTTGGCACCTCCCAAATAATGTGATTTGTCAAGGTCTTTCAAATAGGCCAAGGTCAAGGTCAAGGTCTTTCCATCTAAATCTGTTACCGCTAAGTCATTGTTTCATGTTTGGGAACAGGAAATAGTCTCAGAGGGAGAAACCTAGTAACTATTCCAAATAAGGGAATAATTCGTAACCAAGTTATTGTGCGCCCATGCGTTGTCCTGGTTTGTTCTCTCGCCAAAACGCGGTCGTTTTTGTTCGAACTAATGCCGAATGTGTGAATAAAAGCTGTGAATAATATTAGCTGGTGATTATTTTACCCTGTTCAAGGTAATCAATCGATGTAAATGACACCGGGCGCACCGGGCTGACAGAGCCAACGTTAGACTTCGGTTTACCATGAAAAGCCCACCGTCAAAACTGTAGCTTGGTTTTTGGTATGTTGTAAGGAATGCATCTTCCACTTCCAGTTGCAATTAAGCAATGCCAATAACTCCTTTGAAGTTGGCGAACCATTGATTATGTTGTTAATTGTGAGCAAACATGGAATCCATCTTGCGGATGACTTTTCAATATCAAAATATTCATAAATAACTGATATCACTGATATGGAGCCCTCTCTCGAAGATCGAAAATCACACTCTACAAGTACCTCATTATACCTGTCCTAACATATGGCGAAGGAGCCTGGACAATTTTCACCACGGATGAGAGGATGCTTGGAGCTTTCGAAAGAAAAGTTCTGCGCAAGATCTTCGGACCTATTTCGGAACCCGCTAGAGGACGCAGAAGAAGAGGAAGACCAAACCTCCGTTGGAAGGACCAAGTGTTGGGTAACCTGGCGGCGCTTGGAATATCCAATTGGCGCCAGCAAGCGAAGAACAGAGAATACTGGCGCCGCATTATATGTTCAGCCTAAATCGATCATTGGTTGTTATGGCCACATAAGAAGAAGAAGAAGATATCACCGAGCTTTTTCACTGGTAGATGGTCCAATATCATACCGTGGATTATATCGACTATTTCGAGTGTGGTGACCTTAATGGGCGACCAGATTGCTCGGCATTACTTGTGCTGGTACGACCGAACTGAAACTAAATAAACCAGTGGTGGATGGTTGCAATTGATGGTGAAGAGTTTTGGGTCCGTTCTTTTGTAAGATGCTTCGTGCCAAGCAAATGCTTCTTGGCCAAATACAGTGTTCCTTATTTCAATTTACAGGGGGCTATTGACCCATCATCGTATATTTTTATATGAATACGAAAATTTTTTCTTACCAATTTGACCATATTGTATGCAGGGTGTTACATCAATAAGCATAGTAAGTGCATTATAAAGATTACCATATTCTAAATTGGGATAGGCAGACATGCGTGTAGGGTCTTCACTAGGATTGCGTATAAGATCATGTGGAGAGGTACGTACATCTTTGAGGACAGCTTTAAATGAACAAGTAAAATTTAGATATTAGTCTTAGTCAAATTTTAAATATACAAGTCTCATACTTAATAGAGTTTGAGAAAAATATTTGATATTGTTAGCAATATCAACGCCAGAGGGCGCAGGTAGAGCATTTTGTAATAGACGTACATGATATTCATGTAGACATCTTAATTTAGCCTGAACTATAATAAAAGAAGAAGGAATAAAATAAACAATGTTATTATAGTTCTACAGATTTTTTAAGTAAATACTTACAGGCAGCAGCGCGAGTTCCCATATTGATGAGCTGGGTTTTAAAATTGCCAGTCATTAAATCAGACAACTCCTTCGCATTGCCGAAACTGCTGCCAAACGACTTAGCATTCTAATTAAAATTCGAAATTATATATCATATACAATATTGATAAATTAGCTAATATGAAATATGAATGAGATTTGAAAAATTTTGCACATTTTCATCACATATTTATTATTTGTATGAAATTATATAAGCTCATACGCCCAGTTGTACGTACTTGATGAAAATGATTAGAAACGATTTAAATTTTGTGAGAATTTCTTCAAATTTATTTTCATCCAATTGAAGTTTTACTGATTTATGCGTTTTTTTTTTAGTACAATTTACCTCGAAATTTGTTAGTTTTTTCAAGAAATTTGCAATTTTTTACGGATTTACAGAAACACAGTCTGTCACAGAAATATGTATCTGACGAAGTAGATGAAAAATGGCGACGAAAAAATTTTCTGTGTATGTATCTGTATACGGTAGCACTTGTACAATTTTTACTATTCCATATATTTGAATTAATAAAATATTAATACAATTCAATAGAATTAATATAAATCTATTTAAAATCACTTGAAAATTATTTAAAGAATTATTTTCACTTATACATACTTAATTTCTTGTATTATAGAACCTTTATTCTTTTTTGTGATTTTTAGAAAATATACTTTCGTAGTAATAAGTTTTACTATATACAATATTATAAGGAAAGAAAAAAAAATCAATAAAATACCGTCAAAATAGTCCAAATCAGCTGTGGACATAAGGACATGCGCTTTATTATTCGCGATGTTCTTGCTTTGCAAAACATTGAGTGACAGTGGCAACAAGTCTTTATTTTCTAAATATTTTCATTTGTTATCAGTTCACTAAGTCGGTATAAATAAATATGGTGGTTGCTTGATGCCGACTGATAATAATGCCGGCTATTGTTTACAAAACAAACACATATGTTTGTATTTTCAACTAACAGCTGTGGTTGCTATGATGTCCAGCTGATAACAGTCATATGTTTCAACATCTTGTGTGGCTGCGACAAAAATGCCACAGGTGATTGTTTAGATACCTACGAATACTATTGTCTTATGTGTATACTGAATAAAATAGTAAAATATCAAATTAGAAGAGTATGCAATATAAATGCAATATTTATTTTTGTTTTTGACTAATTTATTGTATAGTTTTACCAATTTGTTAAATTGACTTTGATTGAATATGATAAATTTAAAATTTTGGAATATTTTCCTGATTAATTTTTTTTTAACTATTCATACTCCTTGGTGTTTTTCTAAGACAGTACATAATTAATGATAATCAAAATAACAATGATCATGATTTATAAGGTAAGGTTAGGTTGTACCTAACCTAACCAAGTGAGTTGAATGGACAGCGACTGAGCTCAGTAAGTTCGTGCATGACATGACTGCCTAGATTAGTAATTTTTGAGCACAAACAAGACTCGAATACTCACATAGGAGGTGAGTTATGACCTCCGCTTTTTTTCTCATTACTGCAGCTTCTTCAATAGTCAGGTGCTGTGATGATCAATCTGATTGTATGCCTGTTAAGTGCTAGTAGGTACAATATTTTATCTGTTTTATGGCCAGCACTAGTTAAATTAGTCGGGTAGCTGCACACGAGTATTCTAACTCTCTTCTGGCTGAGTACTTTACGTAAAATTGTCCATAAAGTTGATACACACAGCTTTAATTTTTGGTGCATGATGGTGAACTAACTCATTTGTGTCCTCCTCAATATTACGATCGACAGCGGAAATTGTTATTTTTGTCTGTTTTATGTCCAGTACTGGTCAGATTAGTCAGGTAGCTGCACACGGGTATTCCAACTCTCTTTTAGCAGAGAACTTGCCTTAAAATTTTCCATAAAGTTGATACATATAGCTTCAATTTCGGTGCGTACTATCGACAGCAGAAATTCTTATTTCGATGCGTTGACCGAAAACGATTCATGGTTAGTCGAATTAGTCATGATGGGTGTAGCGCATCAACATTCCCGAACTGAATCATGATTTTCGAAATAAATTTGCACAATTTGCAATAGGTATTGTTCTGACATTTTGTTGTCTATTCATGATGAAAGGTCAAACCACACTGAGTATAATTAATAATAAGGTTGTCATATCTGACTAATTTGGAACATCTAAAAACAACCTTTATAATCTATTGTATAAGTACATAGAATGAGTAGAATGCATTTTGCAAATATTTATTAATATTCAGAAGGAAGTAAGTGAATATTTACAAGTTGCTGAAATGCAAAAAGTGACGTCACATAAACAAGAATTGCGATTCTGAAATAGATACGTATTGCGTGCAACGATCTAATTACGGGCTTGTACTACGGGCACATTATGCCATATTATGCATTTGGATTTGCATCTTCATCCTTAAAATGCTCAGCGCAAATAAGAATTGAATTCACCTGACTACAGAATACGGAGAGTATATTCCGATTGAGTTCTTCAACAGTTGTGTGCCTCAACATCACGTGTAATTTCATGCTTTGGTGATGTGAATTGGCAATCAACTTGGTGTAATTTACTGCCGTTGGGTTTCTTTATGTCTAGTTATGCGGAGGATCGTGTTTATGCAGATAATTCTGAAACTATTGGCGTTTTGAAATGAATAGAGTCGAATTGTTGCATTATATGTACCGAAAAGTCATCGAAAATTTACTTCGTCAGGTTCGAATCCTAGAAGAAGTTGATCATACTTTATATAATCTCTTTCATTTATAAGTATCACCCATTTTGCGTATCGTCAATTCGTCAACTGGAGTATAATCTGGAGTCACACTTGGCATCATTGAGCTCCTTTTATTCGACTAATTTTCTTTTAACAAAATTACAAGTCGTCAAATTACCAATTCGAAAATAAACGAGGTGACGTAATTTTTTACTCGATTTACTTAAGTTAGGAGAGATCATCCACGAAAATCACCCGTGATCATTCTATGATATAATGCTCAAGAGTAGTTTCGGAATACATGTTTCATGAATTCTTTCCATTATCTAGTTATTAGTGATGACCAATTTTCCAATTCCAATTTTTGCCTCACAGGTTAAAAGTGCTCAATTATAACGAAATAGGCCAGGCAAAATATTTTTGGGAAATATTTATTGTAAAATATTACAAAGTTATAGCTTTGTATTAGCACGTCACAAAATCATATGATTATCGTTGTGACATTTCCAAGAATACTAAAAAATCAAGGCATATTTTGTTGTTGTTGTTTTTATAGCATACTACTAAGAAGAACTGGGGTTAGAGCAAAAAAGCGTATTTACAGTACATTTTCTAATTTGTATGTATTAAGCACCATTATCAAATATCAATTTCTTTATATAAATAAATAGCTATTTGTGGTGACATATGATACAATAACGAATTTAGTGTAAAATTGTATAATATTTGTACCAAATAATACTTAATAGCACTTGAAGAATATAATTTTTTTTTTTTTTAATGAGAATTTATAAATTATAAAACATTATTCTTTTTCTATGTAAACTTCTTTGAAATACTTTTAATGCTTCTGAATTAAATTGCGATGAAAATCAATTCCATTACAGGATAATATGTATAGTAAACGAAAAAAATATCAATGAATTAAATCATTACTATGGATTCACCACTTTCAAAGATGGCAAAAATTTATATTGATTTGTGTTAATAAGACTTACTTCAATTTGTGGTGGTGAAGAAAATTTGGCAGTTACTTGCTAATGTATTACACAACATACCACAAAAATAAAGCAGATGTAATGATGGTAATAGTTACACATACGATATTATTTTCATAACCTTTTGTACATTTAAACATTGATAAATCCAGCTTTAACCAAATTGTAAGAAGGGATAATTCTAAAGCATACAGTACACAAGTTTATATGGCAAAATCGTTAGGGGTGTTATTCGCTGTTTTTTTTTAGAATTTTGTTGTTTTGTGACAAAAAAGGGGTAGCCAAATGGTTTTGTCTTACATTCGATACAGACAACTTTTCTGCCTGATTTAACTGAACCTTGAACTATTATTGTTATTTTGGGGCTTTAAGTTACTTAACCAAAATATGTAAAAGGGAATTTGTTAAACATTAAGTAAGAAGAATGAAAAGGGATTTGTTTTTGCAACAGAACATTTAAAAAGAATACGTACAGTAAACAGAATATTTATTTACCAAAAAATAGTATATTTCTAATTACATGAGCAGCAGTAGAAAGAAATAAAATAATTTGTACAAATTAATTTTGTTACTTTCTATTACACATTACAAACACCATTAATTTCTAGAACACACATGGATTAATTTTTAGATTGATTCTCGTCGGAAATTGATAAATTATGCACACTAATATCACCAACCATATTTTCATTAACAGTTTCTTCTTCTGAATCGGCATCATCATGATCATTTTCATCCACATCGGTTTTATTTGCTGAAGCATTGGTATTTTTGGAATTGCCACGTTTAAAAACATTATGCCAATAATTTGAAATGGAACCTTTGAGAGTCGATTTGATATTGCTGTTATTGTTATTACCACCACTGCTACTGCTAGGCTTTGAAGGGGCATGCTCTTCATCCACTGGACATGTGAATATTAATAATTTTGTTATATAAAAATTTATAAAATTTCAATTTACCATATCTCGAAGCACCTCCAAGGCGTAAATGAAAACGTTTCATCGGTATACGCTCCTTTTCTTTTGCTTCTTTCGTTGTACCATTTTCCACATCATCACTCTTTGATTTCTCCATTAGCTGCTCACCTCCACTTGATGCCTCAATGGCGTCCAAATCGCTACTTTTCTTTGGCAATTTAAAGAAACGTTTCAACGAATTTGTCTTAGAGGTAATTTTATCTAGAGTGCCAAGCGTATCACCCTGCTGTTGTCCATCCACATTTAATGGAATGTCAAGTAGTTGTGGCAAATCTGGAATACTCTGCGACATGTAAGTAAATGAGTTCTTCTCTGCTAGATAAATTCGACCTTTTAATTATAATATATTATCACAACAAAATGCACAAAATATATTTTTATAATATATATTTGGCTTGTTCTTTTGTATTTTTATAATTCACGAAGAAAAATACTGTGATATTAATTGTCGAAATATTTTCATTTTAGAAACGTTTGTCATTAGTTGAACTGTAACACATTGGCTTCTATTGCAAATGGATTTTGTTATTTTATTTTAATAGTAAGTACGAGTAATTATAAAATTATCAGAAGCGATGTCAATTTTTAATTTTTATTTATATAAATTTCTAAATTACAAAATTACAATTTCTAAAACAATGTTCAGAGCAATGAAAAAATTCCTATGTAAAATAAAAGTTTAGCAAGAAAATTTAATTTTCCATATGATCATACGTGCCCTAAATATTTTATCCTATAAATTTAATTAAAATCCTTCTTTTGTTCAAAATGAATTATTGAGCTTTTACATCAAAGTGGCTACAATTTGCATTGCATATACATTAGAATGGTTCAGGCTTGAATATATTATAGTTTATGGTACAAACAATTTTGTTTTTCTTTTTTGTAGGCACCATGCTAAATTTTTATTAATTTTAAGGCAGTATCAAATTATATCCGAATTGTCTAGATTTTTTCTAAAAATTAGAATTTATTAGAAAATTTAAATTGATCGATGTGCTCCTCTGAAAATAAAAATTTCACTTGGCGTTTATAAAGAACAACACAACACTTTCGATATTAAAAAATCAGTACATCTTTGAACCACTTTAATATATTCACTTTATGAAAACCATAATAGTCATAAAATAAAAAGCAAAATTGATATTGGCCATTAAACACTCTACATGCATTCATGCATCATTGAAATAACTTCGAATAGTTCTGTGCGATGAAATATTCTATGCACGAGTATTGCAAGGTTGTAAAACAATGCATTCTGCATAATTCGTAAAAAAAATTTTTTTTCCTTTTGCTTTCCTTTACGTTCATTGTTTGCATATATGGTATGTAGTAAAAAACATAAATTCACATGTTCTAAAAATTCCAAGTTGATAATCTGAAGAATATGACAACATTGAAATTAACGTGCGAGGTTGGTCCTAGAACTACCCGACCTAACAAAGGTAAAAACAAAATTTTTGGAAAATTTTTCGATATCCTGTTTATAGTATGGTGTCTAGCTCAATAAAATAACCATCTACCGCAGACTCCAACTCGTCATTGTTGGCAAATTTTCCACCATTAAGACATTTTTTCAAATTTGAAAATAGAAAATAATCCGAAGGAGCTAAATCTGACGAATAAGGTGCGTGCTGAAGCAATTCGAGCTTTAACTGATTGATTTTGGCCATCATAATAGCGGATGTGCCTTTCTTTTTCGCCAAATGCGGCCTTTTTTCTTTAATTTCATCACTTAAACGCTGCTAGAAATTGGCATAATACTCACCGTTGATTGTTTTTCCTTTTTGAACATAATCAAAAAATACAGACGCCATAATCTTGCCTGCAGATGGAACTGTCTTCGCCTTCTTTGGACTCGATTCTATCCTTTCAGTCCACTGTTTTGATTGCTTCTTTGCCTTAGGTGTGAAGTGGTGAACCCATGTCTCATCCATGGTTACGAATCGATGCAAAAAGTCGGCTTTATTACTGTGAAACAACGCCAAACACTCTGCAGAAACATCTTCACGACGTTGTTTTTGTTGTATGATGAGCAAACGTGGCACCCACCTTGCACACAGCTTTTTCATCTCCAAATTTTCGATCAAAAAACGATGTATAGCACTTTTTGAAATGCCTGTAATTTCACCAAGCTCACGCACCTCAGCCGGTGATCATCCAATACCATTTTGTGGAGTTTCTTAACCGTTTCTGGCGTGGCCATCTCAATTGGTCGACCACTACGGTGTTTGTTGTGGCAGCTCGTACGACCTCGTTTAAACTCTGCCATCCAATATTTTATTGTCGTAAAATAAGGAGCAGCGTCCCGCAGAGTAGAATCTAGTTCGGCTTTAATATTCGTTGGTCTGAGACCTTTCAAATGAAAGTATTGGATTACATAAAGGTGACCAATTTTTTCCATGTTTACAAATTCACTGAGATCGTTAACTTTCGATGACTCAAAAAAAAAAAAAAATACTAAACAACGTGGCGCCTTGAAACTTAAAGCATATTTTTTATAAGGATGGCACCAAAGTAATTTTTTCAAACTATTGCCACCATCTATATGTCAGGTCGGGTAGTTATGGGACTGCCCTCGTACTTATACGAGTGAATAAATGAACTCTTCTTTATTTTCGAATTGTTGGAAGAATGGAGTCGGCGTTTCACCTAAGATTACCTTATCCATGGAACAAACTCTTACTTTGTAGTGTTGAGAAATTTCAATCCTATATTTCGAAAGGGATGATCAATACAAAATTCAGGAATTATGTATGCAAAAGAATATCTGTATATATTAATATGCTTTAATATTAAAGAATATTTTACAAAGAAATCATATTTACACATAAAAACGTAATTATATTATTAAGGTGTAAAACTAATGGTGATGATTCCTTGCATTAGTTTGCTTAGGTTCGGTTAGGTTAGGCCAGAAAGGCCCATTGTGTTACCACCGAGTTTCTCTTCCAATACTGTTGTGCGTGTTAAATTTGGACAGCATTGGATAGAACCTACTTATATTAGACGGTTCCGAATAGCAGAACCCTTGTGACATCACTTTAACTTAGTTTTGTCACAGAGCTCTTTTAAAAAGCACTTTTGGCAAATAGTTACTGTCCGATTAGTTTGCTTAACATGAGTAATTTAATGTAAAGCATTACTATGGTGTTAACGTAAATGGCTTTATCTATTTGCCAATAATTTTCAAAAATGAGTTTATCACGTCTTACAAAGTATCTTCTTAAATAAAAAAAAATAAAATAAATATTTGGCACTTAAAGCCCCAAAGGGCTCATTGGCCCAGCTTCTCTTCCATTACTGTTGTGCGTCTTAAATTTTGGACAGTATTAGAAGGGACCTACTTATTTTAGCCGGTTCCGAACGGCAGAACACTTGTGACATCACTTTTTCTGAGCTTTGTCACTGAGTTCTTTTAGAAGCTTTTTCATGGCAAGTTGTTACTGTCGGAAGAATTGCCATTCTAAAGAAAAATCTTATCGATATTAAATTTGTTATGCATCAGCCGGGGATTGAACCACGACCTACAGATCAGAAGGCGAACACACTAACCACTGAGCTACGGCACACACCATCTTCTTAAATACTACTACAAAATAGTTGATAACTTGATTACATATTTTTACAAAAATTCAATTACTTAACTTTTTTATTGACAGTTATAAATGGATGTGTTAGTTAGTTACATGTTATAAACTATAATATTCGTACAAAACTTTTCAAGTTATAATAAGTTCAATAAATCCTTTACATCACTTACCACTACGCTTATTGACTGCAATCGACATGAAAAGGAAGAGAAAAGGACAAAAAAAAAAAAAAAGAAAATACAAACATAAGAGTGTTACATATGTGCGATATGAATGTTACTAATAAAATTATAATGATAATAATAACAAATGCAACACCAGCATCCATGCACAGAGACGAATATTATGGCAATTTACAATGAATAACAACAATACATAGTAATAAGAACAACAATAGTAACCACAAGCACAAAGCATGTAAACTTTATGAACTTTTCTTCCTCTCCACAGCATAATTGTCGACATTTGCAATCAGCAATTGCAGTTTATAATTGTTGTTGGCAATGCTCCATGAGCGGTGCCACCACCAATGGCGACAACAATAACCGGATATATGAGAGGTGTGAGTGTGTATGTTTTTTACGCGCCACCGGATTTAAATTTGATTTTGTATTGTTGTCACTGTTGTTATTGGTTTTTTTTTCACATAATATTGTCTGTACAACAATAATGGTATAAAAATAATGACAAAGAACATTTATGCAACAATGGCAATATGAAGGGAATTATGTGCTATGCCATGAGGCATGTGTACTTGATACAATTGAGTACAATGGTAAATTGTAAAAAAGAATAATAGAGTGAGAATGAAATTCAACTGTGATACCCACAATCATCTAGGCAATAAGTTGTAAATCAAGAGTATTAGTGATTTTATCAGATGTGGTGAGACTTTTGGCAAGAACTTATCTTATAAAAAAAAATAATAATAATAATGCCAGTTAACAAGCGTAATATTATGTACTCAGCTAGCCAGCTTTAAGAATAATATCAAATATTGGCAACGATTTTGTTGAATTGTACTTTTTAAGTAGTTGGCAATTAATCTGAGAGCTCACATGCAGATGCATAACGTATTTGTATATACAGAAAAGTTGCTAAACAAATCATTCCTAGAGTTTATAATTGTCGGATTGTATGATTTCTTCTATATAATGTGCTTTTAAGATCTTGAATTTAATAGGCAGAAACTCTGGGATTCTTACAAGCCAAACTCGTTTTTATTCACTATTGTTTGACATTTCATTCCTGCACAGACTTACACCTGGAAAATTATTACAGGAAATCAACGTTCAGTAAGAAATGATCACAGAGCGCTACGTCCAATATATGGCATACAACATTGACCAACTGAGATGACTATAAGACAATTAAAAACTTTTGCACTCACTCTTTTGGACTGCCATCTACCAAGAAAATTGCATAATATGCACTCTGAAAAAAAATAACAGAAAAAATAACAGAATAGTTGAAAGTCGATTCACTGTTGATCGAGGCAGGCGAGCCTGGATGAATGGCATCAACTTTGGGATGCCGCAAGTAAAGGAAGATGGACGCACAGGATAATCAAGAACGCCCAAACCTGGGTTGAGAGAAGTCACGGTGAGACTGACTACTACCTGATGCAGTTTTTGACCGATCACAGGTGCTACAGGAGTACCTCCTTAGGTTCGGCCATGACAATGTCACAGAATGCGCGTTCTGCGGTAGTGTCGGCGAAAACGCGGGGCACCTATTTTTCTTCTGCCGCAGATTTGATGGGGAGAGAGCAGCCATCGAGGAACTCTTTGGAGAGAGGATGACATCCGACAACATCGTGGGCCATATGCTACAATCGAGGTTGGCGTGGCCACAGATGAAAGCGTGGTCAGCGGCAGCCCTTCAAGAGCTCAGAATGAAGGAGCGCCAGCGAAGAACTGCAACCGCAGAAACGGTGTGTAGTACTGTTGAATGTGAATAGCCTTAATGGTTAAGCTAAGCCCTGCGACGTAATGCTTAACGGCGGTCCCGTATGGATGATAACTAGCTATAGAAACCGGAATTAAGGGTTTAGTACGTAGGCGTACTGTTTCGCGAGTCCAGTATAATAAGATAGTACTGACTGGCCGTGGTCCCGAATGAGGTATATCTTTAGCGGGAACTATGAATCTTACATGCCGTCGGAGATGACGGTATATTGTAAAGATTCCCCCTCTGATTAAAAAAAAAAAACAAACAAAAAACTGTTTATCGTCAAAACGAAGTAAGTCGATCTGTCAATATCAATGGTGACAACTTTTTGTTCCCAGAAGTGCGTGAACATGGAAAACCTCTTCTCTGATTTTTGCGGGATGGTGTCACATGCCTTGGAAATCATCGATCAGCGATCATCGAAATCATTGTCCTCTTTTAGACAATGTGGTTTGAAACCTCTGGATTAATTTTTGAGGGCACTATGAAAGCCATTGGGTTACTCGAACAATAACAACAACAACAAGCGAGTTATCGATTTATTTGCATTACAGTTATCACAAGCATCGTTCAGTTACCCACCAGCCGGCAAGAATTGGCAATTTTTCCGGCAGTAACAATTTGCCAAAAATACTTCTTCAAAGAGCTCTGTGACAAAACTAAGTTAAAGTGATGTCACAAGGGTTCTGCCGTTCGGAAGCGGCTAATATAAGTAGGTCCCTTCTAATGATGTCCAAATTTAACACGCACAACAGTATTGGAAAAGAAGCTCGGGGGTATCACAACGGGCCTTTCTGTCCTAAGTGTGTCCTCTCAGGGAGAGGGCAGCCACATAACCTATCACAGGCAGCCCTATTTAATATCTTTAACAAATAAAAATGTTTTGTTAAAATAGAAAAAATGGGGAAAAAATTGCAAATTTAAGTTATTTTTGTCAATAACTTGCACTATTTTTCTTCACACTGAAACAATATATACACATACATCGAAAGCCTGTTTTCCACTGTTCAAAGCCGTAAGTTTGAGTAAGTTTGAGCAAACTTGTGTGTGATGTGCAGCTAAAAATTGAAAATTGAATTTTTCAGTTGTTGTGAATAAAGCAATGTTAGTAAAATTCAATTTTTATATTCTTTATACTCTTTTATAATCTTTCTATATCATCAACATTTAATTATTTTATTTACTTTTCCATGCGATTATTTTGTGATTTTGTAATATACTTATTTGTTTTCGTTCTAAAATATGCCGTCCTTTTAATTGCTATATAATTATTAGAGTATTAGTTATACATTGTAAAATCAATAAATCTAAAAGCAAATATACCAATCTATAGATAATACTATCAATGTAATATATCAATGAGAAAATGTATTAAATTGTAAATGAATTAAATATTTTGGTATTTTATAAATACATGTGTGGCTTGACATATATATATGTATGAACTTGTATTTATTTATATAATTTATTACATGCTATAAATTGTAAAAAAATCTAATTATCAATCTATCAAAATCAATCTCAATATATCAGGTTGTTTTTGTCAACAAACGGTGTGGTAGAACATGAGAATTATGTACGGACACAAACCACGCCGACATCGTAAGTGAGCTTATCAGTAGAAATTATAATTGGAGAAATCGGAGCTCTGAATATGGGACTAAAAATGAGTTGACACCTTTTTTTTTCCTTACACTAATTGAAAGTTTTAATGTTTTATAACGCTTTAAGGAACCATGTGTATTTTATTGTTTGAAAGATGATATTGGTGTTATTGCGCTAAGTTGCACTAAATGAATAAATAAACTAGAATGATCATAAATATATATCAAATATATATTAGTTAAAATTGAGATCATTTCAAATATAGTTTTTTTTTCTCCTTTATCACTCCTAATTGGAGCATAGGGTCTCCACAAGTCTTCTCCATCGCACACTCTTCTGAGCTGTTATTCTATTATCATCCCATATGATGTTGACATCAGCTAGTTCCCGAAGCGTAGACCTTTTCCCAGTGTTTTTGGCCATCTGCGACTTCTGCTCCCTTGCGGGAGCATATCTACATATGATCCTCAAACACTTATTGACGAAAGCTTGAAGTCTCTGGGTAATGGAGTTCGAGATCAGCCATGTTTTGCTTCCGTACAGTAGCGCAATTTCGTACATCTTGAGATTTGGGAATTTGCTCATACCGATTTTAGCCGGCCAATGCCGTCCTTGCTTTGCTCACCCTGTAGTTAGCATCCGCTTCGGTTCCTCCGTCTGTTGATATTGTGCAACCGAGCTAGCAGAAACTTTCGACGAAATCAATCGCACAGCCGTCAATTATTACATGGCTAGTATTGGAGTGATCCACGATCCTCATGGCTTTGGTCTTTGCAATATTTATCTCTAGTCAGACAGTGCGTGCCAGCGCGACCTAGTTGTTCGCCTTCGTTTGTATATCGCAGAATTTCTGGGAGAGGAGACAAATGTCCTAGGCAAAGTTCAAGTCCTCATTTGAAATATAGAATTGGATTTCATTGTTCTTCTAAACGATGCTCGTGTTTTCGTAATTTATTGCTAATTATTGTCGCAGCCAAATATTACTCAGAAGGGCTGCTGAAACGTAAAAAATGTAAAGTTGTGAAAAACAACATGTGAAGAGCATACTATGCATTTCAAATGTTATTTACTATTGGAAATCGTTTACAGATGTCCTTTGCTACCATCAGACACTCGTAACGATTACAAATGAAAGCCAAGAGTTTATTCAATAAATAAATAAATAAAATCACTCATTGAAAATAAATGAATGAAAAAAAAAAAAAACAATATTCATTAAAACAATCAATGTACTTAACACAAGCAATGAGAAAAGCCACAAAAGCTTATAACGATCACTTGCAATTACAACAAACCCAAGCAGTGATTTTTGAAAATATAATATTGATACTGATGATGGGCGCGCGCACTTGTTGTTGACAATCAAACAACCACCATATTGTCGGTATCATCACCACAACTTATTAAATACGATCATTTATGGTACTTGACACATAGATAATAATGCCAAGATGCCACAGCAAACCACAGCATGACAAAAGCCAACAAGCAATAACGATCCAACATACAAGTATCTATATTCGTACTAGACCTAATAAAAAAAGTGATTGTAAAGTGCAACAAGATCGATCGCGTAAAATGAAATTATAAGCCGCAATGATATTTAAGTCAATTGACAGACGCCACTAATAAATATGATCGATTTATTATGCGAATGACGACGTGATGATGATGATGATGATGGTGATGATGATGGTGATGGTGATGACAAGAGAGAGTGGTCGGAAAAGCGTAAATAAGTAAAGAAAAAATTACGGCGCTATGATGGTACAAGAGATGGTATTGAGTGTGTATGTATTTGTAGGAAATGTTTAATTGCAAGTGAGTCAATGTTGCAGCATACAGTACAAGTGGTTATTGTTACATGTCTATTTTATATTGATTTTCTACAACATGTTCTTCTTCGTGTAATACTAGCTAATTTTAAGTTTTTAATTATTACAAGTTTAATTACAACAAGTTATTCTAATAGTAACAGCAGAAGGGAGAAGCGATGTAAGTGTGGAAAATTTTTAAGAGTAGACTCACCATGTTTGTTTCTATTGATTTTGTGTTTCAATTACCTATTTGTATGTAGGTAACTTGTAGTGTATGAATAACTCATTAATCATATCATGTTTAGATTTGTTTGAATGCAATGTACATGCAATTCTAGGCAACTCACCAGACAATAATAATGAAAATGGAAATAAGTATGGAATCAGCTTCGCAATAACGATGTTTGGAAAAAAGAAACTATGATCCGGCCCAAAGTATTGGACAAAGGCATAGGAAGTGGAAGAAAGATTCCTTCTCTTTCTTGTCCAAGCACCTCCGACAGAAGCTATTGGCTGACGATCTTATTATTGGTGATTGTGTACGAAAGAGCTGCGAGAATGTATTTGATTTTCGAATGATTTTCTTTATTCTCAAAATATGTACAATATTTGCAAGGCATATCTAAATAGAATGAGAATGAGTGAGAGTAAACTATTAGGCAAATAGAGTTCTCCACTCATCCCCCGTACATGAAATATGCCTTATATTCGTATTTTCTCTTCAAATAAACGAATATTTGAGAGTACTACGAGAATTTGAGAGTACCACGAGTATGTTGTACGTTATAATTGTTGTTGTTATTTCATGATAGGCACTGATGATTTGTATTACTGCGTCTTGTCGCGCCATGTTGTCCTTTCTACTGTATTTTTTGCTTAGAGAGAATGAATGAGAGATTCTATTCTAATATCAATAGAATGTTTTGAAGATGCAAACGAATACATTCCTGCAGAACTCTAACATGTACCCACCACTGACCATATTGTTGGTTCTCCTTCTATTAAGGAATGTCGAAATTTATATGTTTCTTGGTACTTGTGGGTGCCGTAGCTCAATGTTTAGTGTGTTGGTTTTCTGATCTGTAGGTTGTGGGTTCGATCCCCGGCTGAAGCATAACAAATTTAATATATTTGGCAATTGGGAATTCTTCCTGCAATTTGCCATGGAAAAGCTTCTTAAAAAGAACTCTGTGACCAAGCTCAGAAAAAGTGATGTCGCAAGAGTTCTGCTGTTCGCAACCGGCCAAAATAAGTAGGTCCCTTCTAATACTGTCCAAAATTTAACACGCACAACAGTAATGGAAGAAAAGCTCGGCCAAAGAGCCCTTCAGGGCTTATAAGTGCCACATATATATACATATGTATATACTTGCGCAAGTACTAATAAGAAATAAGGAGTGGGATTTCAAAAGGTGGGATGTTCGATGTAGGGCAACTTAATCTGCATTAGGTCAACCCTGGAACCGGAGCGTTTATATTCTAGAATTTATCAATCCATCGGTTTTATGACATATAATACTTTTGATTACAAATTTCTTATGGGTACTATGAGGCATTAAATTTTTTCGTTTGATTTTGATATTAATTCAAAATAAATTGTTGTGTTGATATTAATGCCGACAGTAGTGTGTAGAAATATTTTTTCTTCGTACAAACTCTTTTCGACATTAATCGGTATAAATTCAAAAATGTCGACTTTGTGGTTGGGGATTTATTCATTGGTAAAAATAATATTGGATATTTATAAGATAATCAAGAAATTAGATTATGAGTTTTTTAAAATAACATTTACTGATTGACGAGTGTTAATGAATTTACAGGATTCATGGTGTTCTACGATCTGCGTCTACAAAAGAGAATAATGCATGAATGCATGTATCTATGAATACTCGTATTCTTGCAATACAACATTCTTGAAAATGTGCAATGACTGATGGAATGTTACCAACATGTTTCGAATTGTGGATGTATAAACGACATTCTTTTGCAATTACCACCAGCAACAAACAGAAATATCACTAAGAGCATTTGGTGTTGATTATTGCTCATGTCGCACATAGTGCTTCATCTTTCATTCTTAACCTATTGACCATTGTCATTGCTGTTGTTATTGGTATTCGTATATACAATATAATGGGAATTTCACTATTGCTTAGGATTGTTGTGTTCCGGTTTGAGATTTTTTTTTCGTTCAAAATATCTCAACTCAGAACAAATTTATTTATTTAGCGAATGTCTGCAGTCTAAAATATGACATTGCATGTTCTGGACGTTTCTTGCGCAATAAAGCCAAATTTTATTGGAGCAATACATATCTTCAATTTAAGATAAAAGAAAATCGGTAATAAGTTGGCTATAGGGTAAGAGATGGTGGCGGCTGCATTGTTTATTCAATTCGGGCATACAAAGTTACAAATGTGGCTATGTTATGTGGTTTAAGCCTATTTTATAAATAGCTTTCTTGTTATCAAATGTTTTGATAAATTTCTTATTAAGATTTATTTATTGCATTTATTTATTAGCTTTTCTAGTACTAAACCTTTAAATCGTCCCTAAGGTTATATTTAGGAATTTTACTGTACTGTACCCTTGCAGAAGGATTGGAGAACTGGATGCATATTAAACAGCTTCGACACCACAATCTTTACGGATGGCTCCAAAATTGGTTGTGGTGTTGGGGCAGGCATATACTCTTGGTTACTAAATGTCAACAAGTCTGTGCTCCTCCCCAATATATCCAGCGACTTCCAGGTGGAAGTGTTTGCAATTGGGGAGGCATGTAGGACACTAATAGCAGATTGGACATTCAAAAACAACATCGCTATTCTTTCGGATAGCCAAGCTGCAATTCAGGCTTTGAAATGAGCTATCATAACTTCTAACCTGATGGAACAAAGCAGAAGGAGCCTCAGCACTTTGAGCGAACCACACAATGTGTCTTTGATCTGGGTCCCGGGACATCAGAATAAAGTGGCAAACGCAAAAGCTAGCGAACTGTCTAAAATGGGATCTGCCATAGCGCGAAAGCGCTAATTGGATTCATGGAATGAGTCACCACTTCAACCAACCAACTAGAAAAGCTAATTGATTTTTTATTCTATTTTGATTTAGAGGTGTAGCAAGGATGTCGAAATAATTTTTGTTACAATTCACATATTTGTACGTACAGCAAAATCAATTTAGAAACTCATGTTCTCCTTAGTCTGGGAAGTTGTTTGGGAAGTATGCGGCGTATTCTCAGGACTTGGCTTCTTCTGACTACCAATTATTCAGATCAATGCAGTCTTATTTAGCAGATCAGCGATTCTCAAAAGTTGAAATTGTTCGAAAATGGCTCTATGACTATTTTGCCTCAAAAGCATCAAGGATGATTCACCTACCAGTGCGTACAGCAAAATCAACTTAGAAACTCATCTTCTCCTTAGGCCGTGAAGTTGTCTGGGAAGTATGCGGCGTATTCTTGGCCCCTTCCAACTACTACTTATTTAGATTAATGCAGTCTTATTTAGCTGACCAGCTAAAGTTGAAGATGTGAGAAAATGGCTCGATGACTATTTTGCCTAAAAACCATCAAGTTTCTATTGCGAGGATGTCCATCACCTACCCGATAAATGGTAAAATATCATAGATAGTGATGGGGCGAATATTTCGAACATAAAGCTTTGTAACAAGTATGTTTTTAATAAAGATGAAATCCATGAAAAACATGACAGAATTATTTTGTAGACCTCTTATTACTAATAGCCGGAATGATATCATTGTTTTGAATACGTAAATAATATATATTGTATATAATAAAATATATATAAATTATATAAAAACCACTAAAATTATATTCAAGGAAAGGTTAATAGTCACTTATTGTTTAGATTTACCATTCCGAGTAAATGTATGTATTTTTCAAATTGCTCCAATTATTTCAGAAGGCAAATTTTGCAATAGTCTCAAAAAGTTATTTGCAAATTAAGTCAGTTAAATGCATATATACATTTATTTACGATACACATATACATACATACTTACATCTAAATAAAGGGTGATTTTTTATGAGCCTTCGGATTTGATTGAAAAAAAAACACATAAAAGAAAGATGTATGAAATTATTATTCGAGTCGGTAGAACGATCTATATAATTCAATGTTTGAAGATGATTTCATGTAAATGTTGCCCGCGGCTCCGTCTCAAATGGTTTATACGCTGGGTCCAATTTTGGCATACTCTCTCCAACATATGGGGCGGTATATCTCGAATAATTCGATAATTCACGGTCATCAACACGGTGTTGCCAAAAAGAAAGTTGCTAAAAAATCATCCTGTATATGAATTCACTTTAAAACGCATTTATAATACATATAATGGAAAAGGAATTGTGTTACCTTAATAGTTAATAATAAAAAGAAGGCTTGGATAAGCTGAAATTTTGGCCTTAATTTCAGTTTATCGTATTTTTGTTGTTTTGTCTTTTTATGTATGGTTATTCATGGAAATTATACTTTAAACGTGCGTTTGCTGTACAAATAAGTAACTATGTACCTATACATATAATGTGATAGAGGCCTATAACCCAATTCACATTAATGAGATACTCTCTTTATAATTGGTGGCTATAAAAATACTTTGATCATCTTTCCGAGTTCTGAAAAATTTGATAATTTTGAATAGCTTTTCGGAACCACAAAAGTTCAATATATTTTATGTACATACAAATCCAAGACCGCTTTGCTATAGTAGATAAATAGATTAATTTTAGAGCGGGAACCAGTCACTTTGTCACTGCGGCCAAGATAGACCCACTCTGAAAATTTATTAGTACTTCTCAAGTCTAGTATTCACTAGGAATTCAAAGATATCTTTAGGAGACTTGTACGCTATATCTGACAGTTTTAGGTAATAACTACCTAAGTAACGAAGCCTGGTCCATATCAAACCAGTAACAGTGACAAAGTAGATGTTCAGCTGTTTCTTCGTCTTCGTTACATAACCTACAGAGATAGTTTTGACTTATCCTCATATTGTGTAGGTCTTTCATTACTCTGCAATGTCCGTCCGGTCAAGAATCAGTCCGATTCAAGCTCAGTACTTCAGCAGTTCTCTTGTGAGAATGGTGTGGCATAAAGGTTTTCGCAATTCTAATATCTTTTGTTTCCATCCAATATTGGTGCGATTTTCTTTCTAGCCAAGTATTAATTTTATATTTGGTAGATCTCCAAAGCAGCCCTCAGAATGGTTCTGGTTCAATAAATTTACTGTTTTCCCCTTTTCTTGCAAACTCATCTGTCTTTTCGTTTCCTAAATGTCCACTATGACCTGGCACCCATAACAGATGACCTCTGTTATTAGATGCTAGTCTTTGTATAAGTATTAGACAATCCTAAACTAATTTCGATTTAATTGCGAGAGCACTAAGCGCTAGCAACGCAACTTTACTGTCAGAGTGAATAAAGATGTATATTTCGGTCTGAAAAACTGAACTCTCTTGACCCATGCTAGCAAAATTATTCCTTCTGGGTTTTTCTCCAAATACATCTGCACCAACACCTTCACCGGTTTTTGAGCCATCTGTGTACCATACAGGAGACTTTGTTTCTGGTCAAGGTCTATTCTGTTTCCAATTAACCCTATCAGGGAATGTGACCTTAAAGTTACGTTAGAAGTTATACTGGGTTTTACAGAAGTCGCTAAGGGTAAATTTAAAACTGCTCGTCACCATTTCTTCTCTCGAAAGAGATTCCAATTCCGAGTGGAACCTTCCTCATTTCCAATAATCAGATTTAGGGCAAATTGCAAAGCATCTTTCTTAATGAAAAGATGAATGGGAGGTAAATTTAACACGACCTCAAGAGCGGCAGTATAGTAACAGGATCATAAGTGGTGCCAAATCATTAGTATTTTCTTTGGTATTTTGTTATGTAAATATCGGAGTTTATTTATTTAAGTATTAGTATTAAATAAACTGGAAATAATTTTAATTTAGTTTCCTATAAAATTATAACAACAAAGCCCAAAATAAATATAAAATGTTGGTGCGTAATTTTCAACAATATTTCGTCGGCTTTCTGCTGTGCGTACATAAAACTTTGAAAAGTCAAAGTTCACAGTCTAAAATGATGGGATTTCTCTTGAACATAATATTGAATATTTCTTTCATTTTTGTTTTTTTTTTTTGTTACAGATCCCTTTAGTTTTTTTTTTTTTTGCGGTGAGGAGGTAACAAAATGGCTGACCCACTGACCCGTAACTATCGTCACAATTACAGAGTGTGTCGTCGCAGACACTAAAAAACTTCCCCCTCCATCAAGGACCTTTGAACCTACCCCGGAACCACGGTAGTATTACTTCGGGGTAGGGCCCTAGTGAGTCTTTATTAGACTTCACTCGTTTTGACCTGCGTCCAGGTCCCGCTTCTTTCTTCTGAGTACGCATTCCGTATACCGCGAAATAGCGTTCCAGTTTTCTTTGCTGTGTAACAGTTTTTCGACCAGGTTTTCAACTGTCCATAACCCGATTTGCTGCTCCAATACGCTCCTTTCATTACTCCATCTTTCGCAACTGAAGAAAGTGTGCTCTACGTCGTCTTCTTCCGCATCATCGTATACGCATCTGGCATGCGCTCTCTTCCCCATTCTATGTAAATATTTACAGAAATAGCCGTGGCCAGATAACAACTGGGTTAGGTAATAACAGATCCCTTTAGTTAGAAACACTATTATGCAACGATCAACCGGGAAATTAAACAAAAAATCGGATGTAAATGGATTAAAATTATTAAATGCTTCTTAAATTAATAAAATCGTTTTCACCTTAAGATTAAATTTTTAAAGCCTTTACAAATACAACATAAAGTATTTTATGATTATAAAAGTAGAGCATGAAGTTGATACAAATTGTTTGCTGGGACATAACAAAAAAAAAAAAAAATCGGCAATCAAATAAGGGTGGAAAAAAAATCCACAACTTTTGGATATAATCAACAATATCAACATGAAGGAAAAAAATGAATTAAAAGATTTCAATAATAGCTACAACGGCAACAAATTAAATTGTGCTCCACTTGTTTTTGGATATCGTGTGTGAGGTAGTGATGCTTTTACGAGTAGTTAGATATGTATAGGTGCTCGTAATTCTTGTTGCGGTTGTCGTCATTGCTATTGTTGTGGTTAGCTCCTCTTCTTTTCCATACAATTATTCCAGAGTTGCTTTATTGGATCAATTTTTTGTTTGTTTCTTTTCTACTATGAGCATACTTGCTGCTATTGCTGTTGCGCTTTCAGCATCATCTAATTCATTCATCTGCCAGATCAACAGCAGCATCAGCAGCAACAACAACAATATCGTATAGATATTAACTTGGCCAGAGTGTTTTTGAAGATCAAGATGCATAATAAGATAACTTCGGCATTGTTGCTGATATTGTCCTGTGTGATCTGTTTTTTAAATAAGTAGATGTACGTATGTAGATACAATATACTCAGTATACATAAGTGCATATGCAAGTGCATATGCACGTATGCGATAGCAATTTTACCGTATTCATTTTTTACACGTTTAAATAGCGGTTTTATGGAAACTGTATTGCTGTTATTGTTGTCGGCAAATTTTGTTTTTCTTCCTTTTTCAACATTTTAGCCAAATTAAACTGTTAACTTTGGTTATTGTCATTGTTGCTGTTGTTGTTATTGATATTGTTGTTACCTGCCATGTAGAGATGCCATTGTTAATCTTTTAATTTAGAAATAATGCTGTTTTATTATTATTATTATTATTACTATCGTTGTAGTTACTCTTATTATAATCTAATTGTTATGAGGTTTTTTCCTCGATTTTAGTTACCTTACATATATCATGAACGTATATTACGTACGACGTTTTTAAATATACCCAGTAGATAAATAGGAAATCATTTTGGTCCTTCGCTGTTATGCTCATAGAATAATTCTCAAATGGTCTCTCATACAAAATTAATAGTTTTCATTTTTGTCATCCGAAAAAATACCAGCTGGTATCTTAAAATAGAAGATATTGTAGGATTAAATCTGCAGATGTATTTCATATTGATATGAGATCTAGTAAAAAGAAATCCATCATTTTTGCATTAAATTGAAGGTTTTATTTAGCATAGTTAGAATGATCTGATTTAGGTCAAATATGCACCGTTTTGTTCGATAACATTGCACCATTTGAAGGTAATTTCATAATGGCAGCACTCTCATAGAAACCCACGTCCCTATTGGCAAAAAACTGGGACAGTCGATTTTCACAAGCTTCTCGAATTTTTCACCAGCAAAATCATTTGCCATAGACAGGAACAGGTAGTAATCACTTGGTGCCAGGTACGGACTATAAGGTGGATGCTTAAGAACCTCCCAATCAAGCTCCCGGAGCTTCTGGCGCTGTGTGTGGCCCGGCGTTGTCGTGATGGAACACAATTCCTCACCTATTGGCCAAAGCTGCCCGCTTCTGAGCAATTGCTTCCTTCAGACGGTCCAATTGTTGACAGTACAGGTCCGAATTAAGAGTCTGCCCGTAGAGGAGCAGCTCATAGTAGATGATTCCCTGCCAATCCTACCAAACACATAGCAAAACCTTCCTGACCGTCAATCCTGGCTTGTCCACCGATGGCGTCGGCTCACTGCTATCCGACCACGACCGTTTTCGCTTGACGTTGTCGTAAGTGACCCACTTTTCATCACTAGTAACCATCCGCTTCAGAAATGGATCGATTTTGATGGGATTCAGCAGCGATTCGCAGATGGAAATTCGATCTATGAGGTTTTTTTGCGTTAATTCGTGTGTCACCCATACAACGAGCTTCTTTTTGTATCCAGCCTTATTTAAATGATTCCAAACGGTGATTTGTGCAATGTTTAGCTCCTCGGCAATAGAAACAGTGCTTACATGAGGGTCAGACTCGGAACGGAATCGACGAAAGCAAAATTGCACGTGATTGGCTGTTACAGTATCAGAACCATAAACACTATTCACATTTGCAGCTGTCTGGATTGTGTTTTCGCCTTTATCGAAGAGAAACTGTAAAATATGGCGTATTTTCTCATTACTGGTGTCCATCTTTGACGCGTGCTCAAACAATTCTGAGTCAAGCAATCATAAAACTGCCTGAAAAGTTTATTTAGTACGAAATCCTATCTTTCAAACGCCATCTAGAGTAATCCGATCGCACTTATACAACGCAAGATACAGATTACTAAAGTCATCTATTGGAAAAATAATGGATTACTTTTTACTACACTTGATATATTATATAGTGTACTAAACGACAAATTTAATAAATTAGTTTTCGTTTACGCTTGCTTCAAAATTCGACAAGCAGTAATCCGTGGTCGGATTCCGTCGTTAATCTCAGGGTCTATCTAAACTCAAAAACATAGTTTCAGCTCTTTTTCTTGAGTATCGGAAAGAAATCTGAGAGTAACAATGGAATCCAAAGATCCCAAATCCATAGAATGTGATTACTCTGATCTGTTGGACATCCAACTTTTTTGTGAGGCTGCGTTTTAAATAGCATGAAAGCATGGATAGACTTGTTTTAGGGATTTTTGCTTTCTGCATTATATTGCTGTAATATTACCGAAAATACCTACTGGCTATGGATTCATACGTATAGGCCACACTGTTGCAATTGTTACTGTTGTCTAATCGCTTTCTAATACTTGATGACTTTGCGAATATGTGTTTGGCTGTGTGCGGCATGTTTTGTGTCGTTTGTACTACTTATATACGAATATAAGTTACAAAACAAGATTAAAGTCGCCTGTCAATTGTGTACAATAGAAGTAAGTACTTACTTAGATTCCTTTTTTTCACTCTCATCCAGTTTGTATGTAGTTTGTGCTTATTAGTGTGGGAGCGCATGGGTGCTAGCTTTAGTAGCAGGTTGAGAGCGGCATGTTTAACATTTTAATAAATTGGACAATTTTTAAATTGCTACTGTTGTTGTTGTTGTTGTTGTTGTGGTTGTTGTTGTTGTTAGTATGTAGTAGTCTAGTCTTGTTTATGGCATATGATTGTAAGATTATGCATAATATTGACAATACATGTAATTTAAGTTTAAGGTGTAAGCAAAATGTTCTTAATTTATACAAGTATAATATAGTTTATAGATCGAAGAGTGTAGAGGAAAGATATTTTGTGATATTTTGAATAAATTGTGGATGGAAATACATGTTATAACATCAAAGGATAATAGCATGAAACAGCAATATTTGTATATAATAAGATGGCAGCGATCAATAAGAAATCATCATGAGGTTTTGATATTGCAAAGGCATCAAATTTCGGCAATTTCAAAATTCTTGTAGTTTCTACAAAAGACATATGAAAAACCACCATCCTAAGTAGCCACTGGAGTTAATATTAAAAATGCATTTTTATGATGTTTTATAGGAACATCTCAAACTTTAAGAAAAATGACTTCCAAACCGGCTTGGCAATATAAGAAAAAAAAAAGAAAACATTTTTATTTACTGAAGGATTCTGTCTACTAATGATGTCCAAATTTAACACACTCAATCTTATTGGAAGAGAAGCTCGGTGGTATCACAATGGTCTTTCTGGCTTAAGTGTTTCCTCTCAGAGAGAGGGTAGCCACATAAACTAACTTAACCTATTTACTGAAGGATAAGAAATTTTAATTTTCAATAGTTAGATAGACATATGCAACGAAAAACATTGAATTTGTAATGAATGCATGGTACATACATGTGTTTATGTATGGTGTGCTGGTTAGTTTTTAAATTTTACCATATACACCTATAGTTCGAGGTAAACAAAAACGTATATAAAATCTAAAAAAAAAAAAACAACGCTCTATTGTTTTGACAATTTTGTATTTTGTAAAAATGTAGGGCGCGTTCATTGGTGTGGTTAAAAAAGTCAATTACCCCTGGAGACGGGTATGAAAAAACCCTTTGAAATTTTCATTTCATTTTTTATACATTTATTTTAAATCGTAAAAAATTATAATATGCAGAAAAATTAAAATATATGAAATTATCTATCTAACGGATGTAGAACGAACCAAATCGTACAGTAGAACCCGAGATATTGTGATTTAAGTAACATCGAAATTGACAAAACTTTGTCATTTTTCAGAACTTTGACCTAACGGTATTCCGTAAAAAAATTTTTCCAAGAGAAATCCTGATACATATATAACCTTATTTTATGTAAAGAATAAAAAAAAAAAATTATCGGCCGATTTAAAAAAGTCAAATTTTTTTGCCAAATCCTTGCGATTTAAAATGTCAAAAAATATAAATTATAGTTGTAAACAGATTCACTGCGGCTACAACATTGCAACACAAGTTGTGATGATGATTGCAACCGGAACGAACTGAACGCGTGGACGACAACATTAAAATACATTTTCCGAAAATAAAAAACAAAAACTTTCATTAAACGTTTCACAAAAAAAATATCTTTGGTATTGCGAGCGAAAAAAAAAAACAACAAAACAAGCTAAATGGAATTATCTTTTCTTCTTCTTCTTACCATAACAACCGATGATCGATTTAGGTCGAATATATAAGGCGCCAGTCTTCTCTGTTCTTCGCTTGCTGGCGCCAATTGGATATTCCAAGCTCCCCCAGGTTACCCAACACTTGGTAATTCCAACGAAGGTTTGGTCTTCCTCTTCCTACCCTCTCCTCTGGAGCGTCTTCTTCCATTCGATCGACATGACCCAGCTCCCGCAGCCGCTGGATTTTGATTCGCCTGATTATGTCAATATACAGATCATACGGATCATCGTTGTACCTAATTCGATACTCGCCATCAACGCAAATAGGTCCAAAGATCCTGGGCAGAACTTTTCTCTCGAAAAATCCAAACATCCTTTCATCCGTGGTGGAAATTGTCCAAGCTTCTGCGCCATATGTTAGGACAGGAATAATGAGGGACTTGTTGAATGTGATTTTTGATCTTCGAGAGAGGGCTCGACTACTGAATTGCTTACTCAGCCCAAAGTATCACCTGTTAGCAACAGTTATCCTACGCATGATCTCCAGACTGACGTCATTACAGTTGTAGATGCTGGTTCCAGGATAGACGAAATCCTTCACCACCTCGAAGGTGTAATTGTCAACAGTACTTTGTCTTGCACTCGTTCACCGTAAGACCGTACGAAAGCCATGCTTAAAAGGTGTTAAAAGTGATGTAAAATGATAAAAGCGAACTTAACAGAGAAATGGTAAATTTCGTGTATAAAATGCCTTCGCACCATATAGGAATCGTCGTCCCTACGTGTGTGGTGTATCCACTAAAAAACTCCCTCCTGCTCTCCTGGATTCTTCACCTGCCTGCGGGACTACTATTGCATTACTTCGGGTCAGGAGAACCAAGATGGCGTCCTGAAAAGCACTCAAATTCTGTTACTTAAACAGGGTCGCCATTCTATATTATAATATTTGTATCATAAAATACGTAGAATGGCATACCATATTTAAAAAAAAAAAGAAATGCTATCAAGAGAGCAGGAGAATATTTAATTACAACGATGATAATTGACATATTGTCATTAATTGTTTAATCACATTTAATCAATTAAATTTGATTTTAAATTAATTAATTAACTTATAAAGTTGTTGTTATATGGACTATTAATTTAGCATATATATTATATATACGACTATATATATATATGTATATTTATTCCTATAATCTTATTATGCATAAACAAGAAGAATAATAACATCAAAATACCACCCTCAAACTCAAAATACTACATGGTATGGTTATTAAAAAAACATATATATATTTTCAAGTGTAAAATATGAAAGTAATTAAAATGCAAAAGTATGAAATAACGAAGTTATAACTTTAAAGTTAAACACATGTTTACGTACTGATGGTAGTTTATGCTGCAATTTTGCTTTTGTTTTTTTTTTTAAAGCAGCTCTGCTAATACTTGTTTATATATTGTTGGCGCTACTGCTGATTGGTGTTACTAACAATTAACATTTTTAATATGCTGCATACAAGTGTTCATCAGTATAAGTGTGTTATGTATGTATTAACCTTGTTGTGCACGATGCATGATGCATACTTATTTCTCGTTGTTGTCCAACAAACGCCACCCACCTCATCTAACTTCATCAAGTTAACTACATCTGTAGGTACTATGTACATGCATAGTGTATGTATGTATATATTTGATTACATATGTTAGGTATGCAATAGCAATAACATCCTATTGATGGAAGCGATGCATATGTGTCATTTTGGTGAGATGTGCTCATCTAAGTAACAACAAATAACAACACTAACTAACAACAACAGCAACAATAGCAACCTGTTTGTTATATTTGAAAGTAATTATTTTTGATAATTATTTACAAATGTCATGTATAATAAATGTATATTTAAATATTGGGTATCTTCATATAAAATGTACATACTTATATATTTGTAAATATAAAGTGCATTAAATAGCAAAATGTTATAACTATAAAATTGTTAATTTTGAGTTTTATATTCAATGAATTTAGATTTTTCTATTACTTACAAATCGATTACACATTGAACAAACTTCTAGCAAATACTTCAACCTTCAATACTTCAAGGAAGCTACTTCTGTGCTTCCTTTCTCATTTGTAGCAAGTTAGTTGATGGAAAGTCGATGCAAAATTATTTTGAAAGACACAGAATAAGTGTAGGAAATTTAGTCCTGATTTACATGGAACTTATTTTCAAACAAAAATATATTAACATTCTATCTATGACTTTCTGTCAGAAAATAGGAGTGTTCTCGTACTTCAAGTTATCAAAAGTTATTACAAACTATCACAGTTTTTGCGGTCTCGTATTCCAAAAACTTGCAAAGTAGGAGAAATTGAGAGAACAAAATGACATTTCAGTTTAAGGGGAATTTGCAAATTTTTACTGGATAAATTTGTACTTGTAGAAAGTTGCAAGTTGGAAAAACAGCTGATCGCAAACAAACGAAACAAATAAGCAAACGAACAATTGCAATTTACTTAGTGGAATATCAGCTGTTCGTGAAACTTGCAGGTTTTTGCTGGTTTTACGTTCTTGTTCTTTTTCGTATATCTTTTGCCCTTTGTGAGCGAATGGTGTCAATTTCTGAGAAATTTCTTTGCTGGATCATTTTTACTGGAAAAGTTTGAAAACGGACCTAATATGTTAAGCAATCTGTTCATTTTTAACAATGATTTCAAAAAGAAAAAATCAATCAGTATCAGAGTAAGCTTTTTTGGATAGCTGGATAGTGTTTAATCTCATTTTAAGGTTCAAAGTAAACAATTTTTTTTGTGGTCCATTTGTGGTTCCATCTGTGTTAATTTTCTGTCTGAGAATGTTTACATACTAATTAACATAAAGTAACATTTTGCGTATAGTAATGAATTATCGCTCTTTCTTATAAGATTTCTTTAACTTTGGCAAGCAAAAATTCTTTTTTAACCTACTACAAAGACCCATACCGCGTTAATTCGATTTAAAACCATAAAAAAAGAAATATGTGGCACTTAAAGCCCCAAAGGGCTTTTTAGCCGAGCTTATCTTCCATTACTGTTAAATTTTGGGCAGTATTAGAAGAGACCTACTTATTTTAGCCGGTTTCGAACGGCAGAACATTTTGCCACATCAATTTTTCTGAACTTTGTCACAGAGTTCTTATAGAAGCTTTACCATGGCAAATTGTTACTGCTGAAAGAATTGCCATTACAATTACCTGTTAATAGTTTAGTGTAGAGTTTGATCTCTTTTCTGCTGAGGTTCAAGATAGCATCTACCTTAATGTGTTCAGGGTCAATGAATATTTTCGACTGCCGCATGCCTGTTTGGGCTCTTTAGTAATCGGTTAGACTATGTTTTTCCTCTTCACATATAAAGTTATTCGTGAAGCTACTGTTTACCTCGCAGAAGGGTTCTGGGCCTATGAAAGGAGTGTCTGCGTCCTTTTTGGCCAGTGAATCTGCTATTTCATTGCCTGCAGGCCCCTCGCGTCCCGGTACCCAAATTAGAGTCACAGAGTTCCTCTTTGCTAAGGCATTGAGAAGTTCGAAGCATTCCCAGACCAACTTAGATTGGAACGAGAAATTCATTAGTGATTTTAGAGCTACCTGACTGTCTGAAAGAGGTGTGAATTTAGTTTCTATAGAACATAATTTTGTATAGAGTCATACTAGTTTTATTTTTCTACTTGTGCAAAGAGAACCGCTTACGACTATTATTGAAATTGGAAGCGTTTTAAAATTCCCTACTATAAGTATTATATCATAAGTCGACACCAAAAGGCTGAACTTTTGTTTTATCGCCTTTTACGAGCTTACATTACATAATGTATGGATACCTACTTATAAATGTGAGAAGAATTGGTAACCAATAGGTGAGCTTGATATTTGTGGCCTCATATACAATAATCGCTAGCCATTTAGCTATATAAAGTAACTAAGTTTTTTGAAAAGTACCTATTCTTGATTTATATCATTTTATTATAGAGTGTTATGATACATAACCTGCACAAATGCTAACATTAATTTGCATATGATGATTAAAGTTGTTTAATTTGTTTTGTTGTTTTAATATACACACACACATACTACATTTAATGCATTTTTATCTCGAGCTCAATTGAATTTTAATGCAAATGTTGTAATTTATTTTTAATTTTTTATTTTTTACATTTATATGTGTATAACTTGTGTGTTTGTGTGTGTGTGTGTGTCATATGTATTGGGGAGTGACAAAACAACAAAAACAACTATGAGAACATCGCATTAAAATAATTTGCGATTTAATATTATTTTGAAGATGTCATTGCTTGTCATAGAAAATTTACATATACAAATAATTGATTTGAAAATCAAAAGCATCTTTTGCTTACAAACTACTAAACATTGGTAAAATACGTATAAATCTTTACGTTTATTTTATTTAATTTTTTTAAAAATATTTTGCTGAAATATGCAAAATTATTTACCATTTGAAATATCACATATCGACTAGTGTAGTTATTTTTCACATAAAATGGCAATTAACTATAAATTATAAATTATTAATGGATATAAACAATTTTGTTGTTGTTACTTACATTCACACATATATATACGATATACTTTCAACATTAAGTAGTAATGTATATTGCAATTATAATAATACGAGTAATAATGTGATTCGAATTTAAATTCGACTCATTATTTTCTATCGACAATCATTTTGTTATTACCATTCTGAATGTGATGCGTTTTCTCATGATCTGAATTGAATTTTAACGAATTCAATGTCAATAATGATTTTTTTGTTGAATTATGCTTATTTGTAATTTTTATGTGTGAATATTTTTTTTAAAAGTAATAATATTCTTTCAGTCATATTTAATTATACTCGTATTAGGTGCAGATAAATGTTTCATGTTGAGGCGGTGTCATTTTTGACACCTCAATTTAATTATATGCGGAACTAATTCGAGTTAATCTTATAACTTTATAGCGCCAGAAAATTTACTGAAAAACCTTAAAGGTTAAATATAAATATTTATCAAATACTATAAATTACTTTGCACATTAATTGATTGCAAAAGGTATAACATAATTTTTTAGATATTCTAATCCCATATTCAAATTAGACCATACCATGCCAGAGAGTAACATTTTGACTATATAATGTTTTCCTTCAATTGCTCGAGAATTTTATTCAACCAAGATATTTCTATTCTGTTTATTCACGGGTCTTTTTAATCACTAAAGAGCTATCAATTAATCAAAAGAGAGAGTGACGTATGACGTTGGAGCAAGGACAAAATCCTTGTTCATCAAGTAGACCACGAGAAACCAGACTGAAGTCTGTTAGAGGATATGAGTCCTACGGCTGATACCTCTTCTGAAGGCCAACCACAAGTGTTACAGACATTGCAACCATATGAGGTCTTTTGTATCCAAGCTCGCGTACGATACTTGAATCTCTTCTACCTTTTGAATAAAAGATAGAATAGATTTTGTCGAATTTTTGATGATTGAAGCTGCTGTTGGGAAACTCAGCTAAATTTGTTTGAGGCCAAGGCTGGGCATTCGCAAAAGATGTGTATCGACATTTCATCCTCCTTCAGACAGAGTCTGCACTTTGTGTAAGTGGATAATCTCATTTTGTGGAGATGATACTTTTATCAGTTATATCCAGAGAGATAGCCGGTTACTAAGCGTAGATTTGTTCTGCTAAGACTAATTCTGTCAAAAGCTGTGTCAAAGCTGTGTGTGAGGGTTTTCGCTTGGCGTAGACCTGTCGAATTTGCCCATTGTATTTGGTATTTGTCATGGTAATGTTTTACTATCGTGGAGCCATAGCTCAGTGGTTAGTGTGTTGGCCTTCTGATCTATAAGTCGTGTGTTCAATCTCCGGCAGAAGCATAAAAAATTTAATATGGAAAAATGTTTCTTTCGAACGGTACCCACCTGTCGGCAAGCAATTGGCAATTCTTCCGGCAGTAACAATTGCCATGAAAAAGTTTCTCAAAGAACTCTGTGACAAAGCTCAGAAAAAGTGGTGCCACAAGGGTTCTGCCGTTCGGAACCGGCTAAAATAAGTAGGTCCCTTCTAATACTGTCCAAAATTGAACACACACAACAGTAATGGATGAGAAGCTCTGCCAAAGAACCCTTCGGGGTTTTAAGTGCCACATATTTTTTTAAATGTTTTTCTATCATAGATTTGGCCGATGCAACAGCTTATACCTCAGTAAGATTCTGGGCCTGCCAGTGGAGAACATTAGCAAGCTCTCACTAGTTCGTCCGCCACTTCATTGCCCTCAATTCTGTTGTGCCCCGGTACCCAATATAGTGTGACTGTATTTTGCATAGCAAGTTTTTGTAGGATAAAGAAGCATTCGGTGATTAGTTTGGAAGCGAACTCCCATGAGGAGAAAGATTTGATGGCAACTTGGCTATCTGAGTAGTCTGGAAGTATAAGTCACCCTTGGTAGTAGAGCCAGATTGCCAAGGGAAGCCTAGCTTTAAACAGAGTTCGCATATTAAGACCATGTACCCCCACGGCCATGCATCTATCGGCATATGCTGTTTGCTTTGGGTAATTTTTTTAGAGAGCTTGCATCTCTACTCCCGACTACCATTTGCCAGCACACTGAATGAACCGAGCGTGAATTTTGATAATAAAATTCAATAATTTGCAAGCGTTGTTCGTTTGTATGTTACATCATGCTTAAATTATAAACCAAACTGAACATGTTTGACAGTAACATGTTATACGAAAACAGCTGAGCTGCCAAAAACAGTGTTGCCAAAAAGAAAGTTGCTAAATAAATCACCTTGTACTTATTGTAAAGCTTGTGCTTGGCACTCACATGCTAAATAACAAACTTTGTTGCACATGAATTTGCCACAATATTTAGTAAAGTAATTCAGTTGTTCAAAAAAAAAAAAGAGATTGGAAACAAGATACATGTTGTATGTTATGTTGTATGATTAAGTTGATTACTATTTTTAAAAAAATGTCCCTACATACAACATGTATGAAACCATGTGACATTAATCATAGTGGAAAATAGTTTCAAGAAATGCATTTACGCTTAAGTAATGACAATGAAAATTAATGCTCTAATAAAGATGCTGCGAGAAGAAGAAGAAGAAGAGGAAGAAGAAGAAGAAGAGAATGCAGAAAATGAAATGAAATGGATGTAGTGTGAAAAGTAAAAGCATGAAACATATACTTGTCGTAATGCTTGTGCTACTTAAATCCATACTTTCAAATCATCTTGCCAACAATCACAACATACGAGTACGATAGTACGTTCTTCAGTCAATGTTTAATCTTCATTTAATAATGTTGTCAATTACAATTATAAATGTGACATTAATAAGTGCCACCACCATGCTACCATTGTTGATTATTTACCAGCACATATTTGATGTAAAGGCGACAATAATAGTTGGTGATTTCATTAGAGTGCATCGATTAGAAAATTGTACAATGGTCCAATTGGAGCGAGAAAAAGATTCAATACTTAATCCACTGAGAAGATCTTATACAGACCGACATAATGTCGACTATGAGAAGCGTTATAGATTACGTTATAGGCCAGCGGCTGCAAAGCCACGACTATTTTGGCATAAATTTCCACATAAACAACAAGAAGAACCCGCTGCTGAAACTACTAGCACAGTTACCACATCCACTATGACCACCGATGTACCGGAAACAACAACACTGGCATCTATGATAACCACCGAAGATACGAGTATGATGATGTCTAGTACGACAACTACCACAGTAGCTCCATACACCATGATGCCGCCTATAATAGTGAAGCCTTCAAATCGCCCCTTCACAACGGTCACTACCATTATGAAACCGTCAATATTTCTAAAGCCATCAGTGGGTGGAAAATTGAGTAGTTTCTTTGCATCATTCGGTTCACCATTGGAAGCCAATATCATACAACGTAATAAGAATGTATTAAGAAATAAGAGCAAAGGTTTTCTCAGTCTATTCGAAGTGATTAAAATTGAGAATAATGCCTGTCATGTGGCAATGAGTGATGTACGTACAATGGAAGGTATTTGCTATCATGAATTCGAATGTAAAAATCTTGGTGGCATTTCAACGGAACGCTGTGGTGACGGTTTAGGCGTTTGTTGCATATGTATGTATGTCGAAGTTATTGTTGTTGTTGATTTCTATGTGCATGAGTGTTGTTGTAATTGAAATCATCAGTCTTAACAGGTTGTGGTGATACGACAAATCAAGCGATTGCATATTTTGAGAGTCCTAATTATCCAAATGCTGTACGGGAAATGATTATTTGTGTACTCGTAGTGCAATTGCGTAAGAATGTGCAACAATTGCGTTTGGATTTTTTAATGTTTGAGGTTAGTTTCTAGATAAATCGATTTAATTTTGGTTTTGTTTTAATATCGTGTAGTTTCTTCTAGTTAAATCGTCCTACAGATGGTGATTGTATTGATGATCAATTTATTATATCAGGTCAAAATTTAAATTTCTTTGTACCAGTTTTATGTGGCATCAATACTGGACAACATAGTAAGTAAAAAGAAGTTGTGTGTTTTGTTTTTTTCTGAAACCTAATGTTTCTATATATGTAGTTTATGTACATGTGGGTGAATCCTTTGAGAATAAAATCTATTTATCATTTTTTGCAAAAGTACCAACCGGTGGACGATCATTTAATATAAAAATAACACAGGTATACGTTATTTGCATTAAATAATGCTTTATATTTTTAATGTTAATGTTTTCAAATAGTTAGAAAATGATCTAGCACCTGATGGTTGCTTACAATATTACAAAGAACCCGAGGGTATTGTAAAATCCTTTAATTATGACATTGATGGCACCATTGTTGAGAATCGCGAAGCAACATATTTGGTAAGTTTGTAATATGTATCATATGTCAACATTGTTATTATATTATTTTCTATTATTTAGAATAATTTAAATTATGCCATCTGTATGAGACGTGCCAAGGAGACTTGTTCGATTACATATACCATCGATCAAGGTGGAAGTGATCAATTGGATTTTCAAATCGCCAACAAAGACGATGGTTTGTATTATAAGTTATTACTTTTTTCTATTACTTTTTTTATGCCTTTTCTTTTTTTGTGCTACTTGTCCGATTTTTATAATAAAATTTCAGTTCCGATTAGAGTAATACAAATAATTAAAATACTCACCATTGAAAAATTCAGTGTGGTGAATAGAATAACCTAAATAACATTGAAAAAAATTATAAGCTAAAGTGCCTTAGGAGGAATCTGGCAGACACAGGCAACCAGATAGATGGAAAGGTAAACCAAAATATTTAAATCCACTCAGGAAGTGTAGTTGAGTAAAAATATATAGATATTTCTTTATATCTTGCAACTCCTGCTGCTTGTGTTTTGGGTACTGGGTACACAAATGCAACTTGACGACTAAAATGATGGTTATCGAATAGCCTATTTGGGTGTCACGGTAGCAATGCGTACGTGCCCCACTGCAACCTTAAAATTCTGACTATACTCACTCCTCCACACCTCACGGCAAACAGTGTGGCACTATGGCTGTCCAATCTATCTAACCTTAAAGAAGGCAATCTCACAGGACATACAAAGATCCGTTTGGGGCTCTGCATGTCTTGTGGTCTTCGACAAGATGGATATAAAGCTAGTCTTCTCCAAGCACTTTGAAGTGGTCATCAACGACCGTTCGGTTTGGAGGAGTAGCGATATGGTCCCAAAAGGGTCATCTTCATGCCTTAGAAGTATGTGAGAGAGAACGCATTCGTAGGCGCACCCGTGGTACCAAAATATGTATCCTATCGGACAGCCAGGCAGCTCTAAAGTCCCTGGAAAAATTCTCGTTTCAATTCACAGTAGAATGGCCTCAAGCGGGTTCCGAATTCCATTTTCTTGGCTGGATTATGGTCGTCTATTCGATCGCCATGACCGAGGGAACACAGTGCTGACCTACTGTTTAATCGTACCTGAAGTAAAAATGCATTTCTATTTTCGTTAATATTAACAAATTAATTTATGAAAATTACATATATAAATGAGGTGTATGCAAGTATCCATGTATGGGTGCATAACCTCAGCTTTACCAAGTTAAGAAAAAGTAAGCAAAACGACATGGAGTTCATAGTTGCAGCTCATTCGATACTCACCACTAACTTAAACAGGTTCAATGATTTTGCATAGGACCTGTCTCTCAAAAAACTCCAGGCAACCTCTCGTTGGAGGTGAAAAGTGTCCAGACATTATAAGAGGCTTGAATAGTGTGGTTTTCGTTTTTCGAACGAAGGCTCGATTTCTCATTTGAAATATTTATATACATAGTATACCTAGTGAAGTCATAAATATTGGTACACAAAAAAATCGACGCTAAATGAAAACGAATTAATATTTTTCAAAACTTTTTTTCCTTTTAATTGGATTCAATGGCTACAAATCTTAGAACAACTTATTCGAAAAGACTTCCATTTGCCTTCCAGCACGACTTGAGACAAGCTGGCCACTCATCGATCGCGAGACGCACTTCATGCATGGGGAAATTGTACACTGCACGGACAAGGGCTCGCTTCAATGACTCAATATTTGGATGTCGAGTAGAGGAAGCCATGCCTTCTAATACGGACCACAACTTGTAATCCAACGGGTTGACATCTGCACTACCAGTTGGCCAATCATCCGTTGATATGAAGTCCGGAATGTCTGTTTTTTAGCCACAGTTGAGTCGTTTTTGCCTTGTGAGCTGGAGCAGAGTCTTGCTGGAAAGTCCACGGCTTTCGATTTTCCCTTGTGTTTTCCCTCCAATGCGGCTGTGAGTAGGTGACAAGTGTGTCGCTTGTACGCGCTCAGTTCCAAATCTTAATTTTTTTTTTTTTTTTTTTTTTGTTAGCTTATTTTTTTTTATTAAATCTTTCTTAAATACAAGAAACTAACAATAAGTATTCAAATCTTACAAACTAAATAAAACTATGTGATATCCCCTACGTTCCATCACAATTTGGTGAGTCGCGAGATGTAGCAATTTTACAGCATATTCAGTGTGTCTTTTCTTTTTAATCGACGATGCCCCTTGCTCAGCAACAATTGCCTAGCAAGGGGATTCGGATGACTGTGTAATTTTTGAATGTAGCTTCTGCAAGACATTGCAACTTCCTCAGAAATTGTGCGTACATTTAAATCTCGATGGATGTTAACGTTCCTCATATACCAAGGCGCGTTTACAATAATTCGCAGACACTTGGATTGTATTCGCTGCAATTTTTCGATATTAGAGGGAGATGCGGTGCCCCAAAACTGAATACCATAAGTCCAGATTGGTTTCAGGATTGCTTTATATAATAGCACTTTGTATTCAAGATTCAACTTTGATCTTTTGTGTAACAGCCACAATCCAAATCTTCATGGACATGGATTTTTTGCAAAATTTGCATTTCCCACAACAAGATTTTCTGTTTTCGCAGCGATTTTCGGTCAATTCATTTCTTCACGGCTTTGATCACTTTAGGAGTTCTCACAATACGCAGACGGCCGTATCTTTGACCGTCTCGTACTCCACCAGTATCCTCAAACAAGTTCACAGCACGAAATACAAAATTTCAAGTGATTCCAAGCGGTCGCAATGTTTAAAAGATATCGCCTTTTCCCTTGTTGCATTTTAGTAGGCCAACTACAGTAATAGGATTTTCGATGTCGCCCCATTCCGTGATTGTAAAATTTTTACGTGACAATGAAGCATAAATGTCAACTGTCAAATAGCAGGCAAGATGAAATGAATGCACCCAATATTGCATTCGTAAAGAATGCGTTTAGTTGTGTATCAATATTTATTACTTGACTAGGTACTTCATTTGAGTAGTAAATTTTCCTTGAATACGAGTACAGTTTTTCTTTGCATTTATCTCTATCGAGAATTTGTTAAATTTTATTTTGATTTCATAGATTAATTCTTTTATTTATATGTTTGTTAAGTATATACAAAATATTTGAGTATATAAATAATCAAGTTTCGTTAATAGATGCACTTATGTATATACGACTATATTATGCCTTATTTGCAGATGAAAATGACTTAGTACCCGATGGTCAAGCTGGTGCCGGTATCTTCAATTGTCCCGATGATTATATTGCGATCAATCAGGTACGTTTATGTGGTGAACGTTTCAATGATGGTATTGACAATCAGGATTTCACTGTGAATGCACCTGTGCGTGATAACGCAGCGGGACCAATTATTTTACCATTTCGCACCGATTCGGAATATGTAGGTCGTGGTTTTCGTTTGAATTATAAACAAGAATTGTGTATTTAAATTATTGTTAAATTTAGTAGAGCAGAGAAAATGTATGTATATGTACATGTAGGTACCTTCATTTGATTTGGTACATGATGTACATGAATCTAGATTTATTTATTAAAAAAACTTTAGAAAGTTGTTGTGAATTTAATGTGGAAATAAAATTTATTAATATGTACGTACGTGACAAATTTTTATTTTATTCTTATGTATAAAATATATGCGGCTATTTTTTTCTATTTTTTTTTTTTTAACAAATACCATATTCATATGTTCAATATGAGCGCATATAAAATAAGATAGAAATTATTTTGTGATGCGCTCGAGATATATTAAATTTTTTTTCATTTTTTTTTTTTATTTTTCATTTGTGATGGCTTAAATTTTATATTTGCTTGAATTGTTCCAGTTATGCTTGATTTTGTGTGCCTAAATTATATTAAATGTATGTATTGCCACACGCGGGCATTGCTTATATTTGAATTTATCATATGAAAGCACCATCACAGCAGCAGCAGCAACATGAAAATTTTGCAAATTTTTGGTTGACATGGGAAAATACAACGGTTTCCGCTTTAATGCCACATTCACTAGTGCTGATGATCATAGTGATGATCATCTCACTTATCATCAACATTTGTCTTTGTGTGATTTACGAGTTAAGGAGTAAAGTTATCTGGTACACCTCACCTCCCACTTGGCGATTGTAATTGTTGATTGTGATCGCTGGTAATTTATGTTGGACACTTTTCACAAAACGATCTCCCACCATCACTATCAGCATGATCATCATCTCATCGGTAACTGAAATACATAGTTGTTCATATTCGTTCATATCAATCCATTGCTCCAATGGTTAGTAATGTTGTTGTACTTAACAGTTCAGTTTCAATGTATGTTCCAAATGGCGGTTGCCAACATCACCATCACCACCACGACGACTATCATTCAAATTCGGCACATTTTGACGTACGAATATGGCATGCAAACTCCTACTTCTCTCCTACACCTGCATAAAATATACGCTAAACAATCGCATAACGCTTTTTGATGTATTATATGCATTTAGCTGTATTGCTATCACTCTCTCTTTGGATATTTGTTTTATTCATTTTTTTTTTGGTATCAACTTTTGCGGTTGACAGGTTTTTTTGCTTTTTTCTAGCCTTCATTTCATTTGGTATGCATCTGTGACGATGAAATTTATTTGTTATTGCCGTTGCCGTTGTAGTCATTGTTGTTGTTGTTGTTGTTGTTAGTGTGACAACATTAAAATTCAGATAAAATGCAATTTTATTTCGCTTAGTTTTCGTTCATTTTGATATCTCCTCCATGATGATGATGATGATGATGATGATGATATGTATTTGTTTGTCTATTCATTTGATGTAGTGAATCGAAATTAACCCACGCCTTTTTTGTAGCGGTACTTTTTCATATACACTTACATATATTTGCATATAATTTTATTTGTTGCGCTTTGGATGTTCATAAGACATGCACACATATTATTTGACTGACTACATTTACGATATGGTTACATTTGAAATTTGTCAAAATAGTGTTTTGACAATAATAATTGCATCTTCATACTGTGGTATTCATTGATACATTTTTTTTTCAACATCTACTCCCATTATTACATAGCTCCATTTCAATATTATTGTATGTTAATTTGAAAATATTTGGTAGTTATAATGGCTATTTGCTCTTTCTTATGAAATTTAAACGAAATCGGTTAATATAATTAAACTTGTTCCAAATTTATTACGTACAGCAAGACGGAAAGAGAAGCTCGATCAAGCTTTTGGTGCCATATATGTGGCATATGGTTAAAATTGTCTTAAATACATTTAGTCTATGGTTTTAGATAACATAAAATACGTACTCGAATATATTCTCGAAGCTTCAAATTGACCACAACATTAAAAAACTTGTCGATCTCAATGCAAAAATTGCTAATTAATCGTACAGAATGTCAAGCAATTTTTTGAACTATTGTCGAATTATAATTAAGTAAAACATATCTAATTAAATATAGTAATAATATAGGAAATAGAAAAATGTTAAAATAAATTATATCAAATATGATCAAATAATAATAATTTTCACTATTATTTAATCAATTTCAGCCCATTATACATTTCTAATGTGAATATGCATGTATGTATGTACTTTGGTATATATTTGTATTAGCAATAAATAAAAACCCTTCGGGGTGTAACGTGCACTACATTAGAAATTGAAAATTCACCTACAACATCGACAACGACATCAACATCGTTGCCATACAAAGCGCGATAGATAATAAAGATTCTCATGTTGCATAACTTATAAAAACAATAACAACATAACCATAATAACAAAGGTACATGATATTGTACAAAGAAATCAAAAAATCAAGCAAAAGTTGTGGAAGATATAGCAGCGACAAATTTTATTACAGGGAGGAGTGAATCATGTATTAGGTATATAAGGTGTAGTAAAAAGAAATGCAATATTTTTCCAATAGATGGCTTTAGTAATCTGTATCTCACGTTGTATAAGTCCGATCGGGTTACGCTAGATGACGTTAGAAAGATAGGATTTCGTATTAAATAAACTTTTCAGGCAGTTTTGTGATTGTTTGACTCAGTAGTGTTCCAGCACGCGTCAAAGATGGATACCAGTAAAGAGAAAATACGCCAAATTTTACAGTTTTTCTTCGATAAAGGCGAAAACGCAAGCCAGACGGCTGAAAATGTGAATAGTGTTTATGGTCCTGATATTGTAACAGCCAATCACGTGCAATATTGGTTTCGTCGATTCCGTTCCGGTAAATTTGGTGTCAAAAATGCTCCTCTACGGCCAAACTTTTAATTCGGACTTGTGCTGTCAACAACTGGACCGTCTGAAGGAAGCAATCACCCAGAAGCGGCCAGCTTTGCCCAATAGGAGAGGAATTGTGTTCCATCAGGACAACGCCAGGCCACACACATCGATAGTGACTCGTCAGAAACTCCGGGAGCTTGGTTGGGAGGTTCTTTTGCATCCACCTTATAGTCCGGACTTGGCACCAAGTGATTAATACCTGTTCCTATCTATGGCGAATGATTTTACTGGTGAAAAATTCAACTCAAGAGAAGCTTGTGAAAATCGACTGTCCCAGTTTTTTTGCCAATAGGAACGAGGGTTTGTATGAGAGTGGAATTATGAAATTACCTTCAAAATGGCAACAAGTTATTGAACAAAATGGTGCATATTTGACCTAAATCGGATCTTTGTAACTATGCTAAATAAAACATTCCATCTAATGCAAAAATAATGGATTTCTTTTTACTAGGCCTTATATATTATATATATGTAAGTATATAGATATTTACATATATACCAGGGAGTTGCTCTAACATACACATACGATTCTTGCAGTCATTCGTTACAGCGCAGCACAGTATGTTTAAATGGATTATTTTAGATTCGGGATGATTCAATTTCAACATAACATTTTTGCAGAAGGACATGAAGTATTCGGGAGTAGTGAGACTGATTCGTACTAAAATGGCTCATTTCTAGATATATGCTTTAAGCAAGTGTAAGCACATAGTTTGTTAGTCTGATGATTCTTTAAGAATTAGCAGCGAATCAGTTATGAATAATAGGATTAGCTCATGAATACAATTGATCTTTGCATACGTATGAATTTGCTGTATACCGTTAAAACTGTTTGTATGATAACGCCTTTTCTTACTGTATCTATTGTATGTACGAGTATGTACATCAGCTTACAATTTGGCAATATGGCAAATTACAATAAGTTGAAGACATTCGTTGCCATAGTTGTAATTATAGAATTGTGGTAAGGAAAATAGTTCTTCTATATCTTTAATAATATAAAGTATGGCATGTTGCACATTTGCATAATGTAATCAATTCGCCGTCGATGACAATCGTTCTGCAAAGCGGATCACAAATGTTGATAATGTAAATAACTAATATTTAGAAGGGAGCTGTCATTAACGTCGTAAATTATATACTTACTTATATGAGTAAAATAATGAAACTGTTAGGGTTAGGCTTAATCGAAACGAGGATGGTGAATATTGTTCATGACACAAGCGATCTCAGAATTAGAGCACATTATGAAAAAATGTGATGAGGTAAATTCGGAAAAATTTTCAATTTGAATGCTTTGAATTGAGCGTGGAATTGGCATTTGATACACATACTCATGGCTCGGGTTCCTTCCTTAGAATTTTGGTACGTGTTAAATTTGGACAATTGATTCGAATTGTGATTATGTATTTCAAGAAGATTTTCATTAGTTTTACATTATGGTTTAGTTTTGGAATTTATTAAAAAAAAAAAAGCGGTTAACGAGTACATATTCGAACGAGGAGTATCTTGAACTGAAGGCCAACTCTCTGTGAGATCCTTTGCAGGCGAATACCAAATAAGATAACACAATAAACTGTGATTACGTGGTGATAAGATTTAGATGGACTGTTTCAACGATGGCCGATTGTCTTGCTGCAGGTGTAGAGGTTGCTTGGAAATATTATGAATGTGATGATAGAGGTGTTGTTATTGATGATTTTTTTGATGTTGGTAATATCTATAGAAGGGTTGATGTTTTGATCGTATCGTGAGACCTGATAGACACCGATCGTATTAGAAACAAAAAATATGATTTTAAGTTTAATTTAGCACAACATTACTACTTCTAAATGTTACAAAAGAGGGAGAGGAAGGGAAAAAGCAGTGAGAATTAAAGAAGATGCATATTTGAGAGCTAAAAAAGTCCAATTTGCTATAAAAATATTTATGCGGTGAGTGCAAGCAACTTACTCTCGCTTAGACAAACTGAAAGAACTGTTCACTATTGTCCTGGAGAATTTTCACGTTTTAACACACATTTGGCAAGAATATGCTCTATTGTTTAATTTCTATCTAAGGAGAATATTCACAATATGTCTTCAGCGATCCTGATCTGCTTCTTGTGGCTTTATAGTATAGAAGGATGTTTGATTTTTTTATGCTCTCAAATTGATCTATCCATGTCCATTTCTTTACGTTATGTTACGTGTGTGTTTTGTTAAAAACCAATTGTTGATGAGATCCTGTCTTGTCTGCTCATTTTCTATTTCATAGTTGCCATCTGTGGTACCTAATACCCACAGCTGGTACGAATTTGTGGCACTCTAGAACAGATTTGTGTTAGTCATCTTATTTTATGATTTTATCATAGCTTGAATGTTTGACATTACATTCATTATACCCTACACTCAAAGAGCCAAGGGTATGTTGAATTAGCTCCTCTGTTTGTGACACTTATAAGGACTTTAAGGTGACAGATATAAACATATATAAAGTATATATCTATTGATCAGAATCACGATTTGAGTGATTTGGACATGTTCGCATGACGAGTGCTGCTATTACAGAAGGATCGAGCTGAAATTTTGTTTATAAGATGATTTTCACCAAAGATTGTACAAGCTCATCACTCATATCTTCCGTATAAAAGTAGGTTGTTGAATGTATGTTTTCACACTTTAGAAGCGGTATATGAAGTTATCGAAGTGAAACTTGGCATATAATGTAAGTCTGATCACAGAATTGACATGCTAGGAAATAGGTATAATCGGATTAAAACCTCTTTTACGAATGCATGTTGTTGAATGGGCGCCAAAATGTAAAGCTATCAAATCAAAATTTGTCAAAGGCGTAAAGGGATGGATTTTATATCACCTCCGATGGTTTTGAGCGGAGGATAAGTATATAACACATAATATGTAAGTTTGCATCCAAATATAATTTAATTAATTTATTTATTGCTTAGCACAAAGATACTTAGAAGCATATTTACTTTGCTAAAACCATTGACATTATAATTTTATGATGAAATATCAATCTTTAAAATTGAAAAATTCCTTCCAATTCTTTTGAAAAGAGTACATATTTAACGTTTTGATTAAGGAAATTCCAAATTTCACTGATCATTGTGGTGTGTTTTAGGCAGAAGTAAAAGCTATTAATACTGCACTCACTTGGGTCAAGCAGAGCACGGTCTCTCACAGAGACATTTGCATCTTGAGTTACAGGCAAGCTGTATTAAAGCCCTGAACTCCGTTCTCGTTAAATCTAAGACTATTTTTAACTGCCGCAGATCTCTCGATAAGATTGCAGAGCAGCATAACATTTTCCTGTGCTGGATGCTTGGGCACAGAGGTATATGAGGAGACTGCAAAGCAGATGAGCTAGCAAGGAAGGGCCAAAGAATGCCTTAACCGAAGAAAATACAGGTTTAGGGATTCCTATTGCCACATGCAAGCATAAATTGGAAGTAATAACCCTCAACGCCTTTCAGAAAAGATGTAGGACGGTGAAATTGCTGTGGCCAAAAATCAGTAGGAAATGCATACGTAAGCTTACTGGCTTTAGCCTTCTAGATATTTCGACCTATGTGGGAGTGATCACAGGCCGCAGGGTCATTATCAAATGAATGACCTAGCAGTAATATCCAGGTTGAAATTAACAGCCTTCTAATGTTCATTAAAAATTCAGGTTGGTTCAACGAGTAAATGGGTAAAAGGAATATCCGCGTGGTATCACAATGTGCCTTTATCTCTATCTGGCCTACGTGAGCCCTCTCCATGAAGAGGACGGCCACACTAACCTAACCTAACCTAGCCTAACGTTTTGATAATCCTCAATCAACTCGTGCAGCATACTATTAATATTAGAATGCAACAATAGAAGTTCAAATGCATACAAACGAAAATAAAGTTGTCATCATTATCGATTTGCCGATTGCATAGAATGTAAAGACATAATGATTTATTATATGTAATGAGTGCATACCATATTAATGTATGTTAAAAGTACTATGGCTGTGCCTATGAATTTACAACAACAAGCGATTAATAAATATTTATCTTGATATTTACATTTACTCGTAGTACAATTTCATTTAAGTGTACGACAACAACAACAAAAAATCCATTGATAAATATCAATCGATTGATAAAATCGATCGAATCGATTGAGTGTACGATCGTACAAGATCGATTTAGAAATTTATTGGTGTTGTTGTTGTTGTTGTTGTTGTTTTTACCTATGCCAATAAAATGAAGAAACAATGCTGATGCTGCTTCTTTCTGAGCTTGTTTTTGTTGCTGTTAATATTGAAATTGGAAAACATGTATGCTGGCCTTATCATGTGTGTGTTTGACTGTGCCTGGTTGGTAAAGTGTAGGTTGGCATGTTGGTGTCGGCGGGAGACCACCCAAATGAGTTTTAATTATAGATCGTAAAGAAATTGATTGAAGTGAATATTTACGTTTTGGCATTTTACTTATTTATGTATAAGTAGTACATGTAGTATACTCATTCTTCTTGGTGAATTTCTTGATAATAATAAAGTGATCACAAGCAAAAATGTTGATCACCTATGGTGAGAGATTGTAACTGAGAGCAAAATGGAGGCGATAATCCTTAGCCAGAATATGTTTTAGAATTTGCAGCTGTTTGTTGGAACCGACATCGGGTTCAGAGCATATAGTTAATTATAAATCTGATTAGTTATTGATTGTTAATGCAAGCTGTGTGTTTTTTAAAGCTTTAGTTGCTTTCTTTTGATTTTCAGCATGCATCATTATGCAAAATATATTGCAGATCAGCTTTAACAACAAAACAAAAATATTGTTTAAACTTGTTATTTTTTGCTTCGCATTAATTAATTGATTAACTTGTTGCACTCATTTATTTTATGAGCTACTAAAACAGCATGGGGTCTCAAAAAATAGATACTCGTACATAGGGAGGGGTACGCTTAAAAGCAAAGCTATATATTGTGTGTTAAAGGTTAGGAAAGCATGTTTAACTGGTAAACATTATGTATATTGTGCGAGTATGATAAAGATTAATTTATGTATGGTAAATATCATGTTTTCTTGTATTTTGTATAATGTACTTATTAATGTACTATTCAAGATAAAGTCATAAAATCATGGTGCTTACGAAGATAGTGGTAAAAATGCAGCTGTTGATATAATGCAAAAAAAAAAAAAAAAAACAACAACAACAACATCAAAAAGAAATCGTAATGCTAATGTTTGCCGGTAAATATGTTGGTTCAAAATGAGTTTGAATCATAATTAAATTTTAAAATTAATTAATTGTGATAAAAATGTCGTCGATTGTAGGCTTGAATTTATGAAAGATTTTTCATATCAATAGACTTTAAAAAATAGTTTGACCTATTTCCCAGCGATTTGCTGCATCAAAAGAAATCTAAACGCCATGAAAAATTATATCTGTATTGTTATACACTATCCCCACTGCTATGCTAAATGCGATACCAAATAGCCCACCGATTTATCTCTATATGAAGAGTCTGGCCAGTAGAGAGGTTGATGAGCATAGAGGAACTGACAAAAAATATCTTATGTTAACCGCTACTAATGCCGTTATTCAGCACCATAATCAGCTTCCATAATATAATACCATAGGTTTGGTAAAATGGCACAACATCGCGTTCCAATCAGAAGTCAATGCAGCTAGAATGGCATGCGGCCCAGTGCCACCTTCTGATATTGTTTCTCGTTGAGTTTCTTTCAATTATGGGAACAAATTTATTAAATTGGTACATAGTTCCGTTCTACTCTTTAATAGGAAAGTGCATGCAAGATTTCAAATAGATCTACAATATCCGGAATTAGGACCAGAAGATCTCAAAAAAACTTTTCAGATATCTTTCTATATATTTTTACCTATAACCTTAACGTTGACATTTGCTTATAACTGCGTATAGCATTTAATAGTCCCGAGAGAATAGTGGCAGAGTAATTATGCTAAATACATATTGTAACGAGTATCGATGGTTGGTTACTCATCACTATTGTGACTGACACTATTGTGAATGACACGAATATTGGCAGCATCGAAACGTATGTCAACAAAAAGAAATAGGCAATAACCAGAACAAGCCAAGGAGAAAGAAAGAGATGAATCGCGACTACGATAAAGGAAGATTCTGGAGTGTTGCCACATAGTATAAATAGAACCAGTGTTGACAAATCATTCTAATCCCGAACGTGATTGTGCAGACATCGATACAGTATCAGAGGCAAAAATTGCATGTACATTAAAAGAGTTATTGTAAATAGTTGATTGTAAACAGAGTTGATTAAATAAATTGTTGCTGTATATAATTGTACAAAATAAGTGTTGCAATTATTCTTGACAGAATCTAGTGATCGGATAAGGTTAATTCAAATGGAATTAAACGTTCACAAAATAAAAACGTAACAATATGTTACAAACTCCTTTGACGTAGTTTTTTTTATAATCATAATTACTTTAAGAGGTTTTTTTTTTGTATGACACTGTAGTAAAAAACAGCTTCAAATGCATTTAAGTGCGCATCCAATGGGATATAAAATTTTTGGAATCTGTATGAACACGACTGTGTCATGAAGGGACATTATTTCGCCTAAGTTCAAGTGGTTACAACACCTGACTAAGTTGAGTACCCCTTTCCAATAAGCAATCAAGCTTATCTACATGGTGCTTTTACTAAACAAGCAGATAATAGCATAAAAAATAATTTAATAAATATGTGTCATTTTTAGTTCCTGATGGGCCTTTTGGCCTACCTTCTCTTCTAGCACTGTTGTGTGTGTTAGACGGTTCCGAATGGCAGAACACTTGTAACATCACTTTTTCTGCGCTTTGTCTCATAGCTCTTTTAGGAGCTTTTTCATGGCAAGTTGCCGACAGGTGAACACTGTTCCACATTAAAGTTATGCCTCAGTCGGGGATTGAACCCACGACCTACAGATCTGAAGGCCAACTCCTTATGTATAAGAATAATATAATTAATATCAGAATAAGAGAAGAACTAGTTATGACTAGTACTATACTACGATACATCCAAAATCGCAATGCTGTGTAAGGAAAAAATGAAACGATACATTGAGTACCAAAATACTAGGGTTTACAGGGAAATGGGACTGCCAACACCCAAACAACAAAGGGTGGAGGAACAAAAACATCTATGGAACTGCGAAAATAATGTTTAAGCACGCAACAGAAAAAAAAACCGCTCTGTGAGTCAGCCATTGTAACCTAATCTTATCTGAAATATAAGTCGTCCTGAGATCGTGTTGAAATACAATTTTTGTACGTTAATATGAATTTCCTCAGTAGTCGGAAAAATTTAACAGTTTTTTTTTTCATTAAAATAGAACTGAAAAAAACACGTTTTTTTACGTATCCCACGAATTAAAAAAAAAGTAAGACGAATGCAGCAAAAGTAGCAAAAAAGGTTTATTTTTATAATTTATATAATATATTATAATATTATTTACTCAAATAACATTGTAAAACTCAGAATAAATATTTGAATGCATATTTGATGCTGTAAATAAGCTACTAAAATAATGAGTATGGAAAAATTATACTAAAAAACAACAACAAAAAATTCTAAATATATTTTCCCATGATAAAAGTTGCAATAATAACAACAACAGCAGCAACAACAACAGTAATAATACAATAATAATAAATATTAACAGTAGACAACAATCAACTTGGCTAGTAGCTACATTAAACTGGTCCTTGTTGGCCAACTATTGAAAGTATTCAAGTATGATTACACTGCGTATTTTTTCTTAAATGTAACAAAGACTCGCTGCAAAATTTTTTTGCAATATATTAAAATTAAGACATTCTTCATTGTACTAAAAATCTGCATATCTCGAAGAGTTTTTTCATCCATCTTTGATTATGTTCTTTAATTCAATATTGATCGCATATTAGTTCAAAAGCTGAATTTAATTGAAATCGACTTTTAAACACAATTTCAAAATATTTTTTTTGTTGCATATTGAAATTTTAATATGAAAAAAATTCCCTTGGATCCTCAAATTTTGAAATAGACAATTTCTCAATTCTTCATAGATTTAATAACCACTCTAATCCACACTCTCTATATGTATGAGATTACAATAATAAATTTGCAATTCAAATTGATCATAAAAATTCTAACGATGAAGATGTAATTACATATAAATAAAATTCAAATTACTTATACGACACAAACATAAATTCACTTGTACCTACACCAAGTCAATGAAAGAGAAAGACAGACATACGCTTGGATAATGCAAAGATCATGTTTTCAATATGAATGATTACGTGAATATATCGTATATATGAAAATAATAAAAAAAAAAACAAATAAAAAAAATAAAAAAAAAATATCTAAGCGATTGTAAATTCATTTATTTCAAATTTAATTACTCATTGAATTGAAGCACACAACAACAACATGTATGAGTACATAAACAATAGAAATTAACAATAATTTAAGGAAAAACACACTTAAAATGAAAATCAGATTTAATTCTCAATTAATTATCAATTTGTAAAGAAGAGGAATGAGTTAGGAATGAGTTTATAAATTTGAAGCAATCCATCAATCAGTCGTATATAGAATGGGGTGAATTGTATTGTAAAGAGGTAATATAAAGACATAGAATGAGTTAAAGGATCTTCTTAATGTGGCCACAAAGAATACAAAATAAAAAAAATAAGAGGAGAAAAATGCACATTAAGAACTCAAACACACACACACACACACACACACACACATGAGCACAGAGTAATAAATTTAGTAAGAGATCGCTTCACAGTTAATTATGAAGTAATTATACAATGGCAAGATCAGTGAATATACTTAAACAGTGAAATACATGAAAATAAGTACAAATATATTGTATTTATATGAAAAAAAAAAAATAAAAAATCACCAGCAACAATAATAAGCTACACATGCTTACTACACTCTGTATGTAGGTAATCGATTAAAAAGACACAACGATCACACACTCAGACAGACGCTCAGAATTGCAATCGTAAGCGCGATCATCACTTGTTATTGTTCCCAATTGGTTGTTGGATTGTTGATTTGCTTGATTGGTTGCTTAGCTACGATATTGATGGTGATCATGTCGATCGTACCTGTTGGTGATGACAACGATGATGATGATCGTAACGTTGCTAAAAATCGTAATGCTGATTATAATCGATAATGATGTAGAAGTCGACAAAGACGAAGACGACAACGACAACGACGAAGACGACTGGCGATGCTGTTCGAGTTGTACTAAAAATGAATTGTTGAACGAATCATTTTGGTTGTAGTGTTGCACACGTTGAAAATGCAATGTGAGCATACACATATGGTATATTGTAGGTACCTACTAAGTATATGATTGCTTGTACTCGTATTATAGTAAACTCACTTGACTACACATCTGTTTGATGTTAAGTGTGTATGTATGTAGATATGTACATAAATTTATACATATGTACCAACATATGTATATAAAAAATATACAATGATGTACACTTCAAACATTTTTGTTAAAAGTATATACCAGAAAAAAAAAAAACGAATTGAGCAGAGGTAAAAACGATAAACGATAACTTTTTCGCTTGTCGTTGTTAGCAACGCTCGTAAAACATGTTTTTTCAATTAATTTTTTTTCTTTTTTTTTATACTAAGTAAGTATCTCTTTTTGACTTTAGCATAAATGCAATATTAAAGCATGTTGACGTACTTAGTGGATTGCTTGCTTATTTTCGTAATTAAATACGAAACTTTTTTTGGGTGGAGTCTCCACTATACTCTCTGCCTATGTCCCCACTATTATATTCATACATACATACATATATCTAACTTTATTACACATAAATCGGCATTTGACAATTGAAGAGATAACGGCATATTGGCTGTAGGACGATCTAGTGAATGTAAATGTTTTTTTTTATTATGACAAATTAATTTGTTATACGGATTTAATTGCACTCTTTTTTTGATCAATGCCCAATACCCAGGCACCTATTTTTTCAATAGTAACTGTTGCTTGTAATTGTTGCATTAATGACAATAATCAATTAGAATTTACTTAATGTAATCATGTTAGTACAATTACTATTACCGCTACTCTTAGATTTAAATGAAATTATTGCTTGTGTTGCTATCTCTTTCAAGTACAGAAAACTGCAAGGTATGATCTTAGTGACGATAATTTCTTCTATCAATAAATAAATAACACGGTGCTACAAAAATTTTAAATAATTTAAGGAACATTTCAAGTGACCAACTAAGTGAAGGTTGTAGATCTGGTCGAATACAAAACAAAAACATATTAAAAATTTATAAGAGGACCACGTTGGGAATTTACAATTATTAATTCCAGAGTGGTGGCGAAATTTACCCAAATAATTCGAAATCTGGGAATCTGGTATCGTTGATTCCGAATGATTCAAACTTTCGTAGATTTTCGTGATATTTTGTCGGGGTCAAAAAAAAAAATTTATAAAAAATATTAATATTGCATTAATATAAAATATTTTCCTGCTAAAAAATATTACAAAAGTGTTTGCATATTAGTTTTTTAAGAAAAATGTCCGCAATAAATAAACAAAATCCAATTTGACCTCTCTTGTTCTTCGTTTATCATATCTACACACCATAAATCCACCAAAGATCCAATTTTATCTCTCTTTTTCTTCGTTTGTTATATCTACGAGGGCGGTCCCAAAACCAGCCGACCTGACATATAGATTGCGGCAGTAGTTTGAAAAAAAAAAAAACTTTGGTGAAAAGTGGCAACCTTATAAAACATATGTTTTAAGTTTCAAGATGTCACGTTGTTTAGTATTTTTCTTGGAGCCATCGAAACTTAACGATCTCAGTGAATTTGTAAAAATGGATCAAATTGGTCACCGTTATGTAATTCAATACTTTCATTTGAATTGTCTCAGATTCTCTACAGATTCTACTCTGAGGGAGTCTGCTCCTTCGGTTACGACCATAAAATATTGGGTGCCAGAGTTTAAACGAGGTCGTACGAGCTGCCAAGACGAACACCGTAGTGGTCGACCAATTGAGGTGGCCTCGTCAGAAACGGTTAAGAAAATCCACAAAATGGTATTGGATGATCGCCAGCTGAAGGTGCGTGAGCTAGGTGAAATTACAGGCATTTCAAAAAGTGATGAAAAAGCTGTGTTCAAGATCGGTGTCGCGTTTGCTCACAATAGAACAAAAACAACGTCGTGAAGATGTTTCTATAGAGTGTTTGGCAATGTTTCTCAGTAATACAGCCGAGTTTTTGCGTCGATTCGTAACCATGAATCAAAGCAGTGGACTGAAAGGGGAGACTCGTGTCAAAAAAAGGTGAAGACAGTTCCCTCTGCAGGCAAGATTATGGCGTTTTTTTTTTTTGGGATGCACATGAGATAATTTTTATTGATTATCTTCAAAAAGGAAATACAATCAACGACGAGTATTATTATGCTAATTTGTTGCAGCGTTTAAGTGATGAAATAGAAGAAAAAAGGCCGTGTTGTTTCATCAAGACAATATTCCAGTTCACACATCCGCTATTGCGATGGCCAAAATCAATTAGTTAAAGCTCGAAATTCTTCAGCAAGCACCTTATTCGCCAGATTTAGCTCCTTCGGATTATTTTGTACTTCTAAATTTAAAAAAATTGCTTGGTGGTAGAAGATTTGCAAACAATGAGGAGGTGGAGTCTGTGGTAGATGGTTATTTTAATGAGCTAAACAGTTCATACTATAAACAGGGTATCGAAGCTATGGAATATCGCTGGGAAAAGTGTATAAAGCTAAAAGGAGATTATGTCAATTGTGCCAATTGATCCTCTGGCTGGGTATAATTGCAGTAGAGTGATTTTGGAAAGCATGATTAGATCTTTAAAATGTCATCAAATTAGTGGTGAATCAGATTTTATTTGACTCTAAAGGAAATATTTTATCATTATCAGCTATCCTAATTTGTTGAATATGAATATTTGCTAAAATTACAATTATGATGTGGATGATGTAAAATATGAATATAGGAAAAAAAAAGAAACACATATACACAAGACAATAAAACCAAAAACATAAATGCAACTACGCGCATAAAGTTGAAATGTGGTAAATATGAGTTAGTGAGATAGAACGAATATATGAATAATAAAATTGTAGAAAAAATGTGCGCGGATAGTTTGAAAAATTTACCAAAGACAGTTTAATTACTTTTACGAAGTAAAGCTTGCTGGTTTGGGTGTATTCTTTATGCTGTTTTGGTTGTCGTTGCATTGTTGTTATTGATGGAAGGATGGTTGTTGTGTTGTTTCTGGAGTTTTGTTCAGTTTTCCACTTTGATGAAGTTTTAACGCTGCCAAAATGTTATAAAACTGCCAATAATGCCACGGTTATGAGAATCATCATGATGCAGTCAATGATGATGATGATGATGATGACTAAGTACAATGGAGTACGAGTAGTAAAAATGAATCTGTAGTGTGTAGCTTGGTGTGTAAGAAAGACAAAAAAAAAAAAATTCATCAGCAAAAATTAGTACTGCAACATAAGACGAATTTGCTTCATACATACTTGTATATACAAAGGTGTATGTTGGTGGCGATGGCGGCAAATAGCTAACAAACTAAAATAACTTTAACTACTATCTATGCGCTTATAGATATACATACACCCTATGTTATGTCGTAATACAGGGAACAAATATAAACGATGTAAAATATATTTTATTTGAATACACTTCACTGTTACTGTCATTGTTGTTGGAAGGATTATAAAAATTGTTTATTCATAACTTCGTATATTTGATTTATCATATATGCATTTATGTAAAGGGTGTTTCTTTTAAGTCATATCCGGCTGATTTTTCAATAGTCATACAAATACCAAATAAATAAAATTCTTTAACCATAATTTGGCTATAATTAGTCGAATGTTAAGTTAAATTTACGCTATAATATATTTGCACAATGCCTTCCTCAGCTTATTAATTTTGTATAGATCTAAACGATACGTAGCAATATCATTCCTTAAATAAGGATTTAAATAGTCAACTATTCTGATCATAATGCTATCTGAAGGATCTTCAATTTGAAATATGCCAATTTCCTAGAACACGCTCCGGCTAAGAAGGTGTTATATTCGGAACCCGTTGGTGGAAGCACTGGATAACTTGTCAGCGCTTGGAATTTCCAACTGGCGCCTCCTAGCGAAGGAGAGAGCTGGCTGGCGAAGCATGCTAGATTCGGCCTAAATCGATTTTCGGTTGTAATGGCCACATAAGTATGTAAGTAAGTAATCAGACACAACCTCAAAACATCAAAATTTAAACTGGCGGTACTTTCTCAGCGGTTCCCGGATATTCTCTTTTTTTAAGGATCGATGACTTTCGGATGTTATCCATGGTTCCGAAATGACGACCGTAAAATTTACAATTTACCTATACAGTGGGTACCGTAGCTCAGTGATTAGTGTGTTGGCCTTCTGATCTGTAATATCGAAATCTTAATATCAAAAAGGTATTTCTTTCGAACGGTACCCATCTGTCGGCAAGGAATTGGCAATTCTTCCGACATTAACAACTTGCCATGAAACAGCTTCGGAAAGAACTCTGTGGCAAAGCTCAGAAAAGTGATTTCACAAGGGTTCTGCCGTTCGGATCCGTCTAAAATAAGTAGGTCCCTTCTAATACTGTCTAAAATTTAACACGCACAACAGTAATGGAAGAGAAGCTCGACCAATGAGACCTTCGGGGCTTTAAGTGCCACATATTTATTTTATTTTTATTTTTAACCCCTATAGAATTTCTTGTGTTCTCAGATTAGATAAATTTTTTGACATTTATGCACTATTGAATAGTACGTACGAATAGTAGAAACGCCTTTTATATATGCACCCTTTTAAGTATCATCACTATGATAGATAATATAATACAAGAATAGTGAAGAGAGTACTCTGTTCATACAGAGTTACTTGGTATGGATTTTAAGTATGTATAATATTCGTATAAGTATTCTGTAAGTACGTATGCAGGTATGCGTTTTGAAATTATTACTTGTATATTTGTATATGTTTATCTCCTTTAATTTTATCCTATTATGAATATGCACACCAATTAACGAAGGGTGCGCTCATCATTGATTATTGCATTTAACCATATATGCATTTTTTGAACTAGACACACACACACACACACACACATATACCAACTTATGAAATTTGTAATTATATAGTAACGCTAAGTAGAGTTCTCTGTGTGGACGACAACAAAATATATTCAACTACAATGCAATAAACACCATGAATACCGAAAAAAGAATTCACTTTCAGTGTATAACTATTTCATGGCTTAAAGATAGATGGTATTTCGAAAAAAACCCCAAAAATTTATGGTTTTTTAAATACTACTATAAATTGTGGTTAGCACTTACTTCGTTATGTACGTATAGGCTATAGTAGTTATATTTATTAATATGTGTATGCATAAATGTATGCATACGAGTAGATACTTGATATGGTTAGTTGGCAACGTCTGAAGATTACAAATTTTCATATTTTCATAGTAAATTAAGGAAAATTTCGTTTATTAGCGATTCAATTCTTCAACTTTTGAAAGACATACATATTTATAATTATTATACAGAGAAATTAATTATTAAGGATCTTATATGTATGTACTTGCACATATAGCATAAAAAAAATAAATAAATATGTGGCACTTAAAGCCCCAAAGGGCTCATTGGCCGAGCTTCTCTTCCATTACTGTTGTGCGTCTTACATTTTGGACAATATTAGAAGGGACCTATTTATTTTAGCCGGTTCCGAACGGCAGAACACTTGTGACATCACTTTTTCTAAGCTTTGTCACAGAGTTCTTTAAGAAGCTTTTTCATGGCAAGTTGTTACTGTCGGAAGAATTGCCAATTGCTTGCCGACAGGTGAGTACCGTTCGAAAGAAAAATCTTATCGATATTAAATTTGTTATGCATCAGCCGGGGATTGAACCACGACCTACAGATCAGAAGGCGAACACACTAACCACTGAGCTACGGCACATATAGCATACTAAGTGGATATATAAAACAATGGCTGGATCTGGTGAAAAATAATACATTTGTATAGAGTAAAACTGCATATGAACAAGTCAAGTCAAGTCAAGTCGTATTACATAAATGGTTGTCATAGGTTCAATAGTTGGTCAGATCAGTCAAATCGCATGATCTTACAGGCCAGTGTTGGTTGGTTAATTGGTTTAGGTGCTGCTCGGTAGCTAGAAACCGAGGCTCAATTAGCACAAAGAAAAGCTCCATTTTGCCACACCACTCCTGGAACCACTGAAGTGAGGCCTATACGAACCATCTTGATCCGTTAATAAACCTGCTAATGTCGTCTATTTTGTTTCCAGTAATTTCATTTAGGCTGTCCATTACGAATCTTCCTAGAGTTCTATGTCATATAGTGTCCAGACTTTTGCACTCACATAGATAGTGGAAAACCGTTTCCTTGGATCCCTCTTGTTTGCAGATTCGGCATCTGTCGTTGTAGGGCAATTCTATTTTCTCTGCATGGTCCCCTATAGGTCAGTGACCGGTAATGGTGGAGGTGATTCTGAAAATATCTGTTCTTTTCTTTCGTACCAATTCTTCGGTTCTTGACTTATCGTCTTTAGGCTAAGTTGCTTTAAGTTTAGAGACTGTAGGTAGAGCTCTCTTTTGATGGCGCTAAGGGTTCGCTGTTAGTTATTCCCCTTTTTGCCATTTCGTCCGCTTTCTCGTTTCCTTCTATGTTCCTGTGACCAGGTACCCAGACGAGTGTTAGTCGATTTTGCGTGCTAGTGTGTTCTTCCTTACATTGTCTTATGATTACTGTGTTCGTTATCTGTGCTATCAATGCCAGAAGTGCCGCTTGACTATCTGACAAAATACACGGCTTCGATGATGTATGTATCTGATTGTTTAGTATCTTGCAAGCTTCTCTTATTCCGAGAGATTTAGCCTGAAATATACTAGTTTTATCTCCCAGACAGAAGGACTTTGATACCTTTGGAGATCTTTGGAGTATACCCCCGCATCAACACCGCAATCATCTTTGAATCATCAGTGTAGATCTTGGTGGCATTCTCCTCGATAGCCAGGCCCAATCTCCAGTCCTTCCGTGTGGGAAATTTTACATCATACTTTCTGCGAAAGTCCAACTCTGGGATGATGTAATCTGATGATTTGCCAGTTTTTCCTTGGCTTCTATGACTTGTATATTTGTATATTTAGTGAAATAAAACTTAATATTTCGCAATTACTTAATATTATCATTACTTTATGTAATAAATAAAATAATCAATATCTTTAAAGTTTATCCAAAGTATATAATTGATTTCAATTCACTGTAAAATCGTGTAATTTAAGCTTAAAATAATAACTGCTATCCAGCTTTGCATTAATAACGATTAGAGAATGTATAGCAACTATTTTGGTATACTAAATGCTAGCTTAAATATGTGTTAAGATAAAAAAAGTTAATATAATAAATACTTACTTGCAAGTAAATAAAATAAAATACAAAATAAAATGCAAATAAAATTCTATGCAATGAAATTTGAGTTTTAATTAACCAAATACTCGTACATACGCTTATATAATTTCACACATACTACACATGCACTGGGATACACTTCGAACATGTCAAAACAGCTACAATAACGGCACAATAAAAATGACAATATTATCCTAAGTAGTTGCTAGTACGAGCATCAGCAGCATGAACAACATCAACACCAGACACTAATTCAGTTAACCGAATATTAAACCAACACACACGCACGCCATAACAACAAGTGCAATTCCCATTACAATAATATTACTTCGTAATGTTCAAATACAAATTTTACGATTAAATAAAAATAAATAAAAATTTGCAACACACAATTGGCAAATATTAACGAGTAGGCATATATGTACACATACAAACATACGCAGGTACCTCGTTATAAACATATGGACGCATGAGCACACACCTGTAGTCAATTGCAATCGAATTGTATTCAAAGTCAATCGTAACGCATCTTTTCTCCATATATAAATCTACAGAGATATGAGTGCGTGTGTGTGTGTGTATTACGACAATGTGATTTGTATCCAATACGGCTGAAGTAAACGTATGCAAAATAAATAGTTAAAACATAAGAGCTACATGCAACAAGAACAACAGAAACATAAATTCAATAAATATGTTTCTTGTGTCAACTAATTTATCGACAAATGAATGGAAAGTTGTTATATTGAGTATGTATGTTATTAGCTATCGATGCCATAGCTACTGTGTTGTCACTGTAATACAATATATTTTACAATGGCTTCAAGTAAGTGGGTTGTATAGTAACATATTTTGGGTTAAAATGTTTTCAAATTATTTCTTGACATAAATAAACTGACTACATATGTATATTTGTACTATGCTATGCATTATCTAATCAAATCAAACGTGATGAGTCCGAGCTTCAATTCTACACAAGAAGCATGACCTGTTTTGTCCAAATTGTCCCAACGAGATCGAAGACTCTCGACATGTCGTGCTATTCTGTCCGCGATTCATAAATGAGAGGACCAATATTACTGCAGCTTTCGGTAAAGCCCCCACGACGGCGAATATAGCGCCCTACATATGCGACTCGTCTCAAACATGGCAAATTGTACAAGCAGCGGCGGCAAAAATTATGATAACACTTGAGCGTTAAAAAGCGATGGATCGTGGCCGCAAAAACCAGGGTATTAGTGGCCCGAACTAACAACGTACGGTAACGAACTAGACAGACCATAACAGACGATTGAACAGCAATGCTCCAGACGGCCTCACGACGAAATACTTTGCGGTGGTTCCGGGAGGAGCTTACCTTCGGACGAGAGGATTTTTTGTAAGGGTTAAAGTCTCGCACTGACATAAAGTTTTGATACTTTTACTCCGTTAAAAAAAAAAAGAGCACTAGAAGGAGTATTGTAATATTTGTTTGAAGTGATCAGAATATCTACTATATTTCCACGTAAGTTATTGGGATAGTCTTTGTAATTTGTAATTTTCGATTCTCTACAAATTTGGCTAAGAGCAGTCGAAATCGGATACCTAACCGGTTATTACATTATTCTATTATTTGACGGTGACGGTGGAATCCAGAGAAAACGCAGGCGTAGGTGCAGCGCATCAAGCATCTCCGTACGCAAGACCACTATGCGTTATGAAGAGCCACATCCTACTTGAGGTGATCCTGTTAAGTCGAACATAGTGGATCTAGACTAGAGAAGGTCGAAAAATAATTCGATTGGACTCTTGTCCAGCAATCTATCCAATTGAAATTCAAATTTACTCAAAGAACAACAATTGCCTCGGAACAACAATTATTATATGACAGAAGAATTGTTCTTCAATCTTATTATGGAGAAGGTAATACGAGCTGCTGATCTACGACATAATGGTACTATATTCAACAAAAGTATCATGGTGTTAGTGTATGCTGATGATAATAACATTCTCAGGGTTGGAAAGAGAGTGGCGTCGAGTGAGTCTTACTGTGAACGAGGGCAATTCGAAGTACTTAGAATCAACAAACAAAGAGTTCCAGCATCTTGGACAGCACGTCACTGTTGATAACTAGGCTTTTGAAGTAGTGAAGGATTTTATCTATCTGGGGACCAGCATTAACACCAGTAATGACGTAAGCATGGATATATTTCGAATGATCACTATTGCTAACAGGTGCTACTTTCGGCTAAGTAAGAAATTGAGAAGTCGGGCCCTCTCTCGAGAAACAAAAACCACACGCTACAAGTCTCTCATCATGCCTGTCCTTACATATGGGGCCGAAGCTTGGACAATTTCCACCTCAGATGAGAGAATGCTCGAGAGAATTTTCAAGAGAAAAGTCCTACGCAAGATCTTCGGACCTATTTGCGTTGGTGGCGAGTATCGAATAAGGTGAACTGTGTGAGCTGTATGCCGACACCGACATAGTAAATCGCATTAAAATACAGCGACTGCGCTGGCTAGATCATGTCGAGCGAATGGAAGAACACGCTCCGGCTAAGAAGGTGATATATTCGGAACCCGCTGATGGACGACGCAGAAGAGGAAGACCTTACCTCCGATGGAAAGATTGAGTACAATTTAGTTCGTCGCAAGCTGATGAAGCTGCGCTTCATTTATCGTCTTCAATAAAAATATATTCCGCAAATATTATCAATATCGAAAAAGAAAAACAGAGAGAGAGAGAGAAAGAGAGACGAATACTTTTTGTAAATTTGGCAGTATTGGGAAAAGAAGAAATGGCTAGAGTGAGAGCGAGAGAGAGAACGACACATTGAAAGTGGCAAAGAAATCGAAATGTTAGCCGTATCGATAGAGATCGAGAGAGAGAGAGAGAGAGAGAGACAAAGACACAAGGTAATTGAAATGTTGCCGGTATCGACGATTATAACATCCACGTAATAGTAGCAGCAAAAACGAGCCAAAAAAAAAAAAAAAAACAGGTGCGTTGGCATGTTTATACCTCTGTGGTACATGCTTTCTGCGACATTCTCTTTGGTTTTTATCTCAGATGCTTTCGATCGTCATTAATGTGTACTGTCTATTGTTGTTGATGCTACTTGTATACATAGGTGTATACAGACTCTAGCATCATGCAACAAACAACAACAACAACAACAACAACAACAAGCGCATACATGACTCAAAGTAAATACTCGTATGTAAACAGTTAATTTCTGCGCATGCACAACGCATTTATAATCTGTGAACAACAACAAAAAATTAGAAAAAATTGCATAGATTGACACAAAACAAACATACTCTTACATGTGTATGTACATACATATGTACATACATACATATGTACATACATATATCATATAAATACTAAAAATACTTGTGAATACGCATGCATGCAGAACAACCAGTAATTCAGTCTAAGAAATGTTTATTTGTGTTTAATTATCTGCAATATTGCATCTTATACATATATGCTTTAATGTATGTATATGCTTGTATGTAGAAATAACCATACGATTGTACAATTGAAAATTGCATGTAGTTGTGTATGTGTGTGTAGCGCATATTGGCATGTAACTGCATTTCGACTTTAATCATTAATTTTTCATATTCACGCATTTTCATAAATATACTTGTATATGTATGTGTTGTATGTGGCACATTGACTAATACTATACACAATGTATGCCACAATAAATGCGTATGTACATAGTACATATAATATGTTCGAAGGCTTATAAGCTTGTTGCCTTTTCCTAATTTCTTGGCTGTATTACTGAGTATTACTGAAATATGTCCGTAAGTAAGTAAGAGTAATGGACAGATTTAACTGGTTTTGTGCGTGCGTTGGCTGTTTCTGGTGTATGTATAATAATTCATTGTACGAGTGAAATGTTTGGCAAACAACCTTTCTTTTCTTATTCATATTATTTTATTTGATTATTTATAATATGACAAGTGCAAAAATAATTTGTTAACTACGAACTTACAAGTGAATTTCTTAAAAAGAAACTACCTACATATATTGTATGTTTAAAAGTAATAGAAAATTGATATAAACTTTATATTAGCTTTTGTTGTTTTCATTTATAGAGGCAGCATATGAAAGACAGTGTAGAAAATCCATAGTATGGTAACGTAGCTAACATCGTTTACTATAGTATTGTAGATATAAATTGTAACCAGAATATGTGATATATTCTTTTTGGGTCGATTTAATTTGATCTATTTTGTTTTCATTCAGAATTTTTAATTAGGACTGTGCGATCAATCGTTAATTCGAACAAAATTAATAATTACATTAATTAAAATTTCGATTAATCCTAATAAAATTCTTCGAATAAAATAATCCAAATATCTATAATAATATTTTCCTATAGATTAGGATTTTTTGCTCCTGTTTGTTGGGCAATATTTCTTGTAATTAAATGTTACATCAAGATTTCCTACTCTATCATCTAGTGCACTTAGGAATTCGATATTTATTGTTTCAGTTTTATTGAGTTTCGTTATAGTTTCCCTTTGTCAAAACTATCAATTTTATCCTTCTTGGGTTTTTCAAGGAGATTGTTTCATTTGTCTACAGAATTCAATTCAAATTGGATATTCATCAAATCCTTATAATTTTAATTTGAATTGATTAAACATAAATTCAATTTAATTCTCTTTAAAATCTTAAAACCTCTGGTGGCAAATATTTATTTTTCCCTTAGAAATATTAAACTCCCGCATAAATTCGAGTATAAACTCGCGAGCAGTCAATGCAACATTCTTTGAATTCGAACGAGAGTCACGTTGAATGGGTCTTACAGTGAACGAGGGCAAGACGAAGTACATAGTGTTTACAAATAAATAGTCCCGGCGTCTTGGACAGCAAGTCACTGTTGACAATTACACTTTCGAGGTGGTGAAGGACTTCGTCTATCTTGAAACCAGCATCAACAACTGTAATGACGTCAGTCTGGAGATCAAGCGCAGCATAACTCTTGCTAACAGGTGTTACTTTAGGCTAGTAAGCAAATGAGCAGTGGAGCCCTCTCTCGAAGATCGAAAATTACACTCTACAAGTTCCTCAGTATTCCTGTCCTAACATATGGCGCAGAAGTCTGGACAATTTCCACCACGGATGAGATGAGAGAAAAGTTCTGCGTAGACATCTTCGGACCTATTTGAGTTGATGACGAGTACCGAATGAGGTACAACGTTGAGCTGTATAAGCTGTACGCTGCTAACATTGACATAGTCAAACGAATCAAAATTAAGCTGCTGCGCTGGCTGGGCCATGTCGAGCGAATGGAAGGAGATGTTCCAGCGAAGAGGGTATTTAAATCGGCATCCGCTGGAGGACACAGAAAAAGAGGAAGACCGTTGGAAGGTCCAAGTGTTGGGTAACTTGTCTGCGCTTGGAATATCCAATTGGCGCCAGCAAGCGAAGAACAGTGAAGACTGGCGCCGCATTATATGTTCGTCCTAAATCAATCATCGGCCACATAAGAAGAAGAAGAAGAAGAAGAAATGTTAATGCCCGTAATATTTAAGATCCGATGTAATACACATCTGATAATAATAATTAAAATAAATGCTTCTTTAATCCGTGGTATTTAACATATAGTTTTTTAAGCAAAATATCAAATGTCAATTATTTATATAAGCAATATTTCAAATTAATACATAATCGTATATGTATTTATAACTAAACAAGTGTAAAATAATGACGTCAATAAACATGAGTTTCATAAGTGCTTGTTACATATACAGGCACTTTCAACACAGTACAACAATTTCAACGAATAAACTGAACTGATATTGCGAAATAAACAAAACTAATTATAATTATGTAAATATGTTATTAACTTAATGTGTTGGGTCTGATTGTCTCAGACTATAGGATGATTTTTTAAGAGCCTTCGGATTTTATTAAAAAAAAAACACATAATGTTTAGAGAAATGTATGAAATCTTGAGTATTCATATTTTCTTCCTTATTGGAATACCTTGTATGCATGCGAATGTTATTGTAGTGACAAATGACGTCATTGCCATGTTAAGTAGAGGTACTCTTCTTATTAGCGTTTTTTTTTCTTGGTTTTATTTAGATAAACGTTACTCTCGAAACTGCCATTGATTTATCTTCTTAATCTTATGATCTTCGATTATGTGCAGTGCAGATACGGACGATGATAAAATAGCGCGTACTTGGTCATAGGTCATAGTGTAAGTACTAAAGTGAAGAAATGGTAAAGTAAGATGAAAATGATTTGTTAAAAAATTCATAATTCTAAATCTACTTATTCCTTTTTGCTATATATCGTTACTAGATACAGCCATGGGAATGTTTTTGACTGGGCGGAACAAGTCATATAATAAATTCTATTGTAGTCAATGCTACAAAAATACGATATATTAACCAGCTCTGCTCTAAAGAACCAGTCATCTTAGGTACTATTATTAAATAGGTTCTTTCTTCAGTTGTTATATTCAACTAATCTATAAATGGGTCTCTTCAAGTTGACATTCTTTTTATTAATGATAAAATTAGCACAAAATGTCAAGTGCATCATCAAAATAAAATTCATGCTGTTGCTGTTGAATGCACACAGAGTGACACAGAGAAAGAGAGAGAGCAAGAGAGAGAGAGAGAGAGAACGAGGGTGATGCAAAGAGACAACGAGATCAAAGTGATTAGGTGGCGTATGCATCTACACGTATGAGTATTGTTAATTCTTACCTCTTCAATTGTTCTATATATGACATGTACGTATGTGTCACCATATGTACACCATATGTACGTATGTACATTATATAAATACATTTCGATGACACACATGCCAATAATTATCATATTATGACTATGCATTCATGTTTCATGTTGAGCCTGCATGCAACTACGTACACTAACAACAATAACAATGCGGCAATATTCATTGGCATTTGCATTTGAGGTTGTATGCCAATACATACGAGTATCGTACAATCAACATACATATTTATGTACACCAACACTAATATAAAGTCATCTTATAATCGATGACGCCATAACACATTAACAGTAGAAATAACAACAACAACAACAACAACAACAACAACCTAGATAAACAACAACGCTAATAATAAGAATAATAGTAATAATGAAATTATGGAACAACAACAACAACAACAACCAATATCAAACGCAAATTTTTCGCACTTAATGACCTTTAATGTCAAAAGCATGTATTAAGATACTATGTACATATTGTAAAGTATATATATATATATATATATATATATATATATATATATATATATATATATATATATATATATATATATATATATATATATATATATATATATATATGCATGTGTGAATATAATTAACCCTTTTTTTGACGCTACCAGAACCTATGAACTGACCATGAACACTTTTATGGCGTTCCGATGGCAATGCTATTTAAACAAATATTTTAAAGAGTTTTCGAATTAAAAAAAAGTAATTGAGCATAATTGAGTATTTAAGATACCTAAGATCCCTGTATCCCTATAAGTTAGCTTATTAAAAATCGAAAAGACAGCCTAATTTTGGAAATACAGTTGCTTTGTCTTCTTCTTCTTCTTTATTATCCTGTTCTTTAACAATTTTTGTACAAAAGATTGAATTTTTTTGGGTTATATGTAAAAAGAAACAACAATATTTGTTATCGGTAGAGCTGGATGCCCAACACTCATTCCAGCGTTTGGGAGGACATCCAGGTGGCCTCGCAGTCATCGGGTTTCCCGTCATTACAGATTTAGACAACCTATTGTCGGGCAGTGGTTCAATCCCCGGCTGATGCATAACAACTTTAATATCTAAACGATTTTTCTTTCGAATGGTACCCACCTGTCGGCGAGCAATTGGCAATTCTTCTAATGAACTCTGTGAAAAAGCTCAGAAAAAGTGTTGCCCTTCTGAGCTGTAGGCCGTAGTTCAATCCCCGGCTGATGCATAACAAATTTAATATCGAAATTTAATATCAGCCAATGAGCTCTTCGGGGCTTTAAGTGCCACATATTTATTTTTTTTTATTGTCGGACATACTTAACACGTGATTTTTCCACGTAGCTTCGGCTACGAGGTCGTACCAAAGACTTTTAATTTGGTACCACGAGTAATCCGGTTGGAATTCCTCCAACCTGATCGTTCGGAATGACTCTTCAAATAAATCAAATTAGAAACAATCATCATACAGTTTTTGAAGTTCAAGAATGTGAGAACCTTCTGCCTTCGAAATTGTTTCACAACTTATGTGGTTGCAAATGGGTTAAGTTTGTTTTATGCTTCAAAAAATATAACAATAACAACAACAACAATATGAACTTCTTCTTTGTGACATTAATGGTGATCGACTATTTGTTTGCAGCGAAAAATAAGCACATAGAAGATGAAAGTGAAGAAGAAGAAGAAGAAGAAGAAGAAGAAGAAAAAATAATGAAAACAATGACAGCAACCTAAGCAACTGTGTTAAAAAGTTGATATCCGTTTAAGTGTTGCATGCATGCATGCAAGACCAGTGAACTACTTAACACGCATATGTATCTACTTGTATAATACAATATAGCGCCTAAAGTGTTGTTGATGTTGTTTGTTGTTGTTGTTTTTCATTAATAACTACTCCACTCATATTGACTCTACTCACAGCATGAGTATACGTGTACATGTGTGTGTGTGTGAGTGTGAGTGTGTCAATAATTAATTTATTTGCCTCAAATTTTACACTTGACACTTTTAGCACTTCATGCTGAACATACATACATGTCTATACATGTACATACTTATATAATTATATTCAAATATACATGCTAAAGTACATAAAATGAGCGTTAATATAATTTATGTTGCTGCTGCGGCTAAAAATATTAGCTGTATTCTTTATATCTAGAGACATTTTGCCATAATGAAAAGTTTTCATTTAACAGGAAGTACAATTTTTATGAAATGATATGCTTAGGAGCATCACACTATGTATACTTAGTATGTATACACATAGGTATATGTGATATATTATACTGATTATAATAAAGGAATAGAAAAATGATTTTATCACAGATGAATATCTTCACACATAGGAAAAAGCAAAGCCCAGATGATGCTAAACCTTGTACTATTTATGAACTGTCTTTATACATAGGTTTCAACCCATTTCTCCATACTTTTGTGTCTTGATATGAAATCTAATTGGTTCCCTAACCCCAACGTTTTCACCAGAGCTGTGCGTGTATCCAACGATGGATCAAAAACTTTGTGAGCATGATCCAAAAGACTCGATGATTTACCTTGAAGACATGCAGGGCTGTCAAAGGCTTTGTGAATGAACCTCAGAGCAGACGAACGAACTTTCTCCTACGATTAAGGAGGAAGGACGTCAGGATGCTGACTGGGGTAATTATAGGGCTTGTGGACATCATATGGCCACTCTTGTTTGGAGGATATGGTCACAACAGAGCACTTCCTCTGTCACTGTCCAACCTTTGCACGAACAAGTTTGAGCTTGTTGGGAGAAGATGCTTTGAGCCTTAACACAGTTTAGTCTTTCGCTCTACCCGATTTTCTTAGATCCGTTAAGAGTACTAGGAAGTTTGAGGTCAAATAATATTCTCTACTCTATCCTATCTTTCTGTTTTTCTTTTTATCTCCTCTTTCCTTTTATTTTCTTTTCCGTTTCTGGGTTTGGGTACCATGGTAGTTTGACTGAGTGCCCTGGCTCTTGTTCTGCCCACCTTTTTCACTTCACTTCACTTCACTTCACCAGACCTGGCCGCCGGTGACTTCTATCTGTTTCCAAACATTGTTATAGGACTCACCGATAAGCGATTTCACTCAAATGATGAACTCATAGTTAAATTTGAGGATTATTTTAGACTTTAAAAAGTATTGCATGTTGGAAATTAAAACCAAGGGCACCTCTACAGATCATGATTGTAAGGGCTTCCCATTTTCATCAACTTACTATAAACTGTGCTACACTAATCGACAATAGTGACAAGGTATTTCAACAAATTTTGTATATCAAATCTCTTCTCATTTAAATAATATGTTTTCATAAGAAATAAAAAATTTTAGCACTCATAAATCGTCAATCTTCAACAAAAGTGTCAAGCTGCTGGTGTATGCCGACGATATTGACATAATCGGTATCAACTCGAGAGCAGTCAATGCAGCATTCTTTGAATTGGAACGAGAGTCACGTCGACACTGGGTCTTACGGTGAACGAGGGCAACATATGGCGCAGAAGTCTAGACAATTTCCACCACGGATGAGAGGATGTGTGGAGTTTTCGAGAGAAAAGTTCTGCGCAAGTTATTTGGACCTATTTGCGTTGGTAGCGAGTATCCAATAAGGTACAATCATGAGCTGTATGAGCTGTATGCCGACACTGACATAGTCAGTCGAATTCAGCGGCTGCGCTGGCTGGGTCATATCGAGCTAATGGAAGAAGACACTCCTGCGAAGAGGGTATTTAATTCGGCACCCACTGAAGGACGCAGAAGCAGAGGAGGACCAAACCTCCGTTGGCAGGTCCAAGTGTTGGGTAACCTGGCGGCGCTTGGAATATCCAATTGGCGCCAGCAAGCGAAGAACAGAGAAGACTGGCGCCGCATTATATGTTCGGCCTAAATTGATCATCGGTTGTTATGGCCACATAAGAAAAAGATGAAGAATAAATCGTTGACTTTTGAATATAATCTGAAATATTTCAAATATTTTTGCCTTAAGTGAAATTTTTTGTATTGAGATTTGAGGCATATCTGATGGGGTTCGGAACGAAAGATATATAAGTTGACTTTACCTCAAATCTCATACCAAATATGATCAATTACGATTGCTATTTTAGAGTTTTGTCCATTTTAAACGCTAATTGGGCCATTAATTCTTCACAATTATATTGCAATAATTAATTATGAATGCATATGCATTGAATGCTCTGCCAACTTGCTTGTACATATTACGTTCTTTGCCGTCTGTTATCTGAACAATTTTAATTTTCACAAAATTTAATGCATTTATGGCAATTAAAATGAGTCTTCTTATTTTTTTAACTTTTTTCAATTTTCATTTTATTATCTGTGAACATGTGTACATACTCATATATTAGCACAACTTAGCTGAAAACTCTTCTTCGAATAGTATCGTATGTACGTACTACGTACAGCGCAGATCTGTAACATGCAAAAGCATATGTACATACTTGCAACGTCATTAAATATATTTGCGTATAAATCAATATTACATAACATCACATAATTGCAATACAAACATGAAGACAAGGAAGAAGATGACAAGTCGGTCGAGATGTAAAGATGTGTGAGAGAAGTGCATGAGATGAAGGAGAAAAAGAACCTGCAAAATTGTCAATAAACATTTTGTTAAGCCATAAATATGTACATTAGATATGTTCAAATTTGCAGAATATGAGATTTCTTGATTTCAGAAAGTAGTTGAACAGATGAAATATAAGAAAATAAATATTATCTTAGAAAAAATTAAATTTTGTCTTTGTTGAAGAACCTATAAAATTGACCAATATAAGAACAGAAATATTTTTTTCATTTTCTTTTGCAATTCTTATATGTTTGCAACAAACTTTTATATTAAAAAATTCATATTATAAAAATCGCATAAATTTTTCGAATGGATATAATGTACATACTTAGATAAATATGTGTATATAGTGTAGTGTAACCGCTGATATTATGGTTGTTGCTATTAGTGATAGCATTAGTTGATTGGTGGTGACGATGGTGATGCCAGACGTGTTTATTACGCTGTGGTCGTATCATATTTGCGGATATACATATTTGCGATGGGTGACGTTCATGCCGATGGCGGTGAAGATGATTATGATCATTACGATGATGCTGTTGTTGGTCAGCTTACTTTATTTACATACCATACGCGTATGAATCAATGTGTAATATTCACTAATATGACCAGTCACATTATTATTTTATAATATAATGTTTACACTGGGCTATTATGGCAATTTGTAGTTAGAAATTGTCACATAAACCATAATTCTGAATGAATTTTTTGGGAGAGTGTATTTCCGCTTTTAAGTGCATTCAATAAATTTTTAATTTTCATATTTGAAACGAAAAGTTCAAGGTCTACAGTAGTTATGTAGTCTTAAAACATATCTTCGGTCTATTTTTCTTCATTTTTGTTGATTTTTAGAAAATTTTTAATCTTGAAGCTGGAAATACTAGTGATAGATATACATTTACGATCAATTCAACAGAAATGTTCAAGGATCAAATCACATCATCTACTATATAAGGTATGAACACTGCTATGTAACAAACTTAGATATTCGTATGTCAATACATTTGTATTTGAGGCTATACTTGTGTCACAGTCAAAGGTAAATAATTGAATTTCCAATACACAACGTCCATTGTTGCAGGGAAAGATATGAGGAGTTAAAAATTATAGAAGTTTGTTTGTTTTACTTTGTTTGTCATTTTCGAGGACCTATCCTTATATTTTCCAAATTGCAAATACCGATTTAATTAAAAAATAAATAAAAAAAAAATATTATTTACAATATATCAATTAGACAATTTTTTGGTAGCTCTTCTCTATTATTTTCAGGTTTGGCGCCAAAGTGAAATGCTTTTTCAGACTATTCAGACATTTAATTACATGTTCTTCCCTCAATCGTTACTGTTTTACAAAGATAATAATAATAATAATTTACTATTGTAGGTTGCCAAAAGGCAGACACTGCGAACTAATAGATCTTTTGTGTCACACTACATTTAAATTTTTGTGATCCACTTGATCACAATTGTACTATCTACCTAGATGTTCCTAGTAAAGAAAAGAAGTAACTGATGGGTATCAGTCCAGTCCTTCCAGTATCTTTTCCACCTTGCGGATAAAGTTTTGAATGTCCCTAGCAGAGGCATTTTTTATTACTTCCGGATCCAAATGATTACGATGAAATATGCTCACCCTTGTTTTTGCCAACGCAATACCATTACACAATAAGTGTTCTGTGGTTTTATACTCTTCTAGATGGAGCCGGCACTCCATGTCGTCGAATAAGTATAATTTGGTGAGTTGGTACTTCAGGTAGTAGTGACCTGAGAGAAAATCTACTATTTTTCTAATATCTGATGTGCACATATTGCGCAGTTCCTTGTTGTACGTAAAATCTTATTCATTGTATCTAAAGATTGGAGGTTGTTGAAGCATTCTTCCAGTAGTATCGATTCCATAGAATATGAATTTAGTGCTTGCAATGCAGCTTGACTATCTGAATAGATAGCAATATGATGACTCTTTTCAGATTTATCCTTGCGCAGATTGAAATTGCTTGAATTTCAACCTGAAAGACACTAGGCCATCTGCCCTTTGGTTCTGAAATTTTGGTCTTTTTTTGACCCATCTGTGAACCATTTCTGACTTCTAGGATTGATCCAATGTCCTCCAAAGTCCCATTCATCACGATCTGAGATAATAATCTTAAATTTACGATCAAATTGTCGTTTTGTGATCATAAAGTCTGTTAATGAACAGATAATCTTTTGATCAGGTATGTTTTTTAAAATACTCATATGACCAAAGTCAAAAAATTCCTGTCTAGACAAGATTTGTATCTTCAGTGCACTTCTAGCAGCACATTTTTATATTTTTAGAAAGATACACATTTTTCTTTTAAAAATTTTAATTTATAATAAGACTGAAGGATACGAAACTTCCATTGCATTAGTTCTTCGTGATTTTAGACAGTACTATAAAGTATTCTTTTCAAAAAATCTTATACTGCAGATATATTGTGAGTCTAATCTTTAGAAAATTATTCATTATTCTATTGTTATAACTATTATAAAAGGATTATAGCTATGCATATTGTGAGATTAATATCTGTACATTGGATGAGTCAAATTAAAGGAAAAAGAAAATTAACAAAAAAAAAAAAAAATTAAAAAAAAAAGACAAACAAAACCAGCATAACGTTGTTCAGGTAAACCTATAATTACAGTTCAATTTAAATGTGTATGTATTTATCATAATGGTTAGACATATAAATAATAGTAACTAAAAATAGTTATATACCTAAATATGATTTTTCAATTTATCGCCAGTATATCCTTATTGAAATTATCTTATTCCTTGAACGTATTGTACGATAAAGGTATGCATTTACTACCTATGATGACTTCTACGAAATTTAACCAAAAGACGGGAAAATCAAAAGAAGGAAAAAATAAATAATGAAAAAATCCAACAAAATTTGTATGAATAAATTTTGAACCAATTAAAGGTGTAGAAATTAAAAATCATAACACTCATCGCTAACACTCACAGTCTTGATCATCATCTTCATCAAGCCCATCATATGAAGTGCTTTTATCAACCGACAAAGAATACTATTTCAATATCACATACGGCTGTGCAAGTAATCCTCTTGTACACACATACTATATGTATATTGACCATCACGTTGTTGATCATCTTTATTTTTAAATGTGATCCTTTTATGATTTTTTTCATCTACATATAGTACTCATATACTCATACATTTTGGTTGTTTGATTATTATTTACTCATATGCATACCATAGTTATGTACACATTCCCTGAATACATTTATAACACTGGCCAGCACCAGCGGGCAGCAGCTGTCAGTCATACCCTACATATTTAATTTATATTGACGGCGCTACATCGCCACCAATATCTTTGCTGCCATCGTTACCAATGCTACTAATGTCTTGACAGCTTGAATGATTTAACCAATTTGTATGCTGTTGAAATTATAGTTACATATTTACCTATCTACTCGTATACATAGTACTACATATGGTTACGTAAAGGGCGCTGCTTCTCAAGTTGGTTTTTTTTAATAAAAAGTTATTACCTTTTAATTAAGGGTCCTGTTTTTTGGTTGAATTTAATGTGAGAAAATTTTGAAGCATATACAAATGCATCTGTACCATTTATGTATGTCATTTTTAAGCAGGCAAGTGGTGTGAGTGTTTGCTTTAGTTTTGAATTTTGAGTATGAGATACATACAAATACTTCTCAAGTAAGTAAGAGTCCATAAATCTGGGTTAAAAAATCAGTTTTATAAGAAAATCTTATAAACTGAAAAACAATCCTTACATCAATTAGAAAATTACATTTTTTGGCGTAGAGCTTTGTAATTCGAGCAGAATAAAGGATTTTCAGAATAAACTTTAGTCTTCAAAATGCATAATTAAAATCATATTTAACCTAATGAAAATGGAAATTATTCGATTTGTCTATGCACAAATCTATTGTTTTAATCTATTGGAATATAACTGTAACACATTGAAAAAAAATAATTAAATAAAGACAAGTTTAAAAATAGTCCCCCTTATTGGAACACCCTTTATATATACGTATGATATTTGTATTTGAGGCCACATATACATATGCACTAAGGTGCAGTGAAAACCGATTTTTTTTGGAAAATGCTACCTATATGGGAGTTCGGCCAAGGCTGTCCTCCAAACAGCGTGAAAAATGGGCTTCAATTAGTACCCGAAGAGTTTCTATATTTGAAGTAGTCCATTCACCATACCTCTTCATAATGAATCTGGGTGTAACTGCGAGAATATTTCGTGGGCGGCTTGCCTCTGAAATTTCCTCTATGTTACTGCAAAAGTAATTCCATGATGATCTCTTTGCTTTACTTATCGCCTTTTTAAACACTCGTAGACTCTTCTTACAGGGTTGCCACTGATGAGTGATCTTGGCTTGGTTGAAGTGTTGTCGACACTTTTTCTCTAGAGGGATGATCTCTACCGATCACCACAGAGGTCTCTTTTTCTTGGGAATCCTTCTAATTGGACAAGACGCTACAGTAGTTTTCCTGCAAGCTTCTGTAATTTGTTGAACAGCGGCCTCAAGTTGCTCCTCATTTTCCAAGCTTGAAGGGGCCATGTGAGTGAGGAATTTATTTAGGGTGGCCCTATATTTATCCCAATTTGTGCGTTTCGTATTTAAAAAGAGTGTTCTTTTTAAACCCTCCATTCCCTAACTAGAGAGTTCGAAGAGTCGTTTGTAAGGGTGATATCTAAAATCGCCACCCTATTACAGGTAATAAAGATCGGTTCTGTCCCCACGTTTGCGAGAATCAAATTAGAACTAATAATATATTCAAAAAGTGATTCACTTAGATCGTTGTTGTCTGATCTGTCACAGATATAATGATGTGCGTTGACGTCGGCTCCCATCACCAGATTCGCCTAGCGTTTCTCCGCCTCCCGAAGTGCCTTCGTTATTATAGGGTGAAGTGGGGACTCAGTATGATCGTGAGCCATGTACGCAGACATCAGCTAATATATATGGGATTGATGATCTAACGCAATAGTCACAGTGTACTTGTCGCTGTCATCAGATAGTAGGAAGGATCGAGGCTTACCTGAGTTTGGAGAGCTTAGTCCGCGCACCTTGTCATCCAGGACTCACAGTTGCTAAATTAGAGAGTCGATTCTAACTTTAGGATGATTTTTCAATCATTATTTATTTTAGTTAATGTTAATAGCGATTTAGTATAATAATTATTACTGGAAGTATTACTGGAAATGTTATTTTTTAAATTTTATAGGAAACCACATATGTTTATGTAATAAACAAAAAGTTCTAAGTAATGCAAATTTGCATTAAAAAAAAAAAAAAAAAAAATCTAAAATTTCCATACAAAATTGCTTCACCTTAATATCTATATTATATTGCATAATCGGCTTGACACCGATTCGAATAGTTAATAGCGTCTCAATGAAAATTAGTTGCGTTCTAAGTGCTGCTACCTTTCTATTATTATGATACAATATTTGTTCATTTGTTCTTCATACTCAATGGCAGGTCAAAGGATGATGAAAGGAAAAGCATGTCATGGCATAAATATTGTAAAAATTTGTTTTTATACTTTGGCTTAAGTTTTTCCACCTTTAAGTTTTTTCACATACATACATACATACGTATGTGTAGACGAGTTTAAAAATATACTTTAGTACAAAGCGAAAAAAAAAATAAATAAAAAACGGAAGTGAGCTCATTGTTTAAGTAGCAATGTATTGTAGTTCATTCAATTTTGTCTGATGGGAGTTTGGTGGTTCTATGCATATACATTGTCTATTGAAGGATATTTATACGAAATTCCTTCTATACATATATAAATTTCACACTAACAAAGCAAGTACTATAGTTTTTAAGTCTCTTATGAATATTAGTTTCTTTGAATCGTTTTTATTTTAGACAGGTACAATTACTGATTTTTTTTGTCTTATCGTTACAATCGATCAGCTTTTTATTCGTGTGAAAAACATTTATTTTGTCGATGGCTTAAGTTACAAGGTTATTTTTGGCTTGTTTTCGATTGTCTGATTCCTTGACATCACTGCCAAGTAAAATAAATTCAATTCATAGAATAGTTAACAATAAATTCGCTTTGTTCGTTCTAGGTGCCTACATATTTATATGCAGTGCGGTGGTATACATATTTATAATTAAGAATTTTGTCGTTAAATAAAATTTCTGCACCGTAGATACATCGTTGTTTGTATACATACATTATTATTATTATTAGTATTATTGTTATTCTGTCCTACTTTATGAAAGCGATATATGGGTAGACACGTTGAAGGCAGGAAACAGATGGAAAGTATTAGTCTCGGACCAGAGTAAGACTGGCAAACTATCGATACTACCGGAATGATTATCAATGGTATTCATTTGAAAATAGTTCTACAGACAGGAACTGCTAATTTTATAGATTAATCAAATTATGGCAGTTAGATTATATGGATTGTAGTCGTAGTTGAATTTTGCCTCCTCTCCAGATAATCGCATTTTTTGTAGGTGATATCTGAAATTGTATGTCGAAGTATGTACTACAATCAGACATGTGATGGGAATCGTACAAATTCAAATCGAAAACGAAATATCAAATCGAATCATCGAGCAATTTCATTTTAATTCGAAAGCCTTTTCAAAACAGCTGATTTGGCGGAACGAATGAAATTGAAATTTATAATTTGTACAAAATTGTTAAAAATTACAAAATTTCGTGTATTCACTATTTTATAATTATAAGGTCTAGTAAAAAGAAATCCATTATTTTTGCATTCAATTCAAGGTTTTATTTAGCATAGTTAGAATGATCTAATTTAGGTCAAATATGCACTCTTTTGTTCGATAACTTGTTGCCATTTTGAAGGCAATTTCGTAGTGCCACTCTCATAAAAACCCTCGTCCCTATTGGCAAAAAAACTGTGACAGTCGATTTTCACAAGCTTCTGTTGAGGCGAATTTTTCACCAGCAAAATCATAAACTATAGACAGGAACAGGTAGTAATCACTTGGTGCATGGTCCCGACTAAAAGGTGGATGCAAAAGAACCTCCCATCCAAGCTCCCGGAGCTTCTGGCGAGTCACTATCGATGTGTTTGGTCTGGCGTTGCCCTGATGGAACACAATTCTTCTCATATTGACCAAAGCTGGTCGCTTCTGGGCGATTTATTTTTTCAGACGGTCCAATAGTTGACAGTATAGGTCTGAATTAAGAGTTTGGCCATAGGGGAGCAGCTCATAGTAGATGATTCCCTGCCAATCACACCAAACACATAGTAAAACCGTCCTGACCGTCAATCCTGGCTTGGTCACCGTTTGCGCTGGCTCACCGCTATTCGACCACGACGGTTTTCGCTTGACGTTGTCATAAGTGGCCTACTTTTCATCACCAGTAACCATCCGCTTTAGAAATGGATCGATTTTGATGCGATTCAGCAGCGATTCGCAGATGTAAATGAGGTTTTTTGCTTCTTCTTCTTCTATCCAGCCTTACTTAAATGGTTCCAAACGGTTTTATATGCAATATTTAGCTCCTGGGCAATAGAAACAGTGCTTACATGACGGTCAGACTCGATGATTTCCATTATTTTATCGATATTTTCGACCATTGGCCATACAGAGCGTGCTGCTTCTTTGACATCAAAATTACCGGAACGGAATCGACGAAACCAAAATTGCACGTGAATGGCTGTTACAGTATCAGGACCATAAACACTATTTACATTTTCAGCCGTATGGCTTCCGTTTTCGCCTTTAACGAAGAACAACTGTAAAATATGTCGTATTTTCTATTTACTGGTGTCCATATTTGACGCGTACTCAAACAATACTGAGTCAAGCAATCACAAACCTGCCTGAAAAGTTTATTTAGTACGAAATCCTATCTTTCCAACGTTATCTAGCGTAACCCGATCGCACTTACACAATGCGAGACACAGGTTACTAAAGCCATCAATTGGAAAAATAATGGATTTCTTTTTGCTACACCTGATATTTGTTTTCACTATCTGTATACATTTTTCTTAAAAAATTATTATTATTATTATTTTTACAATTATTGTTCAAAAGTATTGACTAAAAGGTGTAAGTGCTGCCAAATAACGATTTTTTTAATAAGAATGTATTAAGTGTTTATATTGTATACTTACAACGAAAAGAAGCAATTTTTTATTTGATTTGTGAGGTAAGTTGAATTATACAATATATTGTTTTTCTTGGTGAGAAAGAAAATATCTACCATATACTTTTAAATGTGTAATTATAACCTCTGTGGCATGTATGTTCAATCATTATTATCTGGAAGCAGCACATCATTTAACAATGTGAACAATTTGCACAAAGCACAAAGTCAAGGAAGCTGGAGTAAAACATCAACGAGAAATGATCACATTAATGTCAAAAAATAACGTTCACAACATTTTAAAGAGATTTTTAATATTCTACAACTTAATCATATGCTTAGTATGGAAGTATGTACATACATATACATAATACTACTATAACTACAAAGGTGGTTTGTCTGTTTCTGGCATGAAGTCACAATCTGTGTATCTGCATAAAACTAAAATTTATCTACATAGTAGGCTGTTTTTCACGTGTATTTTTTATGAATCATTATTTTATATACATATATGAATATGTATGTTACATGTATCGTATACATAGTTACTTATATGGGAGTAGTAAGTATTTGGGAAAAATCACGAATGAAAATGTGTGTGGTAATTTTCAATAGTAAAATAAGTAGAAATAAAAGAATGATGATGATGATATAAGAGGCGTGTCACATATACTCATATGTCTGTGCATAGGAGTAAGAATATATATACTCGAATGCATATGTAGTCATCATCAATATTCGACATTAAGCCGACAATATTTTTGTTGTCTGTTAGACTTGCGCAAAAATAAAAGAGTATAAAAATGAAAAATATTTTCTATATTTTTAATCACTTTAGCAAATACACTAAAGCATGTTTCATTTTCTACATACTACATACATATACATACATATATAAATATATCTCATAAATGAGTCAGTGACTGTGCGTTACACAAACTCCTGTTGAGGCCAATATCACAACATCAGCAAAAAAAAAAACATATGAAATTATGATTATTGCCATTTGTTGCATTTACAGCTTCTTCTTCTTGGAAAACTTCAGCTTCACAACTTCAGGTGGTCCCGCTTTGATGGTCCATTACCAACTGCTAAGGCTAACGAAATAAAATGTGATGATGATGATGATGAAAATATGAAATGAAATGCAGATTCTTTTGTAGATTCCAAATGATATTGCTTCTTAGCGTATGAGAAGAAATCTCATGTGCTATATTCTTATACTACATACACTTATGTATGTTGTTGTATGTATGTGTGGATATATTTGAAGAGTTTATTAACATTGGTTTAATGCTTATGAATATGCTGTCGCAGTAGCTACAGTGGTCCTGACCACAAAATTATACATATATATGCGTATATATGAGCACACTATGTACGTAAAGTGCATATGAAGTTATCTGCTGGTGTTTTTAATGCTGATTTTCAATGACAAGAATATTCATATTGTACATTTATTCGTGTAAATGCTGTATATTCAGTGTGTGTTGATTATACTGTTGAAATGTCATCAATTTAGTATTTGTTGTTGTTGTTGTGCATTTTATTTTTCTTTCAACTAAGTCCTTTGTAATTAAGTAGTTGCTTTCTTTAACAAGTTTTTTTGGATTTTATTTGCTTGATGTGTGTTTATGGCCGAGGTTTCTTAAATTTCTTACCGACAGAGCACTGTATTGTGATTGTTTTACCTTTCTTTCCGGTTTTTCCGGTTGATGGTACCGTTTTTGTCTTTTTCGGTCGCATGGGTCGCGTATAATCAAAATCAAAAGAGAGCGTGACGTTGGAGAAAGGATCTTTCATCAAGTGGACCACGCGAAACCAGACCGAGGTCTGTTAGAGGGTATGAGATCTACGGCTGATACCTCTAAGGGCCAACCACAAGCGTTACGGGCACTGCGACCAAACGAGATCTTTTGTACCCAAGCCCATCTACGACACTGGAATCTCCTCTACTTTTTTAATGAAAGATAGAATTGATCTTGTCGAACTTTTGATGATTGAAGCTGGTGTTACGAAACTCAGCTGAAAGTGTTTGAGGCAAATCCTGGCTAAGGGCGGGCATTCGCAAAAGATGTGGATCGATGTTTCATCCTCCTCCAGACAGAGTCTACACTCCGTGTTAGAGGATAGTCCTATTTTGTGGAGGTGGTATTTTAAGCAGTTATGTCCTGAGAGATAGCCGGTTATTAGGCGTAAATGTGTTCTGCTAAGAATAATTCTGTCAAAAGTTAAATCGAAGCTTTTGTTTGTCCATTATAGTAGGTATTTGTCGTAATAATGTTATTCTATCATAGCTTTGGCCGATGCCCAGCTTATACCGCAGAAAGGTTCTGGGCAGAAAGGAAATAAGCATTCGGTGACTAGTTTCGAGGAGAACTCCCATGAGGACACAGATTTGATGGCAGCTTGGTTGTCAGAGTAAAAACTAATTAGCGCTCCTTTGAGCCCTTTGGCATGTAGGTGACGCGCACGAGTAGTCTGGAAGTAGAAGTCACCCTTGGTAGAGCCAGATTGCCAAGGAAAGTCTAGCTTAAATCATAAGGGCGGCAGGTATTCTGAGTTTGCATATTAATTACCGTGCACCCCCATGGCGATGAATCTATCGGCATATGCTGTTCCACCTTAGTTTTGGGTTTTTGACTAGTGTCGCGTATAACGAGGCAAAAAAATTCAGTGAATTTCGCTCAAGGAGGCTCAAGCAGCCGTACTCATATTTAACTCTCATACTTATTTATCTTTTCATACGAAAAATTGATTGCAATTCTTGAAGACTGGCCTACTACCTCCGTTACTTGGTGCATTGTAATTAAGTGATCGGCGAGAATCATGTCCTTGATCTTTTAAGCGATTTTCTCGGTAGCCACGTCTGAAGGGCGATCTGGTCGCTTCTCATAAGAACAAGATGTATGATCATCCAACCTCACATTTTTTTTTCGCATGCGTTTTTTTATTTAACGAAAAAGAACAAGAAGCGAATACTTGTTAATAATCATGAGCACTTGTTGCATTTAGTCAATGCAATTGAAAAGAGGGTCTGACTGTGTTGAAGTGGGGTACGAAAGGCTTTGTGCCGTTTCTTAAAAGTGGTTGCAAAACATAGGTCCATCACAATACAAAACGGTTGAAGAAACAGTCCAAGCAATAAACTTCCAAAATCAAAATCGAAACTAGTCAATGTAGGACTGTCAGCAAACAAAATGTTGGTAACTGTTTTTTCAGCTGTGCATGGAAGAAATCACATCGATTACCTTGAAAAGGGATTCATGATCATCGGAAAATATTATTCGATGTTGTTGAAGTGGTCCGAAGCTAATTTGCAGCAGATTTGCTTAAGAAAGGATAACTCCCATTAAGACCGTGCACCTATATTGTTTCTATTAATCGTATGGTTATTTGAGAGCCTCCAAAAAAAAAATATATATATAAATCTGTGACACTTTAAGCCTCGAAGGACTCTTTGACTGAGCTTCTCTTCCTTTACTGTTGTGGTTTATTAATTTTTTTGGACAGTATTAGAAGGGACCTACTTATATTCGCTAATTTGCTCTGAGATTTGACACAGAGTTCTTTTAGAAGGTTTTCCACTGCAATTGGCTGCCTACAGATGGGTACCGTTCGATAGAAAAATATTTTCGATAACAAAGTTGTGCTTCAGGCGGGGATTAAATCCACGACCTACAGATCAGAAGCCCAACACACTAACCACTGAGTCACGGCACCATTTGAGAGCCTACAGAAATTGTATTTTTTGAACATATGGACCATATCGAGCTAAAAATGTAAATAACGGAGAACGGCTTAGTGCCAATCAAACTCTATTATAAATACTTATCGCAAGATTCTAGATTGAGAAAAGGGAGTAAAATATATATTGTATATTATATTGTAGATTCCTGATATACGAAAATTCTCACATATGATACATATTATAATTTGAATATAATGTTTACTTCCTCAAATGCATTTTGTATTTAAATGCCAGTATTTTGTTAATACCTGTCATAAAATCTGTCTAACATATATTACGACGCTTGTGACAAAAAAATTTTCAAAGAAATCGACATGTGAACAGACAACAACAACAAAAAAAAATAACATTTTTTTTTTCAGTCCAAAGCGGCATGCTTTTTAAGCAGGTCAGGAGCACATCATAAAACAAAAAATCTCCTTACAGTCGGCTGGGGCCGACCAAACTATACCCTGCATATGTAGATTTATATATAAAAAGTTTACTCGAATATCCAACTTTTCTTTTATTTCCACTTTTCGAGAAATAATTTTTGCATATACTACTAATTTACACCCGAAATATGGTTGACTTTGACGAAGTAAAAGGATTTTAAGATAATTCCGAGGCTTAGTATGGGAGCTATATAAAAAGTAAATCCAATTAATTTTTCAATGTTAATCCACACCTTAAATTTGGTGTCCTACGTTGAATAGTTTCTAAGTTATGGTGGTTAACATTTTTGTTTAATTTCCTCAACTTTGTATGGGAGCCCCAATAAGAAGTGGGCGTGGTACGCTGATTTTTCGCCAGATTATTTCCGACTACCATATTAACATAAGTGTTAATTATGATTGTTCTAGACAGAAGGATACAGAAGTTACAGCTATTTCAATTTAAAAGAAATTCGGTCATTTTGTATGGCGGCTACTATCAACAGTGGGCGTGGCGCGTCCATTTCCTGTGAGTCTAGTTGCTCCTACAATACTAATCCATACCTTAAATCTCGTTCTTTTACGCTAAATGGTTTATAAGTTATGGCGCTTAAAAGTTTTAGTTTAATTCCCTTGACTTTGTATGGGAGACCCATGAAGGAGTGGGCGTGGCACACTTATTTTCTGCCAGATTATTTCCGACTACGATATTAATTTAAGTGTCAATTATGGTTATTCTAGACAGAAGATTGCCAAAGTTACAGCTGTTTCAATTTAAAATTTGTATGGGGGCTACGATAAACAGTGGGCGTGGTGCGCCCATTTTCTGTGAGCCTAGTTGCTCATACAATACTAATCCACACCTTAAATCTCGTTATTCTACGCTGAATAGTTTGCAAGTTATAACCGGTAACATTTTTTTTAATTTCCGCAACTTTGTATGGGAGACCCAAAATCCAGTGGGCATGGCACACTGATTTTCTGCCATATTATTTCCGACTACCATGTTAATCTAAGTGTCAATTATGGTTATTCTAGACAGAATATTGTAGAAGTTACAGCAGTTTCAATTTAAAAGAAGTACAGACACTTTGTATGGGAGCTACGCTAGAAAGTAGGCGTGGCTCACCCACTTTTGGCGAGGTTATATAGTAGTATAATATAACTCTATGTGCAAAATATTGTTGTCCCAAGTGGTATATTATGTGAGTTATAGCAAGTTAAAGATTTTGAAAATTTCGAGGTTAGTCGCTTTGAATGCTTGGTGTGGGCGTGGTTATTGACCGATCATGCCCAATATCAATCCCCTCCGTACCCTTGGATCATAGATTACTTATGCCAAATTTCATCGAAATAGCTCAATATTTACTCAAGTTATCGTGCGAACCAGCCAGGTGACAGACAGACGGACGGACGGACGGACGGACGGACATCGTTAAATCGAAAATTTAATCGACGCTGATCACGAATATATATCCATGTCTATATCTCCGGAGATTCCTTCAAGTGGACACAAACATCTGACCGAAATGAATATACCATGCATATTGCATTATGCAGGGTATAAAAAGGCAAATGACAACGACAACCATGCAGATATATACCAGTAAATGTATAAGTACATATTTGGTAAAAAGCAATAAAAATAATTTGGTCTAATGAGGTGTCATCTTAACATAAAAGCATCTTGATGCAACATTTACGGACCATATAAATAGTATACATGTGAATGTATGAAATTAAATATATATAAATGGCAAATTGCATGTGTTTGGTAACACTATTATTATGTCATACACACACACACACATTCATCACATTCGTACTTATATACATATGTGTTTATTGCTTTTCAGTAATATTAATTAAACAAAAATATTAAAAATTGATGGCGCTCATATTGCGTATAAGTATAGTTTAAACAGTTCAGTGAACTTCAAAAGATATTGTTTATGCTTCGATCATACCGCCTTGAATGCCTTGAATTTTCAACACACGTAGTCATGGTAGCTTCTTCCGCCTTGTAAGTAACTACATATATACTGTTTATTGTAAGCTATGCCATGACATCATTGTAATTTCTTTTGCTTAAGTGCAATATTTTCACAGTACCCATGTATGTTATTCAGAGGCGATCCAAGCCTTTGAATATCACCACTACCTATTATCCGTATAGTTGATGTTACAAAAATTATAAATCATCTAAAGGAAGGAGAAAATATATAAAAAATGTCACCATTGAATTTTCAATTCAACTGTCAATCAATATGCAATGCGGTTACAGCTTCTTAAATTGACAGCGATACAACAACAGCAACAGCAGCAACAGTAACCATAGCAGTATTTGAACAGTGACAGCAGGAGTAGTCAACTTAACAGCATAGCACAGAGAGTAGCATTTATGCAAATTATAAACATTTTTGGGTCGTCATATGCCAATGTGTGTGATTGTGAATTTGTAAGATAACACTTTCTGGCATATTTCTCATTTTGCCGTATGCTTTATTTACTCGTACATGCGCATACAGTAAATATATGTAAATAAGGTGGCCAATAGTAATAAATTACAGAATATATGTAATAGAAATTATATTTAATTTAATATTAAATTTCAACTAAGTATGATAGTAAGAAACTAGCCTTCATGTAATTGATGTGCTTGACTGCCTTGTTAGTTGCAACTGTCCATTAATACATTCTTAATCATAAATATGTTCATTTATGTATGAGACTAATATTAGTGACAGACTTCATTTAAAATCTCCATTAAAGATTTTTCGGAAGATTTTCTTTAGAAACTTGAAAAATGTTTAATGGCCGAAGCGAAGCCAAATGCTGACAAACAACTGAAACTATAGCTAGAAAGTGCTTATTCTTTCAGTAGAAAAATTTGTCTTCATGTTTCTGAAAGTGTTCTGTGATAAAATTTTGAAACGATTTGGTGCTCGAAGAGAACATCCTGTGGCATCTATTACAGTTGCCATTAGGCACGAACTAGAATGTGGTTTTGTTGTTGTTATTCAAGTCGAAAGCTAAGTAGTCCAGTAAACAGCTCAATCTGTGCCAATGTTTCGACGAACGATATAGACGGTAATATCAATCAGAACTTCCTTCCGTACTTTCAAAAATATTACCTAGTCAAGTCATAAATATTGATACACTGAAAAATCGACGCCAAACGAAAACGAACGAATTAATATTTTTCAAAACTTTTTTTTCTTAATAGCTACAAATCTTAAAACAACTTACTCGAAATGACTTTCATTTGCTTTCCAGCATGACTTGAGACAATCTGGCTACTCATCGACCGCGAGACGCACTTCATACATGCGGAAATTGTCCACTGCACGGACTAGGGCTCGCTTCAACGACTCAATATTTGGGTGTCGAGTAGAGCAAGCCAACGGGCTGTCCAATCATCCGTTGATATGAAGTCCGGAATGTTGTTCTTTAGCCACAGTTGAGTTGCTGGAAAGTCTACGGCTTATTGGTGAATATTGATTGGATGAGAGGCTTCACAATGGGTTCCAAGACGGTCGATTTATATACTTTGGCCGATGTTTTCACTCCTTTCTCTTCAAAAAGGAGCTTGTTAGCGCAATCGTTGCCCACTCTCCACCATACCATTACAGACGCGCAATGGCGGCCTCTTTGAATCCTCGGGATGAAATGGGATGCTTCTTTGGATGACCGAGCATACACACGATCATTCTGTTTATTGAACGATTCTTCTACGGTGAAGATTTTTCTCGTCAGTAAACAGAATTTGTCTGTGAGCTTACCGGCTTTCGCTTTCGATTTACGCTTGCGTTTTCTCTCCAATACCGTGAGCAGGTCTTCAGTGTGTCGCTTGTACGCGCTGAGTACTAAATCTTTATGTACATGGATTTTTGCGAAATTTGCATTTCCCGCTACAAGATTTTCTGTTTTCGCAGCGGTTTTTGGTCGATTCGTTTCTTCACGGCATTGACCGCTTTCGCAGTATTCTATTCTATTCCATGATTGTAAACAATTGATGCCAAAAACTTTTTACGTGGCAATGAAGCACAAATGTCAACTGTCAAATCGCAGTCAAGATGCAATGGATGGGACAAATATTGTATTCGTAATGAATGCGTTTATTTGTGTACCAATATTTATGACTTAACTAGGAATATCGTATCTATTGGCCCCACCATGATAGATAAATCGACTTTAAGGCAAAGGTAAATAAAAACGGCTTTCGATAACGGAATGAGACAACGAAACGGAAAGAACAACAAACAACAAGAAATAAACTGATGGCACTCATATTGAGATGATAGCGTATAGGTACAGTTTCAACAGTTCAGTGGACTTCAAAAGATATTGAAGCCTTGAATGCCTTGAATTTTCAACACACACAGATCCTTTAGTCCTTCTTAGACCTTCTTGTGTTGGCGGCGCTTACCGAATAATAATTTTCAACCAATATGTTCTTCTATAAAATTGTAACAATAAAATCAACGACTTATCCACCTATACAAAGGCGATACACACTTACATATATATGAGTAATACGAGTGTATATGTTTTTATTCGTACTTTGTAGGCAAAATGTCATTGGTAGCTCGTTACACATTGACGAACAGTCGGCGAGGGTGCTCTTGATGATGTTAATAGTGATAATTAGATTCACAGACAGGTTTTACTATAACCAAAGGTATACCATATACCTGATTCATTTCATCATCATTTCATTATACTTTGCATATAATGAACTGTAATCGCAATATTGTACTTATACGTACTGATCACCATGGTCACTTCAATGCAGGTATTGTTCCTAAAGGATGTAGCAGTTACAGTTGTGTTGCAATAACAATACAACAATTGTTACTTACAGATGATTGATAGCGGATAGCGGACACGGTTGATTGAAAGCCAATTCATTGTATGTAATACAATAAATGTGGTTATTGTTGATTGTATGATTGTTCCTTGTGACAATTTTGTCGGCTATAGAGACACAGAGAGAGAGAGAGAGAGAGAGAGAAATAGAGAGGGATAGGGAGAATTAAACTAGTAGAAGACGCATAGGAGGGAGATGATTTCCATATAAGTAGTATGCCCTTGCATACATAAACATAGTTTTGCTACTAAATCGCAATTCTAAAGAAAATTGATGCCACACGCATGCGTACAAGTTGCATGGATTTACACACGAGTACCTATAACATTGGTGTATGGATGTATATTGAATTCAGCAACATGCATCAGAGGTATATATGCATGTTGCTGAACTGTTGCGATTGTACCTTATATACATTTCTTGATTGTTTTGCAGGTTGAGTTGATTGGTATTAACTATTATTGCTGTGGTTGCTGTTATTCGACAATTGAGCAATTTATATTGAATGCGTTGGCGTTGACGTTATTGTTGTTGTTGTTCCTGATATTGCTGTTGCTGTTGTCATCGCTGATCATATACATACATTCGTGAGTGTGTGTGTAAATGTAAATCATATAGGTATCTACTACATATACATTTTTGGCAAAACAGCAATTGTAATGAATTGTCACTGCTATTACTGTTGTTGTTGTTGATATTGATAGCTGTCGGCATTTGTTATTTTCTTTCTCTTAAAAATACATGTTGTACTTACTTAGGTACATACTCTTACATATCTATTCATATACATATATCATACATGCAGATATGTGCACTGAAAATTGTCATTTAATTGTCAATTAAAACGATCACACGTGATGTGGCTCTGGAACAAATCTATGTACAATTGGTATTTGTTTGTATGTAAGTTCTTTTTGAATGTATGTAGAAATTGATTATGCAAAAAACGGATCGTGATCGTATTTATGATCAATATTATGTATGCGAATACATTGGTCCTATTTCCTACATACTCATACAAATGGCATGGCAATATGTGGACTTTTATGTAAACTATTTAATCAAAATCAAATTATGTAAATAATATTACTTTATTCTGTGTGCATATGTATTCAAATATGTATGTACACTTAACATGAATTAGCTGTAGTTAAATTCTTCTAGTTTTTTAAAACTTTTTTTTATATTCCCTGTTTAGGTTTAATAAATTAGTTAATTTTATTTAAATTTACGAATATGCAAATTTTAGAAATATTTGAATTTATTCAGGTAATCATGTGAATTCTGTACGTAAAATTCTGTTTGATAACACTGTTTTAGTTTTTGGCATACAATTTTTAATCAATGGTCTAGTAAATTTTGTCGATTAGGGGCAAGCCTACTACTCAGTTGATCGCTACCCACCAGAGGTCTGTATCACGTCAAATTTTGGTGAAATCTATATTCACAATTTCCCACATTCTTGCATAAAAAATTCTGAAAACATTAATTTTGACCAAAAACACTATTTAAAAATTTTTCTAAGAACAAAATTACTGAAAGAAAAATCATCCTTGAATATCCTCGAAGAAAAAACAAATATTTTCTCCAAAAACAAAAGAAACAAAAACAAAATGCATGTTAAAATCTATCATTTTTGCACTCCATCGCAAACATTTTAGTTTTGTCCGGCTACTAGTTCGGTGTACAGGCTAAAACTGAACCTGTTACAACCTTTTACATACCTACAAACCATTCATTTGATTCTTCTTCTTCTTCTTATTGTCGTCATACAATTATATCAATAATAATAATACACATACACATATTCGAGTAGTCAGTCGCTATAACGACAGAGAAAGAAGAAACAATCAAATGAATTTTCACTCAACGTAAAAACTACACTGCATAATTCCTAGATGTTTTATAAATAGATATGTACTAAAGGTGCATAACTTGCCAACGTAAAGCATGAAACCCAATCGACGCTTGATCGAGTAAATCGTAACCTGACCTACTGTTTAGCACGATCTTGCTGAATTTTTGAATCGGCCCGTTCGAGTAGCTTTGCTACCCCAACGAGTGCTCTTATAGATGCGTTGGCATTAATTCATTCGGCGGATATAAGTAGTTCTTGCTTTAAGCGAGGCTGTCAGTATTCGACCATTCGCTTAAAGTAGTCGCCTGCGAGCCCTCAGCTCTACCCTAGGTGATTTTGATCAATCGCATATAACAGGAGCAACCATCAGACAACCCGTTGGTTGTTCCTATATATTGCCATAAAAGGTCTCCCTCTTCTCGGTGTGTGGCTAGGGTGCTGGATACAATAGACTTCTGTATCAGGCTACCCTACACAACTATCAGTTGCGTGTAGACTTTTGCTGAGGCAGATCTACCCGATGACTGATTCGTAAGGTTAGCTAGGGTTAGGTATTCCATTAAGGTACATAATAAGAGATTGAAATTGTATTCTTGAAAATTGTAAAAAGAAAGAAAGGAAAATAAAAACGAAGAAAATAAAACAAAATAGTATTAGTTACAACAGTTCCGAGTCGAACACTCTTCTAGTGTCGGTGAATTGATTGCCAATAGTCAATCGTACGGAATTCGGTCCTCCTCCTACAACAAGAGTTTTTACGCTGCGCTCTTGTTTGATCCTGGCTGACTGAGTAATACCCCAGTTGGGAAACAAAAGGTACGCGTTACAGGATGCTTGAGACTGGGAGGAGCCTGATGAACCGAAAAATTACACGTCTGTTCCATAAGAAAGTATATTGTCGAAAGTATGATTTCAGCCGCTGAGTGCAAAAAATGGTATAAAGCAATCGTAATGGAAGACTACTTTTTTCAATTAAAGTGCAACACCACCCACCACACAATACATTGGTTTTTTAGAATCTCATATTTGAAAATAAGAGTTTTCAGATGGAAATCAAATCTATCTTTCACATATTGTATTTTGAAAATGAAGTTTTTGAATTTAATTTTTATTTACATTTTAAATATACATAATTTTTACAAAGCAGTATTTTTCATATACATATAGAACCATTTTACCATTGACCATTTTACGCATTATTGCACTTATTTCTGACATAATTCTTCTTGATCGTCCTATTACTATATATGAAAGACTGCACGTAACTCGGACCCGTGGTCTATTGTGATATCATAATTCTTCCAAAATAATTAAATTCACAATAATAAACAAAGTTACATCTAAAAGTTTACATAACATTTCCGTTCACTGTTAGGATCACATTTTTTTCTGATTTAATGATTCCATTCTATAAGCAAAAATGTTTATTAACGTGAGTAAATAAAGCTAAATACTCGTACATATTTTCAAAAGTCATCTCATCTCACAATGGAACTTTCTAACTTGATTTGTATGTATGTATGTACATATCATTTATACGTGCATACATACAAACATAAAGTATGTGCATGTTCTATACATGAGTACATGAGCACAATACAAATCATATTTCAATCAAAAAGATTAGATAGAGCCTATCGACTAAAAGTGAGAGAGATAAAATCCCACGAAAAATTTAATATTGCCATAAATCACCTGTGATTATAATTGACCATATGATTAACCCCACAGAACTCTCACTTTTCACATACACACACACACACACACATATATACAAATAACAATACGATAGCATCCAACATCAATGCGCGGGCGTATGAAAACAAAAATGTTCCATTAAAATGTTGTTTGCGCGGTAATCCAACCGAACAAGCCATCGAACAAAATGTAGAGAGGAAAAAAGAAACCAAAAAAAAAAATAAAAAAAAACCAAAAATGTGTGTTAGCATGTCATCAAACGTGAGCGATAACAATGAAACTGATGTTTGTTGTTGTTTTATCGTTGTTGTTGCAATGGCATTAAAAGGTAACATCTTCACAACAGCAGCAACTATGTACATATGACAACAATCATAGAAATAAAAAATGAGAAGAAGAAGAAAAAGAAAAGTTAAGCTCTATGATATTCGATTCTACACACCTCACACCCCATATGTGCGCCATCTGATTTTTGAAAGGCAATACAAAGTGATGTCTTATGACAAAGCTAGTGCTAAACGGCGGTCGTCGTTTTTTTTTTTCTTTTGATTATTTTTATTTTTTTTTGATTTTTTTTATTTATTTTTCAATTGCACAAATGAAGACAATCGTTGAAAATCAGCTCGTTATGGTCATCGGAATTTGTTCATTCACAGCTTGACTCACACATCATAGAAGAAGAAGAAGAAGGAAAAGAAGAAGAAGAAGAAAAAGACTTTGGTCCACAACATGGATGATGACAATCATGATGAAGAAGTACTTACACAATTTACTATGAGTATCATGTACGTCTATTGTAATTGTTACAACAGTGAGGCAGTGAGACAAACATGCAACCAACCATTCGTTAGTCGACTGTTGTGTCAGTTGTTCATCATCAACCATCATTTACCACAATTCAATAAAATCAAAGTGCAATCACTCAATTTGTTACGATAAAGTTGGAGGCGAAAACAACAAAAAAATTAATCGACAACAAGAACCAAAGCAATTCCATATATGTGAATGCAGAGTACTCGTATGAGTGCAGAGTAACCCAAAAAATTTAAGAAAAATAAAAACATGAGTCTATAATTCATACACACCTCTCATCTTCATTTTGTGCACGAATGAATGTGTGCCTCCATTTCACCTACCCGATGGCATCTCTTTACCGCCCTCAATACAATTGTCATGCTATGGTAATCAATGACATTTATCCATGCATAGATAAGTGCCATTGACTGTTTTGACCATTTTCAGTGTTTGTTCGATTTGATTATTTTACCAAATCACAAAAGACATGCATCTATAGTTATATTCACGTAGCATCCAGGTTTGGGATTGTTGTATGTGAAAATAGTAAACAGCAGCAGTAAACATCACGTTGCACCTACTCTGTATAAACTCTACGATTGACATAAGGTCAGTGTGTTGGTTTAAGCGATGAAATATTTATGAGATTTGTTCATGATGAAAAATATGTTAGTGTCAAGAAAACAAACAAATAATGAAATTTCTCAAATAAAATATGTTATGTTAATATATTTTATAACTATTCATCATCTACATATTTGTTAGATGATATAAGGAAACTCATATACACAGCGTGAATCATTATAATGTGTTACAAAAGAGATTTTAGCTCACGATTAGTTTTACTCGAATTGCATTGCTGACAAATGGGGACATAGAATATCGAATAGTTATAGAATATAAGCATTGGTTGAAGAAATGGTTTATTGCGAAGAATTTAAAAAAAAAAAATAAATATGTGACACTTAAAGCCCCAAAGGGCTCATTGGCCGAGCTTCTCTTCCATTACTGTTGGGCATCTTAAATTTTGGACAGTATTAGAATGGACCTACTTATTTTAGCCGGTTCCGAACGGCAGAACACTTGTGACATCACTTTTTCTGAACTTTGTCACAGAGTTCTTTTTAGAAGCTTTTTCATGGCAAGTTGTTACTGTCGGAAGAATTGCCAATTGCTTGCCGACAGGTGGGTACCGTTCGAAAGAAAAATCTTTTCGATATTAAATTTGTTATGCATCAGCCGGGTATTGAACCACGACCTACAGATCAGAAGGCGAACACACTAACCACTGAGCTACGGCACCCAGAATTTATTCGTTCTAATTATAACTTAGCTACTCAGATCTAAAGTAGAGAGTGGATTAGGGCGGAAAAGGCATCCTGTGAAAATATTATCTATAAATAAAGAAATACGTAAGTCATAAGAATCTAAAATCCTAAAAATGCGTCAAGGCATTTCTGACAACTTAATTGTTGACAATTTTCCAATTATTGATTTATTAACCCACATCAAGACTATACGAAAATCACCAGAGTCACCGATAACTTAACATATTCCATTTGGTATTTTTTAAAGGAGCTTTTCTGGGATCCTCGCTTTGGAGTGGGCTATGTAAAAAAGAATACTTTTGGAGAAATATTTTTTTATTTGATTGTCTCAGAAATATTGAAATATTGAGCATGGACATGTTGCGTAAAGAAGACGACAACATCGCTAAAAAGTCGCTGCGATGGAATCCGTTCCAACAACCGGGACGCAGTGTTGGCAGGCTACGCATCACCATGCGCCGCTCAACGGAAGCCGTGATGAGATCGTTGAATCTTACATGGAATAAACTAAGGGCCCTTGCGCAGAACCGTGTCCGATGGCGAAGAGAAGTTGTTGACGCCCTATGCTCCAAATAGGAGCTAAAGGAACACATATATATTTTTTCCATCTTCATCCTTAAATTATACTTTCAAGTTAGTGACTCGAAGGCTATCACAGTCGATCGGTTGTTTAAGGATAGATGTGATGCTGAAGAGGGGCGGTCATACCTTCGCTTCAAAACAGCAAAAATTTTGTTACTTTTGAAATAAAACTTATAGAGGTGGTTTTTCAGTAATAGCAACACTCTAAAATGTTAACGATTTTTTGGTTTTAAGATGGTATTTGTATTTGATAATTTTACATTGTAAAGATCTACATCAAAATTACAGTGCTGAGAAATGCCCTTACAACCATGCAGACACTGGACTTATGTTCATTAATATTTTGTTGAAGATGTATTATTCCTAAAATGACATATTTCCACAAAAAAAAAGTCACAATTATAAGCAAACAACTCTTGGAAAAATATGTAGATATTAAAAAATAATCTCGTCTATTTTTTCATGAAGTGAACGTTTTGAAACAATATTGAAATACATTATATGCATTCACGTGTATTGGTATTTACCCATTGTATTGATATAAATCCTAATACCAATATTTACAACAGGTATCGGATCACATTCAACTAATGATGATCAATGATAACATTGTATTATAAAATTATTAATTATAGTAAAATGTCAACGATTAAATATAAGCGTACATTTATACACAAATATATTTATTTATTGCTATTTTTTAGAGTTCTTGATATTATTTGTTTAAACAAAAAATCGGTTAATCGAATGGATGGATAATCAATATTTGTAGTAATATTTTAATAAAAAGTTAATGATATTCGACTACTATGATGTCGGTTCACCAGATGAGTCATAAACCTTATGCGACTAGTTGAACATTCTTAGTTTCATTGTGGAGCTTTTTCAAGGTTTGCTCTCGGAACAAAGTATTTTTTCCGCATGTTGAATGCGGGATCTCTTCAACAAAGGGACAAATCGATCAACAATCATCTTAAATTCGTATACCAACATGTCGAAAATTTTATCTGAATATTTTGTAAATATGAATTGAATATTCTTGGAGTCATCCAATGACGAAAGTTGACAACTTGCAGTAGTCTTTAACAAAAATTCATGATATTTGACTAACCCAAAATTAACTCATTAAATTAGACTAACCAAATAGCAACGTGTCATCTAATCAAATATTTATAGTCGAATACTTTTCTATCCACGTAATTTGGGTATTCGATTAATCGTATGACAAGAGCTGTGTACAACAAAGTAAGTACATATTTTGGAATCAACACTTTGAACATCTCACATGTAGTAAAATGAAATCCATTATTTTTCAAATAGATGGCTTTAGGTGGTTTTTTAGGCAGTTTTGTGATTGCTTGACTCAGTATTGTTTGAGCACGCGTCCAAGATGGACATCAGTAAAGTGAAAATATGCCATATTTTACAGTTTTTCTTCGATGAAGGCGAAAACGCAGACGGCTGAAAATGTGAATAGTGTTTATGATCCTGATACTGTAATAGCCAATCACGTGCAATTTTGGTTTCGTCGAATCCGTTTCGGTAATTTTGATATCAAAGAAGCACCACGCTCTGGAAGGCCAATTGTCGAAAATATCGATAAAATAATGGAAATCGTCGACACTGACCGTCATATAAGCACTGTTTCTATTGCCCAGGAGCTAAACATTGCACAAAAAACCGTTTTGAAGCATTCAAATAAGGCTGTATACAAAAAGAAGCTCGATGTATGGGTGTCATACGAGTTAACGCAAAAAAACCTCATGGACCGAATTTCCATCTGCAAATCGCTGCTGAATCGCAACAAAATCTATCCATTTCTGAAGCGGATGGTTACTGGTGATGAAAAGTGGGTCACTTATGACAACGTCAAGCGAAAACAATCGTGGTCGAATCGCGGTGAGCCGACGCCATCGGTGGACAAGCCAGGATTGACGGTCAGGAAGGTTTTGCTATGTGTTTGGTGGGATTGGCAGGGAGTCATCTACTATGAGCTGCTCCCCTACTGCCAAGCTCTTAATTCGGACCTGTACTGTCAACTATTGGACAGTCTGAAAGAAGAAATCGCCCAGAAGCGGCTAGCTTTGGCCATTATGAGAAGAAGCTTGTGAAAATCGACTGTCCCAGTTTTATACCAATAGGAACGAGGGTTTATATGAGAGTGTGATTATGAAATTATCTTCAAAATGCCAATAATTTATCGTACAAAACGGTGCATATTTGATCTAAATCGTATCATTATAACTATGCTAAATAAAACCTCCAATTTAATGCAAAGATAATGGATTACTTTTTACTAGACCTTATATATAAGCAGGTATAGATTTTATGTGAAAGAAAAAAAAAACAAACAAAAAAATGCAACGCAAAGCAGCAAAATAAAACAATTGCCAATTTATCCCATGATTAGATTTTTTGATTTCGCATAGCCTCAAAATCAATAAAGCACCTTTTGCGAAAAAATAAAAACATATTTATTACTATATGAGTAGATATGGTATTGTATTAGTATATTTGTAGTATGGTATTGTGTGTTTGCAACTACAATAACAACGATCAGTTTTTTGTCGTCTTTAGCAGCAGCAGCAGCAGCACATCTTTGGCAAACAAAACATCAAAACATAAAGCATATGCATAGTTAATGCTAGTTAGCTGTTGTTGTTGTTGTTGTTGTTGTTGTTGCTATTGACTTTGGTTGAGGTACTATGATGTACGCATTCGTATTTATCTTATACGAGTGGAAGTAATAAAAAGAACTGGTCAATTTTGTGAAGGTTTTCTTTCTGTCTCAATTTTCATACAAGATTCAAATAAAATAAAACAGAAAAAAAAACGAAATAAGAAGAAAACCAAAGAACAGAAAGAAATATGAAAAAAAAGGCGTTGGAATGGTGTTAACGCGTTGGTGTTTGCATATGTCAGTTAGTGTGTTTGTGTGTGTGTGTGTGTGTGTGTGTGTGTGAATTGCTTATTAGCTGCAATTAACAAGTCACACACAGACACACATATACATACATTTACATTACATACGTATAACTCGTACATATGCATAAGTTATACATTCGTTCATATATCAGACATTGGCGCATCTGCCATCATACGAGTATCGTTTGGTAAAATCGTTGGCTATCTCTTAGAGGTCCGTTTTGATAGACATTTGTTGTGATCAGTTGAGCGGGGGGCGTTAGATTGAAAGTGTGATTAAGAGGGTTTTGATTTCAGCTGTATTGTTGTTAATGTTGTTGTGCTGTGCTGTCGTTTCATTTTCGTTTCGTTTGCTTTTACTTATTTTTATGAATATACATACATACATATATACATACTTTCAACTTGCGCTGTTTATTTATTGCTTAATAAGCTCTGGCGGCATCTTTTAATAGTTTATTTTTCCCCACTTTTGTATTTCTAATATTTGGTTTTTATTTGATTTATATATAGGGCTCATAAATATATGTTTATAGAAATGTGTAGATAGATGTTACGTATGTATGTATATGTGGTTAGTCATAAATACATATAGCATAGGCTAACCATAAATACAAGCTAATATATAATTAAAGGATTAATTTTTAATATTCTTTAGTGTTCTCTATATATTGTGATGAGCTTCCCGTTTTTAATTGGATTTACAGCAAATCAATTTTAAAGGTAGCAAAGATAGATATATATACCTACATATTATACATATACATACGAATATATTGACCACCCATAATTTTTAGTATGGTACGAGTACAAGTATCTACTAATTATATATGTTTATGTTTAAGAATATCAATGAGTTCAGTGTGATTGTTGAGATTGAAAATCATCTGAGTGAACAAGTCCTACATACTATTTCCAATACATAGTCGTTGAAATCATGAATAAAGTTCTCATATAATCATTTGAGTGGATGATAGTATGTGATTTAAGTTTAAAGCTTCTCTCAAATATCATATTTGTTTTGATTTAATTTTGCTTGTGAAAATAAGAAACTGCTTAACTGTATGGGGAAGAAGTACAAATTGCTGGTGGCGGCTTCGGAAATATTATGCTTCGGTTTTCAACATACTTAAAATTTAACATTGGTTGGGTAAACTGTTCAATTAATTGTTTTTAAAAGTTGGATTCATTACGCTGCTATGTCTGCTGTCGGAAATTTTAATTGGGATTGACTTAATTCAATAATATTAGATGTAGTAAAAAGAAATCCATTATTTTTCTAATATTTTTGTATACAACTTTATTTAGATGGTTCCAAACGTTTTTTTTTTGTACCATGTTTAGCTCCTGGGCAACAGAAACAGTGCTTATATGACAGTCAGACTCGACGATTTCCATTATTTGATCAATATTTTCGACAATTCTTTGACATCAACATGACATATGCTCAAACAATACTGAATCAAGCAATCCCAAAACTGCCTGAAAAGTTTATTTAGTACGAAATCGTATCTTTCTAACGCCATCTAGTGTAACCCGATCGTACTTATACAACGTGAGATACAGATGACTAAAGCTGAGACAATTCAATCTTTCACTTCCACTGGTGAACGACGTAGAAGAGAGAGTTTTAACTACTGGTGGAAAGACCAAGTATTGGAGAACTTGATTTACTTACTTACTTATGTGGCCATTACAACCGAAAATCGATTTAGGCAGAATCTAGAATACTTCGTCAGCCAGCTCTTTCCTTCGCGGCGTCCTTCAGCGTCAATTGAAAATTCCAAACTCTTTCCACCGGATGTTATGTCTTTCTCTTCTGCGTCGTCCACCAGAGGGTTCTGAATATAACACCTTCTTAGCTGGAGCGTGTTCTTCCATTCGCTTGACATAACCTAGCCAGCGCAGCCGCTGACTTTTAATGTAATTTACTATGTCGGTGTTGACATACAGCTCAAACAGCTCATGATTGTACCTTATTCGATACTCGTCATCAACGCAAATAGGTCCGAAGATCCTGCGTAGAACTTTTCTCTCGAAAATTCCAAGCATTCTGTCATCTGAGGTCGGAATTGTTCAAGCTTCGGCGCCATATATAAAGAGAAGCATGATAAGAGACTTGTAGAGTCAGATTTTTGTTGCTCGGGAGAGGGCCCGACCACTCAATTGCTTACTTAGCCCAAAGTAGCACCTGCTCGTAAGAGTGATCCTTCGCAATATCTCCAGGGTGATGTCATTACTGGTGTTAATGCTGGTTGCCAAATAGATAAAGTCCTTCACTACTTCAAAAGCATAGTTATCGACAGTGACGTGCCGTCCAAGACGCTAGGACTCTTTGTTTGTTGATACTAGGTACTTCGTCTTGCCCTCGTTCACCGTGAGACCCATTCAACGCGACTCTCTTTTCAACTCTTAGAATGCTGCACTGACTGCTCGCGTGTTCATGCTGATTATAACGAATCACCTTGTCTGAAACCATGTTCTGTATTAAACGGCGGAGAAGGTCTTTCCCAATTTTCAATGCACAACGGGAATTATACAGTGTCGTTCTGCAAAGTCGAATGAGATTCACAGGAATACCGAACTCGGACATTGTTGTGTAGAGGTAATCACTTACCGGATTGTCGAAAGCGGCTTTATAATCAACAAATAGTTGGTGTGTGTCGCTCTGGTTTTCTTGCGTCTTCTCCAGGATTTGGCGCAGTGTGAAAATCTGGTCGATGCTGGATTTCAGTTACAGTTCTAGTTACAGTTTCTAGTTAAACAGAGAGCCTGCTATATCGTTAATCTCATTCAGATGCCTTGAATTTAATTGGTGTACACCCTTTTTAGTAAAGGATCCTTCTAAAATTTACAAATAAAATCTAAAGCAAATTACTAGAATTATTCCCACCAAAGAAGACATCTGAAAGGACTAGGAAAATATTACAGATTAATAGATGCCACATAAGAGTGATTAAGGGCTTCCAAATAGAATACTGTAAATCAAAAAATCATCTTTATAACAAGGTCAGAAATAGTAAGAGTACCGATAGATATTGCGAAGAAGAACATGCAATATTAGACCACACACTGCAAGGTTCTACCTAGAACTAAATTAACTCGCTTCAAAAATACATATCCAAATAGACGAGAATAGATAAGGTTCTAATCATATTCAAAGGCTTGTTGCTTAGTACCTTTCAACGTAGTACATATATCTCTGGAAAAAGTGGTAGTGTAATAATACACGTAATGGATTCATATTTTTCAAGTTATGTTAATGCTACTACATTTCAAATTTATTTCTATAAAAATAGGTGTTCATGTATGTAAGTACATACATATACAATTCATACTGTACGATGATCGTGTATAATCTACTTGTAGATGCAAACACCTTCTGCTTAACTTCTGCTTGAATTCCATAGAGTGGTACAAGCAGCAGAAGTAAATACTTCACCAAAAACCTGACAATTGATGACACACCTTAACAAGATAAAAAATGAAAACTACATTTGGAAAATTGTATTAGTGAAAAATCCACACGGCACACTTAAGCATATGTAGTTTGTACATAAAGAATATGTACGATACATACCGTAAATAAATGATGAAAATGGCAAAAAATATGAGATGAGACGAAATAATAAAAATCAAGTGTTGCCAATAATGAAAACTTGACTATAATAAAACATGAAAAAAAAAAACACCAACGTTGCAACTAGCTACCCAGTCAACGACCAGAAAAAATAGGGTAGGGTCGTGAACAGCAAACATCTCAAAGATGAAAGTTGAGCAACAAGAAGAAGAAGAAGAAGCGACAAAATAACCGCAAGTCAGATTTTAAAACTCGAATAGAAGAAGATACTGCATGTGTGTGAGAGAGGGAGAGAGAGAGAGCGATTGCAAACACGCGTCTAACACAAAAAAGAAATCATTCAGTTATGAGATGGGTATGAGTTGGGAGTCGCCTTCGACATCCAGCAAATGATGGTGACTGACTAAATAAATAAAATTTTCTGCAGATGAAAAGAATCAAATAAAAAAAACATGAAATAAATAAATAAAAAAATTAAATTTTTAATAAACCAATTATGCACTTTGCCGCAACATTGACGACGACGAAGGAAATAATAATATCAACAGCAACAATAACAACAGACGACAATTGGGAGGCAATGATGCAGCAAGTTGAAGATGTTGAAAAGAAAAGAAGATTTTGCGGATGGTTGAGTTCGAAACTGACACGAGTTGTGGCATGGTTTGGGTTGGTCTTTGCTTCTTTTTCAAAATCTGAAAGATGTTGTTGTGCTGCTGCTGCTGTTGCTGTTGCCGGTGGTATCCTTGCTGTTTAGAGCAACAAGTTACTATCAGATAGATAATGAATGTAGATTTTGCTACAAAAAAATGAAAAATATTTCAATGTTGTTTGTATGTGGTTGACACAGTAAAAATGATTGTAGCACTGCGACTTGAATGCAGGAAGGCATAAACTACACACGATGAAAACATCATGATGATAGAAAAGATTAAAAAAAAAAGTAAAAAGAACAAGATAAAGATTAAGTCGACTACGATAGTGATGATCATGATGATGATGATGATGATGATTGTGATGATGATGATGATGATGATGATGATGATACATACCAATATGGAGTAACATATTGAAGGAGAGTCTGTTTGAATGGATGTTGTTGCTGAAAAAATTATGATGGTGTTAAATATTAAAATTTATAATCACAACAATCTAAATTGTGAAGTCTGAGATGAATAAAAGAAGAATTATGGCCATAAAATGAAGAAGACCACCATATTTTGGGAGCATAATGTTGTACTTAGGGGTATGGAGGAAAGTAAAGGGACTCTATCATCATGACAATGTTGAGCTTCCAAAATAATAATCTATATATGGCACTTTAAGGCTCTGAGGAGCCCTTTGGCCCAGGTTTTTCTTTAGTATTGTTGTGCTTGTTATGTTTTTGGTCAGTATTAGAAGGGACCTACTTATATTAGCAGGTTCCGAATGGCAGAACCCTTGTGACATTACTTTTTCTGAGCATTGTCACAGAGCTCCTTTGGAAGTGTTTTCATGGCAAATTGTTACTGCCGGAAGAATTGCTAATTGGTTGCCGACAGGTGGTTACCGTTCGACTGAAAAGTCTTTTCGAGATAAAAGTTGTGCTTCAGCCGGGGATTGAACCCACGACCTACAGATCAGAAGGCCAACGTACTAACTACTGAGCTATGGCACCCAGTGATAATGATCACATTAGGTGTAGTAAAAAGAAATCCGTTATTTTGCCAATAAACGGCCTTAGCGCTCGTTAAAGATGGATTCCAGTACCGAGAAAATACGAAGTAATCCAGGCGACTGCAAATTTCTATAGTGTTTAATCTCCTGATGATTTTCAGTATTTTTGAGGTCAAAGATGTACCACGTGCTAAGAGCCCAGTAGTCGATAAAATCGTGAAAATCGTCGAGTCCGACCATAGTATAAGAACTCTTTCGATAGCCCAAAAGGAAAACATTTCACAAAAATCCGTTTTGTGAAATGTTTTGCGGTGTTTATGGTGGCGTTGGCTTGGCATCAAGAGCTCCCCTACCTCCAAATCATTAATTCGGAGCTGTACTGTCAACAATTGGACCATCTGAAGGAAAAAAAATACGACGGTAATTGTGTTCCTTATCGGTCAGACACTGCACCATGCGATTAAAACTTGTTGCTTCCCAAGAATGGACGGGTCTACGTACCGGAAGCACACGACCACGTGGTCGTCCAAGGTCCGTTCAACTCATCAGAATACGAAAATGCCTTGTACGGGAATATAAAAGAGCAAACTAAAACCTGTCTATGACGAACGATTTTGCTGGAGAGAAGCTTGTGAAAACTAACTGTTTCAGCTTTTTTGCAAAAAGGATCAACACTTTTTTTGAGAGAAGCAAAATGAAATGAATGAATTAGAAATGAATTACTATCTTACTGATAAGAGCATGAGATCTAAGTCCAAATTCAAGATTGAAATTATTCAGATAGTGAACATTTGATTTGGAAAAATATCTTTTAAATATTCATAAATACCTAGTTGGCACAGGAGGCTCCGAAGCAATTTGGCAAAGCATCACTTTCAGTTAAGTGATGCTTATGAATATTGGGCAGAATTGGAGAATTGCAACAAATCTAAAAAGAGGCTCCTTTTGAAAGGTCCCATTTTTAATTTACCGAAAAAAAACTCTTATATTCTAATTTATTTGAAATTTACTCCCTTGCACTATATTCATACATTTGTTTGGATTGGTCCTAAAGGATATATGTAAAATTAATTTAACACAATATTCTTTAGGGTCAAATCCAATCAGGGCATGAAATCAAAAATTACTACTCCTAAGTATCTATTCTGCTTTGGCAGACTCTAAGAATTTGTCTCTTCTCTGGCAGAGAGTAAAACTTGCCAGTAATAATAGTGACGCTGTTGATTACAATATGCCTTAATGCTGAAATCAGATAACAAGAAACAGATATCATTCATACTATACGTAGACAAATCAGCAATTAGCTTATGTATGGATCTGTTAAAGCGATAAAGTACATTGTGCAAAAATATAAATACAATGAAAAATGAAGATTTGATACAAAAAAATACCAGTCTACAACTGACAAAAGGTATGGTAAATGGTAAGCCATATGGAAATAGAAGAGAAGAAAAAAAAAAAAAAAACATTTAAACGAGCCCAACAACAACAACAACAACAATGGAAAAGTAAAAACTGATTGCAATGTTGGAGTCAACATTCAAAATTATAACAAATTAAGTACATAGGACTACAACGATAACAACAACAACAACAACAACAGCAACAGCAATCGTAATATTAACAACTAAAGATGCAACAGCGATATGGTTAAAACGATATTACAATAACATGTTAGTTGGTTTGGTACATACAATACACACACACACACATACACTAATAGACAATATACATTCATAAAAGTTATACTTACTATGCTCTATCTTTATGCGGCAGGGAACATTCTCATTTGTATCTACATATTCACAGTACTTAGTTAGGCACAAAGTGTAAGAGGCTCAAACTGACTAATTTACTTAACGGCGTTGTAGAGACATGATGACAAGATACTGACTGCCAACCAATATGAGGCATGTACCAATGTATGTATTGGACTACGTAAGTAAGTGTATGTGTAAGTGTATGTGTAAGTGTTTGTGCAAGTGTTTGTGTTTGTGTGTGTGTGTGCCTTGTACATACAAAGATGCTTTGGATTTATGCATGTTCCTGTGATGAGACTTGTGTTTGGCTTGTCGGATAGTGATTTGATTTTTTCATGTGTGCGCATATCTATTTGCTCCTATATACTTTCATAAATATGTATGCATATGTAGGTATGTGCTCGTATATAGGGATGGCTGGTGTACGATTTATGTGTTTGACGTGCGGGCGTTCGGGCGGTCGGACGATCGAATATTATAATCTAGGGTCATATAGGCGAGGTCAACTGCATGCCTCAACTAATGCATTCCTACTTTGCCACCACCTTCTCTTTTCCACTATCTATCTCTCTCTCAATCTCTCTCTTAGATTTGATAGTCTATTTCTTTGCGCTGGCTGCAATATAAACATGTCTTAAAAGGTTTCTCTAGTAAATTTCTAGTTGATATTGTCAGGTTGATATTACACCATTGCCATATTGATACTAATGACGTTTGTGATGGTGATCATCGTGATGGTGTACTGCTCCTGCTATTTTGGCCAATGTTATTGCTAATGTTGATAAGTTAACGATGCTATGACGATGACAATGACAACGGCAACAACGACAATGACTACGACGACGATTAATTTCAACTCATTTGTTATCGTTTTTCTTGGTATCTTAACATATTTTGCAATTATGTCTTAATGCTGCGATTGATTGGTTTTAATATTTTTGTCTTAGACAAGCAATTTAGATGTGCGTAGTATTTATGATGTTCAAGATCTAATTAAATATTTAAATAAATAAAGATATTTTTGTATATTGTTCCAATGAAGAAAGTATTGTCACTAACAACTTCGAAAAATTTCATCTGAAAGTGACTGACCATTTGTTGACCAAGAGAAAGACATCCACCGACGTCCTTTGTGATTGTACGGGTTGGCCAGACTTCGTCCTAAACACTTTTAGGTGGGTTTTTCGCCATCAGCTTCAATCAAAGTTCGAAGCCTTTAGCTTTAATCATCAGAGGTTCACCAATATCTATTCTAATCTTCATAATGAAGGCTAGAAGAGGTTCAAGTGTCGTAATTTGGTTTTGGATACAAACGATCTTATATGGTCACATTGCCTGCAACACATGCGGCTAATCCTCAAGGTATATGTAGATTAATAAGCTATAAACTGGTTTCCACGCACCACGCTTTATGTAATTATAAGGAATTGTCCTTGTTCATAAGTCTGGCTTCCTTGATTGATTGATTGAAGACAAACCTTACTATTTGCATTGTTTTTGATCTAATTTTTTTTTACTAAAGGCTGAGTTTTTAAGAGCCTTTGGATTTGATTTCGGAAAAAAATACATAAAATTTAGAGAAATGTATGAAACATTTATTTGAGAGGGATCTATATAATTCAGTTTTTAAAGATGATTTCATTTAAATGTTGACCGCAGCTGCGCCTCAAATGGTTCATACGCTGGTTCCAATTTTGGGATTCTCTCTCCAACTTATCAGCCGGTATCTCACTAATAAATTCTTCAATATTGGCTTCCAGTGCGACAACCGTTGCGTTCTTGTCGCTATAGACATGAGCCTTAACATAGCCTAACAAAAAAAAAATCTAAAGGCGTTAACTCACACGATCTAGGCGGCCAATTGACCGGCCCCAAACTTGAAATAAACTGTTCATCGAACTTGCCTCTCAATTGAGCCATTGCTTCGCGTACTGTGTGGCATGTGGCACCGTCTTGTTGACACCACATGTCAGCCAAGTACAGCTCTTCCATTTTGGGCAAAAAAGTTGGTCATCTTCGCACGGTAGCGCTCGCCATTCATAGTAACGTTCCTGTCTTCGTCGTCTTTGAAAAAGTACGGTCTAATGATGGCACCGGCCCATAATCCACACCAAACTTCTAGCTGCTCTTCACACCAAATACGGTAATTTTGATTGTTTACATATCCATTTTACTAGAAATGAGTTTCGTCGCTGAACACAAGAAAGGGCACGATGCACTTTCTTAACCGATCATGAATTTTGATAATAAAATTCAATAATCTGCAAGCGCTGTTCGTTTGTAAGTCGATTCATGGTTAAATTATAGACTAAACTGAACATGTTTGACAGTAACATGTTATACGAAAACAGCTGAGCTGCCAAAAACAATGTAGCCAAAAGGAATTTTGCCTCGTATTTTCCCCCATATTTTTGAAGTTTACTGTGTATAGTATTTAGAATTTGCTGTTGATTGACCGATTTCGTGGATTTCTCTTATTTCATTTACTTGGTCCCAGGCCTATGGGCTATGGCCGTAGGTAATGTCCTATTTATCCTAAGGGTCTTGGTTGAAAATCAGATGAAGATAAATCTGAAGTTTGATGCTTTTGAATACATGACTATTAGTTCATTATTTTGCGATTCTTATTTAATGAGCTATATTATGCGTTATATTACAAAGCTCTCAGATATTTCAACTTGACGAGATTGAAGAAGATAACACAGAAAGTAACAAAACCTTGCCCAAATCATCTGACTGGCTAAAGTATACAAGTGGTTCCAAATTGGAAGCTGATTTAGCAAATTAAATAACATATTTAGTATTGTCGGAAGATAAATACGATGAAATATTAATTTTCGAAATAAAGTAATCACTTTGTCGTAAAAATTCTGACTAGTAAAAATAACGATATAGTGCATTCATAACAAAAACATTCAACATTTCTATTCCATTTCTAGCTACATAATAATTTACTTCCAATTCATAACAAATTACTTTCATTTTCACTTTACATTGTACATATGTTGATGACACTAGCAAATTTGCTACCATATTCCAACGGAAATAAATAAATAGTAAACAATAGCAACAGCCATTATGTGTTACTATTACCAATTATTTAACACTTTTATGTAAATCTATAAGTAATATACTTTGACTTTTGCTTTATTGCATATTTTATCACAAAGGCGATGAGGTCACAAAATACTTTATCACTAGCTTAATTATTAATGACTGCTGGTGGTATATTTTTTATGTTTGTTTATCTATAACTATATATAATATAATGGGTGAGAAGTACTTTTGTGAAAATAAAAATAAAATGAAAAGAAAATCAAATCAGTTTTTAAAGATTATAACTTTTAATTGTTGGCCTAACTATGACTAGCATGAGCTATTCTTGAGTTCCAATATTGGATGATGCATTCGAGCATTTCGAATGCCATGTCGTCGATGCTAAAATATCAAACAGTACTGAACAAAAATATCATGCCAGTTTGAGAGTTCGATCATTCGGATCTACTAAAAAAAAGTATAAATAATCGAATCACCTTATGCAAACATCATCATAAGTTTTTAGAAAGTAAAATTAATTTTAAAATTAATTTTTAAATTACAAGAACTATGAATAATCTCTAATGGCACTTGTCACAACAACTTGCAACACTCTACATCAGCTGACTTACAGAGTTAAGAGCATAGCTTTTTTCTTTGTATTTCTGTTTCGTGTTCAGCGAGCATAATCGTCTATACTCATTTATATATAATCCAAAAATTTCAAATGTCAACATAAATATTGTATTGATTCTCATTTGTGGATTTTCTCCTTTTGTTTGTTGGTTTGCTTAGTTAGATTTTTCAATCGATTTTGCAAATCAATAAATATATATTGTACTACTAGTTTGAATATTTGCAGATTTTTTAGGTGTGCTCTTTTTAGGTTGGTCTTCTATTTATAACAAAAAAAAAACTCAATTTTTTCTCAATTTTTTAAATTTTATTTTAATAAAAGACGAAGCATACTTATATAAGTGCAACGATATATTCTTATTGAGGTATGATCATATTGAGTAGGTTTTCTTCTGTATTTTTTCGGCAAGTTTTCTTACGCCTCGCTTTTCTTTACAAATGTTGTTGCTGCTGCTGCTGCAATTGCTATTGTTGCCGCCTGTGGTCTTTTGACAATTTTCAACGCCTTCATTCCATATTATTTTTGTTGGTCGTGTCACAGCCACTGTTGTATGTACGAGATGTTGTGTGTTGTATGGATTTTGCTACTTTTTATTTATGCCTATTGTTGTTGTTCTTATTATAATATTTCATTTTTACTGATGATCATTTCAATAGAATAAATACTGTGGTGTGTACTTTTTATGGTTCAATTTACATTCCAAACTCTGAATACCTACATAGATTGACTATTTCTTCCATAATTTTATATTTATGTATTTTCGTATGAATTGCATATTAATTAGGAATTTATATTTATTTGAATTGCAAATAATTGACATCACATCATTGAATGACATATTGACTCACTATATTGAATGTATACGAAAAAAAAAATATAACTAAAATTCATTGTCTTGTATTGACAGCCTATTGGTGTGACCCTTTTAAAATTTTGTAAAAAAAAAATATTTTTGATAGCATAAAAATACATTCAAAAGTAAACTAAAAGAAGACATTCACAAGCATAGTTCAGATTTCAATCAAATTTCTTTATCAATATGTTGCTTGTATATGAGAGAACATGTATCCAGAATGAGCATCCAACACAACATTTACTGTCGATGTTGCCAACAAGTGGAGAGAAGAAAAATGGCATTCGAAGCCAAAACAACTAGCACAAAAGTACATTAAAAAATAAAGTAAAAAAAAAAAAATAGTTCTCAAGTGCAAGTTTTTAGTCAATTATCATTATCAATATGTTGCTTGTATATGAGAGAACATGTAGCCAGTATGAGCATCCTACACAACATTTACTGTCGATGTTGCAAAGAAGTGGAGAGAAGAAAAACGGCATTCGAAGGCAAGATTGAGTGCGTTGGGAGTCCTACGACTGCCTTGAAGAGCTGTTCAAATTTGAACCAAACGAAATCAGTACGATTCGATTACTTAGATACACAGCAAACTCAACCAAAGTTCAAGTGAGGAGGTGTCTACAAATCGGTCAACTAACGAAACATGTTGCTTGGTCCTTGTCATTCTATACAAAATACAATGTTCTGTTGTGGTTACCTTCCAAAATATCATCCTGTACTTGTAAATGTATATTTGAAGGAGAAAATACATATGATTTGTAAACATTTTATTAATGATACTCTTAAATATGGGCTTTCCGGATGCTCGTAATTTCATTTCACGGTTTTGTTCAGATTTATTTCTTTTTTTGTTGTTTATTTAATTTTTTTTCGGTAATCAAATTTTATATGGCATTAAATATCGTACATATTCAATAACACAACATTCAATAAATAATTTCTATGTACTTACAATGGCAATGCTTTTACAGCATATAAAAATGATGATTTTAAAACTTGCATATTTAATTGCTCTAGTAGTTGAGTAGGTAATTATATTTGTATATGTAGATATGTCTCTATGAATGCGTTGATATATAAGAGCTTCGAAAGTGTGTGTTTATAATATCAATAAGAAATGTAAAAGATGTGCTGTTAAGAAACATTATAGCAACAAAGCTATTAGTAATGCCCAGTAGTAGTCTTAATGTGTCATCCAAAATAACTGCCAACTATAATAACACAAATCATAAACTTCACAAAGATTTATGAACTAAAAATTATTTGTTAAGGTTAATAATATTATTACGATTATATACCCAAATGAACAATATTTCGTTTACGATAATGTACAATAGTATGTAAAATATATAGAATAGAAAATTGACCACAGAAGGATTCTGGGTATTGCTGCTCCCTTCCTGGCAAGCCTATCTGCCAGATCGTTGTCTCCAATATGTCCTAGAACACAAAGGATCCATAATTGGTTATTTTCACCAAGTTTATTCAGTTTGTCAAGACATTCCCACACCAGTTTTGATTTCACCGGGTTACAGTTCAGTGCCTTGATAGTAGCCTAACTGTCTTGCAGGATTGCAAACCTTCTATTACGCTTTGGGAGCATGATGTTGAAGTGGGCACACCTGACAATCGCGTATATTTTCATGATTGAAAGACCATAGTATCGTTACCTAAAGGCTCCGAGTATTTTATCCCCGGGCCTATCACTACTGCTCCGGCCGCTTCATTAGTCAAGGAGCCATCCGTAAGCCAAGTTATCATGTTTTGGTTTATCCCGTTTGTTTTAGATACACCTTCCTACATTTATTTTTATTCCTGAGCTCTGTTTGGAATCGCTTAGTAAAGCTGAATTCTATATGCATTGAGTCCCTCGGCATTCCGACTTCAGGATGTTGTTTTATTAAAACATCATATTTCTTGTGGTCCATTCATCTGTAAGTAACACTTATTAATAGAAATAATTGAATATGCATACTAATTTGTATGCCTGAGTAATTCGAGAATACCGCAATACTACTTCTTTTAAAATAGTTGTAATTTGGTTTGGTGGGTAATCATAGTGATTCGTGTGTTGCAAATTTGAGCATACTCATAGGTTCGTATTGTTAAGAAGTGTAAGTACAAATGACAAATAAATTGCCATTTTTAATATTTGTATTTATTGATTTTCCTTTTTTTTTTTTTTTTGTTTTTACTGTGTTACGTTGATTTAAGCGAAACTGTGACTGTGTAACGATTATGGATTTGTTTTAAGTACAGAATTAATATCATAAAATTTACAAAGCTTAATAATTTCCATGATAAAATTGAATTGAATTGTTTATATTTATTTAGTCTATATTTAAAGAGTATATCTGATTGTGTATTAAACATTTTTTCAAATAATTTTTAAATTTCAACTATTTATTTTTATGTTTACTCGTACTCGTACATATTTATTTATATTTAGAAATTATGTTATGTTCAGCTGATCTAATTGTATTATATTGTGTATTATAAACTAGATGCATACAGAAATGTTACTCTAAATTCAATCAAGCCATCAATAATTCAAAAATATGTATCATATATAGTGTAACACGTGATATTTACAATATCATCGTAATGACTATGAGTTGTCGCATAAATTGCATGTTAGTAGCGTTGCAGTATGTACATGCTGCAATACTGGCTACATTGACGATGATGCTGATGATGATGATGATGATGATGGTAATGATGCTATAGGTCCATGATGACAATTCATATGACAATACAGTTCAGTTATTTGCCATATATGCAATATTTAACTAGACGATTAAGCAAGCAGAGGTTATTCCCGTCAATGTTGCGAGTATGTATTGCCACAAGTTCTATTCTATTTTCATGCTCTCTTTTTTCTGTAAATTTTGAGTATTTCATGTGGTTGATTGCAACATTTTGATGTTGATGTTGCTGCAACGAATATTGTACAATATTTATTATGACAGTCATTCATTATGCATGTTTTCTATTAAACTGGATACACAATCGTTCTTAAATGCTATCAACTTTCTTTGTTAATATTGTTCAACTAGTTTTGTAATAGCAAATATGATATATACATACATTTTGGAGACATTTTGCCAATTATGACAATTTTATGTGCCAATTTGATTAAATTAAACGTGGTACAAGCTTCGTTCACATTTATGCACATTTTTTTATGCACATGCACATTTTGTTATATTATTGGTGTATTGCTCTTACGTATTCGACATAATTCAGTTAACGAAAAGCTAGTCAAATTACGACAGGTGTTATTGAATATCGAAATTCAATCTTCCTCGTAATTTTTCAGGCAAATGCCTATGATGAATCATATATCGATGATAGAGTCTTCTGAGCTCCAACATTTTGAACAAAGAATTTCAGAATTTTGAAATAATTTCATAAGAAATGAATGAGCCACGTCCTTCCATAGCTTCCATTTTCAAAAGATGGCTCTGGCTGTCATGTGGTTGACATAAATAGCTGTTTTTTTGCTTTATTGCAAAGCTGTGACATTTGTCAACTATATTTAGTTTGTATTTTATTGAGTTTTAAAGTTAGTTTATGTGGCTGCCCTCTCTCTCTGAGAGGACACACTTAGGCCAGAAAGGCCCATTGTGACACCACCGCGCTTCTCTTCCAATACTGTTGTACGTGTTTAATTTGGACAGCATTAGAAGGGACCTACTTATATTAGCCGGTTCCGAATGGCAGAACCCTTGTGACATAACTTTAGTTTAGTTATGTCACAGAGCTCTTTTAAGAGGCATTTTTGGCAAATTGTTACTGCCGTTAAGATTGCCAATTCTTGCCGGCAGGTGGCTACCTTGGCCTTCTGATCTGTAGGTCATGGTTCAATCCCCGGCTCATGCATAACAAATTTAATATCGAAAAGATTTTTCTTTCGAACGATACCCACCTGTCGGTAAGCAATTGGCAATTCTTCCGACAGTAACAACTTGTTAGGAACCGGCTAAAATAAGTAGGTCCCTTTTAATACTGTCCAAAATTTAACACGCACAACAGTAATTGAAGAGAAGCTCGGCCAATGAGCCCTTCAGGGCTTAAAGTGCCACATAATCATTTTATTTTTATTTTTTATCGAAAAATGAACAGAAATATGGGAACAAATTAGTCGCTAGCGATGGATAATACCTTGAATAATGTATAAATTCATATTGCAATTAAAATAAACGCTTGAAAACAGAAAAAAACGACTTAAATTCTACTTCTTCTTTTTATGTGGCCATAACAACCGATGATCAATTTAGGCCGAACATATAATGCGGCGCAAGTCTTCTCCAAGCACCGCCAGGTCTTCCTTTTCTTCTGCGTCCTCCAGCTGGTGCCGAATTAAATACCCTCTTCGCTGGAGCGTCTTCTTCCATTCGTTCGACATGACCCAGCCAGAGCAGCCGATGGATTTTGATTCACTTGACTATGTCAATGTCAGCGTACAGTTCATACAGCTCATCGTTGTACCTTATTCGGTGATCGCCATTAACGCAAATTGATCCGAAGATCTTGCGTAGGATTTTTCTCTCGAAAATTTAAAGCATTCTCTCATCCGTGATGGAAATTGTCCAAGCTTCTGCGCCATATGTTAGGACAGGAATAATGAGGGACTTGTTGAGTGTGATTTTCGATGTTCGAGAGAGGGCTCGACTACTGAATTGCTTACTCAGCCCAAAATATCACCTGTTAGCAAGAGTTATCCTACGCATGATCTCCATGCTGATGTCATTACATTTGTTGATGCTGGTTCCAAGATAGACGAAGTCCTTCACCACATTGAAAGTGGAATTGTCAACAGCGACGTGTTGTCCAAGACGGCGGGACTTTTTGTTTGTAGACACTAGGTACTTCGACTTGCCCTCGTTCAGCGTAGGACCCATTCGATGTGAATGGGCCCATATGGGAATGGGACTATATTCTGCTTATGAACTGGTGCATGCAGGTGAGCAGCTCATCACTGCCGGTCTTAAACAACTCGGCAGGCAGGCTATCTGCACCTGCTGCTTTGTTGTGCTTCAGCCTCATTATGGCTGTTTTAACATCGTCATGTAACCTCGTAAATTGTACTACCAATAATAAATAATAAAATATAAAATCGAGTGAATAGTTTCCAAATTATAGGTACAAATAAAGTAAGACCTCTGAAAGACTGATTTCTGATTCCAAATTCAGATTTTGTGTGTGTATTGAAAAGATTACTATTTTATTTTTCTATATTTTCATATCTTCATAACATAGAGGTACATATGTACCTTAACATATGATAAATCAATAAGTATAAAGTCCTACAAAGAAAGAAGGTGGTTAAAAAAAAGTACAAAAAAGTACAGAATCAAAGATACGCAAGTGCATTATCCCATTAGTCAAGTCAATAGTTAAGAATGCAATTCATAAATCATTGTAAATACGTTTAATTAAAAACTGACAGAAAGATACACAGCAGAAGAATCAAAGGAATTAAAATTAACACATGCACAAATACAAGTTGCATGAAAAGTAAACACCCTTCAAACAAATAAATACAAATATACATACTCGTAAGCCTACACGCACTCATACCTGCTGGGTATATATTTGCTTGTAACTACGTGCATTAAACTGGGCCGGTGTAGACACATTTCAAGGATGTCGTAGCTTCGACTGAAAATCTTCAAAATGCACTTATACCACAGATTGTATTGATTTCGATGATAGCTTTGAGTCACTGTTGTCTTCTTCACTGGGCGCGGGGTTTTATGTGGTGGGTCCCAGGCCCAACGCACAACCTCGATTTGAGGGAAGTTTTCGCCACTCACTTTAGCCGTCGCTGAGCGGGTGCTGGAACGACGTTCCCCATTAAAATGAAGGTTCTCCATTAAAATGACGGTGCCCCTTTAAAATGAAGAAGGACCCCCCTTTAGAATGAAGACGTCATCACATAGAAGCAGGACAAACTACATGATGACGAGTTAGTTGACTTGCGATGAGTTCAACAAGAATTGCACTAGTTTCGCCAGGTTGAAGCAGTTAGCCACGTTGCATTGCGAAAACATCATCAGACCACCAGCGAAGAGGGTATTTAATTCGGCACCCGCTGGAGGACTCAAAAGAAGAAGAAGACCAAACCTCCGTTGGAAGGACCAAGTGTTGGGTAACCTGGCGGCGCTTGGAATATATAATTGGCGCCAACAAGCGAAGAACAGAGAAGACTGGCTTCGCATTCTATGTTCGGCCTAAATCGATCCACTAAAATATACTCTTAAATTAAAGGTGATCATCATTTTATTCTGACCCCATCTAATTTACATTCGCACTATTCGCATGCATATAATGTGTGCTGTTTACGTGTATCGATCGATTGATCATTACGCTGTGATGTGTGTTTTTTTCCCCCTTTGTGGTATTTGTTTATTGGATTTATTCCCAAGTCTTCTATAAATTAACAATAAACAGCAAGACAGCAACAACATAATAACAACGAGAGAAAAATTAAAAACTGGCGTGCTAGCGATCAGTATTTGCGATCAGTTAGTTGAGCTCCTCATATGCCATACGATGACGTTAAGACGATAATAAGTAAGAAGTGAAAAAGAATGAACGAAAAAAAAAAAAAATACAAATCTCATATGATGAGTCCACGGTTCATTTCTTTCTAATTGCTCGACAACGTAAAAATGTTTTAAGTGATCGCGCAAAAGATCGTCGTCGTCGTCGTCGTCGTCAACTTGTCGTCTTTGTTGTTGGTCAATCTTACGATATTGTGAATATCAATAATCAAAATCAAATATCAACAATACTGCTTGTGAAAGAAGAAAAGAAAAAGTAGTAGGGAGCCGGTGTTGTTGCTGCTGCTGCTGTTGCTGGTGCTGCTAGTGGTAATTATGGTGATGATTGTATTCATTGTCTAAAGAGACATGCATAAGCGATCATACTTGCGTGTAATTAAAATGAGACAAAATAAAAAAATTTTAAAAAATAAACAAACAAAAATACAACAATCACAACGATAATAAAAAAGAGAAGATGCATCCTAGCGTTAAATGCTCAAATCTGAAGCTAGTCATCAATTGTTTGAGAAAGGTGAAAATGAAACGCTATGGATTTTTTTTTTTCAAATAATCGTTGCACATACTATGCACGTTTCGTGAGAATACTCATATGATGTGATCATATGCGTAGATTATTGTTTAAACTGTTTTTATATTCGAATACGTTTACTTAAAGTAAATATTATTTTTACAATTTATGAAGCAACGACCAGTCAATGATCAAAAAAATATACAATCGCATCGCATAAAACTCATAATACTCATTTGAAATATTATAAAGCTAAACAAACGCGCTGCATATTACGTATATTGCGTATACTCGTATAGAAACGTCAACGATCATCCATGTGTTCGATCGACTGTCCAACAATTGGTCACTCATTTCAGTTGTGATTTGAATTGTGTGTCTTTTTTTTTTGTCATATACTTATTGCGAAATTAGTTAAATATTTTCAGATCATCATTGCGAGTGTAGTCATCATCGACGAGGTACCTACTATACATGAGTATAAAAAATCTCCTTACAGTCGGCTGGGGCCGACCAAATTATACCCTGCATATGTAGAGGTATATATAAAAAGTTTGCTCGTATATCCATCCTTTTCTTCCACTATTTTTTATAGGACCTACAATAAGAAGCAGGCGTACCTCACCAATTTTGGAGGATCAATTTCTGCCTATAATACTAAACTACATAGGTTGCAATGGGTTGACCTAGGCGTATTAATTAGTAAGTTATGGGTGTTTTAATGTTTAATATAAATCCGAGACTTTATATGGAAGCTATATAAAAAGTGGGAGTGACGTATCTCTTTCTGGTATATCTAATTAATATTTCAATATCAATCCACACCTTAAATTTGGTTGTCCTACGCTAAATGGTTTGTAAGTTATGGAGCTTAAAAGTTTTAGTTTAATTCCCTTGACTTTGTATGGGAGACCTATGAAGGAGTGGGCGTGGCACACTGATTTTCTGCCATATTATTTCCGACTACCATGTTAATCTAAGTGTCAATTATGGTTATTTTAGGCAGGAGATTGCCGAAGTTACAGCTGTTTAAATTTAAAAGAATTTCAGTCATTTTGTATGGGGGCTGCAATAAACAGTGGGCATGGCACGCCCATTTTCTATGAGCCTAGTTGCTCGTACAATACTTATCCATACCTTAAATCTCGTTGTCCTACGCTAAATAGTTTGTAAGTTATGGAGCTTAAAAGTTTTAGTTTAATTCCCTTGACTTTGTATGGGAGACTCATGAAGGAGTGGGCGTGGCACACTGATTTTCTGCCAGATTTTTTCCGACTACGATATTAATCTAAGTGTCAATTATGGTTATTCTAGACAGAAGATTGCCGAAGTTACAGCTGTTTCAATTTAAAATTTGTATGGGGGCTACGATAAACAGTGGGCGTGGTGCGCCCATTTTCTGTGAGCCTAGTTGCTCGTACAATACTAATCCACACCTTAAATCTCGTTATTCTACGCTGAATAGTTTGCAAGTTATAACCGGTAACATTTTTTTTTAATTTCCGCAACTTTGTATGGGAGACCAAAAAACCAGTTGGCGTGGCACACTGATTTTCTGCCAGATTATTTCCGACTACGATATTAATTTAGGTGTCAATTATGGTTATTCTGGACAGAAGATTGTAGAAGTTACAGCTGTTTCAATTTAAAAGAAGTACAGACACTTTGTATGAGAGCTACGCTAAAAAGTAGGCGTGGCTCAACCACTTTTGGCGAGATTATATAGCACTATAATATAAGTCTATGTACCAAATATTGTTGTCCCAAGTCGTATATTATGTGAGTTATGGCAAGTTAAAGATTTTGAAAATTTCGAGGTTAGTCGCTTTGAATGCTTGGTGTGGGCGTGGTTATTGACCGATCATGCCCAATATCAATCCCCTCCGTACCCTTGGATCATAGATTACTTATGCCAAATTTCATCGAAATAGCTCAATATTTACTCAAGTTATCGTGCGAACCAGCCAGGTGACAGACAGACGGACGGACGGACGGACGGACGGACGGACGGACGGACGGACGGACGGACATCGTTAAATCGAAAATTTAATCGACGCTGATCACGAATATATATCTATGTCTATATCTCCGGAGATTCCTTCAAGTGGACACAAACATCTGACCGAAATGAATATACCATGCATATTGCATTATGCAGGGTATAAAAATTATTACGATCTTAAGTAAATGTAAATTATTTTAAAATTTTCTACAACGTATGTATGTACATTACATATAAATTATCAATAATATTACAATATGTCATTAATAAATTTAAATACTTCAATGTGACATCTTTGATATAAGCTGCTCCATAACTACATACTTGGTTGTTAGACGTGTTAATTGAATGTCGTTAATAAGTTTGCTTGCGATCGCATATGGCATACAAATGGATATTTTTATTTTTTCACCATTATTTATATACATAAATTTATTATATATATTTTGTTTTGATATTTTTTCAGCTGCAATAATAATAACTCCTTCTTTATATATTATGAAATCAGTAATTAAGGATCAACTGAGAAATAATTAAAAAGTAAATATTAATAAATATAATTTTGAAACAACTTGTTTATAATCGAATGTAACAAGTGAATTTTATACTTATTTATGTGGCCATTACAAGCGAAAATCGATGTAGATGACAAGTGAATCACATTCTAAAAATTAATTAAATAAAGTATTAAGTATTAAATAACTATGCGTAATGTTGGTCTTAAATATAAAGATCAGTCACCTCCAGAAAATATGGAGAAATTAAATTCAATTCAACAATGATAAATTTAGACCAACTATGGCTGATTTCTTCAGTCTTACTGGTGAGATAAGAATTTTAGAGCATTTAAAGTCCAAAATCAGCCTCAGCAAGTTAAACAAGGGCAACGTTTGAGCAATTGTTTGTTAACCGAAGTCTCTCTTCGGAAGGAACAAATGGCACGCGAACATATTCTTTTCTAACATCTTTATATGTCTCAGATTTTTCCGAAATGGTCCAGTTCTTGGTATAATGACAACTACTTTCATTTTGGCAACACTGTTTTTGACAGCTCAGCTGTTTTCGTGTAACTGTGTTACTGTCAAACATGTTCAGTTTGGTCTATAATTTAATCATGAATCGACTTGCAAACAAACAACGCTTGCGGATTATTGAATTTTATGATCAAAATTCATGCTCGGTTAAGAAAGTGAATCATGCTCTTCTTCCATTTTATGGTCAGTTTGGCTGACCTTCTGAGGCGGCTGTTCGGAATCTTGTGACTAAATTTCGCACCAAATTTAGATTATTGGACATTAAACCAACAACCAGCAGCATACATAGAGTGTTGACAGAGGAAAATATCGCAGCTGTATCCGCCAGTGTTGTTGATCACCGTGCATTATCGATTCGGCGCCGTTCGCAGCAATTGGGCCTCTGTTACTCCACTACATGGAAAATTTTGCGGAAGGATTTTGGTGTAAAACCTTTTAAAATACAGCTGGTGCGAGAATTGAAGCCACACGGCCTACCACATCGGTAAACTTTTTGGTGAATGGGCTCTGACAAAGTTGGATTCACTTTTATATCGGATTATGGTGTTCAGCGACGAAGCTCATTTCTAATTAATTGGATACGAGAACAATTAAAATTGCCGTATTTTAGGTGTGAAGAATAGCCAGAAGCATTGCAAGAACTGCCAATGCATCCCGAAAAATGCACTGTTTGGTGTGGATTATGGGCTTTTTTTTTTGCCCAAAATGCTAGAGCTGGACTTTGCTGACATGTGGTTTCAACAAAACGGTGCCACATGCCACGCAGCAAGCTAAACAATGGCCCAATTGAGAGGCGAGTTCGGTGAACAGTTTATTTAACGTTTGGGACCGGTCAATTGGCCGCCTAGATCGTGCGATTTAATGCCATTAGACTATTTTTTGTGACGCTATGTAAAGGCTCATGTCTACAGTGACAAACCCGCAACGCAATATTGAATAATTTATTCGTGAGATACCGGCCGATATGTTGGAGAGAGTATGCCAAGCGTATGAACCATTTGAGGCGTAGCCGTTGTCAACATTTACATGAAATCATCTTTAAACATTGAATTATATAGATCGTTCTAACGACTCAAATAATGTTTTCGTAACATTTCTCTAATTTTTATGTGTTTTTTTTTGTTTTTAATCAAATCCGACGGCTCTTAAAAAATCACCCTATATATGTGAATTAATTAGATCACTAGTACCACACCATTATTGAAGATATGTACCTTATAATATCGATCGTTAAGTATATATACTATTTGGATTAGCCAACAGCATCAGCATATTCATTCCTTGAAACAAATAAGCCGTTTTAAATTGCGCCCGCATTAAGTGCTCCTTGAAATAAAATGAGTAAAATATTTAGTATATATTTGATACGATAACTAGTAGAATAAATATATACGGGTAGATAGTAGAAAAATGCGAAAACTGATCATCATCCATATGATCATATTGTTGGTTGTTCGAATAAATAATCAACCATATATGTCTATGCCTGTTTAAGTATGGATTGTAAGTGTATCAAGATTGAATTTGTATGTGAATGTGAATTAGTTTAGTGATGCATGCAACTAACTAAGTAGATATACAACACTGATACTGCTAGTAACCTGTTTGTAGTAAAAGTGCTGCTAATGCTGCATAACTCTACTTTTGATTTTGCCTTCAGTCTATTAGGCATATTATTAATTAATTGGAAGCTACAAAGAAAAAGGCGTCATAGAAGGTGGAGTGAAATTATTGAATGTTTAACGCCTAATAGAATTATATAGGCACATATTTGTAATGTTAATTTAATGGTAATAAAACCTGATTATACTCAAGCTGTATGTGATTGATTGTCATTAAATTGATTGTCATTAATGTGATTATACAAATTATTGGATGACAAGAACTGTATATTTTTAAATAGTTAACTATCACAACGATAATTATTTCTATTTTATGATAGAAGAAAATGCTTCCAGTGCTTTTACAACACTCCTTCTAATTGAATAATTTCATTTCTTCAAATTAACTTCCAACGATCTTCAATTGATCACTCATTCAATTTAATGACTCATTTTAAGGCTTTCATTTGTGTCACATCAGCATCAGCACATTACTGGCTACTACAAACATGCAACACTAGTGTATGCATGTTATCCAAAAATAAGACATTTTAGCCTTTGGGTAATCTGTCAGTTAACACGCGTATATATATGTTCACTATACTGGATACCTATACCTATGGACTAGGAATAAGAAAAAACGAATAAATAAATAGCTTTGAAATAAATCCAAATCCAAATACAAATCGAATTTCAAGAGATTCACACATTGTGATACGCATAAAAAATGTTGGTGTCGTTGAGGAATGCCTGGGTTTGCCTACATACAATACCTACCAAGTATGTATTGCATATGATGGTATGATCAATGGCATAGCGACAAACGGCGACAATCGCTGAATATATTATTTTTGCTACTATCGTTCTTGTACATAGTTAGCTGTTGATCCAACACAAAATTGAAATGTTTTTTGTTTTTTTTTTGCTATATTTGGGTCAGTTAAATTGATTATATTACTTACCAAGTCGAAATCAGAGAGCAAAATCCTTTTTTGGCTAACACCATTGAGTAATATAGCATTTATATGGAGTGGGATCGCGTGTGACATTATTTGTAAGAGCATGTGAGAATATGTTTATAATATTTTTGGGGTATATCTTGCAAAATTGAAATATTTTTATTATTCCATCATTTTCTTTTAATACAAGTCCGCTTAACTTGCCAGAAAGTGTAGATAGTAGTAGTGGGGAGACAAGTCTTTAGATCTTCTGAGGCAAACAATTTTAGAATTTTGCAATGTCTACAGGAATCTCTAGATTGTATCTCAGTTAGTTGTACTAATTCACTACACTTAAATGTGTATGTTATTATTAAGGCTATGAAACACCGCAACCTGAAGATCTTTTAGTAGCCTTATCCCCTAGCTAGCAAATTTCAAGACTATTTATAAATCTTGTCACTGCTGTAGGATTGATTTTAACTAGGTCCATGGGAACTACGAATCCATTGCTTAGGTAGTTTAGTCTACCACTAGCCACAGCTGGGCAATTGCAAAGAACGTATTCTGCTGTTTCCTGCTCTTCAAGACAGAGTCGACAGAGATCGTTGTTAATCACACCCATTTTCATCATGTGATAATTAAGTTTACAATGACCTGTTAATAGTTCAGTGTAGAGTTTGATGTCTTTTCTGCTGAGGTTCAAGATCGCATCTACCTTAATGTGTTCAGGGAAAAATGAATCTTTTCGACTGCCGCTTGTCTGTTTGGGATCTCCAGTAATCGGTTAGACTACTTTTTTCTCTTCACATATTAAGTTATTCATTAAGCTACTGTTTACATCGCAGAAGGATTCTGGGCGTATGAAACGAGTGTCTGTGCCCTTTTTGGCCAGTGAATCTGCCATTTCTTTGTCTGCATGCCCCTCGTGTCGCGGTACCCATATTAGAGTCACAGAGTTCCTCTTTGCTAAGTTATTGAGATGTTCGAAGCATTTCCAGACCAATTTAGATTGGAACGCGAAATTCATTAGTGATTTTAGAGCTGTCTGACTGTCTGAACGAATGCATATGTTGGTTTCTCGAGTGCCTTCACGTAGACATGCCCTGACAGATAGCTCTAAGGCGTAGACTTCCGCCTGAAAAATGGAAGCTATTTTTCCCATTGCAATTGCCTTCCGAAAATTTGTCCCTACAATTTCCGTTCCAGCACTACCATCTTCCATTTTGGACCCATCAGTGTACCATAGCTGTAAGCCCTGTTTTAGAAATATTTCGTTGTTTCTCCACGCTGAGCGATCGTGAATGATCACTTAAATGAGTTTGTAGAATATAAGTTTTTTATCCATCCTGGCGAAGACCGTGAGGCCCGGTGAATTCCCGACTATGTCTAGAATCTTAATGTGCCCTTTTCGGTGAATAGAGTTCGGAAGCGTTGTGGCTGCACTGGCTACTGTCCTCTTGACCGCAAGATGTAGAGGATTGATAACTGTGATTATTCCTAATCACAGGTCTAAACCCTCTGGAATTGTGTATGTAGTTTTATTTCTTGTATACTGACAACTTCTTGTGAGGTATATTGCCAATTTGAACCAAATTAAATGGGCATATTTTCTCTACATGCCTTAATGGCTTTAGTCGACTGCATTCCCGAAAGCAAATATAACTCTGAATAAAGATAAAAAAATAAATATGTAGCACTTATAAGCACCGATGGGATGTAAGAAGTTCAAACAAAAGGATTTGTGAACATTTAAAGAAGTATAAATTATACAGTGAAACACTCTATTTCGGGGGTGACCCAAACCGAGGAGGATAGTTCTTGTCTTTGGAGATCTATATCAAAATAGTCCGAAGATTATTTTCTCGGAACATTTTAGCCATGTAACTACCATCAGCATGGGTCATTTTGGACCTTTTTTCGAAAAATCCATTAAATGTCAACATTTGAAATGCACCTCGCTCTCTGGTCGACCAATCACTGAAAAAGTCGATGAAATCATGGAAAAAATTGAACAAGACCGGCGCATAAACATCGTGGATGTTGCTACGGAACTGGGTATTGAAGAAAGCTGGATACACAAAGAAGGTCGATGTTTGGATGGAGTGAAAAATTCAATGGACCGAATTTCCATTTGCGATGCACTGCTAAAACGGAACGAAATCTAACAATTTCTGAAGCGAATGATTACGGGAAATGAAAAGTGGATCACGTACGTAAAAAGATCATGAACGAAGCGAGGTGAAACGGTGGCAAGGCCAGAATTAACATCAAGGAAGGTAATGTTGTGTGTATGGTGGAATTGGAAGAGAATTGTTCGGTATGAGCTTCTACAACCCGGTCAAACGATTGATTCTGACCTCTACTATCTATAATTAACGAGATTGAAGCAAGCAATTCAATTAAAACGACCAAAATTGATCAACAGCAAAGGTGTTGTGTTCCATCATGACAACGTCAGACCACAGACATCTTTGACGACCCGTCAGAGAGCTTGGTTGGGTTTTTAATACATCCACCATATAGCCCGGGTCTTGCACCCTTCAGGTTATCATTTGTTTCGATCTCTGCAGAACTCTGCAGAATGCACTTATATGAGTTTTTCGCTCAGAAAACCCAGAAGTTCTACGCAGATGGAATAATGACTTTACTCCAAAAATTGGCAAATGGTTATCAATCAAAACGGCGCATATTTAGTTTAATAAAGCTCGTTTCAAATATAAGAAAAAATTGTGTAATTTTTGATCAAATTTGTTACCCAGTTTTTTCGAACACCAATACGTATTTCATCAGACAATTATAGCAAAAATCTATATAAACAATTCATCATTCTGAATAAAGCCGTTGACAACGGATAACAAAAATAGCAACTATAACAAATAAGTACGTAAGCATTTTTAATGTAAAATAAATTCATATCACATTCAATGCTCATTTGTTGCCAACAATTTTGATGGTGTAAATGATCTTGTGAAAAGCGCCACTCCTAAAATAGGCAACTTGTAAGCGCCAACTAATTCCAAAAGTGCAACTGACCAACTAGTAATTTCTATGTAACATATATGTATAAATATATTGTACCTACATACCTGTAAGTAGGTATGTGCATTCATATATACATACAACAACAACTGACCAAAGTAAAAAGGAGTCCAATGAGCACAACAATGAGAGACAGCAGCAAATCATCATGTCCATATAAACACGCATATGCATCCATAGATGCATATGGTATATAGAAATTGTTGCATACCAGTTGCAACATGGTCAGCAATGTTAAAACCAACAGGGAGATCAACATTATTATTATTATTATTATTATTATTATTCTCGTCGTCGTCATCGTCATCATCAGCGACAACATCAGCATCTCGTTGTGTTCGTTTGCAATTGCAATTTCCCAAAAATAGACATGCCAATGTGTACGCATGCGTGGCATCCAATTGGACAGTTTGTTTCGATTTCAATGTGTGACGGTGTGTGGTGTTGGTGTTGCTGATGATAACTACAGGGTGATTTTTTAAGAGTCTTCGCATTTGATTAAACAAAAAAAACATACAATTTAGGCAAATGTATGAAACCTTTATTTGAGTCGATAGAATGATCTATATAATTCAATGTTTAAAGATGATTTAATGTAAATATTGACCGCGGTTGCGCCTCAAATGTTTCATACGCTGGGTCCAATTTTTGCATACTCTCTCCAACATATCGGCCGGTATCTCACGAATAAATTCTTCAATATTGGCTTCCAGTGCGTCAACCGTTGCAGGCTTGTCGCTTTAGACATGAGCCTTAACATAGCCCCACAAAAAATAGTCTAATGGCGTTAAATCGCACGATCTGGGCGGCCAATTGACTGGCCCCAAACGTAAAATAAACTGTTCATCGAACTCACCTGTCAATTGGGCCATTGTTTCGCGTGCTGTGTGGCATGTGGTACCGTCTTGTTGAAATCACATGTCAGCCAAGTCCAGCTCTTCCATTTTGGGCAGAAAAAAGTTTGTAATCATTGCACTGTAGCGCTCGTCATTCATAGTAACGTTCCTCCCTACGTCCTCTTTGAAAAAGTACGGTCCAATGATGCCACCGGTCCATAATCCACACCAAACAGAGCATTTTTCGGGATGTATTGACAGTTATTGTAATGCTTCTGGCTGCTCTTCACACCAAATACGGCAATTTTGATTGTTCACGTATCCATTCAACCAGAAATGAGCTTCGTCGTCGCTGAACACAATTTTCCAATAAAAAAAGTGGATCTTCATTCAACTTTGTCAGCGCCCATTCACCAAAAGTTAGCCATTGTGGTAGGTCGTGTGGCTTCAATTCTTGCACCAGCTGTATTTTAAGAGGTTTTACACCCACATAGTGCAGTAAAGGAGGCCCAATTGCTGCGAACGGCACCAAATCGATAATTCACGGTCATCAACAACACTGGCGGATACAGCTGCGATATTTTCCTCTGTCCGCACTCTACGTATGCGTGTTGGTGGTTTAATGTCCAATAATGTAAATTTGGTGCGAAATTTAGTCACAGGATCTCTAATAGCCGCCTCAGAAGGTCGCCCAAACTGACTGATGGAAGAAGAGCAAGATTCACTTTCTTAACCGAGCATGAATTTTGATAATAAAATTCAATAATCTGCAAGCGTTGTTCGTTTGTAAGTCGATTCATGGTTAAATTATAGACCGAACTGTATATGTTTGACAGTAACACAGTTACACGAACACAGCTGTGCTGTCAAAAACAATGTCGCCAAAAAGAAAGTTGCTAAAAAATCACCTTGTTCAATATATCCAACAACGACTAAAAAAATAGTACTGACGCAATAAGAAGAATTTTGTGTACACAACTTATTGGTAAGTTGACCAAGTGTCTCTTTCTTTTTCATGTTATTATTAATTTTTTTATTTTTTTTTTTGTAGGATAAGCAATTATATTTGAAATTGGAACAAGCATTCAGCGACAGTACTCACTCAGTACACACGGACATGGACTTGTTTATTTAATCATTAAAATTGCATCGCTCTTTCTTCTTCTTCTTCTTGACGTTTTTCAGTTTGGTAACAAGTATTGTTGCCGCTTTCAAAAAAGCTATGGCACGTAGGAAGGTTAATATTTATATTTAATTGCCTAAAATATATACACACACACGTTATCACATACATATACTTGTACTTGCTATTGCCATTACATTTGTAAGTAAATGATGGGAATTTTAATGTTTATCAAGGTTTTCGCCATCGCTTCAACACTCCAATTCTACAAGTGTTACGTATGTATGGATATGCCTTTTGTATTTATAACCGTACATATGTAGCATATGTGCTTTTAATTTTACCGATTATCCTTGCTTACTATTTGATAGTGACTGGCTGGTCTTTCTTCCTGCTAAAGAATGCGTAAAACTGCAAATTAGTGCACAACAAAACTTCTTGGTATGCATTTACGTACACATTAACAATGCATGTGTGTGTGTGTGTGTGTATGAGTGTATGTACAACATTACTCTTCTCTAGACTTCAAAGTGAAAGATACCATAAACTCTGACACCCTCATGAAGTTAATGTATAGCATACGTATGTTCAACAGAGAGAGTCAGTCATACTGAAGACTTTCTGATTGTAGCACGTAGATAACGCATACTTCATGTTGTCGTCTTTCTACGCCACAAGTGCGTCTCTTTTATTTTTGAAACGTATCATCTCGATTGTAAATGTTGCAATTGTACCTGAGATTATGTGCTGTTGAATGTACGAAGCTTCGTTTGTACCCGAAAATTTTCATGTACAAGAAAGTCGTTGTTCAATTAACAGATTCCGTGTTAATTCAAAATCTTAGCGCTACGAGTTTTGGATATCTGTACTATTTCCATAGTAATGAAATTGTATTTGGTGCAAGAAGCAGACCAAGAAAACCTTTCTGGCAATAACTCTAATTAAATTGGAGGAATTACAGTGTTTCCGCTACCTAACAGGCCATTCAATAAGTGTATAGGATAGGACACATATGTGGCAGTACTAGAATTTTTTCCATATGATTTTTATTTAGCTCTAACCTTCTTTGCTTTTTGATGAAAAAAAAAATATAGTGGAAACCACGCGTTACTGCTGGCGTACACTGCGTTCTCCATAATTTGTGATGGTACGACCACTTTTAAATTCAGCAATCCACCTTTCTACCTTTTTGTCTCAATGGAGCAGAGTCCGGGTAATGTTTATCAAGCCATTGTTTGGTTTCCACCATATTTTCAAAATTTTACACAGAGAACTATTTCTGAAGTTTTACAAGCAATATTCGTACATACAAGGTGTTACTGCTGCCAGATGTACGATAAGTTTCCCATTGGTTTCCCATTCCCATTGGAAAAGTATGAAAAAAAAAAACAAAATTTTGACAAAACTCGATTTTATTATTCAACATAGTTGCTTTTGAGGGCAATACAACGAGTATAGCGATTTTTTAACTTTTCGATACCACTTTTTATAGTACGATTTCTCTTTCTCGTCAAAGTAGTCCTCAGTTTCTTTCTAAAAAGCATTCTCTTGAGATTTGAAAACAAAAAAGTCACTGGGCACTAAATCTGGAGAATATGGTGATTGGAGAAGCAATTCGATGCCAAATTCGATCAATTTTGTCTTCGTTTTCATCGATTTATGACACTGTGCATTGTCTTGGCGAAACAACACTTTTAACTTTTGCAAATGTGGCCATTTTTTTTTGCGATTTCAGCCTTCAATCGGTCCAAAAGTTCACAATAATAATTGCTGTTGATGGTGGTTCCTTTTTGGATAAAGTCGATGAATATTATTCCGTTCGCATCCCAAAATACAGTCGCCATCACCTTACCGGTCGACTGTTGCGGCTTTGCTCGCTTTGGATTCGATTCGTCGACTGCTGTCCACTCAGCTGACTGTCTATTGGATTGTGGTGTGGTGTAATGGTGAAGTCATGTTTCATTCATTGTCACATATCGGCAATAGAATTCGGTTTTTTTGTGGTTTAACAGCGCCAAACACTCCGTTGGAGCATCGATACGTTGTTGTTTTTGGTCGACTGTGAGCTCTCGAGGCTTCCACTTTGCACAGAGCTTTCCCTTACCCAAATGTTCGTGTAAAATGGTAAAAACACTATCATCTGATGTATTTACAATGTCAGTTAGCTTGTTCATCTTTAATTTACGATCGTTCATAACCAATTTGTGGATTTTTTTTTATGTTATCGGGAATAACAGCCTCAATTGGGCGTACACTGCGTTCTGCATCATTTGTGTTGGTACGACCACGTTTCGATTCAGCAATTCACCTTTCTACCATTTGTCTCAATGGAGCAGAGTCCGGATAATGTTTATCAAGCCATTGTTTTTTTTCCACCATATTTTCAAAATTTTTCAAAGAGAATTATTTCTGAAGATTTACAAGCAATATTCGTACATACAAGGCGTTACTGCTGCCAGACATTTTCTAAAGATGTTGCTTGTGGAATAGAAAAATACAGTTCTCATCAAGGTTTGAAGAAGAAAATTTCGGACTAATTGGTTCGATTAGGTTCTGCCACGATTTAACAAAGATCACCAATAATGGAAGCTGTGGAAAAATCTGAAGTAGAATAGAGAACATCGACCACATAAAGACTATGGTAGGAATTGGAAACGTGCATGCAAATTTTAATGAAAAATCAAGATCAGGAAATCGGAGCAAGTCTGAGTGATAAAGTTTTGCTGTGACGCTTTCCTCCTCCAGAGCACTTTCTTATTTGATTGAAGAAAATTTTGATGTCATAAAGCATTTCTTATAATATTATTTTTCTCATGAAAGCTGATGAAAGCTGCTATCAAAAGAAAACGTAATAACTTTTTTCCTATGTAACATATCTCATGCGTTGGAGTCCGTAGTTTCCGTTCTAAGAGAATGGCAAGAAGACCTTACAATTGCGAACAGTCAGTTCAGACCCAGGAAACAATAGCTGCTGTAGCTGCTGCTAAAGAAGCCAATCCTACAGTTTCGACAAGAAGCTTATCTTTAAATTTTTAAATTTAAATTTTTTCCCGTATAAACTTCAACTAACACGCCAACTGAACACAGCAGACTTGCCAATTCGCTTGGAATTTTGAGAGTAGTTCCTCCAAATAGCGGAAGAGGACGAAAATATATTGAACTGCATTTTTATGTCTGATGAGGCCCATTTTGATTTGAACGACAATGTTAATAAACAAAATTATCGGATATGGAGTGATTCTAAGCCACAGATACTCCATGAGACGGAATTACACCCACTTCTCGTCACAGTGTGGTGTGCATTCTCATCAAAGTACATTGTCGGACCTTACTTTTTGGAAGAAATCGGCGTTACTGTTACGGTCAATGGAGACCGTTACTGAAAAATGTTGAAAGAGGTTTTCTTATCAGAACTACGCCGAAAAAGAATCCCTTTCAACTCTGTGTGGTTTCAACAAGATGGTGCAACTGCTCATATAGCGAGGGCTGTTATGACATAAATGCAGGGAAAATTCACCAATAAGCTGATTTCAAGAAACTCCATCTTCTCTCGGCCCCCAAGGTTTCCTGACCTTACTCCAGAGGCAGTAATGAATAACTTTTTGATAAGATGTCGCACATGCTTCACTGAGCGTGGAGACCATTTAAACTCAATTATTAAAACTAATTATATATATTATATTATGTGGCCATAACAACCGAATATCGATTTAGGCCGAAAATAACATGCTTCGCCAGCCATCTCTGTTCTTTGCTAGCTGGCGCCAGTTAGAAACTCCAAGCGCCGTCAAGTTCTCCAGTACTTGGTCTTTTCACCGGAGGTTTGGTCTTCCTCTTCTGCGTCGTCCTGCAACCGGTTCCGAATATAACACCTTCTTAGCTGGAGCGTGTTCTTCCATTCGCTCGACATGACTTAGCCAGCGCAGCCGCTGGATTTTGATGCGCTTAACTATGTCAATATCGGCATACAGCTCGTACAGCTCATGGTTGTACCTTATTCGGTACTCGCCACCAACGCAAATAGATCCAAAGATCTTGCGTAGGACTTTTCTCTCGAAAACTCCAAGCATTCGCTCATCCGAAATTGTGGAAATTGTCCAGGCTTCAGCGCCATATGTTAAGACAGGCATGATGAGAGACTTGTAGAGTGTAGTTTTCGTTCTTCGAGAGAAGGCTCGACTTTTCAATTGCTTACTCAGCCCAAAGTAACACCTGTTAGCAAGAGTTATCCTACGCATGATCTCCAAGCTGACGTCATTACTGCTGTTAATGCTGGTTCCAAGATAGACAAAGTCCCTTACTACTTCAAAAGCGTATTTGTCAATAGTGACGTGCTGTCCAAGACTCCGGGACTCTTTGTTTGTTGACACTAGATACTTCGTCTTGCCTTCGTTCACCGTGAGACCCATCCGACACGACTCTCTTTCCAACTCTGAGAATGCTGCACTGACTGCTCGCGTGTTCATGCCGATTATGTCAATATCGTCGGCATACGCTAACAGCATGACACTTTTGTTGAAGATAGTGCCATTATGTTGTAGATCAGCAGCTCGTATTATTTTCTCCATAATAAGATTGAAAAAGTCGCACGATAACGAATCACCTTGTCTGAAACCCCGTTCGGTATTAAACGGTGCGGAGAGGTCCTTCCCAATTTTCACTGCACAACGGGAGTTATGCAGTGTCATTCTACAAAGTCGAATGAGCTTTGCAGGAATACCGAACTCAGACATTGTTGCATAGAGGTAATCCCTTACCGGACTGTCGGAAGCGACTTTATAATCAACAAATAGGTGGTGTGTGTCGATCTGTTTTTCTTGGGTCTTCTCCAGGATTTGGCGCAGTGTGAAAATCTGGTCGATGGTGGATTTACCAGGTCTGAAGCCACACTGATAAGGTCCAATCAGGTTGCTGAGCATAGGCTTCAACCTTTCACACAGTATGCTCGATAGAACCTTGTATGCGATGCTCAGGAGACTTATTCCACGGTAGTTGGCGCAAATTGTGGGGTCTCCTTTTTTATGTACAGGACAGAGAACACTGAGCCTCCAATCATCAGGCATGCTTTCATCCGACCATATTCTGCTTATGAGCTGGTGCATGCGGGTGAGCAGCTCATCGCCTCCGGTCTTAAACAACTCGGCAGGCAGGCCATCAGCACCTGCAGCTTTGTTGTTCTTCAGCCTTAAAATGGCCGTTTCAACCTCGTCATAGTCGGGTGGTGGAACATCAACACCATCATCTGTAATTGGGGTTATCGGGTATTCTCCTCCACTGGCGGAATTGTTCGTAGCATCGCCATTCAGTAACGTGGAGAAGTGTTACCTCCATAGGCTCAGTACACTCTGGACATCTGTAACCATATTCCTATTTCCATCACGACAAGAAGAAGATCCTTCTTGTACCTTCAAATTTGTTCCAGTGCCTAAAGGATGTTTTTTTGTTAGAATTCTAATTCAACTATGGGAAATATGCACATAAGTAAAACCGCTCTCTCTCTCCCCCTCTCTCTCTCTCTCTCTCTCTGTGTGTCTCTATCAAAAGGGATACATGAAGTCATGAATTCATTCGACCATGCGTCCACACCATATAATTACATAAGTACATATCATTCTCATAAGCTGCCTACCTGTCTGTCTGTCTGAGTCTGTTTATATATTTATTGAACTCATCTTTGGCTGTCGAATTGTATTATTTGCACGATTGAATTTATCAGCATCGTTCATTGTCGTTGTTGTTGTTGATAGATTTTGTTGTAATTATCATTGCTGCTTCTGATGATGATGATGTTGTTGTTGTTGTTGTTGTCTTTGTTATTATGATTATTAATTCAACTTATGATTGTTGTTGTTGTTGTTGTTGTTGCGGCGTTACTGGAAACCAGTTTAAACCAACAGCATCACCACCACCACGAACAACTGAAGTGATTACACTTGGCATATCAAAAAGCTTCTACTGATGATGATAATGATGATGATGATGATGAGGATGATGCTGCTAGTGTTGCTAGTGGAGATGTTATGAATTTTTGCTACCATCTTGTTGCCTTTGCCACTAATGTTGCTTCTTCTGCAGCAGTTAAAGTTCACGCTTGAGATTGTTTGCATGTGTGTATGTGCGTGTATTAGGCATCACCAAATAAATTTTATGGTTGTTGTTGTTGCATATCTTTTTGGCTTTATCTTTATCTGATACGTCATTCGGTCCATAAGTCAGTGTGTTGTGGTAGCTGGCCCTCATTGCATTCTTGTCTTGTTTTTGTTTTTCTTTCTTCATTCCATCATATTATTGTCGGTGATCTTGAGTGATGTTTGTATGGAGTGGTATGTTGCAGAAGTTGTTGTTGTTGTTGCTTTGTAAGAGGAGTTCTCCTGTATGCTCCTTTCACAAATCGCACAAGCAAGACTTTTCATGGACTTTTGGGTTAAATGGACATGATCATATATTTTATTTATAATTTTATTTATTTATTATATGAATGCATATGGTGCAAGCAAACTAACTATATGAGCGTATGCGTACGAGTATGTATATATTTATGATTTGTTATTTTGATGTTGTTGCATGTCACGTACAAGCAATTCGCATGTTTCAAAAATGTTGCCAGCACAAATGCTTATACATACGAGCACAATGCATACCATAGTGGTGGTCGATGATGATGATGATGCAAGTGATGCAGTACAAAATGTATATATGTACCCATATCTATTATATCTATAAATGAACAATGTGGTTAATTGTTTATTCTTCATATGTTCGAATGTTAATTGAAATGCAATAAATTAATAAAAAAAATTTTATGATTTTGCTAGTCAAAATCATAAAATTATGTTTTGTTGTAGCAATTATGTTGGCTCCTCCATCACTATGATCAGTTATGAACTCAATAGAACTTCATAATGATGTTATAATTCTGATATTGGCATAACAAGATTAAAAGAGAGAGCTTAAGTGAAGAGATTTTTGCTCAGAATACATTGCTGAATAGTATAAAATTTGAAAAAGAATAAAGTAGAAACATAGTTTGTCTTGAATAATGTTTTTGTCAGTCCAATAGATGAGCGATGACAATTTGAAATGACAATTTGGTCTCTCTTTCGCTGATCTGGAGATAACCATGTCGCTTTGTGGAAATCGAGATGTTGGTAATCTGGCGAAGTCGATCATTCCGTTACCGGAGGTGTTCTGGTGGTGGCTGAATTTTCCGACAGTAGGACCGAAGGTACCCTCCGTACCCACCCTGGCATTGAAATCGTAAAGCACGATTTTGATGTCGAGGCGGAGGCAACGGTCAGCTGAAAAGCAGCTCTCTTTGGTGGCATCATCCTCCTCATCCATCGGAGTGTGGGCACAGATTAGGCTGATGTTGAAAAATTTGGTCCTGATACGGATTGTCGCCAGCCGTTCTTTCCTAGGCGTGAACTGTGAGACCAGGTGTCGGAGTCGCTTGCTGACCAAAAATCCACATCCTAGTTCGTGCCTCTCCGCATGGCAACTATAGTACATGTCACAGAATGCTCTTTAGGAGCAGCCCTGTCCCGTCCATCGCATTTCCTGGAGAGCGGCGATGTCAGCCTTGTACTTCTCGAGGATATCAACCAGCTGTATAAACACACCTTCCCTATAGAGGGATCCAGGTGCATCTCCGTAAATCATGGTCCTTATTTCGTTTGCGGGGGTCATCATCAAAAGCGGTAGTCCTTATCCGAGGCACTGTTGTGTTCATCACTGGGTGAGGGCTTTTATGTGGTGGGTCCCAAGTCTAACGCACAATCTTGAATTGTAGGAAGTTTTCGCCAACTTCAACTTCACACTTCACTTTTGGATATTTTCCGGTATCACCTCCCGCCTCTTTTGAGCGACCAGAGCCTTATGCGTCATCACTGTTTGTCTCGATGGCGCAGATTCTGTATAAAATTTATCAACTTAACAAAAAGCAACGAAAAATAATTACACGAAATTCCTTTGAGTCCACTGAACCCACTATTAGTCGGATTATTAGGTGTCGTTTGAAGGTACTTGCTAAAAAATTATATGGGTTGTTCATTAGTGGCGCCACTTTACCCCATTTATTATAATCGGGAATTCTATTGTAATTCACATTTTGTGTTATTTTGCGTCTTGTTTTATCTTTTAATTCTAACAAATGCCCTTATGTCGGCACCTTCTACTTCTTCGTTTTCTTCTTCTTCTTCTTATGTGGCCATAACAACCGATGATCGATGTAGGCCGAACATATAATGCGGCGCCAGTCTTCTCTGTTCTTCGCTTGCTGGCACCAATTAGTTATTCCAAGCACCGCCAGGTCCTTCCAACGGAGGTTTGGTCTTTCTCTTCTTCGGCGTCTTCCAGCAGGTGCCGAATTAAATACCCTCTTCGCTGGAGCATCTTCTTCAATTCGATCGACATTACCTAGCCAGCGCAGCCGCTGCATTTTGATTCGCCTGACTATGTCAATGAAAGCGTACAGCTCATACAGCTCATCGAACCCTCTACTGCTAGATAGTTTTGTTCAACAGGCCATGGCAACTGCCACCAGATAATGTAATCTCTATTTTTTTTTTTACCTGCTGGGTCTCTTTGCATGTCTTACGCATTTAGCTTAAGGTTTAAAGTAAAAATTGAGGGTCGTCCAGCTGAACACAACTGCGGCAACTGTGATGACGCTAAAAACAAAGAGGTGTGGTATTTCACCGTGCACACACAAAAAAAAAAAACACAAGAACAAGAAAAGTCATGGCATCACGATATTATGGCAATAGCATTGTTGTTGTTGTTTTGCTGCATTTCCTCACCATCTCTGTTTAGGTTCCATGCGTCTGCATACACACATTAGGTGGTCATTAGAGCGATGTATTGCGATTTGGAGATTTTTATTTTTCTGATTTTGTTATTTCGTGTACACTCAAGCTACCAACAATCCAAATATGAATAAAATGAGCATCAACAATCGACCAACAACAAGAACGTCAGCAACTACCTTTGACAAGCATCATCAAGTGCTCTACTTAATTTGTTGTGCAATTTCACTTGATCGCCTTTTCCCTTTATTTTTATTTTTTTTTTGTAAGAAGATTATTCGTTTCGCTTGTATATGCATGGATATGTGTGCGTGCGTGCGTGTATGTATGTGATTGTCTGCTCCTTGATGCGGTCTATATTTGAGACTTGTATTTATGCAGATTAAATGCAAGCGATCTTGATAATGACATTAACAAACGACAGTGGCCATGGCGGTAGCAGCAGCAGCAGCAGCAGCAGCACTATCACTATCAGCAGCAACCCATATACCTACATACATAACATATGTACGTAATACGTCTTGCCATATTACAAGAAGAATTCTTCTCATTTGAGTAGTGTAGAGATTGACTGCTTGTATTGTTGCTGCTTGACATTGGTCAATTGCTGCTGATCAGCGCACAGACACTCGACATGACGGCGATATTGTGACGACACACTGAGCTATAACTGATTTCAATTTATTGTGTACGTGTATCGTATAGGTATGCATGTATGTATGTATGTAGATGTATTTAAATATGCATTCAAGTAAGCTGATGCGTTTGTTAAGTTGACAGTTTTTTTTTTTAATTCTTTTTTTTTAGTGGTCTTTTTTGACATTGCAAAATTACAATCGTCATCGTTTAATTGTGTGCAAACATAATCAGGGAGTGTGGTATGTGTGTGTGTTTTTATGTGTATGCAATTGTAATGGCAGACACAATGGTTGTGGTAGCAATGTAATGTGATTTTCTGTTAAATAGGCTTGAATGAGCATGCATAGTATAAGTTTAACATGAAATTGATCAACAGAAAGAATTTTAATCTCATCGAAATGCATTCGTATAGATAGGATTGAGGATAAATTCGATGAAAAATGGGATTATCATCATTATTTTTATAGTACGTGTATACCAAAGTGAATGTATAAAGAAGAGGAAGAAGTAGTATATATGATATTACTAAAATGATTATTTCTTAGAAAAAGTATGCCATTTCAAAATAATTATAATGGAATACATACAAATCTGATCAAGTACTGGAGCTAGATATAGTCTCCGTTATCGTTTGGGATATTTTTTATACTTACTTTAAATTAATATTCGTTATTTTATCCTTCAAATACTATATGAAGTGTTCTAACTCAGTGTTTGTGAGATCGAATACTCACTATCACGCATGTTCACTCTTTAAAGTAATACAATTGAGTTTGAGAGAGAGAGAGAGAGTGAGCGAGAAGATACTAAGTCATTAATAAATCAATCTGTAGACCACTTCATGCCCTACAATTAATATTATGGGAAGTATTCTGAATTTCTGTGAGTGCCGTAGCTCAGTGGTTAATGCGTTGACCTTCTGATCTGTACGTCGTAGATTCAATCCTCGGCTGAAGCATAAATTTAATATCGAAAAGATTTTTCTTTCGAACGGTGCCCAACTGTCGGCAAGCAATTGGCATTTCTTCCTGCAATATCAATTTTCCGTGGAAAAAATTTTCCGTTCTAAAAGAACTCTGTGACAAAGTACATAAAAGGTGATGTTACAAGGGGTGCTGCTGTTCGGCACCGGCTATAATAAGCAGGTGCATTCTAATACTGACCAACATTTAACACGCACAACAGTAATGGAAGAGAAGCTCGGCCAAAGAGTCCTTTGGGGCTTATAAGTATCATTATTTTTTTATTGTTTTTTATTCTGAATTCCTAATATTTACCAAACGACAGAGCACATCTTGGTAACTGGTCGAAGTTTTTTTTTTTTTCATTTTCAAGATCATATTTTATGTCACAGTTCCCAGATTTTTCTAACTCGGAAGTTTCAATTAGTTATAACAATCCTACGTTCGGTGCACGTTTTCATAGAGGGCTACATAACAGTTTTTAGTCCGCAGTAACGGTTAAGCAGCGCTCAAAGCTGCTTACATCTCTCTGGCTACTTTTAGATCTTTTAGACTACTTAGTACTTGTTTTTTGTAAGATTAGAACAAATTCATCTGCCGAGTGCAATAGTTTATCTTTGATGTGCTTTGGGTTACTCAAGTATTTTATCTATCTCTTCTATCTACAGAGTATTTCAGTAAGAGGTGTCATTTTAAATTTCCCATTATTTTTTCAAGTATCAACATACAACTGTCATTCGTTGACATTTGATCAAGAAGAACTACAGATTTTTATATTTGGATCGATACATGCTCGCACAACGCATTGAAATAATGAGAAAGAAGATCATGATTTCTCAAACAAAATTATGCAAAGTGTCGCATCTGGGGCTCCGAAAACCCTACAGAAATTGTCGAACAACCTCTCCATTCACAAATAGTGACAAATTGGTGCGGTTTTTGGAGTGGCGGTGTCATTGGGCCATATTTTTTTTTTTTTTTAATTATATTCCAAAACGTGCGAACGTTTTGAACAGTGAATAGATTGCGTTACAATGTTGACTGCCTTTTTTTTTGACCTGAAATAGATGCTATGGACGTGGGTGACGTTTATTTTCAGCAGAACGGCGTCACATGCCACACAGCTGGTGAATAGCCCAATTCCGTGAAAAATTTCCTGTACCGATTCCGAAGAAGACGATGCATTGTTACAACAGCAAATTGGGCAGTGGACTGTCGGAAACCTGTTAGAAATGCTGCTGCATAGCGAAGGAAACTGGAACGCTATTTCGAGGTATGCGGAATGCGTTCTCAGAAGAAAGTAGCGGGACCTGGACGCTGGTCAAAATGAATGAAGTCTTGTAAGGACTATTCCAGGATCCTACCCCAAAGTATTGCTATCGTAGTTCAGGGGTAGGTGTAAAAAGCCCCGACGGAGGAGGAAGATTTTTAGTGTCTGTGGTGACACACCAGTGGAATAGTCATTTTGTTACTTCCTCACCGCAAAAAAAAAATATTGATGTAAGTGCTATATTAATGATTTCACATTTTCATTAGAGTCAGTTAAACAATGGCACTTGTCAATAATATCAATGTGTTTACTTTATGTAGTTGAACTTTGTCTTGTGAAGCTCACTAATTACCATTCATCATCAATCATCCATTAATTAATGGTGATGTGTATGATTAAATATGATTATAGTACTTTAGTGTTTATTTTTCACATGTGTAATGCCCATGCCGCCAACGTCTTTATTGATTCGAGGAAAAAAGACAAGATTAAACTGAAAATGTCCTCAATGAGATATATCGTAGATATGTATGTATGTATATTTGCTTGACACTTATCCGGTCATGATATGCTCTTTGTATACAATTCACTTAACTTTGACTTGTGACTTGAGCATCCCATCTCCCAACTCATGCCATAGGAATGTGTGTGTGTGTGTGTGTGTGTGCAGATTAGCATTAAGTTATAACAATAAAAATTCATACACATTTATTTTTTTTTATTAATCATCATTATCATCATTATTAATTCAATAAACAATAATTTAACAAGCATTAAAACAATTTAATTTGTGCATTAAAATTGCTCTTTCCTTATACTCAGCTCAGTCATCGTCATCGTCATTGTCATGGTGTTGTTGTTATTATTGTTTTTATTGTTGATCGATTTTATTTGCCAATAATCATTTGTCTTTGTTGATAATCATATGAGAAACAAAAGAGTGAAACAATAACAACCATAATAATAATAAAATAGCACAATAAAATATGCAAAATCATAATCGAAGAGCAGCAGCAGCAGCAGCAGCAGCAACAACGGCGTATTGAATGGATGATTGTCAGAAATTTTTGTTCAATCGTTTTTACGCTGCTACAACCACAAATTGTATTCATATATGGCATTAAAAAAATATAAACAAAAATACACATACACATATTCATAAACAAAGTGGCGCATGCGCAAAAAACAGCATCACAGACAGCAAATAATCATCATCTAACCAGCCAGTCAATAGCCAGCCAAATCAAATCAATGTGATGTTGTTGGTATTATTGTTGTTGTTGTTTTTTTTTTATTAAGCGCGCGATCATTCAATCTGTTCAATTTTATTTGTATCAATCCTTAATATGAATGCTTTTGTTATTGTTGTTGTTGTTGTAAATTATAGATACGTGCATGTATTGGCATTTGAGTGTTTACATTTCCGGTGCGGCTAAAGCGAGACCAACATAATATGTACAAAACATATATGAAATAATGGGAAATAAAATAACAGAATATGTAAAATGGCAACAAAAAAAAATTATTTGTTGGTATAAATAAAAATCATACAAAAAATAAACTAATATTAGCAATAACAACAAAATATAAACAATCTATAACAAATTAAATAAAAACCAAAAAAAAAAGAAACATTAAAAAAAATCTTTTTTATTATTATTATTTGTTGTTGTTGGTTTTTTTGATATTTAGTATAAGTACCTAACATATGTGAAAAGGCAAAAAAACGGAACCATGAACATGAAAGTCATTAACCGAATCAGCACAATAACAGCCAGCACCAAACCACTACATAACGGTTATCATCATGATCATCATCATCATCATTATCATCATCATCGAATCGAAACCATTATCATAATGGAAATCGATTGTCTAAACAACATATAATCGAATGTATTTATCTTCTTCTTTCATTTCTTCTTCAAGTTTAACATATTAATTTAATTTGATTTAATTTATTCTTACATTTTTACTATATATTTTCATTTTTTTCTTAAACATTTTTTACCACAATAGAGCTAAAAGGAAAGTCTACAAAAATTGATTGTTCAATTTTGTGTGTATTGAAATTAATATTTAATTTCATGCTAATTTTTTTTTTATCATTGACTTAATAAGTTATCTTATCTCATTTTCCAGCAAGTTTTTATATAATCTTACATTTATTGAATATGAATTTTTACAATTTACAAATTTTATAAATTTTTTGCCAAATATATGCTAGAGATTTTTGAAAGGTTAAATTTATCAAACTCGATTATGCTTGATAGTTTTAAAGATTTGTATGTATTATGAGTGTCATGCTGTTAGCGTATGCCGACGATATTGACATAATCGGCATGAACACGCGAGCAGTCAGTGCAGCATTCTCAGAGTTGGAAAGAGAGTCGCGTCGGATGGGTCTCACGGTGAACGAGAGCAAGACGAAGTATCTAGTGTCAACAAACAAAGAGTCTCGGCGTCTTGGACAGCACGTCACTGTTGACAACTACGCTTTTGAAGTAGTAAGGGACTTTGTCTATCTTGGAACCAGCATTAAAAGCAGTAATGACGTCAGCTTGGAGATCATGCGTAGCATAACTCTTGCTAATAGGTGTTACTTTGGGCTGAGTAAGCAATTGAGAAGTCGAGCCCTCTCTCGAAGAACGAAAACTACACTCTACACCTCGGATGAGCGAATGCTTGGAGTTTTCGAGAGAAAAGTCCTACGCAAGATCTTTGGACCTATTTGCGTTGGTGGCGAGTACCGAATAAGGTACAACCATGAGCTGTACGAGCTGTATGCCGATATTGACATAGTAAAGCGCATCAAAATCCAGCGTCTGCGCTGGCTAGGTCATGTCGAGCGAATGGAAGAACACGCTCCAGCTAAGAAGGTGTTATATTCGGAACCCGCTGGAGGACGGCACAGAAGAGGAAGACCAAACCTCCGGTGGAAAGACCAAGTACTGGAGAACCTGACGGCGCTTGGAATTTCTAACTGGCGCCAGCTAGCGAAGAACAGAGATGGCTGGCGAAGCATGTTATTTTCGGCCTAAATCGATATTCGGTTGTTATGGCCACATAAGTAAGTAAGTAATGTATTATGAGTATCATGATTCACTACTTGCACAGCCATTTAGTTCACTTTCCAGAGGATTTAGATGACACTAGGCAGGAATAAGGTGAGCATTATCATCAAGATGTTAAAATAATGGAAGACCTTTACCAGAAAAGATGGGATATGAATATGAGGGCTGACTATTAATGGAGCTTAATTAGATATAGGACTCCAGGTATTGATATTAGAATGTCACGGAAAAGGAACCTGCTAAATGTTATTATTATTATTATTATTATTAACAGACCCTTATGCACTGCGACCAGACTTGATCTATTGTGCAGTCTTTAGGTAACCCTAAATTTTTAGGCTTTTAATAAATTTCAGCACTGTGTTGGGTTCATTATTCCACAATTTATATGGAAGCGTACTGTACTATCGCCAAAGTGGGTTAGCCTTTGTCTGCCAAGAGCTTGATATTCACAGAGAATATGCTCCGAGCTTTCGATGTCGACTAATGTCTGCAGAATCTGCAGACATTAGTGTCAGATAGATCTAACTTCGTTAAGTAGTATCTGAGGCTACAGTGACCTGTAAAATAACCACAAAGAATACGTAGGTCCGCTCTACCAAACGTGAGTACTTAGAGTTTTTAGATATCCCTTTATTTGGGATTAGGAACTGTTTTGCTTGACTCTGTCCTGTACTATAACGCCAGCGTTCTGCAAAATTCTTTTCCTCCCATATCCTGATAGCCTCTTTGGCGTGGCTCATTTCATTCCCCTAGTGTCCTTCATGGCCAGGTATCCACCTTAATACTGCAGTATTTAGGTTTCCTAGCTCATTTAGAAGACGGAGACATTCATCGACTAATTTAGAGGTGATTGTGAAAATTGAAGAGCTTTTAAAGCTGCATGAAGATCCTTGCATTTTTCTTCAAACACACTCTCGCACACATATTTCAATGGCATGAATTTCCGCTTGGAAAATTGTTGGGTAAAAATTCATTGGGATTGATCGTCTGAATTTGGGGCCATCAATACCCGCCCCGGTTCGACCATCTTTCAGCCCGACAAGTCGGTGTGCCAAACTTGTGACCCATGTTTGAAGGTAATTGAATTGTTCCTCCATGCTTCTCTTTCGCTTATAACGTTTTCAAAGGCCACTCTGTCCTTGCTAAACAAAATGGGGCTATTGGCAAAGTTTTCTAAAACTTTTAAGCGCCCGATTAGATGTAACGTTGTAAAATAACCAAAAGAGATAGGAAAATAGGGATTCGAAAAATGTTCATTTTGATATATCTCGAAAAAAACTCTTCATATAAGAATGAAAATGTTAAAAATTCACAAATTATTTGAAATGTGCACTTGAGCGTATTGGAGCAGCAAATAGGGCTATGAGTAGTTGAAAACCTGTTCGAAAAGCTCTTACACAACGAAGAAAACTGGAACGCTATTTCGCGATATATGGAATGCGTACTCAGAAGAAAGAAGCGGGACCTGGACACAGGTCAGAACGGGTGAAGTCCAACAAAGACTCACTAGGGCCCTATCCCGAAGTAATAGTGCCGTGGTTCTGGGGTAGGTTTAAAGGTCCTTGATGAAGGGGGAAGGTTTTTAGTGTCTGCAATGGTTCACTCTGTAATTGTGACGATAGTTGACGGTCAGTGGGTCAGCCATATTGTTACCTCCTCGTGCGTTTCTTTGAGATCTTTATGAGAACGTAAAATGTTCCCATCTGTTTTTGGAGAAATGTATATATCTAAAAACATAAAACGTGATATTTATAAAGGTCGTTGAAGATGCTCAAATTGAGAAGTAATTGGTTCGTTCCAAAAAAAAATCAAATACCACACAAATATATAATAAAAATCTTACCAGCTCGAGCTAATGAGCAAATCAGCCATTAAATATCATATTTAATTACAGTGAAAAAGGATATATTTAATGACGCATGTATGTATATTTATGCATTTGTATGTAAAGATACTTGTATAGTATATAAAAATCATCTTCATCAAAAATATATCTCTACAGGTTTACATACATAAATGTTTGCACATTCAAAAGTTTCTCACCAAATTTTGTGAAAACCGCATTGTAACAACAACAACAACTGCATGAAATTAATATTTATATAAAAAATACAACAACAACAAAAAATATGACCCAAATACTTATACCAATCATTAAGCAAAAACAAAGATATCATCAACAAATTATTTAGTCAAGAAATAATATTAAGAAACAGCGTAAAATTGAAAAAAATTAAAAATGAATAAATAAAAAAAAAAATAATAATAATGTTGAAAATGAAATGACCAACTAAGTGACAGTCAGCCAGTCCTTCTGATGGTGCGCTAAGATTAAAATAAAGATTAAATATGCGTTTTGATGATGCCAGTGTTTGGATCATTGGTAAATCACCTACAAATAAGACTATATGAATACAGTGATAGTGTGGCAATGAGTCATATTTACAGCATCGATGTATTTTACATTTGTATGTATTACGTATACGAGTAGTCATATTTATATGGTAGATGCGATGAATAATACCGATATACCATATGTATTTCAACAGAATTTATATTGAAATTAAAAGTTGGCCAAAACTTTCGAACTGAAGTTGATGTAAATACATACACAAGTGCTATAATGCCATAAGATTTGTAAAATATAGATGATAGGTTGGCTCTCACTCTCTTTCAAAATATCTACAAATGTCTGCGAATGTTAAGTAACGAGATCTTCAACTAAACAAATCCTACTTTAGAATTTTTTTTCAACTACCGAATGAATAGCTTTGTATATTTGTAATAATATCGGATATGCAAAGAAGTGCAAAGAGAGAGTCATACATATATCGTATGTATTTTATAGATAAATTTGCATCTATGCTACAATAAAATACAATATTAACATGTATGTATTTTACCTTGATCTATGACTACAAATAATGTAAAAGCAATAGACGTATTCAGGTATATGGAAAATATCTAAATAATCACAGAGATATAATTTTTCTTCTACAGCATCCCTGCAAAAAATTGTGTGACTAATCACTAAACAGAGTAATCCGGGATTAATGTCTTTACACAATTAATATCTTTATACAATTGCAATGAGCAAAAATGGGTAAATTGTCAAATAGTGGAAATGAAAATGTACTTGAGAATTATATTGAAAGAAAATTTCGAATGGTGCGACTAAAATATTTATAGAAGGCGACTAATCCACATTTGTACCCATTCGGGTATAAAAGGGTACAATTGGTCTCTTCATAGGACCTGCTCGAACAAAAGGGAATAGTTCACTTCATATTAAGAGATCAAAAGTGCCCTTAATTGCATATCCCTTTGTGACTGATCCCAGACACATACCGTACACGTCTCATTTTTTGCAGGGATTCTAATTATGCATACTCACAAATATCTTTGTAAGTACTCGCATCTATTCATGTATGTAGTATTCGTAGTACCGGGCTGAAAAGTCCTGAGATTTTTTAATAGATGGCACTACTAGAAAATTATGACTCATTGCAGGAGGCTCATATGTCACTAATTTATATTGATGTGAAATTTTGTGACATTTCGTCCATTCGTTTGCAAACTACAGTCGTAGGAAAAATAATGGAGAGACAAGACTATTGCATCTTTATCAAACATTGTTTTTTTTTATGGCAAAAATTTCCAAACAATCATTGCAATGATGGCAGAAATTTTATTCCCCATCTATGCCTTCGAGAGTAACAGTTTATTGGTAGTTTATTGAATTTAAAATTGGTCGAACAAGCACCGAAGACGCACCACGCTTTGGAAGGTCAGAGGAGGTTATGAATGTGGAAATCGTCAAGCAAGTGCATCGAATCGTAGTGAGTGATCAGTGAAGTTGTGCGAATTAGCTGAGGCTATAAGTATTTCAAAAGAGCGGGTAGAATATATTTTGTATGATGCTTTGCAGATGAAAAATCTATCGGTGCGATGGGTGTCATGTTTGCTGACCGTCGACCAAAAACGTCGGTTTAGTGTTGTTGCAGCGTAATCGAGCAAACTTTTTTCCGAAGTTTCGTGACGATGGCTGAAATTTTGGGTCTATTACCATATGTCTGAATCCAATAGCCAATAGTCTGCAGAGCCGACCAAAGCGACCAAAGGACCAATGCTCGTCAGGGAAGGTTTTGGCGTCCGTTTTATGAATTGCACATGGCATAATATTCAAGAGGAGAGTATTATGTATCCATATAGGACAAACTGAATGACGAAATAAAGAAAAAATGCCCTCATATGGCAAAGTTCTGTATGATTATGATAAGGCACCGGCACATACGTTTTGAAAAGCGATGGCCAAATTGGACCAATTATGATTCGAATTTGTTTTTCAACCGCCATATTCTCCAGTGACTATTATCTGTTCCCAAACTGAAAGCAGTTTATCCAGGGAAAGAAATTCAGATCAAATTAGAAAGTCATAGCGTATTTCAAAGGCTTGAACGTTTCGTATTACAAAAGAAGGGGCATCGAAATGCTGGAAATTCACTATACCAAGTGTATTGCTCTCAAAAGCAACTATGTGTGACTCATATACTCTTCGTACGTAGATTTGAGATGATTTTCTCCAGAACGAGATCAATGGTCTACTGGATTATTGAGAAGAGATGACATGGGAAGTGCCGTGTTTAGAGGATGTGGACAAAACAGAGAGCACTTCCTTTGTTATTGTTCAGCCTCTAAGCGAACAAGTTTGAGATTGTCGGGAGGATATGCTCTGAGCCTGAACACAGTTCAGCCTCTTCGTCTATCCGATCTTCGTAGATTCATTAAGTAAGTAAGTAAGTACTACGGAGTGGTGTCACAAAGGGAAAAGATGTGCAACCTGATGGCAGGTCTATTGATCTATTATCTATTGATAAGCATCACACCTAGCTTTTGCTATCTCCGTCAATCACCCTCAAGTGGTGACGCTGTTAATTTAGTCAGGAGACCAAGTAATCTTCTATATAAATAGAGCCAAACCTAGGTGGAAGCACTAGGGACAAAGGATATAAGGTGCAACTCCCGAAAGGGGCTGGTCTTTCGTGTGACATCCCAATATCAATATCTTGGTGTAAGAAAGAGGGGCCGACCAAGAAGGAGATAGCTTAAGCATGGATGTAGAAGCAGACCTGAATACGATGAATGTTCGAAATTGGAGAGATGAAGCGAGGGAGAGAACAGACTGGAGAAGAGTTGTTGGTGAAGCTATGGTCCACCCTAGACTGTGAAGCTAAGAGAGAGAGAGGTAATAGGCGGTTTGAGGTAGAGTAATATTCTCTACTATTCTAATATTCATGTTGAGGAATAAATACAACTTTACCTAAAAAAACGCTTGTTTTCATTAAAAATCTCGAGACTTTTCAGCCCATGTCGTATTGTATATGATCATGACCAATATTAACAGCAATTACAACACGATTTGCAACATTATTATCATCAACACGATCATCATTATGATGATGATGATGATTATTATTATTAACACTATTAGTTGGTATGATTTGTTCTTAGTGTCGCTTTAAATATACAATAATATAAACATATACAATATAATTGATAAATTTATACCTTTACTACACACACATATTGTTGAATATTTAATTTTTTATACAGCTGCAGTAGCAATCAGTACCTTAAAGAAGATGATGACGAGTGAGAGGGAGAGAGAAAGGGAGCGAGAGAGAACTCAGAAAATCAAGATCATTAGGTATCTACTTGTTTCACTATGATGAAGATGGGAGTTGTGGTGGTGATGATGATGGTGGCAACAGCACAGTGTCTATAAGTGCCTCAATAGTTGCATGAATCGCATTTAAGAACATTTTAAATGTTGTTGCCGTCATCGTCGTCGTCGTCGTCATCATTGTCGCCGTTGTCGTACCACAAAAATACTTTAAAAACAACAACATCAGCATCATTATACGACAACATGCAGTGTGGCATCATGATCATTTGTACATTTCCATTGTTGGTATTATTACAATTGTTATTGTTGCTGCTACTATATATTACTTATCTATTATATGAGTACTTAGTTGGTAAGATTGTTACATTGCATTGTCTCGCAAATAGTCAACAATTTATGTATAGTAAATACAACGCCACCGCCGTCCTTGCACAGCACAGCACAGTCCAACAACGACGGTGGCAACAAGAGTAACAAAAGTTTGCACAAAGTATCAACTTCGGTGGAAATGTTGCCGATCATTTGACTGATCGCTATGTGATTTTTATACAATGTACATACATACTGTAAGACATTAAGTAAGTGTTTTTAATGAAAAGTGATTTTTTTGTTGTTATTTCTTCTTCTTTTTTCGATTCTTAAAAGCGACAAAAATTAAGGGGGAATAGTTGAAGTTCATGCAATGCGGGCAACAGTGTCTGCGATTTCGGTATGCATGTATCACATACATTTCTAAATGACTGAGAGAGAGAGAGAGAGAAAATGCTATGTTGTCAAGGCATTTTAATTTTAAAATAAATACAGTAATTCTTTGTTGGCATTGCAATCTAAGCGGAAAATGTCGTCTTTCCTGTCGTCTCATCCAAAAACCATACATCAGGCATTCAGATAAGTACCCATAATATATATGCAAGCACCTACTTTTCCTACTTTGGAGAAATGAAAGGAAGCAGACACATATTTTATATTAGACTGGAAGTATGTCTATTTAAATTCTATAAATACACAGACACAATATGCATATCACACATAGTATGTACTGAAGAACTTAATAGTGAATAAAATGTAGTAATAATAATATGAACTTGATAATGAAATGATGAAAAAAAAAACCTTTTTTTTTTCAATAAATTAGTGTGCATATTATTATTTTTAAGAGAATATGGACATTAAAGAAACATATTATCTTGGTTTTGTTTTTCGTTACCAACGCAAATAGGTCCAAAGATCTTGCGTAGGACTTTTCTCTCGAAAACTCCGAGCATTCTCTCATCTGTAAGGTCAGGCATGATGAGAGACTTGTAGAGTATAGTTTTCGTTTTTCGATAGAGGTCTCGACTAGTCAATTGCTTACTTAGCACCTGTTAGCAAGAGTGATCCTTCGCAAAATCGCCAGGCTGACGCCATTACTGGTGTTAATGCTGGCTTCAAGATAGATAAAGCCCTTTACTACTTTACTGAAATCCCGTTCGGTATTAAACGGCGGGGAGAGGTCCATCCCAATTTTCACTGAACAAATGAAAAAAAAAAAAAACGGAATAAAAAAAAAAGAGTCTTAGTATGGTATACATTCTGTATACCGTACTAAGTATAAGTACCCGGAAATTCTCATTTTTAATTTTCCCTCTGAGAATATTTCAAAAAATTTTTTTTCCCAGGTTGGCACAACTGTCAGCCACTATTCTGTGAATTTTTATTGCTATGTGTCATTTAGTTTGGTTACGGCGTCATTAGGAACAAGTCAACATTTTGTGTGCGTTGCGATTTCTTCTCGCTTCTCTTTGAACGATTTATACCAATCGACATGGTTGAATCACCAAATGTTTTTTTGTTCAACATTTCCAACGTTTTGGCACAAGAAATTTCGTTTGAAACACAAAATTTCACACAAACTCTTTGTTCGATATTTTTATCCATAGTAAAGTGGGCGAGTGGGCGACTGTAATTTTGCTGAAGTTGAACCCCTTGAAATCGAATGTTCTTCCAATTTCTAAAATATCTTACTCTCATGCTATTTCACCAATTTTTCTTAACGGAACCCAACTTGAATTTGTGAGCAAGGTTAGGAATCTTGGTTTTATTATTAACTCTTCCCTTTCTTGTGAAGACCATATTAATAATGTGGTGAGTAAGTCGTATTCTGTTCTTCGTAACCTCAGAATGACTGCAGCATTTGTGCCATGTGAAACTAAACAAAAATTAATTTTCCAATTGGTGATCCCTATTTTAACATATTCTGATGTTGTTTACAGTAAGCTGGATTCCAGGTCCTTGCAAAAATTACGTGTAACATTCAATAATGCTGTTCGTTACATTTACGGTTTAAAAAAGTTTGATCATGTCTCGGCCTATAGTGGAAATATTCTTGGTGTTGATTTTTCTAATTATCTTGATGCTAAAAATTGCATCTTTTTATACAGACTTATCCACTCGCAGAGTCCAGCGTACTTGTATGATAAGCTTCAATTCTGTAGGTCGGGTAGAGGCAGAAATCTTCTTATACCAAGTTTTAATTTCAAAAATTCTAGCAGTTTTAATTTCAAAAATTCAATGCTGTTACTATGGCAAACTTTAAGCACCTAATTCTCCTACATTTCTCTAACAAACCTTTATTAAAATGTCTTTTCTTTTCTTTTCTTTCTCTCTCTCTCTCTCTCTCTCTCTTTCACACGCACTTTCTTTTCTTTTCTTTTTCTTTTCCCTTTTCCCTTTTCTCGACAGCCCTATTTAGTTTTAAGCAATTACTTTATTCCTTTATTTTTTAAGCAATTTGTTGTTAATATCTTTGAAGTTGTTATTTCATGTTTACTTCGCGCATGTAAAAGATTATTATATCTTATATGTGAACTAAAATGGAAATAAATATAAATAAAAAACATAACTTTGTTTCAAATTTGGTAAACTCAATGATCATACGATCAATTTTCCTCACTCTATTTATTGCTAATCCGAAGAGCAACAAAACGATGCGTAAAAGCAAACTTCTTGAAAGAATATTCGTAAGTACGTATGTACGTTTTTGTAGGTAAGTACTTACATATGAAATGTTGACAATGTCAAAGTAGGGGTACTTACTTATTTTTGATGAAAGTTGCAAAAGTAGCAATTACTTTTGACTCTTGGATGATTTACCACGCAAGCATTATCCATTATCATTTCATTCGATTAACAACAATGACAACAACAACAACAACACACAAAGTTAAGGAATAAAAGTATGTTGTATTGTAAGTAGCTCTTAACTGGAAGTAGCATTAACAGTAGCAAAAAAACCTTTGGCATGACGACGGCGACGATGATGATGATGGCGTCGACGACAGGTTTTATGGGAGGCTTTTTCTTTTGTTCTCAACATTGTCGCGATCAGTGTTGTTCTTTGTTGTTGTTCTTGTTGCTGGTGTAAATGCAGCCTGCTTTAGCGCACGGATGCACAACATTAATGCCAAACATATCACCACACACATACACACACACACACAGATACACAAGTAAGCTGGCTGACTGGTTGGTTGGTTGGCAGGCAGTCAGTCATCAGAAACAGAAGCGTGTCGCCAATTGAACGTGAGTTTTACCTAGAAAAATGTCGCGACAATTGCAACAGCAATAGCAACAGCAATAGCAACAACAACAACAACAACAACAATAACAATACTAATGATAATAGCAAAAATATAAAGAAGAAGACAAAGATGATGATCATGATGAGGCGATGATGATGATGACGACGAACAACAACAACAAGAACAGCAATAACAACAATCTAAAGAACAAGTAGCAGAAAAATAGCGGAGAATGCAATTGAAATTGAAGAATTACTTAAAGAATTCCAACAACGGATACATACGAATACATTATTCCACTTTTCTATATACGAGTATACTCACATACATACATATATACATACATACATACGTACAGTGATTGTACAAATACATTACATTATACAATACAATACATATTGTACCAAATGTGATCACAATCATATGAATGTTGAAGTTTCTGAAGTTCATTTCATGTTGTTGTTACAAATGCGTTGAATGGGTTTGGCTGATTAGCTACTAGTACTAGTACATAGGTAAGGTACAAAAACATATCGATGTATCGTATGTACTACTGTGACCACCACCACAGCTGATCGTGAGGTTCATGGACATTGTCATAGTATTACAAAGAACATAATATTTGCACAAAATCAAACACACACATACACACAGACACACACACACAAAAAACGAAATCAATTTCAAACAACAACAACAAAACAAAACATTGGCATCTAAATGAAGTGAAGATCAACTTGATTTTTTCATTGCATTTTACAATTTTTTTCTACCACCACCACCACCACCACCACCCCCCTCTCCCTACTCCTGGTTCATTTTCATATGCAGTTTTTACCTCTCTCTCTTGTTTTTTTTTTAGCTCATTATTAATGGAAATGATAATGATCATGTTAATGATCACGATGATCAACAATAGCATCGACCAATAACCAACAGGAAGTTACTCTGTAAAAATACACAGCGTGTAATAGTTATTCAAAAAAATTACTACACAGAAGAAGCAAAAGAAGAAGAGAAAATTGAGCGAAAACAATAAAACGATCGATTATGATGATCATGATCATGGATTATGTATGCTTTGCTAATAATAGCAGCAACAAAGGTGGGTTGATGAGGAAGTTCAAGTTGATATTTATGAATATGCATGTGTATGTGTGTGTATGTATGTATGTAAATAAATATTTCCGTTGTGATGAAATTCAAAACATTTTATAATCATCGTATTGAATTGATCATTGTCTCATGATGAGTAAATACTCATAGTTGTTCGATAAAGATCATGTTGTATGTACGAGTAGTAGCACACATACAACATTTATTCTATTCTTAAATGAATAATGGGAAATTTCTAGTATAAATAGGTACATTAATATTAAAAATTAATATTAATAATAGCAAAATAATCAAGGCGTTTATAATGATCACGATTTGTGACGTTGATCATTTTATTGTGTATTACATTCATATTGTAAATGCAACATTCAAGTCATATAACTAAAAATATTATATATCACAATGTGATATCTATAAATTTAAATGAGTCAATATATTATATATACTTTCAAATGGCAATCACATAGTGAGAGCTACTAAAAACGTTTTGTGACACAGCTCAGAAAAGTGAGTTGGGCCCAACATTTAAGAAGCCATTCTTTTCATTAATAGTATTTTTATTCAGACCACGATTTTTTAAATTTTAGTTAAATTATTATAAACATATTAAAAAATCGTATTATTTGCGGTTTCTGAGAATGAAATTTAATGTGTTTTCAGCAGTGCTTTCAACATATTGTACATATTTATTTTTTTTCAGTTAAAACTTCACACATTTGTTCAATATAAAATAACAAAAACAGTTTCTAATAATTATCAAAATTTGGAAGTTTGTTATATATTTGTTCAAATATAATGGTGGCAACCCTGGTTCTATTTTTATATCGTAGTTTGTAGATCTAGATTTTAAAGTGACAACTCTCAAAGCAATTAGTAATTCTGAAAGACAGGTATGTTTCCTAAAACCCACAACAACACCGGTCGGATAATGTGCTCTTCATCATATAAATTATGGTGAACATTAGAAAAACAAAAATTTTACGAAATCTTGTGAGATATGTTTTCTATTGTTCAAAACATAACAAATATAAAATAGAAAATTATTGACTATCAGTATTTATTCATTTTGGGAAATAAAAAACAAAAGCTTATAATGAAACTAGAACATTCTACGAACAAGAATAGTATATATGTGGCACTAAAAGCCCCGAAGGGCTCATTGGCCGAGCTTCTCTTCCATTACTGTTGTGTGTGTTAAATTTTTTGGACAGTATTAGAAAGGACCTACTTATTTTAGCCGGTTCCGAACGGCAGCACCCTTGTGACATCACTTTTCCTGGGCTTTGTCACAGAATTCTTTTAGAAGCTTTTTTCATGGCAAGTTAAGTTGTTACTGTCGGAAGAATTGCCAATTGCTTGCCGACAGGTGGGTACCGTTCGAAAGAAAAATCTTTTCGATATTAAATTTGTTATGCATCAGCCGGGGATTGAACCACGACCTACAGATCAGAAGACCAACACACTAACCACTGAGCCACGGCGCCCACTTTTCACTTTTTATAAATATCAGTTGACAGCTGTCATTCCTGAAAAAAAATGAAAGAAAATATGTGATATGGATATATTTTCTTTAATTTTTTAAAATTTACATAATTTATTTTTGGAGTAAAAGATAGTTTTTTCCACGTTTTATTAAACTTGGCTTACGAATAACTTCCTTTATTAAACTAGCTAGCTATAATATCTAGGTCATACATAGTTCAAAAATGTAGAGATGATTTGTTAAATATCACTGCGCTATTGGTCTTCGATCGCGGATGGTATTGCTTCTCCATCTAACGCCGTCTAACCATCCAGATGGATGAAATTCAGCCTTTATGGCAACTGAATGATGTTTCGATGAAGATCATTATTGCATTCTATCGATAACTTATTAAATCATTTATCCTGACTGAGAAGTCATTATTACATCATTATTACATTCTATCGATAACTTATTAAATCATTTATCCTGACTGAGAAATTATTGCATTACACCTTTTTAAATTAATTTTATAATATAAATCCTATTTTTTTTTTTAAATAATTTTAATACAACATTGCTTACTTTGCATTTTACTTTGTACACATTTATAAAGAAAGCATATGTGATGCTAAATTGTAAAGCATAATAAGCAAAAGAGTAGTGTGATCGCAGGAATGTATTGCTCAATATAATCAAATGAGGTTTCTCACATTTGGTCAATGTTCTATGTGTAGACATTTACCTAACTAATATTGTTTAATATTGGATTAAGCAATGGTTTAAATTGAAAATGTAAATCCCCTCTGTGGAAAGTTGCTTCGTTTTTCCCATTGAACATGATAATATGTAGGTATGAGATTGTAATAATTTTTAAATAAACAAATGAACGCCTTTGCATAAGTCTATACTATTTGCTATATGCTATTTTTAATGATATTTATTCGTTTGCCTCTCTCTAAACTTTAATATCATTATGTGTAAGCTGAATCAATGAACTTTAATAAATATTTACTCATCATATGCGTACGACACCAAAACAATACTTCACACTTCTTATAAGAAACTAACAAAAAAAAAAAACATAATAAGTACTAAAAGTCAATATTCAAACATAAAAACCAAATTAAGTAAAAGGGATGATGATGATACTGATGATGATGCTGATGCTGATGGTGTTGGTATAAAATTTTCAATAAAAAACGTTTAAAAATGCTTCATTGAACATTTTCAAAATCATTTATTTATGTTTGACAAATAGAAATTAAAACACACACAAAAAAAAAAATAGAATAGAAAGAACAAGTAAGGGGTTACTACAACATCATAATGATGATAGTAATAAATAAATCAACAACAAAAGCAAAAAAGGAATAAAATAGTTGCAAAGAGTTATAAAGATTGTGATGATGATGATGATGGCCAAGATGATAAGCATAAGCAAACAACCACAACAACAAAAATGGTCAACTCAAAGGCATGCAAACAAACCAAATAACAAGAATATGATGATGATGATGAATTACAAACAATATTGGGATTGTTGTTTTTTTTTTTTTTGTGTTGCAGCCGTAAGTTACATACAATGAGACAATACAAGACATATGTACACCTATATACGAGTATGAGTACAAGAAAGAATTCATCATCAATTTGATAATAGCCATATGTATGTATGTATGTGCACATGACACGGTACACGAAAGAAGAATATATATGTAGATACATATATTCTTCTAAAATCATAATACTTGTGTGTATTGACAAGGCACTTTCATATAAACAAGTGTGTAAATACGAGTATGTGCACCGTAAAAATACTTGTAAGTAACATTTTGTTCACAGTTCAATACAGGTACGTACATACACGTATGAATGTATGGTAAGTGTGTTCATTTGTTCATTTTGTTGCATTCAAATTAAGTAAAATCAAGTGTTTGACATGCGTCATCTTTTTGTATTGAAAGCATACCAAAAGCAAATAGGCAAATAGGAAAAGAGCACAACAAAACTGTAGATGATGCTCATTGGAATCTGAATTTGTGGTGATAATCAATTGGCGATGATGATGATAATGATGATGATAATGATGATAATAATGATGATAATGATGATATATGTCTGTATGAACATATTGTACACAAATGTGATTCTTGAAATATAGCTCAGGTGCTCAGGTGAGCAATTTCTTTTGTGACTTTTATGTGTGTCTTCATTCTTAATTCGTAATATTTCAAAATATATATCTGCATATATTCTTTATATAGGAACCGATTGACTGGGTCCGCGCGAAAAACAGTCAAAGCCAAAGTTGCTTTTATATTAACAGTGTCATTCTGCAAATTCGAGTATGTTTTTGCAGGAATACCAAACTCAGACATTGCTGTGTAAAGCAAAATTCCTTACCGGTATCTGTAAAACGACTCTAGAATCAACAAACAGGTAGTGTATGCTTACCTGTTTCATTTGGGTTTCCCTCAGGATTTAGCGTAGTGTGAAAATCTGGTCGTTGGTCGACTTATTAGGTTTGAAGCCACATAGGCATAAGCATAGGCTTCAATATTTTATATAGAGGAAGAAGTGAAAAAGTGAAGAGGTGGGCAGGACAAGAACTAGGGCACTCAGTCAAATAACTATTGTACCCAAACCCAAAAACGGAAAAGAAAATAGATGGAAAGGGGAGGGAAAACAGAACAGAAAAAAGTAATAGAGTAGATAATGTTACTCTACCTTAAACTTCCTAGTACTCTTAACGAATCTAAGAAGATCGGATGGAGGGAGAGACTGAATTGTGTTCAGGCTTAAAGCATCTCCTCCCAACAATCTCAATATTGTTTGTGCAAAGGCTGGACAGTGACAGAGGAAGTGCTCTATTGTATACATATCTTCTAAACTCCAGACCAGGCTTCGCCTCAAACACATTCAACTGAGTTTCCCAACAAGAGCTTCAATCATCGAAAGCTTGTCGAGATCAATTATATCCTTCATAGTATAGTAAAAAGGTAGAAGAGATTCTAGTGTCGGAGACACTAACAGACCTTGGTCTGGTTTCGCATGGTCCACTTGATGATCAAGAGATTTATGTCCTTGCTCCAACGCCACGCTCTCTTTTGATTGATTGATTGATCCTCTAAACAAGACTTGTTGGATTGGTGTTCATATAGTGTTCACAAGTGCTGTGCCTTGTAATGACCCCATTCAGCATCCTGAGGACCTTCCTCCTTAATAGGTATATTTTATATAGTACGCACGATAAGAAGATGCGATGCTCAAGGGACTTACACGATGCTAGTTGGTGCAGATTGTGGGGTCGCTTTTATTGTGTACTGTTGGATTGAGCGTCAAAGAGCAACGAATCGTGAAAGCGAAAACCAGGGTATCAATGGTCCGACCTAACAGCGGACGGTAACGAACTAGACAGACCATAAACAACGATTGAGCAGCAATGCTACAGATGGCCTCCCAACGATATACTTTGCGGTGTTTCCGGGAAGAAGCTTACCGTCGGACGTGAGGAGATTTTTTAGCGGGTTAAAGTCTCGCACTGACATAGGCTTTTGATGCTGTCGGAGGGTAGGCACAGATTAGTTTGATGTTACAAAATTTTAGCCTGTAAATCTGTAAACATGTAAGACTCTGCGTCATGGCAACTGTAGTCGGTGTCACAGCACGATTTTTTTGGAGCAGCCCTATCGCGTCGATTGCATTTTCTAAAGAGCAGTGATGTCAGAATTGTATTTATCCTTATAGAGGGATCGGACATTCTAGGTGCTTAGCATAGTCCTTTTTTCGTTTGCGAAGTTCATCAACAAAAGGAGAAGTCTTTATCTAAAACCCAACGCCAAGTTTCGCCAATGGCATTTTGTAAAAATTATTTCAAAAATAAAAGCTCTGTAAAGTGATTCAGAAATAAAAAGTGATGTTAAAAAATAAGTTCTACGTCTAAATATTTTAAATTTATATTAATTTATAATTGTTACCCTGTATATAAACTGTTTGCTAAAAATACAACATATTAATTCGCTAAATATTCTAAAAGAAAATTTTCTGTATTGAATAACAGTGTGAAGCTGGAAAATAATTTACATTCATATTGCACATTTTGATTATTAACAAACTGATTAAGGCTTACCTCATAAATATAATTATACAATATTTCTAAATTCTACATCTATATATAGAAATCTATGCATAAATGAGAAAATTAAATATTTATTTTTTTTACACACACTCACCTCACACATACATACACACCCAGCTGTTAACAGATTATTGTTTACATTGAGCTTTCATTATTAAGTATTAATTTAGTTTGCGTGTTAATTTCATTTAAAATACACTTAAAGCAAGAACAATAACAACAATTATAATAATAATAATAATAATAATGAAATGCCGCTGTGCAAACAATAAAAGAAAAATATTTATGTACTTATGTACGTACATACTCGTATGTATGTAGTAGGTACATATGCAAGTACGTAAGTTAGTATGTATGAACTTATATAAAATGCAAATACAATTAATAAATACAATGCTGACTTAAGTGGTCATTAATTGCATTTAAAATGGGTAGGCGTTTAATTGAAAAAGTCAATATTTGTTTTTGCTTTTGTCATTTATTTTGCTATGATGTTGGCAAAAGCACATACAAACTGTTCAACGTTTATGAGTGTCAGCGTGTGAATTTTTTATGAAAATAAATTTTATTTTGACATACAACCCATACATAATATGTATGTATGTATGTATGTATTAACACTTTTAATGACATATGCAATTATTACTTTTGGATGATTACGGTATATGTTCTTTAAATATTATAATTAAGTTAAATGAAGAAAATACTAAATAGAATCAAAATAAATAGAATGATATTCGATAATATTTATTTAAATTGGTAAAGAAATTAGTTCTAAGTGAGTCTTTTACCTGGAACTTTTGGGGTCGTTATAGCTGAAATAAATTGAAAAGCTCCAGATGGAGTCGTCGGATCCTTCCTGACTGCTGCAATCAATTTTATGTCTCGAATTGGTTTCAAATGTAGATTAATTTGTTCAATTTTTCAATCGATTTTCTTTCAACTTTTCATTTACATCGTTAGTTAGAGAAGTTGGAGTTTTACAAGTTCCCAGATAGTTTTAGATTTTCGTTATATTGAATGCAGAGTTAATAACTCCAAAGTGTAACTGTGAGCGGCACAATGTTAGTACAGCTCCTGTGGCAAACAGTTTGGAAAACAGCTCTGTGGAATTCTCTGTTAATCGTTCTCGCATCATCAAATCAATGCAATTAAGTCCAAAATATTACAGGAAATCGTGAAAAGAATTTTCCATTGCTTTCCCCATGAAATTTGTAATAGGGTGCACAAAGCACAAAAAACCTGAACGAATAATAAACTTATTATCACATTTATCCAAATAGCGAGTGAAAATTGAAGATTTTCTATTCTTGTAATGTTTGGCGTATCATTTCAAAGTAGAAAAAGTCCCAGATATTCCAGACATTATTCATGATTGGCATGGGGCCTCTACAAGGCTTCTCCATGGCACACGATTCAGGGCTGTTATTCTAGCGCTATCCCATGTGATGTTGACAACAGCTAATTCCCGCAGGGTTGACCTTCTTCAAGTGTTTTTTGGCCGTTCGCGGCTTCTGCTTCCTTGCGGGTTCCATTCAAGCGACATTCTCATGATGCTTTCTGGCTGCTTTCTTAGCGTGTGACCAATCCAGTGCCACTTCCTATGCTTAATCTGGTTCAGTATAGACTCCTCGTTCGTTAAACGCCATAGTGCCTAGTTGGAAATAATGTTAGGCCAGATTATTCTACATACATGATGCTCAAACACTTGTTGAAGAAAGTTTGAAGTCTCTGCTTGATGGAGTTCGAGATCAGCCATATTTCGCTATCGTACAGTAGCGTCGGTTTCACACATTCGGAAAATATTCGCAATTTTGTGCATCTGGAGATTTGAGATTTTGCCCATACTGATTTTAGCCGGCCAAATGCTGCTCTTACTTTGCTCCACCTGCAGTTAGCATCCGCTTCAGCTCCTCCGTCTGTTGATATTGTGCAACCGAGATAGAAAAAGTTTTCGACGAAATCAATCGCGCAGCCGTCAATCATTATATATGGCTTGTATTGGAGTGACTGATTCCCATAGCTTTGGCCTATGCAATGTTTCTCTCTAGTCCGACTTGTTCGCTTTCCCTTGGATATCGGAGAATTTGTGCGAGAGGAAACAAATGTCATCGGCAAAGTCCAAGTCCTCAAGTCTTCAAATCATGACGTCATCCAGCACAATAGTGAAGACGAGTCGTTGTAGTCCAACGTTCGTGGTGAACAAATTAATTAATGCTGCCGTTGTGAAGAACCGCCAGTTTGGAGTTCTCGTACAGCGCTACTATGAGGCGGATCAACTTCAGTGGAACTCCTTTTCTACTCAAAGCCAGCCAGATGAAGTTACGCTTAAGTGTGTCGAACGCCTTTTTGAAGCCGACAAACAATGTGCAGCGCCAGGGGAGCGCCATTGGTTTGCATACTGTAATAAAATTTCCTAAATAACAAATCGAGTACTATTTTCATGACGATTTTAATTATAAATCATCCAAAAAATATTACGCGCAATTCATTTTTATACATTTTTAATAGTATTCTTCTGGTATTTCAAACCATGGATGGCTGTTGGTTTTAAATAACTCTCTTGCAATCAAAAATTTTTCGTTCGACAAAATTTTGGCTCAAACCGTCTATCTCTTTACATAGCACTTAGACTATTTCGAAGGATAAGCTGTAAAAATGGCTATCAACATCAGACAAATGCATAATATTGTATAAAAATACAAATAATTTGATCATCAATTAATTTTAATCAGAAGTATAAATTAAAATGTTATTAACATAAATGCTATTAACATAATTCATTCAATTCATTTACTTCATATCGTTATGTAAATAATTGAATAAATAACAGAACAAAATTGTTTAAATTTTGAACTACGCACACACAAACGTGTAGAAATTGTGGTCTTCCTACTTTTTTTCTATTCTAAGTACGTTACATATATACTTTTCATTACATTATTTCTTTACATTCTTTAACAGCAATCGATTCATAACATAGTATGTAATTAACAGTTGATTGAAAGAATGTTTTTCTAACACAATATTCTCACGTTATCAATAAGATCGTATAACAAATGAACAAATGAAAATGTGAAAATTTCTAATTTGTATAAATCAAAATGGAAGAAGTAAGACGAGTTTGTGTAAAGAAATTAAACGATCAACTATAAAATCGATTTATATAGAATTTCCACATCATTTAAAATATAATACCGATGTAAAATAAAATAATACAAACAAAAAAGTTGTCAACAAGTGACGACAAATTATGTGCATACTAACAATAATACAATACAAAAAAAAAAAAACACAATACGAAAAATATCGAATATTACAAAGCCATTCTCAGTTCAAATGCAAACATACATACACACACACTAAAAAGTTCTTTAATGCCAAAGAATGTCGTCACAATTGCATAATGGGATCAACGGCAGCAGCGGCAACAGCGGCAACAACAACAATAATGATGACAATGACAATAAACGGCAACGACAACATGCAACCGTCTAGTAACAAATGCGCTACAAATGCGCTGCAACAGCGATTAGTAGTTGGTCGTTTCGAGGTTCGAAGCAGACCATATCTTAAAAGGCAGTTAAATAAATTATAACGAAAATTAATCCGTATCCGTAAACGTATACCTGTGGCTAACGCTTTGCTGTAGCGCTTCAATGCAAAGCACTGTTTAAGCAAATTTATTGGAGCACTGCTGCTGTTGCAGCCACTATACCACGTACCTACATATTATTAGTATATTTATTTATTCGATCTTTGTGTGCTGTGTGTGTGTGTGTGTGTATATATATAGTGTAGCCTATAGTGCTACCTACTAAATACGAGTATTATTCCAGATTTCAAATTCTTTGTTGTATTTCTCTCTCACTTCTTCGTCAAATACTGTTTTTGCTTCTGTGTTCATTTTCATTTCTTGGTTAAATGTCAAATAGCTTAATGTTATTAACACGTGAGAAGATACTTTTAGATAAAGAGAGGCCACTGTATTAAAAAAAAATCTCCTTACAGTCGGCTGGGGCCGACCAAACTATACCCTGCATATGTAGATTTATATATAAAAAGTTTAATCGAATATCCAACTTTTCTTTTATTTCCACTTTTCGAGAAACAATTTTTGCATATACTACTAATTTACACCCGAAATATGGTTGACTTTGACGAAGTAAAAGGATTTTAAGATAATTCCGAGGCTTAGTATGGGAGCTATATAAAAAGTGGGCGTGGCTTACCACTTTCTAGTAAATCCAATTAATTTTTCCACACCTTAAATTTGGTGTCCTACGTTGAATAGTTTCTAAGTTATGGTGGTTAACATTTTTGTTTAATTTCCTCAACTTTGTATGGGAGCCCCAATAAGAAGTGGGCGTGGTACGCTGATTTTTTGCCAGATTATTTCTGACTACCATATTAACCTAAGTGTTAATTATGATTGTTCTAGACAGAAGGATGCAGAAGTTACAGCTGTTTCAATTTAAAATTTCTATGGGGGCTACGATAAACAGTTGGCGTGGTGCGCCCATTTCCTGTGAGTTTAATTGCTTGTACAATACTAATCCATACCTTAAATCTCGTTGTCCTAGGCTAAATGGTTTGTAAGCTATGGAGCTTAAAATTTTAGTTTGATTCCCTCGACTTTGTATGGGAGACTCATGAAGGAGTGGGCGTGGCACACTGATTTTCTGCCAGATTTTTGCCGACTACGATATTAATTTAAGTGTCAATTATAGTTATTCTAGACACAAGATTGCCGAAGTTACAGCAGTTTCAATTTAAAAGAAGTACATACACTTTGTATGAGAGCTACGCTAAAAAGTAGGCGTGGCTCAACCACTTTTGGCTAGGTTATATAGTAGTATAATATAAGTCTATGTGCCAAATATTGTTGTCCCAAGTGGTATATTATGTGAGTTATAGCAAGTTAAAGATTTTGAAAATTTCGAGGTTAGTCGCTTTGAATGCATGGTGTGGGCGTGGTTATTGACCGATCATGCCCAATATCAATCCCCTCCGTACCCTTGGATCATAGGTTACTTGTGCCAAATTTCATCGAAATAGCTCAATATTTACTCAAGTTATCGTGCGAACCAGCCAGGTGACAGACAGACGGACGGACGGACGGACGGACGGACGGACGGACGGACGGACGGACGGACATCGTTAAATCGAAAATTTAATCGACGCTGATCACGAATATATATCTATGTCTATATCTCCGGAGATTCCTTCACGGACGGACGGACGGACGGACGGACGGACGGACGGACATCGTTAAATCGAAAATTTAATCGACGCTGATCACGAATATATATCTATGTTTATATCTCCGGAGATTCCTTCAAGTGGACACAAACATCTGACCGAAATGAATATACCATGCATATTGCATTATGCAGGGTATAAAAAAAAACCAACAAAACGATAAAAAAGATCTCATTGCACTATCGCTATGAAAGTTTTTGTTTTTTTTTTTTTGTGAGCGTATAATTCATTTGTTATAAATATTATTTCTTTTTTTTTTTTTAATAGATCTTTTTTCTTTTTTGCTATTATGATGCCTATTAAAACTATCTACCCATATTTTTTTACCTACATTTTTCTATTGTACCTACCTGCATATACATATACTCGTAACTATATCTTTACCTACTAATAATTCTATCTATTTTAATCCGCGCTTTTCTAGTGGCCAGCGGTTGGCTGCATACAGTGTCAAGTTCTCATGCGAGTTGTAGCCAAAAATAGATAAAAGAAGTGTTACGAATTCATTTAATTTTATTATTATTATTCAGGCTATTCAATGCACTGTGGGTTTGATTTTACCTATATGGTTTGAAGTCAAGATTCCATTACCTAAGTAACCAAGTCTACATCTTGCCACCGCTGGGCAATTGCATAGAATATGTTCCAATGTTTCCTGCTCCTCATGACAGAGTCGACAGGTATCGTTTTCTACCACACCTATTTTCTTCATATGGTCGTTGAGTCTACAGTGCCCAGTGAGCAGCTCTGTGTTGAGTTTTATGTCAATTATGCTGAGGTTAAGTACCATCGACCTTAACATGTGCGGGTTAATAAGTCCTTTCGACTGCCACATGCCCTTTTGGGCTTTCCAGTAGTCGAGTAGATCCCGTTGTTCCCTCTCACATATCAAGTTGTTTATGAAACTGATTGTAACTCTGCAGAAAGGCTCTGATCCAATGAAAGGAGTGCTTGCGCCTACCTTTGCAAGGGAGTCGACCATTTCGTTTCCCTTGTGGCTCTCATGTCCCGGCACTCACATGAGGGTGACAGAATTCTTTGCTTAAAACATATTCAAACCAGCCTTGATTGAAACGAGAATTTTGCCAGAGACTTTAGAGCCGCCTGACTGTCAGAGAGGATGCATATTTTGGTACCACGGGTGCCCCTATGTATGGATTCTCTCGCACATACCTCTAAGGTATGGACCTCCGTCTGAAAGATGGAAGCTGTTTACCCCATTGCGATTGCTTTTCGAAATTCATTTAATTTTATATACATTGTTGCTACATTCGACCTTAGATTCGATAATATTATAAGTAGATTCATTATTACACCTGCCGACACAGGTTTGCACACATCAGCAAGATCTCTATATTCTGAAAATAGGACTAAAAATAAGATACCCGTGTCTTTCAATTTTTCAAGATCAATTCGTTTAAGTTTTATAGGCACAAAACTAGTCCTTAGACTTTTGTTTTATTCAGAAATTGGTTTTCTGAGTCAAAAATATAGATTTTCCAATGTAAAAGTTCCCTCTGAATTCAAATATGATCAAGCTAATTTAGTAAGAATTCAAAAAAAAAAAAAATAATAATAATGATAATAATAATAAATAAATAAATATGTGGCATATAAGCCCCGAAGAACTTTTTGGCCTAGCTTCTCTTCCATTACTGTTGCGCGTATTAAATTTTAGGACAGTATTAGGAAAGGCTTTACTTATTTTAACAGGTCCCTCTTGTGACATCACTTTTTCTGCGCTTTGTCACAGAGTTGTTTTAGAAGCTATTCCATGGCAAATTGTTACTGCTGGAAGAATTGCCAATTGCTTGCCGATTTTTAGTACGAATTTAATTAAATAAAATTTTTTTCAAGTCGTATGAGTTATATTGATTTAAAACAATTTTGATATAGAAAAATGGGCGGACACGATTATCTTTGATTTAACCCTGCTTTCAGAATATATAGGTCTTGTTAATCTGTGCAAACATATGTCGCTCGGTGTAATCATTAATTTACTTACAATATTATGAAATATAATTTATCTTAAACAAGCTTGTATGAATTTTGTATTATAAATTTAATTTATAAATTTATCATAAGAATATCAGATTTGCCACGTCCCATTTAAAATTGTTGATAAAGCCGCAAACTAATATTCTAGAAATAATTTTTGGTTATTTTACATTCTTGTTTTGTTTTGTTTGCCACTTCAGCTTCGTGTTCTCAGAACAGCTGGGCTGTTGTGCTGATCGGTCACCAGGTCCGTACGTTATGCGGACATGCTCCGTGGACGGTTGGGCGAGTAAGTGGGCTCGTTGGGACTTGTCGTTAAAAAAAAAAACGGGATCAACAATATAATAATACAAAATTCTGCTATTTGTACTAGAGATGATATAAAAAAATTAAATAAACGTATTTTGAAACATTTTAAAATATAAAAAATTTCGTAAAACATATTTTTAAAATAAAAAAAAAAAATAAATAAATAAATGAAAATAAAAAATAACTGCAAATATGTTTTTTTAGTTTTATCTGCAGCGATTTGGGTGAAAACTGACATTTTGCATATATCGGCATTTGGCTCATAATTACAGCGTAGACTCCAGATTAGACAACTTCTAGAAGAAGCTTTGTCTTATGTTAAACAAAAAAGTTTTTTCTTAAAAGAGTAAAATTACCTCTTGCTTGAGTTATTATTTTTTATATTTTTGCCTGCTGTAATTTTTTTTTTTTTTATTATAAGCTTCTTTTTACTATTTGAAACCAGCAGTGATACACTGTGCGCCGACGGCGACGTCGGCGTATCATTATCATTATTAGCTTCTGATTTAAAACCCATTTTCATCGTCTGTCTACCTTGATTCATTGTTCATTTCATTAGATTACTCCACACATACAAAAACACACACACACACACAATTTCACACTCAATTAAACGCTTTATACCCAATTTACTATTACGTCTTTTCTTAAATCGCTGTGTGAGATACCCTTTTCTTACAATTACTTATTTACCACAATAGCAACAATTGAATAGAGAAAAGCATATATATAGCATTTGTTGGGTTCCCAACAAATCTGATCGCTACAATCTGTAAACATTTACTTTTGATATTTTATCGATCCAACGCACACACACACACACATACAAACATATAAGCACGCAATTCATTTGGATGTATTTAATCTTGGATTAAATACTAAATACGCTATTACGACCGTACTCGGGTACGACTCAATCATTAAATGATGTTGATAATGATGATGATGATGCTTTAATATAATAAATGAAAATAGCTCGATATGTACAATGTGGTCAATGGCGTAACATTGAAGATCCGAGACACGCTTTGTAGAACAAAACAAAAAAAGCAAAAAAAAAAAAGAAACTAAACCGAAAAATTTAATAAATAAATAAAAAAAAATGATGTTTAAAGTTGAGTTGAAAATGTTCTCAGCTCATAAAAACTATAACTAAATGAATCATATTCAAAGTTATGTCTGTTTGGGTTTTAGCTTGTCTCTTGTTCATATTTCCTCAGTCAGTCATTCTTTAGTATCATACTAGTACTATGTATGTATATTGGTTTCTTTTTTATTTTGTTCTCCATTATTGTGTGTGTGTGGATGACTCTAGTTCTTTTGTGCTTTGTCTGCATGCTATTGTGAATGCTTCTTTGGTTATTTTAGTGTCTGTTTATTTATGAGAACATTTCAAAATATGCATTTCGTTTACACTCTTTGCAAAGACAAAGAAAGAAAAAAAAACAAAAACCAAGAACAAAATTTAATGAAATAAAGTCTTGAATGAAGCTTACTAAAATATGGGAATTGTCAAAGAATGTAGTACGGTCCAAATTTAAATACACTGCGAAGAAAATGGTAATAAAAAAAATTTCTTTTTTTATTTTGAATCTAAGTTGTATCTCAAACCTTTCTCAGCATATTGAATTGTAAAAATTTGTGTGGAAAGAGGTTAGTATTCATTTAGAAATGATTTTAAAACCCGCAGTCATTATTTGAACAATCAAAACTTTACCACTTTTCAAGGTATAGAGTTCAGCTTTTCAAAAATGTCTGCCGTAAGGCTCGGTAGAAATTATCTTATTCAAATTTGACACAAACAAAAGGATTTGAAGAATAACACGTATCACGTGCTACTCGGAGCTGTTTGGTAAGTCAATTAAGAGCTTGTAATTTAGGTGGGCAGAAACCCGCAATGTTATTGAAAACACTATGCCGAAAGCTTATAATTTTATTTTAAAATTGTCCAAAACTGAAATATTGGAATTTCACAGTTTTTCAAAATCGATCAAAGAACTATTAGTCTAGACAACAAAAATCAGCGACTATTAGAAACTAATTTAGGTGTAGTTATATCAGAGACTATTACAAACTTGTTCAGAAGACGATGCAAACATATCGTCATGTGTGGTTTTAAGGCATAAAAAAGCATTATAATCCAAATCAAGATCACTATTTTTATAATCCATATTTAAATTTGAAGTCTTGGAAATTATGATACTTTTTGGGAGAAACGGCGATTTTTTTTTTTTTTTTGGAAAGTCATTGGGCAAAGTTAAGGGATTTTGTTTTATTTTCTTTTTAATTTCTAATTGAACATTTAAAATTTTATATGTTTCAATAATTATAAATTATTTTAATCAGAGTGAGCCAAGAATTGTTTCGACGAAAACTAGCTTCATGAACTTGATTGTTTGCAGTTCTTGTCTTCTATGCAGTCCATATTATTTCGGAATAACATTTAATGATGGAGCAACACCATCTGTTGGGTTGTCCTCTATGTAATAGCAAAGATCCTACGAAAATAAACCTTTTCTTGTTGCTCTAGCATGGATGACAATAGGACAACAGGAGCAAGGTGACAATATGTCTTGTACTTCATTTGGATTAATTGAAAATATGCAACGTTTGCGAAAACCACGGTTGATAGGTAGGTAGGTAGGTATCATCATAAGTCCATTGTGTTATCACATGGTCTCTAACCCTAACTCGTTAACTCAAACCTATTTGAGTTTAAAATGAAGCGTGTGAGATCTCTCACTTTTGCTGTTGAAAGACTAGTGAGGCTGTCTGAATTGTGGAATGTGACATGCGCCTACGGCAAAGTTCCGGGCATGAATACATTAAGTATAGGATTGACTCCTCTGCTTCCTCATCTCTGCAGCTTCATCAAAAGTCGTGCTCAAAAGGTGGTTCAATTCTATTCTTCCAGCATGTGCCAAGAATGCAGTGGCCTGTTATTACTCCAGTCGTGACCCTCAGCACGCTTCTATCTAGACTGAGGAGGCTTTTTGTGCGGTCCCAGTTTAGCCGTGGCCAAATTTGTTGCGCGATTTTTCCCGTGATAGAGCGTGTCCAGTGGTCATTTCTCTTGTCTATCATTCTCCCTTTTATTGTTAGCTTACAGGTGCTCAATGGAGTGCTCATGCTTGTAAAATCAGAGAGAGAGTTTTAGCGTTGTGCCATTTCTGGCTAATCACTGTTGATGCCCATATCAATTTTGTTGGAATTTGTACAAGTAGGATTAGTTGCGGTCATAATTAATTCTGCGCTGGTACACAAATGACGTATACTGTTACAACGTATAATGCTCAAGTATTTTTGTTAAAAATACAACGAACATTTGATGGCAAGTTTTGAAGTTGTGATTTCCGATAAATCCAAGCAATGTGGTGCTGTTCACTTTTGTATCCATTTTGGAGCCCTCTTTGGTATGGTTTTTGAGAGCTTATTTGAAAACTTTGATGTAACTGCGAATAAATCATCCCTACACCACGTTTGGATCTACATAAGATCCATGTGTGTTCAATTCAGTATATTAGTTAGAGCAAAATGTAAGAGTTGAGTCAGTTTTAGACCCTACTTAGGGACTGTTGAAATTCCATAATGTTCTGCAAAGATATTTATATTTTACCCGAATGAATCTCATACCGAATCTTATACAAACATTGACAACTATTTTGTCAAGTGTTGACAAAGGAAAAAAAAAGAAAAAAATGAAACCGAAACAAAAAACAAAAATCCGCTATATAAAATTGGTCAATTATATCACATCTGTAGATTTGTACCATTTTCAAATTAGTACTTCTTTCAAGATCACACTAATACTAAACAAAACGTCACGATATTGAAGATCATTTGTTATTACTTGTATTGTGGAGTGGCCAGTTATGGAATAACAATGACAAATCCTATAGCAGCATCAATTGAATGAATAGGTAATATATTTACTATATACACATCCATACATTCATATCGATAAAGCGAAGACAAATTATGCCCTTACGTTCAAGTCTGAAAATACGAGTAGGGTACTTGTGGATATTTTATTACGAGAGAATTTTAATATTTTTATTTTGTTTTTGGTTGTCATTTTTTTATCTTTTTTTTTGCTTTTTTTTTTTTTGTACAACTAATGGACACTGGCAATGAATTTGATTATGATGACAACTGATCAGAAGAACGTATAGTATATTAGTTATGTATTCAAATGTATTATAACAATAACGATGATCAGTATTATTGTTGTTATGATGATTATATTGCGATATTGTTGTTATTATTGTCAATTTGTTTTTTTTTATTATAAAAATGCAAATTTATAACTTGAATGGAATGGTATATTGAAAAGCAAATGAAAAAAAAAACATAGATGCACTCCTTTTACATACATCTATGATATACATCTGGCTGAACGTATTCAATATATACAGTGTCGTTTATTTTGAAGACACACTATTCACTTTCTAATATAACGCCTACGTAATGATAATTGGATGCATTACTAATAATGAAGATGAGAACAACATCGACACGAATGAATGGTTGAGGAGTGAATGAATGAATGAATGAATGAATGAATGAATGAATGAAATGAGCTTGTGTGTTATGTAGACTAATCAAATACATTATTTAAAATATTCGAGCTAATTATTTTATGTACATAAGAAATACAAATACAATACAAGTGATGATACAACAATTAAAATGAGCTTGAATTCAATTGTTATCTACATAATATAAGAGAGCATTGATATCAACGGGAATTTTAACTGCACTTGATTTTTAATAAATTCAGAACAGAGTCAGAGCAAATGTAGGAGTACTCTATTTTGCACAGTAAACATATATTTTTTGAAGTTAAATCACTTCCATCACCATAATCTGAGTTATTTTGTGGCTGATTTGAATTAAGTATATGATATTAGCTGACCTACATGGGCCTATTCATTTATGTAGAATGCAAATATTTCATTAGCAATAAAAGCAACAAATATTGCTTACTTTACTGATAACTACAGGGTGATTTTTTAAGAGCCTTTGAATTTGATTTAAAAAAAAACACATAAAATTTAGAGAAATGTATGAAATCTTTATTTGAGTCGATAAAATGATCTATATAATTTAATGTTTAAAGATGATTTCATGTAACTGTTGACCGCGGCAGCTCGTCAAATGGTTCATATGCTGGGTCCTATTTTGGCATACTCTCTCCAACATATTCAATATTGGCTTCCAGTGCGTCAAACGTTGCGAGCTTGTCGCTATAGACATAAACCATAACATAGTCCCACAAAAAATAGTCTAAAGGCGTTAAATCACAGAATCTAGGCGGCCAATTGACCGACCGCAAACGTGAAATAAACTGTTCACCGAACTCACCTCTCAATTGGGCCATTGTTTCGGATGCTGTGTGGCATGTGGCACCATCTTGTTGAAACCGCATGTCAGCCAAGTCCAGCTCTGCCATTTTGGGCAAAAAAAAGTTTGTAATCATCGTATGGTAGCGCTCGGCATTCACAATAACGTTCCTGCCTTCGTCGTCTTTGAAAAAGTACGGTCCAATGATGCCACCGGCTCATAATCCACACCAAACAGTGTATTTTTCGGGATGCATTAACAGTTCTTGCAATGCTTCTGGCTGCTCTTCACACCAAATATGACAATTTTGATTGGTCACGTTCAACCAGAATTGTTCATTCAACCAGAAATGAGCTTAGTCGCTGAACACAATTTTCCGATAAAAAAAAAGTGGATCTTCATCCAACTATGCCAGCGCCCATTCACCAAAAGTTAACCGTTGTGGTAGGTCGGGTGGCTTCAATTCTTGCACCGGCTGTATTTTAAAAGGTTTTATACCCAAATCCTTCCACAAAATTTCCCACGTCGTCCAATAACGTAAATTTGGTACGAAATTTAGTCACAAGATTCCGAATAGCCACCTCAGAAGGTCGCCCAAACTGAGCATAAAATGGAAGAAGTTCACGATGCACTCTCTTAACCGAGTATGAATTTTAATAATAACATTCAATAATCTGCAAGCGTTGTTCGTTTGTAAGTCGATTCATGATTAAATTATATACCAAACTGAACATGCTACTGTCAAGCAGTTGTTACACGAAAATAGCTGATCTGGAGCTGCCCAAAACAGTGTTGCCAAAAAGGAAGTTGGTAAAAAATCACCTTGTCCATATTCTCTAGAGCTTAAAAAATTTTGAACTCAGTATATACCACATTAACCGAGCACATTTCCATCAGACTTCGCGATCTGTAAAATCCCAGAGCTGGCTTCCGATTGAGGAAGAGAGGTGGTCAAAATTTAGAAATCTGTTCTCTTCCTCCTTCTAGAGGTCGAATTTCTCACACACGACTCATACAGTTGGATTATGACAATAAATTCTTGCAATTCTTCTGAGTCTTCTTCTGCAAATGTCTCCTCATTGCTTAGTAGCTACCTCACGAAAAGACAATTTCTCGTACATCACAAGGATTACACAACAAATCCATTGGATATTCACGCTGGCGTTCCTCAAGGAAGCGTTTTGGGTCCCTTACTGTATCTCTTATACACTTCAGATATGCCCAACAATAACTATACATTCATATCGACCTTTGCTGATGATACGGCAATATTGTGCTCTCGCTCTAACCCCATAGAAGCTACTAAACTCCTGCAGACTCATGTCGATTCTCTCGAAATCTGGCTAGCAAAATGGCGTATAAAAGTCAATGAATCAAAGAGCGTACATGTAACCTTCACGCTAAGGCTAGATACATGTCCCCCACTTAAAATTAATGGCCAATCAGTTCCACAATGTTCCTCAACAAAGTACTTGGGTATTCACCTCGACAGAAGGCTGACATGGAAAAATCACATAGAGGCAAAGAAAACTCAGATCAAGCTTAAAATGAATCAGTTATGGTGGCTGTTACACAAAAGATCAAAGTTGAATCTTGAATACAAAGTGCTATTATATAAAGCAATCCTGAAACCAATCTGGACTTATGGTATTCAGTTTTGGGGCACCGCATCTCCCTCTAATATCGAAAAATTGCAGCGAATACAATCCAAGTGTCTGCGAATTATTGTAAACGCGCCTTGGTATATGAGGAACGTTAACATCCATCGAGATTTAAATGTATCCACAATTTCTGAGGAAGTTGCAATGTCCTGCAGAAGAAAAAAAAAAAAATTCTTCTGAGTGACACCAACGATTTTGAGCTGTAACACTTCGTCATCCTTCCACATGGTCGCATAATCCATATGAGATTAAAGTACTGAACTAAAACTTTGAATGCTACGAAAAATGCTAAATATTTTGATTAACTTTAACAATATCCATACATACCAAAAAATTATAGGGGACTTAATCAATATGAATCGATTCAAAAAGACTTGAAAACATTAGGGTGTAAACTAAATAATAAAATAACCTAATAGAATTGTATAGGTGTCTACTTATCAGAAGCGGTTCACATCTAAAATATAAACATACATCGTATGTGTTTTTTTTACTACACATTTCTTATTTTACAACACTGCACGAGCTCCTGCCCATGCAGTTGCATTGAAATGAAATTGATAGGTTATTGTATCCGTATGTATATATTCGCCGCAGGTGGAACGCCATGGTTGCTGCTGCAGCAGCAGCAATTAACAACGGTAACAACAACAACAATCAATGTACTAATAAAAATACCTCTGCACAAGCACCAGCAGAGCATTTCTATTTTCAATAGCTTCTATTGCATTTAGTGGTTACCACGTTGGTAAGCAACTCCAACCACTATTGCTATGAACCATCACTATGGCTAGCATTGCTTGTGTACTTGTATCTAGCTGATGTAACGCTGTTGTTGTCGTTTTTGTTAATTGCTCTTGTGCATCGCCAGTGACTTTTAATAATATCTAATTAGGTGCTAAGACGCACAATATGAGAGAATACATAACAACTCCCAAGACAAATACGAGTACATACTTTTGTAAGCTCATGCATATGTCTGTAGGTAGTATGTGTGTTATGTAGCCCAGCAGTTGGCAGTGACAGAATATTGACTGCATCGACTGCTGCATTTCACATATAAACTGAACGATTGGATTCACATCGTATTTCTCAAATCACTTGATTTTTACTAAAATTGCGCTTGTTTTTGTCTACTGGGTTAGCATGAGTGTTAGAATGTAAGTAAGTACAAATATATGCGAGTATGAAAGTATTCAAGTCCATAGGTATTGGCACCTTTATTTAGTTGCTGCAACTTTTATTATTATTGTTATTATTATTATTTGTGATGATTGTGAGAAATAACACAATCACATGTTAGCTAGCTAATATTCATAAAATAACGACGTGAATTGTTGAGGATGTACATATATACAGTGAGGACTCAATAATCAGTACAATGCTGATTTTCTATTAAAAAATCTACTCTGTTTCATAAGAGATTCTTAATAATAAATTGTAGAAAAAACAAACTCCAAAACTACCGCAATATTTATCGGCTCATCTCATGAAAACTTCATGAGTTTCTCATCGGGGGCACATGAACAAGCTCAAAGACACAAAAAACTGACTGACTGATAGACTGAAAGTTATGGCTACATCGACTCAAAACGTGATCTTGATAAATTATCTACAAATACTACTCAGTATGTGTCTTTTCTTCTTTTGGCGTCTCAAATGGTAGAATGGCCTAAATATAATGTCTAGTAAAAATAAATCCATTATTATTGCATTAAATTGAAGGTTTCATTTAGTATAGTTAGAATAATCCGATTTAGGTCAAATATGCACCGTTCGATAACTTGTTGTCATTTGAAGGTAATTTCATAATGCCACTCTCATAGAAACACTCGAAATACTCCCTATTGGCAAAAAACTGGGACAGTCGATTTTCACAAGCTTCTGTTGAGGCGAATTTTTCACCAGCAAAATCATTCGCCATAGACAGGAACAGGTAGTAATCACTTGGTGCCAAATCAGGACTATAAGGTGGATGCATAAGAACCTCCTAACCAAGCTCCCGGAGCTTCTGCTGAGTCACTATCGATGTGCGTTGCCTGACGTTCTCCTGATGGAACACAATTTCTCATCTATAGGCCAAAGCTGACCGCTTATGGGCGATCGCTTCCTTCATTGTTGAAGGAAGGTCCGAATTAAAAGTTTGGTCATAGGGGAGCAGCTCATAGTAGATGACTCCCTGCCAAACCCACCAAACACATAGCAAAACCTTCCTGACCGTCAATCCTGGCTTGACCACCGTTTGCGCCCGCACACCGCGATTCGACCACGACCGTATCGCTTGACGTTGTCGTAAGTGAAATTCGGTCCATGAGGTTTTTTCGCGTTAACTCGTGTGGCACCCAAACATCGAGCTTCTTTTGGTACCCAGCCTTATTTAAATGGTTCCTAACGGTTTTTGTGCAATGTTTTGGTCCCGGGTAATAGAAACAGTACTTACATAACGGTTAGACTCGACGATTTCCATTATTTCATCGATATTTTCGAAAATTGGCCTTACAGAGCGTGGTGCATTTTTGACATCAAAATTACCGGCACGGAATCGACGAAACCAAAATTGCGCGTGATTGCCTATTACAGTATAAGGACCATACACACTATTCACATTTTCACCCGTCTGGCTTGCGTTTTCGTCTTCATCGAAGAAAACCTGTAAAATATGGCGTATTTTCTCTTTACTGGTGTCCATCTTTGAAGCGTGCTCAAACAATACTGAGTCAAGTAATCACAAAACTGACTGAAAAGTTTATTTAGTACGAAATCCTATCTTTCTAACGCTATCTAGCGTAATCCGATCGGACTTATACAACGCAAGATACAAATTACTAAAGCCATCTATTGGAAAAGTAGTGGATTTCCTTTTACTACATCTAATATTTGTCTCCTGAGACATCGTTTAACATAAAAATGGCAACAAATCAAATTTCAGAATTATGTTTGTTTATTTTTGACAACGTGATCAGCTGATGTGTAGCCAATTAGTTTTGTTTTGCTTTTTTCTTACACTAAAATGGCAGCTTTTGCCTGGGTTGAGGACAAAATTGGATAACTGTTGCCCTCAAGTTAATTCACCAGTTTCATACAAGACCAAAAGTCAATGGTTGAAAAATTTGGAAATTTTATCAATTTATAAAATATTTGACCAAAGTAAATTTTCAAATTTGTTACAAAATCGAACGACATTCATACTGTAGCTAATTGCAAGATTTATTTATATATGACAAACCGGATAGCATGCAATAAAAATTATGTTTGTCTGTTATGAGAGCTTTCACTGTATATGGAAATTAATGAATTTGTGCACTTTGTTTTAACACTTTTTGTTTTATATCTTTTACTCTTTGGAGTTTAGATGTATATGCAGATGTGTGAATCTACCTTCTCCTGCCTTCAGACAGACTTCATTTAAGTAAGTACCTACGTTAGATAGTACGAAATTCTTAATTGAAATTTTTATTTAATTCTAAGTATATAGTAAGCATGTACATATATGAATTTGTTTCTTATTGTATATACAGATGTACATACATACAATATATACATAAATATTTGTATAATCACATGTATGGATTAATATGCAACAATAACATCAATATTAACAGTGAATACTTAAAATACTGAAATAGAAAAATTGCTTTGTCTGTTTGTAAGTATTGCTTACGCTTGTTGTTGGTATGTATTGTAAAATTGTATTCAATGTACGTCAATTGTAATCATCTAATCCGAGGGAGAGGTACTACCACACAGGTGGTAGAAGGAGAGAATTCATGAGAATACATATCAATTCATGTTGTTGTTGTTTTAATACACTTACCATATTTGCATGAAATTTGTAGAATTGTCCGTATGTCCGCATCTTCTAAATATGTAGGTATCATACTTACTTACAAAGTATATGTGTGTGTACGTGTATATTTAAGTGCAGATCATCACATGTATATGTAAATCTATATATGTATGAAGTTGTAGTTGTACATATTTACATGAACATTATCATAAAATATGTGATTTATAGCATATCTGACCTTTATTTTTTATTTGTTTTTTTTTTATTTACAATCTAACATGTACCTACTACGATATATGCCCCTCACTTGAATAGTAATAGATAGTAATAGCAGCAGCAGCAGCACTGCATGTATCATCACACTTCCTTGTCGTATAAAAGATTTGTAGAAGAAGAAGAAGAAGAAGAACAAGAACAAGATGAAGGAAGGAGAATAATATGCATTATGTACATTAGGCCGTACCATCTTTAAGAGAAAATAAAGTGCGCCGTACACCCGCTAATATGAAGAAGTTTTGCAAGGTAATTTTGAAAAAACAAATTTTTTTTGGCCGAACGCCTTTTTAAATTTTTCGTGATAACTTCGGTAACTTTGGCATTTGCAGTCGGATTTAAAAGTGTGATATATCGATGTTTTTGCCTCAAGGAGACACATCTTTTTGTTTCAAAGATCATTGACCTTAAGTACCCTATTCTAATATTTGCCCACCAAATGTCAGTTCCTACTACCCTAATTTACCACCATAATGCCAGTAAATTACAGCTCGCAAAAAATCATTAAACCTTTGCAAAGGAAGTATTGCGATTATGCCAGTAGAACTATCTTAAATTTATTTAAAAAAAATTTTTTTTTTGTCTCCTTGAGATATAAACATCAAAATATATCACACTTCAAAATCCTACTGCAAATGTCGAAGTTATCACAAAAAATCTACGTTCATAAAAAAAAAAATTAAGAAAAATTTCGGAATTGCCTTGCAAAACTTCTTTATATTAGGGGATGTACAGCGAACTTCTTTTTTGAGGTACGGCCTAATGTACATATATAGTTTGTGGATACTATTGCTAAGTACTAGCAGAATTAATCTATAATTTATGTTCATTTTACAAGTTTCTTATTTACATATAGTATAGCTACATAATCGTTAGCTATTGTTGGTGCTATTGCAATACACTATTAGGTACATATAACATCAGCCTTCTTTTGTTTCCAGCAATTAATTGAGTTCAACTTAATTAAAATAAATTTTTGTTAATTCAATTGCACTTTTGTTCCGTTTTTTATTTTTTTATTTTATGTGATGTTTTGTGCTCTTTTTATATGAAATACATATACTTTATAGTAAATATGTGACAGAAAAAAAAAGCATTAGAATCCATTTATTTTTGCTATCGATACACTCTAATGTCTCTAAAACTAAAACATCATTAAACAGGTGTATATAATTTATTTGATAACTGTTTACCGATAACGATAACACAACCATTTTGTATTTGATCGTTTACAATGTCAGCAATGGTCTAACGAAAGTTAGAAATACTGATTTATCCATTTTGTGGTTCCGAAAGTAAACGTAAACATAAAACATAATCCTTTTTTTTTTTATACAAAAATTTTTCAAATGTAGAACGGTAGAACGGGTAGAATTCGACAATCGTCAGAGCGTAGTGTTTCATCCCAACAATGCGATATTCCATTTAAATTTGAGACACATGTTGCTTGCTTGTATATGAAACGTCATACTCACCTTGCAGAACGTTCTCTCTCTCTCTTATAGACTTAAGACTTATTGCTTATAGACTCTCTGAGGCTATAAGTATTTCATTCAACTCTAATAACACAAGACAACAAATTTTCAAAAATTCTCATAACAACGGCTCATGTAAAATTTTCCGCTGAATCCAAATATGATATCTTGTCGAGATATTTTAATATTTCCGTTTTTTGAGCTTTGAAAAAAAGGTAAAGCTACTAAATGTTCGATATCTTTGCCCTTAGTGGACCGAATTTTAAATTATATTATTTTTCTTATAGATGATTAAATAACCTTTCCAGGAAAATTATTCAAATCGCCTGAGAAGTGACAGAGTTATGGTGGATCAGAATTTAATTTTTATGCAAATTTTTACTATTTTTAAGCATTCGCCTTTTCATTTTTATTTAAATTATTTTTTAACGAATTTTAGAATAACCCCCTGCACTGTGGGTCGATAGCCTGTTTTATAATTAACGTTTTTCGTCTTTCCGAATCATAATCGTATAAGAAATGACAATTTTATGTAGAGATGTAAGCAGATATAATCACGGGTGGTATCTAGAGTGTTAAAATGTTCCGAGAAAATAATCTCAAATAATAAAACTATCCTAAATGTAATTTTACATATGATTTTTCAAATTCCATGATTCTACTTTTGACCGAAAACGCCGAGCAGAAAGGGATTAGGGATTTTGTTACTGAAGTCGAATTGTTTACTCTTCCAACAAGTCCAAAATAAGATTTTTCTAGTATTCCGTGGGCTCTTTTTTGTGAATTTTTATGGATTTTGACTTCAATCTCAGCTAACTCAAAATTTGTTCACTACAGTTTGACTTCGTAGACTTACCAAAAAGACCTATATAGTTCATAAATAAAAGATCTATGTATTTTTTTTCATTCATAAAAATTTTATTTAATATATTTTTTTGTGTATTTTTATTATTATTATTTTTTCAATTTCTTTTTAAATTTCATTTCCTTTTGTTATTTATTTTTTTTATTTATTTTAATTTGTTTGTGATTTATTTAATAGCTAAATATAACTTCATAAAATTGTTTAGACTATTTAATTTATGTAAGTACAATACTAATAAAAAATACAATACTACAAATATGAATATACATTTGTGCATACTTATATGTATGTATATGTAACTATATGTATATATATATATATAGAATATAGATGTATTTCACATGATACCTACAATTATCATAGTATTTTGCATACAATTTGTATAAATACATTTTACAAAAAAAAAAAAAAAATAAAAAAATATGCATAATTGTATAAATTACACTTAACAATAGTTGACAAAATTATGAAGGGGATGAAAAAAAAAAATGGTGAGAAAAAAAAAAAATAGATGTCATTTTAGAAAATTTATATATATGAAAATATTTACACAATATGAAATTATTGAGTACGTGTAGTGTGTAGTTGCAATTGCAATTGGATAAGTACAAAAATATTTGAATGTATTTTAATTTTTTTTTTTTTAATTTTATTAATTGAATCTAAGAAAATTAAAACATTTTACAGGAATTTTTTGAAGTTTTGTTTTTAATTGTATATGTTATGTTTATAACTATATTTTATACAAAATACTTTGATTTTTTTTTCTTCTATAATACAATGCGAACACAAGCGACGGAGAGAGAGAGAGAGAGAGAGAGAGAGAGAGAGAGAGAAAATAAAGAAATTATAAATTACACTACTAACGAGGAACCATTTTCACTTTTTGAGCTTGATCATATTTAATTTGTAGACAATAAAAAAAAAAAAATTAAAATTTTAATTAAAACAAATGATGGATTTGGAAAATAAATAAAAGCATTTAAAAAAATTATAAAAAAAAAAATGTGGAGAATAAAATCAATTGGAAAAATATTAAAATTAAAAATCAATTAAGTTTAATAAAATCAATTTCCTTTTTTAAGTGCATTGCAAAATAATTGGTGGTACTTTAATTTTTTTTTTTCTATTTTCAGTAAGAACAAGAGACAAAACAAAAAACAAAACCAAAAAAAAAAACCAAGTAATTTGAGATCAAAATTAATTTATAGTTTTATTTTATTTTTATATATGTATGTATATATATATTTTTCTATTGTAAATTATAAACAAATTGTTAACATAAATTTCATTATGATTTATTATATGTTGTTTAGGGCATTCACAAGATGTCATCACATGTCATATTGTCATAATGTTCCAAAGTTTTACAACATTTGCATGACATATGACTTATTTGATTTTGATGAGACCTTGTGAATCACCTAAAATTATTATGTGAGTGTAGTATACATATTATGAGTTTGTGTATTTCAGAAAAAATTTCATTTCATATAATTCTTATTCATTCATTCTTGCAAATTTTAATTCATTCCATTGTATAAATTTTTTTCTGTTTGAGTGTGTGTTCTTCGTTCGTTCATATTCAAAATATTTGTAATTTGTAAATTCAAAAAAATCCATCAATATGATATTTCTATTCACAATCTATAATTTCTTTTTTTTTTTAATTTTTTTTTTTTCATATCATTGCTTTAACTTTGACTTTCAAGCAGGCATATTGCTATGGTTATGGTAGAAAAGCAAAATTTAAATAATAATAATCATCATATTTAATTTTTTTAGTTTCTTGTTTTTTGTTAAATTTTGGTTTATTTTTTTTCCCCAATATAATTTTACAATTTTTTTTCTTTCTTAAAAATTTGCATTTTTTTCGATTTCGTCTAGTTTTAAGGAATTATGCCAAATTACAAAAATATTTGTATATATATCATATAAATATATATTTATGTATACTATATCAAACAAGAGTAGTTATAAATTATCATTATTATAAAAATTTTTTATATATATTTATATTCAAATAAAAACTAAATTATTTAAATTAATTTGATCACTATTTAAATGTCTATATATATATGTATGTATTATATGCATGTATATGTAGATTTTTTTTTTATGTATTTTGCCTTCGTGTTTGTTTGTTTGCTTCCATTTGTAATTTATTTGTTTCGATTTCGATTAAATTAAATTAAACTAAAATTTATTTATAAAAAAAAAAATTATATAATTTTAGAGCAAAAAAAAAATGGTGAATAAAAAATAAAACATCATTATAAATTATAAGCAATATAAAGTGTGTATAGTTGGATTGTTAGTTGGGTATCTATAAAATTATTATTTATATATATAGTTTATACTTAATTTTCGTACCTAATTTAATTTAAATATTTACATTGTTATATTCTTATATTTGTCTTTGCTCAATTTCTTATCAATTAAATTAATTATTAGTGGTAGCTCAGTCTTTTCTTTGCATAAAAAAGAAAAGAATGAGTTTTCAACTCTCTCGCTCATTACCAATACTTTACATCATGACAAATTTCCATTCATACGTGCAATTTGACTGTTTATGTTTCTCATCTACATACACATACATATTAATATAGATGTATGTATGTATATGTCACAATAGTTGAAATATACATAGATTGTAGAGAGGAGTGTTTATTATGTCACTTTGATTAAAAAATTTCCGCAAAATTGAATTTTGCAGGTAAATGCTCTCTCTCTCTTATGTTAATTTCATGAGGGTGGTGTTTACGAGTGTTGCAAAATGTTCCTAGAACATATTGAAAATGACACCAACATTCCAATATCTAAGGCAATCAACTCGGATTACTACGAAAGCTTTATTTCAAGTTTGCGGAAACTTTTCAATCACTGTAACATATAATAAATGTTTATAAAATATAATTCAGAATAAAAAAAGTCTAATTTTTGTCTTCTTTTGCAAATAGTTTTAAATTTTCCTCGTCAGTGTTGATAGAAAAAATATCAAAATATTACCTACACTATTTACAAGAAATTTTGTAACATGCTTGTCAAAAAAATGTGCGTAATTTTTTGTCAGAAAAAATATTCAAAATTCAAAATTAGCTCTCTACTAAGAAAAATATGTCCAAATCGATTGCATTGCAATGTCAAATTTCTTATCTAAATTAATATAAAAATGTGTTGAAAAGAGAAGAGATGAAATATTTGTTTTTTTCTATGATGAAGTAGTCTTGTCCAATTTTAAGCATATATTCGCACAAATGTTTATTATGAGTGTCATCTTATAGCAACAGTATGTATGTACTCTTTTGTCTATTCAATATGGTTTCTCTATACACACATACATATATATGTTATATAACTTATTTAAAAAATTTTTAAATATATATTTTTTTATATAATATTTACTCATTTATTTACATACACATACATAGCTAAATTCTATGTATTTCTATGCATATACGTGTCAGTCAGTCCATTCGAAATAGAAAACCAAATGAAGAGAAGAAACAATTTCTATAGCAATTCAATTCTCGATTGTCGATTGACTATATATGTATATAAATTCTTCTTCATTTAATTTGCAACATTTTAAATTGAAATAAAATTATTAAATTGTATAGCATCGAGAATAAACAAAAAAAATTAGCAATTTTAATAATACGTAATTGTGTGTGTGTGTGTACGATATAATAATAATAATTAGTAGTAGTAGTAGTAGTAGTAGTAGTAGTAGTAATAGATGTATTATAAAAAATCGTAGCAAATATTCAACAGCGCTTGTTTCACTTTAAACTTCTAATCTCATCTCTCCTCTATGTCGATATTTTCCTGATCTTGCTTCTTCTTCTACGATCTTCACTACTATGATCAGGCAGGTAGTTAGGCAGGCTGGCTGTCTGGCTGGCATGCAGGCACCACATACGTATTTTATTCTCGCTCTCTCTCTATCTTTCGCTCGCTTGCTCGCTCTCTTAAAAGTATATACACAATACACAAGCACATGCTCACACAATAATTAGGGCTTACATATGCGGCGTACCACAAACTACCGAACGTTGTGACTGATGCTGTGACGTCGCTGCGCTAGCTGCAGATAAATCACCACGCATACTCCCCGTTGCTGCATTGGCCGCCGCCATCAATTGCGCAGCACAACCACCCGCCACACCCGCTGCGGCCAGTGATGGCCATCGTTGACTGCAGTAGGTGCTCTCGCCCAGCACCGAGATGCGCTTGCTCTCCGGCGCATATTCTTTGGTTCCGCTGCCGGCATTCGTTGAGATGCCGCCACCGCCGCCGGCGTTTTGCATTGATGCTGTCGCAACGACGGAAGCACCAACACCACCACCACTACCACCACCACCACCACCACCAGCTGCACCATTGGCCACTGACATGCTCGCACCTGCGCTCATTAGCTGTGAGGCACGATGCATCAGTGTGGGATCTGTATTGAGCTGTTTTTGTGATTTGGCACGTTGCAACGAGGCGATCTGTCCGACACCACAAAACTCCGAGTTGGCATTATTGTCGGCTGCATAATTCGACATGGCGCCACCATATAGCGAGGCATTCATTAGGCATTCATCGGCTGCGGCGGATGTGGAAATGTTATTAACCGATTTGTCCCACGTATTCTTGATAATGTTCGGATTGGAATTGTCGAACGTCAGGCCGGAATTGGAGCCACGCTTCACACCCAGAGCACCAACCACGCCACTAACCATGCCGCCTCCGTTGTGATGATGCATTGTCGCCACAGCATTCTGTTCATTTTGTTTGCGCGCCTCAGCGTCGTCTTTCTCTTGGGCACGTTTACGCTGCCGTTTCATGCAGAAGACGACACAAGCAGCAATGACCGCAACCAAAGGCATAGCAACAGATAAGATCGCAATAAGTACCACCTGACCGCTGGTCAAACCATCGCTGCGTCCTTGCGTTGTCGCCTCATATTGGCGTGCATCGAATGTTGCCGACGAATACGACTCCTCATCACACTGCATGCCACGATAGCCGTTCGAACAAACGCAATGAAAACTATTGACACGATTCACACACGTGCCACCATTGTGACACGGCTGCGAACTGCATTCATCAATATCAATCGAGCAATCTTTGCCGGTGAAACCAGCACGACATGTGCATTTGTAATCGTTATTGAGATTGGTGCATGTACCCCCATTCGCACAGGGTTTTGTCAGGCAGAGATCAACCTTTTCGGAGCACAACAAACCCAGATAGCCGGGTACGCATTGGCAACGAAATTGATTCACCATATCGATGCAAGTGCCGCCATTATGGCATGGATTTCCCTGGCAATCGTCAATGTTTTCCTCACACATGCTGCCCGTAAAACCACTCTGACACTGGCACTTGTAATTGCCGCTGGACGACACCAAGCACGAACCACCATTCTGACAAGGATTCGGATTGCAATTGTCAACATGAATCTCACACGTTAGACCGCTGTGGCCGCTGGGGCATTCGCACTGAAACCCCTTTGTGGTATCACGACAACTGCCATGCAAACACGGTTTATCCTGACACGTAATTACCCGTTCGTCACAGAGGCGACCCATCCAACCTTTTTTGCATTCACATTTGTAGCCACGTTTGGTGGCTTCATTATGACAGACGCCACCATTCTGGCAGGGATTCTCGTCGTCACACGAATTAATTTCATGCTGACAGTCAGAGCCATAGAAGCCCGGTTGACATTTACATGTGAACAAACCTTGGCCCGTATTGAAGCAGGTGCCATTATTTTTGCACGGTCGATGATTGGTACAATAGTTCAGATCCTGATTGCAAAAGAGACCACCCCAACCTTCATTGCATATGCATTCCCATGGTTTGTTACATGTGCCCTGTACACAACCAGGATATGGTTCGCATTCATTGCACAATTGGCCCTTGTAGCCGGCTTGACAACTGCAAAGAGAAGAAGAAAAATACGAAATTAGTAGAGAACAAGAATATTTTATAAGAAGTAGATGTAATTAATTGATTTGATTTCTTTTCATCATTACTTTTTAATCAATTCCAGCTGACCCAATCAAAGCATGAAACACGATGCTTCAATTTTCCCAAAAAAAAAAAAAAAAAAAAAAAAACTCCAAAACATAAAAGCCAAATTTTTTTGTAGCATTCCTTTTGGAATACTAACAATATGCTGTCATGTTCTTGCATTTAATTTTCATTCATGCAACAAAAGCGAATCATCAAAAACAAACAAACAAATAAACAGCATCTCTCAAGTGCTTGCTGATCGCTGATCGTACAGATCATGTATGTGCAGTTATAACTGCTGCTGTTGCTGCTGATGATGCACCATTTTTGGCATTATTATTGTCATTATTAAATTAAAATTCTTACTGTTTTTTTTTTTTGTTTATTGCATGGGCAGTGCATTATTGTTGGCGTTTGTGGAAGTTTCTTCTTCCACACCCGCACCAAAATGCATGCGAAAGTCCGTGAATATCTGTTGACGATTGCGCACGCAGCCAGTACTACTCACTCCATTGCCCAGCTATTACTCACATACAAAGACAACACATATGGACAAATTCTTCTTCTTCGATGAACACAAACGAATGCATCACGAACATAATCGTTTGTATGGACACGTACACACACACACACACACAACATTATTAACTGAATTGAATGTGTTGAGCTTATACCGGCTGTTTGAATGAAACACTCACTGACTGACTGACTGACGATCTGTCTGACTGGTTACTGCGCCCGTTTGCTGTTGTCTGTTTTATTATTTTCTTTCGGTCGTGAGAAATAATTTGCAAAAATGGTCACACACCATAAAACATACAACTTGAACTGATCGTACACACACACACACACACACATACACACAAACACTCGAATAAGCCAAAAGAGATGCAAGTAAAACGTAAATACGCACGATCGCATAAAGACGACGCTTACTTGGATACATACGAGCATATGCCAGCCGATAAGTATTGATTAATGCAAGTGTACATAAAGTAAATACTTTTTCTACATATTGTATATTTGTAAGTATAGCACTTGAATTGCAAATGTATTTGTAGCGATTGTTGCATTACCACCACCATCACCAATAATTCGTACAAGTTTTTTTTTTTGCTTTTGCACCAAATCAATCGAAACATATACGCAGCACACCGAGTGATCGCCGCAATTTAGTCCGTCAGTCGACTGCTTAGTTCATCAGGCAGTCATTATAATATTTCATCTTATGAGTAAATAAGATTGTAGTATTGATCTTAGTCATTAGACTGGTCCAAATATTCAAAAAATTATGTCTTTTCTATGCGATTCTCGAATTTCGATTTTCTTAGTGAAACTATTAGGCTGATTGGTGGTAGATCGAATGAAATGCTTTTGCTCATTTCATTTTAGAATGTTGTTAAATGTTCCTGCATCTTGTTGCTGATACATGCATTTCTGTAGCTTCAGCAACATGATGATAATGACGACGACGACGATGACAATGTCAATGAGAAGTGCGTTCTTGTGCAAACGAACTTTTTATTTTACTCTCATCAAACATACGACATTCTGTGTCTTTTGCCGCCTAATCATCGTCTTATTTGAATATTCGTACATACAACGTAGAGAACGCGTGCATATCTCACATATACATCTCGTCGTCATCGTCGTTGTCTATGCAACATTGACTATATAGCATACATGTATATGATATTATATATATTCATCCATGCGTCCATTTCAACCAGTTGTCATGCCAATTTGCGATTGTCTTTATCTGTATTTTGTGATTTCACTGCTGCTATTTATTTCTCTTCTGGCTTTAATAATGCCAACAGAAGTACTATGTGCGTTTATGTGTCTTTCACCTTCCAACATCCAACTTTTACATATGCACCTCTATTCAATCCTTTTTTTTTTTTCTTTTACTTTGTGATTAGTTTATTTCTTCTTTTTTGTAATCATTTTCGTGTTTGTCTTCTGATTATCTATATGTATGTATAACAGGTGATTCGTCTTTCTCTTTGGCAATGGCAGTTGGACACCCTTTTTCATTATTTAAAACTCTCGATGTTCCATAGCCCCATAGCCTTAAGCAGACTTCTTTGAAAAAGACTTTTTCTGTTCTTACTTCTGTATATCACATTAATGATTGAGTCAATCTTTTGAGCTGTTTTTTTTAGGTTGGATTTGCAATCCAACTTGATGTCTTTGCAATTTCATTGAATTCAAAAATGTTGCTCATTGCATATGTTCCACACGATCACTTAACACAAGTGTGTCTTTAATTTCTTCAATGCCATCAGTATTACTTTCTTATTTTCCTCTGACAATATTATGTACTCATATTTTTAAAAAGACAACGGATGGGTAAATGCACAACTGACATTTATTCTAATACTTCCATTCTTGTTGTTAATTAAAATGAAGAATATTTGTAGAAGAAAAATTTGTTAGCTGCGTCAAAATTGAAAGAAATGTGATAAATTGAAAATAAATGTTTTTTTTTTGCAATTTATTAAATGATTCACAGAGAAAACAAGCGTTTGTGATTTTAGCAACATTTGTCTTGTCAACAAATGTTGGCAACATTGTGTATCAACATTTTATGACAAAGCGATCATTATTTCACAAGTTATTGTGGTACAAAAGAATATCATGTGTTGTTTTTTCATTGATTTTTGATGGATAAAAAATCCTTCAAGCAAATGCTTGAATTGATAAGTGCTATACGGACTCCATCCAGATAAATGTGATAGAGAAGTGACTAACTTTAAGCGCGGTCGCATACACACCGATGCTGCCGGAAGCTCTGATCGCCGAAATCGTGGTGGTATTGGAAGATAGGAAAAGAGACCATAAAATAGTTTTGGCAGGCCGTAAAATGATGTTGCAGGAGATAGTTGACACGTTAATAATATCGAAGGATTGTGTCGGCTTCATTTTGCTTAAACAGTTGTCCATAAGAAAGCTGTTTTCAAAACCACAACGTGTCTGAGAGATGTTTGCAGCTAATATTTCGTTGAGATAGAAAATACTTTTTGCGTCGGTATGTAACAATGAACGAAACTTGGATAAACCATTACACTCCAGAGTCGAAAGGGCAGTCAGCTGAGTAGACAGCAGCCGGCGAACCTCTTCCAAAGCTGGCGAGGTTATGAAATTCGTATTTCGGGTTGCGTATGGAATTTTATTCATTGACTATCTTGAAAAATGGCCCAATTGGTGGGTTTGAAGAAGAAAATCGCGAACTAAATTGCCCCATATGAAGAAGAAAATAGAACGGCCCTTCGGCCCTTGTGGTGGTTGTGGTAACCCAAAGAAAACGCGGGTAGGTTTTTTTCGAGGCTAAAGATAAATCCTTCTACAACAAAGGTATCGATATGTTAAAAAAGCGTGGCAATGATTATATCGCCTTTGAAGGAGACTATGTTGATGAATAAAGTGATATTTTCCCAACAAGTTGCTGTGTTACCTGTGTTATCCTACGAACTTTTCAGGCGGTGTGTTATACTCCCACTGCGATTCTAAGTAGCCTAAGTAGCACAATCGAGCTTTTGCAATTTCATTGAATATAAAACTAGAAATATTTCGATATTATTGTCATTTCTCATAAAGTACGTCAATTTCAAAAGTCAATGCGTAGCAACATAGCCGAGTATTAACATGTGTATGCATTTTCGCTTTGGGCTAAACTCTTCAATTGAATTTTTAATACACGTATGGTTCAACTAAATCTACCTAACGTTTGAGTTAGTTAAATTGGTCATCAACATCGAACTCATTTATCACCAACAAACACTAATCAACAAGTATACTGCCATGACTTTCACACTTGCACATCGACTCTTTCATTCTCTCATTCACTACAATCACACACCACTATCCTTATCAACAACCTTATTGTTGTTTCTTCATTTAGCATAAAGCCTTCACCTACAAATGCCGTCACCTAAAAACAAAACAAAAAAACAACATAACTAAACGACTAATCATGGGGGGAAAAAAGCAAGCAAATATCAATTACGAATAAATCATTTGAATAAAACAAACATCAAAGCGATGAATTGCTGGAACAATACTAATAAACAAATTGGTATGCAAAAAAAAAAGCTAACAAAAACAACAATTGGCAATACAACACATTAATAATACACGCTTTGGTTGTTGTAATATAATTTTGTTAGCTTCTCCAGTGTGAGCATACACAACACGTCCCATACATGTATGAGCATGTAAATGTGAAGTGAATGGATATGAATACAGAGCACAACAATACAACACATGGCTACTGGGTAGGGTGATACAGGGTAGTGGAGTGAACTGCCGATTTTATGTGTAATACACCATGTATTTAAGTGTATGTGTGTGTGTGTGTGTGTGCGCGTATTCTCCTTGTGTATGCTTATAGAATTATTAAAAAATTCCCACGTACGAGGAACATACGTACAATATGAAAATAGGCACAAATGATGGTCGTCGTGTAGGAGGAGAGTTGGGGAAACAGCGAAAGAGCTGTAAAGAGGTGGTAACAACACAAGCATAGCATTGCAAACAGATTCTTAAACGTTTGTTCACATTATCACCGACATCGCGGTCGCAGTCATCATCGTTCGAGTAGTAGTCGTAAATATTTGAAGAGGCAATTGAAGAAGGCAACATTAATACGCACATAGCACAGACGGCTCACTCGATCGCTAACAATTTTCCATAGAAAATCAATTTTGATATTTTATGGAGCGCGAGCAAATGCGCGTACTTAAACGCATATATTTAATATACAATATGCATGCATGTGCAACAGTAGTATGCATCTACAGTTGTTCAAATACATTTGTTTTCATTTTCAAATTGTTTTTTTATTATATTTCTGCTACCTCCTTCTTTTCTTTTTCGTCTATTTCGATCAATTAAAATTAAATAGTTTATTTTCTAATGGTTATTTTGGCCCGTTTTATTATTATTATTCGATGATAAGCAGCCAGCACACGCATAAACAGTGGCTTGATCATATTGGATCGCTTCTTGGTAAGAATACATAACAACAGCACCGAATAATAGTAACGAATAATGTTAACCGCTCTACAATATGTCCGAAAAAAAGAGGTTAAATATTCTGTTGTTATTGCTTACATATGTACCTATATATATAGGGTGTTCTTTGTAGTGCCTTGCTTTTCAATAGCTATTTAAGGTTTGACGGGTTCTTCTAGATGCAACATAACAAGAGATACAAAACTCATATCCCAAACAGTATAGACTACGAAGACTCAAAAATCAGTCTTAATCATGACGACATTGTCTGATACACTGATGGATCCAAGACTGAAGAAAGCACAGGTTTCTGGAATTTATTGTCCTAGTACCCGCATGTCAATCAGTCTTGGTAGCTTAGCAACTGACTTTCAAGCGGAGGTCCTTGCTATTAATCAATGTACTAGGGAAATTCTTAAACTTCGTCCTTATAGAAAAAGAATTATTGTAATGTTGGACAATAAGGCTGCAATAAAAGCCTTGCGTTCGTCAACATTTAATTCTAGGTTGGTTTGGGAGACAGCTAATCTGCTACAACAACTATCAATTGGGAATTAAGTGATAGTACACTGAATTCTGAACACTGTGGTTACGATGGTAATGAGAATGCAGACAGATTGGCAAGGGAGGGAGAGCTGAAAAGCAACCATTTGGACCCGAACCGATCTTAGGCATTACCAAAGCTCACTACGAAAATTGCATCAAGCAAGAATATATATGACCAAAGCAAACGCAAGGTGGTCAAAAATTATTGGTATGGAATGTAGCAAAGCTTTCTTTCGGGATTACCCGGTGAAAACCACAAAATACCTTTTGAGTTTGAGCAGAGCAGAACTAAAACTTATGACAGCTATAATCAGTGGACACTGTCTATTAAACAAACATAAAACCCGTCTGAAACTGACACGACAGCGAAATATGCAGATTCTGTATGGAGGACGATGAGACATCCATACACCTAATCGCAGAATGCCCAGCCCTTATCCGGATGAGAAAACAAAACACTCGGGAAGGAACTTGAACCCACAAAACTCAAAATGTTCTTTGAGAAAATATGAGGATATAATCTCTTTCAATATTAAACTCGGGTTTGGCACAATAGTTCGAGTCGGACGCAGTGCCATAGACTGCAATTGTTTAGCCCTTACAAATCTAATCTAATATAAGGTTTGACAACATTTGCAAATCGTGAATTGTTTTTCTGCCAACGCGAATCTTAAGATGGATTACCGAGTTTTATGGTCAATATAATCAGCCAACTCGGCAAATTGTGTACTCACTCCCTCAAGGGTTAATGTTTGCCGAACAAATCATTTGTTGATTTGATGCCAGTGTATTAGTGTATTCTTTGGATTTACAGAACAACCAGTGTGTGTTTATTATTTCAATTCGAAATTATGATATTCTCAAATAAACACCTTTTTTATACATGAGGAGTGTGACGCATGTGTGAGCGTTGGCCTTTAGCAATATTTATTATGCCAACGTCGCCGATGCCATTGTCCATTAACACAATTATAGTTATTAACATTAATGTATAAATATATATAAAATTTCCAACTACAACAATATTTACACATGCTCACATATCACATTACTAATTGATGACTTTGTTGCTGTTGTTTATATTTGTTCTTCACTGGTCTTGTTAATACAATTTGGGCTTTTGTCGTTACATAGTTAATTCTGCCAGCTAGCTAGTTAAGTAGTATGCTATTGGAATACACCTGCCGCCATTCAATGATTATAATTCGGATGTTTTATTTAAAAGGAGTACAACTACTTAATAATCTTTATATGTATTATGATCATTACCATGATCTTTATGATCCTTCTCATGTGATCCTCATGATCATGATCATCATCACTAGCGATTCATTGCATAAGTAGATATATGTACTCATGCTTATAATATGTATGAGAAGCAGCAGTTGTATATTTTCGACTCGCATCTTTTATTTGCTGTTTCTTGTTGCTTCTTTTATTTATTGCCATTTTCGATTGTTGTCATCATATTAAATACTGTCAATATCACTCACACTTGACGATCATAACGACAATGATGATGATAATGATGTTGATGATGATTATGATGACAACAACGACAACTTACAATTCACCTGCTTCTGTGAGCCTACAAACTCTTAGCATTGGCTTGGCTTGGCTTATGCACTGCCTGATATTCTTTGAAATTCAAGCAAGCAATCAACCAACCAACCAACCAACCAAGTCAGTATATTCCTATTGTTGCAATATTTTGTCATTGTTGTTGTTATTTTTTTTTTTCATAGGTATAACATTCGCATTAAATAAAAATAAAAACAAAAACGTTTAAAAATAGGCGCGCCTGCGTACTAAATATTCCACATAAACAGTCTTTAGCACGTCATATTGATTTTCATATGAAATTGTTCTAATTCTGAATAAATATAATTATACTTAGGTATGTGTGCATGTTTGAAAATAGGTTTTCATTATTTATATATTTTACTTGAAGTGTTTTTGAATTAGTAAGATACATCACATGCACAAATTTGGAATACTTGGAGCGGGATCAGGACCTTAGTAGTTGTTCTGAATAAATCGAGTTTAAAAGATGCAAAAGGGATATACAAATGTTTCAATGGAACTTGGAGATACTTTTTAAAGAGGTTTCATAGAAATAAGGCGATTGTACAATAAGATATGGAATTTTTTCGTATAATACTTTAATACTATAACCTCAATTTTCATGATGGGTGATTTGAGTTCTTTAATATAATTTCAGTAAAATGGTCGGCTCAAGCGTTAAATTGTTCTGCAGTCAATATGTCAAAGATGAAAAATCTATGTGGCAAATGTAAAATCTGAGAAAAATCTAAAATACAGAATTTCATTGATCTTGGCAAATGAAAGTTCGAATCCAATTTCTGAAAATGAATGGATAGAGTCTTCTCGTATAATATTTAATTTAAGGACCCAGATGGTTGACACTGATGTCGCAGATGATCGAACCAGCGTAGGGCTCGACAGTTCGTCAAGAGCACCCCAACAACGTTCTTACGTTTGCGCCGCCACCGCGCTTAGGCGGATCAGGAACGACTTGGCAATTTACAATGACGATATTCACAGACTAACAAACAATAATCCGGTGGATCACAACTCGCACTTTTTTGTTTCCAAAAGCTTGCATGCGGAAGCAGTAGAAACTGCGACTAGTGCTCACCAGTCTAACAAAATCCCTAAAAGAAGACCCCCATCTGTTGCCTGTTGCCCAGGAAAACAAGCTGTACCCTGGCTTAGCTCAGGTTGGGATACAGTAAGTTCCACAATAATTATCTATCGAGAATTAATCCTGATATACCGGAAGAATGCCCCGATTGCGGTCAATCATCGCACGCTGTACCCTGGCTTAGCTCAGGTTCGGATACAGTAAGTTCCACAATAATTATCTATCGAGAATTAATCCTGATATACCGGAAGAATGCCCCGATTGCGGTCAATCATCGCACGACACAGTCCATCGATTTAATTGTCCTTTGCACCTCACAAATTTGACACCCGTACAGCTCTGGACACCCCTACTTGAGGAGGCTACATCTCTAAGATTTGAGCTCTACGAGGACACCAGTGAACAATAGCTTGTGCATGCTGACGACGACACAAATTGAAGTTGCTACAACAACAGTTCGACAAAATTATTGTAGAACGGAAAAATATCCAAATGATCTATAAATAAATTTCAAAGATATATAAACAATTAACATTGCCTTACTGGAAATGTGTGATGATTTGAATAGGAAATCAGAATTTTTTTTGCAACAAAATATTGAATTTATAAGAAAATCAAATACATACTAGTATATGCAAATGTATTTATTAACAAATAAAGGGCAACATTTTGGAATAAAATCTCTCGAAACTCAAATTCAGTCAAACAATAATCATATTACTCATATGCTCACATGTGAGAAAAATATTAAATAAAAAAAAAATTAATTAAATAATACATAATAAATTTAATATTTCAGAAAGAAAAAAAAACAACAAATCAGCACTAAGTAAAAATTGCAAAGCTCAGCTTTAAAATAATAAATGACACTAAAGAAGGAAGAAATATGTAGTTATAGCAGCAGCAGCAGCAGCAGCAGCAGCAGCAACTACAATAACAGTGATTACTATAAATCATCTGTTTGAGCAAAAGGCACATCATATATAATTCACCTCTCTTCTGGCTGCGTCTCTCACACAACTCTCACATTCACAAAGCAAACAAAAATCGGGGGGAAAAAAAATCAGCTGACTAGTGTATGGTGTTGTTAAAGCATGTGCGACGCATACAAGTAACTGTTTATCATATAAACACGTTGCTAATGTTGTTGTTGTTGTTGTGATTATTATACATAATTTGTTGAAAATATGAGCACCACCATCACCACCACCACCATAGGAGTAGTAACAACAAAGGGGCTCAGAATAAAAAATTTGCAAACAAAAATCTCCAAGCTAAGCAAAGTGTTTTCTTTCACCTGGTTTCTGTGTATGTGTTGCGTGTTTAGTGAATGCTATATGTACATAATATAGCAGGCAAAAAGACGGCAGTGTCAGTCACTCAGTCAGTCAGCCTGGTTGGTTGATTCGTTTAGCAAAATTTAGACAGATATTCATTATGAGAAAGAGGCAAATTGTGAAGAGTATCGAATATGAAATATCTACATACGTATGTATCTATATGCATATGGGAAAAAATTTGTAATTCAATTTTTATGTTTATGCCAACAACAACAACAACAACACATAACAGTCATAACATATTCGTGTATTCACACGTATTGATAGCAATAGCAGCAGCAGCAGCAGCAGCCAGCTACTCGTTCGTAATGCAAAACCTCAGATATATTAAAATTAATTTAAAGAAAAAAAAGAAAAAAAAACAACAACAACAACAAAAACATGTAAGAAAACATTAAAATAAGACACAAGCAGCACATAAAAACTCATAAACAGAAAGCAAAATATGACAAGTTGACTTAAAATGACACAAATACATCGATATCTTTGAAATTCTTGCAATGAAAAGATTGTCAGAAAACGAATAAGAAGAATTAAAAATATATAAAACATGCCAATTTCATTGTCTATGTTGATTTTATTGAAAGCTTCAAAAAATTTGCCCTTTTTAAGTTATTATCATGCAGCAGCAGCAGCAGCAGCAGCAGTCTTCTTCTTCTTCTACTTCTAAATTTCATATGCTAACAAACTGAAATTCAACTCTTGTCTAAATACAATATAAGTATATACAGTATAAGGTGTGTCACAAATCACCACTCACACACAAATCATTTATTGTGTGTTGCTGCTTGGGAGTGTTTGTTTTGCATTACATTGCATTGCAAAATTTGCAAGAAGCAAAAGAGTCGCATATGCTATACTATACTATGCATGTGTATAAAAAGCAGAAAAGCATACTTGCATATAATTTCAAACTAAAAATGATCGCACCCTAAGTGACTGACTTTTTATACTCGTACCTACACATACCTACTACTATCATCTACTTAAAGTACTTGCAATACAGAACAGACAAGGGACAAGTAAAGAACTCATCACATTATCATCATTATTGTGCGCCATCATCATCATCATCATCAACAACAACAACATTGAAGACCTTAATGTTGAAAATGCGAGCAAAACATGGACATGCAACGTGCAGAACTGCATTTAATTAGCTACTGTTTTGTTAGATAGTCTGAGCAAATGCTATTGCAAACAATAACAATGCGTCGATAGCAAAAAGGGTATGGCAAATGTATTTAGTCGTTTATTTCATTACTATTTTTTTGTTCTTTCACATTCTGAATGAGAAGGATGTCAAATGATGGGTGTAAAATACATAAATATAATAGTTAAATGTTTATTATAGTTTATGTACATTGCATGCATAGTTAGATAAGACACTACTTACTTGCATTGATTTGGTTTATCACAATGACCATGTTCACAACCTTTGGTGCATTTAGCTGGAAAGAAATGAAAACAAATAAAAATCAAAATTAATTCTAATCAATTCAAATCAAATGATTGATATAGAAAGAGATATGTAATTATAATTTCAAGCATAAAATATGATAAATATATATAGTCACATACACAAATTAGATAGTAAATAAAACAAAGAAATGAAAAAATTCAACCTTTTAGTATAAAAAAAAAATATATTTTTTTGATTAAATCAGTAAATATTTTAATTTTTTAATCTAGTATTCAATTTAGCTAGACACGCTTGAGATAATCGTTGGAAATATAAAAAAGCGACATCTATCTCACTCAAAGGAAACACGAATAGAACAGCATACACAGCTCCCATATCGATAAAAAGAAGTCTGTAAGTCTGTGAAAAGGGAAACTAATGGCGATGATATATTTTGAAAGGGTTACCCTCACAACTTATTTAATATTTCACCTAAGCCAGATTTATTTGACACTTGAATTAATATATTGAGTGTTCGAACAAGTTCGGTATCACGTTATCGGTAGATGCCTCTAAAATGTAACATCTCTGGTAATATTAATTCCATCTGGGTGACATTTTAAGCATCATTCTGTTAGAAGACATGATTAAAAAAGCATTATTTTGTGAAAAGTTATATCTACGTTTAAAAATGAGTGAAAATTCCTAACATTGGCGTCATTTTCTATTGCTTTTCTATTATAGAAGAAGCAAGAATGCGTTGCGGGCTGCTGAAAAAATTTGTGAAGTTTACGGGGACGAAGCTGTAACTAAAAAAAAACAGCAGCAAAATGGTTTTGTTCGTTTTCGATTTGATAATTCTTTGATGTTAAAGATGCAACTTGCTCTGGTCGATCAATCAATGAAAAATCACGATGAAATCATGAAAAAAAAATTAGAAAGTGTGGCACATAAGCAGCGTGGACGTTGCTAGGGAACTAGGCATTCATCAACAAACACCATTGTAAAGGAATTGTTTCTTATGAGCTTCTGCAACCCGGTAAAATGATTGATTCTAATCTCTAGTGTCACCAATTAATGAGATTGAAGCAAGCAATTAAATTAAAACGGCCAGAATTGATCAGCAGAAAATGTGTTGTATTTCATCATGACAACGCCAGATTACACACATCTTTGACGACCCGGCAAAAACTGAGAGAGCTTAGATGAGAAGTTTTGATGTATCCATATTTTGGTTACAATTACTGTGAGCAATATATATTTACATTTTAGTCGATAAAAGATGAATGCAAGGAAAACAGACTCAAAATAGATGTATAAACCAAATTAAAAAAAAAAATAAAATTCGGAAAACATGTCACTCGAGTATCGCTTATAATGAAATCATTAGTGCTTGAAGAGAAGAAAAAGTACTGTAATTTTAAGGAATGCATCTCTGAAAAATTGAAATTTTTGTGAATCACGGAAAAATGAATAAAATTTAAGACAAATCAAATTGCAACCGTTACAACGGAAATTTTACCCATCTTTTTTTCTGTTGTGCCTCACTCATATTAAGGTAAAAATATAAAAATAAATGCTAGCTGATTTTTCACATTCTTTTGTAACGTTTTATTTCAATTAAATATTTAAATATATACAACAAAATTTATGATTTGTTTCAAAGAAAAGTGCTTCATTACATTGTGTAGAAAGCAAGCAGCACTACGACGAGTTCAAGCTACTCAACCTTGCACACTTTTCACATCAATTCAATACCGTATTGATGTTAGGTATAAATGATTATTATTTAGTAGGTACGAGTACTCATTCACTCACTCACTCACACACATATTGAATTTGTTTTAGCTTTGCTTGTTAAATGCGCAAACAATTAATATAAATTAAGTTCGTTGCAGCGTAAAATTAAATTTACCAACTTAGGTAAAAGGTATAGTAAAGGCAAAAAAAAAAAAAAGAAAAAATCAAAAATACTAAATGTATTTTCCAAAATGAGGTCGAAAAGAGAAAAATTGCACGGCTATTTAACATAAATAATGAGTCAAAGACATGCAGATGTAGTTTTGTACTGGGTAACAGTTCTGAAGCATTTGAATCGAAGTTCTTCTCTAGTCACAGAGTTGTTCTTTATAGGAAGCTCCTTTTTTAAGTGTAAATCGTACTTAAAAATGTTTAAATGTTCAAAATTTTGTTAATTCATTTAATTTAGTCAGCCAGCCAGACAGAAGAAAAAAATTCTACTACATTATATCTACGGAAAAATGTATGTACAAGAATTACAAAAATCTCATGGTCAAATGAAAGAATGAATATAAAAGAAGAAACCTACATAAACTCAAGATTCCCAAGCGTTGTAGATCGATTTATTTTCATTTTTAAATGCATTTGTATGTAGTAGTAAAACTTGAAACATATCTCATACAGCCATAATAAAAAGCAATAAGCAAAAATGCGGCAAACATGTTTTAGAGGCAGAAAAAAAAAAGAAAACATTCAACAAAATACACAACAACATGTTTAAGGTTTAAGCCAAGTACCTATGTATTATTTAGTGAATGAGTAGAGAGCTTTTAAAAGTAAAGGGAGTTACCGGCAGCAGCAGCAGCCGAAGCAGCAGCAGCGGCAATTGTTGTTAACTGCTTCGAATTAATATTGCTGATCGATGTACTATATAGTACCTATATATAAAGCTGTTGCTGTTGCTCTATGTAACATACAAGTATTTCCAATATATAAATGCAGACAAAGTGAAAGACATGTAGTAGTGTAGGGTCTAAATTGGTGCCCCTTCTTTCAAGTACAAGAATAAATGTAAAATGCTAAAATGTTTGAGAAAAAATTAAAATACAAAAAAAAAGATTGTTCAAGGGAAAATCGTGAATTGAACTACGACAAGTACACTGTCAAGTAGAAACTTGTAAAATTCCAAAACTGCAACGTTTGTCTTCTACGATTAACCATCCGCAGTGAATTATTTAGTGAAATCAAATAGGCAAGCAAGTAGGGACATACTTGCATTCATCTAAAACCTTAAATAGCCCTCTCTCTTCGATCAACAACAAACTAAACCAACATTAGAGCTGACACTCTTACCGTATATTGATCTAAAAACATGATCATAAAGGCTACGGACGGTTGTGATTGTTTGAATGCCTTGCAAATACAGCAATAATCTTAGCGATCATCATCATCATCATCACCATCATTATGTGATTGTACCAAATGACGGAGATCGATCCACAGCAGCAAAATAACAAAAGTCATATTATCGATCGACGCCTCGATCGGCGCATGTTTGGTTTGTGACTTGGCTTGCTGCTGCTGCTGCTGCTGCTGCCAGCACTGATCCTGTTGCGAGAAATAATTTTCTTTATAAACATGCGACAGCAGCAGCAGCAGCATCAACTTCTTGGTTAGAAAATCACAAAAACGTGCTTGACTATTCACCATCATCCAATGGTCTGTGTCTCTCTCTTCCTCTGTCTTCCTTTCCTTCCAGCAAATTGTAATGATCATCATGATCATCATGATGAATAGTTTGCAAATGAAGTGCGCTTTTAATTTTCCCATTTTACTCGGTCGATACTTGCTGCCTTGCTGCCTGAATACGTTTGGCTGTGACTAATATCAACTCTTCTTCCTGTAGTGCGCAGTCAGGCAATTGTGATTCACAGACCGGCTAGTTGATGCTATTCTACACAAAATATATTCCAGTCTTATAGGCACATATGCGCAAGTACATAATCGTTTATTGCTTACTTGGTGTTATGTTGGTGGTATGTTGTTGCTATTATTTATCTATAACTACTTGCATATTACATATATGGGAGTTGGTTGAGTTGTTGTTGTTGTCTAGCCAAGAAAGTGAATTTGTATGTTGCAGTACAGATTGCAATACAAACTCATACCGACAAAATTCCAATGTATCCGTACTTGCGGGTATGACTGACTATAAGATTGCAGAGTTAAGCATTTTTATGTACAAGTTCACACGCCCGCAAGGATTTATGACGATTACGAAATTAGCGCAATTTTCCCAACATAAGCACTTTCACTGTACATTTTCATGTACGATAGGTCGAACCTCTGTAGCGCTAACAATAGATGATCATGATCATCGTCATTATTCATTGTTTGATGGGATAGTTGTTTAGCAAAAAGAATTTACGTTGATATATGAGGGATTATTGAGACTAAATATTTATTGTATTTATTTAATTTATTGCAACTATGTGGATTTTTCTTTAAATTTATATGGAAATATGTAGATAAAGCAGCATATGAGTTGAGGTTGCTAGGGACTATCAATAAGTCCTTGAAGTCCAAGGCGTTATAAGTCGGAGGAATTGGGCCGGTGAGTCCGACGCCAAAATCGTCCAGCTCCTTCCTTGGCGGTGAACCAGGGCAAAACGAAGTATATGCTGTCCGCGAACAGGGAGACACGGCGTCTAGGATCCCACGTTGCTGCGGACGGCTCTTCTTTCGAAGTTGTCAAGGAATCTACTTACCTTGACACCGCCGTTAACACTGAAAATGATGTCAGCCCGGAGATAAAGCGAAGAATAACTCTTGCTAATAGGTGTTACTACGGGCTCAGTAAGCAAATGACAAGTAGAAACATCTTTCACCCGACTAAACTGACACTCTGCAAGACGTTCATCATACCCGTGCTGCTTTATGGCGCAGAAGCATGGGTGCGTGGAAGCAGACCGATGCAGCCACACTTGGGGTGTTCGGGAGAAAGATTTTTCGGTGACGACTATCATATTCGAATGAACCACGAACTGTACGAGCTCTACGATGACATTGACATAGTCCAACGCATCACTATTCAGCGCCTGCGACGGCTAGGCCATATTGCCCGTATGAATGAAGAAGCTCCGGCGAAAAAGGCGTTTGAAACGGAACCCGTTGGACGACGACGAAGTGGAAGGCCATGCCTCCGATGGAAGGACCAGGTCGCGGAAAACCTATCTGCGCTTGGTGTAACTGATTGGAGAAGGCGCGCGCAAAACAAAGACACCTGGAGAGAGCCGCTGAGGTCGGCCATAAGCCGATAACGGGTTGTAATGGCCATATATGAATGAATGAATGAATCCGACGTCAAGTTATTACCATGTCATCGTCATTCGAAAATAGGTGTCTTGAGATTAAGGGACAGTAACTGGTAGGAGAGTGTCTTAAGATTAAGGGACATCATGCCTGTCCTAACATATGGCGCTGAATCCTGGACAATTTCCACCTCGGATGAGCGAATGCTTGGAGTTTTCGAGAGAAAAGTCCTACGCAAGATCTTTGGACCTATTTGCGTTGGTGGCGAGTACCGAATAAGGTACAACCATGAGCTGTACGAGCTGTATGCCGATATTGACATAGTAAAGCGCATCAAAATCCAGCGGCTGCGCTGGCTAGGTCATGTCGAGCGAATGGAAGAACACGCTCCAGCTAAGAAGGTGTTATATTCGGAACCCGCTGGAGGACGACGCAAAAGAGGAAGACCAAACCTCCGGTGGAAAGACCAAGTACTGGAGAACCTGACGGCGCTTGGAATTTCTAACTGGCGCCAGCTAGCGAAGAACAGAGATGGCTGGCGAAGCATGTTATTTTCGGCCTAAATCGATATTCGGTTGTTATGGCCACATAAGTAAGTAAGTAAACTGGTAGGAGACGTTTTGCATTCTCAAGCAAATTGTTAAATTCATATCGAAAGAAAGAGAAATTCAGCAGATATCTGCAGGTCTTCAATCAATTCAAAGTAGCGTGTTTTATAAGGACTTATGCCTTACGTTGGCATCAAAATAATAAAAAAAGACTCACTGCGTTATTCTTCTACTTCGTATGGCGAAGGAATAATATATTCGCTTATCTCGCTCTCAAATCAATTAAGACGATTATTGAAAAGAGGAGGCAGACAGAGCACATCCTCATCAATCGATTTAAATAATAATCATTGATGACGAAGAAGATGCCACCTCGCGATCGATGATTAAACTTGAACTCTTTCGTATTTCTTGTGCTTTTGTAATCGCATTCTTATTTTGTATTGTTTTCAAAAAGCATTTTGGTAATAGAAATACAAAAAAATATAATCACTAATCATTAATATAACAACAATTTTCAATCGAAAAATATATAATAATAATAATAATAATTTAAATACGCATATGTTTTGAGTGTGTCCATGCATTCATAAATGATGAGTTGTAGAAATTTCATTTGTCATCACCATAAAAATCAACACTCAAATGCTCTAATTCTTCTGTGTATAATTATCAAACTGGTTTAAATAAAAAAAAAAAAAAAAATAAAACGATCATTATCGCTGATCAATAATCCAATATATATTTATATGTAGATGTGATGAGTATAATGCAGGTAGGTATCGTATAAATATCTACAATATTAAATGAAATTATTCTATATAATAAGCATTTGTGTCCAAACAGACAAAATTTAGCTGAAAATTTCATCATCATGATCATTCATGATCAGCTAAACGTTTCGTTCATAAACGATCTAGGGATCCAGAGAAAATTATTTAAGGTATTTTTTTGTTTTTGTTTTACATATAAACATATTCTATGCTTTACACACACATACACTGATACTAAACAACTAAAAACAATAACCAATGCCGACAATATGATCATCTCATGATGATCGTTAAAAGCAACGAAACAGGCGAAGAATCAAGCAATGTTCCCTCTTAAAATGAAAAACAAAAAACTAAAAAAAAAATAGTGACCGAGTACTACATACATATGTACGTTTTTGTACGCAGCAATAACCTTCATTTTGTTGCTTCCAAATTGTACCTTTTTGTTAAGAAATAATACACACAAAAAAAAAGTAGAATTTTTTTTCGGGTTCTGTTAGTTCCGACCAACACTACATGTCTATACTTGTGTGTATGTAAAAACGAGTATGTACCTTTGTATGTGTAAAGATACAAGATACAAGAGCAAAGAGAAAAATCTTCCCACGCCACACGTAGGGAAAAGATTTAGTGCGGCAAGAGGTGTGGCAGGCTGCCTGGATGGTTGTTTGGTTGCATGATATTCTTGTTGCTGTTGCTGCTGCTGCTGCTGCTGACTACTATGACTACTAATGCCTGTTGCTGCATCACACCACATATAAAACTACCAAAATATTGTAAAGGCTATGGTTTGCATGATGCTGCTGCTGCTGCTGCAGCTGATGATGATGATGACGATGATGTTATTTTATTTGTTCTTTTTTGAGAGTCCCTTTTGTTCCTTTTTTTTTTCTTTCATATTTTTTTCGTTTGTTTGTTTGTTTTTCTCTCTCTCTCTCGTTAGTTATTGCAAGAAATGGCAGGAATTTCGTATGTATTGTGATACCTGTTGTTGCCATCATGATGATGATGATGATGAGGATCGTCATCATATGTACTACGTAGTAAATATTAACTGGCATAGACACGCATTTAACAACTACATACATATGGCTCCTTAAATTGAAAGACATTCGTCCCATCATCTTCATATCTCCATATAGTGGAGCTAGCTGTCTCAGTGGCGGATGTTGATTACACCTTGAATTTGATATTGTGGATACTACTACAACACATCAATAGCAGCAGCAGCAGAAAAATGAGATATAAAATCGGAAGAACTACCAAAAAAAACAAAAAACAAACAAAAAATTAAATACAGCTGCTCCCCAAAATTTCTTTAATACCTTTTAGAGTTCAGTTAATCGAGTAAATAGTCTTAAATTAAGGTTATTTTATACGTAGATAATGAAAGAGATGCAGAAACAAACAGGTTTTTCAAAATGAGTTTCTCTCCAAAAAAAAAAAAAATTAAATGCGTACGCATACGCAATAACAAGTGTTCCAAGGCACAAAAGGAAATAAACGATTTGTCGATTGTGAATGAAATAATCCACACGCAAAAAGGTTGCTGTTGCTGTTGTGCCATTAATGAATAGGGTATGTTGAGAAAAGGATTAAAAAATAATAAGGATCTGTTGCACAAAACACAAAGTTAAAGAAGCTTTTATGGCATATTGAAATTATCAACGCCAAGAGACGATTGCGAACGAGTAATAATCATAAGAACCATCATCAACGATCATGAAATCATGAAAGAAAAGATCTTAATATGTTAAGTACACGTTATATTCAAGTACCGTAATAATTATAGGCGATTTGAAAAAAAACTTGAAATTTTCTTAAATTATCTTCTTTTTTGCTTACAAAGAATAATAATTTAAAATTTAGGTCTTTTTAGGTCTCCTAAAACCATATGTCATAATTTCGAGTTGCACGAAAATACGATAGATGACAACACATGGTCCAACTGGTGTGTGCTTTTCGATTAATAGTTGACAGTTAAGAACAGTTAAAAAATGAGACCCCACAATTTGTGCCAACTACCGTGGAATAAATCTCCTGAGCATCGCATACAAGGTCTTATCCTGTGAACTGTGTGAAAGATTGAAGCCCATGCTCAACAACCTGATTGGACCTTATCAGTGTGGCTTCAGACCTAGTAAATCTAACATCGACTAGATTTTCACACTGCGCCAAATCCTGGAGAAGACCCAAGAAAAACAGATCGATTCACTCCACCCACCTATTTGTTGATTATAAAGTCGCTTTCGACAGTCCAGTAAGGGATTCCTCTATGCAACAATGTCTGAGTTCGGTATTCCTGCAAAGCTCATTCGACTTTGTGCAATGAAAATTGGGATAGACCTCTCCGCACCGTTTAATACCAAACGGGGTTTCAGACAACGTGATTCGTTATAGAGCGACTTCTTCAATCATATTATGAAGAAATTAATACGAGCTACTGATCTACGATATAATGGCACTATCTTCAACCTGGACAATTTCCACCACAGATGAGAGAATGTTTGGAATTTTCGAGAGAAAAGTTCTACGCAGGATCTTCGGACCTATTTGCGTTGATGCCGAGTATCGAATAAGGCACAACGATGAGCTGTATGAGGTGTACGCTGACATTGACATAGTCAAGCGAATCAAAATCCAGTGGCTGCGCTGGTTGGGTTATGTCGAGCGATTGGAAGAAGACGCTTCAGTGAAGCGTCTTCGGCAAGTGCCGAATTAAATACCCTCTTCACTTAAATACGCAGAAAAAGAGGAAGGTCAAACCTCCGTTGGAAGGACCAAGTATTGGGCAGCGCTTGGAATATCCAATTGGCGCAAGCAAGCGAAGAACAGAGAAGACTGGCGCCGCATTATATGTTCGGCCTAAATCGATCATCGGTTTTCACGGCCACATAAGAAGATGCAGAAGTTAACAACAGAATTAAGCCAGAAATTGTATTGTTCTAAAAAGACGTTTTTGTATGGACGTCAGGAACAACCTTTTTTTAAAGCATTGTACATTGTGAATCGTATTTTATATTCATGTAAAATTGTAAAGCTCTCTTTTTTCACTTACCTTTGTCACAATAATCACCCTGCCAACCGGATAGGCATATAATTTCGCCCGTCTCAGAGCATGTATAGTGGCCAAATTGATCATCACGCGGCCGACAAAGATCTGCACAACCGGAACCATAATAATACGCATCACAAGTAACACGAAAATCATATTCCAACCATGAGTATTGCGCTTCGGATTTATTTGTTTTCCATTCGGGTGATACTTCTAAAACTTGTTGCACCGACAAACGTTGTATGAGTAAATCTATAAATTGGAATAAAACATATATTTTTTAATTTTTGACATTATACAATATATTTTATTTTTTTGTAGAAAAAACCAAGTTAGTTGCATATGCAGTAAAAGGAATGAATAACAAATATCAACATTTTCAGACTGCAGAAAGATCTGTTATTAAATGAAGATTAATTATTGGGCATTAACGATGAGCTGTGTGCATATTGTATGGTACGTACGACTCACAAAAATTACATGGCCATCTTGCCATTATCGTATACCAACGATATACATATGTATATATAAATTTTTGTTGGTAGATAAAAGGTCCACAACATACTAACCCTTACAAAAGCCAAAGACAAAAAACCAAAAGAAAAAAAAAGGGCCATCATAACATTAACTACATGCATACATGTTGTAAAAAGTGTAGATATTAACATATAGATGCTATCTTTATGGTCTTGTTATTAGGAAAGAGAATCTGTATTATTAAGTTCTTAAGAATGTATATAGTAGATACTCGTATATATAATGCAGCTGAAATTTAGTATATAGTTAATAACTAAATATATACAGGCATGCATAAGGCAACAATAGTACAGCAGACATTAGTTAAAGGCGTTTTAGTAAATCATAAAAATCATACATTCAAAAAAAAAAAAAAAATGTTCCCATTTATGCATGTTATTATGTCATAAATAACATAAGCCGGCACATTAGGCATTAAACAAATCAATAGAAGCTGGATCATTTTGTATAAAATCATACAAATTAAGTATTTTAAGATTTTAAATGTGGTGAATAGGAGATCGGAATTAAGGTTGGGACTAAATTTTCGATTATTTTTCAAGTAATTGAGGCCTAATGTCGGCAATAGTTCGCTTAATGTTGGCTTGCACTTCATCCAAAGTTACTGGTCTATCAGCATACACTAATTTTTTCACATATCCTCACAAAAAATAATCCAGATGTGTTAAATCGCAAGATATTACTGGAGGGTTCACAGATTCATTTCGAGAGATAATGTTGTCTCCAAATATTTCCTTCAATCAATCGATTGTTTTGTTTAATGTATGGCATGAAGCGGTGTTTTGCTGGAACAACATCTCTTTCATATTCATACCAAGCAATTGGGAAATCAAATAGTCAGTTATAATTGTTCTGTAGCGATCGCCATTGACGGTTATGTTGTTGCCTGCCGGGTTTTTAAAGATTCCAATGTGGAACAATGATTCCATCAGTCCATAAAATGCACCAAACAATAAGTTTTTGTGGAGTAACGGTGAATATAATTTTGTGATAAAACAATGGCGATTAGTCGATTGAATTGAACTTGTAATTTTAATTTGCTCAATTACATTTTAAGAAATTCTAATCCCTAATTCAATTGCTCAATAATTTTAATTGAATATTTCCCACCAACGGGTTTTTAAAGAAATTCGAAAATACAAAATACTTTTATTTTCTAATTAAAGAATTTCTTTACTGTGTATTTTCGTCATTTATGCACAAAATCTAGAATAAAGTATTCTTTTAATGTTAGTTACATTTTTTTTAGAACAAGATGATAGTTTAAATGTAATGCGGAGGGTAAGAGGGTAAAAGTAAATTTTTTCTATTTTACTGAATTACATGTAATCGATAATATGAGCTAATGTAATGTAATGTAATTGTAATTAAATTTACAATTGTGCAGAATTATTGCCAATACATTACATTATGGAATTGAAAATGTAATCGATAATATGAGCTTAAAGTAATGTAATTGTAATTAAATTTATAATTGGGCAGAATTATTGCCAATACATTACATTATGAAATTGAAAATGTAATCGATAATATGAGCTTAAAGTAATGTAATTGTAATTAAATTTATAATTGGGCAGAATTATTGCCAATACATTACATTATGGAATTGAAAATGTAATCGATAACATGAGCTTAATGTAATGTAATGTAATTGTAATTAAATTTATAATTGGGCAGAATTATTGCCAATACATTACATTCTGAAATTGAAAATGTAATCGATAATATGAGCTTAATGTAATGTAATGTAATTGTAATTAAATTTACCCAGCTCTGCATACAAGATTGTAATTATACGAAAAATCAAGTTTTTTTTTGTATTAATTTGCAATATTTGCAACTACAACAAATGACATATATCATTATTCATATCACATGACAAAAGAGAAAAAATGTAGAGAAAATTATCAAGTATCACAAAGAAAAAAAAAAAAAAGATACCTAGAATAGCAACAATCATAGAAAATAAGTAGAAAAACAAATTCAGAAAAGTTTTTTGTTGGCGTATGTATGAATTAAAACCAAATTGAGATGCGAATAGAAAATGAATCAATGAAGAAGACAATGTAAAAGAAACAAAACAACAACAACAATAACAATAACAAGCAGAATAGAAGGTTGTCACACTACTAAGCAATACATACATATGGCTGACACCATGATATGATGGTGCTGAGGTGGTGGTGGTGCACATGCGCATAATATGCAACATACTTGAGCATGTTCAATAGTGCAACAGTGTTGACTGTCGCAGATTCGTTGAATGTCGTCGCATCACATAGTACGGTGCTGTGCAATACATTTTCGCGCATACTTTAAACACACTCTGCGCACACGAATAACCAGAAAATGGCAACTTTTGCATGCAGCATACTATTGCATATTCGTCGTACTTGTCTTGTCGTGTGCAATATACCAACTACAACAACAACAACAGCAACGACAATATGATTAGAAAACAACAACAACAACAACAACAACAACAACACTCGACACTTAATACTAAAATATTGTATATTCAGGTGGTTGACGGTGGAGCAGATCGGTTGGTCGAATCAACGATCACTGTTTTGTTGTTGTTGTTGTTGTTTGTTTTCTTTACTTTATTCCATCGTTTCTTCGTTCATCGCTGCTTGTGTTGCCTCTTACTTCGGTCTAAAAGTCTACAAGTGTTTATGGTACTCAACGTCATCAGCATCGTCGTATATGTCGCTTGGATGGATATGATGGTGGTGGATTATATTGCGGTGGATGGATGATTTTTCAAGTATGTACCTAACATATATGTATATAAGTTACATACATGTGTTTGGATATATGTGAGTTCATGCATTATGCCATGGTCTATAAAGTAAATTGCAGGTGCATGTCTATTGTTGCAGCAGGCAGCGAAGAGTTAAAAGTTGAAAACAGCATAAATCTCCCGCAATGAAAAAATTATATTGTAAATGTATGTACATATATATATATATATATATATATATATAAACAATAAAAAGAACAACAACAACAACAACGACTACAACTACAACCAACTAAGAAGGCCAACAAAAAGGCAATAAGACACACTAACAAAAAAATTACAAAAAAATAAAATAAAAAAGAATATAATAATAAGAAGGCATATAATAAAAAGAAGTAAAAAAAAGCAACAATTGTTGTTAATCTTTATTCAATTTTGTTCAATAAAATAAAATTTGTTTTTATAAGCATAACACTTTGTGCAAGGACAAAGATAAAAAAGAGATAAAAAGTGCAATTTCTAAACAAGCTCTCAAAGTAAAAAAGCATTTAAGAAGATGATTTATGTATAACACTTTCATATATGAGAAGGAAATTTGCAATTCTTTTGCAAATAAAAATATTTTTTTTTTATTTATAGATGCTTCAGATTAGGCTTTGCTCTTTATTACATAAGATAGAATAAGTTCCCTAAAGAGACAAATACTATTGCTGATTATGAACTTACTACGTCATATAAAAATCTTAAGCTCAGTGCTGTTGGAGGAATTTTTTCTAAGCATTAGCTGGAAAATAGGGCTTATCAAGCCAAAATTTCATACAGGGACCTCGTGCTGAGTAACTAAACTTGTTATAACATACACTTAATGAGACAAGAGAATATTCAAGTTTATGCTTTCGTTTGTAGTGCCATAGCTCAATGGTTAGTGCGTTGGCCTACCGGTCTCTAGGTTGTGGGTTCAAACCCCGGCTGAAGTATACCAAATTTAATATCGAAAATATTTTTCTTTTGAATTGGCAATTCTTCTAACAGTAACAATTTGCTATGGAAAAGCTTCTAAAAGTCCTCTGTGACAAAGCTCCGAAAAAGTGATGCCAAAAGGGTTCTGCCGTTCGGAACCGTCTAAAATAAGTAGATCCATTTTAATACTGTCCGAAATTTAACACGCACAAAAACAATGGAAGAGAAGCTCGGACAAGAGAGCCCTTTGGAACTTAGAAGTGACGCATATTATTTCTTTTTCTATAGTTTATAAGATCCATAACGAAATTTATGTAATGTATTGGTAAGGTGTGAAAGTACTGCGCCCAAAAAGATCTATTGTACAACCCTATTCTGGTATAGGCTATGCCTATAGAATCTCATATAGTCCCACTACTCTTAAAAACCCTAGAATATTGGCTAGATCTAACGTTGCCATTTCTTTGCCCGATATCCCAGGTGTTTACATCTCCTGTGCATCAGTGCTGCACAGCTGCCTAATAAGTGCTCTGGAGACTTAGTTTCTTCGTCGAAGAAACTGTACAATGGACTAAAAAGGAAAATTTTACATCGAAAATGGCTAAAATATGACTAAATTACTGTTGGTTAAATATGTCGAAAATGATTTCTTAATGATAAATTGAAAATTTCAGCGAGTACTCAACCAGATCTAGAAGCTCCACTTGCGCACTGCAAAAATTATTATACAAAAGCTTGGTGCACCAATTAAAATTTTCTTAGCAATAAAATAATTTAAATTCTCAAATTCAACAATGTGTCAATAAATAAAAATATATACAACATATATTAGTTCAATTATCTCCAATATGGATATGGAAATAAAGCAAAAAATTTTGGAATTTTTCTTTTACATTTTTTTCTATATACCATATATTACAGTCAACAAAAAAAAAACCAAAAAAAAAACAAAAAAAATCTCAACTCAAATTAACTAATTAATTAGCCTCCAAAAGAAATAGGCACAAGTCAAATTAACAAGCATATGCATTCAAAAATTTCAACGACCAAAAAAAAAAAAGTCAAAGAAAAGACCAATAAATAATGCAATAGCTAGTTGCAAAGCCATATACATATACAACATGGATATGTAAATGTAATATATCTATACGAATTTCAAACAGTCACCTGTTTGCCAAATAATAACCAGCCAAAAAGGCTATACCATCAAATCAGAAAAAACTAAATATATACTATATACCTACACAATCAGGTAAATAGCCACCAACAAGCAATAATCTAATACCCAATGGCTAAATATGCATTATAGAAGGAATAGTACTATGCATATGTAAGTAGAAAATGAAAAATAAGAAGAAGAAAAAAAAAATCAAATAAGAATCACATCAAATAAATGCTTGTTAGAGAAGAGAGCGCATTCAAAACACACACACACACACACACAAAACAACGAAAATCGCAACATTTTGCAGACACACACACACACACACACACATAGTAACAACAACAATTGGCCAATAACCACAAGCAAACAGCAGGCAAGCTGGCTGGCTGGTTACTTGGTTGGTTGGTTGGTTGGCTACAATCAGCAAGCACTTCAATAGACATTCCAATGTTTTGGCATTTTTGCGTGGCACTGTTAGCAACAACGTATGCATTTATATGCCTGCAAGAACAACAGTAACAACAAACAACAACAACAACAACAACAACAACAACTATTCGAAATCGAATTTGAAGTTTATTTTAAATTTATTATTATTTGTGTATTATTGTTTGCAACGCAATCCCTTCACCTATTCGACAGAGCACCTCTCTATGCTCTTCATACATATTATCAGTGAGCTGTGGCACAACAAGCAAAGTGTATTGCATTTGTTTCTGTGTATTTGAAAGTCAGCCAGCCAGCCAGCCAGTCAGCTTGGTAAGTAAGCAAACTCTTTAAAAGCCAACAGTTGGATTTGTTGTATGACGGGTTATTAGACGACGCATATTTTTCCAATTTTATTTTTTTTTTTTTGGCGATTTATTTTACTTATGAACATACTTAATTTTATCATTTATTTATATGTATGTACATACATATGCTTAAGTGCGTATGTCTATGTTGTTACGTACTAATACGTTTTGCTTGGTGTTGTGCGTTGTTGCGCGCTTGACTGGCAAATTTCAAGTTATCGTGGCATGAGGCAGCAGCAGGGTGACGACGCATTGCATTAGATATTTGCAAGTAGGTACTCATATGGCCATAAGAAGAAGAAAAATATCGTTAAATATTATTAAAGAATTTTAGATAGATAAAAAATATTTTTAATCATTAATTAGCGAACACAAGCAGAGAAGAAGAAAAAAAAACTCATTTCAGGAAATTCAACATGCAACATGTCCTTTAGATTTATTATAATACATAGTATATGATTAATTAAAAATCGATAAATCGATATACATTATGTACTTTCATTTATCAATACTATCATTGATATTTTTCAGAGCTTTAGAGATGAACGAACTCATTTTTTAAAGATCACTCCTAATATTTATTTTAAAAAAAATTCTTGTTTTGTAATAGATTATAATTACATTACACATGCATTGATGCTCAGCAAAAAGAAACAAGAAAAAACGATAGCAACAACAACAAAAATAGCAGGTGTAGTAAAAAGAAATCCATTATTTTTCCAATAGATGGCTAGTAATGATTAGATGATTAGTAATTTGTATCTCGCGTTGTATAACTGCGATCGGGGTACGCTAGATGGCGTTAGAAAAATAGGATTTTGTACTAAATAAACTTTTCAGGCACTTTTGTGATTGCTTGACTCAGTATTGTTTGAGCACGCGTCAAAGATGGACACCAGTAAAGAGAAAATATGCCATATTTTACAGTTTTTCCTCGATAAAGGAGAAAACGAAAGCCAGACGGCTAAATATGTGAATAGTGTTTATGATCCTGATACTGTAACAGCCAAGTTAACGAAAAAAAAGCTCATGGACCGAATTTTCATCTGCGAATCGTTGCTGTCGGGAAGGTTTTGTTATATGTTTGGTGGGATTGGCAAGGGATCATCTATTATGATCTGCTCTCCTACGGCCAAACTCTTAATTCGGACCTGTACTGTCAACAATTGGACCGTCTGAAGGAAGCAATCGCCCAGAAGCGCCCAGCTTTGGCCAATAGGAGAGGAATTGTGTTCCATAAGGACAACGCCAGGCCACACACATCGATACTTATGTATCCACCTTATAGTCCGGACCTGACACCAAGTGGTTACTGTCTGTTCCTGTCTATGGCGAATTATTTTGCTAGTGGAAAATTCACCTCAAGAGAAGCTTGTTAAAATTCGACTGTCCCAGTTTTTTGCCAATAGGGACGAGGGTTTCTATGAGAGTGGCATTATGAAATGAAGGTAAATGGCAACAAGTTATTCAACAAAACGGTGCATATTTGACCTAAATGGGATCATTCTAACTATGCTAAATAAAACCTTCAATTTAATGCAAAAATAATGGATTTCTTTTATATTACATATATAAAATATTGTCAATATGTGTAAAGCATTTTGCTGAACATCTGCATTCATTTTCTCATCCCTCAAAATGATTATGACAAAAAATATTAAAAATAAAAATTGTTGAGAAATTAGTGTAAAATCGGGAATAACAAAAAAAAAAAAATAAAAAAATCAATACAACAACAAGAACATAAAAATAAAAATTCCTTTCATCAGACAAAGCTAATCATACAGACAAATTCAAAAGAATTTCTTAAAATATGTAACTACGGCCAACATACAATAAATACTCGTACATACACTTCAATGCCTATACGAGTATATGTTTGTACATAGTCCAATACTACATATTTTATTGAATAAAATACAAGTTGTTGTTGCTGCAATACAGCACAGCACATCACATACCTGTACATGCAACATCATCAAAAGGAGCAAGTTAGTTGATCCAACGAGTTGAAAATTAAAAGATAAGCATTTAACAACAATAACAACAAAAGACAACAGGCAACAGACAACAACAACAACAACAACAACAACGTTGGTAACAGCTTTGGCATTGGCAGAGATTAATTGGTAGGTATGAATAGGTGAAAATGTTAAGAAGTGAAATAATAAAAATGAAAGCTTAAATACAACAACAACAACGACAACAACGACAATTTTAAACGCATCGAATACAAGTATGAGGATGAGTTAAGAGATTTGCAACAAGTGATCGACGAAAAAAAAAAGAAAGAAAAAAAAGGAGAGAAAAAAATATTGCGCGTGCATTTGACCAGACAAGACAAGTCCAGAGGATTGCTATCGGCCTAAAAGAAGCTGGCAGGCAAATCCTAAAGGCAAGCAACAACCAAACAACCAAACCAGCGCAATCGACAGATTGGCAAAATATAAATTCATCCACCAACATCATGCAATCTGACTAAGTAAGAAAACTGATGATCATGATGAAGATGATGGTGGTGGTGGTGGTGGTGTCGGCGGCTCGACTCGGCACGAATTGGTCATCAAAAAATACTCCTCTCTAAATACGGTGTGGCAAGCGGGCTTTAACTGTATGTGAACAATGATGAAGCATATAACAGTGGGGTGAATGGGAGATTATAGCTGCGCACAACAACAACAACAACATGATTGTTGTTTGTGGTTTTCTTGATGTTTTATCCAAGTAATTTATGTTAAATGAAAACTTGTTGTTGCTGCTGCTGCTGCTGCATTTAGTAGTAGGGTTTTGCTTATGGTGCTTATGCTGGTGATAAAGAGAAATGAGAAACTGAAATGTACTCGTATGTGTATGGTAGATAGACTGCTGACTGATGGTGTTGAACAACAGGCGTAAACTTGCTACGCAGGTTACAAAATAGCACAACAGTGACGGTGCGTTGCAGATATGTACAAATTCGCAATTTTTGTATTGGCTTTTTAAGATTAATATTATTGTTGCTATTGTAATTGTAAATATTCACAACGAATTATTATGCGGGAGATATGCTACATGCTACATACTATCATACATCTACATGCTCAATATTCATACACGCGCCGATCATAAGTGAGAGGAGAAAGAGATGAAATACATACAAGACAAGCAATACCAAAAACAAGCAACAGCAGTCAAGCGCGCAAATACAAAATTGCAAATAATGAAATTAATCCTTGACAAGAGTCGACAAAAAAAAAAAAAAAAAAAATGAAACAAAATTGAAGAGAAAAATACATACGTATATAATGGGTGATTCATTTGGAAGTACTTCTTTTTTTGAAAAATAATAAAATAATAAATTCTCTATTACAACAAAAAAGAATACTTTTTTCATGAATTTTTTAAAGATTATATCTTTCAAATGTTCCATTCGAGTGCTATGGCTTTCAGTTACTCAATCGTAGCCAGCTTATCCATGTAGATTTTGGGCTTTATGTAGTCCCAAAGCAAAAGGTCTTAAAATGACATATCACATTGGTCTATTTTCGTCATAATTTCATAAGACAACTGAACAAATCTCTCCTTGATTAAATGTCAAACAATACAGAACAAAAATACCATAACGGCTTGATTATTTAGCAGCTTGATCTGTCATAAAATCCATACTAGAAAAGGTGGCCTCAAATGAAGCACCTTTTATAAAGAGAAGAAAAAAAAAAACACGACGAAAAATTGCAATATTATTACACAAATGATGATAAAAATCTTTTAAACGAACATGAAATCTTCAAGATTAAAATTGCAGCGCATTGTATGTACCAACATACACTTGTACGATCACTCTACATGGTTGTAGAAGACAAAGAGAGAGAAAAAAAAAGGGAAGGTAAATGTAAATAAAAAAAAAAAAGTAAATACAAAAAAACAAACTAAAATCACGACAGGATATTGAGATACAACATTGATGTATACAAATATCATAAGTACACACGCACACAGCAGGATACAAAAGTCAGGCCATTGTACATTGGACAGTAGTGTTCTATAGTTGATATATAAATACATGTACATGTTGTCGCAAAAAAGAAAAAAGAAAATCCACGATACTTAAATTAAAAATAAGACATACAAAAAAAAATGAGTATTGTAGATAAAAATCAAAGCGACAAGAAATAAAAGCAAAAGTAAAAAACAATTAAAATTCCTTAGAGAATTATATAGAATAATAATATCACACCTATACATATACGTATATACGAGTACCTATAGAACAACTGCACCCAGATTTTACAAAAGAATTTTCGACACTTTTCATATCATATTTTCCTTAAGCTGAACTGAAGTAAAAAAGAAAAAGAAGAAAACTAGACTCTACACAAGATCTGCGTTTTCGCAGGCACTTCTCCACAATCATTCCATACAGACTAGAATGCGAAACAAATAGCAATTTAATGCCTTCAGAACATAACTGCGTTTGGTTTACAGACGGATCGAAGACAGACGAAGGTACTGGCGATGGGGTATACGGTCAGTAATACTCGCATATCCGTGGCAATGGGCGGGCTCGTGGCCAACTGTCTTCCAAATAGAAATACATGCCATAGAACTTTGTGCACATCATCTACATGCCAAAGGGCTCAAAGGGGGCATGCATCCTTATTTACTCAGACAACTAAGCTGCCATCAAATCTCTCTTCTCATGGGAGTTCTCTTCCAAATTAGTCGCCGAATGCTTCCTTATCCTAGAAAAACTTTCTATGGAAAATAAGGGCACATTATGTTGGGTGCTGTCGGGGCACAACGGAATTGAGGGCATTGAAGTGGCCCAGCCTTGGCCAGGCTTCGCCTTCAACATTTTCAGCTGAGTTTTCCAACACCAGCTTCAATCATCAAAAGTTCGACAAGATCAATTCTATCTTTCGTTAAAAATGTAAAGGAAATTCGAGTGTCTTACGCGGGTTTGGGTACAAACGATCTTGAATGGTCGCAGTGCCCGCAACACTTGACCCTCAGAGATATCAGCCGTAGGGCCCATATTCTCTCTAAGTTTGTCCTTGCTCCAACGTCACGCTCTCTTTTGATAGAAACTAGCAATATTCCTAGTAGTACGATCAATTTTCTTTATTTGAGCTTCAATATCTTTTGGACAAAAAAGAGAGAAAATATAAATAAGTGAATGATCAAAATTCACTGCTTGCTTGACTGCCTATCTTGACTGACACATCAAGGATATTTTGTTTAAAACGAATACCTAAACGAAAGGATGAATAGATTTATCATAATTTTGCAGCTTACTATGAATGAATACTATAAAAAATAAAATAAAAAACAATACCAAGAAGTAGAACAAGACAAAAACTATTCTCATTTCATATTCTCAATATCATCAATTTGAAATTACATGATTAGCTGCACGATCATCGCCATATTAAGGAGTTATATCCAATGAATGTAGTAAGAACAAAAAAAAAAATGCAAGCAAAAAATAGAAATGAATAAAATACAAAATCGTGATTTAGCGGCCTAGGATAAAAGACCCACAATACGAGTAATAAATAATGATCGTTCTACTAAGATACTAAATAGACATTTTCATTTGACTGAAAAAAGCTCAATAAACTAAATTAATTAAAATTGTAGAAAAAACTTACTACTTACTAGATAGGACAAATTAAAAAAGTATATACGTATAAGTATATGTATTTTATAAAAGAATGAAAAAAAATTAAATAAATAAATAAAAAGAAAGAAGACGTCAGACACTTCCGTTCTAGGTAAACGCATAAACAAAGGTTTTACACTTTATCCCTTTTGGATTTTGTTTTGTTTTGCATGATTTCTTGTGTTGGTCGCTTAGTTTTGTTCTTAGCTTACATTTTGAAGGGATAATACTTGACAAAGAATACAAAAAAAAGACGTTTCTGCTGCTAGTGGATGATGATATTTAAAACCATTTTGAGTATGCCGGAAATCTTTGCAAAAAAGACAAAACATACAAAATTGAACAAGGATAATATCGTGTTAAAAGTAGGGAGGGTTAATGTTAAATGAAATAGAAGATGAAACGAAAAGACTATACGTTTTGTATGTGCATATACATAAAAACAAACCATGCACAAGTATCATCGTTTAGTTTTTAGAAAAACCACAATACAAGTAGCAACACTACCAAAAGGATATTGCACACAAAATGGTTTGATTTATAAAAAATCAAAAAAAAATAAAAAATGAGCATAGCAAAATATATGTACTACATCACATAATAACTAATATCATATGACAAGGATAATAAATGAAGCAAAAGAACCAAGTGATCTTGCAGCTTTTGTAAATAAAAATGATGGCACACACACAGACATAGGATGAGTATATTACTACTAGCATATACTGATCATCGGTTATTATTATAATTTTTATTATTACAATTTTTTTATACTTCCTGTAGGATATATATGGGATAATTTGTGAAATTCATTATTAAGTAATTTGTTATCTTTTCAAGGAAAAGGAAATAATTATATGCAAAAGAAGGAGAGCAGCAACAAAAAATTAAAAATAAAGATCAACTTACTGTTCGATCGCGTATTTCCACTATTGTTTGTATCATGCCATGCTTCAACGATTAATGTAAATGTACCCTGAAAAAAAGATAAAGGAAATAAGTTATTAAAAATTGGTTGTATTTAATTATTAAGTTTGTGCTAATTAATTAAGATAATACGTAAGATAGAAAAATTCGATTAAAATTTATATGCAAATATAAACAGGCGTGACAAGTATGGACAAACACATCCTTATTAGTCAGATCCATCTTTTGCTGCGGTTTAGCAATGTCCATCAATACTTTACCCACGTAAATATGAAGCAATCGAGCTGAAATTTGGTACATATGTTTATTTTTTATAACTAACCGATAAATTTGAGAATGAACATAATCAGATGGAAATCACGCCTACCTCTCATATAAAAATATGTCTCGGAATGTATATTTTCTGATTTTTTATGTGAAAATACAAAGCTATCGAGCTGAAACTTGGTACATATGTTTATTTTTAATAACTAACCGATAAATTTGAGAATGGGCGTAATCAGATGGAAATCACGCCTACCTCTCATATAAAACTATGTTTTCGAATGTATATTTTCTGATTTTTTATGCGAAAATACAAAGTTATCGAGCTGAAGCTCGGCACATAAGCCTTTTATTTATCAAAAAAACGGATGGATGCATATAAAAATCATCCATAACTCATTTACAACAACGCCTTGGGTTGCTAAGTTTCTGAAGGGCTAAGACTATTCCAGGTGTAAGAAAATATCGTTGTATATATTGGGGCGATAATATCGGTAAATAATACCGGGCCATGAAGGACACAAGGGCAACGAAATAGCTGATAAACTAGCCAAAAAGGGCACTGAAAAGCCTCTGATCGGCCCTGAACCCTTCTTTGGTTTGGTAAGATGGCACGCCAAGAAGGTTATCAGGAAATGAAAGTAAATCGAAATTTCCAGAACACTGGCTCAATAGTATAGGGGGTAGCGTCAAGCAAAACAGTTCCTCATCCCAAATAGATAAATATCTAAAAAGATACTTACATTTGGTAGAGAGGGCTGACCTACGCATTCTTTGTGATTATTTCACAGGCCACTGTAGCCTCAGATACCACTTAAAAAAGTTAGATCTCACTCATACTGATGTCTGCAGATTCTGCAACTTAGACATCGGAAGCGCGAAGCATATTTTCCGTGAATGTCAAGCTCTTGGCAGACAAAGGCTAAGCCACTTTGGTGATTAGTACAACGGGTGCCTCCATATAAATTGTGCAATAATGAACCCAACACAGTGCTGAAATTTATTGAAAGCCTAAAAATGTAAGATTACCCAAAGACTGCATAATGGATCAAGTCTGGTTGAAGTGCATAAGGGTCTGATAATAAAATCGTTAAAAATAACTTTTTTTTATATCAAAAATCCAACAAAATTAATTAATTATGAACCCAACACAGTGCTGAAATTGATTAAAAGCCTAAACATTTAGGGTTAGCCAAAGACTGCACTGCAATAGATCAAGTCTGGTCGCAGTGCCTAAGGGTCTCTTAATGAAATCTTTAAAAAATACCTTTTTTTTCTATAAAAAATCCAACAAAATTAATTAATTACGACAAAGATTATCATTTATGCAAATATTTATCCGGAAATGTGGAAAAATATTTACAATTTTCGACATATCATCATCTGACCAACAAATTAAATTAATAAATACAAATAGTATGTAGAAATAACGATAAATGTTCAATTTCTAGATTAACTAATATGAAAAATTCACAAAAAAAAAAATTATACACAAAAAAAAACCCAAAACGCCTCAACATAAAATTATGGAAGTAAGAGACGCCTACATATGATCACACGATCGTTAAAAACAGTGGAACCAAAAAAGTGTGGCAGTCGTATAGTAGATTTATAAATATAGTTTGCATACATATAGTTAATAGTAATAACTAGTAATACAAATAAATAATTCATAATAAAAACAAACCAAAAAAAAAAAAAAAAAAAAAAAAAAGAAAAGGTGGCATGCAGCAACAATAACATTGCCAATAATAATATGGCAAAAGAAGACACGCTGCTATTATGAAGAAACACCGAACATGCAAACAGCAAACAAGCAACTTACATATTATTTGCTATTTTGCTATTGCTGTTGCTGCTGTATGCAACTATTGCTTGCAATTCAAATGCAAATGGGCATGCGCGCATGCACAACGCGCCCTCAATTCACACTATAGATTACAACAACATACAATAGTAGTCAGAGACAAGACAAAATTATAATAAGATACAAATAATATGATGACTACAATAAATATTATATATATATTAAAACAGAGCAAGAAGAGAAGAGGCAAAAGGCGTAAGACTATAATGATGAAGTCACCAAGAAATGCATGCCTAAGTAGTAGACCAGTGTTGGTAAAATCAAAGATAACATGAAATCGTATATACAAACATATGTAAGCAATGAAAAAAAAAAAATAAAAAATAAAAAATAAAAAACAATTGGTTGCAGAGGTGGTTTTAATACACACGCTTCGCTTACATAGTACACACACACCACCGCATACGCACTAAATTGAAAAACAAGTTAATAAATATAACAAATAGAATGCCATCAATTTTGTTAATGCATATAACATATGTATGTATGTAAATTAACTAAAATTTCCGATGTCATTTATTTATTTGATTATTTATTTTTTCCCCCCTTCACTCTCGCTCTTGCCATTTGTCAACAAAGTGCATATCAAATATACAAAAATTTCATTTTCATTCATATCAAGCTTTTAGTTTTACAAACTCAAATCCATCTACATGCAAATGATGAAACTTTCATTTTCTATCTACATTTATACATTCATGCACATGCGCGTAGGCGTCGATTATTGATGATTGTATTACTACTTACTACTGGCTGAGTTAGTTGAATAGTGTTAGTGATGATAATGGTGAGTGGCTAATGAACCAACTATTTTGTTGTTTTTTTTTTTTTAATACAAAAACAACATTTTTCCAACATTTCCCAATATTTAGTTATTTTTGAGTGATTTCTCTCTCTCTCTCTCTCTCTCTACCACTATGTACGATACTATACACATTTTATAGTTTAATACCAACTACTAAATTTTCGCTAAAGAATTCGAAAGGCATATTTATTGAAATACATAGAATTAATAATAATAATTTGATGTAAAATCCAAGAATTTAATGCCAAATTTAAAGTAAGCAACCAAACGAAGCATTTAAAGGCATTATAATTTTCATACAAGTACTTCTAAAAAAAAATAACTAATAAACGAACTAGTGAAGAATTTGCTTCGGTATTACTGACACCGAGATACCCAACAGTATGGGGGAATTTTTTTGTTGGAAAAAATACCAAGTTTTAGGTCGATAGAGTCGGAATTACAATATATTTCAAAAAGGCTATTGTCTGGGAGAATGGAGTGATGACGATCTATGTTAACTACGACCATACCGAACTCATGTAGCGAATTGAATCTTGATATTCACAAACAAAAACCTTTATAAAATTTCTAAAGTACCTTTGAACAAAAAAAAAAAGGCATTCTTTGGAATGACTAAATCATTAAATTTTGCATTTAAAAAATAAATAAATATGTGGCACTTAAAGCCCCAAAGGGCTATTTGGTCTTTGACCGAGCTTCTCTTAGATTACTGTTGTGCGTATTAAATTTTGGACAGTTTTAGAAGGGACCTACTTATTTTAGCCGGTTCCGAACGGAAGAACTCTTGTGACGTAACTTTTTCTGAGCTTTGAGTTCTTTTTAGAAATTTTTTACATTAACGCTTAATAAATAATGCTCTTTTTCTTTTTCTTCTTATGTGGCCATAACATCCGATGATCGATTTAGGCCGAACATATAATGCGGTGCTAGTCTTCACTGTTCTTCGCTTGCTGGCGCCAATTGGATATTTCAAGCGCCACCAGGTTACCCAACAACGGAGGCTTGGTCTTCCCCTCCTTATGCGTCCTCCAGCGGGTGCCGTTTTCGCTTAAGCGTCTTCTTCCGTTCGCTTGACATGACCCAGCCAGCCTCAGTCGCTGGATTTTGTTTCTCTTGACTATGTCAATGTCAGCAGCGTACAGCTCATACAGCTCATCGTTGTACCTCATTCGGTACTGGCCATCAACGCAAATAGGTCTGAAGATCCTGCGCAAGACTTTTCTCTCGAAAACTCCAAGCATCCTCTCATACGTTGTGGAAATTGTCCAGGCTTCTGCGCCATATATTAGGACAGGAATAATGAGGGACTTGTAGAGTGTGATTTTCGATCTTCGAGAGAGGGCTCGACTACTCAATTGCTTACTCAGTCCAAAGTAACACCTGTTTTCATGAGTTAACCTGCTGCTGGTTCCAAGATAGACGAGGGTCCTTCTTCACCTCAAAAGTGTAATTGTCAACAGTGACATGTTGTCCAAGATGCCGGGACCCTTTGTTTGTAGACGCTAGGTACTTCGTTTTGCCCTCATTCACCGTAAGATCCATTCAATAATGATCACTCAATGCAAAATTCAAAGGGCATCCTTTTCGAAAGCATTTTTGAGTCAACATTGTATCACCAAACACATACATTAAGGAGCTCATTGTAAAAATATTGATAATTTTTGATCCCACAGACTATTCCAACTTATGGATCTTTCCCTAATTTATATCTATAGATCAAAATATAAAAATAAGTTGAATTAAAATAAATTCATAAGCAAAAGAACTTGAAAAAAAAAAAAAAAAGTAAATGAAAAAAAATTGAAAATAAACCAAAAGGAAAAAAAAACATAGGCACGGCAGGAAACAAATCAGACAAACAGAAATACAGACAAACAGAAATACAGACATCGCATGCATTCGTTTCCACAAAGACGAAAAAGCAGAAGCAACAAAAGCAGAGCATGATTGCAGCACAAAGTGCAATACGCGATGTATGTACGAGTGGAATAACGCACAAACTGTAGCAACGTCACTATAAACTTGTATGTATAAACATAAGAAATTGCAGACAATTAAAAGAAAAATAAATAAACTAAAAATAACAACAATTAATGAAAAATTAAATTACCAACTAATACTTGGTTTAATTTTTAGAATATTGAACAAATAATATACAAATAATTTAGTCAATGGAGTCATAATAAAAAAAAAAAATATAGTATTGCCAATAAGTACTACTACACCACTGCAATGTAGTATATATACTCCAAAAATAAACACAAGATCGCGTGTGCTCTCTATATATTGTATATATGTAAGTAGGTATATGAATGCACTTTTATTCGTATTAACGTCAGTCGGCTAAATAGAAGATACACACCAACACAGCAATAATAAGTCGTCAATGCATGCAACCAGCATATACAGCAATATTGTTTGTCTACTTATAATATTGTTGCTTCTGTTATTATTATTATTATTATTATTGTAATAAGAACAAAAATGAATAAAAACAGATCCTCTTCATAATATACATTGCATACGCAGACAAACACTCGAAAATAAATAATCAGAGGGAGAAGACTAAAGTTTTCCTGAACGGCGACTCATTCTCTTCTTCACATTAGCTGCTAACTAATAAGTTATAATACATACAAAGAGGCAAAGGGTGATAGATATTGTATGTTGGATGGTGGTGGTGCTAACAGTGATGATATTGGTTATTTTTAGGCGCTCAAGCAATTCATATGTATGATACATGTATTTGTCTGTATACCTAGAGCAGATATAGTAAGGTGGATTAAATAGTATGGTGTAAAATTTTTACTACCTGGCTCAGCAAAAAAACATAAAATTTGGATTACTTCAAACATTTCTTCCTAAGACAGTATACAAATATTTGCGATTTTAAAGTGTGAAATTTTTCAGATTTCTACAAAACCATCAATTTTCTAGGAAGCGGTACGATTTCTAGGCTGATTTTCACACGTTTTTATGTTTACTTTCTATGGTCATCCCCTTAAAGGGTGGAGATAGGCGCTCTTTATATTTGAAGAAAATGTTATAGTGGAAAACATGACTCCTTAAGGGGACTCTCATACAAAAATATCGAAAAAACTGGCCACGAATCGCCCCTAAAGCGGTTAAATATATGACAGACCCTTTTATTGTTTCCTCTCGTCTATTAAAAAGATTTAGTCATTATCTTTTTAGGGGCTCTACTACAAAATATTTTGAATTTATAGTCGCTATTAGAACTAAAAACTTGGTGAGGCCAATTTAGTTCACATAGAATCGCGCTCACAGTCATGTGTGTACATATGAGGTTAACTAAGCCATGAGTTTAACCAACAATATTTCATTTTCAGTACTTAGTCATCCATTGGTTAAACTAAGAAAGCAATTGGTTAACCATTAGTTAAGAAACAACTGATACTGTACAAATATTTATTTCTTACATCACACTAAAGCTCGCTGTGAGAGAGTGTTCTTCATGTTGACATATCTCTAGATTCTGTCATAGCTTACTCATGTTCGATCTTTTGGTTAACCAAAGCTTGATAATTAATCAATGGTTAATCAATGACTATAAATTCGATTCGAAAGAAAACATTTCCAAACAATAGATTCCATTTGAAAGAAGAACCTGAATCCTTTACTTGAATTTCATTAAAGTGTGGTACTTTTTAACTGAAAAAAGCATAAGTTTACAATTTTTCTATTTGTTTGACTGCTGATATTCATGCTTAAAGAATTACTTGTAATAATGTGTAGCAACAGGTAACTACGCATTGTACACATATGATATTTAAATTTAGAATATTTTACTTTGAAAATAAATACTTCATACGAATACATAAATTCGTGCGTATGTATATGAATACCAACGAATAGTAATTACCAATTTACCCTCCATTCGTAAAGGGAACTAGATATGTATTTCATTAATATAAAAATTAATAATACCGAATACCACTCACGTGCCATTATAATGAGTACACATGTGGTGAACAATCGCCATATGAGTATACAAAATGTATACATAAATGTATTTATAATCTACTGCTTCCTAATGCTTCCCATTTCATTACTTTGTGTTTATTATGTTGTTGCTGATGATAAGAAACTTTGTTGAAGACTTGTAGAGCACCACCATCGGTAAAAGCAATAAAAAAAATATACAAACATACACAACTATATTCTTGCAATAATCATACTTAATGATGTGTATGAATGAGCGCAATCGCTGTGCACATGCGCGTAATTATTAACAACCAAGTATGTAGAAGAAGCAGCAGTAGAATTAGCAGTAGCAGCAACATAAATTCACCCTTAAAAATTGAATTCTAGACTACGGGTAACTTTTAATATGCTTTATGTAGTTCATATTCTATGCATATACTCGTACGAACTCACGATCATCGACATACAAATACATACGATTATATCTAATTTAGGTGGGCAAGAACTTCAAGAAGTTCTACAGGAAAAACAACTGTGTCGTTCTATCACTATTAAGTATTACAATATAGCACGCACCATCTCACTACCACCACCATCACGAAGACCGATTATTACCCACCACCACCACCACTACCAAACCACATAAATTTTCATTTAAATAAGAAGAGTAGTAGTAGAAAAAGAGTAGTCAGATCAAATTGAAAATAAAATAAAAGAGAGAATTAAATGGAATATGAAAGAAGATGGAAAAAATACGTTATAAAAATACTTGTTGCCCGTCAAGCTTCAGTAAATTACACCGAGAAAAATGAAAGAAAAAAAAAAACCATCATGAAAATAAACGCACAAAATAATAGAAGAAAATACTGAAAATGTATAGAAGTAAAATAAACAAAAGCCAAAAATAATTAAAAATAATAGAATTAGACTGGTTAGGTAGGCAACCTAATAACAAAATGATGGTTGCCTGTTGATTATTATATATTGAAGTAGTAATGATGATGTTATGGTGGTAGGCATAAAAAACGGGGTTAAAAGCTAATCATAATAATTGCAAAAAAAAAACTATTACAAAAAATTGCAAAAGAAACAATAATAAAAAAAAAAAAAAAAACGCACAGGTGAGATATTCGTTGAACCCTAAAAAATAAAAAATAAAAACACCCATTATGCATAAACAATTTTTTGTTCATAGAAATTACAAAATGCTAACACGTGCTATTTTAATTAATAAAATATGAGTGAGTTATCCTTATGACTTCAATATGTTGATGCAAGTATAACATAACAAATATTTTGACTAGAAAATATAATTACACGCATTGAAGAGGCCGAGAGCGCAAAACCAATATTTAGCTTTAGATTTTAGGTCTGAAACCATGCCAACACGCATGCGAATAATGAAATGTGTCTGCAACAGAATTGGAATTTCTTACTCTGCATCGTTACATAAGAAAAGTGAATGTCTGATAAACTTGGAATGAGAGGTTTCCAATCGATGTTGCATCAATGAGACGTTAGTATGAAGTGAGATGAAAGAAATCCTTTCAAAGAAAGAAATCATAAATCATTGTTCTCAAATTATTGTTCAATGCTTTGTGATTAGAAAATTTCTGGGTGTTTAATTTTACGACAAAGTCGATTAACTCACAAGCTTTTGCTGAAGCATTAATAAGCAACACCCATCATACGCTTAGATTGATCCATAGATCACATAGACGATTCAAATAAGAGGCATTCTCGGGCATGTTTTTAAAAATATTCGGGCATTTATTCAGCAACAGAATTACATTGACATTGACATTTTTGTGAAAAAAGTTACAGGTTCGATACCACGTTCACAAAAAATCAGCAGACATAAATAGTTGCTCATTCAAAACGGTGTCCAACTAATCAACCAATATTGGGGAGTAGTACACTAAGGTTCTTCAGTCTTCAGAGGACCAACAATTCATTTTTTAATATTTCTAATCCTCTTTGTGCATAAATAATTTAATATTATCACGTGATTTTTCAAAAAAAAAATCACGCCAAGATCCATATATTCATTTATCTACATTGGGTATATGTTGATATGAATTCGCGCAAAAAAATTTTACATATAATGTATTTACACAAATATTTAACATAATCTTATCATATGCAACATTTGTACAACAAATAAGCTTTTCTTTCCCCAAGTGACAACCCTCTCAAATACACACACAGATATATAACAGTCGTTCCAATTTACAATCTTTTCTGTTCATATACTAAATAAAAAAGTAACGACATTTAACGGTATATATGGCGACAATAAAGTCAGTAAAAAGAGGGTTGCAAATTGGTCATCCATCTATATATAGTGCATTATAAACGACTGTAATGTAAGTGAAGAGTAATGCGCATGCGTTCATAGCATTTGTAGGGTGTTTTTTATTTTGAAGTGATTTTATTACTCAAATTTACATCTTAGAAACTAGCTTTTGATTGAAAACATGGAAAAAATCGCGCCAGATGAAATATGATTCCATTAGTTTGGCACTCAGAATACCTGTCGCCCTTTTGTTTTATGCTAGGCTTCCCTGGGCAATCTGACTCTACTATCAAGGGTGACTTCTACTTCCAGACTACTCAGACAGTCAAGCTGCCATCAATTTATTTCTCCTCATGGCAGTTCTCTTCCAAACTAGTCACCGAATGCTTTCTTATCCTACAAAAACTTTCTATGCAAAATAAGGTCACATTGTGTTAGGTGGGTGTCGGCACACAACGGAATTGAGGGCAATGAAATGGCGAACGAACTAGCGAGAACTGACTCGTGTTCTCCACTGAACCACGACACATATCCTTTCTGCGGTATAAGCTGGGCATCGGCCAAAGCTATGATAGAAAAACATTAGTACGACAAATACCAAATACAATGGACAAATTCAACAGGTCTCCGCCAAGCGAAAACCCTCATCAGCTTTGATACAGCTTTTGACAGCATTAGTCTTAGCAGAACATATCTGCGCCTAGTAACCGACTATTTCTCAGGATATAAGTGGTTAAAGTACCACCTCCACAAAATGGGATAATCCTCTTACACGAAGTGTACACTCAGACTGGCGGAGGGTGAAACATCGATCCGCATCTTTTGCGAATGCCCAACCTTAGCCTGGCTTCGTCTCAAACACTTTCAGCTGAGTTTCCCAACACCAGCTTCAATCATCAAAAGTTCGACAAGATCAATTCTTTCATTTATTAAAAAGGTAGAGGAGAATCCAGTGTCGTAGACGGGATGGGGTACAAAAGACCTCGTATGGTCGCAGTGCTTGCAATACCTTGTGTGTATGGCAGTACAGCTCCTCATACATCTTGGGAATCCATCGATTTGTTGAAACCAAAATTTGATGAACATATTATTTGAAGGTTTGAACCTGTTAATTGGACCCATGTGATTTAACATCGCATGGATTGTGTTAAGTGGTAAAAATTTCTACACATGAGACTCATACAAATCACCCTGTACTAAGTACTAAGGTATCGTATATAAACATCACCATATTCATAGTGTGCGTGTATGCTTTTTTAGCGCATTTTAATAGCTGACAGATGTTTAGCGTTACTGCGCATACTATGTATGTATATATAGTACGCATGGCTGGCATATACTTATGTCCTCTCTACATATATGTATTTGTACATATGTGGTAATATTGACTAACTTGCAGTAAACCACCCTTTTTTGTTATTGTTGTTGTTGTTGTTGTTTTTTGAAATAATGTTGACGATAATGAGTTGTCGTTGCCGTTGTCGTTGTTATAGTTTTCACCGCGTGTGCGCGTGCTCATCGTTTCATTCAGCACATACTCGTTTGCGCTTAACTTTTTCTGCATTCTTGTTTTATTGCATGTGGATACATTTCATCTTCTTCTTCTTGCAACAAATACAATAATAATAATAATAATAAAATGTGAAATATAAAAATTAACATAACGTGTACACGTAAATACGCGTAACGTACATAATCGCATATGGCATTTGCTGCGATGCAAGCAAGCAAGCAAGGACACAAAAAGAAGCACATTTTTGTGTTCCTTTTTTCTTCTTTTTTTACTTTATTTTCATAAAACATTGTAGAAATGATGATGAGTTTTCAAGAAATTTGTTAATGAAAAATTTTCAATGAATTACAAACGGATGGTACATCACACACACACACACAAATACAACCATAATAAAACTCCATCACATATTGTAACGCCAACGCACAAGTTACTGAACTACATTTCCACATATTCAACATGTTACTGGTGCAAGAGCATATGAACACCACGCATGCAGCTTCTATGTAGTAGAAACATAAGCCACACTGACTGATGCATGTGAGTGGCGCATGAGGGAGGTGAGATATTAAATCCAAAAATACACATAAAATTAACTCACAAAAAAAAAAAAAGAAAACAAATAATAATAAAATTAAATAAAACAGCCACAACAACAACAACAACAACAACTGTTGCATTAAATGACACTCTCACTCTCTCTATATATATTTTGGCGCTGATGTTGGATACTTTGGTAGTTTGTTTTTATTATTTTTAATATATTTACACATGTTTGTATATGTGAAAACGCCAGAAGCAATAAGAATATGTAAATATTCAACAAAGGGGATTGAATACAAGATGAGAATGCAATAATGATGATTGCGTTGAGTTTAAAGAAAATTTCTAAAAATATATAGATACATTCACACACTCACAGATAAACTTGTAAATATTCTAAAATAAAATTGCTTCAAGATTTTAATGATTTTTGCAAAAAAAAAAAAATATATATGTTTTTATTTTTTAATGTAGGTACTTGTAGGCAATTTTTAATATTGATATATTAATATATGTAAAAATAGTAAAAAAAAAAAATAATGCATATACAACATATAAATATTTAAAAGAAAAATGCATTTTAAGCAACTTGAAACATATTCAACTAATCTAATAATCGATTGCGATTATTATTTATCGATTTCAATTAATCGACTAAATGTTCGTATATGTAGACTTCCAGTTAATGCTTGATTTATGATTATGAATAGTAAAGCTGCTTGAATATTGAAGATCCGGGTACTGGAAGTTTTACACATTTCTTTCTCAATGCAAAGTTAGCGTAATGAATTCGCAGTGCTTTAAGCAGGTTCATTTAATATTGAACTAGATCAACGATGGGCAATCTCTAACCATCTATTGGTCCGCGAAATCTTATAAGAAATGTTTAACCTATTCAAGAGTTTTATAAAAATCTATCCGCTGAAGAATTGCCATATTTAGTTGATACTGCAAAGTATATTTATTCTTAATTTGAATATGAAAAGTGAACAGCTGGAATTGAAGTACAGAACCAACATTTGGGGTCACAAGAAAATGTCAATTAACTACTACAACCCGCGTAAAAAATTGTTATTAAAAGTATTATAAAAATCTATGTGCTGAAGAATTTCCATATTTAACTGATAATGCAATGTATATTTATTCTTAATTTGAATATGAAAAGTGAACAGCTGAAATCGGAGTACAAAACCAACATTAGGGGTTACAAGAAGATGTCAATTAACTACTACGACCCGCGTAAATTATTGTTATTAAAAGTTTGCCCAGCCTTTGCTCTGGACAACTTTCGTTCCAAATGATTCTCTTTAAAAACATAAATGATTTGATACTGACAAAAGATTATTGTTTAATAACAATAAGACAATGTAAAATTGGTTATTTGAAAATTCAATAAATCTGTCTCAAAAACTTTTCGGACAACTAATAGTATTGTCATATGTAGAATATGTAATACCAATCAAGTTCTTTGGAATGCGCAGTGTTAAATACAATATGTAAATAAGATTTAGAAATAGTACGAAAATGTTTACTTTGTGAGTTCTTCAATCTTTTAGCTCATTACGTTAGGAAAAAAATAAGGCGATATAGGAATTATAATGTCTAAATTCGACTTAAAAAATAAAGTTTGAAATCGATGGTGAATCGATTTCTCAGACGAGTAAAACATCTAGCCTCCGCTAGCTATGGCGGTTTGGCGCCATCGATGCATAACAACAGGGATGTTATTCAATAAGTAAATCTTTTGCGAAATTTTGGGTTTTATTTCATTTTTGTTGTTGGAGTTCTACTAATTTCCAATGTCATATAATTCAAATACACTTTTTACTGGAGAAATTTTCATAATTCTCCGAATAAATATATAGAAACTTCTGCTGGAGGTTTTGTTTTCCGAGTTAGGCTTTGACTTTTTAATTACTGCTTGATTTCTCAACTAACTTAACTTTATATTGTATACAAAGATCAATCATTTACAATATATATTATTATTGTAGGTGCCGTAGCTCAGTGGTTAGTGCGTTCGGCTTCTGATCTGCAGGTCGTGGGTTCTATCCACGGCTGAAGCATAATAAAATTTGATATAGAAAAGATTTTTCTTTCGAATGGTACCCACCTGCCGGCAAGAATTGGTAGTTTTTCGGGCAGTAACAATTTGCCCAAAATGCTTCTTAAAAGAGCCCTGTGACAAAGCTAAGTTATAGTGATGTCACAAGAGTTCTGCCGTTCGGAACCGGCTAATATGAGTAGGTCTCTTCTAATGTTGCCGAAATTTATCAGGCACAACAGCATTGGGAGAGAAGCTCGTTGGTATCACAATGGGCCTTTCTGGCGTAAGTGTGTCTTCTCAGAGAGAGAGCAGCCACAATAACCTAACCTAACCTACAATATATATTCCATTTCCCAGATGATGCATATGCGCAAGGAGAATAAGAAGCAGAGAGCTCTCGTTGCTTGTTTGTTTGGCCTTCTTCTATTGAGGAATAAACACTCTATTGGGATATCAGCAAGATGGCGTTGTCCGGCTAGTTAGTTGTATATCTATCACCGCCAGCTTGTCAGCCTTGAAGTTTCCCAATTCTGTGGAGCTAAATTCGAGTAATCCGAGTATGTATATGTATTTTTGCATAATTTTTTTTAAATTTTTCAGCTTACAATCAATTAATGCAACATTAAACAAATATTAATAAAAAATAATAATAAAAACTTACCGGCCATGCAAAGTTGAATGCAAATTGTATGGGATTTGTAAAACCTTTATTTTGAATTTTTTGTGTATTTGTTAAATTTACAGAATTTTCACCCAATATTGGTGTAACAACATCACCATACGTGCATTGTGATGTTGTATCGATTTTAGCTTGATAATGCTTTAGACAAACACGAAATCGTGTCTTACATGTACCACTACATTTGCCCGTTGTCGGATCCGATTGTCCACTACAACAATGACCTTCACTATCGCGACCGTTTTCATTGTTGAAATATTTTAAACGTAACTCAAATAGACCGGAACTATGAACCTGAAATGGCAAATGAGAAAAAAAAAGCAATGAAAATAAAACGAGTTAATATTAATAAAGATATTATATATAGCTTTTGTATCTAAATATGTACATACATATATGTATATAGATCTATGTAGTCGTAAAAATAATTAAATTAAAAAGCAATGAAAATTCATTAAACTTTACAGTCATTCATGTGCTCATGTTCATGTTCATGTGTTTACTCCACCTCATGCAATTACTTTTCATTTCTTAATTTTATGTACTATTTAGTAGCAGAGCAAGCGAACAAACAGCAGCCAGCTAAAAGAACGATAAACATTTTATTTCTTTTCAATGCAAAACGACGACACAACACAACAAGAAAACTCCAGCTTCTTGCTGTACTCGTACAAGACAATAAATCTTTCAGTGTGGTATTTAGCCAAAATGCCGGCAAACCGGCACAACAACAGCAACAGCAACTGCCAATGTAACATTGTTTGTTTGGCAGAAGCAAAGGATTCAGCAAAGGCGTAAGTTAAAAAAGAATTTCCAAATGATAAAGAGGGGGTGGAGACACAGAAAGCAGACGGCAACCGAGATGACATCGATGACGATGACAATGATCAAGTGACAACTGAACAGACAATGAAGCAAAAGCCAAGTGAATATGTACAAACGCAGGAGTTGGTTGGTAGTCAGTTGTGCATATTTAAGAGGCTTGTTGCTGTTACATGTTGGTTATGTTTGTTGATTTTATTGCACTTTTGTCGAATAATTTTCGATATGATTGTAAATCATCGTTGAAAATAACAGCAACAAAAGCATTTTTTGAAATTATATTCGATTGTAATGTCATTTTGCTACAGTGAACATACAAAAAGTGAGGCAAAACATCAAGAAATATTAAGAATGAGGTGCTTGATGATGATCAAATTCAAGAAACATGTACTTTTTAATGTTTGTTGCAAAAAATTCGCAAAAATCCCAAAAAAAGGCATAACAAATGTGTAGCAAAAGTAGCAAATATGCAGCAAAAAAGGAAGGCAAGACAAAAAAAAAAGGATGCGTATAAATTCACGCTTGTTAAATTAAATAAAAATGTTGATGTTTGAATGAGGCTGGCACAAGGCGACGTTCAAATAAGAGAATAATTGCTTCGATTCCTCAACATCTCACCAATTTTTTCATTCTTTTACGAAATTTCACAACAAATAACTCCTTCAACAAAAGATTGCATATTTATGCTTTGTTATACAAAAATATTGCAAACAGTAAAGAGAAAACAAAAAAAAAGAAACAGATAGAAAAGAAAAAAAAAAATATAACAACAATAATTGCCAATTAGCATAACTTAATTTAGAGCAGACCAATATATATAGACAAATTGTATATGAATACAAATGACAAAAATTTTGCTTATAAAATCAATAACAAATAAACAAATCAAAGTTATAAAACTGTCATGATTTAACAATTTGAATTAAGCAAAACCGTTTATTGTCGCACATTCATAAATTTTATTATTAATTAAGCGATAAATTTTGCCAAGAAAGAAATTAGAAAGAGCAAACTCAAAAAAAAATCATTTCTAGTGAGAGATAACATCAATTAAATGATGCAAAAGGTAATGACGGCAAAAACAAACAAAAAATCAAATATGAATATCGCAAATATTTGTTCAAATCTGATTAAAAATTAAGTCATGAGTGGAAAATTATCATGAAATTATCAAATATTTATAGCAAATAGAAAATAAAATATTTCAAAAACACTCAAAAAATTAATTCAATAATAAAATATATAAAAAAATAAATTAAATTAAAATAATTTATAAATTTTTTGGGGACTCTATTTCATAATAGCTGATTAAAAATTAAGTCATGAGTCATGAAAATTATAATAAAATTATAAAACATTTCTAGCAAATAAAAAAAAGAATTTCAAAAACAAATTAATTCAATAATAAAATAGATAAAAAATAAATTAAATTAAAATAATAAAAAAAAATTTTTTTGGAAACTTTATTTCAAAATATATTCAAATTAATACTCTGCAGTTGAGATTTGTCTTTGAAAACGGCAAATATAAAAAAAAAATCAAAAATAAATATCGCAAAATACAAATATTGGGTCTGATTAAAAATTAAGTCATGAGTGGAAAATTATAATAAAATTATGAAATATTTATAACAAATAGAAAATACAAAATTTCCAAAATACATGAATTAATTCAATAATAAAATAAATAAAAAATAAATTAAATTAAAATAGTTTATAAATTTTTTCGGGACTATTACATAATATCTGATCAAAAATTAAGTCACGAGGTGAACATTATAATAACATTATGAAATATTTATAGTAAATTGAAAATAAAAAATTTCAAAAACACTCAAATTCAATTCAATAATAAAATAAACAAAAAAATAAATTAAATTGAAATAATTTAGAATTTTTTTTTTTGTGATTTTATTTCGAACTATATTCGAATTAATTCGATCTGTCTTTGAAAACGGCAAAAACAAAAAAAATCGAAAATTAATATCACAAATATTGAGGCAAATCTGATTAAAAATTAAGTCATGAGTGGTAAATTATAATAATATTATGAAATATTTATAGCAAATAGAAAATAAAAAATTTCAAAAAAGAAATAAACAAAAAATAAATTTAATTAAAATAATTTTGAAATTTTTTTGACTTTATTTCAAAATATATTGGAATAAAAATTAAAAATTTATATCTGCCTTTGAATTTTGAGCCATTTTGAACCATTAACACTTGTTATGACGTCAGCCTGGAGATTTTAAAAAGGATCGCTTTTGCAAAAAAGTGCTACAATACTTTGAATTTAATAAGAAATTGAAAAGTCGAGACCTTTCTCTCTCAAAAAACGCAAATAACATTCTACTAATCTGTCATCATGCCTGTCTTTACATATAAATATGCCAATTTTATTCGAAATCAATTAAACATTTAAATATTTAAATTAAATTTAGTGAAAATAAAAAATAATTCTTACCAAAGGTCGACAGCACAAAAGAGTAAATAACAAAAAAATCATAATAAAAACTAAAAAATCATAGAATTCACTTGACATAATATGTCAGAACCTGTTAACAACAAAATCGTTATTATTGTCATAACTAAGCAGACGAAAAAAACAAAACGTTATTATATAATATGCACAGACAGACAAACAAATGCGGTGCGTAACACGCTTTTTACAAAATGTGTTATAAATTACAAATGTCTAAGCCTAATGTAATTGCATGTGTATGTGTGTGTGTGTGTGTGTATTTGTAATAACCACCTGCTGCTCTTACATATTTGCGTGTAATTTACCAAGAACCTTTTTGGAAGTCAAAAATAAAAAATAAGGCAAAAAAAAAAAATATAAAATACAAAATATAATAAAATCAAAGCTACAACATTAAAGACTTACATACAAGTAGCATTAAGAAGAGTATATAAATAGTTATTAACATGGAACTACTAATACACACAGAAAAAAAGTTCATGTAGCTTTCAATTAGCGTAAAAATATTACGACAAAAATAAAAACACATTTGCTCTAAATTGATAACTGTCCAACGATAATTAACATTTACACTGCACAACCACAAATGGTTAAAAAAAAAAAAATAAAAAAACACCTCACTCGCTTAAAAATGACATTTTAATTGTTAAAACGTTAGCAAAATAACAAAAACACACAACAAATATAAGAAAAATGTCAAAAGGCAAGCAAAAAAAAAAAAATAAAAATAAAAAAAAAATAGAGTCAACACCAAGCATAATAACAAGATATAGGTAACCAAGTAATATCACTAAAATAAACTCCACATAGCAGAGAGCACAACATTTCCAAGGTGTTTAATTGCTTTATTACAACACGTAGCATGGTAGATGTACAAGTATGTAGTATGTACGTTGCTTGATAGATGGACAACATGCGCTTAAACTGGAGCACACATAAATACACGTAGATGCTGGGAAGCTACTACTACTATCTAGTATGGCGGTCATTTGCGAAGCAAAAGAAATGATTAATAACATCACAAAGAATTGTTAATAGGTACTCGTACCTGAGACGTGTCTACAATTACTCATACTCATATTCGCTAGAATGGCAACAATGTTGTAGAGGGAAAATGGTCAAAAATCCACTTGAAATAATGGCTCAAATGGCCAATACATATGAAAATTGATTGTAGATCAAGTTAATAAATATTTAAATGATACTTATGAGAATCTAAAATGGCTTAGAACAAACAGTGATGGCAGCACGCTTGCACAGTAGGCTCTCTATAGTGGCGCTAACCAAGTTTATATATTGCACTAACATAAGCAAGTATAAATGTGCTCAAAAAAAAAAATAATAATAATAAAAAAGCAGCAACAACAACAAAAGCAAAACTAAACTAAATGCCGAAAATCTATAAAAGACTTAATCGGAAAAAACAAGCAACAAAATAGTGGAATAGATGGAATAGGCAAGTAAACTAAACAATGTCATCGTCATCGTCAACATCAACATTCACAGGGGGGGATACTCTGTGAATATCACAACGCCGAGTAAATATATCAAAGTAGGCTTAAATGCGAAAAATAGAAATCCAAAAATAGCTAACAAAATAAGAAGCAGCAAAAAGTTGTAGTAAGTACCCAAAGCGAAACAATGACCAGGGCGACTCAGAGAGAGGCAAATCATCATCAGCATGAATCATGCTTTCTTCACAACTCACACACACACACACACGCATACAGTTTCACCTTCTGGTTTGGTTTTTGTTGTTGTTGTTGTTGTTGTAATTTTTATGTATATACATCTGTATGTACTATTTCACAACAACTAGACATAATATATACTACACCAATACACACACACACTTACATAGAGACAGGGCTCTCCCCCATTTAACCAACCAACCAACCATCAACCATAAGCACAAATCATTAGCAATAGAGGAAGCGCATACAAAGAAGCTGTTGATGAAGCAGTTGTATAAAGACAAGAAAGAAAAATAAATGAAATATAAACCAAAAAGACGAATTAGGTAGGTACATAGTAGCAAATAGCCAAAAGAGTATTGTTACAAGTACATACAAGTCAATAAAGTCCGAAGAGAAGAAGCAGAAGCAGCAATAGAATAAGAAAAATCTACAAAATAATAAAAAATGCAACACTACAACAAAAAATTACTCAAAAACAAAAAACAACAACAACAAAATTTAATACAAATTAACAACAACAATAAGACCCATATAGTCGTCAGTTAGTTAGTCAAACAGACAGCGAGCGAGACAAGAGCCTTTTTCTCTCTACAAACAACAACAACAACAACTTGAACGAAACAAAGACGCTACACAACACACACACACACGCACACATAACCATCAAAACAACAACAACAAAGTCAACGTCGACATCATGCATTAGACCAACAAGCCCAGCAAGCAAGCAATAGCCGCATCAAACAACAACACAGGCAGCAGCAGCAGCAGCAGCATGTAAAATAAAACGAGAAAAATGTTGAACAAAAACAAAAAACCAAACAACAACAACAAATATAAAAAACAAATTAAAATAAAAAATTGAAAAAGAAGAAAGAATGAAACACCAGCAGCAGCAGCAGCGCAGCAACAACAACAGCACGCAAAGAAAAAATATATAAAAAATAAATAAAAAAAGACAAAAAGAAAAGAAGTATGTGTTCAAGTAAAACCGAATTGTTTCCCACGGCATACGATTTGCCGGTCAACATTGATGGTTTTACAGCGGTGGCAGCAGCAGCGGCAAGCAACGCGATGTACGGCAGGCAGGCAGCCGCAAGCAAGCAAGCAATATTTTACGAGTATGATGGCGTTGGTGATATATACATATACATATATATGTATAGCAAGAAGAAGAAGTAATAGGCAAAAATCAACAGAAAGAGAGTGAAAGAGAGAGAGAGAGAGAGAGAGAGAGAGTATATGATCGCCAGAGAGCCAAATGATCGTGATGGCAACAAACAAAAACAAAAATACATCACACAATTATATCACTTATGACTTGTATGACCAACATGCTTTCAACGCAAGAGAGCATACACAATAAGACTGGCTTAAACCGTTCGACTATGGATTTTTGTTTGCCTCAAGCAAAAATCGTATACGAATAGTGTAGAAGATCGTGCAAAATCTCTCGCTCTCTCTCTCTCTCTCTCTTTCGTGATATGTTGATTTGAAGAAAATCAGTTAACAGAGAATGGGATGGCAAAGCAAAGCAAAAAGAGTGCCAGTTTGGCTCAAAAATTATTAAATCTACAGCTGTGGAGGCTGCAGCATGAATTGTGGACAATAATATGTTGGCACATATGTATTAGAGCTAACCAAAAACACAATTGAGAACCAAAAAAGTACAATCATACAAGTCGTTGCTATTGCAAGTGCGATCAAGCTTATTAGCTGCTTGCCAACTAGCCGACATCTTATTGATTACAGTGACTTGGTTGCATTCACTTGCAGCTGCAACAACTGCAGTTAATGTGCAGCAATGTGCTAACGATAATGATAATGATGGCTATTGCAATGATAATAATCATGATGATGATGATGATGATGATGATGATTAAGATAACCAAGTAGAGGCACTACAGCAAGTATAAATGTACATTGATGCCGACGATGACAATGACGATGCGAATGACGATGACGATTGATCTTTTGTAGCTTTTATTGGTTTTATTTTCTTCTAATATTTATCTTACTGTTGTTGTTGTTGTTGTTGTTTTAAATTAAAAACTCTATATTAACAATGATGCAGCAGCAGCAACGGTGGCCTCGCTCGCTCAATGCAGTGCGTCGTATTGCACTTTAATGTCTATGTAGTTTTGTGCTTAGATATTATTATTTGATGTTGGTTGGTATTAGCCTTTAGGCCATTATACGTGCAATAATATATTTATAAGCCATAGAAGAAATATAGAAAAAGTTGAAACAATACAACATAAGAAAAATTGCAAATTAATCAGCGTCATGTTGATGAACGCAGGCAGCCATATGCAACAAATCGTAGTATAGTTTATTAACAGCCAAAGAAGAAGAAGAAAAAGTTGTATTCGAAGAAGCAGAAGAAAAAGAAGAAGAAACAACAGGAAGGAAGGCCAAGCAAGCAAAAGAAAAATCATTTTATATTGATGACACTGGAAAACTGCAATTTTATTGACTGCGCCATCAACTAACACTATCTCTCTCTCTCTCTTTCTCATAGAATTGCGTGTACGTACATATTTCTATTTCTAAGTTAGTGTATGAAGATGACACACTGCCATTATGCCACGTTGTAGCAACTTTCTGACTAGCTGCTATTGAACTTTCTGTTTATAATGCATAGTTTAGGTGTGTGTGTATTGGAACGGTAAATGTAATATTATGCATAAAAGCAACATTTAATTATCTTCAAGTGTAACAGAAAGAAGAAATGAAAGAATGGAAAAATAATAATTGTTAATAACACAATATGTTGGTCATCATAATGCACATAAATAATATATTATATGAAGACATCAACATTTCTTCTTCTTTCAACTTCCTCCAATATATTTCCTGCATTTTCAGGCATTGATAGGGACCCTTAGTGGCATAGAAGCAAAAAAAAAAAAAAAAAAAACAGAAGATAAAAAAAGCATCTCTACAGCAAAAATCATCAATTTACATAATACAACAACAAAAGAGGTATACATAGTGTCACTTTTGACAACATCACTGACATTTTCTTCAACATACACATACAAACATTGTGATTTGTTGTGTAAATGGAATGAAAAATTAAAAATTATTTGTTAATACATGGTTACTAGAGGTAATTATCACAAAGAGAAAAAAAAAAAAAAACAATTGCTTATAAAGCGAAAATTGACATTAACCAAACCCAATTTAAACAATGGAAATATTTCAACTAAAATTTACTACATACATATATGTCGTCAACTTCATATTGATATATGTTTGCACCTACAATACATATGGTTATATACGAGTATATGATATACAATGTAAGTTGAGGCAACTAATTTACTATGAGGAAATATGTCACAGCACTCTTGCTTGTTGGGAAAGTGCGTTTAATGTCTATGAGTTTTGCATTTACGCAAAAGAAGTTAAATAAAAAGAAAGCACAATATACAGTATATCACAACAGCAACAACAACAACCGCAACAAAATAAATGACAATAACGATGACGATGACGTTGACGACGACGACCGACAATGTCCGTGAGAAAGTCATAAATTATATGAAATGTCAAGAATGCAGCAACAGTCACAGCAGCAACAGCAGCAGCAGCAACAACAACAACATACTACTATTACCAACAGCAATAAACAATAAAAGAAGAAAAAATAAGGTTTTTTTTTTGTAAACAATGCACTTTTTTGGTGCTTTTCACTTTGTGAATGGATTAATATCAATGTTTTTTGTAATTTATTAATGAATTCACATCTTTATTTCTTCTTCTTTATTTCAATTATTATTGTATTAAAATAAATAAATTGTATTAAAATAAAAATGATTTTAATTAAAAATTTATTCATTTTAAATTAAACAAATAGTGTATTAATTAATTTAATATTTAATATATTATAATTAATTATTAATTAATTTTAGACCCATGATTTATTTGCCAAAAATGGGGGCTAACTCAGTTTATTTCTTTATAAAATATGTGGAAAAGATTCTAATATAAAAAATTTCGAAATTTACTATAAAATATTGCTTAGCAACGGATTAGGTTACGATTGATCTTTGAAAAAAAATATAAATTGCATATTTGAATTTGAAATATTTGAAAAAATCGAATATTAAAATAAAATTATGTATTGAAAATATTTTTATAAAAATGGTCAAAATTGTTGTGTTTTCTTCAAGTATGAGTAAAAAAGTGAAATATGGGGGAATACATAAAAACTAATTGCGGCATTTTCAAGATAAATTGTTCGAGCAAAAACGTCAAAAGATTAAGTAGAGTGTCTAGGCATTCAATATGAAAGAGCTGGGTGCTTTCAAATGGAGTACAATTTTGGTTATTGTTAAGATATTTTGCAGATGAAGGCAAGCAAGAAGTAATACTACCGTGATTCCGGGGTAGGTTTAAAGGTCCTTGATGGAGGAAGAAGTTTTTTAGTTACTGCGACGGCACACTCTGTAATTGTGATGGTAGTTATGGGTCAGTCGGTCAGACATCTTGTTACCTCCTCACCGCAAAAAAAAGGCAAGCATATAGGTGAAAACTTTTTAATGGCACAGTGATTGCCTTGTTAATAGCGTCACGGTGAAAGTCCTAAGTACCAATCTTTTTAAAAGATGAGCCAATGTTTGTGAAATAAATCGCTTTAACGAAACTTCTATTTAAAATGCCATGAAAATTGTTTCTACATAGTTTTGTAGTTGGGTGTTTTTTCGTAGAGCCCAAAAGTGAGTATCATTAGGTGGTAAAGCTTGCTGCTGGTGTAATATGCTCGAATTATTCCACATGCATTTCGAATATTTTTCAGCATTTGATAGAAAATTGAACTATTGAATTAGCCGTAATGGCTTAACCTCGAATTTTCATTCAACCACCCTAAATTACTAGTGGTCCATCTTCGTATGGTTTTAGCTATTTCTGTATACTTCTTTATTGTCTAGTTCTTAATTTTTTTTTAATTTTTTTTTTTTTAATCAGAAACTTCATATTGCTTCTTGAGATATTTGTAAAAATTTGGGCAGAATTTTAGAATAATCTCAAATTTAAAATGTATCACGATACTACTACCTATTAACCTGAGTTTTCCTTGCTTAAAATCATAGGTAGCTCATTTTTCGGCTATACGATTTATAAGCAAACATTTTGACTTGCCCTAATATATATATGAGTATTAATACATTTTAGTATTGATATATATTTATTTAGATTTACATACATATATGTTGGCCCTTGTAACTTTTCATGGCTGTACACCAAGCGAAAATAACATTTATCATCTCGATGTATGGTCATCATATCATACAACAACAATTCTTCTGAAACTAACTAATAAGAATTATAAAAAAATGTTTATTTAATAATAGAAGTAATGAAATATCATATTTTTCAATTTTGATTTTCATTTTAAAAGTCTGATATAATTTTCTTTTTTAGTAAGCGTAAAAAGAGTCTACTAAAACTAAATATACGATTAAGTAAGTCGCAAGATGTTATAACATGTCATATTAGTCAAAGATAGTGGCAATTGTTTCTTAAAATTTTGAGTATACATTTCTTGTCATTAATTGCAAATTTCTTGCGACATTGATTCCCACTACAATATTAATTCACGTGCCAAATAAGATTGTCCTAGAGAGTTGGGAGGGAGCGGATGGAGATTGTTATTTGTGAAGGTCCAACATTTGTTTTTCTTGCGAGATTATTACCCCCGATCCAGTATTATTCTATACACCAAATATAATTATCATAGATGCAATATAAAAATATATTGGAATTTTTTAAACTAAACCGATACAAGAATCTTTAACTGCGTCGAAATGTGTCAAAATTTTTTCTAGACAGACAAAGGAGGGCATATGATTAAATCTACTAATCAAGAGTGTATGCATCAAGAAGAAATATACTTGTATATACGCATTCGAAGCTTTCTTCAAGCATTTACAACAAACATTTGACCAAAATGATGATAGCCTTGCACTTTGTGGTGCAGAGTATATACAAAAAAATAAATAATAAAAGATAAGAATATAAATAAAAAATAAAATGCTACTATTTAGATTTATTATTTCCTTTTCTTATTTTTTTTTTTTTTTGCCATACTCTTTATACATCATTTCCATGATCTTCACTGTATTTGTATTCTATTTATACTTCGCCTACCCTTCAGAGTGCACTATAATTTGAAGCAACAAAGTGTATACATATTTGCCACACACTATTTCTTTTTAATAAGTAAAAATTTAAGAAATATTTAGGTATACATAACAAGCTTCTTGTATCAAACGGTAAGTAGTAGTAACAATTCAAGCATTCAGAAGAATCACTCAAGCCTATCCAGTTACTAGTTTTCTTGCTTTATAATAACAAAAATAGTAATAATAATAATAATAATAATGATAACAAAGAAAATAATAAATCGGTACAAAATATTTGCAATTTACTTAATAGAAGAAAACAACAAAATTATGAAAAAGTAATAATTAAAGGAAAAAAGAAAAATAAAAAAAAATAAAAAAAAAATAACTGAAAAATAAGAAACTATACCAACATATGATCATGCTAGTGACAGGTTGAATATATATATTACATATGTTGTATAAAATTGTGACCATATGTGTCCATGTGTGTGTGTGTGGTATAACGTGTAGTTTTATACTATCTAATGAAGGTATTTCTATATATTTAGAATATATTTTAAATTATAGCAGTTTAACGTTTACCAACATTATATATAGAGAATTTGATAAGCAACTTTTTACACAGTGCAACATATAATGATCTATCAAAAAGAATGTATATATATGCAAGACCCTTTTCTTCCTGCTTCTACCATCTCCTCCTCCTCTACGTTGATACTCTTTCACTTTTGGAATGCTTGCTTTTATTAATAAATTATAATATCGCGTCATAATATAATCGTATCATAATTAACAGTTATGTGAAATAAGGCAAGACCATCATGCCGCATTGCTATTGCTATTTATTATTGCTATTCTCCTTCTCTTCTCTACTCTGTTGCCTCTTTTTTCTTATACAACTACTAGGTGCCTATTTATAATTATTTTTTTATTATGATTTTTATGTGTGCATACAATGATGATGATGATGATGATACGACGCTCTCATCTGCTCCACCACCCACTTCATCCAACTTAGTAATAATAATAAGAGACAGTAGTAACTTAATTAAGTAGAGAAAAAAATCATGAATAAGAAGAAGAAGCAGAAAAAGAAGGCTAACGTTCACTCATTCATTAGAGTCAGCAAACGGCACAATGCGTTATTGAATTAATTATGTGTGTGTGTGTGTGTGTGAGTGTGCGTAAGTATGTATGTGTGTTTGTTTGCATTTTGTTGATGGTGTTCATCAAAATGATAGTTGTTCTTGTTGTTGTTGTTTTTTATGTGATACATATTGTGTATCATGGCGGGAGTGTATCATCAATCCAACAACAACAACAAGAACAACAACAAAATTAACAATAACAACATACAACAGCACAAACAACAACAACAACAACAACAACAACAAGTCACATGCAGTGGCAGTATGCGTGCGTGTGTGTCACACACATGGACTAATCATGCATATTTAGGAAGGAGAATGAGAGGAAAAAATACTATTTTGATGGTTGGTAGGTACTAACTACATACTTATAAGGAGCACTTGAATTTGCAAATTTCTTTAGTTATACACAAGAATAATATAGCTTCTCAAATATTCGTAAGTACATAGTGGAATCATTATAGCGGCAGTTATATAAACTTATACAGAAATAGAGGGGGGGGGAAAAAATTGTAGAAAATTATAACATTAAATTATCACAGCATGATAACCAAACAGCACAAGCAGTAATAATCAACTGTATGTATGCTGCAATGGATTACAAACAATGTTTTGATAATATGTACTCGTTTAATCATAGTTGTAGTAGTATTCGTATGAAGTATCATAGTTGTAGTAGTATTCGTATGAAGTATCATATTATAATAAGACCAACCAGCTGCTGTGATATTGCGTTTTTTTTTTTTTTGGAATAAAATTATAGGCACTCATATATTTAAAATAATAATAAATATTTTAAATTCAATTAAAGTACTTTTTTAAAAATATTCGAGCTAACAACGAATTCGTCTAACTAAATCCAAATCCAAATCCAAATCCAAATCCAAATCCAAATCCTATTATGTGAATTGCAAAAGTTAGCAATTTTTTGATAAAAATAGTAAAAAAAAAAATTTTAAGACATTAATTATTTAAAATTAAAAATTTTTTAATTTCAAGACATTATTTAAGATATTTTTCCATTCATATCAAAAACTCTGAATATTTTAATAAAATAAAAAAAAATAGAATACCCTAACTATAATATAAAGTACATTATTAAATTTCCGAATTAAAACATGTATAATCTCACCTACTTATTGGAATGCAAGACAGTTTGGATACACAGTAAAATATTAGAGAGCCGAAAGCAGTACGACAAATCAGACTACATCACTTCAGTGCTAGCTAGATTTCAGAAAGAAGTATTATCAGATAGTCAAGCAGGCCTTTTGGCACTTAATTCGACAGTAACTAATTCATAAATCATAAGACAATGCAAGGAGGAGCTAAACTCACCTACGCTCAAAATGGACATCACTCTCATCTGGGTACCTGGCCATAGCAACATAGAGGGGGAATGAGAAGACAGATGAACTGATGAAGAGGGAGGCATCTCTCAACGAATCCGAGTCGGTAGCTGTAGGATTCCCCCTCAGCGCGCCATTAAAAGAGAGCCATTTAGAAAGCAGGCGGCAGAGAGCAGTTGGGAAAAAACTGGTATCTGCAAAATGAGCACGCAAATTTGGCCAAAATACGATGTCAAGCACAGACGAATTGATAAGGAAGCTAAGAGCAAACATATTCAGAATAACTTCAACAATTATCGGCCACTGGCCGATGGGGAATCACGCCGAAAGAATGGGATAGCCCCACAATGACAGATGCCGAAACTGCCGAAACAGAATCAGGAAAACGGTTTTCCATTTTCTATGCGAGTGTCCAGATTTGGGCACTCGCTCTGCGTCATACAATGCTAGGAAAATTCGTAATGGGCGACCTCAATGAACTCGCTAAGATAAAACTAGACGATATTAGTAGGTTTATTAACAAATCAAGGTGGTTCGAATAAAGCACATATCAGCAGTGGTCACACCAGTAATGTATCAAAATGGCGCTTATTGTGCTAATTGAGTCTGTGTTTTGTCTCACAGTTTGCACCCAATCCAACCAACCAACGAACCTACTTAACCCTTAATGTGTAACGTTGGGTCACTTGTGCCCTGCCGAAACTAAGATTTTCCACATTTTTGTTTGTTTAAACAGTTATCTTGTTTAAACAAATAAAAAAATCGGTAATATAGCAATTTATTCTTAAAATAGAATCTTCAATAAAGTTTTGTGAATTTTTTCAAATTTTTTTTGAGCATTTTTACGTACTTTTTTATAGAGTCAGACACAGAAGAGATGCGAAATAACGGACGTTGTTGTTGTTGTTGGCATGGCATGGGTTAAAATGGATTATTTAACACAACAATGAGAAAACTTTCGTTGCAATGTGTTCAAAGCAATTTTATTCATTCAATTTACTTGCAACCTAAGTGAATCGATATTTTTGGATGCTGTTACTTCTGTTACTTTGTGTTTTACATACAAATGTATGTATTTTCAAGATAATTTTTTATTTTTTATTTTTTTTTTTGTAAATAAGTCTCATAAACTTGATCAGTAAAAATGGCACTACCTAAATATATACGAGAAGAGCATATGTACCTACATATACACAAATAAAAAATTTCTATATACGAAAAACATCTGTTTCAAGCAAATTAAACACGAAGGAATTTCTGTCAAGAAGTCACTCAGTCAACAAGCTAACAACACAGCAAAAACATAAAAAGAATTCTTCAGCTGCTTGCATGCCTTGCTTTTTTTACAAGACCGCAGGAGATATTTAAAGCTAAAGAAACAGAAGAAGAAGAAAAAAAAAAGAGAAAAAAGGAAAAGGAGAAAAACAGCAACAGCAACAGAAGAAGAAATGATTTCAATATGCAAATACTTAATATGAATAAATACAATAAAATACATACGTTTAATGGTAGCAGAACCAAAAAAAAAAAAATACTACAAAATAAAATGATATTGAAAAAGAGCCTACAACAAGAACAACTACAACTCGAAATGGAGCAGTAGGCGATATATTGTGCTTGTGCAAAATATATTTAGTTATAAATAATAGCAGGACGATAGGAGCGACAAGATCAAGGGGGAAAAATATACAAGAGTAAATTGTAAACATAATTTAAATAAAAATTATAATAAAAATCAACAAGAAAATGAAGAAGGCTAACAAGCTGTCGCAGCAAGCTGTCTGTTGGTTATATATGGCTACACATTCAGCATAAACGCACTTGTAAAGATTATATGGAACATAAACACATTTTTAGTGCAATTTCTTATTTTTTTAATTTTGTTTATACACATACACATTTAATACACGCAACATACAATCAGAAAAATCCATGCGAAAAAATCACAAAAACCCTCAACAGCATCATTGGCGATAATATCGACAGTAGCAACACCATGTTGTGTATGTGTGTGTGCATCACTTGATGCAAATAAGCACAAAGATATACAAAAGAGAAATATTTTTTTTTTCCCCTCTCAAAAATTCAACTTCATATAACCTTAATAATGCAGGCACACTGCCATCACTAGTGCAAATCAACACAAATCCTCCACAGGCAAAAGGCACGTTGACCTACGCTGAGGCTTAAATCGAGTTTTTATACACCCAAAAAAAAAAAAGAAAAACAAAAAAAAACACATATCGACAATGAGCAGCCTCTATGTTACACAGACACACACACACCCATATGCACAAGTATGTAGGCATACACATTCACATGTACCGAATCATAGCAGATGTTATATAGTGCTTCAAATTGTTGTTGTTGTTCTAATTGGTGCGAGTGCTAGTGTTTTATTTATATACAATTTTTTTAATTTTTTTTTTTTTGCAAATTGCAACACTGATGGAGGTAAACATTTTATAAAAATTTTTTTTTTGCTTTTTTCAAATAAATTCATTTGCAGAAGTGAAAAATTTTTTAATTTATTAAAATGTAAAATATTTAAGTAGCAGTTAGAACTCTATATCTCTATATGTAAAATATTTAAGTAGCAGTTAGAACTCTATATCTCTATAAGCTCTATATTGAAAAAGCCAAAATGTGCACAATTTTCAAGCACAAAAATAAAAAACAATAAGCTTAAAATTTTTGAAAATTATTTGTTGCTATATAAAATTAATTTTTTTTTAAGATATCCCTTCTTACTACACAACATACAACATGCACTCTGCATATGCATGCATATTTATATCAGTAAAGTTTCACATTACCGGCAGTTGTTGTTGAAATACATAGCTATTAAATGAAACATATGGGCATCGACACACGGCATGAACTTAATATGTGTTGTCTCAAAAGTTGAAAAAATTGAGAAATTTGTTAAAAATAAAAATTATATATATAATTTTAATTAAATTTAATTTAATTAATTTTTAATTAAATTTTAATTTTAATTATATTATAAAAATTATATAAAGAATATTTAAAAAAAAAGCAAAAAAAATACCTCATCAATATAAGAAATGAGAAAATTTTATTTAACAAAAAATTATATTTAATTAAATGCCATTTTATATGAATAATAAAGAAATATTTGATCAACTGCATCAATTTGAGAAATGAGAAAATATTATTTTTAAAAAAATTGTCTTTAATAAGATGCCATTTTATATGAATTTCAATTTCATTGTGAAACCTTACTTACAGTTACCACAGTAAAATATCAAAAAATTTCAAAAAATATCTTTCCTATGACATTTTCATACCTCAAGCATTTTAAGGGTTAATAAAGCGGTGTCTTACAGTTACTAAACATTCGAAAAATTGTTTTTTATTTTGATCCCAACATAAAGTTATGTAAAGAAGAAAAAGAACTCTGTGAACATCTACTTTGCAGCTATTCAGCACTCCTTAGAACTCGCTTAAATTGCTTCGGAGAGCCCCGGAGTTCCGCGATATAGCTGAAGCACTCTGTAGAATTGCTTCGGAGAGCCCCAGAATTCTGCGATATATCTGAAGCAGCGCCCTAAAGCAAAAGAGCACTCTTTAAAATCGTAAAGAAAAGCGAAATAAATAATGATCTTAACAACTTGTAACTAGATCTAGACGTGGTATAGTATCCCATACCCATATAGGTGGTATGTGTGAGCTCTTCGCGGAAGAGCTATCCTACAATCACTAAAGATTCGAAAAATTGTTTTTTTTTATTTTGACCTAACATAAAGATATGTAAAGTAGACTCTGTCAGCATCTACTTTGCAGCTATCCAGCACTCTGTAGAACTCGCTTAAATTGCTTTGGAGCCCCGTAGTTCCGTGATGTAGCTGAAGAAGCGCCCTAAAGTAAAAATTCGCAATGAAAATTGAGATCTTTTCAGCTCGTAATTAGGTCTAGACATTTAGATATCACTAAGAACGCATATAGGGTATATTGGTGACCTCTTCGCGGAGATCTTCCATTATAAGCTAACCTAACCTAACCTAACCTAACCTAACATAAAATTAATTCATAGTTCCACAATCAAGATTGCATTCTCAATTTTAAATGCTTTTAGTTCTTAAATAAATTGTATAATACATTTTGGTCACCAGTAAAAAGGTTTAAATTTGAGGTTCTCAGACTTTTCTTTACCTTATAAAAAAAATATGCATAAAAATATATCTGAATATATCGGTACATTAATGTAGAAAGGCATTAACTAAAATTTGTTACAAAATCAAGTTTTTCATTCAGATTTCTCTAGATCACCAATTACAATCAATGATAAAAATTGTTTTTTTTCCTAGGTTATGGATTTTAGGGCCTTTCAATATTAAGTTGAGATCTTCACAAAAGATTTTATATGAACTCAACCCCTGTATTAGATGAATTACATGAATTGAACCCCTCAAGTTGCGGTTCAGACCTTTCAATTGATTACTTTTCAATGCATTTTTTGAAGAATGTCAACGGTACATTACAAATATACGATGCAGTGCTGCCAAAATATTGCATTTTTTTTTTTTTTTGGGATTTATAGTGTAACAACACACATTCACACAGCCAAATAGACGATCATTTCTTACCTGATTAACAATAATTGTGAGCGTAAATAACGCTGATATGAAAATGTTAATCCAATTCATTTTTGACTACTATTAGGGGTGCTTGTACGTGCGTTTGAAAGCAGGAAAACGCCACTTGACAATGACAAATATTTGTATTTGTTGTTCTTGTGTTGTTGTTGGTTTGGGTTAATCCTTTGTGGTGTGTTCACAGTAATGAAATTTTCACTTTTTTTTCTCTCTCTCTATTTTATATGAGCATTTATATCGAGTTATACATACAAGTGTTGCCGAATAGAAGTGTATATTTTTTGGATTTTTTTTTTTTTACACACAAATAATTTTATTTTTCATTTAATTGCGCTCTGTTGTGTGTATGCGAGAATTTGTGGTATATGCACATGTGTGTGTGTGTGCGTGTGTGTGAGTGTGTGTACTAATGTTAACTCAACATGGCTTTGAAATTGTAAATTATTTGTTTAAATCATTTTCAAAACACTTGCTTTTCAAGCATTGCAACATATTTTCAACTTGAATTTTTGTTAAAAAATTTTTATTCTGCTTGTTTTTTCACTTTTTGGCATTTCTTTTACTTTATCAACAATTTGTAATTTTTACAAAAAGTAACGTTACTTCACGACCACAACAACTACAACAGCAATAGCAATGACAAAAGCACATGTTCCTTCAAAAAATATAAATTTTTTTTTTTGTTATTTCATTGCGATTTTTTATAGCGTCCAAATAACCGTTATGTCTACAATCGACAGTGTTGGTAAGAGAAATTTAGTTTATGTCAAAACAAACAAAAAAACAACTACGAGTGTAAAAAGTTAGCGTGGCGGGCATATTAGAGATGCATAAGTGTGTTTGTAAAATCTCACAAAATTATAAATGCCGATCAATTTGAAGTTATTGGACGATCACACGAAACGGCAAGACACGCACTTGTTTATTTTTCAACAAAATATATTTTTCTCCTCCGACTTCTCTCTTAAATGGAATGCTAATTTTATTATCCTTTTTTAATTTGTCTATTTCAAATTAACACTATAGCACGTCTTCTTTTTTTATTATTTATTATTTGCATGCACAAAGTATCGCGTCCGCTTGTCGAATAGTATCCATTAATGAATTTATTTTTATAATTTTTTTTTTTATAAATTTTTAAATAAAATTCATTTATAAATGTAAGATTTGGTCTTCAGTTAAACGTGTGTGTGTGTGTGTGTACGTTACGCTTCGTAGTAAGTGCAATTGCAGTTTGAATGTGTTTTTTTCTTTTTTTTTTGTTATTCCCAAAGAAAAATGTAAAATGCACACGGTAAATGTACAACGACCACCGACGACGTTCACCACACAAACTTTAATTCAAAACTGTCGCTAGCTTGTGTTGCAAAGTTGCTGTTGGCCTGCAATAAAATTGTCTTCAAGAAATTCGTTCAATAAAGAGAGGCTGAAAGAGTATTTCGAATAACTCAAATGAGGTCCACTCTCAAAATTTTACTCTTTTTTATTAATTTCACTCTCATTTTTTAGCTCAACGCCATTGTTTGGAAAAAGATGGCAGATTATTAATACATATAGCTCTGCTACTCGTACGCGCACAATGTACGACAATCAAAAAAGACAGATGTTTTTACTTGTTTGCTTTGTTTAACGCATTCGCCCATATTCTTCTTATTTGTTGGTAGCATTTCAATTCAGTGTTGCTTGCTTTGAGTGATATTGTACAATATTTTATACAGCACAATGCTACATAAAATGAACTCATCTATTTTCTGATTTATTGGTTATTGGATTATGGATATTTTATCAATTTAATTCGGACACATTTTTTAAATCTAAGCCGATTGTTTATGGCAGAATAGTGTTTAGCTTGCTGCAATCAAAAGCTATGTGCAACCAACTTGGCTTCTTAAAAATATAATTGGACCGTGGTTACAGTCAAAGTTGAAATCGTCTTAAAATTCGAATCGACTCTTTGAGAGATTTTTGTATGGAAAATACGGAAACAAGTCGATTCTGATTTTAAGATGATTCTAACTGAGACTCTAACTAAGCGACAATATATTTAATTCAAGAGCATATTTTTCAAAATATCCACAATTTTGAAACAATTATAAAAAAAATATATAAATAAATATGTGGCACTTAGAGCCCCAAAGGGCTCGTTGACCGAGCTTCTCTTCCATTACTGTTGTGCATGTTAAATTTTGGACAGTATTAGAAGGGATCTACTTATTTTAGCCAGTTCCGAACGGCAGAATTCACGCGACACCACTATTTCTGAGCTTAGTCGCAGATTTCTTTTAGAAGCTTTTCCATGGCAAATTGTTACTGCCGGAAGAATTGCCAATTGCTTGCCGACAGGTAGGTACCGTTCGAAAGAAAAATATTTTCGGTATAAAATTTTATATGCTTGTGCCGGGGATTAAACCCACGACCTACAGATCAGAAGGCTAACACACTAACCACTGAGCCACGGCACCCACATTGAAAAAATTATATAAACCAAAATAAAAGTTTTTTTAATTTGGAAAAATGTTTCATTTTGCTTACTTTGAATTTGTATGTGTAGTAATATTATATAGGTTAGTAAAGTAAGCAATTGAAATGAAAAAGGGCACTTTTTCCCTGCCACTATGTAATGTGTAATGCATAATTATCAATGCATAATTTCGAAATTAAGAATATTATAAAGAATACATTTTTCGCAAATATTACAAAAACAATAGATTTCAAAAATTCAATTTTTGGCTATCGCAATTTTGAAAAGAAAAGCAACATTGTTAAGAGATGTACATTAAATCCCTAGCAAAGAGAATTAATCGTAATATGGGAACGAATGTGCTCTCAGTAGTATGCCGCTCTTATGGATTACATTCATCTAATTTCGAATAAACCTAATCCACTATCAGAATTGTTATTGTAATTTGTGGAACATTAAAATGAACTCTTGGTTTATGTTTGATGATGAATTCTCTGTTGTAGCAACGAAAAGCCGGCTGTATTTGCTGGTGTACACTTTCAGTACATTGTTGTTGTTGTTCTTGTTAGTTGTTCTTAATATATTTATTATTGGGCATTTGTAGTTGTGTAGCATATGTAAAATAATGTATAAAGGAAAATTGTTAATACGAACATGAATAAAAAAAACATTCTCAATTCAGTGGTATTTATTCTGTGTGTTTAGTATTTCCTTGTGACATCATTTCGATCAAAGTTCAATAGAAGCTTGAATGAAGTACAATCAATTTAAGTTTATGAATGAATCCATAAAAGGATAACAAATGAAATGATCATAAAAAACTGAATATCAAACCACACGCATGCATCATCATTATCCTGTTGGTCGATGAAATAGAGTTAATTGCGCAAAGCATTTCTCTCAGTAGTTTAAATGTTGCCAGATGCAAGGAGCAAACACGAGTGCTAATTTTAAATCCGGAATGGGTAACTTCCACTCCTTAATTTATTGTATTTTTTTAGTAATTTCTGTAAAAAAAAATTTTTTAATGAAAATCAGTAAAGAATGGCAATAAAATCGAAATCTTTGTAGTTAATTTTAAGCTGACCAAAATCAGCGATATAGAATTTGACGAGTAATTGTAATGCCCTTCATTTTGTTTAAATTGTAGTGAAAATGCGGAATGATATAAAAAACAAACTCGGAAAAGTTTTGTTTTTTTTTTTCGGCGCAAATATTTTTCTATACTTATGAGTGCTCATGATTTGGTATGTATAAAATTCTTAGAAGTGATATAAAAGATATCCGTAATAATATTTACATACTCGCATAATAAAAAATATACATGCGAAAATTAAGATCTCCAGTAAAAAGAAAAATATATAATATTTATCATTTGTATAGCTATGGAATACTTGTATTGACTGGATATTTCAGTCCGCACAGTTTCCGCACTTGTTCTTTGTTTGCACATACTACATTACATATGTACATTGCACACATATATGTGTATGTGCATACCTCCATATATGCGAATGTTTGTACTTGGAAATTCGTTTTGCTTTTGCCATTGCTGATGTTGTTTTGCAAATAAGGATCTGTTAAATGTATAGGAAGAAGGATTTGTATTGTATTTACTGCTGTGATGCTCTTATAATATTGCTTTATTTGTATAAATACAAATGTGATGCAAACGGAAATATAAAACAAGAACTATACATATTGATTTGATATATAAAACTACCTGCTGTTGTTGCTTGTGCTTGATAATTCAAACAGTGTTACCATATTAATAATGTAAACTAGTGGAAACTTTTTCGATTGTATTCATTTTCATGGAATAAAAAATTGTTTAATTGCTTTATATTTAATTTTGAAATACCTTGAATACCTAGAATCATCTTAAAGTAAGAATCGACTTATGGGAATTTTTTTCCAAAAATCACTCAAAAATCATTAAAACAACCTAATAACTTTGAAATAATTCTAACTTTGACTATAACTACAGGTCCTTGTATACCAAGCGTTTTGTTTACTTTAAACTTTGCTTAACAGCTCTTTCATAATTTATTGATGACGAAAATTGCTTGACGACAAGTGACCAGCGTTAGTAAATCATTATTTTGATCCCCCAAAAACCACAAATTTTTTATTAATTTTATTTATTTGAATTAAAAAATTGTAATTTTTAAGAAATTTTCGGAATTTTGTATAATCGAAATGATGTTAAATGTATTAAATAAGAAATACGAGAGATTTTTGAAAAAAAAAACTAGTTTCAAATTTCTTATCGAACTTTATATAGGTACAAAAATAATATTCATTTTTAGTTATTTCATATTTCTTTTTCTATTTCTATATTTCATTTGTTGATGACGAAAAGTGCTTGGCGACAAGTGACTACCGATAGTAAATCATAATTTTTATCTTACCACCAATTCTTAATTGATTTTATTTATTTTAATTAAAAATTTTTAAGGCATTTTTGGAATTCTGTATAACGAAATGATATTAAATATGAAATACGAGAGAATTTTGAAAAAAATGTTTCAAATTTCTTACCAAACTTTATATAAGTACAGGAATAACATTTATTTTTAGTTATTTCAGAGAGTTATTTATTGATGCCTAAAAGTGCTTGATTTTGTATAATCGAAATGATGTTAAATGTATAAAATAAAAAAAGTTTTAGTTATTTCAGAGTGGCCGCTGTTAGTAATGTTATTGTTCAGTATCATTTCATGCTATATATCTCTTGCACTTACGCTGAATATTTTTGCCTATATTCTATGAGCGTGCAGATAATTCTACCATTAATTACAGCCATAGCCATAGCACTGCATATATCGCCACCCTGAGAACATGTTAATGAGGTCATCGCCGATATCATTAGCTGTTACTTAATTATTTTAACCTTTCAGGGCCTACTTAACACTTCATACATCTTAATTTTAAAAACAAATTTAAATTATTAAATTGCTAAATTTTTAATGCATTTCCATCTGCAGGAAGTTGTCCCTTCCTAGTAAACACGAAACTTATTTAAATGTGAATTATTATATTATTTTCACAACACCACTCATGAAATTTTTGTTTCGTTCTATTGTATATAAAAAAAAAAAAAAAACTCAACAAGATGGGAAAGTCATTTAATTTTTGGTTTTGTCCCCTTTTTTTTTGTTAAATATTAAACAAAAAATACATCTTATAGCGACAATAATACAACAAATTTTACTTTATTTAACCTTTACTCGAAGCCTGTGCATGCCATTACAAAAAGGAAAGAAAAATCACCAAATCACCAAAATGACTGTAACATCATCATGCTGGCAACGCTATAACTTACTAACATAAGTGGTTCGAATATGTGAGAGAGTGGGAGAGATATAATTCTACAAAAAAACAAAAAGAAAAACAAAAAACTAAAAGGCAAGTATCCTCATCTATGCATAAACATTTATGAGAAAAATAAACAAACCGGAAGTATTTGCTGTTGAACAACTAAGAAGCAGGGTGTAAATAAGGATATGTTGTCCGGATATTATCGCAACAACAACAACGATAATGTATCCTACTTGGCATAAACAGATATGATTTACCTAAATCATATTGTAGCTCTTGCAGAATAAGCAGAGGAATCGCATAGGAGCGCCTACATATTTCTATGGATGTACGCCTGCGCCGTCCGGAACTGAATTGAAAGCGGAAGCTGACTGGTTCATTCTTACATATGTTTGTATATCTACATACATATGTATACTTCTGTTTTGATTCTGGCTTGTTTGTATGCAAAATACAATTTCTCACGATTCCTGATTTCACTGATTGTCAAATTTAAATATTTAATCTTTCAAATATACTTATGCATTGTAGTAAAAAATTTGAATATTTTATTATTTGTTTGATTGAACATATACTTATAATATATTGTACCTTCAAATTAAGAGTTTTTGTACAAGCGCTACTTATTTGACCAAGAAAAAGTGTTGAACAGTATTGACATCCTCAACTTAGGGTCTTGCTATGTCATTTTTCTATCAACAAATACTACTCTAGTCCCATCCGGCAATTGTAAATTGACCAATTACCATCTATAAATCTCGTCATATGCTTGTTCTTAAACATGGCGCCGAAATATAATACCTTTTACATTAGATATTTGGAAGTACCTAAGGGTAATATCTTATGAAAAATTTTTGGACTGATTTATATTAGTGACAAGTATCGATTTTGAAATAATTAGGTACGGAAATCGTGTTATCAGCCGACACGGCCTCTAAACCGCGATTTGACGTCGTTAGACTTTTGGACTTGGACGATCTTTGGTTTTAGCAGTATGGAACGCAACACTACACAGTCAATGACACAACTGACTTTTTGCGCGCCAAATTCGGAAATCGTGTTATCAGCTGACTCGGCCTCGAAACTGCGATTTGACGTCCTTAGACTTTGGACTTGGATGATCTTTAGATTCAGCAGTATGGAACGCAATGCTATATAGTCAATGACACAATCGACTTTTTGCGTGCCAAATTCGGAAATCGTGTTATCAGCCGACTCGTCTTCGAAACTGCGATTTGATGCGGTTAGAATTTTCTTTTTTTTTTGTGGGGTGACGAGAAGGACCGATATCATGCGGACAAACCATTAACGATTCAGACTCTTAAGTCGAATAAGCACGAGCAAGCCATTCGTGAGATAGAGCCAGAATCTGTCACCAAGGCCTTTGGAAAACTGAATTGATAGGATGCGCTACTGTGACAATAGCCGAGGCAGCTACATGAATTAAGTCCTGTTCCATAAATAATGGGAATAAATCAATATATGTTATTATATACCGAAACAAATTTACCTTTGTTCTTTGTCTCTTGTAAATTTTTATAAAGAAACTTGTATTGCGGTAGCTGTCATTTTATGACAAATTTTTTCGATTGTAAACTGAAGCGATGTACTAATTTTCGTTTTTCTTTTTTGTCCATATCTCCGTTGTTTGTCAATCGATTTCATTCAGGAGATTTAATCGCTGCTAATTCTTGCCAAGACCTAACTAAAATTTCACACAAATGTGTCCAAAGGGTCTTCCGTATGATATTCATATAAAATTTTTTTTTAAATCTTCACATCTATGGTGCAAATTATCCAAGATTCTGAGCCATATTTTTACGAGTAGTTGCATTATAAAATATTTATCAAATGTGATCTTAGTTCTTTGAGAGCGTGTTCGACTTCATACTTGGTGTCACAGTAGACTTCTGTGGATCAGCGACTAAAACCAACCAAGCAACCAATCAGGCCTGAAAATTTAAGTTTAAAAATACAAGAATTTTCTATTATAAATACAAAAAAAAAAAAACTCTTTCTTATGTTTCTTTCTCTGCATGAAAGTGAAGCGTTCATAAAGGGCTCTTAAAAGAGCACTATGAGAGCATTACATGTGATTCGCCCCAATGATATGTCACATATAAAAATACAAGGAAGCACATAGTGCAGGGGGAGCGCTCGTTGCTGATTAAATAAATATTATGTAATACACCTGAGCAACTTCCTTTCTGATAAGGTTGACTAAGTAAATCATTAAATGAATCAAACCATTCTCATTGCAGTTTGGGGGGAAAAATTAAATAACGACAGATCGTGAATAAAATATATACAATATTTAGAAGGAATATGCAGAAGGATAATAACACTGATTGCTGACAGGATTCAAATAAACATTTCATTCAACTGGTACTTCCGTTCTCAGGATTGAAATCAATACAAAACAAATTAATATTTTCAAAACACAACAAAAATTATGTTTGCCAAATTTTGAAGGTGTAACAAGCAACAAAAAGGAGACAAAACACAAACACCATACATGTATGGATGTGTGTATTAACAAAATAACGGTGTAAAAGATAATCATCGTAGCCGATGAGAATCATTCAATGCGCGGCAACAGATGTTGAATCAAAATCACTGTGCATGCATGTGAGAAAAATACTGAAAATAATTCGGAAAAAAAACGATGCCTACATTTAAATAATCATCTGCTATATGCACTGTGTGGCAGCATAACATATATTGCAAACGATCAACAACACATGCAACACGGTGTGAAGGTGTATGCGGGGGAGTAAAAATCACAAGAATACAGGATAGGAAGAAAGAAAGATTTGATTATTCTGCAGTCAGTGTATGTTGCACCTTATCCTACAAAATCTCCAGATGTATCCGCATCTGCTTCTTTTTGCTGCAATTCTTATTGTAATTGTTGTTGATTTTCTAAGTAAATAATGATGATTTTGATCATGTTGCAATTGTCTTGCAAAGGCAAAAACACAAAAACCGTGTTGCACCTTTCAATGTTTCATTTCAATTCGATTATCTTTATGCTTCTAAGATTACTTCAAGGACTATAGCAAGGATATGCATATAAACATGAGTGTGTGAATGTACATATTCACCTACATTCGTCATGTGTGTGTGTGCTTGAGTGTGTGTGTTGATGAACATCTTGTAGATTTACTATATTTTTAAGTGGAAGCTGTTGCGCATCGAATGACTTAACCTGCTATATACAATAGATACTTGCAGACAGTTCTTGAATATACTTTTAGGGATGCCAATTTTCGAAGTCATGCTTATCCCGAAATTTCAACACATCAAGAAATCAACTTATAGAATTTTTATCACGTAACGCAACGGGGTTATGTAATCATGTGATTAATGGGTTTTTTTGTTTTGATTCGGAGGGGGAACCTTCACAAGATACCGTCATGTCCGACGGCATGTACGATTCATACTGCCCGCTAAAGTTACACCTCATTCGTGACCACGACCAGTCAGTACTATCCTACTATGCTGAACTCGCGAAACAGTACGCGTTACAGTACGTACTAAACCCTTAACTACGATTTCTATAGCTAGTTATCACCACTGCGGGACTGCCGTTAAGCATTACGTCGCAGGACCTAGTTTAGTCATTAAGGCTATTTACTTTGAACGGTACTACTCACCGTTTCTGCGGCTGCAGTTCTTCGCTGGCGCTCCTTCATTCTGAACTCTTGAAGGGCTGCCGATGACCACGCCTTCACCTGTGACCACACCAACCTCGATTGTAGCCTATGGCCCACGCTATTGTCGGGTGTCATCCTCCCTCCAAAGAGTTCCTCGATGGCTGCTCTCTTCGCAACAAATCTCCAGCAGAAGAAAATGATGTGCCCCGGGTTTTCGCGGACACAACCTCAGAACGAGCATTCTGTGGAATTGTCATGGCCAAACCTGAGGAGGTACTCCCTGTAGCACCTATGATCGGTCAAAAACTGCGTCAGGTAGTAGTTAGTCTCACTGTAACTTCTCTCAACCCAGGTTTGGACGTTCTTGATGAGCGTGTGCGTCCACCTTCCTTGAGGTGTCCCAAAGTTGCTGCCATTCATCCAGGCTAGCCTGCCTCTCCTCTTTTCATTCAGCATCCGTTAGATGTCTGTGCAGACTCTTGGTCCTGTTATAGACTCTGTACAGCTTCGATGCCATTATATGCGGTGATTAATAGGCAATCTCTTACATATGAATACTGCATTGCTCACATAAATATATGCATGCCTATTGTAGAACAAAGTGTTGCATGTTAAACGCTGTGCTGGCTTTTTGATAGACACACAAAAATTAATTTATCCTAAGAAGATTTGTTTCAAATATATAAAAAATATTTATTCTAATCACAATTCTACATAAAACTTCCCACATTAATTCATATTTTATACATAAACCTAAAAAAAAATCCACAATCCATCTCGGCTATTTGATGACAAGATCATGGGATTGGCATTCCCAATGACTATATATACTATATATACTAGTAACATTATTTAAATCAAATATCTTGTGGGATGTATACAAGTTGTATCGCTTGTACGACTGATTAGTATGAAAAATCAATACATTTTGAAACATATATTTTATCTGAGCAAGGATTTTCTATTCACTGATGCGTTTCCCACCACATGTGTGTGTCTAAATCTATATACGATAGATGAGAAAATATTGAAATATGCACCTGCAGGAAACCTATAAATAATTCAAATGTTCATTAAGGGCAAATTTTTGAATTTGACAATGAAGTATCGTTATTGTTGCTTAAATTTACTTTGTCTAAATTCAAACTAAAATTGTTAGTGAGATTGTTAAATTTAGCTAAACTGTCAAAATTCATTCATTAGAATTAAACTAAATTTAAGCCTTTCAGTTCCTTTCAGTTCCTAGGTGTTAGGTACTTATCCTTATAGTGTCCTTGTCCTGTGTGGTTTCAGAACACTTGACATTTTCTGCTTTATATGTTGACCAAATTAACGATCATATCAAGCCAAGCAATTTTCGGGAACAACATGTTGCTCTGCTCAGAAAAAAAGTGGAGATATCAAAAATTGTACAATAAATCGCAAAATCGCACTTTGCAATTTTGCAATTTTTCTATCATTACTCAAGGAAGTCCTGCGAAATCCTGACTGAAACTCAAAAATTTTTATTGATTGTGGAAAATGGATCTATGCCATTTATATATATATATATATATATATATATATATATATATATATATATGAAAAATACTATCGCCACGGCTTCGATTACACGCCAGCATTCGAACATCAAAATGCTCTATGAGTCGTTCGAATAAAAGTGAATAAATTACCTCAATTTCAGTTCGAATATTGTTTTTAAGATCTTTAATTGTTTGTGGATTATTGGTGTACACTTTACCTTTTAAATAGCCATATAAAAACAATCCAAAAATGTTAGACCAGCAACTTCTCAATGGCCATGCAACTTCGAAATTTCTTGAAATTATGCGATCATCGAATTTGATTACCAATAAGTGAAATGTTTTACTGCTGGTGTGGAATGTCGCTTCGTTTCATTGGAACCACATGCCTTTAGCATCCAATTCATTGAATTTTGGTTATAAAAACTGGTGAGTATGTCACGAGAATGTTTACCATTCATCGTAACAGCCATTGCATCATGAATAGGAACTGGGCGAACATGTTAACAAAACGAGTAATTATGACCACCAAAGGTTTGATTAGGTTAGGTTATACTGGCTGGCCGAAGCCACGTAGAGACCAGAGGTCCGAGGTAGAAAGCATCACTCAGAATGCATCTGTGATTTGCAAATCTGGAACACGCTGCAGTAGTCAGGAAGCCTAAATGACGCTCTTATGCAAAGTTTTGCACAGTTTACTCCAGCACCAACTCCCTCCTTTATTTCGGAACCGTCAGTATAGAAGTTGAAATTATTGCCTTCAAAAACAATTTTTAATCCTTTCCCAAAGTTCCCCGTTGGAATCATGTAGTCTGAACTAACCGAAGCATTCCAATTAATGGAGCTTTGTGCGAAGGTTCTTTGAGTAAGTTGACCAGTGACACGTAGCCCCTCAGCTGAATGTGCTGTCCGATTCCTTGCGTAAAGGTCAATCAGCAGCAGATTAAGAATGGCCTCAAGAGTCGCCATTGGAATTGTTCTGATAGCTCCGGTGATACAAAACGTCGAGAGTTTTTGAGTTCTTTCAAACGGCTTTACGTTCTTCTTTTTTACCACAGTCCACCACATCAGAATTACCATATAGCAAATTAGGTCTAACGATAGCCGTGTAACACCAAAACATTCACGTAATTTGCGAAACGTAGTTTTTTTTTTAACGACCATTTTCTTAATATATTTGAGCGATTAAAATGTATTGTTGTGTTGTTAACGACTCCATGACTATAAATGTCACAGCTTTGACTTTTCATATGTCAAACGACATATGAAAGATCGTCACACACGTCACTGTTGACAATTACACTTTCGAGGTGCTGAAGGACTTCGTCTATCTTGGAACCAGCATCATCAACTGTAATGACGTCGGCCTGGAGATCATGCGTACGATAACTCTTGCTAACAGGTGTTACTTTGGGCTGAGTAAGCCCTCTCTCGAGGATCGAAAATCACAATCTACAAGTCCCTCATCATTCCTGTCCTAACATATGGCGCAGAAGCCTGGAAAATTTCCACCACGGATGAGAGGATGCTTTGAGTTTTCGAGACAAGTTCGAAAAAAGTTCTGCGTAGGATCTTTGGACCTATTTGCGTTGATGGCCAGTACCGAATGTGGTACAACGATGAGCTGTCTGAGCTGTACGCTGACATTGACATAGTCAGACGAATCAAAAGTGGCTGCGCTGGCTAGCTCATGTCGAGCGAATGGCAGAAGACGCTCCAACGAAATGCGTATTTAATTCGGCATCCACTGGAGGACGCAGAAGAAGAGGAAGATCAAACCTCCATTGGAAGGACCAAGTGTTGGGTAACCTGACGGCGCTTGGAATATCCAATTGGCGTCGGCAAGCGAAGAGCAGAGCACATAAGAAGAAGAACAACAACATTTAGTACTTAAAGGCATTGATTGAAAAAAAGGACTAACAGGTGGATGAACTGTTGTGCAGGACTAGAAATATACAACTTATATTGGTCGAAATAGCATAACCTCTGTGGCATCATTGTTTATAAAATCAATACTAAATTTTATTTCACTTTGAAATAAAAGAAATATTTGAAATATAAAACAGAAAAGCTTAAATGAGAGCGAAAATTGTGTTAGTTTGTAGAGAATGAATATATTTATCATATTAAACAATATTTAAGCTTGAGGCTGTGGAGCAAAAACAAACGGCAGTTACTCTTGCATGGTTTTTTTGTTGTTGTTTGTTTTCATCTCAATGTGAATGATGAACTCGAAACACTTATGTTTTGCAACATAAAAACAATTTCATATATCTACTTACATATACATACATACCTACTATATACATAGTGAGCTCATAAAAAGTGGAAGCACCTGTAAGCTGGCTAAAGCTGAAATTGTATACGAAAGAGAAGATGTAGAATTGTCTGTATTGAAAACAAGATAATGCAGCAACAACAACAACAACAACGATCTCAAGCAATAAACTTTGCAAAACAGATGTCCTGTTGTTGTTTTTGTGTAGTTGTTTGCTGCTATTGCTGCTGCTGCTGCTGCTGCTGCAACTTATAAATGAAAGCAGAACATACAAATAATATATCATCCTTATAACAGGCAACATGAAAGCGATCAACAACAACAAGCAACTATAAAAAAGAAACAATTTTTTGGAATCAATATCAGTAACTGAAACTGAACTGTGGAACAACAACAACCATATAATAATTCACACATATACACACATGTATATGCACATGCACGCACTTCACAACAAAAGCAACAACATTCGTTTTGCCATGCCCGTTCAACGTGCAATGAACAACAGCAAATACATCAAACAGAAGGGCGCCCTTGTCGTTTTGGGCTCTTGTTGTTGTTGTTGTTGTTGTTGTTGTTCTTTTTGGTGAATTATTATAATTTTTTTTTTTGGTGATATCGCTCTGTTGTCTTTACTTTGGGGATATGGGATGGCTTCCCTTCCACATAATATGATGCAGAAGTTGTTGAGGAGGAGAAAGATGAAGGCGAATACAAAATTGGGGTCATGTACGCAACACGCAGCACATGCATTTTGCATGTTCATACATTTCATGTGTGAATACATTGAAACTAAAACCAAAAAAAAAAAAAAAACCTGCTGCTTTTACACAAACACACACTCCCATATGCATACAAGTGAAAAAATGTTGCAGACGTGCTAAAGCTGTTCGTTGAAGCACATGAAGAGAAGAAGAGAACAACATTAACAACAACAACAACCACAAGCGACATACCTATAATAATTTGGCTTGAAAAAAAAAAAAAAAACAAAAAAATGGACAGTAGAAAAGAATAATAACAATAATGAAAACATCTTTAACTTTGATGGCGTTGTTTGGAGCCAAAAATACCCATGAAAAACCCAAAGCCAATGCACTTTGTAACGCAATAATGCTGAACAAGCAGGATGAATATTTTTGGAGATCATCGAATGGTAAAAAGCAAAGGATAATTTTTTTTTGTGTTTTTTACTTTTATTTATTAACCCAATGCTTGCTATTTATGTGGAGCTGATGAAGCTTTAAAGGCATACAAAATGTGCAAAAAAAAAAATAAAAAATAATAAACTTAAAAATATGAAGCGCGTGGCGACAATGTATTTCTTGCTTATAAATTGCTCAATGTATGTAATACCTCATATTGATTGTGTACTTACTGCGTATAATAAAATAATAAAGGCGACATATTTACATATGTACTTGTTTTTATTGTTGTTGTTGTTGTTGGTGGTGTCAGTATTACATGTAAATATGTGTACATATATTTATGGGTTTAAGTTTACGTACAATACAATTTTTTTGTGCTACATACTATTAACCTGTATTGGAAATACACTTGCCTCTTTGTATGAATTACAAATGTAAAAAAAATGTTTAAAATTAGAGAAAGCAATATTAAAAAAAAAAAAAAAATACATAATAATATTGTGGTTAACACTTGCCTTTAAAATTGCGGAAATATTTATATACTAAGTAATAATGCAGGATGTTTAGGAATCATAAAATATTAGCTTAAGGCAAAATTACATTGCTCAAAAGGCGACATTTTGAAAAAATTTTAATTAAAAATTACATCATGTTCAACTTAATGTTTGAAAATGCAGTATAGTTTAAGAAAAGTATTGTTTTTTAATTCTACTTAGATCAGATCAGAAAAGTTTGAGTGGCATATAATTGAAATATGTAGGTGTAATTTGATAGAAACTAACAGAAAAGGTTTTCTCGAAAAGTTGAAGAAAGCTACTTTCGTATTAAGTGATTTACAATGATCAAACCATGTGTATATGACTGCGTTGACTTGGCCATTTTGATCAACTGGGATAAATTGCTTCAGCACAGAAGGTTTTTTGTTCTGAGAGCAATGGTAGACTGAGTGATTCTAAGAGCAGTCGAAGAGGGCGAACTATTTGGAATTTCCAACTTTCGGTTTCACAAAAACGAGTAAATAATAAAAAACCTATTTTTATTCTGATTAATGTAATTCGAATTTGCACAGAATCATTCGACTTAATTGTATTTTGTTCGATTTATAATTATCATAATAATAAAAAAAAATATTGCCAATATACAGGGTGAATTTTTAAGAGCCTTCGGATTTGATTTAAGAAAAAAAACCATAACATTTAGAAAAATGTATGAAATCTTTATTTGAGTGGATAGAACGATCTATATAATTCAATGTTTAAATATGATTTCATGTAAATGTTGACCGCGGCTGCGGTCTAATTTTGGCATACATATCGGCCGGTATCTCACTAACAAATTCGTCAATATTGGCTTCCAGTGCGTCAACCGTTGCGGGCCTGTCGTTATAGACATGAGCTTCAACATATTTAGTCCCACAAAAAATAGTCTAAAGGAGTTAAATCGCACGATATAGGCGACATCTTGTTGAAACCACATATCAATCAGGTCCAGCTCTTCCATTTTAGGCAAAAAAAAGTTTGTAATCATAGCACGGTAGCGCTCGCCATTCACAGTAACGTTCCTGCCTTCGTCGACTTTCAAAACGAACGGTCCAATGATGCCATCGACCTATAATCCACTCCAAACAGTGCATTTTTCGGGATGTATTGGCAGTTGTTGCAATGCTTCTGGCTGCTCTTTACACCAAATACAGCAATTTTGATTGTTCACGTATCCATTCAATCAGAAATAAGTTTCGTCGCTGAACACAAGAAAGTGCACGATGCACTTTCTTCACCGACCATGAATTTTGATAATAAAATTCAATAATCTGCAAGCATTGTTCGTTTGTAAGTCGATTCATGATTGAATTATAGACTAAACTGAACATGTTTGACAGTAACATGTTACACGAAAACAGCTGAGCTGTCAAAACCAGTGTCGCCTAAAAGAAAGTGGCTAAAAAATCACCCTGTATTATCTACTCCAATAATGATAAATAAATATAATATTCATTAGTCAGTATTTAGGTGAAGTTAATTTAAAACAAAATTCGTTCGTAAAATGGACTCAACATTTTAATGAGTGGACAACATCTAATTCAATTCGTTCTTTTTAATCCTCATTCTTGAAGTTACTAATTTATCATTATTTTTTATGAGCTTATTGACAATAAGTACTACTATATAGAATATACGATATCACCTATATACATTAAGGTGATCCAAATATTTATTTTTCCAACATTGGGTTCGAGCCACCTTCCAACATTTTTCCTTTTGCCGAAAGAGGTGCTGACACTATTTTTTATTGTTTTTTATTGTTTTTTAGAAGTATTTTGTAAACATTTAACCAAACAATTTGTTAAGCAAGCGAAGAACATTTCACATATAAAAAAATATTGTATTAGAAGCTTCAATTGTCATGGCAACATTAGATTTTTATAAAAAATTAGAAATATTTTTGTAAATTTCAAAGAATTAAGCAATCGTTGAGCGCCCTTTGTAGGCTATAGTATCAAGTTGAAAATTGGTATTAATATTAGATATATTAAAAGGAAAAAGCTTCGTTTTCTACGATGAAAATGTTTCCCCCCATACAAAAATTGAACCACCTTGATATTCGATTATATTTCAATACAAGTTACTATGTGCGATCAATAAGAAAATGTACAGTAACATAATAGGTTAAATATAATTACAGGGCCGTATTTAGCATCTACAGCGTCTTAGGATGTTGTGCGCTCCACTGCGAAGGCGGTCTTTTAGCTAATTTTCATGCCAAATGAGGAAAAAAATCTATTAATAAGATATTGAAGTTCATTAATGGCATTTATTGTAATTGATTAAAGTATTTGATGGGATTAGTGACTAATTGATTTGAGCTGCAATGCACTTTCAATGCTTAACAAAGTCAAAACGGTATTTAACATGGAGTGGTTAAAGTGCCGTCAAGTGGGTATTGTTTTGAATGCAAAATAAAAACTGTATACTGATTTGGCTAATGATCTAAATCTTTAATTTAAATTCATATAACAAAGACCTTTATAGATAGGATAGTTGATAGCTATAGTTGGTATCTTTACAGCGATCAAAATTAAAAGCAGTTGCACTTCCATGTTCATCCTTATTTCTATACATGGTACAACCTAATATACGAGTATATTTTTGATGTATTTATTATTTAACTAAATACATTACGTCTGATATCGTTAAATATGAAATTGACAACTTAACTACTAAAATGTTAAATATTTTCGATAAGTATGAGATGCTATCCAAATAAAATAACAAAAACGAAAAAAAACAGCAACAGGTGCCTTGAAAAGATTGTAAACAACAACAAATACTATACAATTGTATAGCATATAAGACCCGCATATTGGAAAAATATTCCAAAATGATATGCAAACTAACCGGTATCATTGTATGTATTAATTAATTATTGTATATATAATATAATTATTAATTATAATTGTTATTTGATCAGAGTTGGATTTTTTATTATTTATTTTTTAATATTTCTTAAGATTTTAAACAGCTGGCGCTTAGGCTAGAGCCTATGTAGCATATGCTTAAATACGGCCCTGGATAGTTATATTTAATAGTATTTACTCTAGACATAAGTGTGTATATGTGTTCATACATATACCATATATTTATATTTTTTTTTATAATTATGCGGGTTTAGTAGATTATATTTTATAATTTTGCTTTTGAGTTTAAAATGTCTATATTCAAATATTTTTTTTTGTTACGTTAAATGCCCGCAGTTGATGAAATGAAAATAAATTATGTGTCAATGAAATAAAATTGTGAATAATGCTGATTTATAATAATTAACAAATTAGCAAAAAATTTTCAAATTCACTTGTCCTTATATAATATATTATATAGATCATTATTTATAAATTTTATATAATAAAGATCGGCTAAGGTCCCAAAAGCCTCAGCGAACACTGAAAAATACTTCCAGTGCTGGTTTGCGTGCTCTAATTGAATAGAAAAAGCTCTGTGGAATATCAAAACCATACTCTACAAATCTTTTATAATGCCTTTCCTCACATATGTCGTAATACCAATTCGTTGAGAGGACCCATTCGCATTTTCAACGACTACCGAATAATTACATATATTACTTATATGACGTACGCATTGCTATTATTCAGGTAATTCAAGAGATCGATTATCGGTTGTAATGACCAAATAACTAAGTAATGTTTCAATAAAATTAACTTCTATACGCTTATGGAAGCTCCAAAAGTAATAGGTACAGTTATGCTGGCATGAAGTTTACAAAATGACTATGAAACGATTGCAGTCATACACATAAAGTATATATACGTATAAATATATTTAATATATAATGTACAAATTTAACTAAATTTAATCAAACCCGCATAAAAATTAGCACAGGTTCCCTTATGCATACATATGTAGTTTATATGTATAAGTACTAAGCACATGAGAGTAATATAAGACAATAACAATTGTTGCGCGTGTTTGTCGCATGTTGTATGTTAGTTAGGTTTGATAAACTTGAAATTATGATAATGATAATGATGATGATGATGATGATGATGATGATGACAATGATGGCGATGATGAGATGAGAATGAGCATAATAATGATGATGATGCCGTTGACTTGGTGACTATATTCATTCACTAATCGTGGTAATTGGTATTATATATGTATGTACACATATTCATATGCAGGTATCGTACATACGTACTATATAGAGTACCTACATATATGTATTATATACCTTAGTAAGTATAAAATAAATACTAAAGCAGCAACAACTGCTGAAACGGAGATCAGAGAACCGTATAGCTAAAGCAACAAGAAAGAATGACAAAGCAACAGCAGCAGCAATAGCAGTAACCATAATAAGAACAACATGTTACATTGGCGCCGATTATTTATACTCATATTAGACATGTAAAAATATGTTTTTGATTTTTCAGAAAATTATTTCGGAAACATTTTCTGAAAGTTCTCTAAAAATAATTAACATCTGTTAATTGAACAACAAAGAAAAGAAAGACCTTTCAGGCGGCTGGGGCCGACCAAATTGCACCCTGCATTTGCAAATAAACAAGGTATAGTAAAAAGAAATCCATTATTTTTGAATTCAATTAAAGGTTTTATTTTGCATAGATGGAATTATCCGATTTAGGTCAAATACCGTGGCACCGTTTTCTTCGATAACTTGTTGCCATTTTGAAGGTAATTTCATAACGCAACTCTCATAGAAACCTCTATTGGTACAAAAGTGGGACAGTCGATTTTCACAAGCTTCTCTTGAGGCGAAATCATTCACCATAGACAAGAACAGGTAGTAATCACTTGGGGCCAGGTCCGGACTATAAGGTGGGTGCATAAGAACCTCCCATCCAAGCTCTCGGAGCTTCTGGCGAGTCAGTATCGATGTGGCCTGGCGTTGTCCTGATGGAACACAATTCCTCTCCTATTGGTCAAAGCTGGCAGCTTCGGGGCTATTGCTTCCTTCAGGCGGTCCAATTGTTGATAGTACAGGTCCGAATTAAGAGTTTGGCCGTAGGGGCCGTAGCTCATAGTAGATGATTCCCTGCCAATCCCACCAAACATATAGCAAAACCTTCCTGACCGTCAATCCTGGCTTGGCCACCGTTTGTGCCGTGGGTCATTAGTGACCCACAGTAACCATCGGCTTCAGAAATGGATTGATTTTGTTGCGATTCACCAGCGATTCGCAGATGGAAATTCGGTCCATGAGGTTTTTTTGCGTTAACTCGCGTGGCACCCATACATCGAGCTTCTTTTTGTATACAGCCTTATTTGAATGGTTCCAAACGGTTTTTTGTGCAATGTTTAGCTCCTGATCAATAGAAACAATTTTCGACAATTGTCCTTCCAGAGCGTGGTGCATCTTTGCCATCAAAATTACCGGAACGAAATCGACGAAACCAAAATTGCACGTAATTGGCTGTTATAGTCTCAGGACCATAAACACTATTCACAGTTTCAGGCGTCTGGCTTGCGTGTCCATCTTTGACGCTTGCTGAAACTATACTGAGTCAAGCAATCACAAAACTGCCTGACAAGTTTACTAAAGCCATCTATTGGACAAATATATATTCATGTCTTTACGCGAGAAAAATTTGTAAATATTTTTCTTCAAATCATATTTTTTTGGGCGTAATAAAAATCATATTCTCAAATATTGAATGAATCTAATGTACAATACATTGACCATGCTTCCCTTAACATATCATGTGGTGTTGATGGTGTTGTTTGTTTTTTCGTTATTTTAACTAGATGTTTTTATTGCACGACTACAATTGAAGTAAATATGATATATAAAAAATCATTATACACCTGTTGGCATATGAATTTTAGAGTGTTTTATTTAATTTCTTTCTGTTGCTAAAATATTGCTACTTCTGTTCTTATTGTTGTTGTTGTTGTTATTGTTGGCGTGATATTTACTGCTGAGTTTTACCAATGAGTGACTTTCAAATGACAACAGCAGTATCACGTAGCAGTAAGTCAATGGCTGTGCCTGTGTAACTAAGTATAAAGTAGTACTCGTATTAGCAATAATTTATTTATTATTTTACTTTGGCAAGACAAGAACATAAATACATACATATACTATTTATATTTGCTTATATCTTCATTGTACTTATTATGATTAATTTTATTATTGTTCTTTTATATAAAATACATACAATATATCAAATTAAAATTGTCGCAAGTTTGTTTCTTCATTCTTACCTTATTAATGCATATCATACTTAGATGTAACATTTTTTTTTTAAATATTTATTAATATAAAGTTAGTATTATTTTGGAGATATATTTACATTTTGCACACGTTTTTAATGATGAAAGAATCAAAAATAAAATAAAAACGTACAACGGAAACTGTTGTATGTTGGTAGGAGTTTTTGCACTACAACCGGATGTAGGCAGCTGATATGGACACTTTTAAAATTTTAATAGTCAGGTAATAAATATAATTAAATAACTATTTTTTTTGCTCTTAAGAAATGGGGGAGCATAAAAAATAAATGCAAACAAAACAAGCATAAGTAAGTGCCAACTTTAAGGATGTATAAAGAAATTAGGTTCCTTATAAATAAGATAAGAAAGTATACCTACAAAAAAGGAGGTATACTTAATAGAGGAAGTAAATCAATAATTTGATGTAATAATTTTAAAACAATTTATTGGGTTTCTATGTAATAGCATTTTGTTAAGCAGCTTTAAGGGTTAAAATTGTTGGGAGAACTTTGGCTGCTGAAAAAAAATTGACAATGTTGTAGAACATTGTATTATATACAACAAAAAATATGGATAGCAATACTTATTTATTAAAATGAGAGAGATTAAAATTGATTTTAGACTCATAATTTCTTGAGCAAATATACTTATATGTTCAGAAAAAAAAATCGTCAATATTTGCAATGCTGAATTTTAATTAATCTTTCGATAAAAGGTTACTTTTCAAATTAAATTGGGATTTTTTTCAATTTTTATTCACACTTTTATTCATTATAATCTTAAAAACTATTATTCTGAATTATAATAATTTACTCTAAGATCTTTATGACACAAAATCTGAGTACTTAAGTTATAATTTGTACTATGGGCAGATTACTTACTTATGTGGCCATTACAACCGAAAATCGATCTAGGCCGAATCTAGCGTGCTTTGCCAGCCAACCCTTTGCTTCACTAGCTGGCACCAATTAGAAATTCCAAGCGCTGACAGGTTCTCCAATACTTGGTCTTTCCACCGGAGGTTGGGTCGGTCTCTTTTACGTCGTCCACCAGCGGCTTCCGAATTTAACACCTTCTTAACCGGAACGTGTTCTTCTATTCGCTCGACCTGATCTAGCAAGCTCAGCCGCTGAATTTTAATGTGCTTTACTTTGTGGTTGTCGGCACAGAGCTCATACAGCTTATAGTTGTATCTTATTTGATATTCACCACCAACGCAAATAAGTCCAAGATCTTTCATAGGGCTTTTCTCTAGAAAACTCAGAGCATTCTCTCATCTGAAGTGGAAATTGTCGAAGTTTCGGCGCCTTATGTAAGGACAAGCATGATGAGAGACTTGTAGAGAGTGGTTTTCGTTGCTCTAGAGAGGGCCCGACTTTTCAATTGCTTACTTAGCACAAAGTAGCACCTATTAGCAAGAGTGATATTTCGCAATATCTCCAGTCTGACATCATTATAGGTAGACAAAGTCCTTTTATAGCGTAGTTATCAACAGTGACGTGCTGTCTAGGTACTAGGTACTTCGCCTTGGCGCCATTCACCGTAAGACCCATTCTTTCCAACTGTTCATGCCGATTATATCAATTTGTTGAAGATAGTGCCATTATGTCGTAGATCAGCAGCTCGAATTATTTTCTCCATACTACGATTGAAGAAGTCGCACGATAACGTATCACCTTGTCTGAAACCCCGTTCGGTATTAATCGACGTGGAGAGGTCCTTCCCAATTTTCATTGCACAACGGGAGTTACATAGTGTCATTCTGCAAATTCGAATAAGCGTTGCAGGAATACCGAATTTAGACATTGTTGTGTAGAGGTAATCTCTTACCGGACTGTCGATAGCGGCTTTATAATCAACAAATACTATGGGCAGATTAAATCAAATTCAAAAGTACAAAAATTATTGTATAATATGATGAGGTCTTTCACTGCATTGCTATCAATAGTTCTGCGAAACCTTGCTCTTCAAGCTGCTTCAAAAATTACGAATATTTAGAATGAATTCAAAGGATTTTTGTTTTAAAAAGGTTCATTTCAATAGTTATATTTTATTAAAGAAAATTTAAAGACATTTTAATACGAAGCACAAGAACAAATATGGAAAATAAAAAAGGTTAAATCAAGATAAGTAATGTAATAGGATAAAAGGTGCAACACACCACAGATGAAGAAGGCCAACAATAATCAAGCAATAAATATAGCATTACCTCACAAAAAAAAGAAAAAAGGATACAAATTGAAATTATGATATAAATTCAAAAGGACATCTGAATTCAAATACATTTGTATTTTTATATGTGTTTGTATATACATACATATTAGTATAAAACTAGCAGGAGTCTTGGAAACAAAATAAAAAACTACCTGCAGCTTAATGGACTACGTAACGCGATATAGATCAGCTTCATCATGAAACTCTTAAGGTATATTAAATAAGTGTAAAACACCGTAACCAAATGCAACTGAATTGGTATCTAGTCAAGATTAAACATCACAGTCATGATACTTATTCTCATTGTAGTCATTGTTACGCTGATCGGACAAACCAACAAGCAGTCCAACGAAGGACTATAAGAAAAAATAACAATAAATAAAAAAAGAACCGAATTTTTTGTATACGCATTTATTGAATTCAACTGTATTTTTATATTATGTGTTTTATACATACATACATATGTAGTAGAGATATAAATGCGTACATTAGAGTGTCCCATATGTTACAAAATCGTTTCGGTTACACATAACATTCTTATTTCTTACTTAGAAAAGTACACGAATTAATTATTTATCATCCTAAACACAAGAAGAAAAGAGATTTTCGATTACCCAGCCCCTCAAAAAATTAAAGTAGGATATCACGCGGACTGAGTAGTTATATTCTACGGATTTAGGGTCGCTGAATTCAAGATTGCTACCATCACTCTCTTTGGCTATTATCTAATATCAAAACCCTCAGGAAAAATAGCAGCATTTGATTTCGAAATATATGTACAGGGTGATTTATGAAGAGCCTTCGGATTTGATTTAAAAAACCACATAAAATTTAGAAAAATGTATGAAATCTTTATTTGAGTCGATAGAAGGATCTATATAATTCAATGTTTAAAGATGATTTCATGTAAATCTTGACCGCGGCTGTTCCTCAAATGGTTCATACGCTGAGTCCCGTTTTGGAATACTCTCTACAACATATCGGTCGGTATCTCCGGGTTCCAGTGTATCAACCATTGCGGGCATAGCCCCACAAAAAATAGTCTAAAAGCGTTAAACCACACGATTTAGGCAGCCAATTGACCGGCCCCTCCCAATTGGGCCTTTGTTTCGCGTGCTGTGTGGCATCGTCTTGTTTAAACTACATGTCAGCCAAGTTCAGCTCTTCCATTTTGGGCAAAAAAAGTTTGTAATCATCACACGGTAGCGCTCACCATTCACAGTAACGTTCTTGCCTTCAAAAAGTACGGTCCAATGATGGTACCGGCACATAATCCACACCAAACAGTGCATTTTTCGGGATGCATTGGCAATTCTTGCAATGATTCTGGCTGTCCTTCACAACAAATACGGCAATTTTGATTGTTCACGTATCCATTCAACCAGAAATGAGTAGATAAATTAACAGGGATGCGAAATTGTGGTCTCATACTTCACATGTGTGAAAGTCCGGCTAGCCACAATATGCAGCCATACCTCAATGGACGAGTAACACGAGGCGACGAAGCGACTCAAAGGCTTTTGTTTCTTGTCCCCGCCACAATATCTAATTCTTGTTTTGCGACTACAATGCCATGGTGGAAAAGAAAGGTAACTTTGGTGCAAATGTTGCAAAATTGAGCCTCCACCTCCGATCGACTGATCGAAACCAACTTTTTCATCATTCGTGTTTGAATATTAAAGGTTTAGCTTAAATTTTACAGGCTTTACAAGAGTGAATATGAAGCATCTTGTTGAAGCTATTAGTGATACTTTATATATAGTACAAAAGAGATCCTCCATCATAGTCAATAACTCCCACATACTTACTTATATAATTACAACGACTCTGTCATATCATTATCAGCGTATACATAAATTTTCTTTTTATGTATTTTAACAAATTCTAAACAATAAAAAGCGTATAAAATAGTACATAATATATGTAGATATATACATAAGTATATTCATAATACAAATAAAATGATGATACAATACTTACTTACGCTATACATCATTGTACCATAAGCGTCTTTTCGAATAATTTTTACTAAGAAATTAAAAGGATATGCTTACTATTGTTTATGTGTGTGTATGGGTATAAAAATAAGCTAAGAATGAAAAAAAAAAAAAAAATTAAAAAGAAAGAAAGAACTGATAGAAAAAATACGAATAGAGTAGAAGAAAACATCTGCCCCGCTCTTTTTACTTGTCTCTTCATACGCACTATTATAAGTATGTATATATATATATATGTTTATGTATGTGTGTGTGTGTATAAACGATCACTATGCACGACGCTTGCTACATAGGATACTTAAAAAAAAAAGAATATTGTCTAAAAAACGAATTTTTAGTATTAATAAACTAAAAAAATTAAAGCAACGTTTATTAAAAAACAACACAAGGACACAATTGCGTATAGTAGATACAAGCTGCGTCCAATATGAATTGTGTCGCGCATGTGCGCAGTATGATGATATCCTTGAATGAGTATATTAAAAAGAAGGAAACAATGTCAAGGTCAATAATAGTTGAAGCATTAAGTACACGCATGTTATTCTACTATTTCAGTTTTCAATTTCAGATGACAGCAGACGTTTCCTTTTTTCTTATTAAAAAATAGTCAAATCACTAGATTCTTACATATGAATGTCCTGCGTATCCTGCTTAACTGTGATAATTAAATTTGTTATTTAAGGTTAGTCTAGCAGATGTGTCTGGCATTGACGGCTGCAATGAGTACAAATGCTGGCGTATTTTTGGATGATGATCTTTATTATTACGATAATCACGGTGTGATGATGCTGACAAAAACTATTATTGCGTGTCAGGCGATTGATCATGTGCGGGAGTAAAGCATTAAAAAATGTGTAAGTGCTCAATATTTTTGAAATTTGATTTTACAATGCACATTTACAAGCAGTTCCAACAATATCAGCAGCGATGAGTGATAAAGCTAGAAAATTTTGATTTTGTAAGGAAAAATGTGAACCCTCAAAGTTGCAAACTGCGGCAATTGCGGTTTAAATATCTGTCATGAGAAGAGCTTTAAGAATTTCTCTTTGGTAAAATATGGTCTGCACGACGAAATTGACCTAAAAGCCAATCGGTGGCAATAAAGATGGTAATACATGGTAATAGTGTTCTTAGGAGTGTCTGCTCTGCCGATTTGTGGTGATATGGAAGTCATGGACGCCTTACGAAAGGTGAAATGCAGCGGTGGCTCTTAAAGGAGATACTTTACAGAGACCCCTTCCAGTGATACATTTGTTCAAAGTCTACTCTAACAGAGACTGTCAGCTTCAAGAAGATCGGTATAATACCATCAAACTTCCCAGAGAACACATATTGCACCACGTATAAGCCCTTACTTTTTATAAGCCCAGAATATTAACTATTAACTAGGATGCCGTGGCCTAGCTGAAGGAAGTAGCAGCTGCCCTGAAAGTACTGTAGGGCACTGAAGTAATTGTTGTCGGCGAAGCTAAATGCATGTCAGTTACTTTTCTGAAATCATCTAGTATAACAGTAACTTTTACTCTTCAATACTTTTGCCTTTCGTTTTTTCTTAATTTCCTAATCCTCTATTTCCTTTTGAGTACCTGAGAAAATTACCTTCTATGGTGTTCTCCAACTTATTCACTTCTGTCTATCTAGAATTCTAGAATTCGGGTATGCAAATCAGCGAGTGGGGGGTACTACACAGATTCCAAAATAATGACCTTAGGCCCTATCGTCTGAAACGTTCGAAGAGTTGGGCAAAAAAGTCTTACAGACCTGGCCTTAAGAGAATCAGGGTCTGATATTGGTGTCGAGTGAACAACTACTTCGGCAGGTGAAAACGCACGGCAGCTTTTGGAATGATCAAAGGACACTTCGATCTTCATCTTGCGGTTCAGAAAACAGCCACTTGTGCAGTCTACCTAATTAACTCCTATCTAATTCAGTCCACCGGGATACATTAAGATTTTAGACTTCGTCAGGAACTTTTTGCGCATTACGGCCTTGAACAAAATTGACAGAAGACTAATTTGCTTCAAGCACTCCGAAGTGGTTATCAATGGCCGCATCTTTTGGAAGAATAACGAGATAATTTTCAAACAAATTTCGAAAGATAAGCTGATGGGTCCAAAAAAGTATACTGCAGTGCTGTCGCAAGGATTCTAGAACTGATTAAAAAAGACGATTGCAATGGGAGGTGGAGGTGTCAGGTGGAGGTCCACCCTTAACTGTTCTCTGCCAGGGAATGCCTATATATAAGCTCTCGTGGTACCACATATGCATTCACTTGGACAGCCAGACAGCTTCAAAATATATAATAAACTTAGCATTCCAATCAAAGATGGTCTCGGAATTCTTCGGACTTCTCAACACCTTTGCACCTCGGAGCTCTGAGGTTAATATTGGTACCAGGGCATGTGGGTCGTGATGGTGAAGGAACGCCTTTCATAGGTCTATAACCCTTTTGCAGGGTAAACAACAGCCTTATAAATAACTTAGTAAGTGTAAGAGGGAACCAAAGCACATAGGTTACTTGGAAGCCCAAATAGGTAGGCCGCAGTCAAGAAGTTTTATTGTCCCTGGTCGAATTAGGGCAGATACTATTTAGAGGTAGATAGGCTGCGACACTGGTCGCTCAAGTAGCAAACAAAATTCCGTTTAGAGCAATAAATCTCGATTAAACTTACTGAGTGTTGAAGGATACGTTACAGCCAGCTGGAGTTGTTTACTATTTAGAGACACAACAGAAAATATGTCAAACTCACTATTTTTTCATAATAATGAAACATTTTTGTATGTTTTTTCTGAAGAAACGCGATTGCTTTGCTCGCACCAGAACCACTGTGCAATAGTACCCACCTACATTCCACATGCATATTGTATTGCATTCAAATAGTACATTCAGCTGCCTTTCATAATATCTACTTAATTTATTGCAAGAAAAATACCGAATAAAATGCTCGAAATTGTTCTAATTTTCACAATATTATTCAATAAAACCTAAAATTGCCACATTTCATATTATATGCAATATTATGGTACATGAAATTGCTCTATATGGGTCTATTATATGGGTACTCTTCATATCTACGTAAGCATTATGAAATTATTACAGCTGCTTGTCAAAAATTAACCCCTTATTCCTTATTCTAATATAAAATTTGCAACAATTTAGGCAATTTCGTTTTGGTTTATAATCCTTTCGTTATTGTTAATCCTTTCATGAGCAATGGTCGTCTATACTTCACATTTCGCCACATTTTGCATATGCCATAAATCAAAATTTCTATTGTACGATGTACAAATACAGTAGTACGTTCATACAGTAGGCAATCATTGTGTTAGATCCCCTTCGTATGCCCTCAATATTTACATAACACAATTTATACTCTACTTGCAATTGTACGAGTATTGCTCAATGTAATTAGTGGATTGTATAAATGTGATCTAAAAATTTCAGGTTTTCAGGGTGGTTATTAATACCCCTATGTTGTCATCATTGTCATTTTTATACGATATACATACTCGTACATAACTGCTTCTGTGCTAGAGTAGGAGATCCAATCAGTAGGCGAAGAAAATTAAATAATCCAAACGTTAAAAAGTTTACAAAAAAAATCTCACCCGAATATATTTTTGAGATTCTATTAATTCAATGAAAATTAATATAAATATATGGCTCTAGCATGAAATGTTATATAAATCTAAAGGGCTGATCTGTATTGCGCTTCGTAGGTTAGGTTAGGTTTGAAGGGCGTGTGTGAACATATATTCACACTTCCACTCGGAAGCATCTACTGCCCATTGTGATTGCCCTTGTTTGTCGGAGGAGGCACGCCTTCCCAGAGTAACCAATGTTCATGCGTCATCCTTCTTGAACCATTTGGTTCTCCATATGCTCTTTTAAGTCCACTTACGCGAGTTCGTCTAGTCCTGTGAAGAAACGAGACGCCAAACATTGAAGTCCTTTTGTCTGTAGTCCTGGACAGAGACACAGATAGTGGTTTATTGATTCTTCTTTCTATTCATCTCAGCAACCTCTTCATCTCACAGTTCACTTGTCGGTATACGCCAACGTTGAAGCATTGGCGCGATGGCACAGTGTCCAGTGAGCACCCCGGTAAGAATTTTAACTGCAGGCTTCGCTAAGGACAGAAGTACCCTAGTCCTTCTCATGTCTAGCCTAGGCTATAAGGACCTGGATACCTTACAGACCTCTCGGCTAGTCCACAAGCTGTTCGCCTCCTTAACAATTATTTCTTATATACATCCAAACAGTTCGCAAAGCAGAATTTGTAATGAGTCGTCGGCCTCATTGGCGTCCATACTGGTTCACCACCCGGCCATTTCGTCCGCTAGTTCATTTCCTTCAATATCACTATGTCCAGGAACCCAGCAAAGAGGGACCCTGTGGTTTACACATGCCACATAATGAAGCTCGACATTTCAGCACGACTTTTTCGACTTGACTGTTCTGGATTCAATTGCCTTCAGTGGCGCTTGACTGTCTACAAAGATAGTGATATTCGAAGATGGAATTGTACTATCTTGTATTAGTTTAGCTGCCTTATCAATTGCGTATATTTCTGCCTAAAAGACACTGCAAGCGTCAGGGAGTCGAAATGACATTCCACAGTGTAGGCTTCCTATACAGGCTTCGCGCATGGTTGGTTGGTTGGTTGAAGTGGTGACTCATATCTAGATTTATTTTAAAATTACTCCTAAAATATATTGGCTTTAACATTAGCCTTTTATAATATCACTAAATAAAATTTGTGAGATTTAAGACCGAGTCCGTGCACGTTGACAAAAATGAAGAAAATGTCCCGCAATAATATTTTATCATGAAGGGTTAATGTTTTTTGTTTTGCATAGTAGGTTGATTGGCAAATCTAATTAAGTGTTTTGTATTTTCTATTATGTATTCTTATCTGAGCGAATATACGAAAGCCGGAAATCTGGTTAGCAATCTGAACAATCCATTAACCCACTTGTATAGAATTTTATAATTTTATTTAAATGTTAAACAAAAAAAGAAGCAATTAGGAATCAAAAGGTAAAAGTGTGTTATGAATTAGTTACGAATTCATTGCATTATCAATTTTGTCGTCTCAAAATAGATCTTGTTGAGCTAATTGAATCAGGCATCAAATGTAAGATGTCATAGACATAGAAACCCGGTTTTAAGTACAGTGCCGTGGAGGAGTAAATTTGTATACATATATCAGTATCTAATCTTCTCCTGAAATAAATAATAATTTTGTAGGTATATACATATCTATATTTCTCCTCTTCACCCTTTCCACAAAAAATTCGAAAATACACAAAAAAAAAAAGTGTGAATTTTTATTTCATAGATAAATCCTTATCTTCTATCAATCCAAGATATGTGTGCGCCTATTTATATATGTACATATATCAAAATATTAAAAATCTTCAACTCAACAAAATACCTTTGCCTTTTTTTTTATTAGGCAATTAGAGCACCAAATACTTGTGTATTAGATTATATGTGAAACATCTGTTATTTGCTTTAGGCAAATATTTTGTAGAATACCCATCATAAATAAGTAAGGAATGAGTATTTGTTAAATCACCAAGAAATATCTTAACATTTCCATTCGACAATCACATGTACATGAAAAGGTGATCATTTCGAATGAAAAGAGAATATAATAGATATCTTCGAAAGTTGGAAAAATATCACGTTAATTCGAAGAATTTTATGTAGAATCGATAGTAAAGTCCTACAGAAGAACAAGAAAAGAAACTGTTGATGAATAAATTTTGTTTGGTATTTAATCAATCTATTTCAATGACCCGCTGACTTAAAAGGTGCATTACTACAAGACAACACACACACACACACACACACACACACACACACACACACACACACACACACATTGTATATCGTATAGGAAATTATCCTGCAAACCATTGCAGGTTGCACGTATATAAGTATATTCTTATAAGTATTGTAAATACATGCTCCATAGATGTTTATAACTCTACTGAAAATAATTATAGTTCTATTCAAATAAATGAATTTCTCACTTCATTTCAATATTGGTTTTTTTTTGTTCTCTGTTTTACCAGGTTTTTGGGTAAAATTAGTTTCTATTGTTTTGAGCAGGTTTGCCATTGCAATAAGGTTTGGTAATACAGCCTGTTGCATTACCTAGGAAGTCTAGCACTCTCAAATAGAATCATTTAAATAGCAGCTGCCATATTTGTATACAAATATATTCATACATACATTTTGCTTGCCTGTAAAAATATTTGCATATGCTGTTGGCGACAAAGAACAAAGTAATTCCTTTAAAAATCACCTGAGTATAAATATGACACGTACTATTCATGTAGGTAACATATATGTGTATGAATGTGTATAAGTCTAGGTTAGATATGAGCATTTCTCATTTCATATTTGTCTAAACAATAACAAAAACTTTGATTGTTTTAATTTGAATCAGCAATAACAGAGATTTTGAAAATTTACATGAACATTATTGGCAGATGTCCAATCACTTGGTGTATATGTCTTCATATAGTACAACATAGCTATTTATATATTTTATATTGTTTGATATTATCATAACTAAATAATTATCATTAGCTCAATGAGAATAGAGTGTTAGATGTAATGTACAATTTTTTTTCTATATTGTAGAAATCTCTAAAGTACTTTTTGTGTATGTTTTTTGTTTTCTTCCTTGTTCACTCCTCTCGGGATCATAGGGCCTCAACAAAACCCTTACATTGTACACGGATCTGTGCGAGCTCGCCCACACTACATGCAGTCGTCCGAATGCCACCCTTGCCGACGGGAATCCGTCGACCATTATATGGCTTGGGTTTTTGTGGTTAACTCTCATGGCCTTGGTCTTTACGATGTTGACCTCCAGTCCGACAGTACGTGCCAACGCGACTAAGCTGTCCGGCTTCACTTTCATGTCGATAAGTTTGTGTGATCCTTCAGGTGCCTGCTATAACTCTATACGATGATCTCACTCTGTCTGTCACTGAGGCGACTTGCGTAATGATTGGAGCCATAAGTCGCAAGAGTATGGACACTATTGGAAATAGTATAATTTTACTATATTTGGTAAATTGATAAATATTTTAGAGCGTAAATAAGCTTACAAGAAATAGATGAGCATTGCCATGAGCCTATTTCATTTAGTTTTTATAAAAAGTCCTTACATAGTGTAATACACCACTCAACAATATCGCTTATTTCGTCTTTCCGATCACTATGCGGCTACTATAGATTTTTAAGATTTTCTGAATAATAGACGTTCCACTACCACTCACTGTTTTACACACCTCCCATACAGAGTCTCTATTTGGACTTGTATGCATTCGGAACAACAACCTCTCCATCCATCACCACTACTACACATCACCACATCAGCAGCAATACATCGGAACCATCGTGGCCAGAGACCATCGGCATCTCTATCCCATCTCTTCACATACCAATATGTAAATGTTAACATATAACCGTTTAAAAAATGTTTTCAATATTTCATGTGAGTCGCTTTAATCAATTGAGTTGCTATGGAGGCATGCCGGCCATTGAAATAAGTTGATTTTTTTAAAACTAGAATCGAAAATGTTTCCATTTCATTTTATAACACGAATAGCATTTTCTTTGCTCAACAAGAGCAAATTCCATTCGCGAATATGAACGAATGGCTATCATCTGTCTTGTCTTGAACACCGCTAAAATCAGTTTCCTCTATGATACGTAGATATTATTTTCAAGAGCTAAAGAAAGTCAGTAACTCTCCAGTTTGCTTTACAGCCTCACATATGTCTGACTATCATTTCGAATTGATGTAAATTGCATATGCTAATGTTGGTGATGTCAAAGAATAGATTTCATAGTGAATTAAAGCAAGACAATCGATTAAAAAAGAAATTTGTTCAGATCCGTGAAACAATACATAAATTCAATACGGCATATCAAAGAGTAGGATCTTTTTTATATGCGTACATATAAATATTTCATATACTGATCGTAAGTATACGATCGCAAAAATACAATAGTCTTAAAGACACAAATAAATTGATTAAAGAAATTCTTTCAATTGAAAGGATTGACATTTCAAAGGATACGCTAGAATGTGAAATTCCAAATCGATGTCTATATACACTCCTCATACAAAGATGAAGATACTATGTTGAAATTGACAAAATAATCCATTAACAATAGATGAGAACAAAGGGTTGAACAATATCAATAAGAATCATAATATCTAATATGTGTGGCATCAATATATTGTATACTCGTAAACAATATACATATTTTCTATACATATTGTAGTCGATTAGAAAGTGTAGAAATTGAAAATAAACCAAGTTCCATTGTAAGCCAATCAAAATCATCATGACAATAATAATAAAAGGATGATATTAATGTATATGATAGGGTGACACATCAGCATAGCTTATATGTGTGCGATTACAATTCGCAATAGGCAAATGTATACAGGTTATATGGGTCTATTTGATTAGAACTATCCAAAGAAGGCATGGAAAGAAAGAAAGACATGCATATTATTTGTTTGAGTAATATTTCCTAACTTAAAAAAATAGAAATGATATCTTGAGAATTTTTAAATATGAGTGAGGATAATTAATAAGTATATATACAAATCTATATATACATATGTATATATACATCATATGCAAAATATGATGAAATATGAAATATTACATGATGAGTACAATCCGACAGTTGAAAAAGAGAAAATATTTTGATAAATTCATAAAGTGTTTGAAAATATGTAATACTCTTATAGCCAAGCAATGATCATTTATTTAAAGTACATCTGGTTGCTGCGAACGCGGCAACCAGAATCAGAAAAGGTGGCTTGTGGAACGCGAATAATATTGGGCATAGAAAAATCATCGGATTACATCATCCCAGAGTTGGAAGAACTGGAGATCGGTCCTGGCGGTCTAGTAAAATGGCATCAAGATCTACACTGATGGTTCAAAGATGGATGGTGGTATTGGTGCGGGGTTATATTCCAAAGATCTCCAAAGTTATCAAAGTCTTTTCGTCTGGAAGATAGAGCTAGTATATTTCAGGCCGAAGCTCTCGGGATAAGAAAGGCTTGCAAGATACTAAACAATCAGATAAATACATCATCGAAGACATGTATTTTGTCAGATACCCAAGCGGCACTTTTGTCATTGATATTACCGATAACGAACTCAGTAATCATAAGACAATGTAAGGAAGAGCTCAACACACTAGCACACAAAATGGACATCACTCTCGTCTGGGTACCTGGTCACAGGAACATAGAAGAAAACCAGAAAGCGGACGAACTGGCAAGAAGGGAGATAACTAACAGCGAATCCGAGTCCGGTAACTGTTGGAAGCCCTCTTAGCGCCATCAAAGTAGAGCTCTACCTACAGTCTCGAAACCAGGTGGTCAAGAACTGGCGCCTATAAAATAGCAAAAGCAACTTGGTCTAAATACGATAAGTCTAGAACCAATGAATTGGTAAGAAAGAAAAGAACAGATATCGTCAGAATCACCTCCACTATTATCGGTCACTGGCCTATAGGGGACCATGCAGAGTAAATAGTATGGCCCTACAATGACAGATACCGAAAGAGCAAGCAAGAGCGATCCAAGGTGACGATCCACTCACTATCTATGTGAGTGCCCAAGTCTGGGCATAGTCTCTATGACATAGAACTCTAGGGAAATTCATAATTGATAGCCTAAATGAAATTACTGGAAACAAAATAGACGACATTAGCAGGCTTATTATTGGATCAAGATGGTTCGAATAGATCTCACTTCAGTGGTTTCAGGAGTGGTGTAGCAACAAGTGATTTTCTATGTGCTAATTGTGTCTCGGTTTCTGTCTACCGAGCAGTACCAACAGCTAGCTGCATTATTTTGTAATATTAATTGAATGTAATATTAAGCGCTTCAGATTAATGTAATATTAGTTGCTCTCGTTCTAACATTTTCAATGGAAATTGTTAGTGTGGAAAGAATTGGATCGATTGAAAAAATTGTCATATGTTGAAGATATCGAAGACTCAAAAAATGGCATAAAAAGTGTTTGAGGTTAAATGCCTTGATAACACCTTTGAAGACATCCTTAGTATACTCCACGCTTATATTACGGATTTACAATGGCAGAGGAGTCGAATTCAGATCAATTTATGTGTGACAAAAGAAAGAAAAACGTCAAATGTTTAAAGTCATCAACACGAATGAAGCCACAAATTAAATTCAGAATAGTAGAAGGAGTAAGAACAAATACAATTTTAATTTCTTCTTGTCAAATCAAGGGTGCATCAATATTTGACTAACTACATTTAACTGACCCTTTAGTAACAGCTGCCAATGCTTTGCATGTTTAATGGTTTTACAAAAAAAAAAAAAATTAAAACAACAACTACAAATGAAAGAAATAAATATATTTACAAAAATATTCAAATTGATATTGGGTGAAATGATAATGATTCCAGGACTACCATCACTACACTAATGAGCAAGCAAAACGCTGTTGAAAATCTTCTTCATACTACTACTTCATACATTCACCTAAAAAAAACAAAATATAAACGAAAATAATACTTGAATAAAAAACAAAATAACGTTTCCAAAAAGAAGAAAAAAGAAGTCAAATTTTACAGATGCCATCAAACCAATGCACAACAAAAAAAAAAAAAAATAAAATAAAGTGGAGAAAAAAGAGTTAAATATATACGCGTGCACATACTATCGAAGAGGGGAGAGGCGGGGGTATGAAATTTAAAAAAGTAAACAGTTGCATGCTGTCTTATTGCAGTTTGATCCTTTTGAAGGACCTTTACAGCACACACACACACACATACGAAAGTAAAGAGGTAACACGCGCAAGGCATAAGATTTGTTACCTTTTTTTTTTTTTTTGTTTTCTGTTTAATGTTTATTACTGTAACATTCTTATTGTTTGGCAGTTGGAGCAATTATAAGAATTTTTATATTCATTCATTGGGCTTAGTTAGGGTTTTACCACCTGGTCATTTAAATGACCATTTGCGTTGGACAAGGATTATTTATTTGAGTTGTTCTTCTACTTCTGGATCACACACACAACAGAAGGGTTAGAGTAAATTTATTTCTATTTCGATTTAAAAAAAAAGAAAAAAGGTGTTTGTTTTTTTTCTTTTTTTAAATATAATTCCATTATTTTCCAGTTCACTTGAAATGATAATTGAGTTGTCTACAGTGGAATATTCGTTTTTCTCTCGTTTCACTTTTTTCTCTTTTTTTTTTGAGACATTTGCTATCGGAAAACATGTGTCTTCATATGTATTTCTAATTGAATTTTCTATTCTTTTTTTGGTAAAATTATCCTTTTTTTTTCGATTCTTGAATTTAGAACATATGCATGTAAGATTGCATGAGTAGAAGAAAAAAAAAAGAGGAGATATCCTTTTTTAAGTACTTCAATTTTTCGACTCGTATTTAATTTTCTTTAGAATATAATTTTTTTATTTTAATTCTCATATACCAACTATCAATTTTAATAGAAAAAATACAAAAAAAAACGAATGCAAGTTCCTGTAAAGCAGGATGCGATGATCTCATCTATGGTACTATATAAGTCTGTAGCTACATACAATGACGTAGGCGTTATCCTTAAAGGACAATTTCTCTAAATATTTTTTTCTCATTCTCTCTTAAATTTAAAATGTTGGTTGACTAGAAGAGAAAAAAGCAAAGCAAAAACAATTTGGTTTTTAAATACAAGAAAATAATATGCTTAAGTCTAAGCACAGCACGTGCTCAAGACATCACAAATAATGTTGGCGTTTCAATGCAGATGTATGTATTTTTGGCAAACTGTACATAAAAAAAAAAAAATAAATATGTGGCACTTAAAGCCCCAAAGGGCTCATTGGCCGAGCTTCTCTTCCATTACTGTTGTGCGTCTTAAATTTTGGACAATATTAGAAGGGACCTACTTATTTTAGCCGGTTCCGAACGGCAGAACACTTGTGACATCACTTTTTCTGAGCTTTGTCACAGAGTTCTTTAAGAAGCTTTTTCATGGCAAGTTGTTACTGTCGGAAGAATTGCCAATTGCTTGCCGACAGGTGGGTACCGTTCGAAAGAAAAATCTTATCGATATTAAATTTGTTATGCATCAGCCGGGGATTGAACCACGACCTACAGATCAGAAGGCGAACACACTAACCACTGAGCTACGGCACCCATGGCAAACTGTACATAGTGGCACATATTATCCTGCGTATTAGAGCAATTGCCAGAGGACATAATACAGAAAACGAATGAACAAGAATGAGAAAGAAGAAAAAACAACAACAACAGCAAAAACAAGCCAGGTGTTATGCTTTACTAAAATACAAACATGCGTCTTGCTATCATCTTTTGCTGTTTGGCTTTGTTTAAAAAAAAAAAACACGCACATATGTATTCTGTGTATTCTTCAAGATGTTCTTCGTACATCAATAAAAACTATTGCTCATGCGTAAAGTATACTTACAAATATATAAACATATACTATGTGCGTATTATATTTGGTCAAAAGCAGCAGTCAGTCGTCAGTCAGAATGCGTCTATCGTTCAAGTACTTCATCTATTGTCTTTGTCAAAAGGGCGAAGAAACAAAAAAAAAAAAAAAACAAAACGAAAGAAAAGAGATATCCTTTTGTCACTGAAGATATCTTTTATTCGTGTCCATGCATTCTACTTTAAGGATCAACAGTAGTTTATTAAGTTTATTCTTGTAACTTTTTCTTCATTCATCATCAACATGACATATTTCTTGTATGTATTGTATTGTTGTTGCTTCATATTGTTTTGATTTCAATTGTCACATTTATATAAAATTTATTGGCGGACATGCGCCAGTATCGAGGTATTAAATGCGTCAAACCAAAAATAGCGTTTTAATAGTATCAACATATATTTAATGTGTTAACAATGTAACTATAATGTATGAGTGATGATGTATGGATGGTATATTTTATGGCAGCCATTCATATGCACGAATACTTTCTATTAGGGAAAACTATTGAAAGAACAAATCTGAGCCAAATATTTCGAAAAGGGAAGAATATTTTTGGGGTCCAAAAAAAAAAAATTCAAAATTCAAAATATACATATATTTAAAATTCATTAAGTTTGAGGGCAAATATTGGTGGTAAATATCAGGTCAGTCCATAAGTTCGTGCGTTTTTGTTCCTGCATTATTTACAATGCCCTCCCAACGTTTAGGCAAATTTTTAATTCAATACTCAAAAAATTGTTTGTCCTTGGAGCCAAAATACGCGTCGATATCCCTTTTTATAGCTTCTTTTGAGGTGTAGTTGTTATTACTTAAATGGGACTGAAGTCCATGGAAAAGGTGATAATCGCAAAGTGCAATATCCGGAGAGTATGGTAGATGCGCCATGAGCTCCCATCCGAGCTCGTTCAAATTGCCTAAGGTCTGTCTTGCGGTATGCGGTCGTGCGTTGTTGTGGTGAAACAAACTATGCGTCTATTGACTAAAGACGGTAGATTTTTTTCAAGTCTTAATTCAATATGGATAGTTGATGGTAATAATAATCAGCTGTGATTGTCTGGTTTGATTCCAGCAGATCAAAATAAGCGATAGCGGCCATATACCACCAAATAGACAGGAGAATCTTCTTGGGGTGAAGGCCATCTATGGGGGTTGCTTCTGGTGTTTCATATTTATCTAATCACTGGCGTTTGCGAACTGGATTATTGTAAAGGACCCATTTTTTGTCCCCAAACGGTTCAAAAAACTCTCATTTTCAAGCCGCCACAGCAGCTGAGAACACATATTCACTCTCTGCTGAAGGTTTGCGATGGAAAGTTTTTGCTGAATCCATTTTCTCAGCTTTGGGACCTTGCCCAATTGAACCAGGTGCATGTAAACTGTTCCATGTGATGAATTTAACCATCCAGCCATCATATGGACTGTCAAACATGGCTCAGCTTCCACGAGTTCCAGCAAAGTGTCGGTGCTAAAGACCTCAAAACGATCAGAGCGTGGGGCATCCTCAACGCCACAATCAGTTGCGTTTATTTCTGCAGTAGCAGTTGTGGTATTTTTTCCACTTTTATAAAATAAATACAAAATATGTCTCTTATACTCGTTCGAAAATTGCATTTTATTTTTTAACAACGCGTTTTCTATTCGCGATTAAAATCACTTGTACATAAGAGAAAATAAAAATAGTTCCGTTATCTTCCACGAATCATTTTTATACGCAAAAAGCGCCTACTGTGAAACTATTGAAAAAATAACGCACGAACTTATGGACTGACTTGATACTATTTATTGAAATTACTAAACATAATTTGTAATTCTTTCTGAAATGATTAACTCAAAATATTACAAAAGTTATATTTTTGTGACGTCACTGATAAAATTTGTTTGTTACGTTTTCCTCTACGAAATAACTATTCAGAAAATATTCAAATACAGATAGATTAGTGTGATTTTTCAATCGCTCAGCAAAAAATACAAAGTTTTATATACGAAATATGCAATTTTATAGCCCACTGTGTGCCCTGGTAGTTTTTTTTATAAAGATCCCCTAAGCGTACACCACATTAGAATGGAATAATCACCGAATAATAATGGAGGCATATGTGTGTGCAGAACATAATAATAGTCTATAAATTTCCAATAAATAATATGATAATATGACTGCTATTCTATTTTACACTATTTTATATGCTATTCGTATAGACTTTTATAATAGGAGTAGTATATAACTACTATCTAACTACAATAGTTCCATTTACTACTCTCTCATTACTAAAAGAAGTTTCAAACTCTTTTTTATCAATTGATCTCACATAGTAAAGCGATCACTTAGCTAAAGTATTTATATAAGATTTTCAACATTTTTATGGTATAACTATGAGTATTTATGCCCACACATACATACATACATACATATGTACAATACAATAGCAAATGCTTTCATAAAAAAGGGAAACATTTTTCACTTTACATTTCTCATTTCACAATGGGAAGTGCAAGGTATACGAATATTTAAGTAATACATTTAGCTAATACAGCTAATGATGAGTGGGTTGTAAGTACTTCCGAATTATTATTTCTTATCTAAATTAAAAGTATACATTTATATTAATTGTTACAAAACGGTCTTGTTTTACTTGTTGATTATTATTTGTTGGTCTATTTGTGGGCGAATTGTAATGAAATGAAAAATTTAATGCACATTGATAACGGATATTTAAATTTTCAAACATAATAGTTTGTACAAATTAGTTAATATCTATGAATAGTATTAAATAGAATAAATGAGGCGTTAATGGGAAAAGTGTCTTAACTCAAAAATGGTTACAAATTATTTCAAATGCTCTAATGATGTTAAAATTTTTTATCGCCTTAAGATGACAGAAAAATTTGCTTTAGCGTAAACATATGATCGAAATTCGAAAATATCGAACGTGCACGATCTTTCGATTTTGAACCATCGGCCCCGCAAATTTTGTTAGGTTCCATAAAACAATGCATCAAACCAAATTATCGAAGGGGTGGGTTGGGTGTAAATATGGGTGTTAATAGTTTTCTCTCATTGATTGTATTTTGAAAATATTTAGTAGTGTTTTTTTTAGCGATTTGTTACGAGTGGGTGTCGTAGCTCAGTGGTTAGTGTGTTGGCCTTCTGACTTGTAGGTCATGGTTCAATCCCCAGTAAGAACTTGCCATGAAAAAGCTTCTAAAAGAACTCTGTGACAAAGCTCAGAAAAAATGATGTCACAAGGGTTCTGCCGTTCCGAACCGGCTAAAATAAGTAGGTCCCTTCTGATACTGTCCAAAATTTAACACGCACAACAGTAATGGAAGAAAAGCTCGTCAAATGAGCCCTTTGGGGCTTTAAGTGAAACATATATTTTTTTTGTTACAATAATGGCAGCCAGATTTTTTTCAAAAAATTTTAGAAATATTATAAGTACTTACTGTTTAAATTATGTAGCACATCTGCAAATTTTTTACGTCAATCATAATTGAGAGAAATGCTTTTAAGCAGAGATTTGAGAATTTTTGTCCTCAGTTGAGACTGGTAACACTTTTAGGTAGTTAGGTAGAATGGCTGCGACCCTGGTCGCTCATCTAGCAAACAAAATGCCGTTTTGAGCCATAAATCTCGCTAAGACCTACTGAGTGTTAAAGGATATGCTACAACCAGCCGAAGTTGTTTATAAATTGAAGGATATGGGAAATCTCTATTTTAGATAACTGTCTTAGGTTATCAAAGAAAGGGCTACCTAAGGATGTTAATTGGTTTCTGGCTATGTAGCTATGTAGCTACGTTGTAGCTATGTTGTTACAGCTTATGCAATGATCGTTGAGCGGAATACATATTTTCTCTACATGTGTACCAATGGCCCAGTGGCCTGTGCCAACTGCTATTAGTTTGTGTATAACGGCCCTAGATTTACTTAGAACGCTCCTTGTCCTCTTCTCATTGTAGTCTGCCCAGGTGGCTTTTGAAATTGCGCAGGTTGTGGTGCTTGTCCATTTGCGCTGCGCTTTGTTTAGGTAGTATTTTTGAATAATCCCCTTGGCTTCGGCTAGGGGAACACCTACATCGGCATTGGTTGTTTGTTCATTGTCTGCAGATGAACCCCTACGGGCTAGCTCATCAGCATTTTCGTTACCTGCTTCTGCCTGGATCACACTACAGTAAGATGATATCTCTAGGGACTCCGAGTAGATTCCTGCTCCAACTCCAGAGTCCATTTTGGAACCATAGATGAAAATTTGTGTATCCCCACCGGCCAAGATGCCACCTTTCTTCCACTCATTTCTACTAGGACATACAGGTAACACTTTTAAAATCTTAAAATCTTCATGAGAACCTACAACTAAGTAATTTAATATTTATATAATATATATCACACAAAAGTAAAAATTAATTTTTTGAGAGTATTAATAATAATAATAATACCGTAATAATAAACTTCCATGGAATAAGATGAATAATTGGGACTTTTCAATTGAATGGATTTTGATTATTTGCCCGAACTTATTAAATATTTAGTTCAGGGGAAAAAATGTGGAAAAAGCAACAGTTGTGCTCAAACATAAATTTGCTAACATAAATACTTTTACATACACATACCAGCATTGTATTTTAAAATAAAATCGAAATGAAAGCATATGGACGATGATCGTATTTCATGACGTTTCCACATCTTCCTACAACTAAATAAATGGTTAATACAATTTAATGTTGGCTAATAATAATGATTGTGATAATGGTTTTGAAATTAGTTTCAAATGTTGCTAAGCGCGCAAAATGGGAAGGGTTCAATAGTGCAACATCGCACAGACGAAACACATATGTACATACAACAAGTGACGGAAACGTTAATAGTGAGATCAGCAGACCACATATACGTTTGCACATATAGCGGAGTATGCATAAGCACATGTGCTACAATACATTGTGAATCGTCGCGTACAGTGTTTCTAAAGTAATCGTGTAAGAAAATTGTGCTTGGCACTTGACTACAACTACAACGAAAATTAGGTATCATTAAGCGCACAGGCAACAGTTGTTTGAGCAAAAAGAGACTGAAGAGCTTGAAAACACGTACACACAATTGGATAATAGCGATTTGATGAAAATTACGCGATGGCAACGCCAATGATGACGATCCAATTTATTCAGGTGGTTTTACATTTAGCTATGAAATTAAAAGACGAATGACGCATGACTGAATTTCAATTTTTTTTCTTGTGAAAGGGGTTCACAAGAAAAAAATATAAATATTCACAATAGTTGCGTGAGAATAAGGTGAATTATAGAAAGTCATACGTAGAATTGAACATATTGTAGTATAATCGTTGCTCTTTTGCTATCAACAGAATAAGAGTTTACCTATATTTTTGTGAGTTAATTTTACGAAAAAAAACACGCTATAAACCATATCGGTCTTGTTATTTTCAGTATGAGGTGATATTGTAATATTCATTCAGTAAGAACATTAAAAATTAATTAAGAAAGAATGACTGAATGTTATACATTAGTTCAATGCTAACGTTGACTTCATTTTTAGCGGCAAACGTATAACGTAATAAATTCGTCAATATTACGTGCAGAATAACACAAATAATTTAAATTAGGAAAACAATTTACAATAGATTTTAACGATCAAAGTGCTTACACCGTACACTTTGATTTGAATATCTTAAAGTTTAAATTCAAGTCAACGTCGAAGTAATGTATGCTCTAGGCCAGCGATAGGCACAGTAGGTACCAGGAGCTTTTTGTACTTACTAGTCAGCTTGGTACATTTGAGTGCATGGTGAGGGGAGGAACTAAGAGCCAGTAGGAAGGCCAAGGATCGAACGAAGAACGCAATACAATTTCTCATACTCCCTCATGATAGAAAAGAAGATTGCGCCCATCAGAGATGATTTCTAGTTGTGACGTCATATTAGTTTAACAGCGAGACAAAATTACAAAATGGCGAAAAAAATAGAAAAGAAAAATAAAAACAATGCGGAATAATGAATGAATAATGCAACTCTTGGAACTACTATTACGTCACAATCTGTCAAATTCACTGCGAACCGATTAGCGATAAAAACCCAACCTTAGTTTCTGTGTCCTGTGGGTGTGTTTCTTTTCTGATTTAATCATCTAATGAAGCGATGTATTATGAATTTAATTTACCTCTCTGGCTCTTTGATTGCTTTACGAGCCAAAGTGGCCATCCGTGCTATAGCCTTTAAAAGGGATGTGAATATGTAGTTTGTTAATTTAGTTTAAAAATTCCGCAACTTCCAATATTAAACTATTATTAATCTGTCAAATAAATTGGGTATGTGAATTAGTAACTGGCCATTTTAGTGCTCAAAAGACATTTATTTTTAAGAATTCTGTAAAAAACATGTCATTCAAAGTATTGTCCATAAGAAACTATGACGTTTCCCCATCTTTCTGTCAATTTATGGATTCCATTCCAAAAAAAACTTCGCTGGCTTGGCGTACAAAAACGAAGCGAGCCAATTTTTGATTCCGGTAACTAAAGTGAAGCGTTTTCAATTAAGGGCGGTTTGCATAGACCAGAACAAGTGATAATCTAAAGGCGTCAGGTCTGGGCTATAAGGCGGTTGGGGTTAAACTTCTCATCCGCTATTAGCAAGTTAGTTTTTGACCGGAATAGCAATGTGTGGCGTTGCGTTGTCGTGGTGAACATGAATGCTTGGTGGCATATTCCGGCCGTTTCTCGATCATTGCACTCTTCAACCGCTCTTCAATTGTTGTCAGTACAGCTCTCCCGTAATAGTGCGACCAACTCTTGGTCGAATAATGTCTCCAAATCATCGTCTTCAAACTTTTTCGGCTGTCCAGAGCGTTCTTTGTCTTTGATATCAAAATCATCGTTTTTGAAGTGCACAAACCACTCCGTACACTGTGTATTGTCGCCATACAATTCCACAATCAAACGATGACTTTCTGCCGCATTTTTCTTTGCAAAAAAAGTAACTTAATATAACTTCCCGCAAATGCTGTTTTTTACGCAAATTCTCAAATTTTCAAAAATATGATGCGCACAACACAAATTGAAAACTTTTGACTGATTTTGACAACAAGTGAATAGACATTTTAAATGGCATTTCTGACAATTATGTACGACATCGAGTTTACGCTTGGCGCCATGTAACGTAAAAGGCCGGTTACTAATTCACACACCCCAATAGTTGTCTTAAGTGAGACTTTGTATGGGAGCTACATATATAGTTGATGAAGCTCGTTCATTTCTTGTGAAATTGTGACGCAGTACAATATTAATCTGCGTGCGAAATTTGATTGTTCTAGATGGAATGTTAAGTGCGTTATTACAAGTAAAGCTTAAAAACATTCCGAGGCTAGTCTCTTTGATTCATCTGTATGGGTTTAGTAGCGATCTTGCCCATTATTAATCTCATCTTGACCCTTAGGCTATAGATTACTTATGTCAAATATTGTTGAAATAACTGTCGGCATTGTCTGTGACTAAAATTGTTATTCGTTTTTTTTTTAATTTGGAAATGGGTTAGTATAAGTAAATCAATTTTACACAACATAACTCTGTTAAGATTCTTTGAAGCTTTGAAAATACTAATAAAAAGTTGCAAGATTTAGAATACAATCAACCATTCAAAAGGTGTGGGATTGAAGTGAGTTAATAGTTTCAACTACATAAACATTTATCAATAAGTGTAAAAGCTATTCTATGCATGTTATTTAAAAATTCTTATTTCCTATGCACAGTAAAAATTTTCTCATCCTCTTCAATCCGTTGAGTAGATGAAAAAATCATATAAACCGATTCCGATTTCCTGTCATATAAATATATATTTCTATTTGTTGTAAATAGTGTCATTTTCTTATTTATATCACGTATAAAATAAAATCGAGTTTTTATCAAAAATTTCCCAAAAGGATTTTTCCATTGTCTACCTACATACATTGAGACGAGTATGCCTCATTAAGGAATCATTAAGCATTTTTTAACAACATATTTTTTGAAAAGAACATTTTTTTTTTATTTCATATGTGTATATGCGATGGTATGTCGACAATGAAAACCTTTCTTATTTAATTTACTTATTTGTGGTATAAAAATTATATGTCGCGTCAAAGGTGTCTTTTCATGTAGCCGCTTTACAGTAGTCAATATTTTATGTGGTATCGTATGTATGTAAGACATGTATTGTACTTACATAGTAGTTGCTATTTTTTATAACGTTGAATATTTTTTTACTATTATGATGACGCTTCGATGCTAATGTATACTTTCATTTTTTGTTAGGAACATTTTGTTACTTGGACGTCTCCCTTTTCTATTTTTTTTTTTTGTCTTCTGTCAAATAGTATTATCTTTAGCAAGAGGGGGAAAACAATGTTTTATAGCTTATTTTAGTTGTAATAAATTTATTCATTTCAATTCAGTAAACTGACCTCACACATACTCATATCTGGTTAATGTACATATTGTGCTAACCTCAGAGAGATGGCAAAAGTGAGTTTGGCTTTGGACAAAAGGATATGCGTCTCCAGTACTTGGTGTTTCCACCGGAGATTATGTCTTCTTCTTCTGTGTCGTCTTCCAGCGGGTTCCGAATATAACACCTTCTTAGCTGGAGCGTGTTCTTCCATTCGCTTTATTATGTCAATATCGGCATACAGCTCATGGTTGTTCCTTATTCGGTGCTCGCCACAAACACAAATAGGTCCAAAGATCTTGCGTTGGACTTTTCTCTCGAAAACTGCAAGCATTCGCTCATCCGAGGTGGAAATTCTCCAAGCTTCAGCGCCATATGTAAGGACAGGCATGATGAGAGACTTGTAGAGTGTAGTTTTTGTTCTTCGAGAGAGGGCTCGACTTCTCAATTGCTTACTTAGCCCAAAGTAGCACCTGTTTGCAATAGTGATCCTTCGCAATATCTCCAGGCTGACGTCATTACTGCTGTTAATGCTCGTTCGTCCCTTACTAGTTCAAAAGCGTAGTTGTCAACAGTGACGTGTTGTCCAAGACGCCGGGACTCTTTGTTTGTTGAAACTAGATACTTCGTCTTGCCCACGTTCACCGTAAGAACCGTTCGACGCGACTTTCTTTCCAACTCTGAGAATGCTGCGCTGACTGCTCGCGTGTTCATGCCGATTTTGTCAATATTTATAATAAAGTCTATAATAAGTCTATAAACACTGTAAATCCTGTCTAGCTATCCGTCGTTTCGAATAGCAATCACTAGTGCCTCACTAGGTCATTATAGAAGGGGGTTGACTCCAAGGCGAAATTTCGGCAGTCAGCTAGAGTTTTTGATTCGAGAAACTTTCTTATGCTATGAACGTGCTCGTGTAATTATATTTACTTATGAATTTTCTTATATTTATCATATGTCTTCAATAATATTTATTTAGGAAAATGCGCCAAAATCATGACAAATTAGAAATGACATCCTACAAAGATTTGTTTGCTTTTTCATTACGCAAATTGCAACAACTGTGTAAACATGCAGCATCAATTATTACATGTAATTGCAATAGTAGTGACAAATACTGGCATCTACTGGAATCTAAGAAATTGTCATTTACTCAATTTCTTTATTTTATACAAAATGGCTGTAAGTCATTGGACATATGTCCAACAATTGCTATCAATAAGATAGCAATTCAATATGGACAATATGGTTGAACATCATACATATGCTACTAAATACTTGTATCTAATAAAAATTTCCATTGAAATTGTAATCGTAGAAGAGAGAGTAGGTACTTATGCGTTGTACATATGCATGCATTGGTCATTGAGATCACTGTTAGAACAGACTTGCCAATTGCAGAAACGTTGTACGCTATAGGTATGATCACTTAAGGACATGCTGTGTGCACATCTTGGCGATGATGAGGATCTTCTCTGTTTTAGAGCGTCTGCAACACAGCATGTGATCTCATATTGCATACAAGATGATCCTTATAGATTTTCATTATTCTGCATATATAGTGAATGTATACCAAATATTACTGATCCTCTAGTGATCATTTTCAGATAGATATCGAAAACGAAGATAAATCTCTGTAGCTGTATTTATTTTTTTTTTCTTCTTTTTCTTATTCATTCCACTGATGTCTTATTGTAGGTGGTTTCGTCTGTGACCCACCCATGTATGTAATTTCCCTCCTGCATGATATTCGTACATACGCACACACACACATATACTTTGTACGAGTGTCCAATATCCTTCGGCATAGACAATTTGCTTTCACTATGCAGTACAGTTTCTGGCATTTTTCTTAATGTTGCTCTTTTTTTTGCGGTATACAAATCGCATCAATTCAATACCTACATAATGTTAAATTTTCTTCGAATTACTACTATTCCTTGATATGTATATACGCTTATTACTATTGTATTGCGGATACATTTCTATTGAATTTTTATATCAATGTTTTTTTTTCCCCTAATTGAGATACTTTTTCATACAAATATATGTATATTGAATTTCGGGGAAATAGTTGGCTATTTGTTCTTATTGATTTCATATTGCAAATTGACATTTTGACGTCTGTGTGTGTATTACATTCAAACATATATAAATGTACGAATATATCGACGTATAACATTTCATAGTGTATAATTTATATCAGATTGTGGTAGCATCCGATTGTCATCATTATCAGCAATTTTGCTTGATTTGTTTATTTGCCCAAAAAAATAAAAAAAAAACAAATAACAAATAATTATCCTACATTATCTGATGATGATGAGCGGATTAATTTCAATTCATTTAAATTGCTCATTTTCTACTTAAGTACTTAAGGGATTTTTTTTACCCTACCTAAAGGTATACTATTTAATGAGACGTTTTCCTACTTCTTTAATATGGTTTTGACTATTTTTATATTGTAATAAAACAGAATTATGTATATATAAGGTAAATTTAATACAATCGGAAATTTTATACTTTTTTATAAATATCGATTTTAGTTTTGCATTGCCGTATACTCGTTTAATATTATTTTTCCAAAAAGATGCAAGATGCAAGATACAGTGATAAAGCAATCATAATTTCGGATTAAGTTATTCAATCTAAATGGTAGGTAGAGGGGATTGCAGAATGCTAGCCGGCTTGGTAACAAGCCACTTTCTTTGGGCAAAGCACATGGAAAGGTAGGACTAGGAGGCAGTGTACTTTGCCCAGTCTGTGAAAAAGAAGATGAGATGGCGGACCACTTTTTATGTGTCTGCCCTGCTTTCGTTCGAATCACGTTTGAGGTCTTTGGCACTGACATGATTTCTTCGGAGTACGGGTATATTTAAAACACAATGAAATGGAACTTCAAACGCAGTATAATGGACCAATAAATGTCTGAGTGCTGCGCTTGATTTCTTATTGCTCCAACAAAAAAAAAAATAAATAAATAAATAATAAGTTTATCAATAGAATATAATCATGTTTAATGCCCTTCTTTGTTGGAACTCATCATTTCATTTTTATACTTCAGTAGAGCTGACAAAAATCCGCAATCGAAATGTGAAAATGAAATACCCTTATTTGCAAACTGAGATTAATGTGAAAACTTTACTGAATGCTTGTACTTCAGTTGATTTTTATCGATTATGGCAGAATGCAAAATAATTCGTCAGTCGTCTCTATTCCTCGTTCGTTCGTTCCAGTCTAAAATTCCAAATGAGCACAGGTTCTCCAGTGTGTGGTCCTATGTCCAATGAAACAGAACGCTCTGGACATCCGAAAAATTTTGAAGACAAGGATTTGTAGACATTACTCGACCAAGATCTGGTCGAACCATTACGGGAGCGCTATACCGACAACAGTTGATGCGATTGAAGAGATCAATGATCGGCTGGAATGTGTGACCAGTCATGAGTCGGTAATTTTTCTACATGACAACGCACGGCCATACATTGTTATACCGGTCAAAAACTATCTTGATAATAGCGGATGAAAAGTTTTACCACACCGGCCGTATAGCCCAGACCTGGCTCCTTCAGATTACCACTAGTTCCGGTCCATGCAGAGCGCCTTTAATGGAATAGGCTTCCCTTCAGTTACCGATTCGTTTTTGACCGCCAAGCTGGCGAAGTTCTTTTGGGATGGAATCCATAAATTGCTAGAAAGATGGGGGAAATGTCATAGTTTCTGATGGACAATACTTCGAATGACATGTTTTTCAGAGAATTCTTAAATATAAATGATTTTTGAGCACTAAAAAAGGCCGGTTACTAATTCACACACCCAATATATATTTTTTAAACTTTGCGAGTAAAAATATAAAGTTATAAGACTGAAATAAAAAATAAAAATCGTTTTCATCAATTATTGAATTGTTTGAAAATGAAAATAATCGGATACAAATCACCATTGGCTTTCATGCAAAAGTATGCTTTTTCGAAGCTTGAATTTTACCGAAATTACAATAAACTCATTTTTTTACAAGAGGGTTCTTAACAGATATCACTATTTCTTCATCCATATGATATTATTAATGTATACCCTTACAGATCATCAATCACGAAAAAAATCCCACATTAAAAATAAACCACAAAATATGAAATACAATGGAAAATAATATCAAATAAATAGTATAAAACTGATAAAATCGCCAAATGAGAGCAATGATGCGAAAATTGCGCCTACTTGTGACGTATATATGTACATATACTTGTATTGGTTAAAAATCAAGCAGACAAAAGATGTGTTTAGCATTGTCTATGAGACTTGCATATTGAGAATGCTCTGGAGTAAGTAAATTGTCTTCGTACTCGTATTTTGAACAATAGCTGAAAAATATAATAATATCTTTTGCGTACTGATCGAAGCGTTTCAAATCGAGCAGATGAGTAGCAAATAACAATTGTGTGCAGGAGGATAAGACGTACACGCAATCTGATGTGTCTGACAAAGGTGATGATGTCTTAATGCAACAATATGAATTCACTACATTGTTTCCAACTACTACAACTATATTATATGGCATGTTATTTATTTCATATTACGTTCATATAAAATTATACTATCGAAGGATCTATTTATACATTAGAATAGGGGGAAAAAAAACTCTATAAAATTGAGATAAATAAAGAAAGTCATCCTTGATGCTGTCATTCAGTCAATCAGCTAGTCTATTTTGGGGGTTTTTTGTTGTTGTTCTTGTTCTTGTTTATGACCATTACCGAAGATCAGTTACACGCAACTAATTTTGATGTGGTAGATAATCAACAGGATAATAATATATAAAATTATATATTCATATGTTGATATTCTTCTTCTTCATTCTGACAGTGATGTTTTACAACATCAAAATATGGAGCAAAATGGAAATTTAAGGCGCTATGGTGATCAATCATCGTCTACTCAACGATCTGTCAGTTTTTAAAGATCATCTATCATAACCGCAATAAAGATTCAGTACAGTAGCTCTTCATCGACTATTATATTTACTTATTAAAATACTTGAGCTGTTGTGAAGAGTTCTTTCTTCTGAAGTGGAGTATTTAATTGTTCAAATTTGAAAGTATGTAGTCGAATTTATATGAAAAACATTCAGAAGGTATTGAATTGATATAATTGCTTTTGAAACCTTGAAGCCTCGTTTTTAGCGTCGACTATTTTTATTTGTTCTATTAATATTAGTTTTTTTTTTGTATGAGCACCCTAATAGAAATGTTTTTTTCACTCAAAATGGCAAATAATTCGATCTGGGAAAAGCGTCTGCACTCTTAATCAATTCACATTAACAACTTCGCGGAGAATACATTCAAGCAAAATATGTTTTATCTGAGAAGATTTCATATAGACTCAAAAACCTTCGCCATTAGCAATTAGCATTGTAGCTCTTTTACAGTAGTTCTCAAAGAATTCAGTGACAAAGGTCAGAAAAGTGATATCACAAGGGTTCTGTCATTCGGAACCGACTAAAATAAGTAGCTCCCTTCTAATACTGTCCAAAATTGAACACGCACAACAGTACTCGAAGAGAAACTTTGCCAAAGAGCTCATCGGAGCTTATAAATGCCACATATTTATTTATTTTTTTTTTTTCTCATGAAGATCGGTGAAAAATTTGTGAAATGTCTACCTCTTAATTGTAACATGAACTTGATAACATTATATTTTCTTCTTAGGTATAACACTTACTTACTTACTTATGTGGCAATTACAACCGAAGATCAATTTCGGCCGAATCTAGCATGCTTCATCAGCCAACTCTTTCCTTCGTTAGCTGGCGCCATCTAGAGATTCCAAGCGCTGACAAGTTCTTCAGTACTTGGGCTTTCCACCGGAGGTTAGGTCAGACTCTTTTGAGTCGTCCACCAGCGGGTTTCGAATATAACACCTTCTTAGCCGTAGCATGTTCTTCTATTCGCTCGACGTGATCTAGCCAGCCCAGCCACTGAATTTTAATGCGCTTTCCATGAGCTCATATAGCTCATGGTTGTATCTTGTTCAATACTCGCAACCAACGCACATAAGTCCAAAGATCTTGCGTAGGACTTTTCTCTCGAAAAATCCGAGCATTCTCTCGAAATTGTTGAAGTTTCGGTGCCATATGTAGGGACGGTCATGATTAGAGTCTTATAGAATGTGGTTTTCGTTTCTCGAGAGAGAGAGAGAGCTCGACTTCTTAATTGCTAATTCAGCTTAGGTATAGTTGATGGTTGAATTTATATTCGGCTAGAGAACTTAGTAATTAAGAATTTTGTATTTTCCATTTTTTTGTTCATAAAGCTAGAAACGTAAAAACATTCTTGAAACCTTTGCCTTTGAAGTATTGTACTCCACCAATAATAAATACAAGCAACATAATTAATTTTCTTCAGTTTCATGGTGGTAAAAAAAAATAGTATATAGTGCTGAGAGTCCCCTAACGTCAGCTTTCAATTGGGGATTGGACATTTTAAATATATTCTTTTGTATGAGGAGCGACTCATCCTTACGCTCGGAAGTCTTCAGTATATTTCGTTAGCTTAGCAGTTTTTCAGTGATCTCGAAGTAATGAAAAGAATTTACGAAGCATTTAGAAGGTTTTATTTTGTAACATTATCGACAAATATTAACCTCATAGTCAGTACTAAGTTCATCACGAAATAATACATATTATGAACGACTCGAAATCAAAGCAGAAAGTAGTTATAGCAGTAGAACTTTACTTCATGTAGAAATCATCAGCATCTTCTAGACACATGTTCTTCACTCTAAAGTTAGCATTTGCTACACGGAAAAGGGGTTCAAGTAAGTGGGCTCTGCCTATTTTTGTACATTTTCAACAACACTCATCTTAAATTGTCTACGTGATGACATTTATTGTCAACAGATGTCGGTCGGTTTATAGATACAGATACCAATGCTGCCATTTGCTGTGTAATCGTGAGTAGCATTTGCTAATATTTGCTTCTCTATGTAAGACTATGTAAAATAACATTATAATTAATTAACCATGAATACATTTAAGTTTGCCTATCAATAGCTTAACTATATGCTAGAATATAGTAAAATTGTAATAAAATGCAACAAAGTAATATACGCAAATTGACAAAAGTACTCGTAAAAATTATGAATCAACAATAGCAATGAGTATAACTATAAGTAGTAGCAGTAGTAGTCCTTTCTTTCTTACATACTCGTATTGATATCATCAAGGATATTCATAACAATAAAGTTGTTAGTACCTAACATTTAATATGTCATTAAACTGTACTATGGAGTGGCTATTAAAATGCATTTTACGCATGCGTCGTCGTAAGTGTTATCTTAACACTCGGCGGCAAACAGATGCTCCAAGTGATCTAACAATTAAGTACTCATAGTTTTATGGCCTAGTTTTTTTTTTTTTTTGAAATTTTATTTTAGCTCAAAGTAAACAATATACACATATGTATGTGTATGTGTATTTTTATTTTATAGTTTGTAAACAATTTTTATTTCAATTTTAATGAAATAAAAATCATATCATTACGGATAGAGCAAATAGGAAGAGGACGACATATGAAGAAATGGCAAAAATGCTTATTTTTATTTTTCTTTGAAAAATTAATTTAGCGTATATCGTAGAGATATGCTTCATTCGTAACAGACATATATACTGTACGTAACATATACAGCTGCAATTGATCTGGCACGCGTGTTTTCAATTGTCATTATTTTTTTCATAAGTCATAAAATGAATTTCGATAATAAAAACAATTTGTATATAAATTTTATCATTGATATTTTTATTTATTTTAGATTTTTCTTAATACATTCGTACCTACATTATTGATATTTGGTATGTAGATATGAAAATATATATGAATGCATATATGCATATCTTATCTATTGAGTTTAAATATCCAGCGTCTTTTTACCGTCGTCGTCGTCGTCTTCTTTTTCGATTTCTGACTCTTTGACTTTTATCAATGGTGTTGTTGATATTCTATATAGCTGCTGCTTAAATTGAACTTAACCTTAATATTTCTAAGAAATTAATCTTTTTGATTCTTCATGTTGTGGCACACGTTGAAAAATCAATTGATTGGTTGTGGTTATTTTTTTGTTATTTTTAAATTTATTTCTTATCTCACAAATGCAATAACTTTATTGTAATATAAAAAAGTATAAATTTCATTGCAGCAAAAATCATTTTTATTTCTTTATAAATAATGATATTTTTGGAAAAATTTAAAGCCGATATGAAATTGATGCTTCCAATTCGGTTTCAATTAATTAATGTGGTTATGTGGTGTTAAACCCAACATCATGCACTGCAACTATGTAAATAGTTGTACTTAGTCCAAGCCTGATGTGTGGGATATTATACAATCCTTGCGGCATATTTCAAGGGCAAGCTAAGGTTAAAGACGTAACTCCCTCTATAATCAGAAATAAATGAAATTTCCGGATATATATTGGAATTCTCTCTATTTCCCAGGGTTGCAAAGAAGTAGAATGACACTTTCTGACAGCAACGATCACGATTCACTATGGCAGATCTCTTTATGAAATATTTATGTTCTAGATGAAATATTTATTATCACAACACAATATAAATACATTTTTTAACCTACAGCTCCATCTTGTGTTTGGTGAATTCAAATTAAATTTTTTTGAAATACTTCTATAGAACACGTTTACTTTTGGATGGTATATTTTAAAGCAGTGATGGGCACACTCATATTATTATATTTTGCGTATGGGGTAGTGCAGAGAGGTACTGCCTATCATAAGCATAAGCATAAGCGTAATCACTAAATTGTACTGTAATTCGTTGCCGAAAATTTTGAACAACATCAGCGAAATGTTCTCGTCGTATCTGTGTGCTCGTCTCTGTGTGATGATAAAAACAGCTGATCTTCATGCGTGAAGTGAAATGCCTATCGCTACTTTAAAGGAATTTGATCGAATTTCTTTGCAAAAATGGTCGAAAAGTCATGTATATGTAATGCTTAATGCAACGAAATAGTCAAAAGTAATATTCTCAATGAAATTTCTAAGGATAAGTTCTTCTTCTTCTTCTCCTTTATTATAAGATAATATTCTGTTTTTACAGCAATTGAAATTATTAAGTTTCTGTAGAACTAGACTTCCAGCATTCTCGCCACCTCTTCGGCTTTCGACCGGGTAGTCTTGCAGCCGTTTGTTTCTCTACCACCACCATCTCGGCCAATCGCAAATCTCCCATTTTCTGAACATACAGATTCCACTTCTTCCGTTTTCGCCTACTCCGTTTAAAATATTTTGTATTTCGCAGATTTATCGAATAACGTCCATTGCGCATCAGGTCCCACCGAGTGAATCCAACTATCGAGCACAAAGTGTGCATTTCAGTTTTGCATACAATATGTTCGATCGTTTTCATATCGGCTCTCCTCTCAGAGGCATATATCCGGACTTTCCCTCTAATACTGAGATGTTAATTTCGCCATATAGTATCTCTTATCTAAAGATAATCGAATATTTATAAAATTTATAATATTATTCCTCTCAAAAATATGGAAATATGATTTCAAAACGCACATTCACATATTCAGATTCACATATATTATTATTGTTCACCTCAAAAACAAGCGCTAGAATCTTGATACCACAATATTTCTGCTAGAATAATATATTTGGGTCTCTGCAAATACTAACCGAACTTAAAACAGACACGAGGAGAAACTTGGTTCTGTTTCTTCGAGCTCTAAACTCTGCTTTTTGTATTTTATTTACAATAAAAAAAAAATATATATATTTTCTTCATAAAATAAATCCTTAATTTAGGAAGAAGAAAAAGTGCTTCTACAAAGTATCAGCTGCTATTCTATCAAAACATGTCGTACCGAATTTTGTGCTCTTCAGTGTCACATCAAAAATCTGTTGATCAAACATCGTGCAGAACTCAACTAAACATGTGTTGCACATGCGTTAGTGATAAATCAAATAGAATTTTTGAAAAACTATAACCTTAAAAAAGGCAAGAAGATATACCTAATATCAAATGTCTACACTAACTAAATGATGATGAGGTTGATTTTATTGAAATTTCTAAATTAGTCATTTAGAAAAACATACCAAAGGAGATCAAATGAATCTCTTTAAAGTGCTTCTCACAAAATATCTTAAGACTACTGCTAATAACAATAACTATGTACAATAATGCATTACAATGCATTCAAACTATTTTTCCACAACCAAATAGAAGAAAAGTGAAAAGATTATATCTTCGAAAGAAAAGTAAGAAAAAAGTATATAGATACGAGCACTATATTAGTAACGCCTACATACAATATGTTGCTGCAAAGGACTCATACATACAGGCGGTATCTTTTACATTTGATTCGTCCCTATTTTTAAGTCAATCTTAAGGAATAACAAAGAAATGCCGCATATTCTAACTTGAAACAATAAGTAGTCCAATGTTCAAAATCAATTTGTTACACGTTTGCAATTCATTGTCTTTGTCATCTTTGTAGTACCTGCTGTCATACAGCAGGATTAAATAAATTTTAAATTGAAGAAAATAGTTTTTTTTTTTTCAAACATTCATTTAACCAAAAACAAATAAGTAAGTGGTCTTTTGCAATTTTCATAATACTTAAAAGTATGCATGCCCTCATGTACAATACATACAGTGGCTCCCAGCTTATTTCGTACAGTGACAGTTTAAAAATTGCTGCAGTCGTAATTCCTAATATAGCAAAAATTTGAACAAAATATAAATGCCATTTTTGAAAGGAAGGTTTGTTTTTTATTTTCCAAAATTTACTTTTTCAAAATTTTAGTGTTTGACACTATAAAAAAATAAAATAAGAAAAAAATAGGAAAATTCATGTCACAGCTTATTTCGTACAGTCTCTTTAAGTTCAAACTAAAAACAAAGTAAGTTGATTTTAATATTTAGTATGACATCCCTTAGCGTTAATGACAGCCTGGAGTCTACTTGGCATTGAATCCACCAATTTTTGAGTGATGTCTGGTGTGATTCTTTTCCATTCCTCCATCAGTACCTTCTTTAGGTCTTGCTTATTAGAAATCTTGTGTGTTCTTATTTTATTGTCCAAAATAGACTAAAGATTTTCAATCACATTCATGTCAGGTGACTGTGGTGGTGGAGACATCAAGTGTGAGCAGTTCAAATAAGCCAAGATTGCACAATCCCAGATTTATGTTTTGGGTCATTATCTTGGTAATACCGAAATTCTTCCCGCAAACCCAGTTTGTCTGCACTTTGAAGTAAATTGTTTTTCAGAATCTCGAGGTACTTCATTTTGTCCATTGTTCCCTCAATAAAAACCAATTCACCTACTCCGGCTGCTGACATACAGGCCCAAACCATCACGCTACCGCCACCATGCTTCACTGTGGGCTTAAGGTTCTCCTTGTTTAGCTCGGTATTAGCTTTACGCCAAACATATGACATTCCGTCCGAGCCAAAAATATTAAACTTAGACTCATCCGCGAAAATAACGGTATTCCAGAACGCAGGAGTATTAATAATATGCTCTTTGGCGAAGTCAAGTCGGCGTTGTATATTCATTTTCGAAATGAATGGTTTCTTTCGGGCTACTCGACCGTTCAAGTCATGATTGCGCAGCACACGTCGGACAGTTTCAGCACTGGATGATTTTCCTATTTCACGCTGAACCTCTGCAGTCAACTTCGGAGCGGATAACTTTGGATTTTTCTTAATTTTTCGTACAATATAACGCTCGTCTGATGCGTTGAAAATCTTATTAGGTGCTTCTCTGCCCTTGTTCTCCAACCGATTTTCGCGAACGAAGCGTTGAATGATGTATTGGACAGTTGAGGCACTTAAATTTGTCATTTCAGCAATTTTTCGCACACTCTGACCTTTCCTAAAATGGTTAATTACCAGTTTACGCTGTTCCATCGTTGTACGATGACCCATAAAGCTAAATGTTTAATTTACAGCACTTTAACTATTTAAAATAATAATAATAAAAATTGTTATAATAGTTAAAAAGGTCCAAAAACTCATACAATTCAAAAAAACTTTGTAACTGCGCGGCAGAATGAAACTTACTTACATTGAAGTTTGTGTACGAAATAAGATGTGAGCTGAAAATCAGCTGATCAATAGTTTTTCTCTCTTGTATAACAAAAAGAAAAATTTTTGGGGTTCCCCGTTTTCTTATTAGGTTTACTAAACACATACACAGACATCTACATTCAAAACTTATCGATAAGTTTTTTAGTTTCGATGTTACAGCCATGTACATAAAAATATATACACTGTACGAAATAAGCTGTGAGCCACTGTATGACATTCCGTCCGAACCAAAAATATTAAACTTAGACTCATCCGCGAAAATAACGGTATTCCAGAACGCAGGAGTCTTAATAATATGCTCTTTGGCGGAGTCAAGTCGGCGTTGTATATTCATTTTTGAAATGAATGGTTTCTTTCGGGCTACTCGACCGTTCAAGTCATGATTGCGCAGCACACGTCGGACAGTTTCAGCACTGGATGATTTTCCTATTTCACGCTGAACCTCTGCAGCCAACTTCGGAGCGGATAACTTTGGATTTTTCTTAATTTTTCGTACAATATAACGCTCGTCTGATGCGTTGAAAATCTTATTAGGTGCTTCTCTGCCCTTGTTCTCCAACCGATTTTCGCGAACGAAGCGTTGAATGATGTATTGGACAGTTGAGGCACTTAAATTTGTCATTTCAGCAATTTTTTGCACACTCTGACCTTTCCTAAAATGGTTAATTACCAGTTTACGCTGTTCCATCGTTGTACGATGACCCATAAAGCTAAATGTTTAATTTACAGCACTTTAACTATTTAAAATAATAATAATAAAAATTGTTATAATAGTTAAAAAGGTCCAAAAACTCATACAATTCAAAAAAACTTTGTAACTGCGCGGCAGAATGAAACTTACTTACATTGAAGTTTGTGTACGAAATAAGATGTGAGCTGAAAATCAGCTGATCAATAGTTTTTCTCTCTTGTATAACAAAAAGAAAAATTTTTGGGGTTCCCCGTTTTCTTATTAGGTTTACTAAACACATACACAGACATCTACATTCAAAACTTATCGATAAGTTTTTTAGTTTCGATGTTACAGCCATGTACATAAAAATATATACACTGTACGAAATAAGCTGTGAGCCACTGTATGACATTCCGTCCGAACCAAAAATATTAAACTTAGACTCATCCGCGAAAATAACGGTATTCCAGAACGCAGGAGTCTTAATAATATGCTCTTTGGCGGAGTCAAGTCGGCGTTGTATATTCATTTTTGAAATGAATGGTTTCTTTCGGGCTACTCGACCGTTCAAGTCATGATTGCGCAGCACACGTCGGACAGTTTCAGCACTGGATGATTTTCCTATTTCACGCTGAACCTCTGCAGCCAACTTCGGAGCGGATAACTTTGGATTTTTCTTAATTTTTCGTACAATATAACGCTCGTCTGATGCGTTGAAAATCTTATTAGGTGCTTCTCTGCCCTTGTTCTCCAACCGATTTTCGCGAACGAAGCGTTGAATGATGTATTGGACAGTTGAGGCACTTAAATTTGTCATTTCAGCAATTTTTTGCACACTCTGACCTTTCCTAAAATGGTTAATTACCAGTTTACGCTGTTCCATCGTTGTACGATGACCCATAAAGCTAAATGTTTAATTTACAGCACTTTAACTATTTAAAATAATAATAATAAAAATTGTTATAATAGTTAAAAAGGTCCAAAAACTCATACAATTCAAAAAAACTTTGTAACTGCGCGGCAGAATGAAACTTACCTACATTGAAGTTTGTGTACGAAATAAGATGTGAGCTGAAAATCAGCTGATCAATAGTTTTTCTCTCTTGCATAACAAAAAGAAAAATTTTTGGGGTTCCCCGTTTTCTTATTAGGTTTACTAAACACATACACAGACATCTACATTCAAAACTTATCGATAAGTTTTTTAGTTTCGATGTTACAGCCATGTACATAAAAATATATACACTGTACGAAATAAGCTGTGAGCCACTGTATGTAATACTATCATTATTCATAGATCATTGTAGGCGTATATGAAGACTGCAGATGATCATGGAAAATTGCAAGCAATTTTATTTAGGTCACTAAATTTGTATTTCAATACGCCTACTATTAATATTAGATTGGACTATTTTTAATTGTTACCTCACGTAGGGGTATTTATTAGGGATTATTATTCGATTTGAGTTTAAGACTATTTGTATGATTCCATATTTTCAAAAAACTAAAAATATGATCCAATTCATTCAATAGCAGGTGTATGCATGAAATGAATAAATAATAATAATTCTGAATAATCTATGACATGGATATATTTATAGATAGATTTACAATTTGAGAATAAGTAAATTAATAATTTTTAAGAATCAACAAGTACTTAGGTCCGGGCAGTGCTCTTGATTCACACACAAAATTTCCGCGTAACTTATCAAAGTAAGATCCTGATAATCATCCATAGAGCGGTGACCGATGACTCCAAATATACTTACACCCTTTCTCCACCATTGTAGTTTCATACTGGAACCGCTCTAAGAAATTTTTCTCTAAAATGATCAATTTTGGGTGTTCGAAATAGTTCGGCAACAAATTGTCGGCAGATGGCTCAAAAATATAACATACTTACTTACTTACTTATGTGGCCATAAAAACCGAATATCGATTTAGGCCGACTATGCCTAGATGCTTCGTCAGCCATCTCGGTTCTTCGCTAGCTGGCGCCATTTAGAAATTCCAAGCACCTTCAGGTTCTCTAGTATTTGGTCTTTCCACCGGAGGTTAGGTCTTCCTCTTATGCGTCGTCCTCCAGCGGGTTCCGAATATAACACCTTCTTAGCTGGAGCGTGTTCTTTCATTCGCTCGACATGACCTAGCCAGCGCAGCCGCTGAATTTTGATGTGCTTTACAATGTCAATATCGGCATACAGCTCATGGTTGTACCTTATTCGGTACTCGATTCACTGCTAAAACGGAACGAAATCGGACTATTTCTGAAGCGAATAATTACGGACGATAAAAAGTGGATCACGTACGAAAATAATGTACGAAAAAGATCATAGACGAAGCGAGGTGAAGCACCGCAAATGGTAGCAAAGCCAGGATTGACACCAAGAAAGGTAATGCTGTGTGTCTAGTGCGATTGAAAGGAAATTGTTCATTATGAGCTTCTACAACCCGGTCAAACGATTGATTCTGATTTCTAATGTCACCAATTAATAAGATTAAAGCAAGGAATTCAATTAAAATGGATAAAATTGATCAACAGCAAAGGTGTTGTGGTCCATCATGACAACGCCAGATCACACACGCTTCTTTGATGACCCGGCAGATACTGGTTAAATTTGAAACCGATCTTTTTTCGAACACCCACTATTTCACACTACAGAATTAACCGAATTATCTGTGTATATTACCAGAGATATAAAGCTGTCCTACCCAATATTTTAATCAATTACCTAGAGTAATGCATTATCCTAAGTAAGAAAAAATAAGTAGAAGAAGTGGTCATCAAGATTAGATTTGTGATTTCTTCAATGCAAATTTATCAATTAAATTTCTTTATCAAAGCAATATTTTATCAATCACCTAAAGCTCAAAGTGAAACTTAGTGAGAGAATATCATTACTTTACATATATACACCTTCATCCACCCTAGTATCTACGGAAAATGGTATTTTTTATACTTTTTAGGTTCTGGATGATTAATGTAGAACAAATTTTCGTGTTTTAAGCGAGCTGTCAGGTTCAAATCTCAATGAAAAGAATTACATTTTTTTTCTGAAAAATCAAAAAAAAAAAAATGATACCAATCTATTGACAAAACATTTTCCATTCTCAATAGTAAACAATTGCATTGAAAAATCATTTGAAAATGCTATGTAACAAAGGACAATATTGCCTAAAGAGCTTCACCTGTCAGAGTCGGCTTGTACAAGTAGCACCGTTTGAATCGTTATGCAATTACTTCATTTCTTTTGTTAAGAAATGCAATCGACAAAATCAACTGTCAAATAGTAAGTGTAAACAACATAATTGTGATTATATTGCAACAGGAACAGTTGCTCAGTTGCTTTTTATATCGCTATAACATCTGGAGGGTATGCCAAAACGTCAAACACCCGCAAAATTTTTATACAGCAAAGAGAGCCAAACAAACGTAATATGACGATATTCAGTAATAAACAAAAAATTAAAAAAAAAGTTTCTTATGCAGCTAACTGCAATTTTACGCATTCAAATTTATTGCAAAATTCACTAGATGAGCAAAAAAAAAAAAAAAAAAAAGAGAGAAAACAAAATATTCAAGACTTGTTGCATATCATAAGGGTTACAATGGATATATCCTTTCATATATCCTGTGGTTATTTGTCGCATTAACATTGACATATGCACTTTTGATGAAGACATTACATTACGTAATATTGACTATATAATACAATAATACATCTATGCCCAATACAATTTATCATTTGCAGAAAGCATATTTCGTAGTTAACGATACAATCAACATTGTTTGCATGCACCTTTCTTTTATACGATATTTCTCACTTTATTTATTTATTTACATTTTTTTTTTATAATTCTCGTATACAATTTTATTGAAAAAGGGTAGATAAGGTTGAATTTATGTATTTACATGTGCTTCCACGTATATACTAGTACTATCTAGAGTGAAGAATCTAAAATGTTTTCAGAAGAAATATTTGAAAAATTCATATCAATTTAAATAAACACTTAAATGATATGATCTACGAGTTGTTCGATAGGACAGTTTTGGACCACCAACGTTGTGAAGGTGGGTGGGGGAGATTTTTTTTTTTTGGTTTAAATTAAGATTTTCGAAATATGCTATATATTTTAAGTTATTCAAAAATATTACATAATTTGATTTACATATAAAAGGATTGATGTACAACTTTTGAGCTAACTACGCTCTAAATACATTTTTTTTTAATATCAGGTCAGCCCTTAAGCTCGTCTGTGTTTCTTAGGTGGTTTTAAAATAAATAAAAAAGAAGTTTTCAGTATTTATTAATCAATAATATATTTTCCTGTATTATTTACAATGTCTTTCCAACGTTTAGGCAAATTTTTAATGCCTTGGAGCCAAAATACGAGTCGCTATCCCTTTTTATAGCTTCTTTTGAGGTGTACTTCTTATTACTTAAATGGAACTGAAGTCCGCGAAAAAGGTGGTAATCGCAAGGTGCAATATCCGGAGAGTATGGTGAATGCAGTATTAACTCCCATCCGAGCTCGTTCAGGTTGCCTAAGGTCTGTCTTGCGGTATGCGGTCTTGCATTGTAGCAGAGAAACAAAAATGTGCGTCTATTGACTAAAGATGGACGATTTTTTTTCAAGTGCTTCATTCAGTTTGGATAGTTGATAGCAATAATAATCAGCTGTGACCGTCTGGTTTGGTTCCAGCAGATCAAAATTGATGATACCGGCCATATCCCACTAATAGAAGGCCATCTCTGGGGGTTGGTTCTGATGTTTTATCTTTATCTAACCACTGGCGTTTGCGAACAGGATTATTTTCTTCCTCAGTAACAATACGGTTCAAAAAACTCTCCATTTTCGAACTGAGAACACACATTCACTCTCTGCTGAAGATTTCCGACGGAAAGTTTATGCGGAACCCATACTTCCAGCTTTCGAAACTTGCTCAATTGAATCAGGTGTCTATAAACTGTTCCATGTGATGAATTTAACCTTCCATCCATCATATCGACTATCAAACTCGGCTCACCTTCCACAAGTTCTAGCAAGGCGGCAGAGTTAAAGACCTCAGAACGACCAGAACGTCGGGCATCCTTAAAATTCACAATCACCACTTTGGAATTTGAAAAACCACATTTGCGCAGTCCTTACACTCACGGTATTCTCTCCATGAGCTGCGTTTATTTTTGCAACAGCAGTCGTAGTAGGTGTTGGATTTTGTTATCGATTAAAATCTGCATTATCGACTCATTCGTGCCATGTGTCATTGTCATCGTGACAGTATAGGATTTTAGTTATGGATCGCTAAGCGAAAGAACAACACATTGAAATCGTCGAATTTTGAATCGTAAATTCCAAGTCGATGGTGCAAACGCTACGATCGATTCACCAAAAATGGGATCGCAATCACCACATTAGTGAAATAATTGTGCGCAATATTGTGCATAAATTTTATCAAACTGGGTCCGTACTTGATGTTCCGAAGCCAACCAGAGAAAACAAAACCAACCAACAAGACTGCCTTATCTGGAGCTCGTAAAATCCACACGTCATTGTTGAGAAATCAAATGCATCCACCGCGAGTCACTGTTTGGTGCGGTTTATCGGGCGGACGCATCATGGGGCCGTATTTTTCCGAAGATGAGGACGGAAAAACCGAAAAGGTCAATTCTGAGCGGTACAACACTATGTTGGAGTACTATTTTGTGCCGGAGATTGAAGCTCAGGGTCTGAACGATATGAGATTTCAACAGAAGGGCGCTACATCACACACAATTTGCCTCAATTTGGACTTTTTGTGTCGCAAATTCCCGAACCGTGTAATTTTTCGTCGCACTGATGGGAATTTGCACCTTCAGATTATACGATTTGACACCGCTAGACTTTTTTATGTGGGTTAACGCAAAGAATAAAGTCTATGTGAATAATTCGAAGACGATTTCCGAAGACTTGAAAAATAATATTACGTCAGTGATTTTGGCCATTCCGGAGGTCATACTGTAAAATCTCATCAAGAATATGACCAAAAGAGTGAGATATCTATGAAATAGTCGTGGTGAACATAACCGTGAAATAAAATAAAGGCCACACATAATCCTATTGTGTGACCTTTCCAATGAAATAAAATATTTGAAAAGATTCTGAACCGTTTGTGTTTTATTCAATATCAAAGTACTACACTTAGAGTACCACACTTAGCGTAGGATACTTAGCGTAATATTTACATGGAAAATTATCACTTCAAATACAAATGAAATAGAAATTGTAACTAAATTAATTTATCACTGCAAGATATTTTCCCACAAACATGAACAATTACATACAAGCCATATACTCATCATAATCGAACAACAACAACAACAATAACAACAACAATTTCAATATCATCACATATAGAATATTACTGGCAGCCGCCAATGGCATCATAATATTATTATACCATCATCATCATCATCAACAACAACAACAACTATAAACTTCAAATCAATTAACACAACATCAATGCTAAACTGGAGCAATAAAGTGTGTGTGTGTGTGTGGAACATGGAGAACAACATGTTCGATTGCGCCATACAAATCAATGCAAAGTGCTTGGAGGTTGTAGCGATATATTAGAGAGGTTCAAATTTTCAGACATGTTTTTTTCTATCATATTTCTCAATTCGCTTGAAGGTATAATTTGAGAGCCTATCAGATTTACTGTAGATTTTCGTAAGACATGAATCAATAATTTCTGGGGAAAAAATGCCAAATATTACGAAAATCGCAATTTTTAAAATATAATGATTTTTTTTTTTTATTTTAGTTTTCACAACTAATAAAATTACATTTTCGTATTCTTTATTTTATTTCCACAGAAAAATTTGACAATCTATGAGAATCTCAAAAACTTCTGAAAAATACTAAAATTTTACCTTCAAGAGAGAAGTGAACCTCTTTTTAAAAATTCAATTTTTTGTCAAAAGTTTTCAGCAAACAGTATCGTATCTAAGTGGTTAGTGTGTTGGTCTTCTGATCTGTAGATCGTGAGTTCAATCGCCGGCTGAAGCATCACATTATTTAATATGGAAAATATTTTTCTTTCGAATGGTACGCACCTGTCGGCAAGCAATTGGCAATTCTTCCGACAGTAACAACTTGCCATGAAAAAGCTTCTAAAAGAACTCTGTGACAAAGCTCAGAAAAAGTGATGTCACAAGTGTTCTGCCTTTCGGAACCGGTTAAAATAAGTAGATCCCTTCTAATACTGTCCAAAATTTAACACGCACAACAGTAATGGAGGAGAAGCTCCGCCAAAGAGCCCTTCGGGGCTTTAAATGCCACGTATTTCTTTTTTTTTTTAATATATCTTTCAACAAAAGCACTGTGCGCGCTGAAAATGCAGTATTCTAAGAAACTCATATAAATTTTTAGGCATATCTAATGCATATGCATATGATGAGTACTTGTAGAGAAGTAGGTCTTTTGCCCTTAGGGAGACACACATATACATACATGTATACATAGGCATGCGCATATAGAAACTGTACGTAAGACCATGCTTAGGTTAAGGTGTGTGTACATACATATATGATGTTTGCATAGGGAACAATAACAAACTATTATTACAACAAAATGTAGAACAAACCTACATATTACAATCATTAACATACATCATTATTATCATCATGTGTTCATCATAATAATAAATAATTATGGTGAATGAGTAAGAATTGTGAATGAGCGTATGTACCTAACGTGCATTACATAGTGCCAATGATGATGATGATGATGCTGCGGAAGATGTTTGCCATTATTTTTCGTGACTACATTATGATTATGATCATCATAAAGCTTTTTAATGAGAATAACAACAACAACAACAACAATCAAAATATATATGCACCCATTCATACATTCAACTTCAATCAGTAATTCAATTCAGTTCAACAAAAGCAATACATAACAGCATGAGTAATAACGAGAATAATTTTTTTTAAATAATAATAATATTTATGTTAATAATATTATGATAATTGTTGGTAATAGTAATACTTGTACACTCAGATATAAAATAACACGTGTGATTCAAGAAATGTCATACCCAACTATGCATATTTTAGGATGAGTATGAGTAAATTTTAAATAATTTTTAGCTAATTAAAATAATGTAACAAATCTTGACTAAAATAAGTAGAAATAGATGGTGATGCATAAATAAGGCAAGGTAAATTCAAATGATATTATTCTTAGCACCTTCTGAGTCTCTTAGATTTGTGCTTACGTGCAAAAGCAATGAATGTGTTTGGCAATGATGTTGTATCGATGGCAAAATAATGACTCTCAATTCAATTTGTCTTATATTTAACATTATTTGTCATAAGTGGTGGGCGATTAAGGCTTCCTTGTACTTTACTGTTGCAATGCAATGTAAAAAAAAAAAAAATTCCTAATCAACGTATATCGCATATACATGTATGTATGTAGTTCGGAACTAGTCTAAAAACGATCGACATGAAATTTTGTTAAAAAAAAAAAACTCCTGGTATTTATAATAGCTCACATTTGATGCTGGCATCTATTTTAGGCTAATTTGACGTAATTTGAGCTGTAGGTGTAAATATTTATTTAGATCGATGTATTCATTGGTGATCATCAACACCTTAGGCAACGTGACTTGTTAGTTAGCTTTTTGATTAACAAGTGTGAGTCGTCGTTATACATAATTTTTCATACATAAATATGTGAATATATATGGATATTTGGATGCATCTAAATAATTACGTATAACAAGGAGTGCAACAACTTTTTGAAGCATATAAATATATATTCATCCAGAAGCAATACATTTATTGTATCAATAACATATCTGCTGTTATTTGTATGAAGCATTATTATCTCTTTAATCGATTTACAGTGGTAGCTCTTACATTCTATCTGAAACGTATGTATAAATTTCAAAAATTTCAATAATTTGGGGGTGGCCCAACACAGACTAAGAGAAAGCGTCTTAAGTCTGTGGTAAAATGTGCTCTACTTTATGGGAATGAAATATGGGCAGACGCGCTGAAGGCAAAGTAGACGAATAGTGCTAACATTGGCCCGGACGACTGCAGTTCTGAGAGTAGCTTCATCGTATCGAACCGGTGGACTGGCCAACAGAAGAGCAACAAATGAAGTGGGAACTGCTAGAAAGAGAGGCTATCATCACAAATGTGTCCGAAATAAAACGGCGGATACACCATCTATGGCAAGATAAATGAGATAGAGAGCCAAGAGGCAGATGGACAGCAAGGCTGATCCGAAAAAATTAGCACTTGGATAGATAGAAAATTCGATGAGTTGAACCACTATCTAACGCAATTTCTCTCGGCCCACGGATACTTCAAGAAATACTTCAACGGAATGGGTAAATCGGAAGACCCAATAAAGACGACACAGAGCACACGATATTAAATTGTCAAATAAGACGAAACGAGCGCGAGAAAATTGTCATTAATGAGGAAACCTGAACGCCATCTCAAAATTTGTGGAAAACGTTCTCAGGAAAATGAAGCGGGACCTGGATACTGGTCAAAATGGGTAAAGTCTGAGAAAAACTAGACAGGGCCCAACCCGAAGTAATGCTATTGTACTTGCAAACACTCCATAGGGTTTCGATTTGTTGTTCTCTGCTTCCAAGATAAATTTTGTATGATCTTCGGGGTTGATAGCATGAAAATAGCCATCAAATTCAATAACTTAAGTAAGTTTAAAGTTAGTTTGCAAACAGTCACCGCTAAAAGAAAAAAAATTGAATATTTTACTGTAAGCAAAGGTGTGATCAGATAGGCAGATAGATAATTATAATTCAGGCAAGTGTCTTTGAGCCTACTTATAAGCGTTACGGAGAAATTAAGAGAGCGAAAACGGTGAAATCTGTCAATGAAGTAAGAGTTAAGATTTTTTGGCCATCCTTCGGAAATATGTCGAATATTAGCATTAGATATTATTATTATCTTGGAACCATCATCAATAACTGTAATGACGTTAGCCTGGAGATCATGCGTAAGATAACTCTTGCTAACAGGTGTTACTTTGAACTCGACTTTTTACACGAAGAACTAAAATCACATTCTACAAGTCCCTCATTATTCCTGTCCTAACATATGGCACAGAAGCCTGGATAATTTCCACCACGGATGAGAGGTTGCTTGGAGTTTTCGAGAGAAAAGTTCTGCACAGGATCATCGAACATATTTGCGTCGATGGCGAGTATGGAATAAGGTACATGAATGAGCTGTATGAGCTGTACGCTGACATTGACGAATCGCTGTCGGGCGAATCAAAATCCAGCGGCTGTGCTGGCTGAGTCACGTCGCGCGAATGGAAGAAGACACTCCAGCGAAGAGGGTATTTAATTCGGAACCCGCTGAAGGATGCAGAAGAAGTTGAAGACCAAACCTCCGTTGGAAAGACCAAGTGTTGGGTAAACTGGCGGCGCTTGGAATATCCAATTGGCGCCTGCAAACAAAGAACAGGGAAGACTGACGCCGCTTTATATGTTCGGCCTAAATCGATCAACGATTGTTATGGCCACATAAGAAGGAGAAGAAGAAGAAAAAGAAGATATTATTATTGGTCTAGTTGAACTAAATATTCGTCAATTAATTTCATTTCAATTGGATATCTATTCGTTTTTGGGACTTGTACTAACACAGTGTATTAACAGAGCGTTCACTGTACTACATATATTCAATGTGATCGTTTACCTACACATTACATTGTATACCGTCTTTGATATTTAGCTAATTAACAATATTGAACAGTTTCACAAACACATATAATACGAGTATGTGGTAGTGTAGTAAGCACACACTCGTATATTCATATAATTTTTGATTTGATTGCATTTAACATGTCTATTTAACAGAGAAAATTAAGACATTTCACATTGTTATTGCTAAGATTTATTTCATGTATTGGTTGACTTATTGAATTCAAGAGGAACATAACTGGTGTATGAGTGTATGTGAGCAATTGCTACAATTTTTGTTGTTGTTGTTGTTGTTTGTTTATTTATTTAATTTGCAGTTACATGTAACAATTGTCATATAACATCATGTTGGATATTATTGTTACAATTATAAATACATACGAGTATGTTACATATTTGTATGTATTTCGTATTTCTTCATTGTGAAATAAGTTTTTACTCTTTTTTTAATGTTTATATGTTATTTTTTCTTATTATTTCTTTATTTGTGTGTTTTTTTTTTTTGTTTGTTTGCTGCTGATGTGATTTGAAATTTATGATGAAGATGTCAAATGGCGTTTACTTTTTCAATTGTAACCAATTCGTTGATTGGCTTATTGGATTGGTCAATTTGCTGTTAGTTAGTATGCCTCGTTTCAACTATGGCATGATCGTATTTGTTTGATCATACATGTGCGATCACCACTTACTTAAGTATGTATAGTATCATATTATTGTAGATATACTTATCTATGTAGATGCATTTGTATTTACAAACAAAATGCAATGTAATTTAACAAATGGCAATTTCTCTTTCAATTTTTTTGCTTTTCTTATTGTCTTTCAAATTTATCGATCACTACAAATGTGTACATACGATGTATGTTAGTTGAATGGCAAAGAATGTTGATTGAATCATTTTAAAAATTACTATTTTGTCAACTAATGATTGTTTTCTACAAAACAAAAAAAAAAATACTGTTGTCTTTATTAGAATATACTATTGTATTTAATGTGAAAAAATATCACGTTCATAGTCTATAATGACTACTTTTTCTATTTAAATGCCGAATTCGTGAATACAGTTCGATCCGATCTCGTAATATAATTCATATATGTAATTTTTGATGGGCACATAACTATAATACAGGGTGATTTTTTGGCAACTTTCTTTTTGACAAGACTGGTTTTGGCAGCTCAGCTGTTTTCGTCTAACATGTTACTGTCAAACATGTTCAGTTTGGTCTATAATTTAACCGTGAATCGACTTACAAACGTACAACGCTTGCAAATTATAGAATTTTATTATCAAAATTCATGCTCGGTTAAGAAAGTGCATCGTACACTTCTTCCATATTATGGTCAGTTTGGGCGATCTTCTGAGGCGGCTATTCGAAATCTTGTGACTAAATTTACATTATTCGACATTAAACCACGAACATACATACGTAGAGTGCGGACAGAGGAAAATATCGCAGCTGTATCCGCCAGTCTTGTTGATGACCGTGAATGATCGATTTGGCGTCGTTCGCAGCAATTGGGCCTCTGTTACTCCACTACGTGGAAAATTTTACGGAAAGATTTGGGAATAAAGCCTTTTAAAATACAGCTGATGCAAGAATTGAAACCACACGACCTACCACAACGGTTAACTTTTTGTGAATGGGCGCTGGCAAAGTTGGAGTTGAAGTTTCACTTTTTTATCGAAAAATTGTGTTCAGCGACGAAACTCATTTCTGATTGAATGGATACGTGAACAATCAAAATTGCCGTATTTGGTGTGAAGAGCAGCTAGAAGCATTGCAAGACCTGCCAATGCATCCCAAAAAATGCACTGTTTGGTGTGTACTTTTTCAAAGACGACGAAGGCATGAAAGTTACTGTAAATGGCTGGCGAGCGCTACCATGCGATGATTACAAACTTTTTTCTACACAAAATGGAACAGCAGGACTTAGGTTTCAACAAGACAGTGCCACATGCCACATTAGGTTTGGTGTCGGTCAATTGTCCGGCTAGATCGTACGATTTAACGCCTTTAGACGATCTTTTGTGGGGCTTTGTTAAGGCCCATATCTATAGCGACAAGTCGGCAACGCTTGACAAACTGGCCGATATGTTGGAGAGAGTATGCCAAAATTAGACCCAGCGTTTGAACCATTTGAGGTGCAGCCGCAGTCAACATTTACATGAAATCATCTTTAAACATTGAATTATATAGATCATTCTATCGACTCAAATAAAGACTTCATACATTTCTCTCAATTTTATGTGCGTTTTTTTTTAAATCAAATCCAAAAGTTTTAAAAAAATCACCCTGCACAAGAACTTAACTAAATGTGCTATGTAGGAGTAATCATATTTTCAATAGATTTTTGAAAAAGAAAAACAATTTTATTATTTATGCATTAATATGTGATTGATTTTTTAATAGTATGGATATCTCTGACACACTAATTTTTGAAATATTTTCCTGGTAAATTGTATACATCAATTAAAGTGGTACAAAGCGATGCATGTATAACATGAAACGAGGAGAAGGCTAGGGGGACCTTAGAGCACCTACTTTGTCGTTGTTCAGCCCTTTACAACTACCTTGGATCTGCGTCTTTTCAAACCCTGGAAACCATTGCTGGTCACAAAGGTAGTGATTTATTGAAACTTGCAAAAACATGTATTAAAAACAAAATATAAGCAATTCCACAATTTCACTTGGTAACACAATGGACCCGTATACGTCTACGTGAGATCTTATGGAACAGCCAAGCAAACCAAACCTAACCTATATTCATCAAACTATCCTCTTAGTAATGAGCATGGCTATTAAGACAGATATTTCCATGAAATTTGCTTTAAACATTATACAAATCTTCGCTCCCCTCGATGACTATTTGGCAGGTGTCCACTTTTGTGTACTCCATTTCACAATAAGTACGACCGACCGGAAGTTTGGCACTTGTTTGTAGGCTCAAATGTAATATGAGCATATGAGTTTGAATATATTTACTACTGACTGAGCATATGTAGAATTTACATATGTACACATGCATGAGTGATATGATATGAGTGCCTATGCACACATATACGATACCATGTGTATATATTTAAATGAACAAATCTGAAAAATATTCTGCAACAAATTCTTGGTAAGCAAACATTATACACGTATATTTTATCTACAGATGTCATCAATAATAAAAGGAAACATTAAATTTCAGATTTATCATATTATTTATTGTGTCCTTCTTATTTGTCACAATGAATGTGTACTCTTCAATCACAAGGATTCAACTGTTGCGCGTAAAATGCTGCTGCAGCTTCCGTCGCTGGTTAGTTGCTTGGTCCTCCTGCTACTTTTGTTTTGATTCATCACTACTTTATGCCTTTATGTTTGCTTCCGCATCCTTTTCGATTTTATACGTACGAAGTATAAGTATAATTTTTCATATTTTTTTTTTTTTTGCATTGCTTTTTTTCCCACTTTTGTTTTGGTTTTTTGCTCTAATAGCAGTGGTTGTTTTATTGCTGGTGTTAGTTGTTTGTATGTACTATGTACATGCTAAACTCATGATCGGATGGTGTTGTGCATCTGTCGCTGTGACAGGTACCTGCTTGTATACTCACACTTATACGCATATACTCGTACACAGGGTGCAAACAAACACTTAAATAAGTTTCGTATTTCATTTGTTGCTATAACTGCTGCTGCTGATGAAGATTTTTTTTTTTCAATTTAGTTTTGCATTCATAAATTATTGTTGTTTTGAAGGCATATAGTACCTCTGTAGTATGAGGTATATGTTTCCATGATAAACCGGAAGTATTTAATACCATTAGAGAATTCTATTTTGTACATACACACATATACTTATATAAGTATATTTTAAGTAAAATAGAATTTCATTCATAGAAACTTTTGTTGTTGTAAACTCTTAGAAGATTGCCATCTTGTTAGATACGAAGGATGTTTATGATTTTTAAAGTGTTTTAGTTATTTTTGCTTGTAATAAATTTGCATGAACCGGAAAAGGAAGTTTTCAGATAATTTTTATTTCAAGTATTTCAGTATGATTTAATTTGATTTTTTTGCCGGCAAACACCGGCTGCGAATCTTGCTAGTTATTTGTAGTTGAGTTTAAAAGCAATCGTTCGGTATTTGTGTGGTATTTTTAGAACCACATTGTTATATGTGCGTCATTTTCCAACGTCTATTGCCAGCCACTTCAAAAATTTTGGTATTTGGTAGAAACACGATCCATTAAATTGTTTGCAGTTTGCTTGCTTTTGGTATTCAGCTCATTTCAAATATTCTAGTTCAAAATTATTGTAGAAGACTTGCAAGCAGTGTCTTGATAATAATTGTCTAATGTTTTCGATTTTTCCTATAATATGTATGTTCCTAGACAAGTGAACTACCTACCTACCTAGGTCAATATAATATGGTCATAGCGCAAGATTGAGTTGCGCCTTTATAAGCATTTGGAAGCTCATTGCAACCAAGTGCTTAGTAGTATTTTAGTACAGCTGTTAGTATAATTTATAGCATGACGTCATAGACCAAAGGTCATAGGCCAAAGAGCCCTTCGGGGCTTATAAGTGCCACCTAAATATTTCTTTTTTTTTTTCATAGACTAAATTTTCGTCTACTAAATTATTCATAGTGATTTTTTAAGGATTAATTGTTTAGTCGAACAAATTTATGATTAACAAATTACTTCATTAAACAAAATTTGATTAATCGAAATATAAATTATTCGATTAATCAGTATTAGAGATTGGATGATTTTAATTTTTTGATTGTTTTTAAAAAAATGCTTCTGAAATAGTGATTTCAAGCTCACTTTTATAGTCGTAGCTTTGTAAAAACTACTACTACTTTTTGTATTGGTAAAAATGATCGCCGCTCGAATAATTTGTTGCTTCATTAATAAAATAATTGATTAAATAGTATTTTGATTTATCAGATTGTTCGATTAAACGAATTACTCCGTAATTTGCTCAGTCATACATAGAGGACTATTTGTTCTCTCCGTGTTCAAACACAACCGTATGTATGTGTGACGCTTATAAGCTTCTAAGAGGCCTTCGGCCTTCTAATACTGTCATCAGTGTTACAAAAAATGTTTGGACATAATTAGAAGATACCTACATAGCCAGTGCCGAACGGCAGAACCCTGGTGATATCACTTTTTCTGAGCTTTGTTACAGAGCTGTTTTAGAAGCGTTATCATGGCAAATTATTACTTCCAGAAGAATAGCCAATTACTTGCTGACAAATGGGTAGCGTTCGAAAGAAAAAAACTTTTCGGTGTCAAAGTTGCTCTTCAGCCAGGATACTTTCACGAATTTCTTCGTTTTTTGAATGAAACTTCAAATTATAAATTCAATTTGGAATCAACCGAAAAATCACAAAATAACAGAAATAATTGACGCGAGAAGTTCCGAAGAACTTTTGCTAAATTCTACTACTCGTATATTGGCCGATTTGTTGAGTTGACAGAACACGGAACTGAGTCGATGTCATTATCATTAACTACCACTGAAATGCAACTATTATTACAGAGCTATTTTGTGGGATATGGAATAATTTTATATTTTATTAAAAAATTATAATAATGCTATTAAAATTTGGATATGTGATTGAAATAATCAGATTCATGAAAAAATATTGTTCACTTTTTTCAGAAAATTTAAGTACTATTACTAAATTAGAGATTGCCGTAGCTCAAAATTGCATATCGAAAGGATTTTTCTTTCGAACAATACCCACCTGTCGACAAGAATTGGCAATTTTTTCGGGCAGTAGCAATTTGCAAAAAATGCTTCTTAAAAGAGCTCTGTGACAAAACTAAGTTAAAGTGATGTCACAAGGGTTCTGCCGAGGTTCGGAACCGGCTAATATAAGTAGGTCCCTTCTAATGCTCTCCAAATTTAACACCCACAACAATATAGGAAGAGAAGCTCGGTGGTATCACAATGGACATTTTTGGCCTAAGAGTGTCCTCTCAGAGAGAGGGCAGCCACATAACCTAACCTAACCTATTACTAAGATATTATTTTTGTTTTAATATGAACATTCTTTCGAAGCAACATGTTGGCATAATTTTCAATAATTTCCATTACAAGGACACATCTACCATATGTGTGTACCGAAAATGTATTATTTTGTTGTATTCTTTAAATGTTAACATATGAGCACATACATAAATATTTTAAGGAAATCACTTAATGCCAAATGTTGTTTACGCTGATTCTTCTCGAAATAAGGTCACTTCAGAAACAGCAAAAACAACACACACACACACACACACTTCTTAAGTACACCACTCACACGCATACATATACTACGTTTGTGTACTCTCCTTCAAATCGACGAAATCAAAGAATAAGAATTTACAAAAAAAAAAAAAAATATGAAAAATAAGAAATAAGAATGTGAGACGACAGGAAAATAACATAAAAAGACATGTGTGTGTAAATGCAACAGATTGTTAAAGCAGGTTCCATCGAAGAATGTCCTTGAAAAATAGTAATACGACAACAACTGCCACAGCATGAAATCCATTGAATGCATCTGATTTGAAATCAGAGAAATGAAATGAAATGAAAAAAAAAAAAACACACACACACACACAAATGGAAACATAGAAATATTGCTTATCCTGGCTTTGCAACCTGCAGGATATATGAAACTGTATAGAAAAATGGCAGTTGTTGTTTTTCAATTTCTTTTTGTGGGATAAATCAAACGAATCACAGTGATCTTCAAAATATTCATTTGCACACATGTGCGTACTTATATACTATATATATACATATGTAGGTCTATGGATAAATACTATAGTAAAATGCAACATATTTAGTAAATGGTTACAGTCTGTACCACAGCAGGTACTGTATATGCATCAAATGTAAGAATAACCTGCTTTGTCGAATTGGAATTGGAATTTTTTTTCTTTTTTTTTTTTTTTGAAAATGATCTTTGTTTTTTTTTCAAAACAATGTACAGTACACTCTCTAGTTTCGATATTTAGAAAAAAAAAGAAATAGATTCTTTTTCAGCATCATGGATTTATTTTTTTTTTCATTTTTTGGGTTAAGCAGATGCTATAGGACATATGTTTGTAGCTATTTGGGAAAATAATAATTTTTAGATGAAAAATTTAATTACTAGTGATACTATTACAAAAGCTAGAAGAACAATATAGTTATTTATGCATATGAAAATAGAAAAATGAAGCTGGGAAAATATTAATTGAAATTATTCATATTTTCTTATAGATTTTATATATTCAGAAAATCACAAAAATATAGGGAAATAATGTAAATTTTGTTTCTGCTTTCAGATATCACAAAACCTGAAGGTGTTTGTAGAAAATGTAGTTGATTATATTCCTATATGCCTATTCCCAAAAGCATCCTTTCATTGGTGCAAATAATCGTATGTATTAATATCCCGTTGTCTGTTTTTGAATCGATTCTAAATATATGAGCAGCAGCAAATTAATTGCAACACTAGGAGTGTCACTATGGATGAATGGATGGATGTGTGGGTAGAGTGGTACGCACTTAAACACTTAGGTTAAGAAGTCCATTGTATTTAAAGTTCAGAAAATTTGAGATAGTAGGAAGGGAAGGGAAGAAAGATATAGGAAAGTGGGAGGGGTGGTAGAGGATTTTAATCTTCTCAAGAGAATTATCCAGATTTTTTAACGAATCTGAATATATCTCCCGGGCTAGAGAATGGAATTTATCCATTCCCATTACATCAGAGCGAAATCTTGCGAAATCTTGCTCGAGCGAAGGCAAGGCAAACACAGAGGAAATGCTCTGTACTGTCCTCCCCCTACAAACAAGATGGATAGGGAGGATGTCCAATAATACATATGTTGGCCCCATGGATTATGTCCTGTGATGATTCCGACCATTGGGCGGAAAGAAAGTTCATCAGCATTTTGTTCGGATTCATTACAAAACATTTTGCAGTTTTATAGCTTTCAATGCCGCAGGGCAACATCCATAAGAGGGTGACGGGTGTGACAATCTCGCGGATACCCTAGTCAAAAACCCAAATATAAGGTGGAACAGCATATGCCAATAGATGTATGGCCGTGGGGTGCATGGTAATTAATATGCGAACTCAGAATACATGCCGCCCTTTTGTTTTAAGCTAGGCTTTCCTTGGCTCGTGCGCGTCACCTACATGCCAAAAAGCTCAAAGGAGCGCGCATTCTTTTTTACTCAGACAGCCAAGCTGCCGTCAAATCTCTCTCCTCATGGGAGTTCTGCTCAAAACTATTCACCGAATGCTTACTTCCTGCGGTATAAGCTGGGCATCGGCCAAAGCTATGATAGAAAAACATTATCACGACAAATACCTACTACAATGGTCAAATTCGATAGGTCTCCGCCAAACGAAAACCTTCATCATCGTCGATGCAGCTTTTGACAGGATTAGTCTTAGCAGAACAAATTTACGCCTAATAATCGGCTATCTCTCAGGACATAACTGGTTGAAATACCACCTCCACAAAATGGGACTATCCTCTGACACCGAGTGTAAACTCTTTCTGGAGGAGGATGATACATTGATCCACATCTTTTGTGAATGCCCGGCCTTGGACAGGCTTTGCCTCAAACTCTTTCAGCTGAGTTTCCCAACACCAGCTTCAATCATCAAAAGTTCGATAAGATCAATTCTATCTTTCATTAAAAACGGTAGTGGAGATTCTAGTGTCGTAGACGGGCTTGGGTACAAAAGATCTCGTTTGGTTGCAGTGCCCGTGACACTTGTGGTTGGCCCTCAGAGGTATCAGCCGTAGGGCTCATACCCTCTAACAGACCTCGGTCTGGTTTCGCGTGGTCCACTTGATGACCAAGGATTATGTCATTGTTCCAACGTCACGCTCTCTTTAGATTGATTTATAGCATCCAAGGATCGACCAACGGTCATTATGTAGGTTACTAACATAATTGTTGATCCAGGTCATGATATCTGTAGATCTGATTCCGGTAACTGGTTCTGGTGCCAGTGGCGTATCGGAACCGTTTCGTTCCGTTCGTTTTGCAACCGAAATTAGCTTCATCTTACATTCATGAACAATTTTCGAGATAAGTTTTGAGTTCTCCAGGGCCTTTACTACAGCTTGGCTGTCACTGCAGATACTAATCTGTTTTCCTCTCCATTTTCTCTCAATTATCCATTCTGTTACTTTCAGAATAGCCAATATAGTTTCTATTAAGCCATAACACGTATTACAAACAAACAAAAAATGAATAATTAAATGAATAAATAATCAAATCTATGTGAATCTATAAGCAGAATAAAAAAATACTAAGTACATACACCCCAAATGTGACATGCTTTAACAAAGAATCCAAAACAATCACAATTGTATTGTATTTAATGGCACTTTTTTTGCGTCAGGTTTTATATGACATATGTACATGCACTTTCATGTACTATTTAATGGATTTTTAAACTTTTCTAGTTTAAGTAAACAATAAATGGTAATAATAATCATAAAAATAATAACAACTACAACAACAACAACAAAAACATAGTGAAAATAGAATTTCAAATGAAATTTTGGACAAAAATATATTTTAGTCTTCTTTTGATTACTGACCATACAACTGAATGAGCTGAATGACAAATAGTTTTGCAGAATACAATTCAAATTCATTCATTGTTCGGACATTGTACTTACTTGTATGTACGAGTATGTATGTATGTATGTATGTATAATCACACACATACATACGAGTACATCTACTTACAAAGATACTATTAACTGACTGAGTACATGATTAAAGTACATTTTAGCCAAATACGTATGTATTTGCGTTGGTAGCTGCGGAAGAATCGCGTTGTCGAGTGATGTGAGTTTTGAGCGCATGTGTGCACGCGCTTATAGCCAAAATATTTTTAATAGTTACCTACAATAATTGTACATACAAAACGAACTGATGGTCGAGTAAGAAATCAAAGAAGAGCTTTTTCTTTTGGCTGCTGTTGTTGTTGTTGTTGTTGCTATTGCTATTTAGTTAATTGTTATGCGAAATGTTTGGCATGTTCATAGTGTTGTTGTTACATGAATAGTATGTGTGAATAGTTTCATTGTTATTTATGAGTATTTACTTAAGTTATTATATACGAGTATGCACATACACTTGTAGGAACAGTCACTCCCTGATAGATAGATTGATGGTTGTATGATTTTATGACAAAATGAAACGAAAAAAAATATAGAAAACAAATAAATAAAAAATATAAAATACGACAAATGTGAACTGAAATATTTATGCCATAATTTAATGGTAAATAAATTAAATAACAACAATATTAAATATCAGCAATTTTGTAATACAATTTCCTTTTGCAAATACACAATGAAACGTATAATATACTTGATATGAGTATTTATTATTTAAATAGAGTAATAAAATAAAACAAAGTAATTCAATTTTGTTGTTCCAAAGAGAAATCAAAGCTATTGGAACATTTTTGTACTTCATATTAATTCGATTGAAATCATAATGCAAAAGTAAATATATATTAGTTAATTCTTGGAATCTTGAAATTTGAAAGTTTTATTGGAGTATTTGATGAAAAAGATTCCGAAAGAGCTCTGTGATGAAGATAAAAAATGTGATATCACAGGAATTCTGTAGTTAGTTATGTAGAACAAGGATATCTGAGAGTCTCTAAGAGTCTGTACTAGTCTGAGAGTGCACATTCAGCCCCGAAAGGCCTATTGTGATACCACCGAGCTTCTCTACCAATTCAGTTGTGCGTATTAAATTTGGACAGCATTAGAAGGGACCTACTTATATTAGATGGTTCTGAACGGCAGAACCTTTGTGACTTCACTTTAACTTAATTTTGTCACAGAGCTCTTTTAAGAAGCATTTGTGGGAAATTGTTACTGCCAGAAAAATTGCCAATTATTTGCCGACAGCTGGGTGTCCTTCGCATGAAAAATCTTTTCGTTATTGTTATGTTGTTATGCTTCAGCCGGGAATTGAATTCCCGACCTACAGATCAGAAGGCCAACGCACTAACCACTGAGCTACGGCACCCACGTCTATAGAGTCAACTTTTCCTAATTTTTTTTACCGAAAGCCTGCAACGTGTTTAAGTTCTGAAATTTGTAATCAGACGGACTATCTATTGACTCTTTTGTAGCTTCGATTCTTCATTGAGTTATCTTTTGAAAAGAATGTTCGTAGTGCCGACTTGAAGGTGTTATTACTCATCTGAGTATCAACCCTTTTGTTTGTGGTACTACACAGGTTGAAAATTATTCTTGATATAACAAACCGTAACAACTTTCTACGAATACTAGCAAATTTTCAATTGATTCATCTGGATTGTAAAACAATTGCAGATAATTTAGTGATTTAGTGATAGGTTACGATCGTAAGCATGTGAGAATCGATTATATAAGGTGTAGTAAAAAGAAATCCATTATATTTCCAATAGATGGCTTTAGTAATCTGTATCTCGCGTTGTATAAATGCGATAGGGTTTCGCTAGATGGCATTAGAAACTTCGTACTAGATAATTTTTTCAGGCAGTTTTGTGATTGCTTGACTCAGTATTGTTTTAGCGCGTGTGAAAGCTGGACACCAGTAAAGAGAAAATACGCCATATTTTAAAGTTTTTCTTCGATAAAGGCGAAAACGCAAGCCAGACGGCTGAAAATGTGAATAGTATTTATGGTCCTGAACAGCCAATCACGTGAAATTCTGATTTCGTCGATTTCGTTGCGGTAATGTTGATGTCATAAATGCACCACGCTCTGGAAGGCCAATTGTCGAAAATATCGATAAAATAATGTAAATCGTCGAGTCTGACCGTCATGTAAGCACTGTTTTTATTGCCGAGAAGCTAAACATTGCACAAAAAAACCATTTGGAACTATTTAAATAAGGCTGGATACAAAAAGAAGCTCAATGTGTGGGTGCCATACGAGTTAACGCAAAAAAACCTCATGGACCGAATTTCCATATGCGAATCGCTGCTGAATCGCAACAAAATCGATCCATTTCTGAAGCGGATGGTTACTGGTGATGAAAAGTGGGTCACTTACGACAACGTCAAGTGAAAACGGTAGTAGTCGGATGGCGGTCAGCCGGCGCAAACGGTGGCCAAGCCAGAATTGACCGTCAGGAAGGTTTTGCTATGTGTTTGGTGGGATTGGCAGAGAATCATCTACTATGAGCTGCTCTCCCACGGCCAAACTCTTAATTCGGACCTGTACTGTCAACAATTGGACCGTCTGAAGGAAGCAAACGCGCAGAAGCGGCCAGCTTTGGCCAATGGGAGAAGAATTGTGTTCCATCAGGACAACGCCAGGCCACACACATCGATAGTGATTCGCCAGAAGCTCCGGGTGCTTGGTTGGGAGGTTCTTATGCATCCACCTTATAGTCCGGTTCTGGCACCAAGTGATTACTATCTGTTCCTGTCTATGGCGAATGATTTAGCTGGTGATAAATTCGCCTAAAGAGAAGCTTGTGAAAATCGACTGTCTCAGTTTTTTTTGCCAATAGGGAAGAGAGTTTCTATGAGAGTGGCAGCATGAAATTACATTCAAAATGGCAACAAGTTATCGAACAAAACGGTGCATATTTGACCTAAGTGGGATCATTGTAACTGTGATAAATAAAACTTTCAATTTAATGCAAATATGTGATGAAAATTTTATGTGACATCCATTATATTGTTTCATATTGTTCTCCAAATTTAATCTGATTACACATAAGAGAGTAACATTTTTAAATTTTATAATATTTTATAGAAAAAAAAATTGAAATTAAATTTGTTCTAGTGATTTTTGAAATTCAAGCACGTTGTTTCATATTGACAGGCAACCAACTGTTGATAGCGCCGTTTAATATCATCCTATGGACATTGTGTATGGATGACATTATAAATATATGTACGTATATAATAACGAACACATACTCACTGTCAACGCCATTGTAATAATCATCATTATCATCAACAACATTGCCGTCGTCATCGACATTGGCCATCATCAACACCATCTCACAATCACAGCCATCATTAATAATAAAAATATGACATTTACTCTTCAAAATATGTACATTTTGATGATGACTGGTACAATATGTATTTTGTTATCAGCATAAACGCATGAATCTAGCAACACAAGAAAGAGCCAATTTCCAACAGAAGGCTCCAAATTGTATGAGTTCACAAAAAAACAAAAAAAAAAAACAGAAACAAGCAAACAGCAGCAACAAACCGAAGTAACCAAACAGTAACTGTCGAACGATAATAGCATAACAATGAGTTAGGAGCATGTAAAAGCGGGTTAAATGAAGAAGAAGAAGAAGAAAACTGAAACAACACAATAACAAGCATGAAAGATATTTTGATGACATGTATGTATGGTAGTCACAAAGCGATGTACGCATGCGCATATCTACCGATATGGTGTGCGTGCGTATGTGAACGTGTGAGAACTGCAGAAATGTCCAAAATATTATATTGTATAGTACATACATAGATTTTTTGAACAGGGAGCGGGAGTACTTCTATAATGTAAAATGTACATTTGTACATATCCATATGTACTTATTTATTGATGTCTCTACAATGGCAGAAATGTTGAAAAGAAATCTGTGTGGCCCATACGCAATGAACGTTTGCTTTTTTTTTTGTTGTTTGTTAATTTTTTTTTTTTGGTTTTTTTGCGCTAAGATTTAATAATACTGTTGCTGCTGCTGCTGCTGCTGTAGGTACATATTTTATTGTACTTAAGTAAACTACAAAACAATAACAACAACAATGTTGTCTATTTTTATGTCAAAATAATTGCCATAATGCGTCGTTGTGTTTTTCAACCAATATCTAGTAACCCTATACATCTTTATACAAGTCTATACATATTATATCAACATCAGTTCATATTCTCATATGAATTCTCCACATTGAAATACTAGGCGTTCACAAAGGAGTTTTAACTGCTCGTTGTGCTACTTGTCTTTAACAAATCTTATATTTAATGATCGTTTTTTTGTCAATATTTTTGAAGAGAGTATTAATTATTTTATTAAAATTTAACTGCAATAGATCTGTCATCCTTTTTTACCATATATGTGAGTAATCTGTATATCTACCTTCTAGCCACACCTGGGCAATTGCAAAGAATGTGTTCTTCTGTTTGCTGCTCTTTAAGACAGAGTCGACAGAGATCGCTGTTAACCACGCCCATTTTCATCATGTGATAATTAAGTTTACAATGGCCTCTTGTAAACTTAAAAATAGTTCAGTGTAGAGTTTGATGTCTTTTCTGCTGACGTTCCATATAGCATCTACCTTAATGTGTTCAGGGTTAATGAATCTTTTCGGCTGACGCATGCCTGTTTGGACTCTTCAGTAATCGGTTAGACTACTTTTTTCCTCTTCATGAAGCTACTGTGTACCCAGCAGAAGGATTTTGGGTCTATGAAAGGAGTGTCTGCGCTCTTTTTAGCTAGTGAATCTGCCTGGTCTCGTGTCCTGGTGCCCATATTAGAGTCACAGAGTTCCTCTTTGCTAAGGTATTGAGAAGTTCGAAGCATTCCCAGACCAACTTGGATTGGAACGAGAAATTCATTAGTGATTTTAGAGCTGCCTGACTGTCGGAAAGAATGCATATATTGGTTTCTCGAGTGTCTCCACGTAGACATTCTCTCACAGATAACTCTAAGGCGTGGACCTCCGCCTGAAAAATGGAAGCTATTTTTTCCCATTGCAATTGCCTTCCGGAAATTTAGCCCTACAATTCCCGCTCCAGCACTGCCATCTTCCATTTTGGACCCATCAGTGTACCATAGCTGTGAGCCCTGTTTTAGAAATATTTCGTTGTTTCTCCTCGCTGAACGATCGTAAATGATAACTTGAAAGAGTTTAGAGATTATAAGTTTTTTATCCATCCTGTCAAAGACCGTGAGGCCCGGTGAATTCCAGACTACGTCTAGAATCTTAATGTGTCCTTTTAGGTTGCCTTCTTTCAGGTGAATATAGTTCGGAAACCTTATGGCTGTACTGGCTGCTGTCCTCTTGACCGGAAGGTGTAGAGGATTGAGTCTTGTGATTATTCCTAAAGCTGCTGTGGGGCAAGTTCTCATCGCTCCCGTTACGCTCAAACAGGCTATTGAATTAATCCTGTTAAGGATCGTCTGAGTCCTAATTTGATTTACCTTGGCCTCCATATCAGAGAGGCATAAGTATCATTGGTGCTATTACAGTTTTGTAAGACCACACCATAATTTTTGGTCGTAGTGTCCATGTTTTATCATATAGCGAAGGTAGCCCTCAGGGCTTTGTTCGTGATGTATGATAAATGGTTGTTCCAGGTTATTATTTTCAGAGATAGAAATATTTCTTCTGCCTCTACAATAAAAATTAGCAACGAAGAAATTTCTGAAAATTTACACGAGCTACTACGCTAAGACACCAACTTTATTTATAATGATCGTGTGACCTCATACTGAATCATCAACATTTCTGTTGCATCCTTCCGTCTACCTATCTTACATACTCTAGTCATACACACATACATACACATACATGTCCGTCCATAGAATTACTCAAATATTCATTCAAAAATACTTGTACATAAGTCTATATCCATTCATTAATGCGTCATCCATGTACGATATACATATATATATATTGTTATGTAAATATTCGTGCGCTGATCCGTGTACTATCGCATTTAGTGGTATTTCTGTGGAGGGGAGGGGAGGGGAGCTTTGTAAATTTATTTGTTGCACTTGAAACGTGACAAGTTTATGAAGATTTATGGAGTTCGATTTTCTGTCATTAATGCTCGTTCTGTCTCTGTCTATTTATCTATCTCTCTCTCTCTCTTTTTCTCTGTCTCTTCACTAAAAAAAATTTCAATCATTCCCAATTCGAACTCTATTTGTTTTGTGTGCTTTTCCTTTTGGGCGGATATTTTAAATGCACGATACACTGCATAATTGACGCCTTTTTTAATTCTCACGATCATCGATTTTTAAATACAATACATTTTTTTGTCGTTGTGGTTTTTCAATTATTTGATTGAAATTTTTATTCCTAAAATTGTAGATATTTATTTATTTTGTACATATATCGTACATGTATTTAAATAAAATAGTTGTTGTTGTTGTTGTTGTTGCTGTTATTCACACAATTGCGCGTCCGATTGTCGAAACGTGACGATTCCATTGATTTTTTTTAATTTGTTCATTAAAATGCAATCATCAGTCACATATGCGCGTACACCGTCAAATCGTCGAACTTGTTGACATTGTCAGCATTTTATTTGTATTTAAAATCCGATCTGATACGATCCATAAAATTACAACAACAATCATAATAGTTATAATATTAAGAAATCAAAGAAATTTACATGCTGTGATTTAAAAAAAAAAAACAAAACGTTTATTTATAGTCATTGCTTTGCTCGCCACTGTATATGATTATATGCGCTTCATATCGGTGGCTAAATGTTTTAAAATAACACTGGTTTACATATATGGTCTTTTTTTATTTATTTTGGCCTGCTTAACTTAGCAATTGATATAAAATGAATATTTTTGATTTTTGTGATATGGCTTCCAAATACTTTTGGTAGCTTTAGGAAAATCATACAAAAATTATAAATCATCAAAGTATCAGTATATAGATTTTTTTCCGCAAATTTGTAAACCAGTGTAATTAATGTGTTTTGTTTTTTTTTTTTCTGATATTGTAATTTTTGTGGTTTATTACATTTTGGCAATTGTAATTTGCTGCAATTATGGCAATTAGATATGCAGATTGTGTTTTATAAGAAATAAATTCATGTAATTGATGATGTGAATCTATGTGTTGTTGTTGTTCGGCGGACTATTATTTTAACACTAATTTCTTTAACTATGCATATTTATTCGCTGATACGATGACAAATTTACGTAAATATTGTGTATAGAATTTTAATTAATTGCAATAAAGAAATACAATATTTAAATGGCGAGAGCTAGCAAGTGAGATTTATTTTACTAAGAAACTTGAAAATATTGAATATATATATTTTCGAAAATGCTTGATATTTTGTATAAAATTTCTACACTTAGGTACGATCCAAGATCGTACGATCGTATAACCTATCTGGGTGTCTTATCGTCTCTATGGAGCTAATAAAATTAAAATAAGCTTTGGGTTATCTTGTGGTCAAATTTTAAGTTATATCACATTTTTTCACTTCATCAATTGATTGAAGATGAAGAATGCAAAATCTACTGTCAATGTCAATGTGTCGATTTGTTGGAATGTACATATGTGTAACCATCCACTTTGACTACATAGAACACAATGGAGCTTTAATTTTCAAGAATTATACTGTATATTCATGAAATTTGATTATAGGCAACATTTTATGTTTCTAAACATGCTGCTGCATCGAAATACTCAAATTGAAAGAAATTGGTCATGTTTTGTTTATTGTAAAATTTGAACATGGAAAATTTGAAATGAAAATATTATGCTTTTCTTTCTTCCGGATATGAGCAATTTTTTATTTTGCTCTAATCGTAATACTATTGAACAACAGTATATAATATTATTCTGACCTACATCAATAATACATCTGTTATACATCTAAAATTGTATATTCATGAAATTTGATAACCAGCAACATTTTATGTTTCTAAACATGTTGTGCCAGTGAAATACTCAAAATTGAAAGAAATTGATCATGTTTTGTCGATTGTAAAATTTGAGCATGAGCAAATTTTTATTTTGTTCTAGTCACAATACTATTGAACAACTTAGTATATAATATTATCGTTTATCGCTTATACGATATATCATAATAATTAATTTTCATCACAAAGATTGTACTCATTATGTAAATGTCATCAAATTTATTGGTATTTACTTTCCAAAAAAAAAAAAAAAATGTAATGGATGTTTCGCTTTATTTTGTTGTCTTTGACCTACATAACTAATACATCTGTTAAACATCTATTATTGTATATTCATGAAATTTCATAAGCAGCAACATTTTATGTTTCTAAACATGTTGAGCCAGTGAAATACTCAAAATTGAAAGAAATTGAAAGTTTAATATAACTTTCTGATCATGTTTTGTCTATTGTAATATATGAACATGGACTATTTACCTCAAATATTAATATTATGCTTTTCTTTCTTCCAGATATGAGCAAATTTTATTTTGCATCTAGTCACAATACTATTAGTAGCATCTTAATATATTATGGCTTACATGGTACATAATAATAATTTATTGTCGTAGGTTGTCCAAAGGCCGACAGTTCGACAGCGACCTAAAAGTTCTTTTGTGTTCCGCTACATTTACAAAATTGTGATCCGTGCGATCATAAGCATCCAATCTACTATACCCTATAGGTCTAGCACCAATGATTCTAGTATGCCATAGCATTACATTCCTTTCTACCTAGATATTACCTGTCTAAGGAAGGGAATCGGCTGGAATCCATGTTCTTCCAGTGTCATTTTCGCTTTGCGGATGAAATTGAGTATGTCCACAACAGGAGCCAGTTTTTATTTTCTGCGGATCTAGTCGATCACGTTGGACAGTGTGCATTCTTGATTTTGCCAACGCAATACAGTTTCACAGTATGTGTTCTGTAGTTTCATCCTCTTTAAGGCAGAGCAGACATTCCGTATCATCAAGAATATGGAATTTAGTGGTATAAAATTTCGGTTAGTAATATCCTTAAGGGAAACCTACTATTTTCCTGAGATTTGTCTTGCACATATTGCGCAGTTCCCTATTGTAGATGTATGGTCTAACCAACCTTTTGGCATGGCGAAGTTTTTGCAACCCTTCCCAGTGGGTTACTATGAGACTATGCTCCGTTTTGTTCACCATCGTTTAAGTCTCCGTCGAGTTGATACCACAGTAAGGCTCTTGGCCTGTAAGGTTTACTGAGGAACGCTAGGCCACTCACCCATTGGCTCTGAAATTTTGGTGTTGGGTCCACAGATCCCAGCACCAACTGCAGTATCTGTTTAGTATCTGTTATTGACTCAAAATGAACCATTCTAGGCTTCTAGACTGTACATAATAATAATTAATTTTCATCATAAAGATTGTTGGTATTTAATTTATAAACATACTTTTCTAAAAAAACAATTGTGATTGATTTTCTCTTTATTTTGTTGTCTTTGACCTACATAAATAATACATAAAGGAGTATAAAAAGTATACATATAGCTCATGCTATTAATTTATATACTTTAAACATGGAAACTTCAAACTGCAGAAAAAAAATCTTGTGCTTATTATTTGGATCACTGCACTAAGAATCCACAAAAACGCACGACATGAAGAAGCCATTCTTAGTGTAGTTACAACAACAACAAAAAAGAAAGGGAATCCACTAAAGTAACGACAAAAATCAAAAAATTCACCAAAAAAACAAAAAAAAAAACCAAGCCTATAACAGTTCAGTTAAATCAGTTAAGGTGCTCAAGCGCAAACAGCTGTCACAGAGTCATCATATTATACAAAAAGAGTCACTTCTTCTGGTTCTTGGTTCTACATTATATTAATAAGACGATGTTGTCATTATGAATTTAATATTTTTAGTTAATAAAACAATAATAATTTTGGTTTGGCAGTTTTTTTTTTGCTCGCATCTCTCAACATACTTACAGCGTACATGTACCTGCAATATTTTTAATGAAGAACGCATGCATAATACATAATACACATGAATACAATACATAACAGTGGCACCAGCAGCACCAGCAACATCAGCAGCAGTCATCAATGTATCTACGAGTATATGCCATCATCAACATCGTGTGCAACATTTGTAAGGTTTGGAATTTTTTGAAGACATGTTGGGTTGCCAATTGGCTAAAAGAAGGAAAAAAAAAAACGCACAATAAAAATACAAAACATGAACATGAACCTGATGTCAATTGTGCAAAAAAGTAAAGTGCAGCTTCATATGAATTTTCGGGGAGTAAATGAAACAGAAATAGAAAAAATATTTACGGAATGCTGCGCACTTTTTTTCTTGATTTGTTTTGCTGTACTGTGCTATGGAAGCTAACAACAACAACAACAATAATAACAAAGCGACTGACTGACCGTCGTCGTGGAGCAGAGTAGCAGCAAGAAGGCACGAAACATCATTGTCATCATTGTACGATACATGTATACGAGTATAATTAATGAGCTGGTATTTAAACGTTCAGTGATTTTTGTGCCTACCGCCGTGAAGCCAATAAAAATCAGTGCGACGACAACGAGGACGATAGTAGTATATGCCATACGACAAGCTTACTCGTACGTATGTATGGATGTTTAAAGGTACTCTTGTGTGTGTAAGGTAAGATATGGATATGTAATCATATCGCATCGTACTTATATGCTAAAGGTTTTAATTACCAACAAAAGGCTGATGTTGTCTGAAAATCTTAAATAATAATGATGATGATACTGATGAGGATGATGATGATGATGATGATGATGGCGACTGTTGCTTAGCAATTTTTTATAGCCATTTGTTTAGTTTTATGCACTTAATTGTTGTTGTTGTTGCCATTACTTAGTTTTACAAATGATTTTTTTTAGTTTTAGTTTTTAGTTTTAGTTTTTTTTTTAAAATATAGCACATATGGCACGCGTATTTTATGAAATATGACATTTGCATATACATAATATAGTGTCTATAATGTTCATATATAAATATTGAACAGATGTCCCTTATATATTTTCAATACTTATACAGTCAATAAACTTATATTCTTATTCTATAGGTATCGACAATTTTTATACAATTAGAATTTTCTTACATTTCGAAAGTAAGAAAAAAAAATTGCAGCAAAGTTTGTTCACCTAGTAATCTGTAATTTTGATATTCATTCTTATGGAGCATCGGGTGTTTCTGCATCAAAAAGTAAAGCTCAGGCGCCTGAGTGACGGTTTTAACTCCGGAGCCTCGTTCTGTCGTAACAAAAATGGGAATCTCTGGTTACAGATATCCAGATTTTACCGAGCTTACGGAGGGAACACTTCTCCACGCTACTGAATGGTGGAGGTGATTTCCTGAACATCCCAATCACGGATGATGGTATAGATGTTCCATCACCCGACCATGATGTGGTCAGAGAGGTTCTTTCTAGGCTGAAAAACAACAAAGCTGCAGGTGCTGATAGTCTGCCTGCCGAGTTGTTTAAGAAAAGAGGCGATGAGCTGCTCACCAGCATGCATCAGTTCATAAGCAGAATATGGACAGAGGAAAGCATGCCTGATGACTGGAGGTTCAGTGTTCTCTGTCCCGCACATAAGAAAGGAAACCCCACAAGTTGCGCGAACTACCGTGGAATAAATCTTCTTAGCATCGCATTCAAGGTGCTATTGAGAGCGTACTGTGTGAAAGATTGAGGCCTATGCTTAACAATCTGATTGGACTTTATCAGTGTAGCTTCAGAACTGGTAAATCCACCATCGACCAGATTTTCACACTGCGCCAAATCCTGGAGAAGATCCAAGAAAAACATATCAATACACATAATCTATTTGTTGATTATAAAGCCGCTTTCGACAGTCCGGTAAGGGATTACCTCTACGCAACAATGTCTGAGTTCGGTATTCCTGCGAAGCTTATTTGGTTTTGCAGAATGACACAGTGTAACTCCCGTTGTGTAGTGAAAGCTGGGAACGACCTCTTCCCGTCGATTAATACCGAAACGGTTTCGGACAAGGTGATTCGTTATCGTGCGACTTCTTCAATATTATTATGGTGAAAATAATACGAACTGCTGATCTACTATTGATAGTATCGGCATGAACACGCGAGCATTCTCAGAGTTGGAAAGTGAACCGCTTTGGATGGATCTCACGGTGAACGAGGGCAAAACGAAGTTCCTAGTATCAACAAACAAAGACTCTGCTGTATCTTAGACAGCACGTTACTGTTGACAACTACGTTTTCGAAGTAGTAAGAGACTTTGTCTATCTTGGATCCAGCATTAACAGCAGTAATGACGTCAGGCTGGAGATATTGCGAAGGATCACTCTTGTAAACAGGTGCTACTTTGGGCTAAGTACACAATTGGGAAGTCGAGCCCTATCTCGAAGAACGAAAACTACACTCTACAAGTCTCTCATTCTTCCTGTCCGTACATATGGCGCTGAAGCCTGGACAATTTCCACCTCGAATAAGCGAATACTTGGAGTTTTCGAGAGAAAAGTCCTACGCAAGATCTTTGGACTCATTTGGCGAGTATCGAATAAGGTACAATTATGGGCTGTATGCCGACACCGACATAGTAAAGCGCATTAAAATTCAGCGGCTGCGCTGGTTAGGTCATGTCGAGCTAATGGAAGAACCGGCTAAGAATGTGTTATATTCGGAACCCACTGATGGACGACGCAGAAGAGGCAGATCTAACCTCCAAAGGAAAGGTCAAATACTGGAGAACTTGTCAGCGCTTGGAATTTCAAACTGGCGCCAACTCGCGAAGGAAAGAGATGGCTGGTCAAGCATGCTAGATTCGGCCTAAATTGATTTTCGTTTGTAATGGTCAGATAAGTAAGTGAGTAAGTAAAGCTCAGAGTTCAGTATTTAGACAGATCGCAATATTCACACTACCTTTAACGGCCTCACCTCATTTTATACTCCTCAGTTTTATTAAAGCAAATTGGCCATTCGACCAATTTAAAGAAGAATAAAATATTTATTTTTTAAACATTTAAGTGACCTAGATACTAAAGGAAACTCGACGTTTGGATGTTTTTTTAGAGTGAAATATTTTCAAATTTCAAAATATTTTCAAAAATACAAAATATAATATTCTGAACTAAAAATTTGGTTTCTTAGTAGGATAATTTTATGCAATTAGTGTTTTGATATGATTTCGGGCATATTTTCAATTTTCGGTTATTTTTTCAAGCGATTGGATTCTAGCCTCGACAAATGTTTGCTTAATGTTGGCAAATGTTGTTACTTTGTTTCCTGCCGCCTGTTTAAAGAAATATGTACCAATGATTCCACCGGCACATAAATCGCATCAAACACTAAGTTTTTGTGAATGTAATGGCGTAAGAATTTCTTGTGCATTGTCTGCCACACCAAATCTGACGATTTTGGTTGCGCATATACCCATTGAGACAAAAATGAGCCTCATCATTTGTCGACCATAAAATGACTGTAGCGATCTTTGAGTTTGGATCACAGAAGCACGATTTTCATAGTAAAATTTCAATATTTGCAAGCGTTACTGCGGTGTTAATCTTTCCATTATGGAATTGCAAATCTTACTGAATACAAATTACTTTTGTGTTACCAGATTTGATAACTGCTAACCGTTTTATACCTATCGTAGATTGCTTCTCTCTAAAAAAAAAACAAAAATCACCCGTTGTTACTAAGTAAAGGCCTGATATTTTTCTCTCAACCAAATATTGCATATCTATGGAAAAAAAATTACATAGAATTGCAATTTTTCTCTAAATGTAAGCAAATAAATGATTATGTACAATTTATTTGAAAAGTAAATATAAATAAAGAGATACATTAATGTACATATAGAATATGTACATTTTTTTTACTATTATGTCATATATGTACATATGTAATACATTTCTTAAGAAAATATTGCTTTTTCTTTGATACTCTTTGAATTTTTTTTTTGCCTTTTCATTATTCATTCATTTATTAGAATCAATTCAATTGAATGCTTTAATGCACAATTGTATTGAAATTGTGGCACAGTGGCAATGAAAACATTGTGCAAACATGCCACCGATGAGCAAGCAAAAATTGTACATTCCAAGGTAGAAACATATGTATGAATACATACGAATACATATGTATAAGTACAATAAAGGACATCAATAAAAAATCATCTTAAATTTAAAGGAATTTTCCTTTTCATCTCAATGCTTTTACTAAGCCTAACTGAAAAAAAAAATACAAATAAAAGGTAGAAATGCAATAAGAATTTTATTGTGTGTTGAATTTCCTGCATTTGTTACGCATACACCTAAGCATACACTTATACATTGTGTCAAGAGTCAATATGCCAAACAGAACAGAAAAGATTTCTGGCATTTCCTTGCAAATTATGCATCTATACATTTCTTTGCGCTACATATGTGTTTACTTATTAAAATCAGTGGTGTTGTTAGAATCTAATTTCAGTGGGAGACAGAGAGATGTCTCAGTCTGAAAATTCGTTGCTCATACAGTGGCGCACATATCCGAAGTACAGTTTGGTAAGTTTTTTTTCTCGAATCAAATTTTATCCACACAAAAATATTAATATTTCCATTCTCGGACCCCCCTTGACTACATGTTTGTCGCTACAATCAAATAATTTACTTAAAAATGTTGCTATATGTATATATACATTTGTATATATACATATATGCATGAATATTGGAAGCTGTTGCTTACCCTAAGTGCAAATTCGTCCCTTACTATTTAGGGACCATAATTCTTAATATTCTATTGTATCTTGACTTGTATTTGCTTTTTTTCTTCTTCTTATGCTACATAATCAGCTATAATATATAAATCTTTTTCTTCTATATACATATCTACATATATTCGAGTATCCTTCTTAATTTTTGTTGATTTTTCATGGTTGTTAATTTGATTGATTACTGTGTGACTTTTGACACCATTCGATCAAATAACAATCACTTCTCTATGTATACACGTAAGTAAATGAGTCGATGCATTACATTTTGTAAAAAAATTGACATTCATAAAAATCTGTTCCCAAATTTGACTAGGTAGTACATGTTTGAAAATTGAGCTGATTTGATGTTTCACAAAATGCATGAAAAATTTTCTTGCTTTCGTATTTTATATCCTGTCGTAAATTTTTTGACAAAGAAAAAAAAACCCAAAAGATAAAGATTCTTATTACATTTTATGACATTTATTTGACATTTTAATGATAGCAGTTATTTACTGAAAATAAGTATAATACAATTTATGGCGCTATGTATCTGCTTAGGTTTTAGTAAATGGGAAATATATATGATTATAATATCCTGAAGGATAATAATTTTTCAACATTTGGTTTAGGGAAAATTTGAATTCATTAGTGCGTCTATGTGAAGGCGAGTGTAGAATATTCAAATAAATGGTAATAATACATTGATCATTAATGGAAAATTTAAGTGGAGTATTGAACAGTGATTATTTCAAAGGAATTAAATTATATTTAAGTGTTCTATGGTAGTTCCTTGATTTTCTAATACCTACAACTAATCCAAAGTGCTGAGCACAAATGACGAGTGGAAATGAGTTGTATCACAATGGGCAATTTTCTGGCCTAAGTGTGCTTTTATTGCAGAACGTACCGCATAGGCTAACGTAATCTAAATTATTTGGAATTTCGCAACTTTTTATATAATGCATTTATTGAAAAAATTATAACGCCAGTCAATCAAGCAATATCAATTACGAAAAGGAAAGCATTTGGATTTGATATCGATATATCGCGATATTGACAGCGATTGAATGAATTAATTATTTCCTTTCTTAATCAGCCACTATAACCGATTTTGTTCAATTTTGGCAACCTGCAGAATTCCTTACCAGTCTTCTTTGCTCATCGCTAGCTGCCGACAGCTACAAATTCCAGTACTGTCAATTTCAAGAGTGATCAGTCCTTCCATTGGTATTCTTTTAGGCGGCGTTCTTCAGCAGGTTCAGAATATAACAACTTGATCGAGTCCGCTTAGCAGCTAGATTTGCTAACTAACTATGCTAACTATGCCAACATCGGCATACGGGTCACATAACTTATGATTGTATCTTATTCAGGTACTCATTACCAACGCAAATATCTCCAAAGGTCTTGCATAGGGCTTTTCTCTCGAAGGACTCGAAGCAACCTGTAATTCGAGGTGAAAATGGCTTCAACGTCATTTATAAAGAGGGACATGAAGAGCGACTTGTAGAGTGTGGCTTTCTATCTTCGTGTACGACTTCTCAATTTTTACTAAACAACGAGAGTTAAGCACTGTCATTCTGCAAAGTCGAATTGTTATTATTAAATAATTGTTGTTATTAAGTAATCTCTAAAAAAAAAAAAAAAAAAAAAAATTAATATGTGGCACTTGAAGCCCCGAAGGACTCATTGGCTGAGCTTCTCCTCCAGGGACCTACTTATTTTAGCCGGTTCCGAACCGCAGAACTCTTGCGACATCACTTTTTCTGAGCTTTGTCACACAGTTCTTTTAGAAGATTTTCCATGGCATTTTGTTATGCTTCAGCCAACACACTAACCACTCAGCTACGGCACCCACAAGTAATCTCTACACAGACTATAAAAATCGGTTTTATAACCATCCTTTCTTAAGTCTTTTTTGGATTTGGAGAAGTGTGAAACTCTGGTCAATGGTACATTTATTACGATTGAAGCCATACTGACAAGGTCCAATCAGGTTGTTGAGCATTGGTTTTAATCTTTTATACCGTAAGCACGATAAGACTTGGTAGATGAATCTGAGGAGAATTATCTAACGGTTGGTTGGTTGGTTGAAGTGGAGACTCACTCTATGAATTCAACTAACACTTTCGCGCCGTTTTGTTGCCACATCACCGTTTCCAACTGTTTATTCGGTTGTTAACAGCTCGGTTATATCCAGTCCGTGCGGTTTAGAAACCTCTGAAGGTCTTTGATGTTTGTTTCCGCTAACTCTTCGAGATTGTTGCATAGTGGTTTACCTAAGGTATCCATTCTCTGTTTTCAGAGGGAAGGGCATTCGTAGCATTATATTCTGCTTTGCAGCTGTGACAGTGAACGTTATGATGAATTCCCAGTCTGGTTGCCTGCTCTCAGATGAGCCAGAAGTCAGTCAGTCTGGAGACATCCCTACGATTCCTATTTATCAGCGATGTTGTTTGTTTATGATTGTATCCAGGCCATAGTGACTTGCTGGCCTTAGAAGTTGTAAGATCTTTCCATCTATAATCCGCTATTTGGAGGTATTTGAAGAGTTATAGGCACACTGATTTAACCGCACCCAATGGTGTGATTGTCTGTTCGTCAGCTTTTTCGTTCGCCTGTATATTCCGATGTCCCGGGAAATAGATCAGGGAAATATTGTGCGGTTCAATCTAGGTGGTGAGGCTCCTTCTGCTTTGTTCCACCAGGCTAGAAGTTATGATGGCTGAATTCCAAGCCTGAGTGCAGCTTGGCTATCTTATCTATCTAACGGTAGTTGATGGAAATTGTGGTGTCTGTTTTTTATGAATGTGGCAGAGAACTCTGAGATTGATATCATCGGGTATATTTTCGTCCGATCGCATGAGCTATTGTTTATGAGCGTGTTGATGATCAATTTGACAATACTACATAACATTATATCGTTAAAAAAATATCGATGTGTACTATAACATGAGCAGCGATCCAACCCTCTGTCCACCGTACGCATGTATCATTAAGTGAGCGAGCATTCTGCATAAGCAGATACGATGCTCTGTAATCACATAAATGCGAGCGAACTTTGACTGCAGCAAGATAGTGATCTGAGTTGATCTGTTGGCAACACGGATCTTCTGAGCCTCTTCGAGGCTCCTTCGAGGCTCCTTCGAGGGTCCTTCGAAGCTTCTTCGAGATAGACTATATCAAAAATCCACTTCCAAGTTCATGTTATTCCACATGGCATCATATTTGCTTGATGAAGGTGTTTTTATGTGGTGGGACCGAAGCTGGGAAATATTTCCAATCACAGCTTTGACTTTTTGAGAAAATGAAAAACGAGCTGGGAATCCGAATTATATTCAACTGTGTCACTTGTTGCATGCAATTGTCAGACAATGATGTAGGAAACTAAATTATAACTGAAAAAAGCAAAAATATTTTTCAAAAGTTACAGATGTTCGCTCAAAATGCACATGTTGAAGGAAAGATCAAATGCAAATATCAAGTATTTAAGGAATAATTAAAATTGAACTTGTATGCAAGTAGCACACTATCTACAAAACCAAAAAGGAAGATGATTACAAACTGAAATTATATTAATAAACTACACAACACACAACAAACAGCATAGTGCTTAAAATCATTAAAGCAAAACAAATGCAACTGCCGCGCTACAATAACTATGTTATGTACAACAATGAAAGAGTTAATATACAAAGTGTTAAAAAATATATACTTTTATACAGATGTATATTAATGTAAGTGTGTGTGTGTGTGTGTGTGTGTATTTTTTAGGCCACAAAAAAATAGTTGCTGCAGCTGCAACACGCATATATATATATATAAACAACGCTCTCCGACCATTGATTATACCAAACCAAACCAAACTAAACCAAAATGAAGAAACAACTGCGATCATATCAACGTCAAATTCATTCGTTCATTTCATTTTTATCATTAATTTTGTATACGCTTTGGTAAGAAAGATGTCCTTTTCTTGGTCTTGAACAAAAAGAATAATAAAAAAAATCGAAATTAAATTTCTCTTACATTTCCTTGCTTGTTGTTGTTGTTAGTACTTGTACAATATTTTTTCAGCATAATACAATACTACAATATTCATCTGGTGTCTCATTATCTTTTTCATGTATTTATTTTATTAATTTTTGTCCCAAAATTAAAAAGGGAGAGGAGAAATTCTCTGGCATTTTGTTGTTGTTGTTTCAAACAACCTGCAAAATTGTCTACCGTGACGGCTTTATGTGTCGATCTGCCCTAAATAAAAATAAAACACAAAATGTTGCTTTCTACGTCACAATACGAGTATAACCCTTAATCATCTGCTTTTGCTTCTTCTTCTTCTTCTTCTTTTTAGCTTTTGTAAGCAAAACAAAAAACATTTTTTTTAAAGGAGACGTATTGATCATTTTATGTTTACATCATATCTCTCTTTCACTCTTCATTGTTGTCATAATGGGATAGAAATTATGAGTGGATGTATTTATTATGACATGCAAGTGTAAAAATTTGTTGATCAAACAGGTGAAATAATCTTAATTTTTTTTTTATGTTTTCGAAAGTATTAGATTTAAAATTTTCAGCTCTTTCCTTTAAAAACATGCTCGCATGTCAGTATAGGCGATATTGGAATAATTTTAGAGCTAGAATCGTCTTGTTTGAGGGTGGTCCCAAAACTAACCGGCCTAACAAAGAAAACACAACAAATTTGGGAAAAATGTTCCCTATTTCTCAGCATAATCTCCTTTTAGCTCTATACACTTTTTCCAGTGATACCCTGTTTATAGTATGAACTGTCCAGTTCATTAAAATAGCCATCTACCGCAGACTCCTCCTCTTCATTGTTTGCAAATCTTCTACCACCAAGCCATTTTTTCAAATTTGGAAATAGCAAATATTCCGAAGGAGCTAAATGTAGAGAAAGGTGCGTGCTGAAGCAATTCGAGCTTTAATTTGTGAACTGGTGCATTGTCTTGATAAAACAACACTTTCTTTTTGTTGATTGTTTTTCCTTTTTGAAGATAATCAATAAAAATTATCCCACGTGCATCCCAAAAAAACAGACGCCATAACCTTGCCTGCAGATGGAACTGTCTTTACCTTCTTTGGACACGATTCTCTCCTTCCATTCCACTATTTTGACTGCTCCCTTGTCTCAGGTGTAAAGTGGTGGACCCATGTCTCATCCATGGTTTCGAATCGATGCAAAAACTCGGCTTTATTACTGTGAAACATTGCCAAACACTCTATAGAAACATCTTCACGACGTTGTTTTTGTTCTATTGTGAGCAAACGCGCCACCCATCTTGCACACAGCTTTTTCATGTCCAAATTTTCGATCAATATACGATGTATAGCACTTTTTGAAATACTTGTAATTTCACCTAGCTCACACACCTTCAGCCGGTGATCATCCAATACCATTTTGTGGATTTTCTTAACCGTTTCTGGCGTGGCCACCTCAATTGGTTGACCACTATGGTGTTCGTCTTGACAGATCGTACGACCTCGTTTAAACTCTGTCACCCAATATTTTATGATTTTGAACGAAGAAACAGACTTCCCCAGAGTAGAATCTAGTTCGGCTTTAATATTCGTTAGACTGAGACCTTTCAAATGAAAGTGTTGACATAATGGTGACCAATTTTTTTCATGTTTACAAATTCACTGAGGTCGTTAACTTTCGATGGGTCCAACAAAAAATACTAAACAACGTGGCACCTTGAAACTTCAAACATATGATTTATAAGGTTGCCACTTTTCACAAAAGTAATTTTTTTTCAAACTACTGCCGCCATCTCTATGTCAGGTCGGGTAGTTCTGGGACCACTTCGTACATAGAAAAATACAAAAATCTGTCAAAAACTCTATCTTTGACTATAACTACGGGCCGTGCAGCCTTTGTTAAATCGAAGAAGAATTGCTGTTCATTTCATTATTTCCACATATCAATTGATTCTTATCCTGATTATTATTACTATTATTATACTATTATTATTTCACTATCAACCTAAATTACTAGGTGTCAGCGAAACTTCCGCTATATCCAAGTATTTCGTCATACATTCGTATCATGTTTTTTATTCACTCAATTTGAAGTTAAATTAAGCCCCTTCTTAAAATTCTTATATTTTCTACTTAAAGACTTCATTCATATAGACTCATGTATTTTCGTAAATATAGTACAGGAAATAAATAAAAATATGTACTTTGTACTTATATTGTGATACGGTTCATTTGGTTTGATATAACAAGCTGATATATTATATTAACATGTACGCATTAACCAAAGTCATACACTGAAAACAAAACAATATATTTTCACAATTATTAAATTTTCATAGTCTAGAGATTTGCTAATTTAGAAGAATTTGGATGATAGTGGGAAATTCAGAGATGTGGCATACTATTTTGGCATTATGATGTAGTTTGACATATTAAAATTAAGTAATTATCCTAATTTTAAATAGTAAATATCATAATCATCAATATGGCCATTACAACCCGTTATCGAGTTACGGCCGACCTCAGCAGCTCTGTCCAGGCGTCTCTGATTTGCGTGCGCCTTCTCCAATTAGTTACACCAAGCGCAGATAGGTTTTCCGCGTTCTGGTCCTTCCATCCGAGGCATAGCCTTCCCCTTCGTCGTCGTCCAACGGCTTCCGTTTCCAGCACCTTTTTCGCCGGAGCTTCTTCATCCATACGCGCAACATGGCCTAGCCACCACAGACGCTGAATAGTGATGCGTTGGACTATGTTAATGTCATCCTAGAGCTCGTACAGTTTGTGGTTCATTCGAATACGATAATCGTCACCGACGCGAACAGGACCGACGATCTTGCGAAAAATCTTGCGAAAAATCTGACCGATGCAGCCACGCAGTCAGCGTCAGTGACACAACCCATGCTTCTGCGCCATAGAGCAGCATGGGTATGATGAGCGTGTTGGAGAGTGTCAGTTTTGTCGGGCGAGAGATGGCTCTACTCGTCATTTGCTTACTGAGCCCATAGTAACACCTATTATCAAGAGTTAGTCATCGCTTTATCTCCAAGCTGACATCATTTTCGGTCTTAAATTCCTTGACAACTTCGAAAGGATAGCTGTCCGCAGCAACGTGGGATCCTAGACGCCGCTTCTCCCTGTTTGCGGACAGTATATACTTCGTTTTGCCCTCGTTCACCGCCAAACCCACCTTCGCTGATTCCCTTTCGATCGCAAAAAAACGCAGCAGTAACATCTCGTTTACATCGTCCGATGATATTAATGTCATCAGCATATGCAAGGAGCTGGACACTTATGTAGAAAATAGTGCCATTACGATTTACACCGGCTTTTCGCAATACCCCTTCCATTACAAAATTGAAGAGAACTGAATCCCCACACGGTATCAAAAGATTCGGAGAGGTCATTTCCTACCTTATCAACTTCGCAGGGATACCGAACTCAGACATGGTGGCATACAGGCAATATCGTATCGGTCTATCGAACGCAGCTTTATAACCGACGGAGAGATGATGGGTATCGATTTGCTTTTCATGGGCTTTTTGCAGGATTTAACACAGTGTGAAGATCTAGTCGATGGTGGACTTGACAGGTTTAAAGTCGCACTGATAAAGTCCAATCAGTGTGTTGGCAATTGGCTTCAGTCGTTAATTAGTGAAATATGGCAAATAAATATTATAATTTCAACTAAGAGCTTGATAAGGAATTACAGATGGAAACTGCTACAATTATTTTTTAAATTGTCTCTAAAATAATTAAAATAAGTGTCCCGGTGATGGCACGATAAAACACAGTGATACGAAATGGAGGTTTATATCTCTGTATTTGATGAAATCAAAAGTAAAAGGAACTTTATACCTTCTATAACGAAACCCCGAAAGCAATTTTAGCCTATAAATCTCGTGTTTTTATGCGTATTTGAAGTTAGTGGTTTTCAGGATGTATACAGGGTACAGAAAAATTTGAGTAAAATTTGATCAAATCATGTTTTATTGGAATTCTTCTGAAAAGTTGTGGTGTCTTATCGTTTGAAGGGTTGAGGAATTCATTTTTGATGTTTATTTTTACCTAAAACTACGCTATCTTTACCTTAAACTTACACGCTGTGGTAGAATTTTGGTCATTTTTATGGTTTTTCATTAACCAGGTGAAATCAAATCTGATGTGGGAATGTCTTGAGAAGATGAATAAACTTGGCGAAAATAACCTTTGGGTTCCAGCACATATTGGAGTTGGAGGCAACGAGCTGGCGGATAGGCTTGCCATGAAGGGACCAGCAACATCCTTTGTAGGCCCACAACCCTTTTGTGGTCTGGACAAAGGAGCTTTCTTCATGTTCATTAAGAAGAGTGAAGAATCAGAAAGACAATCATACTAGGAAACCTACCAGAGTTGTCCCAATCCAAAACACTTTTAGGCATCTATAATCTAAAATGACTTGAGGAATGTATCAGTTTAAACAAGAATAATATAAGAATCATCACGGGATTATTGATAGGACACTGCAGGCTGAATTATCACCTAATGAAACTGGGAATCTTCTCGGATGAAATCTGCCGATATTGCAGGGAGGAGAATGAAACTGCAAAACATGTATTGGGAACGTGCCTAGCACTTTTGCACACAAGAAAGTAGAACTTCGAGGAATTTATAATACCGGAAAATCTGTTGAAGTCCATTAGGGTAGGATCTATACTAAACTTCCTTATGGATGCTGGACTTAGAGAAATACTTTAGTCCATGATGGGGTCGCAGTGCAATACAACCCTCTAATAATAATAATAATGATTTTTCATGGAAAAAATAATACTTTAAGTATTTTTAACACTTGGAAATCGATATTTGATATCTGTTTTATTGTAAAACTTATTAATGAAATAGGTCAAATGAAAGTGCTTAATTTTATAAGGCATTTTCCCATGTGTTTTTCTCAAGGAAAGAATCATTTTTGTTTTCAGTGTATGTATTAATCTTTAATTACATTTCCCGGCTTCGAATCAATTCGTTTATTTCTGTTTAATTTTTTGCACAAATATACCCATACACACACACACATACACTCAATTTAAGCATTTAGTTCCAAAAAGCTGCAAAAATTTTGTTTTTTTTTTGCAATCAGGTGTTATCCAACCCTTTTTACTTCCATCATACTGTATATTTGATTATTCAATGTTGATACACTATCATCATCATCATCATCATCATCATCAGTATCAAGCGTAAGTGCGTGAATTAGTAAGAAGTAAAGTGGAAATAACAAAAAAAAAAAAAAAAGAAAAACAAAAAAGGCGAAGGAGCTTGTAGTACCGATACAAGTAAAATACTCGTACATATGTATGAAGGAGTAAACCGTCGAAAATGTTGATACATTTAATCCATTCGAAATCCATATGCATATAGTCATACATTGTGATAATTGTAGGTATAAGAAAATGAATACATATATACTTGGTAGATATGCACTTGTATACACTTAAGTATATGTGCAATATATATTTAAAAGTGTATTAAGAAGGGTTTAACTCAATGCAATCTGCACTAATGTACTGTCTTACGTACATGTATGGGCCAGCTGAGGCAAAGGCTAACGGAAAGTTAAGCCAAAAAATTAAGTTAAAGAGCAAAAAAAGAAGATGAAACTAAGTCAAGAGGAAATACATACATTTGTGTATATACGAATTTAAGTGAAATGTTTATATGCAGAAAAATATATATGTATATATGTTGTTGTTGACACAATGACGGTGTGCATGCGCAGGTGGAATTTTGAAGTGCCTTAATTTTTTTCGATTTTTTTTTTTTCGTTTATATGACTGCTTATGATATTATCTTTACTTATGTTGAACGTTGTTTTGTTTTTCTTTCTTTTAGTAAAAATAATTTTTTTTTTGTTTGAAATAAATAATATGTATTATTAATATTTTTGACAAATGATAAAATGAATTTATAATTTTTCTTCTTCCTCTACCTGTGTATATAATTATGTGGATGACATTATTACAATAATATGAAAGAAATATGACATTTGATAATAATTTACTACTTGGTCAACATTGTGTGTCAGTTTAAAATGTGTCAACGAGTCGAAATGAATTATTGAAAAAATTTTTAATAAAAATTGAAACAAAAATTCTAAGCAAGTAAAATTAAAAGTTTTGTAAAAAATTGCGAAAATTCTGTTGAGATAAAATTTGTAATTTCTTCTGCTTTAAAATCTGGTTTTTCGAATTATGGTAATGGTAATGGTTGTACGGGTCAAGCTAACGTCATTATGCACTGCGACTAACTTGATCTATTGTGCACCTCTTCGTACTTAGATATTTGGTATATTTAATAAATCGAGGAATGGAACCAGCTCCTTCGGGGGTAGCATTTGAAGGTTTTTACCTTCTAGTAAGTATGAACTGAGGATTTTGAGCCTCCTGTGGACTAGTGCATCACAGGTTGTGATTAAGTGTTTTATGGACTCTTCGTCATCACAGCAGAACTTATATTATATATTCCTTTTTTGCGTAAGTGTTTATTGCATGCGAAGTGGCCTTTTACTGCTCCGGAGAGTAATCTAAGACTCTTTTTGTTTTAAGTGAGAGCGGTATTAGCTGTGTGTTGCAACAACAACGACTCCCCAGTCTTTTGGCATCAAAATCTGTAGACCATTTTTGCGAATCATCGTGTAACCATGTTGGGCTAGCGTTCCACTACTCCCTTGATGGTAAAATTACATTGTATCTCTTGGTGAAATTGAGTACTTGGTCTGTGTGGTCACTTGTCTGTGTCATATGTGTAACATTTCCGACCTTGTTTAAGATCTCTAGGTATCCAGTCAGATTACCTGGTTTGAATTTTTTTTTTTCATATTGATTGAGAGTGCATGCTATTTAGCAGTCTCTTGTATTGCTATGTGTAGCGGTGGTAAGTTTAACAATGCTTCCATATCAGCAGTTGGGGTAGTTTTCATAGCCCCTGTGATGCTTAGCCACGCTAAACTTTGTAATTTGCACAGTTTTGATATAACTGTTGTTTGATTGCTTTTTACCCACGATACCAATGACCCATATAGTATGATGGGTCTACTAACCATTTGGGTGTAAATCCATTTTGGGGCTCAGACCCCAGAGAGTTCCTCCCTAGAAATTGCTTTGTAGTCCAACGGTTTTTCATGGCCTTTGAATTACTGAATTGAGGTGTGCTTCCCATGTGAGTTTTTAATCCAGGATGATCAAATTATAATAGGTACTCTGCATTTGGAAATATAAATACGTTAGGAGCATTTATGAAACGAATATGCAAAAAAAATTTAAATTAAAAAAGTTTGTGATAAGCAATATTGCATAATATAGGGTCTAGTAAAAAGAAATCCCTTATTTTTGTACTAAATTGAAGGTTTTATTTAGCATAGTTAGAATGATCCGATTTAGGTCAAATATACACCATTTTATTCGATAACTTTCTGCCATTAATTTCATAATGACACTCTCATAGAAATCCTCGTCCCTATTGGCAAAAAACTGGGGCAGTCGATTTTCACAAGCTTCTCTTAAGACGAATTTTTCACCAGCAAACTCATTCGCCATAGACAGGAACAGGAAGTAATCACTTGGTGCCAGGTCCGGACTATAAGGCGGATGCATAAGAACCTCCCAAGCAAGCTACCGAAGCTTCTGACGAGTCACTATCGATTAAGAGTTTGGCCGTAGGGGAGAAGCTCATAGTAAATGATTCCCTGCCAATCCCACCAAACACATAACAAAACCTTCCTGACCGTCAATCCTGGCTTGGCCACCGTTTGCGCCGTCTCACAGCGATTCACCCCGACCGTTTTCGCTTGACGTTGTCGTAAGTGACCCACTTTTCATCACCAGTAACGATCCGCTTCAGAAATGGATCGATTTTGTTGCGATGCAGCAGCGATTCGCAGATAGAAAGTCGATCCATGAGGTTTTTTTTTGCGTTAACCCATGTGGCACTCATACATCGAGCTGCTTTTTGTATCCAGCCTTATTTAAATGGTTCCAAACGGTTTTTGTGCTTACAGTGCTTACATGACGTTCAGACTCGACGATTTCCATTATTTTATCGATATTTTCGATAATTGGCCTTGCATCTTTGACATAAAAATTACCGAAACGGAATCGACGAAACCAAAATTGCACGTGATTGCCTGTTACAGTATCAGGACCACAAACACTATTCACATTTTCAGCCATCTGGCTTACGTTTCTGCCTTTATCGAAGAAAAACTGTAAAATATGGGGTATTTTCTCTTTACTGGTGTCTATCTTTGAAGCGTGCTCAAACAATACTGAGTTAAGCAATCACAAAACTGCCTGAAAAGTTTATTTAGTACGAAATAATGGATTCCTTTTTACTACACCTTATATAATTTCGAAAATTATTATTGTACATTTGTAAACATTTATCAAATTTTTAGATATGTTAGCCTTTCGTAAGAGTACTATTATTTGTTGTATGTGTCTTGAATGCTTTTACAAAAATTTCGCCTTATATTTACATATATAAGCTTACTGTAAGTGTTTCACAAGCGTATTTGGTTAGTTTTATATATATTCTTGTGAGCAAAATCTAATGACTATACTACAATACCTTCAGATTGAATAAACTTTCATGAAACATCCATGAGAATTTTCAATTGAAATTTCTTTACTTTATTAACGGAAATATTCATTGGTGTGTACTATGTACTCATGTATTTTTAACTGATCAACGAACCGCATAAGGTCTGTGTTGTGGATATACTATATTCAAATTAAAAATCATCTAATACATGTTATTATTTCTTGTCTTATTTGATCTATCTTGCAACTAATTATCGTTTTAAAATGCTAATACTCGTACTGTATTTAATTACAACATTAAAGTTGCTTAATATTAGTTGTAAAATAGAAACAAAGGTAAATAAAATTAAATATTAAGACATTTTCATGAATGTTTTAATATTTACATTTTTTTTTTTAATTGTTTGCAAATTAGCAAAATTAAATTTTAAACTTTTTTGTCTTTATTATTTGCTACTATATGATATACGCATGATTTTTTAATATTTAGATCATAATTATAAGATTAGATTTAATAGAGCATTATTAAATTGTATGTAGTAACTATTCTTATGGGGCAACAGATTTGGTTTTTTTTTTTTTAATTTTTATTATTTCCACTTTTATTGTTGTTGGCTTGTTTTTGTATGCAACCCTTATGACCTTTAGTTTTTATTTAATTCAAGTTGCGTATCTATTCAAATGATGTTCTTTAACAATAACAACTACGAGTACACAAAAGAGGAAAACAAAACATCTATAAACTATATAAAGTACATAGCTATTTAATTAGACAAAATTTCAGCATTTATTCAACCAAAATATTGTCTTGTGCATACATATCTACATAACCAAGCGTAATATTGTCTATTTGTAACGATAATTAATTTTGCAAAGACAATAAACTTCATACATATACTTACAATATATAGTTAGTGCGTACTTACAATATATAGTTAGTGCGTTATGGTGAGCAGCTTACTTATATGTATAAATGTACTACAAGAAACCACATACAAGAAATTGCGTTCAAATGAAATTCATTATTATAAGGAATAATTAAATAATTGAGTCATTAAACTAATCACAAACACGCACACACACACACACACACGCACCAAACAGAGACTGTCGAGTGCAAAGGTGGGCCATACAAGTATACTCATACCTGTTGGCTGCCACACGCAATAATATAAGTACAAGTACAATACTCTTACAGTACGTACAAAATTAAAATCACACGAGGCACGCTTTTATGATTTCTTGTCGCAATTTTAATTAACCAACTTTAAGTTGTGAATAGTACAATAAACAGATAATACAATACAATAACTTCAACTATGTATTCAATGTTGCCGGTAAATTTTCAAAAGAAATTCTACACAAAATATTTATGATATTTCAATGGCATAACACAGTTGGATATAAACTTATTACTACACATCTGTACATACCTTCTAAATAATATTTTTGCTTATCGAAATTATGAAATCAACTTTCAACACTTTGGCAATGAAATCTACATGCAGAGCGGATAAGTTGCGTTGCTTTTGGGTTTACGCCAATATTTTTGAAGATCAAAATATAGGATAAAAAATTTAAAAATTCACAATATGAGGACTACATTTAGAATATAAGTAGAATTTAATCATCTAATAAATTTCAGTGATATTGCAGTTTCATTCTCCTCCCTGCAATATCAGCAGATTGCATCCGAGAAGATTCCCAGTTTCATTAGGTGATAATTCAGCCTGCAGTGTCCTGTCAATAATCCCGTGATGATTTTTATATTATTCTTGTTTAAACTGATACGATCCTCAAGTCGTTTTAGGTTATAGGTCCCTAAAAGTATCTTGGATTGGGACAACCCTGGTAGGTTTTCCCAGTATGATTGTCTTTCTAATTCTTCACTCCTTTCAAAGAGCATGGATAGAGCTCCTTTGCTCAGACCACAGAAGGGTTCTGGGCCTACAAAGAGTGTTGCTGCTTTCTTCCTGGCAATCCTATCCGCCAGCTCGTTGCCTCCAACTCCAATATGTCCTGGAAACCAAAAGATTCATAATTGGTTATTTTCACCAAGTTTATTTAGCTTGTCAAGACATTCCCACACCAGTTTGGATTTCACGTGGTTAGAGTTCAGTGCCGCTGAATTCCATATGCATTGAGTCCCTCGGCATTCCGACTTCAGGATGTTGCTGTAAAAGAACATCATATTTCTTGCGGTCCATCCATCATGATAGCCCTCTTTTTTTGGGACTGGATGTGAATATGAAGAGGTGTAAGTTTCAAGAGAACTTCGAATGATGATATTGGACATGTAGGCATAGCTCCTGTTATACATAAGCATGCTAGTCTTTAAAAACTACGTAGTATGGTGGTAACAGTTTAAAGCTTTGTGCAGTTCTCCCAGACGACAGCTTCGTAGCTTATCATGGGTCTAACGAATACAGTCTATATCCATCCATCCATATTTTTAGTGTGCAACCACAACTTTTTCCTGCTATTAATTTACAAATCATAAATAATCTAGTTTCCTTTTTCGACACATTTTCTAAATGTTTCCTTCATCGTAGGCGCTGGTCTAGTACTACACCCAGAATTTTGACTTCTTTCTGTAGCTCTATCTCTAAGCTAATAGTTTTTAGATTCTTAAGCTTGTACTTCCTAGGTAATGGAATAATTGTGGTTTTTACTGGGTTAATACTCAGCCCCACTTTGCTGCACCATTATGATACTTGTGCCAATTTACCTAAGATTCAAGTAATATTGGGTGTTGGAAAAAGTAAGTTCGGCTACAAATTTGACAAAAAAATGAAAGCATTTTTTCTTATATTTGAAATGAGTTTCATTAAAACAAACATGTGCCATTTTGATCGATAACCTTTTGCCAGTTTTATGGTAAAGCCATTATTCCATCTTTGTAGAACGTCTGGGTTTTCTGAGCGACAATCTGATCCAAGAGCGTTTTGCAGGACTCTACGGAATTTAAATTACCACCATTAGGAGAGTTTTGCAGAGATCGAAACAAATAATAAATCTGAAGGTGCAAGATCCGGGCTATGAAGGCGTTCCCAGAACTACCCGACCTGACATATAGATGGCGGCAGTAGTTTGGAAAAAAAAGTACTTTGGTGAAAAGTGGCAACCTCATAAAATATATGTTTTAAGTTACCAAATTTGTAAAAAATGGTTTGGTGGTAGAAGATAAGAAATGCAAACCATGAAGAGGTGGAGTCTGCGGTAGATGGCTATTTTAATGAGCTTGAAAGTTCATACTATAAACAGGGTATCGAAGCTATAGAATACGCTGGGAAAAGTGTATAGAGCTAAAAGAAGATTATGTTGAGAAATAAAGAAAAATTATCCCAAATTTATTATGTTTTCTTTTTTAGGTCGGGTAGTTTTGGGACCTCCATCGTAGCTAATTTTTAAAATTCGGTATTTACTATTCTTATCACGGAAGATCCTGAGGATCTGCGTTCTGGAAGTTCAATATTCGTTACAATTATTTTAAATCATTTGCTGACGTATATTTGCACGCTGGTTGTACAACGTTGTCTTTTAAGTTTTGAATTGTTGGTGACTTATCCAAATAGGCTGTATTTAGGCCGTTACACAATCCAGAGGTGCTATGTCTCACAAGTTCTCACGCGTCTCAAGAGGATATACACTATTTTTTGTTTTCTAAATGAAATTTATCCGATGTAATTTACAAAATATTTTTATTAGGATTTTTGCAAATTAAAATATTTGTTATCATCAATTTATTGAAATATTTAAAATGGAGCATATCTTATTTTTTCTAAAATTGGAGTCTTCAGTTTTCCTTCTTATTTCGGAGTTTTTTTTTGCTTCTTCTTACTGTTAAACAATGTCGTAAGCTAATAATGAATATAATAAAAAAAACTAAAAAACAAAAACAACAATAACCACTATCACTACTGAGAATATAATATTTATTAACAAAGTTGAAGAGTTTAATGACGTATGTATACATAAATATGTTACAATATATAAAAGCATATATACGATATAAATAGACACTTCGACATTAATATGATGTGAGAGCAAGCATGTATGTATGTTATATTTAATAAAATTTTTAAATAGACCACAGCAGCTTCCATCGCATCAGCAGCCACAGAGCAAATACGGAGTGCATATTGTTATTGTTATTGTTATTGTTGTTAGGAAACCAACTAATTAAGAGCAACCAAGCAAGCCAAGCCAACTAACTAACCATCATCCAGCCACCATCAAATAATGTTAAAGAAATTTATATTCATCTTTATTGTGGCGGCAACAACAACAACTCCATTGCTGTTTCTGCCGTTGTTGTAAACTCTGTTGTTAACAATGTCTTAATTTTTGTTTTTATTGGTATTCCCCCTCCCCCTTTGGTTGCTCATTTAGGTTTGTTTTACAATAAAAACAATGATCATCTTAAGATTTTGCACCTTATGAGAAAATTTTTTATGTGAATCTTTTGTTCGACATCAATGGCAACAGCGACAGAATCAGCAGCAACAACAGCAATAACGTCTACATCGACATTGCTTGCTCTGGTTGTCATTATTGCTATAGTACGAGCAGTATAGTGTCGCTGATGGTTTTTGTTGTGCGTTGCTGCCAATCTTGTTAATTTAATATATCAACAACAACAACAACAACAACAACAACTACATCATCAATGCTGTTAAATTTGGTTGGCTTTGTTAGTTCCTGTACTCATTGACACTTTATTTGTGTGGCTGTGTGTGTGTGTGTGTTAATGAATATGTGTGGATGTGTTTGTCTCAACAATAAAAAAAATAAAGAACAGCTACATTAGTAACAACAACAAAAACAATATATTTTCTTTTCTCTGATTTCGTTACATTTCGACTGTTGCTTATTCCTCTTCCTTTTGTTGTTTTTTTTTTTTTCTTGGCTTCACTATCAACAATCTTTATACACATGAAAGTCCATCTGTCAAATGTGTTAATTATGAGACGCTACTAAAGTCAATGTTTGTGTGTGTGTGTGTATATGTGAATGAGTGAGTGAGAGTTTTTGCTGTTATTATCGTTATTGTTGCTTGGTGCTTGTGCTTATAGTAATTTTTATGAACAATTTTCATGTTTCTCTTTATATTTCTCATATTTTTTTGGTGAACGAATATATGATCTGAATGATTTTATGATTTAATGTATATGAGGTCAGGTGCAAGCACTCTAACAGATATATTTTAGTTTTCTGCACACACACACACACACACATGCATGTACATATAGAAAAACGTTCATATTTATTTGTAAGTAAATGCGCATAACTACATAAGTACATATTGTATTGTATATTAGTTATTGCATCAAATGACATATAAAAATGTTAAATTTATGTATATAAGGTCTAGTAAAATTTTAGTTTTTTTAGCGCTAATATTAATAATAATAGTAAACCAATGATGAAAATATGAAAGCAGATCTTTTTCCAAGTGTTCATATATGTGCCTCTTACTTATTGAAACGAATTAGTTACGAGGGCGGTCCCAGAACTACCTGACCTAGCAAAGAAAACACAAAAAATTTTGGGAAAATGTTTCTTTATTTCTCAACATAATCTCCTTTTAGCTCTATACACTCTTTCCAGCGATATTCTATACCTTCGATACCCTGTTTATAGTATGAACTGTCTAGCTCATTAAAATAGCCATCTACCGCAGACTCCACCTCTTCATTGTTTGCAAATCTTCTATCACCAAACCATTTTTTCAAATTTGGAAATAGAAAATAATCCGAAGGAGCTAAATCTGGCGAATAAGGTGCGTGCTGAAGCAATTCGAGCTTTAACTCCTTGATTTTGGTCATCGCAATAGCGGAAGTGTAAACTGGTGCATTGTCTTGATGAAACAACACATTCTTTTTCACCAAATGCGGCCTGTTTTCTTTAATTTCATCACTTAAACGCTACAACAAATTAGCATAATACTCGCCGTTGATTGTTTTTCCTTTTTGAAGATCATCAATAAAAATTATCCCACGTGCATCCCAAAAAATAGACGCCGTAACCTTGCCTGCAGATGGAACGGTTTGATTACTGTGAAATATCGCCAAGCACATTGTGAGCAAACGCGGCACCCATCTTGCACACAGCTTGTTCATCTCCAAATTTTCGATCAATATACGATGTACAGCACTTTTTGAAATGCCTGTAATTTCACCTAGTTCACGCATCTTCAGCTTGCAATCATGCAATAGCATTTTATGGATTTTCTTAACCGTTTCTGGCGTGGCCACCTCAATTGGTCGACGACTACAGTGTTCGTCTTGGCAACTCGTACGACCTCGTTTAAACTCTGCCACCCAATATTTTATGGTCGTAAACGAAAGAGGAGACTCCCCCAAAGTAGGATCTATTTCGGCTTTAATATTCGTTGGACTGAGATCTTTCAAATGAAAGTATTGAATTACATAACGGTGACCAATTTTTTCCATATTTACAAATTCACTGAGGTCGTTAACTTAAGATGGCTTCAAAAAAAAAAAATATTAAGCAATGTTTCGCCTTGAAACTTAAAAAACATGTTTTATAAGGCTGCCACTTTTCACCAAAGTATTTTTAAGTACTGCCACCATCTATATGTCAGGTCGGGTAATTCTGGGACCGCACTCGTAATTGAGTGCAGTCCACTTAACTCCAAAGTAATTCTCAAATAAAATGATAAAAATGCAATTATTTTAACATTTTCTTTATTCCTGTCATTTGTCTGCTGGAAGATTGCGCAAAATTGCACAATCAGAGAGACTAAAAAACATCATATTTCAAGATTATTCTAAAGAACTGGAATCAACACCGTATAGCAACTTTCACGAGCACCAAATGACGCTAAGAGTATTGGGTAGTTCAAAAGGTCATTCATTTTTTTTCTTTGATTAATATTCAATTAACATTACACAAACATTGCACAGAAAACCATTTGGAACCACTTGAATTATGCTGAATACAAAAAAAAATGTATGAGTGCCAAAAGAGCAAACGCAAAAAACCTCATAAACTATGGAAACGGCCGTGTTCGAATCGCGATGAGCCGGCGTAATAGGTGTCCAAGCCAGCATTGACAGTCAGGAAGTTTTTCTATGTGTTTGATGGGATTGGTTGGGAATCATCTACTATGAACTACTCCCCTGGGGCAAAACTCTTAATTCGGAACCATACTGTAAACAATTCTACTATCTGAGGGAAGTAATCGTCCAGATGCGAAACGAAATTCTTGTTCTAGAAGAAAATTTCGAATTTTTTGAATTATTAGATGTTCATTAAATTTTTGTTTTATTAATGACTTCAATGAATTCCACCTGGTCGAAATAAATTTTGAAAAATGAATTAAAAAATATATGTATATATTAATTTTTCAAAAGTTTAGTAATACTGATATCTGCTAACCCTTTGCAAACGCACACAAACACACACACAAACACATTGTGTACTTAGGGTAGCTCGTTCATACAAAACAATATAACAAACACGTTACATGGTAGCAAGATGATGGTTGGTTGAAAAAGTGATAATTAGTAATAATATATTTTATTTGATTTCTAATTTATTGTATTTGTAAGCTCATATTTACTTATTTAATTTAATGATGTGATATTTTATATTAATGGTTTTATTTTCTTATTAACATATTAAATATCTACCTGTCCGCATATTAACTGTCTACATAAATATTTCTCGACACAATTAAGGGTTGAATATACATTTTATACTCAGGCGGCATTAAACATTTTTAATACCAACATTTACGAAGAGACTCAATCGAGCTTCATATTTAAATAATACAGGGTGATTTTCAAAGAGCCTTCGGATTTGATTAAAAAAAACACATAAAATTTAGAGAAATGTATGAAATTTTTATTTGAGTCTATAGAAATGTCGACTGCGGCTTCGCCTCAAATGGTTCATACGTTGGGTCCAATTTTGGCATACTCTCTCCAACATATCGGCCGGTATCTCACGAATAAATTCTTCAATATTGGCTTCCAGTGCGTCAACCGTTGCGGGATTGTCACGATAGACTTGAGCCTTAACGTAGCTCCACAAAAAATGGTCTAAAGGCCTTAAATCGCACGATCTAGGCGGCCAACTGACCGAGCCCAAACGTGAAATAAACTGTTTACCAAACTCGCCTCTCAATTGGGCCATTGTTTGCGCGTGCTGTGTGGCATTTGGAACCGTCTTCTTGAAACCACATGTCAGCCAAGTCCAGCTCTTATATTTGGGATAAAAAAAAAGTTTGTAATCATCGTATGGTAGCGCACGCCATTCACAGTAACGTTCCTGATTTCTTCGCCTTTGTAAAAGTACGGTCCAATGATGCCACCGGCCCATAATCCACACCAAACAGTGCATTTTTCGGTATGCATTGGCAGTTCTTGCAATGCTTCTGACTGCTCTTCACACAAATTCCCACCCACCCCAGCGCCCATTCACCAGAAGTTAGCCGTTGTATTTTGTATTTTGAAAGGTTTTACACCCAAATCCTTCCGCAAAATTTTTCACGTAGTGGAGTATCAATCAAAAGGAGCATGACGTTGGAGCAAGGACATAATCCTTGTTCAGCAAGTGTACCACGCGAAACCAAACCAAGGTCTGTAGAGGATATGAGCCCTTTAGCTGATACCTCTGAGGGCCAACCACAGGTGTTACGGGCACTGCGACCAAACAAGTTCTATTGTACCCAAGCCCGTCTACGATACTAGAATCTCCTCTATCTTTTTAATAAAGGATAGAATTGAACTTTTGATGATTGAAGCTGGTGTTGCGCAACTCAGATGAAAGTGTTTTAGGCGAAGTCTGGCCAAGGCCGGACATCCGCAAAATATGTGGATCGATGTTTCATCCTCCGCCAGACAGAGTCTACACTCGGTGTCAGAGGATAGTACCATTTTGTGGAGGTGGTATTTTAACCAGTTATGTCCTGAGGGATAGCCTGTTATTAGGCGTAGGTTTGTTCTGCTAAGGCTAATTCTGTCATAAGCTTGTCGGAGACCTGTCGAATTTGTCCATTATATTTGATATTTGTCGTTCTAAAGTTTTTCTATCATAGCTTTGGCCGATGCCCAGCTTATACCGCAGAAAGGATCTAGGCGGTGGTTCAGTGGAGAACACAAGCTAGTACTCGCTAGTTCGTCCACCACTTCATTGCCCTCAATTCCCTTGTACCGCGGCAAGTAATTATATTTTGAGGGTATTAAGTTGCTATTAGTTTTCCATTCCAGTCTGTCTGGAATGATCGTGGAGAAGCGCCTGCGATAGCGGAGTTCTTGAGGCATGGAATCAGAGTTAGAACATACGTAGTGTACGTAGTGAACAACATAGTTGAGTAACAGAGGTCCAATTGCCGCGAACGCCGCCGAATCGACAATTCACAGTCATCAACATCACTGGCGGATACAGCTGGGATATTTTCCTCTGTCCGCACTCTACGTATGCGTGTTGGTGGTTTAATATCCAATAGTGTAAATTTGGTGCGAAATTTAGTTACAAAATTCCGAATACCCGCCTCAGAAGGTCCCCCAAACTGACCATAAAATTGAAGAAGTGCACGATACTCTTTCTTAACCGAGCATAAATTTTGATCATAAAATTCAATAATCTACAAGCGTTGTTCGTTTTTAAGTCGATTCATGGTTAAATTATAGACCAAACTGAACATGTTTGACAGCAACATGTTACACGAAAACAACAGAGCTGTCAAAAACAATATTGCCAAACTGAAAGTTGCTAAAAAATCACCCTGTACTTTTGTAAAAATATATTTAAAATATTTCTTCGTTAATCAACTTTATAAATATATATGAATACATATATGTTTGAATATTTAATTGACATGGCTTAAATATGTATACATAGTATACTCCTTAAACTCCTATGTGGTAGTACTCGTATGTAGTTATATTTAAATTATATTTTTCATTTTATTAATTCCTTCGATATGTGATAGCTTTTGATACTTCACAGGATGAATGAATTCATTGCCCTGCTAGTGATGCGTTAAATTGGAAATTTTTAATATTATTTCAATATCTATAAGTGGACGTTAAGTGAGTTTTCAGTAGTTTTAAAAACAATAAATAAACGATTTTTTTTAACATAATAGGAACAAGTAGTTATAATAATAATAAGAAGAAATGAAAATAAACAATTATAATTGTTATTTGTTGTTATATCGTTGTAATATATGAAAAGAGACAGATGCAGGTATTTATGTGGGATCATACTGCAATACCAATACATACCAACAGCTGATAAATATGGAATGTATGTACAATATTTTTAATACGAAATTATATTTTTTTTTTCCTTAAATATTCTTTTGAAATAGATTAACAATATGGTGAAACCAAGAATGGTAAAAAGTATATTTTTAATGAAATTAATTCTTTAACAATAGATACATCAGATACAATGCAGATGGTCGGCATGTTTATCAGGTGAATCAATTTAAAATGTTTTCTTTTTTTTTGCTCAAAAATTCCATATCTATTGTAAGGCAATATGTCACCAAATAATACATAGTATATATATAACTACCTACATGTAGGCTCCTAAGTAGTCAATTGTATGGAAAATATCTCTGAAAACCATTTTCAATGCGAATGTGAATGCGTATTGTATTAAATAACACCTACAATAACATAAGGGTATGTGGGAACAAGTCGATCGATCGTATTCGATATCACTCGAAATCTTTATGAGCGATTAGTTACCTGTTGGAATTACTTGTATATTAATAAGTAGATAGGAAGCAGAGGGAAAATGAGATAGGATATAATGATGATATTATCCATGCAGGTGGATATTCTCATATTCATTTTTGGTTGTCCTTGAATTTATAGCAGGATATTGTTATAATATGATATATAGATTTTTGTTTTTTTTTTTGTTAAGCATTTACTGTTAAGTATTTACTGAGAAGCAACAAATGTAAAACATAGTTGTATATAATAAGGTGAAGAGGAAATTCTTTTAAATATTTAAAATAACAATTAAATGATTTATATAAAACTGATTTGAATTATTTAGTCCTTGAATTTGTATTGTTATAAATATGATATATATAGATTTTCGTTGTTGTTAATTATAAGGTAAAGAAGAAATTCTTTTAAATATTTAAAATAACAATTAAATGATATATATAAAACTGATTAGAAATATTTAGTCCTTGAATTTGTAGCAGGATATTGTTATAAATATGATATATAGATTTTTGTTGTTGTTAATTATGTTAAGCATTTACTGAGAAGCAAAAAATGTAAAGCATAATTTTAGATAATAAGGTGAAGAGGAAATTATTTTAAATATTTAAAATAAAAATTAAATGATTTATATAAAACTGATTTAAAATATTTAGTCCTTGAATTTGTAGCAGGATATTTTTATAAATATGATATATAGATTTTTTTTTTTGTTAATTATATTAAGCATTTACTGAGAAGCAAAAAATGTAAAGCATAGTTGTAGATAATAAGGTGAAAATGAGAAAATGGTGAGAAAATTATTTCAAATATTTAAAATAACAATTAAATGATTTATATCATTTAGTAAAAAGGAATCCATTATTTTTCCAATAGATGGCTTTCCATCTGCGAATCGCTGCTGAATCGCAACAAAATCGATCCATTCTCAAGCGGATGGTTATTGGTGATGAAAAGTGGGTCACTTACGACAACGTCAAGCGAAAACGGTCAGGATGGTTTTGTTATGTGTTTGGTGGGATGGGCAGGGAATCATTTACTATAAGCTGCTCCCCTACTGCCAATCTCTTAATTCGGACTTGTACTGTCAACAATTGGACCGTCTGAAGGAAGCAATCGCCCAGAAGCGGCCAGCTTTGGCCAATAGGAGACGAATTGTGTTCTATCAGGAGAACGCCAGGCCACACACATCGATAGTGACTCGCCAGAAACTCCGGGAGGTTGGTTGGAAGGTGTTTATGCATCCACCTTATAGTCCGGACCTGGCATCAAGTGATTACTACCTGTTCCTGCCTATGGCGAATGAGTTTGCTGCTGAAAAAATCGCCTCAAGAGAAGCTTATGAAAATCGACTGTCCCAGTTTTTCACCAATAGGGACGAGGGTTTCTATGAGAGTGGCATTATGAAAAATTACCGTCAAAATGGCAACAAGTTATCGAACAAAACGGTGCATATTTGACCTAAATCGGATCATTCTAACTATGCTAAATAAAAATTTCAATTTAATGAAAAAATAATGGATTTCTTTTTACTAGACCTTATACTTACATGTTTTAGATAAGGCAAAAGACATAAAAAGTAATTATTTCTATTGGAATTTAAATTATTAGATTTTTTTTTTTTTTTTATCTAACCTAATTATTAACCATATTCATATAATTTTTATTCAAAAATTTATAACGATCAGTTTGAAAATATTCTGCATGAAATTTTATTGTAAGAATACTGTTGTCTATTTTGGCCAATATGCAATGAAGATGACTTTTACCGAATATGGTACAATGACGAATTGCTGGAATTGTGCAAAGAAGAAGATATCTGAAAAAAAAAAAATTGGTTAAATTGCAAAGGCTACAATGGCTTGGACATATTAGGAGGATGGAAGATGGGCACCCCTAAAAATCCATTCCCGAATATAACACTCTAACACCAAAAGCCCGAGGACGTCCGAGGCTAACTTGGGTTCAACAAGTTTTAGCCGACCTGAAAAAAACTGCAAATTACGCATTGGAGGACAGCTGCCGAAAACCGCATTAAATGGAGTAGGATTGTGGACGAAGCTAAAGCTCACTCTGAGCTGTAATGACTACCTGATGATGACTGTTCTTTATTTTAAACTCATTTACAGATGTTCTACAAAGTTCTTTTAAAAGTTTTTCCAAAGAATTTTAAGAGAACAGGTTTCTAAAAAAAAAAAAACAACATAAAGTCAAAATGCAATAAAGCAACTACTCTAATTACGAGTAATTAAATCGAGAAAAATATATTCTATATAACGATGTTACAAATAAAGAAATTTTCATGTTAATTAATTAAAATGAGACCTAAAATAATAATTAGCAAAATAAAAAAAGCAATAATAATAGTAATACGTAATAATAATGAATGTATTATTCACTAATTATAGAGTATTTTGCATTTACTCCTACTTAATCGATTACACGGCTCACCTCATTAAGATTATCAACATACATACACGTTTAGATGCACGCACATGTGGAACACACATGGGAGCCATAAATGAAAACACCTTTAAGTACCATTGTAACAATCAATCAACGCCAATGTAAATACGAATACCAACAACAACAAAATGAATAAAAAGCTTGCACATGTACACATAAGCCAATTGCGAATGTTATACTGTGAGTATGGCTTTCAATATGTGTACACAAGTGTATACAGTGGGTTATGTATTCCCCAAGGATGTAGGCTGTATACTTGTAAATGTAAGTATATCTTTTGCTTTTTCATGTTGTTTCTTCTTCTTCTTCTTTTTTAAATTTTTATTCTCATTAACCTTCATTCACTACGAATGCCACCTGAGTTACAGTTGCCCCATTTTTTACTTTAAACACTGCTTGTGTTCTATATGTTGATTGCATCTGCTTTTTGATATTTGTTGTTGGTATTGTTGTTGGTATTGTTGTTGTTACTATTCAACAATTTGTGTGAAACTGGTTGATTGTATAAAAAAATATAATTCGTCGATTGTCTCACACAGACGCACAATGAGATAGCGCAAAAGAGAGAATAAGTCAATGATGATCTTTCTCTTTCAATGTATCTACTATGTCCTTATATATGTGGAGATTTTTTTAAACAAATTTGTATAACTATGGTTTTCAATGATTTGAAATTCTCATATAACTCCTTTGGTATTCATTTTGGAATATTGGAAAAATCTTCATGAAGTTGTTTTGAGAGTGAGTGGGTATTATATTTAAATGATTTTAAACTACCTCGTAACTGTTAGTCGAAATAAATTTATCTCAGATTCTTATTTCTCAGTTTTCTATATCTTCTGGTCTATATGATTGCAGTAAAAAGATCACATGACCTCACTTAAGCAAGAACTGAAAAAAACAGGAATGTGCTAGAACATCAGCACAGCACAGGGACATTTCGGGCAGTTGCAAAAACAATGAGCTGACACTATCATGACATATGTTACATATCTCTTGCATTTTTTTTTTCACTTTTTCATTTATACAGGGTGGCTGATGAAAGCAGCTACCAAAAGAAAAAGTAATAAATTTTTTTCCTATGTAACATATCTGTTCCATTTTTTCTTTATCTAATAGATTCATCTTTAGATTTAGCGAAAATAGAAGATTGGGATAATGAAACAAGAATTTGGATTGTGCGCCGCTATGCTATCACGCGTTGGAGTCCGTAGTTTCCGTCCGAAAAGAATATAGGCGTACGCGTGGCGGCACTCCTTCTAGGAGATGGACTATGTTGAGGGTCATGAATAATTTTGGCGAGCATGGGACAATCGTAAGAAGACCTTATCATCGCGAACATTTATTTGGACACATGAAACAATAGCTGCTGTAGCTGCTGCCATACAAACAAATTCTACAGTTTTGACAAGGAGCTTATCTGCTCAAATAAATATCAGCAGACAGTCACTACAGTCGATTTCGCAAAAGATTTCAACTTATTTCCGTATAAAATTCAACTAACAATATACTCCATGCGACGGAATTACACACACTTCGCATCACAGTGTGGTGTGCAGTTTCATCAAGGTGTATTGTCGGACCTTACTTTTTCGAAGAAAACGGCGTTACTGTTACGGTCAGTGAAGACCGAAAAAGAATCCCTTTCAACTCTGTGTGGTTTCAACAAGATGGTGCAACTGCTCACATAGCCAGGGCTGTTATAATAGAATTGCAGCTGATTTCGAGAAACTCCACCTTCCGCTGGGCCCCAAGGTCTCCTGACCTTAATCTACATGATTGCAAAAAGAAAGTTTACAAAACCAAACCAACAAATTTGAATGATTTGAAGCAATCCCTCCAGACAGTAATGAGGCCATTTAAATTTAATTATATTTAAAAATAATTAACCTATTTATAATATTATCTTTGAAACAAAAAAAGAAAAAGTGAATTAAATGAATTTAAGAAAAAGTAATTTGAGTTTCTTAATGTAGCAATATTCATCAGCCACCTTTTTTTTGAAGCAACATTGTCATACTTTGTCAAGTATTATCTCCAGCGTTGCTTTACTTAGTATTTTGAAATTGCTTAAATTGTTAACGATTTATGAGACTTTTTGTGAATTATTTTCAAATATAATTTAAAATAATACAAAAATGGGTTTTTTCTATTATTCTTTAGATTTGCTCTTAATCTTTGCTTTAAATCGCTAACTAAATATTATACCTCAGTATTTGATACGTAAATGCAGCTATGTATGTTTTATTATGGTTTCACAACTTCTCTACTAAAATTGCTTATTGTTTGCATTGAATTATGTTGTATATTACGCATATAAATACTATATTATAACTACAAATTATACGCATTCAATGGACAATGGGCCAACATGTCAAGTATATAAAAAAAAAAACAAAAAAGAAAAATAAAATGTGCCAAATTTGTCTTAACGAAAATTTTTACTGCTCCCAAATTTAGTAATAAGCATATTAATACAGGTAGCTCTAGATTTATTTGTCATATTGACAATTGTCATATTGGCAATTTAGTTGAATCGATTTTTGAATAACATACAATTTTCATTCAGTCAATACCTATAAAGTTTTCATACAAACAAGAAAGAAGTTTATTGCTTAAGTCTTTTCATCGTAAGCATATTGTCCATGTATGAATGCACTATCTGTATGTAGGAAAATGTCCATATACTATAATATACTATAGTATACATATATGTGAAAAAAATATTTCAAATTTATTTAAATGCAAAATAAAAATTGTAAAATATTCAATCCAATAAAAATGCAAAAAAGCAAGAGCAAAAAAAAAAAATAATAATAATATATATAAGCGATAAATCAACATTTGCGTATAATATTCTATATATAATATTTGAAGAAGATTCATCATTTAAAGTTCGAAGCAAGTCACACTATGATCACAACACGAGTAGTACCATTGCATTGTAATTGCAATTGTGATTTTTTTGTTTTTATTTGGACTGCATCTACTTGTATATATACATGATATATACATGTATTTCACACATTCTGACGCAGCAACATCATCACCGTCATCATCATCATCATATTCGTGTATGCATGAGTAGAAACAAAAGTCTAGCAACAATGAGAGAAGATTGTAATAAATATTGCCACTAGCAGCAACAGCCATAGCAACATCATCTCCATAATTCATGTGACACTGCCATAGCATGACTTAACTAAATCAGATAAGTTCAAAGTAAAGAAAAAAAAATAAAAAATTGAAAAAATTGAATAAAAACATTTTCATATAAATATGAAAAATAAGACTAATAAAATTAAGAAGGTACTTGTTTCGGTAATACCGAAGCTTAGATGCTCTAAGCGATGACAAATGGACAAATATATATTAAAAAAAATCATATTCTATATGGAAAGTAGACGTAGACCCATTCTCGAACTGTCAAAAAAAAAAAAACAAATTAGAAAATAAATAAAATAATATACATTTATTTTAATTTGCAAAGTTTGAATAGTACCTTTGTAACAAGAAGTTGCTTTGGCTACATTTGGCGGTGGAAGCATTTTATTTGCTTTAATTTTATCGCTACGTATTTCATGTAGAGCAACATTTATAAATCCCTTCAAATGATGATTCCAATTAGTAATATACATATTTTCTATATATATTCTAGAACTCCTTTTTATGAGTGTTACAGACGATAACACAAACTTTGCTAGACTCTGAGTGTAGGGTATAAAAATCAACGTGCTTTGTATCTTTGCATCTCAACAATACGAAGTCGAAGTTGTTGTTAAGTTCATAGTTGTATAGAAATACAAGTAGCTAAGGTGACACTTTCAATATCATACAGCTACTGTGACTAAAAAGAGATAGCATCATATGTACATATAATATTTAGCATGGCATATTTCCGAACAAAGGCATACCACGTAGAGAGGCATTTAAGCTTGAATTTCCTATAACCAAATATAACCCACTTTTATATATTTCATACATATTCTGATAGATGACAATTTGAAATCCCTCCTTCTATTTGTTGTATTCAGTTTATGTTAGCACTGTTCTCTTAATATGCATGTATACACCTCTATGTATATACACAAAGTGTATGTATACATGTAAACATGTTGCTTTATTACTTTGAAAATAAAATGCAGCAACATGAAATAAAATTCTTTTTAGGAGGATTTCGTCGAAAAGAAAAATGGTGTTGAAATATTTGTGCAAAAAAAAAATAAAATAAAATAAAATCAAAATAAATAGAACAAAAGTAAAGATAAAATAAGCTAAATGTATAAGTAGGTAAATAACACAGACAAAATATGCAGTCACATTCACAGCATGTAGCTGCATAACTATTGAAGACTTCAAGTGAAAAATAATATATACTATTGTCAATATTACAATGTAAATTTTGATGATTTTATGAATTTTCTTTTATACTACTATATGCAAAATTTATTTATTTACATATGTCAAAATTTGGCTTAAAATGCTCTTCCATCAAATTTATGAACTTTGGTTGGTCAAATGTCTCATGGAACAATGTCTGTCAAACTCCATCACGTTCGATTTTAGGATAACATATTTTTAACACATTGCAATTTATATGGAGAAATATCAGATTTACACTATCTTCCCAAATTTGTTTTGGGCATAGTATTTTCCTTATTGTAATTAAAGACATTTTTGAGAGGTTGAGCAGCTTCTCAAAAATAGCTCCTGAAAACTTTTCTCTCGGACGCTATGGGAGTACTTCTTCATATCCCTCCACTTCCAATCCAAATCGAAAAGGAAGCCTGCCTCTCAACCTTAAGGCTGCTTAGGGTTCTAGAAAACTTTGCCAATAGCCCCATTTCGTTCAACGAGGACACACTAGCCTCAAAAATATCATACTTCCGACACTTCGAAATCGTTATAAGCGAAAGAGAAGCATGGAGAAGAGATTCAATCGCCTTCAAGCAAGGCTCACAAGTCTGATTCACGGACGGGTTGAAGCTGGTTGTCTTCGAAGAAGGATGCAAGGATCCCAAATTTATATATTATCAGATAGCCAAGCTTTAAAAGCTCTTCAATCTTTCACAATCACCTCTAAATTAGTAGATGATTGTCTTAGCCTTCTAAATGAACTAAGAAACCTAAATACTGTAATATTAAGGTGGATACCTGGCCATGAAGGACACGAGGGGAACGATATAGCTGATAAACTAGCCAAAATGGGAGCTGAAAAGCCCGTGATCGACCCTGAATCTGAAGTAGTAAAGGATTTTGTGAATCTTGGATTCAGCATTTCATGTAATAGCATCAGTCTGGATATCATGTGAAGGATCACTCTAGCAAACAAGTGCTAATTTGAGCTAAGTAAGAAATTAAATCAAGCAATTTTTCACATTTTTATCGTTTTTCATTTCTTCGCCCGTCATATCTGAAAATCTTGTCAAAAATGTTTAATTTCGTTTTAATGAAATTTATTTAAAGAAAGTTAAAAATAAGCAGTTACATTGTGAGATCGGCTGCAAAATTTATAATTTCTATATATTCAGCTGTGTGTCAGGTGTTGTTGCCTTTCGTTTGCTTCCACCCAGTTCTGCGATCAACTTGAGTACATTAATTTAACATTTTCATGTTAATGCTAATGACTTACTCTATAAGCGAAGGTATTTACTGCTTGTAAGTATCTGCTTGAGCTGGTCACATGCATTTCATACTATTTATTATATTGCATTAATTATCCAAATCATCATAATCATCATGATGATCATAATTATTGTCGTTGTACATCAGACTGTAAATTTTTCGTAAATATTTTTCGCGTGTTTTTTGTAGAATCGAAAAATAAAAAGAAACAGATAAAAACAATTTTGAAGGTACAATGAAAATTTGGAATTGAAGATCAACGAATGGTGCCAATTGATTCACATTCATGTTATATATCGTACATATATTTATTTATGAGAAATTGTATGCACGTAATGCAAGTACATACGATCGCGTATGCATTTAATTTGAACTGTGAGAGAGAGAGAGAGAGAGAGAGAAGGGTTACCAAAGACAACAACAACAAAACAACAACTGCACAAAAAGCATACACACAATTGCAATAAGCATGACAGCTACATATTTATGTATGTACGGTTATATGTTGTAACTGCTATCATTTTTTTGTATTCTTCTCAAAAATGATTGTTAATTATAGTTTATTTTCATGTTGGTGTTACTCATGAAATATTCATATACCGTTATATTGCTACATTTTATTACCTCTTTATTTTATACTCTAAAACACTTGCAATATGAAATCTATTTGAGATAGAGAATAAAAATGGATGTAGATAGGGGTAGATGCAATAGGGAAATGATAGGTGATGCAACCTCATATTTGTTTTTTGGATATATCAAAAGCAGTAATTAGGCCTATCCTTTTATATGGAGTACTGGCCTGGTGGACTGAGAAAATACAAAGAGCGGCAAGCAACAATGTCTCCCATCGAGACATTTGCATTCTGAGTAACAGCCAAGCTGCCATTAAGACCCTTGATTTTTTTCTCGTTAAATCGAAGATCATTCTAGGCTACCACAGATCTCTTAATGAGAAATCCGAGCAGCATAATATTCTCCTATGCTGGGTACTCAGACACAGGGGCACACGAAGAAACTGCGGACGAGCTCGCTAGACAGGATACAAACGAAGCCTTAACTGAAGAAAATCTCCACTTGGGGATCCCCATTGCATTGGATCTATTCACAATTAACGCCTTCCAAAAATATGGACGTATGGATTCACCCATCTGTAGGACGGTGAACGGTGCTATGGCCCACACTCAGTAAGAAACACTCGCGTAAACTCACTGACTTTAACAGAGAAGATATCTCGACCTATGTTGGAGTGGTTATCGGCCACTGCCTCATAGGACCTCACGCAGCGAGAATGGGCTTAGGCCATCTCGTGTATAACTACTGCAGAAGCTGCAGAGATGAGGAGGAACTCGAGACCGTCTCACATCTGCTGGGTACCTGCCATGCTTTGTGCAAAAGGTGCAAAAAATTCCTGGGATATTACCAGTTGAATGACTTAGCCCCCCTACCAGTGGTTAATATTAGCAACCTCCTAAATTTCCTCAAAAGTTCTGGTGTGATGCTATTTTTAACCAAACAATTATTAAAATTTGTTTATCAATATTCTTTTTCGGTCAAATTTTAACTTACTGAATTGATGCATAAACATTTTCAAGGCCTGCGATTTAAGACTAATGTTCCTAAACATGATACATATGTTCCTAAACATTATGCATATGTAATGTATATAGAACAATCATATTTGACATGTGAATTAATACTAATTGTGGGAGTTTTTGACATTAGAAATGAGCGATATCTACGCTTATAATGGTGCATATCTTTTTATATTGCAACAAATTCCAAATGGCAGAGTAATTATGCTTATTATATCGAAAGTTTCATATTTTTAGCCCTTTCTTATGATCACAAGTTTTTAATATTAAAAAAAACCTGCAAAAATGTTTTTTGAGATTAGAAAGAATCATTTAGAATTCATTTCCTGAGACTTGAAACTAATGTTCCTAAACATGATGCGTAAATAATGTATATAGAACAATCATATTTGCATCTTAAGCGTAGTGTTCCTAAACATGATGCGTAAGTAATGTATGTAGAACAACCATATTTGACATGTAGATTATTGCTAACGTGGGAAGTAAGCACACAAGAAATAGATTAAATCAAGCCCTCTATAAGGCTACGGATTTCTGGTATTAGAAATGAGCTATACCTACGCTTATAATGGTACATATCTTTTTATGGTGCAACAAATTCCAAAGGGCAGCGTAATTATGCTTATTATGTCGAAAGTTCCTTATTTTTAGCCCATTCTAGTGTTAATGAGTATACTGCGCATGCGCATGTTTCTCATTTATTTGCAAAATTTCGACAATTTTGTGACTTTTATACAATAACATTGAGTAAATATGAAAATATGAAAAATATTAATGATCAACAATAAAAGAAAGCGTGTCCAGGCGCAATTCATTGGTATCATCCCTCGATCAAATGAATTGTAATTTAAAAAGGGATATGCATACAAGCATATTATATACATATGTAGCGATATTATACAAAAACAAAATAACGATGAAAATATTTTGATATGGGTTTTAATAATTTCTTTCATTGCCCTCAATTTGCGTGAGTGTCTCATTCATGTTATTTTCTGTATGTTGTTATTATTATTATTGCTTGGTTACTTTTCGACATTAATGTTTTTGGGGATGGGGTTTTCATGGTTATCGCTGATACTTCATAAGTGCTTATTAATATTTCTTTGCTTGCGCTTTAGAAATTTATATATAAAATTTTTTTTTTTTTTGGGTTGCCTCATAAAATTTGCAAACAATTTTATATTCATTGTCTGTCTGTTTGATCATCATTTATAATGATGTTTTTTTTTTTTTTATTTGTTTTTGCAACAAAGCGTAACTTTGTCGTTCGTTCAACTTGTACGTTTGCATGCTATGAATTCTTTACTAGCGTTTATATATATTTTTTTTATAATTTTAACATTTTTTGCATGCTTTATTTGAAATTTGCAAGATTAAGGTTTTTTTTATCTTTATTTTTATTTTTGGCAAAAAGGTAGAAGTGATACATTTTGGCGTGTTTTAATTTCATTTAGCTAGCTGTTTATTAGAGCAGCACAATTTAATAGTTCTCTTCCCTTATAATGTGTGTGTGTGTGTGTGTGTGTGTTTTCATTATTTTTGCATTGTAAAATATTTCAGGTTTATAATTTGAAATTAAAATATGCAAATAAATTTAACAAATAAATTCTAACTTAGAGCAAGTTTGTGTCTTAAGTCTTTCGAATCAAGTATGGAGAAATTAATAGTGGATGCTTGAGCTAGTGACATCGTCAGCAGATATTGAGAAAAATTATTTGTATTTTTGTGATTAATCTGCTGAGGGGAATTTTTGTTTTTTTTTGAATTATTGCGAGCATACTACACTGTGAAACTGCAGCTAGCATTATTTTCGACTCTTTGTAGTTCGCTCTGAAATATCGTACCCTTTGAAGTCTCTGAGCTACATTTAAAAATATTACTTAACCTTTTGATGCCCCATTTAGTATGTAATGTCATTCAACTATTTTTTTTATTTATTTTTTTGGAAAATAAGAAAGCAAGGGCAGCACTCAAACATTTATTGGTCCATTGTACTGCGCTCGAAGTTCCATTTTATTGTGTTTTAAATCTAACCGTTCTCCGAAGAAATCGGAGTAGACTTTGTGGTGCTAAAGACCGAAGAGTTTCGGCTCTCAGCACGTCAGTGTCAAAGACCTCAAATCTGATTCGAGCGAAAGCAGGGCACACACAAAAAAAAAATGGGCCGCCATCTCGTCTACTTCTTCACAGGCTGGGCAAAGTGCACTGCCTCCTAGTGCTACCTTTTCCATGTGCTTTGCCAATAGAAAGTAGTTTGTTATCAAGCCGGCTAGCATTCTACAATCACCTCTACCTTGATATAGGAGGAATCCGACCATTTACCCGATAAGTTAGGTAACATGGATTTCGTCCATCTACAGCCTCTCAATCGTCCTGCCAGGTCGACTTATGGACTAGATTAGTCCAGGAGGTGTTGACCGTGGCCTTGATGACTCCAGCGGGTAGTGGCAAAGCAGGCTCAGGTCGGATTAAATCAGCCGCAGAACCTTCTCTTGCTAAGGCATCAGAGGTCTCATCTGCCTACGATTCCCACGTGGACAGGGACCCACATCAGCGCCAAACTATTATGTCTTCCGACATAATTTAGCCTTGATTTGCAGAACTCCACTATCTTGGAAGTGGTGATGGGGTTGTTTAAGGCCAGCAGCGCAGCCTGACTGTAACTGCGTGAAAGACAGATGCATACATACTAAGGCCAAAGAACAGTTGAGTTCTGTTAGTTTCCACGAAGACTCCAGAACCAGGAAGCAAAGTGTACCGGGCTCAGCTTCAGGGTCTGACCAGGAGCTAGGCGCAGGTAGATATATTTTATACCGCTTTTCTAGTATGATCGTAGACGGTCTGCAGTCCCAGGGCATAGACAGAGCTAAAAAGTTCGCACCTGTGCCACTGCTGTGCACAGAGCCGGAATTGGGTCATACCAGTATCCGTTGTGAATCAACCTATAGATGGCATTCGTGGAATCTCCTCGGATGAAAACATCAAGAGGGGGAAGATTCATCATAGCAACAAGAGCTGAACCAGATGTGGTAGCGGAGGCCCAGTACAACAAAAAGCCACAGTGCGTTATAACCTTGATACGGTTCTCTTTACTTCCACAAAGGATACTCGACTCATCGAGGCTACCGATGAATAAGAGATGATTGGTCTTATCATAGCAGTGTAGATCCATTGGACCTTGCTAGGGGAAAGTCCCCACATCATGCCAAAAGCATCCCCATTCAACTACTTCCTGAGGGTTCTACTAGGTTTTCTTTCAGAAATTGTATCATACTCTTGCGTTCGTTGTAATTGCAATTGCCACTTATAGGCTTCATAGAACAGCTCATTATTGAATATGGAAGTTCTCCTTCTGGGAACTCGATTTTATATTTTTAGTTTTAGGGAAATGACAAGTACTATTTTTGCTGCAGAAACTAATACTTAGTACTGAGGTATTAGGAGTCAATGAATTGACTTTCCAGCGAGCATTATATTTAGATTATAGCGTAGGATTATAAGAAAGGAGCAAAGGAATTATTATTATTATGAAGAGATCCGAAAAAAAATGGGGCTGGATCGGCCACGTTCTGAGCAGGGAGAGTGGCAACCTAACAAGGACTGCGATTGACTGGAACCCCCATGGAAATTGTAGACGAGGAAGACCAGCGAATACCTGGAGATGACTATTAGAGTTGGAAATCCGTGCCATGCGCTTTAGCTGGAATGAAGTGAAGAGACAGGCACAAAATAGACCCGAATGGAAGAAATTCGTTGTGGCCCTATGTTCCAGCCTGGAACCCTAGGAATATGGATGAAAGGAATTATTTCACTTTAGTCAAATTTCAAAAATTCCATATATTACTACTATTTACGTACAATCTATGCCTACCCTATTCGTCCAGGATATTAAGAAAATGTGTTGTTTGTTTTGTCATTCTCTTCAAAATTTTGCAATGACCATTGCAAATTGAGGACACAGAATATTTATGCGCATAATTTACATAAGTGCATTCATTCTTTCTTATTATTGTAATAAAAATTTCACACTTCAGCGAGAGCAGTTTGCAAATTATAACAATTTCGAGATTTCGGCGCAATGTTGCAACCACAAAATGATCAACATTATAAGAAGAAGAAGAAAAAAAGTAAAAGCTACCGTTAACGTATAATCATCACATATTAAACGACACATTATTTTCACACCTTTTGGTAAAAGCAAGAGCTACAACAACAACAACAACAACAACAAAAAGACCAAATAAGAAAAATGATGCGTGAACATCGTTAACAACAATAATGATCACAACAGTAAGCGATAAAAGTGATGAGGACAATTTCAAACATACACACACAAGCACACATACGTACACAAGCATTGTATTGAGAACAATTGAGTTGGAGTGGTTCGAGAACCACTTTAAACAGTCACTAAAAGATGCAGCAAAACAAGAATCAAATCTGAAAAAATTTGCCTATGTGTGTGTGTGTGTGTTTTTGTGTGCGTATGATCGCGCACACGCTTACTTCATTATATTATATGTACATAGAGTCGCATGTACATACAAATACAATGAAGAATGATGACCAAGAAGCGATGACAATCAAGTTTATATGAAAATAGGACACGCAATAATGATAGTCAGTCAGATTGTGTATGATGGCATACATATATACACAAACATATGTATCGCAACAAAATATAAGTTCATATTGCGTAAACAACAGCAACAACAATAACACCAACAACAATAATGACAATATTGTCCGTGGGGAAATATTGCAAAAACCACACCAAATAAACTACCAAACGGGCAAACTACCGAACGACACAGAATGAATCAAATAGAATAGAGCAAACAACAACGATTGCGTGACACAGCTGCCATTGACCATGATTATTCGGTAATGTTGGACAAACGAAATGGCATATAAGTATTACTTAGCTCCTATTATCATACATATCTTACATACTTGTATATAAACCTAAGTAAATGTTGCCATTCCCATAAAAATGATGAGACTTTCTTTTCAAGGAGATGAAACACCTTGGAATTTCGGATATGAAATATGATGAAGATGAGAGCTACATATGTACGTGTATGTGTATATAGCAGCAATTCTGACAGCATAAGCTGTTGTATGTCTTATTTCTGTTTGCTGTATAGTTTACAGATGGGCGGCCGAAGAGAAATGGGTTTCAAGAGAGCGATTTTCAAAAACTTAATTTAATATAATTATTTAAAAGTTTGGGTAGAGATGTTTGAAAGTCCGATAGAAATTTAGAATTTATATACAGCCATTCTGAAGGTTTTTCTTCTACATAATATCATTAAAATTAATATTAAGAGCTTGGTTTCGAGGTTCTTATGCATCCACCTTATAGTCCAGATCTGGCACCAAGTGATTACTACTCGTTCCTGTCTATGGCGAATGATTTTGCTGGTGAAAAATTCGCCTCAAGAGAAGCTTGTGAAAATGGACTGTCCCAGTTTTTTGCCAATAGGGATGAGGGTTTCTCTGAGAGTGGTCTTATGAAATTACTTTCAAAATGGCAACAAGTTATCAAACAAAATGGTGCATATTTGATCTAAATCGGATCATTCTAACTATGCTAAATAAAACCGATATATATTATTAAATTTGTTATGCTTCAGACGGGGATTGAACCCACAACCTAGTGATCAGAAGGCCAACACACTAACCACTGAGCTACGGCACCCGACACAATGACAAAACTATATAAATTGCATTAACTATTATTTCCTCATCCAACAATATTTCCAACAACACCAACAACTATGATCTCTTTCCAGTCTTGAAAAAATGGCTTCATGCAAAGATATTTGAATCGCTCTAAACGGATCTTTTAATATCATATTCGTTTGACGAATTGTAAATTATTAGCTAAAATTAAACTACTGTGTATAAATGCTCACACAGGCAACTAGTATGAAATTTATATAATTTTTTTTATGCTTTTCATTTAGAGCGGCTTTAATTTGATTGTAAAAACATATTGTTTCATAAACAATTTGACATTAATTTTATTATATGGATAATAATAAAAATTGTCAAAAACTATCAAATTATATATATATATATATATATATATATATATATATATATATATATATATATATATATATATATATATATATATATATATATATATATATATATATATATATATATATATATATATATATATATATATATATATATATATATATATATATATATATATATATATATATATATATATAAAGTTATATATAAAATAGTAAATAAAATTTAAAAGTAACTACCTTAAGGTGGGTCAAATTTTCAAATGGCTTGGCTCAGTGAAAAATATAAATTTTAGGTTATTTTTATCCATCTTATTTATTCATTTAAAACAAAAACATAAATTTTGTAGGAGAGCTCCATGAAAAGTGAGAAGAAATTCGTAGAAAATGTTGGGAAGGTCAAATTAATAGGAGTCGATCATACATTTCATTGCCCTAGAGACGATTCCTCGTGTTATTTCTTGATTTTTGTAGTTTTTGTGTCTATTTTATGATGAAGTTTCCATTCCGTTTTGCTACCCAACATTTCTGCTGAACTTACTTCCACCCTATGTTCATCCTCAAGGGGGCTTCCATACAAAATGAACGCAAAAACATCCAAACAGAGGCAATTGTCCCAAGAGCTGCTCAGGAATCGCTCCTAAAGTGATAAAATGTGTCACTGAACTATTTCTCCTCCTTAAAATTTTTCGTTAGACTTATTTGTAATCTACATAGCTTAAGGGAACTATCCTACAAAACTTCAGTTTTCATAATTTCTATAAAAACTTCAAATTTTATGAATTTAAATCTGGATCGGATTGGACCTTATCAGTGTGATTTCAGACCTGGTAAATCTACCATCGACCAGATTTTCACACTACGCCAAATCCTGGAGAAGACCCCCTAAGAAAAACAGATCGACACGTCTACGCAACAATGTCTGAGTTCGGTATTCCTGCAAAGCTTATTCGACTTTGTAGAACGACACTGCATTACTCCCGTTGTGTATTCGTTATCGTGCGAGTTCTTCAACCTTATTATGGACATAGTGGCACTATCTTCAACAAAAGTGTCATGCTGTTGGCATATGCCGACGATGTTGACATAATCGGCATGAACACGCGAGCAGTCAGTGCAGCATTCTCAGAGATGGAAAGAGAGTCGCGTCGAATGGGTCTTGTGGCGAACGAGGGCAAGACGAAGTAGCTAGTGTCAACAAACTGGCATCTTGGACAGCACGTCACTGTTGACAACTACGTTTTTGAACTAGTATGGGACTTTGTCTATCTTGAAACCAGCATTAACAGCAGTAATGACGTCAGCCTGGAGATATTGCGTAGGATCACTCTTGCAAATACGTGCTACTTCGGGCTAAGTAAACTATTGAGAAGTCGAACCCTCTCTCGACGAACGAAAACTACACTCCACAAGTCTCTCATCATGCCTGTCCTTACATATGGCGCTGAAGCCTGGACAATTTCCACCGCGGGCGAGTGAATGCTCGGAGTATTCGAGAGAAAAGTCCTACGCAAGATCTTTGGACCTATTTGCGTTGGTGGCGAGTACCGAATAAGGTACAGCCATGAGCTGTACAAGCTGTATGCCCATATTGTCATAGTAAAACGTATCAAAATCTAGCGGCTGATCTTGCTAGGTCATGTCGAGCGAATGAAAGAACACGCTCCAGCTAAGCAGGTGTTATATTCGGCACCCGCTGGAGGACGACACAGAAGAGGAAGACCTAACCTCCGGTGGAAAGATCAAGTACTGGAGAACATGCGAAGAACTAGCGAATAACAGAGATGGCTGGCCAAGCATGTTATATTCAGCCTAAATCGATATTCGGTTGTTATGGCCACATAAGTAAGTAAGTAAATCTGGACTTCCATGGGAAAAAATTGCATGAAACGACCTAAGTAGTCAATATTTTCCTACATACAATTTCACCCACCTTAATATGCATTAAAAATTAAAGATTATAAAAAAAAAATGTACATTTATGACGACATAATAATCAACGACCTCATGCATATCTATATATTGTCCATATACATAGTATTTCAATAACAATAGAAAATTGTTTAAATATTGTCATCAAGATTAAGCTGAAGGTAAAAAAAAAAAAAATATAATGACTAAACTTGCACTCAACAACAATGAAGTGATTTAATTTGAAATTCAGCGGAACAAAAACAAAAAAAAAAATGTTGTAAAATAAAATAAGGCATTATTTAGCGCCAGTGCTGTAAAATAAACTAACAATAATAGTAGTAGTAGTAGTAGTAGTAGCATTAGAGTAGTAAAAGCAATACTAATAATAATGATGGCAAGCAAAAAAAAAATATGAAACAAATGCATCAATATACGTACGATACATACATGATGCCAATGTACATATAGCTAAATGAAAAGAAATGAAAGAAAAAGGAGCAGGAAGTCTCCATAATTCCCAGTCGTTTTTTTTCTTTATTTCTTTGTTTCTTTGTCTTCTTCTGGCAATTATTGTTATTGCTGTTTTTTTTTTTTTTGAATGCTGACAATATTCAAGTAATGCAAATGATCATGTGAATTATAATGATGTTAATGATAATAATGAAGATGGTGACGATATACTGGCGCTTAAATTCACGCCATTGCAATGTAAGAAAAACGATTGACAACATCGACAATGTAGCAAGACAAGCAAGCACACGACTAATGATTGTATTGGTATGATTTAAAACATAATTTGCTACCAATATTTAATATCTAAGCAATCGTAGTAACCAATATGCTACTCTTGCCGATCATCATCATCATCATTATCATCTGTTTGTTTACCATCATCAATGTGATTATTATCATTATTGTCATGATTGTCATCCATGATGCTGTTAACGTTTGCATCAGCATTAATGAAATTACAATAACACACAGCCAATTTCATTGCAACTGCAAACAAATCGATGCACAATGTGAACATTTAATCACACTGGCAATAAGAAAAAATTAAAAATAAAATAAATAAAAATAAACGGAACAACGACACAAGTCAGCATCAGCAGCAGCATCAGGAGAAATATGCTATTACAACAACAACAACAACAACAACAATGAGAATAACAGAAGTGACAGCAAACGTCTGCAATCACTTTTTCTCGTTAAATTACTCGCACAATGCCACTTGCAACAAGTTGATATTATTATTGCTGGTTGTTGCTGATGCTGTATACAATGAACGCTAACAATTTTAAAATTGTTTTCTCATTTTTTTCTTCGTTTTTTTTGGTGCAATATCTTTGTTTTTTTGCTCCTTACTTTTTACCACGATTTTATTTGATTTCTATGAATCTTCAATTTGCCAGCTGTGTGTAATGGCAACCAACCAATCAACCAACCATCCATCCATTCATCCATCTAACCATCCATTTATCCTATTGTACCGTATGCCCTACGACATGAGCCACTTTTCCGCTGTCAAGTGTATGTGATTGGCCAACTACATATACTCGTAGATGGCAGCGGTAGTAATAAGAGTAAAGCAACATTTATTGAGTTGAGGGATATGATATGAGGGAGAGAGAGAGAGAGAGAGAGAGAGTGAGAGTATCATTTACTTGAATGAAATGATCACGATTTGTTTTTTGTTTTTTCTTGAATATTTTTATGTAGTCTTCCATTTATTTGATTTTTTTTTTTTTGCCTTCTTTTCCTCATAAATATGTTACGTGAAAATATTTCTTCATTTTCTTTTTTGTTTTTGTTGTTTTTTTTTTTGCATTCTTTGCTGTTATATCTGTCGCCGTTTTTATTTGTCCTCTCTATTATCTATGGAAGCTTCAATTCATGAATTCATTTTTAGATTTTTAGTTGATTTTTATTATTTAAATTTTGCAACAATGCTTTCTTTCAATCAATCAATTTTTTGTTCAATTTTTCTTTGTGAAAGCGAAGCAAAGTGAGATAGATTTTTGCATTTCTGCTGTAGAAATTGCAATTAAAATTTAGATTTTTTTTTTATAATTTTATGGAAATTATTATCATTCACATGACCTAAAGAAAATGATTTATTTACTTGTATTGGATCTATTAAAAATTCGTTTTGAATGTGTAACAGAGATTAAATTGAAATTTAAATTACATCAATTTTATTGCAAGGATTACATCGGTATGAAGGTGAAAGCCAATGTTGAAATGAAATCTTTGCTTTTTTGACGATATTTCACTTTAGTCAATAAATCCCAATTTAAAATGTACTACGAGGGTTGCTATTTATATTTCGGGATCTAGCAACATTAATGTCAATAGGTAAAATCTGGCAACACCATAATAAAGTTTGACATTTTTTTAGTAGAAACGTACTTAAAACGTTTTGATGTACAAGTGCTATTTGTTTCGTTTACAATGAGTTAAGAAAATCAATTTGTCCCAAAAAATGAACACAACTTTTAACGTAGATTATTTCAACAAGAATGTGTCGGTGAACTCAGTTCTTTGTATGGCGAAAAAGCACCATCAAAAATCACACTATATCGCTGGTATTGTGAATTCAATCGTGGTCGTAGTTCGGTCGACGACGAATTCTGTGAAGGTCATCCAAAATCCGTTTTTTGTTTGCCACAAAACATCGATGCATCGGTACATGAACTGATAATGCAAGATCGTCATGTGACATATCGAGAGATCGTGAGGCATCCTTGGACATTAGTTCCACTTCAATATATTCTATTTTGCGTGAACAGTTAGTTGTAAAAAAAATCTGCAGTCGTTGGATATCCCATAATTTATGAATAGCTCAAAAAAAAAAAAACTCGCGTCGATTGATGTAAGGAAATGCTTAAAAAGTTCGACAGTGGTGCTTCAAAAGATGTGTATAAAATCATGGCACAAGACAAACTAACCGCCAAAGACGAATTATTCTCCAATGAGCTGAGAATGCGAGCTCTCACACATGTTTAGTCAAATAGGTAAATTTTTGTGCAGCAGCAAAACATCGAATTGATGACTCATCCTCCATACAGTCCTGTTGTGGCACCCAATGACTTCTTCTTGTTTCCGAATATCAAAGCTAAACTGGGTGATCAACGATTTACGAGCGCCAAAGAAGCAGTTGAAGTATTCAAAAACCATGTTTTGGAAGTGTCTCAAGAGGAATCGAATGGTTTGAATGAATACAAAAGTGCATTGATCATCATGGTGAATATTTTGAAAAACAATAAAGCCATTTTTATTTGAAAATGTTTGTTATTATTTCGTATTCCCGAAATATAAGTGTATGAGTGTGAGCCACTGAATACTCCTAGTGGTGGTCTAAACAACTTTATAGATATGTACATCAAAATATTATGACATTTGTCCAAGTCGAAAATTTAACATGTAACCAATGAAAAGATTGCGGCACAATATTAGAAGAAAAACATGTCATCTATAAAATATTACATCATTGTTTCAACAATAATAATATATTAGCAAAACAACAACAACAACATACACATATTCACTTATTCATGCGGAAAGAAGGAGGGATATTATAAGATATTATTATCATTGATAATTCAAAAAAAAAAAAAAATTAAATACAAAATAAAACTATATAATAGCATACGAACAACATCATGCAATACGGTGTTATATGTGTCCACAAACAACAACACTAGTAATTTATCCAGCGGCTACTTGAAAATGTCACATTATCGATATGTAGGTACCTCACTGAGCCGTTAAAAAAAAAAACAAAAACAAAAAACACAAAAAGCGAAAGGTAAGATGAGCAGAAAAGAGAAAATGATAAAGGGCAGATCAAGAAAATATAGCGATTGAAAGGAAAATGAATCAATAAAAGCAACACCCCATTTATGGTGAAATGATTAATGGGCAATGCAATACAGTAAGTACTTGTGTAGTATAACTACTAGTGGCAAAAGGAGGCGAGCGTTAAACTGTCAGCGAAAATGATAAAAAAAAGGAAGACTTACTAATAGAAGAAATTATACCGATGCCTAAATGATAATGCTGTTCCTGAGGAGCAATGCCATTTTCATCATTATTTGCAGTATCATCAATATTTGCTCTCTCTCTCTCTCTATCTCACTCCCTCTTTTTTCTCTTCCTTTGACATAATTGTCATTACATTATTTTATTTCACATGTCATATTCATGCTGGCAATCAATAGCTTTGTTGATCGACACTTTCTAAATCGGCGTTCGTCCAATGAATTGTAATTGTAATTCGAACCGATTCTATGATGAAGACTATCACCAAGCATTATTCAAAATATCAAGTCAGTCCATAAGTTCGGGCGTTTTTCTTAGGTGGTTACATTGTCTTCCCAACGTTTAGGCAAATTCTTAAGTCCTTGCTCAAAAATCTGTTTGTCCTTGGAGCCAAATACTCGTCGATATCCCATTTTAGAGCTTCTTTTGAGGTGTAGTTCTTATTATCATACTTAAATGGGACTAAAGTCCACAGAAAAGGTGATCATCGCACGATGCAATATCCGGAGATTATGGTGGATACGACATTAGCTCCCATCCGTGGTCGTTCAGCTTGCCTAAAGTCTGTCTTGCGGTATGTGGTCTTGCGTTGTCGCGATGAAACAAAACTTTGAATAATTGATGGCAATAATAATCAGCTGTGATCTGGTCTGGTTTGATTCCAGAAGATCAAAATAAATTATATCGGCCATATCCCATCAACAGGAAGCCATCTCTGGGGGTTGATTCTGATGTTTTATCTTTATCCAACTACTGGCGTTTGCCTACAGGATTATTGTAAAGAACCCATTTTTCGTCCCCAGTAACAATACGGTTCAAAAAACTCTCATTTTCAAACTGAGAACATACATTTACCCTCTGCTGAAAGTTTGCGGAGGAAAGTTTATGCGGAAACCATTTTCCCAGCTTTGGAACCTTGCTCAATTAAACCAGGTGCCTGTAAACTATTCCGTATCATGAATTTAACCTTCCAGCCATCATATCGACTGTCAAACTTGACTCAGCTTCCACAAGTTCCAGCAAGGCGTCGTAGTTAAAGACCTCAGAACGACCAGCGCGTGGGGGGCATCCTCAACGTTACAATCACCACTTCGAAATTTGGAATACCACTTTTTGCGCAGTGCTTACACTCACGATATTCTCCCAAACGCCTACTCTGAAACTATTGAAAAAAATAACACACGAAATTATGCACTGACCTGATATATTCAAATGCCTTAGCCTCTATACATAATTGGTTGCTATTTTTACCAGAGAAATATGAAACTTGTCTTATTTTATGAAGATCAGTTCAATTTTTTTTGGGGTATTTGAAATTTCTGGTATTCAATTTTAGGTATCTTGCCCATAATGGACTTAAAATACAACTACGATCAAATAAAAATTCTTATCAAATGCTAGAGTAGCTAAATTCTCATGGTATGCAATCGAAATATATAAATATAAAGTAATATAAATTACAAAACAATTTAATAGAATTACTTTCAATTATCTACAATTACAGCAAAATTCATTAGTACAGTATCATCATTAATATAATGACCATGTGGTCATGTAAAGACTCTTAATTCAATTGAAATTATTGTTTAAAATGTGTAGGTACATTTAAATAAACGAAAACAGAAAAAACACAACATTCAAAAAAAAAAAAAAAAAATTAAAATTAAAATGCTGTAACAACCACACACGCAGGTAGCCAACTAGCCAACCAGCCAGTCAGCCAGCTTGCAACTATTAATGGTTAAATATACTACGTAAATACTATATTGTATGTAATATGTATTTGCTACTCGAAACATTTAACAACATTGTATAATATTAAGTATGCATTTTAAGTCAGCTTTTTAAATATACTAGCTATATTTACTATATGGTACGAATACATATGAGATGAACGTATGTAAGGACAACATCATAAAAGAATGACTTTTAATTGATTCACGAAAAAATGTCTTGTTGCTTGCTTTTTTTTTTTTGTACGTTTTGTTGTAATTGTCTTTACTATGTCTCTTGCTGTAGTTTCAAATACATCATTATTATCATCATCATCGACATCATCGACATCATAAAAAAAACAGAAAAAGAAAAAATTGCAAAATGTAACAATGTCTGTACATTGTTGTTATAATACGAGTACGTATAATACTTAATTGTGAAACATCTTTAAAGTCATTCAGTTTTTCTAGTTGCTCTAGTTATTGCTGTAGCTGCTATTTTCAGACAGTAGTAGTAGTAGTAGTAGTAGCAGTAAAGGTAGATAATAAATAATAATAATATTCTTATACAAAATATATGTATAAATAACAATTACATTAAAATACATTAAAATACTAGTTATAAGCATTTAAAATATAATTAAATATAATATAAAAAAAAAAATTTTTGTGTAAGACTACATTATCATAGTAAGTAGCCAGTAGTTGCAATTCATTATAATTATGCTCATCATATTATACTATTAATGATGTTAATATAGATATACGATATGTTGATGATCATGATGCCATCATCTAGCTTTAATACATAGCAACAAAAAATGCAATAAAATGCAATAATATTCACATAAGCCATTTACATATGTATACATACGAGGTTGCTATTTATATTTCGGGAATAGGAAATAAAAACAAACATTTTTAAATGAAAATGGCTTTATTGTTTCTTTTGCATTCGTTGAAACCATTTGTCATAGCAATTTTTCCATACCTCTTCCAAGACACTTCCAAAACATGGTTTTTGAATGCTTCAACTGCTTCTTTGGCACTCGTAAATCGTTGACGAGTCATTGTGAACCAAATTATGACTGTACGGAGGATGAGTCATCAATTCGATGTTTTGCTGCTGCTCAAAAATTCACCTCTTTGACGAGACCTGTGTGAGAGCTCTCATTGTCAGCGCATTGGAGAATGATTTATCTTTGGCGGCTGGTTTTGCAAATTTCTCTGAAGACTTTCGGCAACCAAATGGTTGTGTACCACTCAGAATTGACCGTACTACGTTGCACAAGCAGAAAAGTGGCCACATGACCCATTTGGCCAAAGAAACAGCCGACCATTTGCTTCGATGTGCTGCGGGCCCAAACAACTTTTATTGGATTTGGCTCATCTTGGAACACACACACGGTCGATTGCTGTTTTGTTTCCGATTTATACGCATATATCCATGATTCGTCATGTGTCACGATTTTATACACGTCTTTTGAAGCAACACGATCGAACTTTTTAAGCATTGCCTTACACCAATCCTTATGAGCACGTTTCTGCTAAAAAAAATTGTCAAACTTTACTATGATGTTGCCATATTTTAACTATTGACATTAGTGTTGTCAGATCCCAAAATATAAATAGTAGCCTCATACCATTCCATTGTCGTAAATTGTACGTTGTGGTTGGTGATGGCGGTATTATGTACTATAGTACAAAGCTGTGAATAGATAGACAACAGCAGCCGCCTCATAATATGTAGTGGGTTGATGTGCTTATGTGCTTATGTAGTAAGTACCAACCCATAGTAATAATTCAGTTGTAATAAAATAGACATGTTTGTTATGCGCACTCAGCGGTGGCCAATTTTAATGGTTTTAACTGAGTGTGTTTATGTTGCTACAGCAATAGTAACTAAGACAAAATAATAAAAATGTTTCAACAAAAACATAAATACACGCACAAAAAACAAACACAATCCAAATAACTCCTTATTACCGTACTCATTTACGTTATGATGATGATGATGTCCATTTGTTCGATGAATGGTATTTTACACTGCCTTGCTTCAAAATCTATAGCAAAAATATTCGTATCCAATAAATAAATGATTATCTGTTCTTCGCTTGCTGGTGCCAATTGGATATTCCAAGCGCTGCTAGGTTACCCAGCATTTGGTGCTTCCAACGGAGTTTTGGTCTTCCTCTTCTTCTGCGTCCTCCAGCGGGTGCCGTCAATGTCAGCGTATAGCTCATACAGATCATCGTTGGATTCATTTGGTCCGAAGATTCTGAGCAGAACTTTTCTCTCGAAAACTTCAAGCATTCTCTCATCCGTGGTGGAAATTGTCCAGACTTCAGCGCATTGGGTATGACAGTAATAATGTGGGACTTGTAGAGCGTGATTTTCGATCTTCGAGAGAAGGCTCGACTACGCAATTGCTTACTCAGCCCAAAATAACACCTGTTAGCAAGAGTTATTCTACGCATAATCTCTATGCTGACTTCATTACGGTTGTTGATGCTGATTCCAAGATAGACGAAGTCCATCACCACTTCCAAAGTGTAATTTTCAACAGTGACGTATTGTCCAAGACGCTGGGACTCTTTATTTGTAGACACTAGGTACTTCGTTTTGCCCTCATTCACCGTAAAACCCAATCGACATGACTCTCGTTACAATTCAGAGAATCTTGCACTAACTGCTCGAGAGTTCATACCGATTATGTGAATATCAACGGCATACGCCAACAGCATGACACTTTTGTTGAAGATAGTGTCATTATGTCGTAAATCTGCAGCTCGTATAATTTTGTCCATAATAAGGTAGAAGAAGTCACACAATAACGAATCACGAATCGTCTGAAACCTCGTTCTGCATTAAACGGAGGGGAGAGGCCCTTCCCAATTTTCACTGCACAACGACAGTTAAGCAGTGTCAGAATTGCAGAATTTGTAACCAAACGGTTACTCATTTAAGGTTAATCATACACAGTCAATATCTCCAAAGTCTACCGAATGGGTTTAGATGATTATCTTATAAAATATAGATAGCTGGCTGAGGACTTGGAGTAACCTAAGAAGCAATTTGAAAAATAGTGATCACATAGTGAAAATATATTAATCAGATCACGCTCAACTGAATTCAAATTAGGATAGATCAGGTTATTTTGACTGCCCTCTTTAAGAGAGGACACACTAGCGCCAGAAAAGCTCATAGTGATACTACCGACCGCTAGAGCTATATATATTAGCCGATTCCGAATGGCAGAACCCATGTGACATCATACTTTTCGAACTTTGTCAGAGAGTTCTTTTAGAAGCTTTTCTATGGCAAAGGGGAGGAGTACAAGAAATATTTTCCATTGCTTACCAATAGGTGGGCACCGTTCGAAGAAAAAATCTTTTCGATGTTGAAATTGCCTCAGCCGGGTAGCACTAACTACTGAGCTGCAGTATCCACTGGATTAAAATTGCTTAAATTGGTTAAATTAAAATTGCTTTGGTTTTCCAGTTCAGGTTGCCAACATGATTATTTTTGATTAAGTTAGGTTAGATTATTTAATACAAGTACCTCACCCTCGTGTCGCCTATTGTCCCATTGTGAAATCTGCTACTTGCAAATAAAGTCACTTTAATACTTTTAGCTGGTGCTTGTGAACTATACTAAAGTCTTGGCGACATTTCAGAATATAATTTAGCCACATCTCCGAGAGTTTCTCGAGTTGAGTAAAACTCCATAAATTTTTTTTTTGAAAACTTGGTCACACTCAAATAAGATGTTTCACCGTTTCTTCGTTGTTCTTTCACTTATGCAGAGGCCCCTATGAGGGTCACGTTTGTATAGAAACTTTTTTTCCTTAGACATTCTGGTAGCTCAGCACGAGTTTCTATATCTATGGTTTGATATTTTTGGCAAGTTGCTGTTTGTTTGCTTCTTGCCTCGCTCTATCAGCGTTTCTCCTATTCTTTCTTATACATCTTGGCTTTATTTCTTTAGCACGAATATTAATCGGAACTACTCCGGCTGGCTTCAAGACTGTATAATATGCTAATGCTATACTTAATGCTGATCGCCGTTTGCTAACAAGTTGCTACTTAAACATCGACAATGTCCAGCTCGAAAGCCTACTCAGTACTCAGGATCGATTTGTCATTGAGCCGACTAGGGACTCAATTTATTTCTAAGAATTTAAACTCAGTTTCTCTTTAAGCATTTTTTGTATTTATTACATTCATATTGTGTTAATAATGAAAATTCAACAACATCTAATATTTATACATGTACATATATATGAAAACTGTTAAGAAAACAAAAAATAAAAATCACTCACTTGTAACTAATTGTTGCTTATGACCATTCCATTTTCTTTTAATGCGCATGCGTAACAATTTTAATTTCCCATTTTTTTTTTGTCTGTTTGTTTGTTTGTTTTTTTTTCCCCCTCTTCTGCACTTTAACTTGATTTAAAATATTCATCAACAACAATAAAAAAAAAATTATAATAATCAAAATAAATAAAAGAAAAAAATTTTTACATCTAAACTTTATTTTTTCCATATGCAATTTTCTTTAAAATATTCCCCCCTTTTTTTATTGTGACTTTATGTGAAAATTGAATATAATTTACATGTAACTTAATTTTCCTCTGTTTGTTTGTTTTTTGCTTTCTTTTAATGCTTTGCTCTCACATTTGTTGCTCATTTGTTAATTTAATTATAATTTCAAACCATTTCCATGTTATCCATGTCCATATTAATATCATGCGTATTGCCCTCGTTTGGAAGGTAACATCCATAACAATTTTCGGCCAACAACAATTACAAAAAAAAAAATTTACAAATTTATTTTCTCAAATTAAGATCATGTTTTAGGTTATTTTTTGTTGTTGTTTGTCATTACTGATTACTTATTATTATTATTATTATTATTGTTATTATTCATTTTCCCCTTTTGTTTTTCTTTTTATTGTTTTTTTTTTTAATATTTAGTATTCAAATTGATAGTGGAGCAAATGCATATAGTGAAATCGAGAACAAATGAAAAGACTTAGAACACAAACTTGCCAGATGTGAAATATGTATATGTCCAGTTTCTGTATACAATGTATATATACAATGTGTATGACAAATGTGTACAAGGTGTGATTAAGTGAATTCATATATTTTTTTGTACTTTAGGAAGCCGTGATTTTATGGGAAATCATTCAGAAAATATTGAAACCCTTGAAATACTTGAAATTAATGCTCTTAAAAATGGTCTCTGAAAAAAAACTTACGAGCATGGGCAACTTTATTGCCTTTAAATTTATCCAATATCGAGATCTTAACAAATCTTATAGTTTTGCATTTGTATTTAAACGCAGCAATTTTCTATGATTTTACTAATATTGCATCACAAAAAGGCAACACCTTCTTCTTCTTCTTCTTTGTCCTAGCTTTTTCCAATTTGGCGACGTCTCTTCTTGTACGATATTTCCAGGTCGTGCGATCCTGTGTCGTCTCCTCGTTTATGACCAAGTTCGAAGTGGTCTTCCTGGGCCTTTTTTACTCTCTTCCATTGCCAATGTTTTCCTCAATACGTGCTCTTCCGGTCTCCCCATTACATGACCATACCAACGGAGGCGATTTTCTTGCAGCTTATCTGTTACAGGCGCCACCTTGCTGCTTCCACGGACGTACCTATTCTGGACTTTTATATTTTTGTTGTAGGGTCTACGGTATCGCCCAGCACTCAGAGGCATAAAACATTGCTGGTCTGACAATGGATTTGTAGATTTTGCCTTTTATGTGTTGTGCCATCATCTTGTCGCAAAGAACGCCTGATGTGGATCTCCAGCTCTACCACCCACATTGGATCCTACGCGATATTTCTTTGTCAAGCGTGCCGTTTACACGAATATGCGAGAGCCAAAGTATTTGAACCTTTCGACGCTCTTGATGGAATCGCTGACAAGTTTTAGGCAGATTTTTTCGGCATCTCCTTCGAACTGAAACTCAGTCATCTCGGTTTTGCTGCGGCTTTGATTCAAGCACATCAACCCATTTGATTCAAGCACATCAACCCATAGGTTGAGCTTTCCTTGTAGAGCAGCTTTATTTACGGCAAGTAGCACAACGTCGTCTGCGTATAAAAGCGTCCATGGCAAGCTGTCTTGGATATCGCGGGTAAGTAAATCCATCACCAGGTTGAAAAGCAGCGGGCTAAAGGAGGACACGACAGGACACCAGGACAAGCTTTGCCCTGAGCCAGCAAAGCTGTTTTGAATGACTTATTCCGGCCACTAGTCGGTCCCTTTTTTCCACGTCTACCGTCGCTTTGACGTTGCCCACTCTCTACCACCTGGACGTGTGGATCGGGATTTTTTCTTCATTGGACCGAGGACCCTAAAACATTTCCTAGGCCCTCCGGAGCTTTAGAGAGTAAAAAGGCCACACCTTAATAAAAACAAAACAAAAAATGCATAAAACATAATCAAATACTTTGTTGCGAAATTTGTAAGACTAAAGAAGAATTTCTCTCACAAACAATCATCACAGCGAAGCACATACACATACATCTACACACACTTGTATGCAATTTGAGAAATTTTATTTGTGAACCAAAAATCGGAAATATGAGTCAACTTAATTAACGCAGCATGATTTTTATGATGCTATAAAAGTATAAAAATTATGCTAAATAATGTTTATATACATAAATATTTATATACATGTATAGATACATATGAATACTTGTACCAGGAAGAAATGGGAGTAAATTTAACAACTATAATTATGTACTTACCTACTTGTGCATATAACAATACAACTTGCTATGAAAACATTTTGACAAGCATAAAATCAAAATTAAAATTACTTTAAATAGAAAAAAAAGTTAAAGAAAAAAAAAATTGTCTTTCTTTGATCACCTTTTTTTTTTTGTTTTGGTTCAGTATGCAAATTTTTATGAAATCAAATCATTTACATATTGTAGCAAACACATTATTATATATGTATATATGTATATTCGTAATACTCTCACTAGCGTTAGCGTCTTTGGTGATACGATATTATTGCTGTTTTGTTGATGTAGTTAGATTTTCTATTAAGATATAATGAAATCTTGAATAAAATCTATTTTAAATCCACTGGAGTAAAAATAAATTTTCCCAACAATTTAAAAATTAATAATGGGTGATACAAATGTAAACTAACACAAAGATAAGAAATAATAAAAATAAAATAAAAAATTTAATTGCAATAAAATGCAAAGATTGTGTATATTTTCATATGATCTAAGTAACAATAAAATTGACTCATGACATTATTTGAAACAGAAATTTGTGAACTGTTATACTCACACTTGAATCCAGTAAAGTACAGTACAGTACAGTACCATTCTGTTGATATTATATACTGTTAAAAAAGGGGAAAGTTCTTTTTTCAATGCTAATTCCGACAAATGATCAATAATTATTAGCTTTTGCTGAAGACAATCAAAATTTTACAGATACCACTCAGATGGGATATATGAAGTATCGCTGGAAAATGGCCATACTGGTTCTAAATTAGTAAATATTCCCGATATTTTCAAGTTTCTATTACCAAGTGGTTAATTTTTGTCTAAATAAGCATTAAACATATCCTATTCAGTCCAATTTCAAATACATTTATTTATGATTTTTATAAAACGAACACTGTCTACTTACAGAGCTCTGTGTAATGGAAGCCTCCATATTTCAAACCTCCATATTTAAACTCTATTTATACTCTATTGAAGGCGTTGTGCCTATCCCAAATTTTGATTATTAAAGAGATTTTTACTAAATGGGAATTGCACTTTTGGTGCACAGGAAGACATCACACAAAACCATTTACAGATGATTTCAGTGTTCAGTCGATAATATTTAGTGACTTATAGAGGTTTTGGCTGGAGTATAGCTAAGTATAATACGAGCGTTCTGCTGGTGAGTTAATTCTATATAAATATGAACATTTCCGATGAATGCTTTCATGGAATAATAGTATTCATTGATTATCTGGCTCTCAAAAAGAGGTTTCAAGTCAACATCGGTCGATTTATAGCGCCTTGGGATACGGGAGAATTTATATTATATTATTCGTATATCCAGATTATGTGTTACGGTTTGGTTTGTCTTTTGTGAAAGCCTGCGAAGTATTAATTTGACCATTTCGTTTTCCTCCTTATCTCCTAGAATATGGCGGATACTAGGCCAATGGTACGGTGTTCACTCAATACTCCTGCAGAGCTCACAATCTAATCTTACCACCGCTGTGCAATTGCATAGAATATGTTCCGATGTTTCCTGCTTTACTCATGACAGAGTCGACAGGTATCGTTTTCTACCACACCCATTTTCTTCATATGGCAATGGAGTCTACAATGTCCAGCTCTACAATGAGCAGCTCTGTGTAGAGTTTTATGTCATTTCTGCTGAGGTTAAGAACAACGTCCACCCTAACATGTGCGGGATGAATAAGTGCCTTCGACTGCCGCATGCCCGTTTGGGCTCTCCATTAGTCGAGTAGATCCCGTCTCTCTCTCTCTCTCTCTTTCACATATTAAGTTGTTTTTGAAACTGTAACCCCGCAGAAGGGTTCTGGTTCAATGAAAAGAGTGCTTGCACCCTCATTTGCAAGGGAGTCACCCATTTCGTTTCCTTCGTGGCCCTCATATACCGGCACTCACATGAGGGTGACAGAATTCTTTGTTGCCAGGGAATTGAAAAGTTTAAAACATTCCCAAACCAGCCAACTGATAGAAACGGCAATTTTGCCAGGGACTTTAGAGCCGTCTGCCTGTTTGAGAGGATGCATATTTTCGTACTAATGAGAAGAGTGCTTGCGCCCTCCTTTGCAAGGGAGTCAGCCATTTCGTTTCCCTTGTGGTACTCATGTCCTGGCATCCACATGAGGGTCATAGAATTCTTTGCTGCCAGTGCATTGAGAAGTTCAGAACATTCCCAAACCAGCCTCGGTTGAAATGAGAATTTTGCTAGAGACTTTAGAGCCGCCTGCCTGTCCGAGAGGATGCACATTTTGGTACCACGGGTGCCGCTACGTATGCATTCTCTCGCACATACCTCTAAGGCATGGACCTCCGCCTGAAAGATGGAAGCTGTTTTCGCCATTGTGATTGCTCTCCGAAATCTTGGTCCAACAGTTGCCGCCTCAGCATTGATCATTGGACTAAGTATGCTCCTTGAAAAATGATTCAATAGAATTATCTTATTGCCTTAAACCAAACATTTTATTTATTTTTATTTATGCTCTTAGCTGGTTTAACTAATTAATACCTTCTTCCAAATGATAAATTTAATTTATTTAAGAATTTTATTTGTATTGAAACAACCCTCTTATAAAATTAAACAAATAAATTATATTGTAGTAAGTAATAAAAACTGAAATTCATGATTTCCCACATTAAACTTTCTTTTTCTTTACAACTGTATAACGCTGAGTTAATCTTGGGTTAACTATTTCGATATGCATATTAAATTTTTATGACTGTATAATTAAGCAGGTACATACGAGTACTCGTGGTAGCTAAGAAAACGATGTAGAGAGCAAACAAGAAATTAATTGCAATAATTTCAAATATTATTTGACCTACATTTTGTATGGTTCTCAATGCAATGGTGACACAATATGTATATACACATGTTGTCCAGGTTGTCCTTCTTTAATTATATGAGACTGACTGATGTTCAAGCGATACAACCATATATTGATTATATATATATTGAATCTTGTTTCAATTTTATTGAACTAGTTTTTGGTTTTTGCTCATTTTTGCAGATGATATCTTTAATATAGTATTAATCAAGCTTATGTATTGTATTATGAAGCAATATCCACACAAGAAAATTTTAACTCACAGTTTATTTATGTATATGCCTCACAAATTCATTTTCTTTAGTTTAGTTTGCATGGATGGATGGATGTGAGTGTGAGCCAGGTGGCACCAGTAGAGTGGTACGCACTTAAACACTCTGGCTAAGAAGCCCATTATATTTAAAGCTCAGGAAAGTGGGAGATAGTAGGAAGTGAAGGGAAGAATGGAATTTATCCATTCTCATTACATCAGAGCCAACCCAAAGATGCGAAATCTTGCTCGAGCGAAGGCAAGGCAAGCACAAAGGAAATACTCTGTGCTGTCCTCCCCCTCCAAACAAGTTATACATATTGGATCGCCAATGATACCTATGTTGACCATATGTTGACCCCAACGTTATGTCCTGTGATGATTACGACCATTAAGCGAACATCTTTTCTTCCAAGTTTCAAAAGAAACTTCGACAGCTTTTTATTCGGACTCGTCACAAAACACTTTGCAGTTTTGCAACTTTCAAGGCTGGACCAACGGTCATTATGTAGATTACCAACATAATTGGTAACATCTCCTATATCATCTGGGAAAAAGAGGATAGACAAAGAGGCTTATACTGGGAAATCTTACCGGGGTTAACACACAGTCCAAACTAGCGCTAGGGGCATACAACCTAAAACGCTACGACGACTGTATGAATCTAACTAAAAATAACTTGAGAATCATTACGAGATTATTAACAGGGCACTGTAGGCTGAATTATCACCTAACAAAACTGAGAATTTTCTCTGATGCTCTTTGCAGGTTCTGCAGGGAAGAGGACGAGACTGCACAACATGTGATAGGAACTTGCACTCCGCACTGATGCACAAGAGAATGGAAATACCTGGGAGATTTCATCATACCCGAGGATGAATTTAGATTCTGTGTAGTAGGACCAACACTAAAATTCATCCAGGGAACTGAGCTAAGACACTCTAGTTCCGCGAAGGGGGGCACAATAGATCTTATAGGTCGCGGTGCAACATCCGCCCAACGATAATAATAATAACAAAATTGTTGATCCAGGTCATAATAACTGTAGAATTGATTCCGATAACTGGTTCTAATCTCAGCGGCGTATCCGCTGAACTGCAGTTGGCCAACTTATCGGCTATTTCGTTACGTTGGACACCACAGTATCCAGGAACCCAAATAAGTATAAGGTTATTTTATTTTGCAACCGAAATTAGCTTCATCTTACATTCATGAATAATTTTCAAGGTAAGTTTTGAGTTATCCAGAGCCTTTAGTGCAGCTTGATTGTTACTGCAGACATCAAGCTGTTTCCCTGTTACAGAATAGCAAATATTTTCGTTTGGAAAACAGCTGCCACCTCTCCCATAGCATAATGATACTTGACGCTTTCCTCCACGTACCATCCGGATCCAGAGCCTTGGTCGGTTTCGGATTTTGGATCCATCCGTGTGGAAAGTGTTCGTCAAATTACTCAGAATGAGCTATGAATCTCTCCAAGGTTCACGAGTCGGAAATTTGACTTGAAATTTTCTTCCGAATGAAACTATGGGCTTAAGATTATCTTTAGGAGCCAAGAGCAGTGGATACTGTTCTGATTTCCTCCTGAAGATTTCTCTGTGTGACCCGAAGTTCCGTTATCGTGCCAGTCACCATACGAGTATAGTCGACACATCGATTTCATTGCCTCCTATTGAATTTTAAGATCCAATGGAAGTAAATTAAGCATGGCATTAAGGGCATCTCCTGAGGTAGTACTCAGACTGAGATAGTAGTGTCGTGAACGGGCTTGGATACAAAAGACCTTTTATGGTCACAGTACCCGTAGCACTTGTTGTTGGCCCTCAGAGGTATCGGCCCATATCCTCTAACAGACTTCAGTCTGGTTTCACTTGGTCTGCTTGATGAACAAGGATTTTGTCCTTTTGTAAATCATAAAATAAATAATCTCAAAGGTTAATTACAGAGTAAAATCCACACTTGCATAGATCTGTTGATATTAAATGTAATTTACGCGCCATGCAACCAATCAATTAACTACAAGAGTAGCCCGTAGAACTTCACAATAACCCTCCAAAAACTGTAGAAGATTATTTTGAATAGTTCTAATAATTATCAAGACAATCTATCAATATCATAGAAAATTACACGCATTTTAACACTATGCAAACGCTTCAGTAAACAAAATAAAATATATTAGTGGAAGGAATGTCTTTGAAAAAAAAAATATAAAAAAATTCCACACATACTTACAGTATACGTGAACATACCAGTAAAGGACATCTGCTCTTGAAACAGCCAGCTAGACATATGAAAAGATAAATTGAATTAAAGTAAAAATAATTGTCTTCTTAGAGAAGGAGAAAAACAGTTCAGAAATTGTACGAACGCCAATAATAAAAAACAGAAATTCAAGCATTAAGAAGCATTTATCATTTTCAAGAAGATCCTTTTGAAAGCAAAATAAAAAAAATGCTAAAAACACAATAACAAAGAACCAAAAAGACTATAGACGATGATATATTAATACAAAGATGGATGACATGTACATTGTGTACAATATGAGAATACCGAGAGTAGGTACTGTACTAAATAGTAGGTGTACACATTTTACTAGAATAGTTCAACTACGTATACTATAGTACAACAACATTAATAACAAAGGCAATTTCATAAAAAACGAACAGCATACATTTATGATCTTAAGAATTTAAGTGCCCCTATGTGTATGATGACTAACAAACAAAAAATAATAGAAATACTCTGTAGAAGGTGGTTCAATGGAATTTTACCTTTATGCTAGGCTGGCTGGCATAAAAAACCATATATCTAAACTCATGAAACAAGCAATGAAGGCATAAAAAACCTCCAAGCTGTTATGTATGTTCACATGCTCGAATATATCCTTATTCATCCTTTCATAGATAAATACACATACATATATCAGGTGTAGTAAAAAGAAATCCATTATTTTCTTTTGAAAATCGACTGTCCCAGTTTTTTACCAATAGGGTTGCGAGGGTTTCTATGAGAGTGGCATTATGAAATTACCTTCAAAATGGCAACAAGTTATCGAACAACACGGTGCATATTTGAGCTAAATCGGATCATTCTAACTATCCCAAATAAAACCTTCAATTTAATGCAAAAATAATGGATTTCTTTTTACTACACCTTATACAATATAGAAATTTAATAGAATTGCATAATTCAGAGACTGCCTCAATTTCAATGATCCTTCCAACGGCATTTGGAGTTTTGAATTTGTATCCTTTATTATTATTATTTTTTTTTTTTTTTCATTAACATTAAGAAAATAAAAAGATGCGTTAAGAAAAGAGGTTAATCCGTAGACAATAGCTAAGAAAGGATTTCAGTTTTTAATTTTAATTTTATGTTCTCTTTACATTGTGGTTAGTAATAAGTACATAATATGTATGCTGCTGCATAAGGTGGGGGTAAATAAAAAATGTAATCCTTTTCACGAAAGGAAGTCCTAGATTATTTACAGTCGAAATAAGCAACTGGTTCTATTATGATTTATTTAGTTGTTGTGCAATTTTCATACAGAAAGGATTTCGAAAAAGAAAATATATTCCATACATATGCTGCCTATTTGTTTTCTTTGTGGGCGATTATTTATGGTGAATTAATTTCGTGTATAAGAAATGCATACTTTTTGTCGTATGTTGGGGTAAACAATTCAAAAGTCTATTTTGAGACGTTGCGATGAAGAAAAATCTATTAACAAGCATCTGCTCTATGTATGAAAAATGTTTTAAGGAAGTATTAATGTAAAGGATTTATTGAGATTTTTTTAATTTTGACTTTTTTTTTCTAAACTATTTAAAATATTTCATATAAAGGGGTCTTACAAATTTTGTGCTGAGCAAAATGAAATGGCTGCCAACTTTAATACTGACGAAGCTACGTCACACTACGTTTTACAGTATGGATGCGTCCAACTTCAAATGCTTTGATCTTAAAATAGAATTTTTCGACTGGTACACACTGTGTGGGAGAGACTACTGGACCACTTATTCGTTGCTCGTGATAAATTCATATTAATAAAGAATAATGTGAGAGCTTAACTTTTTTCTTTCCTATCACCAGCATTTGCTTAATAATAATTCGATGACTATTTAAGCCTTTGTCCAATATATTGGACAGTACTTTGAGAAAATGTCGCTGCTTTTCTAAACCATTTTTTAATTGGGTATGGAACAGAATCATTCTTATGTTTTTATAGATTATTCTGAACATAAGAAAAATATTTGTTTCGAAATTATTTACGTTTCTACAATCATACTAGGAAAAACTGCCAGGGTTGTCCCAATCCAAGACACTTTTAGGGACCTATAACCTAAAACGATTTGAGGAATGTATCAGTTTAAACAAGAATAATATAAGAATCATCACGGAATTACTGACAGGACACTGCCAGATGGATTATTACCTAACGAAACTGGTAATCTTCTCGGATGAAACTTGCCGACATTAAAGGGAGGAGAATGAAACTGCAAAACATGTGTTGGGAACGTGCCCAGCACTTATGCATACAAGAAGGAAAAACTTCGGGGAATTTATAATACCGGAAAATCTGCTGAAGTCCATTAGGGTAGGATCTATACTAAACTTCCTTACTTCCTTACGGATGCTTAGATAAATACTCTAGTCCATGATAGGGTGCACAATAGGGTGCTAATGATTCAGGTCTTTGGGCCATCTAGTCTACTAGAGAAATTAATTATAGCGTTGCCACATATCTCTTAATCGTTACATGAGCACATTCCTAGCTCTCTTCTTTCGTCTCAAAAGATGTCTCTCTGCACTGTTTTCCTCTCTGTGATTAACCTTCGTAATAACCGATTACGTTTTGATATTGAGCTCATGTATCATCCATTGGGAAAATATCTACCTAAACAGACCGGTAAGACGATAAGACATTTGGTTTTTGTCAGTTATAAGCATCACTCTAAGAAATAAATTAATATGTTGCAATTATAAGCCCCAAAAAAGGGTTCTTTGATCGAGCTTCTCTTCCAGTATTGTTTTGCATGTTAAATTTTGGACAGTATTAGAGGGAGCCTACTTATATTAGCCGGTTCCGAATGGCAGAAGTCTTGTGAAATCACTTTTTCTGAGCTTTGTCATAAAGTCCTTTTAGAGGCTTTTCCATGACAAATTGTTATTGCCGGAAGAATTGTCAATTGCTTGCTGACAAGTGGGCACCGTTTAAAAGAAAACTATATTCGATATTAAATATATGCTTCAGCCGGGGTTTGAACCCAATTACACTGAACCGACTTAGAGCTCAGAAGGTCAACACATTAACCACTGAGCTACGACACCCACGAGCATCACTCTAGTATACATTATTACAAGCGGAATGAATTTGCCCAATATATTGGATAATTCATAATTCAGGTAAGACGGACTTCTAAAAAATCGTTCTTCTCCTTAATCGTTGATCTTTAAGTAGCTCTTGGCATGTAACGTCATTTTTCGCCCTTCTTCCGGCGCTTAAAAAAGTATGTAAAAATGCTGAAAATGCTGAAAAAAAATTGAAAAAAATTCACGAAACTTTATTGAGCATTCTATTTTAAGGATCAATCGCTATATTACCGATTTTTTAATTTGTTCAGGGGACAAGTGACCTGAAGTTACATGTTAAGTGGTAATAGGTATTGCGAAAAAAAAATATTTTCCATAGCCACTTCTTCCGGCGCTTAAAAAAGTATGTAAAAATGCCGAAAATGCTGAAAAAAATTGAAAAAAATTCACGAAACTTTATTGAGCATTCTATTTTAAGGATCAATCGCTATATTACCGATTTTTTAATTTGTTCAGGGCACAAGTGACCTGATGTTACATGTTAAGTGGTAATAGGTATTGCGAAAAAAAAAATATTTTCCATAGCCACTGGGCCATTCAAAGGGTTACTTTATTGCGAAATAAATTGAAAATCACTAGCCTTGTAGGTCATCAGTTGATCGGTTAATAGCGTGTCAATAAAGTGGATAAATCAGCCGAATTTGTAATTTGTGTAAACAAGAGAACTGCACATTCTTTGCTGAAGTTGATTTGATGTCAGACGGACTGAGCAAAGTCGTATTGAATTCTTTACTTCTACAAATCTTGTTCTGTGAAATCTTGAAGATGCAGGTTATACAACAATAGGTGGAAAATAGAGCAGTGATTTTCCATCATTGAAATCCACACTATTTTTGCAAGGAAGTGCCTACTATATTTAATTCACCGATTGGAAACTTTCAATCAATTTCCGGGTTCCTATAGTATTATGTTTTTCGATGAACTATCACCCAGCATACAGCCTAGCTATTCTTATTATGCTCGAAGACAACTAGTTTGTATGAAACATTCGTCTGTGTTCTTTCAAAATTATTATACTTGCACTTTTTCCTACATGTAGATTTTCCAGCATGTACATAGTGGCAGAGGCAATGTCTACATACTGTGAGAGTGATAGGAAAATCGATGGCAATTAAGAGGTATGTACACTACTTCTAAATTGATATGACATCAAATTTAAATTATTCATATATTAAATTAATAAATTACTAAACACATACATACATGCATAAAATGTGATTAAAAACTTGTTTATTATATTATTTATATTTTTCTTGTTTGACACACTACGTTGAAATTACTACATATTTATATTCACATTAGATCATATGTGGAAATTATTACGAAAATCTTGGAGTACATAAATATTTTGAGTGCAAAATTTTTAATAAATAAAAATATATGTTGAACAAATAAAACTGCCAATGAAAATTAATTTAATCGCTTCTCATTTATGGCAGGTGTAGCGAAGTGTGTAAAATGGAAATTCCACCAAATACATCGCCGAAGCACAGCCAGAAATCAAACACATCACACAAATAATATATAAAAATATATGAACATTAATTCGATATTAATCTACCAACTTATAATAATTTAATAGTTACAACAACATTAATATTGGTATTAACTATAATAGCATACATGAAGTAGAAAAAATGAAGCTTATACTTGTAACTCCATTAATTTACATAACATTCACGAAACACTAACGAAGAATATACGTACATAGAAGAATGTACATACGTAATATTAAAGAATGTAGTTGAAAGAGAAAGATGAGCAACAAATATATTATTGTAATATGTAGAATAGTTAAGTGTGATAGAAATCTAAATAAATAGCACAAGTTATAATCCTGTGGTGTGCTTCATACAGTGCACGCATGCGTCTCTCACACACTGTGTGTGTGTATGGGTGCGTGTAAATGTTTTCTGACTGCTGTTACAACAAATACAAATTGCAATGATAATATGATCAAAACGATAACTATTTTATGTTTATGCGTTAGAGAGAGAGAGAGAGAGAGAGAGAGAGAGAAAGGAAATGAGCGTGAGAGCATTACAACTGCATACTTTCTATTCTAATTATGTATGTAATTATCAGTGGCAATGACCATCATAAGCGAGTACTGTCCAATTAGTAATCTTAATTTTTTTTTTTTTTATATATTTTTCTTTATATTTTTTTTTTATATATTTTTAAGGAAATATTATACAATATAAAAATATCTATATCTAATAATAGGGAGTATAGTAAAATCCCTTTCACAGTGTTGTTCTTACACACATGACTACTACAGGGAGATTTTTTAGAGAAATGTATGAAATCTTTATTTGAATCGATAGAACGATGGATATAATTCAATGTTTAAAGATGATTTCGTATAAATGTTGACAGCGGCTGCGCTGGTTCATACGCTGTGTCCAATTTTGGCATATCGGCCGGTATCTCACGAATAAATTCTTGAATATTGGCGTTCAGTGAGTCAAACATTGCAGGTTTGTCGCTATAGACATGAGCCTTAATATAGCCCCACAAAATTAAGCCTGAAGGCGTTAAATCGCACTATCTAGGCGGCCAATTGACCGGCCCCAAATGTGAAATATACTGTTCACCAACTCGCCTCTCAATTGGGCCATTGTTTCGCGTGCTGTGTGTGGCACGTGGCACCGTCTTGCTGAAACCATATGTCAGCCAAGTTCAGCTCTTCCATTTTGGGCAAAAAAAAGTTTGTAATCATCGCACGGATGCGCTCACCATTCACAGTAACGCTCCTGCTTTCATCAGGTGCTGAACACAAGATGCACTTTCTTAACCGAGCATGAATATTGATAATAAAATTCAATGATCTGCAAGCGTTGTTCGTTTGTAAGTCGATTCGTGGTTAAATTATAGACCAAACTGAACATGTTTGACAGTAACATGTTACACGAAAACAGCTGAGCTGCCAAAAACAGTGATGCCTTCATTCAAATATCATTGAGCCATTATTTACTTGCTGTTTTCTTTAGCTGAATTTTTCTGCAAAAATTCAAAGTCAGACATAGACTCCGTCTGCTCTCATTATTATTGTCTTATTTCTAGTTAGCTGGGTGTTTTCTAGTTCTGTTTCAATCTGCCTTCTCCAAGTGTGTGCAGGGCGACTTTTACGCCTACTGCCCTGAGGAATCCACATTATGGCTGGTCTGACAATGTCTTCAGATGGTTTTCGTAAGGTATGACCAATCCAGCTTCATTTACGCTTCAAGATTTCCTTTTTGATAGGAAGTTTTTCAGTCAAGGACCATAGCTGGGCGTTTGTAATCGGGTTTATCCAGAATATTTTAATAATTTGGCAAAGGCATTTGTTAATGAAGACCTGCACCGCTTGTATAGCAACGCCGATTTTACGTTCGAGTTCAACGTTTTTAGTTTGGTGTGGCGGGGAATGATGCTCGACCACCACATTGGGAACAAAGCGCCATTTCCTCATACATCGCCAAAGTCTCATTATTAGTGTGGTATTCTTTTTTCTTTTTAAGCAAATATTTTCTTAAAAAATTGCTCTTCTAACCCAGATTTACAGATTTTTATTTGTTTAATGGTGTAAACAACATTTTATAGCCAAATTCAAAACTACGTTATACTATATGATGCACACAATTTTGAGGCATATATAATTTTTATAATAAATTTATTTTAAAAAATTTAATTTATAATAGGCCTTCATTCTACTACTACTCCTCTCCGATATTTTTTATCATTGACACTTTTCGTCGATTCTTTTAATAGGAACTAGAATCGAGTATCCAGTATCTCTTTCGACCGGACAAGACTTTCCCTCTCTCTCTCTCTCTTCAGCAGATCTGTAATGGTTTTATATTACAAATATTGTCAATATTACATATTTCATTTGAAATTGATTTTGCATAATTTTAGTTTTTTTTTGTTCCACATAACCGGATGTCAACGGGAGCGAAAAATATATCCGGCTAAAAGTGATTACACTGTATATACAAAGTAAATACATTTGAAAAAAAAAAAACGATGCAAAAAAATTATTGTAAATGCTTATTTAATTTAATTAAGCTTACTTCGGGAACAGTGGTCCATTTTTATAATTTTCGAGCATACTTATTTTTTATATCGGGAAGCTCTTCTTTTCACACCCGAATGGTTCAAAAATTGGTATCATTGATTTCGACTTATTCGAAGTTAATATTCATACTCGAATGGAAGATATTTTTTTCAACGGATTTTCCAATTATCACAGTGTAATCGGTCAGTATTTAAACTAAAGTCAGTTCTAACTAAAAAATTTAAATACTTTTAGGCATTTGTTTTGATATAAACACAGAAGTAAAAGCCATATGCAATTATTATTTAATTTCAATCCTAAAAGTAGGCTCTATTTTATAGTTTTCATAGTGTGAAGTACTGAAATAAGTTTTTTTTTTTAAACAAAAATCATGTTCACAATAAATTGACATGGATAACCACCAAGAAAAAGAAGGAAAATTCAGTTTTTGGAGTATAGGACACGATATTTCAATTTTTTATAGTAAAAAACGAATAGGAATATTATCGAGAAAGTGCGAAAACAAAGAAATTAGAATCATTTCATAGTACCGTAGTGAATTTATTTGCTTTTGTCTATAGCAATGGATTTTTTAAAATATTTTCCGTTGTACTAATAAATTTGTCCCTTAATTTCACCAACACTGTAATAAAATCTGCCATATCATATGATTTTTTTTTTCTTCGCTCATGTTATTTTGCTCCACTGTTCACTTAATTGTACATACCGTAGCATAGCAAGTCACACTTGTTGCCATTCACTTAAATATACATAAAATAAGTAAGCACGCAGAGATGAACGTATGCACAGACGGGCACATGACTTACAATTGAATTAGACTAGACTAGACTGGATTGCTGTCAAAAATTGTTAACGAAATTTTCTTCACACGCAATTCAATTAATAAAAAAATATAAATACAAAAATTGGAAAAATTTACGAAATAAGTTTGGACGAATGTATGTTAACAGTATTGCATACATGCTCACGGATTTATTCTTTAATCATCGAACAAATGTTTTGCTTTCTAAAATTTTTGCATATATTCGTACGGTATTGTTGCTGTTACTGCTGATGTATGAACATCTTGCATTTAATTCATTTATTATTTACACGAATTGGTATAACCGTTCATATTTGCAATTACAATTATTATTATTATTATTATTATTATTATTGGTTAGTACTAGACGAGTATATTTTTGCATGCATTATTGACTAAGGAAAATAACTTAAAATTTTACATTGGCATTAATTGAGTATTGTTAATATTTTGGATTGATATTATTGCTTTCTTGTTTTAATATATTAAAATATTTGTATATTTTCTACAAGTATTTGCAAGCTTTTTAATGCAAATACATACATAATTGATTGACTTAATCAACATTTGTAATTCAGAGAAAATGGGAAAATTTAACTAGTAAAAAGCAAAATATTTCTGCTAAGAAAATTCATATTTTTATACCCTGCATAATGCAATATGCATGGTATATTCATTTCGGTCAGATGTTTGTGTCCACTTGAAGGAATCTCCGGAGATATAGACATAGATATATATTCGTGATCAGCGTCGATTAAATTTTCGATTTAACGATGTCCGTCCGTCCGTCCGTCCGTCCGTCCGTCCGTCCGTCCGTGAAGGAATCTCCGGAGATATAGACATAGATATATATTCGTGATCAGCGTCGATTAAATTTTCGATTTAACGATGTCCGTCCGTCCGTCCGTCCGTCCGTCCGTCCGTCCGTCTGTCTGTCACCTGGCTGGTTCGCACGATAACTTGAGTAAATATTGAGCTATTTCGGTGAAATTTGGCATAAGTAATCTATGATCCAAGGGTACGGAGGGGATTGATATTGGGCATGATCGGTCAATAACCACGCCCACACCAAGCATTCAAAGCGACTAACCTCGAAATTTTCAAAATCTTTAACTTGCTATAACTCACATAATATACCACTTGGGACAACAATATTTGGGACATAGACTTATATTATACTACTATATAATCTCGCGAAAAGTGGTTGAGCCACGCCTACTTTTTAGCGTAGCTCTCATACAAAGTGTCTGTACTTCTTTTAAATTGAAACAGCTGTAACTTCGGCAATCTTGTGTCTAGAATAACTATAATTGACACTTAAATTAATATCGTATTCGGAAATAATCTGGCAGAAAATCATTGTGCCAGGCCTACTCCTTCATGGGTCTCCCATACAAAGTCGAGGGAATTAAACTAAAATTTTAAGCTCCATAGCTTACAAACCATTTAGCCTAGGACAACGAGATTTAAGGTATGGATTAGTATTGTACGAGCAATTAAACTCACAGGAAATGGGCGTACCACGCCCACTGTTTATCGTAGCCCATATACAAATTTTAAATTGAAACAGCTGTAACTTCGGCAATCTCCTGTCTAGAATAATCATAATGGACACTTAAATTAATATCGTAGTCGGAAATAATCTGGCAGAAAATCAGTGTGCCACGCCCACTCCTTCATGGGTCTCCCATACAAAGTCAAGGGAATTAAACTAAAACTTTTAAGCGCCATAACTTATAAACCATTTAGCGTAAAAGAACGAGATTTAAGGTATTGATTAGTATTGTAGGAGGAACTAGACTCACAGGAAATGGACGCGCCACTCCCACTGTTGATAGTAGCCGCCATACAAAATGACCGAATTTCTTTTAAATTGAAACAGCTGTAACTTCTGCATCCTTCTGTCTAGAACAATCATAATTAACACTTAGGTTAATATGGTAGTCGGAAATAATCTGGCAAAAAATCAGCGTACCACGCCCACTTCTTATTGGGGCTCCCAGACAAAGTTGAGGAAATTAAACAAAAATGTTAACCACCATAACTTAGAAACTATTCAACGTAGGACACCAAATTTAAGGTGTGGATTAACATTGAAAAATTAATTGGATTTACTAGAAAGTGGTAAGCCACGCCCACTTTTTATATAGCTCCCATACTAAGCCTCGGAATTATCTTAAAATCCTTTTACTTCGTCAAAGTCAACCATATTTCGGGTGTAAATTAGTAGTATATGCAAAAATTGTTTCTCGAAAAGTGGAAATAAAAGAAAAGTTGGATATTCGAGTAAACTTTTTATATATAAATCTACATATGCAGGGTATAGTTTGGTCGGCCCCAGCCGACTGTAAGGAGATTTTTTTTTTTACATATGAACCATTGGAATGTGGAATAATTTGCCTTAAGGTTTGCAATACCATTGTTTTAAATCGCATGCAGTAAAATGCACAAATGCCGGTTCACTGCCTCCATGACTACAATCATTTCATTGGATAAATGCGCACCAGGTTTCTTCCTTAATTAGTTGGAAATTCATTGCATTTCAATCCATTCTCTATAACATTGATAGCGTTGCAGCAGGAATAAAAGCAGTAGCAATGCAATAGATGAAGGATAATGTAGGAAAGTTGTGTTGCCAGAAGAGAAATACGTCTGAAAGAGACTCTTGTAAAAACACAGTAGTTGTTTTTTCGCAAAATATTCAATTCGATACCAAAGCATTCGATTTCAAAAAACGCTCGATACTTCCCTTTCAGTAGATAGCACCAATTATGTAGTGTATGTATCGAAAATACATATAAATCATCATCATCATCATAGTTCAGCTCTACAAACCGTAGTGGGTTCTCCAGTTTCTCGCACCAATCGCTATAGCATCCTCTTCAATTCCGTCAACTAGTCGTTTCCGTGGTTAACCTCTGTTTGCTAGTGGCTAATATTGCATAATTTATATCTGCGCCCTCGTGTTGATCATTTTTAAGACATGGCCAATCCATCTAAGACGCTGTGATTTTACAAATTACAAATTACAAATTACATTTACAAAAATGTCTTCCCCATGGCATGATTTGTAGAAGCTCTGCATTATTTCTGATTCCATATTTCCCATCTGCTATGCGTTTTGGGATAAATATTTTCCCCGGAATATGCCTGTCAAAGATTCGCAGGGTCTCTTTGTCTGCACCCTGCGTCATACTCCTTATTTCAGAGCCATAAGCAGCCACTGGTCTTCTGGTGCGCATAATGGTTACCATTATTTAGAAGTCCATTTTTCCCAGCTTTCATTGGCTAATTATTTGTTATCTCCGTAAAATTTTTTCGAAATATGCTTTCTCCCCGTTTTTCCTACCTTTCCTCTTGGACTCTGCCTTGAAAATTGAAATTTTTATCAATTACACTTCCAACGCTCCGAGGATGCCGCGAGAACGGTGAAATATATGAAGGATTCCCATAAATACTCCTCCTCCTCTACATTTCCAACGAATATAATTATTTCTTATCTCCACCCCGTAAGGAGGCTCATCTATAAAATTGAGCGGTTTAAAAACTGCAATTATTTTTGCATCTTTAGGAAAAAATTCTTGAAGTGATTCAAAGTTAATGTTTTTCGCTAATGTGCTGCTATGAAGTTAATTGTAAAATTTCAAATTAAAAAATTACCTCAAAACTGACCAAAAATCTTGCATAGAGTGGTGAAATGTATGGCCGACTTTCTATAATTTTTACACCCCATTTTCACCGAACATACTTACCCTATCATTACACTTTTCAGTGGCTCCACCATTGAATTAATGCTTTTATTATAGCTTAAAATAGCACAAAAGTAAGCTATTCCGAATCTGTACTATTTTTCCTTGCTCGATACGATCATACAATATTATCCACTTCAATCAACAGTGTTATGTATATCAAAGCATTAAATCGAACTCCTTTCATCATTCTATATAAAGGGTTATCCATTTTGCGGTTTCAAAAGTAAATGTAAATAAAACACATATAAAATATTTTTTATCATGATATTTCTTTTTTATTATAAAGTTTGAACGTTGACATTATGTGTGAAATACTACATCATTTAAATTACCACCACGCGAATTGTTGCAAGCATCGATTCTTTTGAGGTTATTTTCGACCACTTTTTGACACATATTGGGCGGTATCTCAGCCATAACGTGACGAATGTTGGTTTTTAGGTGCTCAAGAGTTAAAGGTTTATTTGTATAAACACGGTCTTTCGCGTAGCCCCACAAAAAAAAGTCAAGCGGTGTCAAATCACATGATCTTGGTGGCCACTTGATATCGCCACGACGAGAAATTACGCGGCCAGAAAATTTCTCTTGCAATAAAGCCATATTCGCTCGAGTTGTGTGGCATGTGGCACCGTTTTGTTGAAACCACATATTCTCTAAGTCGTATTCTTCAATAGCAGGCAAAAAAAAGTCGGTTATCATATGACCATAACGATCCGAATTGACGGTGACAGTCGTCGTTCCATCGTCGTTTTCGAAGAAGTAAGGTCCAATCACACCTCCGGACCAAAGAGCGCACCAAGCAGTGACTTTTTGTGGATGTAGTGGCCTCTCTTCAATTACTTGAGGATTCTCAGAACCCCAAATACGACAATTTTGTTTGTTAACATACCCACCGAGTGAGAAATGTGCTTCGTCGCTGAAGAAAATTTTGTTCGAAAAATCGCCGTCCACCGCCTGTTGTTCAAGCACCCATTCGACGTATCTACGACGTTGTGAATAGTCAGCTGGCTTCAGTTGTTGTGTGAGCTGGATTTTATATGGATGTAGGTGTAGATCCAAATGCAAAATACGCCATAATGTACCGTAAGACAGTCCTAATTCCTGAGAACGACGATGAATCGACACATTCGGGTCTTCGGCAACACTTTCACTTACAGCAGCGATATTTTCGGTGGTACGAGCGAAACGATGATGCACAGGCCTTACAATATCTGTAACCGATCCAGTCTCTTCATATTTCTTCACAATTTTGCCAATTGCTTGCGTAGTTGAACGATTATGTAAACCATAATCTCCTCTTAAAGCACGATATGTGGCTGTGGCAGAATCACCATTTTTGTAGTAGGTTTTTACAATTTTAATGCGTTGTGCAATAGTTAAGCGATCCATTTTCGCAAATGTCAGACTGAAAAAGAAAGAAATTGTTTTAACAACTCAATTTGACAGATGTCGAATTCTAGCCCTATACTTTTGAAACCGCGAAATGGATAACCCTTTATATACAAATAAGACAGTTTAAATAGTTTGTTTTGTTTATTTTGTTATTTTATTTATTTTAATATTTTTGTACGAAATAAAATAATAAAAAAAAAAAAATACAAAATTATTAAACACAACTGTTTGTTAAAATATAAGAGTGGTATGCATGTAAATCGAACTAAACATTAATAACTTTTAATGCTTAAAAACTAAGAGAATACATGTACATGTGTAGAAAATAAAATTGAACATTTTTAAAACTTACAATTATAATTGTGGTAAAGCACACTGTATTTAATTATTTTAAAAAAGAAAAAAAATTTGAAATACTAAAAATAAAAAATTGAAATACTAAAAATTAAAAAAAAAAAACAAAAAATTGAAGTTAATAAATATTTTCTGCTACTATTCAGGAATATTTTAAAATATTACAATATTTATACATAATTAACAGAAATATATGAAATCGATAAATCAAAATATGTGATTGAAAAAATTAAGAAAATATAAATTGTTTTGCATAATTAGTAAAATTAGGCTAACGACATTATCGTTTACTGTTCTGCATTATCATTGGGTGCTTGATAATACGTGAGAGAACTGCCAGGTCCTGTTGTTGAGATATTACTTCCACCACCACCGCCATAACTACTTCGTTCTGAATGCGCCGGACTTGGTGCTGGACTAATAGCTGGACTGCGACTAAGTGGCGTTGCACCTGGACTATGCCCCAGGGGTACAACTAATGGTCCAATAGGTTTGCGTGTACGTGGTGCACCGCGTACACCTTGATTGGTTGGTCCGCCGGTTTTTAGACGTGGTCGTCCAGGACCACGTTTGACACGTGTCGGCGGTATAGTCGGTGTGAAAGAGCCTTCACCAGTATTGGTCAATAATTGTTGTTGTTGAGAATCTACACATAATAAATGGGATGAAAATGAAATGAATTTTTATTTAGTAAATTGATTTTGAGTTTTAGTCATAGTCTGGGGGTAATACAAATGCAGTGATTCTATCATATAGCACGTTCATAAGTAAGTACATGCAAAAGAGGAACACATTTATAATATTAACATTGCAAAGCAATCGATTTAAATACTCTCATTATTATATTGCCTCATGTCGTATGTGGGTTTCAGTATAATTATATATTTTTTTTTTTTACCGCACGTGCTTCTCTCATTTCAGGGATTTACTTCCGTTCATAATATACTAGTACGAGTATTACATGTTCACAACATAAGTAGCTTATCGTGAACGTGAACGTTGACAACAATTCGTGTTTGTCATTATAATTATGCGATATATATTGTTTTTGTTGTTGGTTTGTCCTGTCTACTCTTGTTGATTTTGTAATGGCTAATTTGAACAGAGTGCTTGCAAAAAAAAACAAAAAAAAAAACCGAAAAATGCACATGTGATTTTCGTCTGCTCCATTAAGCTGATTTATGCAATTATCAGGCGTGTAATCATGCTACAAATGTTTACTACAAATGTATACATTATGTATATATACATTTGTATACATTATGTATATATACATACGTGTGTATACATTTGGCAAATTGTGAACGTGTCTTTATTGAAAACATGATGATTTTAAATTAATTCATTACATCACACATATTTAAATTTTGCATTCTATAGCTGCAAGGAGAAATATGAACAATTTTCGACATGACATTTGTTAAGTGAATCTCAGAGATTTGCCACAAACGGAATTAAAGACTATCGCATTTTCGGCTAAATTCATTAAGACGATTAAATTTAACATCAGCTAAACCTAATAACAGACGATTTGTAGAAATTTCATTTCAATTTCGTCATATTTTGATGACGCTTCGAAAATGATGAAATTTCACAGACTGCTCTTTATTCAGTAGAGCCTTCATCGACTGACAATAAATCAGCTTCAGTTGAGTAGGACTTCGGGGTTGATTGATAGGCATTGATTGATGATAGCTTTAAAATGTATTTTTAGCACAATAAAATTTGTGTCTGTTTCTTTAAAAAATCCTTCGTAACCACTAGGCATTATTACGATACATCACATTCGAGTATCGATTAAAGATGCTTGTAAAGGGTTTCTTTAATCGGTTATGCGACTTCATCATTGGCTTCAGTAGGAAATCCTGAGTGCAATTAGACTCTTCAACACTACGCAGAAGGCTAAGGCGTTTGTTAATCGAAGCAACGACACCCAGGAGTGATCATAGTTAGGTTAGGTTATTGTGGCTGCTTAGGTCAGAGGGGCCAATTGTGATACCACCGAGATTCTCTTCCAATACTGTTGTGCGTGTTAAATTTGGACAGCATTAGAAGGGACCTGTCCTATCGGCAAGCAATTGCCAATGCTTCCGGCAGTAACAGCATGCCATGGAAAAGCTACTGAAAGAACTCTGTGACAATGCTAAAAAAAAAGTGACGTCGCAGGAGTTCTACCAGTCGGAACCGAGTAAAATAAGTAGGTGCCTTCTAATACTGTCCAAAATTTAACACGCACAACAGTAATAGAAGAGAAGCTCTGCCAAAGATCCCTTCGGGGCTTTATGTGCCACATATTTTTTTTTTTATAGAAGGGGCCTAATTATATTAGCCGATTCCGAATGGCAGAACTCTTGTGACATGACTTTAACTTAGTTTTTAAGAAGCAGCATTTTTGGCAAATTGTTACTGCCGGAAAAATTGACAATTCTTGCCGACAGGTGGGTACCGTTCGAAAGAAAAATCTTTTCGATATTAAATTTTATTATGCTTCAGCCGGGAATTGAACCCACGACATACATACTGATCAGAAGGCCAACACACTAAACACTGAGCTACGGCACCCCAGGTGTGATCATAGAGAAGTTAAATTTGCGAGGGCGGCTAGATAAGTCAGTACCTTTGTGAATTTACTGCAAAGTAAATTTAAATGCAACATTCTTCCTGTTAATTATCATCTGTTAATAGCCTACCGTCAAATATTGCGTAAGCTGCATCATTTAAATTGTGTTTGACAGCCACTGAAAGCAGGCAACCAAGCAAATTTCGACAAAAATGGGAAAAAGTGAATTCCGTGCGCGGATACCACCACTATTTTTTCATGAATATGAAAAAGCTATTCGCAAAATGGACACAACAACAACAAACGCAGAAATTTAACCATTTCAAAAAGAGTGCTTGGCGATATTCAAACGTAGTTGGGTCCAGTTTTTGTGCCGTTTCGTAATCGTGAAACATAAATTTATCACAATACATCAGAGACTATGGAGTAGTTGTGAAAGTGTGTTTTCATGGTGAATCGATGCCCATAACCATAAAATCATGGCGAGAGATTTGTTGGGATGCGACCGATGTCATTCACATCGACACATTGACCTAGAAAAGCGTGATTTTTTGATTTCCTGCATTATACAGATCTGCTGGATCCATTCGACGCCGATTTAAAGCAAAAACTACTACATTTGATGAAGAAGTAGAACGCCAGGCGCACAAGTCCGCAGTAGCAACGGCAAAATTGAATGAATTAGATTACGAATTGCTCCCTCATCCTGTATATTCTCCAGATTTAGACCGCTGCGACTATTTTCTGTTTCCAGAGTTGGAGTTGGTGGTCTGACCCGGTAAGATATTTGGGTGGGATGAATGTCATAGGTTTAATTTGAGAGCCTTGTGAAAAAATTTTTATTTGCAAGTGGAAGAACGCTGGACTAAATGTATCGAGCTGAAAGGAGATTGCGTTATTTTAAGAAATAAAGTCCTTTGTGAGGAAAAAATTTGATTTCATTCAAAAAGCCTGCCCCCGTATTTATTTCATTTTTCCTTTATCTTTACCATAAGTACCACTACATTCGATACTTGTGGGTTCTTCTGATCTTTAGAAGGAAAAAATTTGATTTTATTCAAAAAGGCTGTCCTCGTGTTTATTTGATTTTTTCTTTATCTTTACCATAAATTCCACTACATTCGGTACCTGTGGGTTCCCTGGCTCTGTGGTTAGTCTTCTGATCTTTAGGTCGTGGGCTCAATTCCCGGCTGATATTAACTTACTGAAACGGCAGTGAAAATTAGCCATGAAAAAGCTTCTAAATGAAATTTCTGACAACAAATTTTCGGATACAATGAAAAGTGTTTGAGTTCCTTTCGAAATTATAACTTCCGTTCATACAAATTAATTTCGACAAAAAAAAAAAACACAAAAAGAAAATTCAATCCGCTTAATTTTCGCGTACTCATTGTTCATTTTTTCCCTTACATCATTGCATACTTCTACTATTTCATATCGCCTTTTGTATACAATTTCGAGAGCAATTCACACATACTCGCTTAAGTACTTAACACATACCGGGACTTAAGTACATGTGAATGCTGTATGCGTCAATAAATAAAAGCGCATCTGTATTGCACATTTGAACGCACGAAATAGAATGCATTACAAGGATGTTTTGTGACAAACCAGCAGGAACATATTGTATATTGGGGGGATGTTTATTTTCACAATGACAAATGAGCGCAAACGGGGATAGTGTTCATACGTTTTTTCGTGCATACAAATATGTACATACGAACTTGTATGTTTTTTTGATTTAAATCTTTGAGCAAATATTTGCTTTGACTTGTACATGATACAAATTTAAATCATGATGATGATACGCAGTTAGAAAATGGGGGCTCATTCTCGTTGAAGAAGCGTGGAAGAATAAAGTGGTTTGCATCAAAAGGAGGGCAATTACACAATAAGCGTATGCTTGATGTTTAGCAAAAAAGAATAACAGAAAGCTACCAAAGAAAACCAATCATCTCTCTCATCTCAGAGCAAACGATTTAGTGACACGTTCCTAATTTCCAAATGATGCCGAATTGTAGATAAAAAATTGCCTTTGTAACTTTTCTTAATATTGCAGGCAGGCAGGCAAGTATTTAATTACATTGTTGAAGTTGCACAGCTTTTCAAAGAAATGATAAGTACTCCTTAAGAGCGGCTTTTGTAATATTTTATTAAGCTTGCATCAGGCTTTATGTGAAATTATGCAAAGATGGTGGTTTCGGCATTCTAATTCCATTCATTTCTTGTTCAACATTATTTCGACAATTCCTTTACATTAAATTATTCGACTTTAACTTCTTTTTGCAGCACATTGGTATTCTTTTGGCAGAATTTAGATCATTAATCCATCCATCCATATTCCTAGGGTACCAGGCTGGAACATAGGGCCACAACGAATTTCTTCCATTCGGGTCTAATTGTGCCAGTCCCTTCACTGCTCCATTTTCTTTTTCGAATCTCCAATTTAACTAGTGTTTGCTGGGTTCTGGCCCATAAGACAGCGTTTGAAATAGTATTTGGCCAGTATATTTTTAGAATTTTTCGTAAGCAACGGTTTACGAGGACTTGTAGTGAGTTTATATCAACTGCTGCCGCATTCCACGTCTCGCGTCCATATAATAAAGATGGCTTGACAATTGAATTGAATATTTTCAATTTTGTGCGCTGTGACATGTGCGATACGTTCCAAATTGTTTGCAGTGAGCCGAATGCCGCCGTTGCTTTTTTTATTCGGCTTTTCAACGAGATAACGCTGCCCAGATAGCAGAAAGATTGTACCACCTCCAGTTCAATGCAGTAAATTGCAAATTTGTGAGTGTTTTGTGTGTTTATACTCATAGTTTTGGTTTTCGGGATATTAAACGCCAGTCCGGCTTTCGCGGCTGCTTTTTGTACTGCTTGAATTTTCGCTGCCATGTCAATGTATGTATGTGACAGCAGGCAAATGTCGTCTGCGTAGTCGAGGTCCGTCAGTTGGCCTTGCAGTCCCCAAGCAATACCGCTTCCAGGTGTCGTGGTAGTTTCCATGACGACGTCCAACACGATGTTGAACAGCAAAGGTGAAAGAACACAGTCTTGTCGCACACCTGCGAACACTTAAATTCTGTCACCCAGAAGTTGTTCATGCATTATCCGACAGCCAGCATCTGCATAGAGTGCCACAAACGAATTTAATTAGTTTTGATGGGACCCCTTTGCATTCAAGAGCGCTACGAATAGCGCCGTGGTGTATCGTGTCAAACGCTTTTTGAAAGTCAATAAAGACGAAATAGAGTGGGGTCCTCCACTCAACTGACTGTTCAACTATAACTCGAAGACTGTTGATGTGATCGATGCATGAGCATGAAGCCTGCCTGCTCCTGTCTGGATGCAGTACAGCGGAAAATCTTTTGTTTATGATTTGCGCGGCTATTTTGTTGATCATACTGAGCAAGGTTATGAATCTCCAATTCGTGCATTTTGTGAGGTTGCCCTTCTTGGGCATTTAAAAAATAACTCCTTTCTTGAATTCGTCAGGGATGTGACCGTTGGCCCAGAATTTTTCTACTAAGGGGTATATTATGCTTACGCTGGTTTCGGGGTCTGCTTTTAGCAGCTTAGGCGAGATATTGTCTTGTCCCGGAGTTTTGCTGTTTTTAAGGGACTTTATGGCCGCCACAATCTGTTGGGATATCGACCCTTTCCTCGTGTGATGTGCATTGACATATTATTACAATATCCTTCGGTGAATTAGAAAGCATGTCTGCATAGTATTGGGTCCAGATGACTAGTTGTTACTCTTCCGGTGAAACAAGCGCTCATTAAGAGCGTCATGGAAATTAATTTATGAAACTACGCAGGATTTTATCGCAAAAAAAAAATTAAACTACTAACCAGACAAGATATAGTATTCATTTCTGAGTGCAGTTATATTTTCTTGCTTACTACACCACCACCTTTCATCACTTACCTTCTCGTTTTGGTGTTGTAGCTCCCATTGAGGTGCTGCCAGTTTGTTGTGCCGCCATTGTGGGTGAAGATATTGAACGGTTAAGTGAACCATTGCCACCACCACGTCGTGTACTACCACGTGGTCGACCGCGTTTGGTACCACGCGGATGATGACGTCTGCGACGATGATAATCACTAAATAGTGCTGAAAGAAGATAATAAGAAAAGACAAAAGTTAAATAGTTGAGGTGGTATACTAATAATCTAAAAATGTCTACATATAAATTGATTAATATCATTTTTTAATGGCAGCATCATTTAAGGATATTATGGTAAATTTGCTCTTAATTACGCATACTCATGTAAGTTGTTCTATACAGAATATATGCACAAATAAAAAAGTCAAAGTATGTTAGTAATTGAACAACTCATGTTCGCTTTTTTATTACACTCCTGTTCACATATTGTATATTTTTTATATTTGTATTTGTGTAAAAAAGAGAGTATTATTTTTCGGACTATTTATTATTTTTTTTTAAAGAAAATTATTGGTTTTAGATTAATTTTAATTCTATAGCCATATATTTTTTATTGTCTGTTAAATTTTTCAACAAAGACAATTAATCACTTTTTCAAATGCATGAAAATACCATAAAAATATATGTTATATAGTACATATAGATATCGAGACCACAGGTAAAGTAATTACCAAATAAAATACATAAATTCGAATTTAAAAGAATGCAGTTTAAAATTATATACATATAAAATAAATAGCCAAATGTTTGGACATTATAAAATAACCCTTAGAACAATGGGTACCATTAAAATGTAGGGTGGATGATTAAAATGTGATGATACTACGCGTATGTTATATGTATAATGCTTGTATGTGGCTACATAAATGGAATACATAAGGCATAATATATTTAATAGTCCATAGTATCGGGATGGATGGACACTACATATGACATAGCTCAGAAAGAGTAACGACACAAGAGATCGTATGTTTAAAATCGACTAATAGAAAGTTAGTCATATCCAAAGGACCACAAATTTGCCATCACAAATGTTCTAAGACCTCTTTGGCGAAGCCCAGAAAAGGTGATGGCACAAGATATCTAGCGTTTGAAATCTTCTAAAACATAGTTTACATTAGAGAACTGTCAAACTTAGCTACGTTCTTGCATGCTGGCAGTGTCTGCAACATCAGTGTTTAGCCCTCAAAGTATATGTATCATAACAGGCTTTTGTCTGAACAAACAAAAAAAAAAAAAAGGGTCCTTGTTCCTACGTCAAGCCTCCTTGTTTGTTTGATTTTGTGGAAGTATCACCATTTTATAATTGAGATTATTTAAACGTAGATCACGTTAAAATAGCAAAATCGTACTATTAGAGGTCCTTCCACATCCACATTTCTTGCTATCAACCCAACGAACTATGGGTAAATAGTAAAGGAATTCAGAGACTAGATCAACAGCTAATATTTTAAAGCCTCTGCACCATCGTAACGGCCGTTCTGCTGAAAACATAATTGTAAGTAGTTAGTAAAGTGTTGGGGATGGCCCAAATTCATCAATTGTATTGACTGCTCGGTATTTGGGCTTGTCCTACATCTCAATATTGCGAATTTTGCATTTGAAATTTCGCCTACTATTCTTAAATAGCTCAACTTAGCTAATATTGTAGATATAGTTCTGGTTAATGCGTGGTTTTAACCAGACGGCGTCTCAAGCCTCAACTGGCCTTCAAGAACATAATTTTTGACAACATTGGACTTCTGTTTTTGTGGGATTACTCTTGAGATACCAGCCGAAATAGACCAAAAAGTCATGGAATATTAACTCAAGAGGATCGATTTCAGTCGAGACAGTCTTATGGCGGTGGTATCAGTACGATAAGGGATTACCTCTACAAAGCTATGTCTGAATTTGCTTGTGCATTTTAATACCGAACGAGGTTTCAGACAAGGTGATTCGTTATCGTGTGACTTCTTCAACCTTACTATCTTCAAAAAAAATGTCATGCTGATGGCATATGCCGGAACGGAATTGGAACGTAAGTCACGTCGAATGAGTCTTACGGTGAACGAGGGCAAGACGAAGTACCTAGTGTCTACAAACAAAGAATCCCGGCGTTTTGGACAACACTTCACTGTTGACAAGTGCACTTTCGAGGTGGTGAAGGACTTCGTCTATCTTGGGACCAGCATCAACAACTGTAATGACGCCAGCCTGGAGGTCATGCGTAGGATAGCTCTTGCTAACAGGTATTACTTTGGGCTGAGTAAGCAATTAAGTAGTCGAGCCCACGCTCGAAGATCGAAAATCACACTCTACAATTCCTGTCTCAACATACGGCGCAGAAGCCTGGACAATTTCCACCATGGATGAAAGGATGTTTGGAGTTTTCGAGAAAAAAGTTCTGCGCTTGATCTTCGGATCTATTTGCGCTGATGGCGAGTATCGAATGGGGTACAAAGATGAGCTGTACGCATAGTCAGACGAATCAAAATCAAAATTTGTTATGCTTCAGCCGGGGATTGAACCCACGACCTACAGATCAAAAAGCCAACACACTAGCCACTGAGCTACGGCATCTACATTGGGTGGGGATAATTGTTTACCCAAGAGGATGCGAGTTAGAGCATCGTAACAAAAAATAACAAGGAGATGATGTACAATGATTTTAAGTTTCGCGGTACAATTGTTCAGCGAATATATTTATGTATGAAACTAGTGAGTCATACATGATTTTCTGTTTTTTTTTTCTTTATTATTTTTATGAATTTTTATATTGTTGCTCCGATTATAACAAATATTTTCCCATTGTTATGTGCTCAATGTTTTGTTGTTGCTGTTTATTTTGGTTTAATAAAATGTTATATTGCGAAAATGTAACTAATGTTACTGTTGTTGTTGTTGTTGTTATTGTTGTTGTTGCATATTAAATATTTGTCTTTATTATCTACTTCTGTGCCTGTTGTCGTTGTCGTTGTCATGTGTTTTTGATTTATTTTTTTTTTTTATTTATTAATTTTGTGTCTAACTGTAAATTGCATAAATGAAACGGTGTTTCATTGGTTCGTTGTCACTGTCACCATCGCATAAAACATCATCGTAGCAAGCAGTCAGTCATCATCAACAACAACAATAACCGCAACACATCAGCAACATTATTATTTTTGTATTTTTCTTATTTTCCGTGACATGTCTTTCACACACATATACACACACACACACACATAGGTACATACATAGATTTAGTGGCATACACGCAAAGCAAGTGCAATATCACTGCATTGTTAGCCATCTTAGACACAAACGTACGTACTTACATAAATAACAGTGAGCAATATAATCATCATCATCATCATCATCGTCATCGTCATCGTCAACAATGACATGAGTGTGCTTAGTTAACCAAGTGCAACAGAAGAAGGCATCATCATACTACATTGTATGTACATACATATATGTAAAAGATGGGCCATCGGATGGGTTTGTTTTAAAATACATCTTAATCTGACATTGACAGTTTTTTTTTTTTCAAAATTATCATCGGCTTCGTTATGGCTAATTTGTATGGGCTTCAGAGCAACTGGAATATTTATGCCTTGTTTTAAAAAATGAGGGTTTGAAAAAACCCATAGGTTATAGGTTAGGCTATCGGTCACCCTTTAAATTAACGCACTTAGACCAGTTTTGATACCATGAATCCATGATTATACTTGAAACCTGCGTTCTCTGCGTAAATATAAAGTACAAGTACCCAACCAGCCGAGACAGTCATTTCATTATTTTATCCAGCTTTTTTTTTTTTAAGAAACCATTCGATGGTCCACCCTTTATATGCATATGGACATGATTGAATATACAAAAAATTTAGCGTTCAAGTACAAGCGCATTTTTATGAAGCGTCATTATGAATGAAGCGTATCTTACTAATGCGCATATTGCAAATTATTGTCGCATTTGTGTTGCTTAATAACCAAATAAAATCATAAATAAAATTGTTTTCCACTTCTTAAATAGCATGGTATACTATATAACAAGTAGGTACTTTTACACATATTTTTCGTTTGTAAACAATAAAGAATGTTAAATTATCTATAGGTATGTAATAAAATGGTATGGCATTTTGAGAAGAATTAAAATGGCTAAAACGAAACCAGGAAGTAAGCATTTATTTAAGCTAGATGATACATACTGATGAAAAAAAAGTCTGAGAGTTTTGCAAAGGAACGGGGCTAGTGCGTTCTCTCTTGGCTCCTGGATGATTACTTTCGGCGCTGAGATTCTTTCAATTACAACTTGTGCGCAAATAATCATTGATAACGGTCTAATGAAGGCATTGATCATTACCTTTTCCGTCAGGCAGTCAAGCTGCCATTAAGACTTTCGACTCACGAAGCTTTTTAACTAAGTTTGAAGTTTGAATAGTTCATTGGCACTAGAGATGTCAATTTTAGCAATTTTGTCGATCTCGCGATTTTCGGGATCTGAAAATACAATTCCGGGATACCGGGATCGTTTCAAAATTCAGGCAGCTTTGATATCGTATTTTTTTAATTTTTTAATGTTCTTAATGAAGATGGAAAATGGAGAATTACGAGAATCCTAAATATAAAAATCATAAGTAAAGCTTGGTGAACCAGGTCCATCACAGCCAAAATGAGATATTCATTGTGCTGAGTTTATGCTATGCATTTGGTGGGATATGAAAGGTATTGTGTTCCATGATAAAAATTAATTTTTCAACACGACCACACCAGACCACATATTGCCCAAAAGATTAAAGACTATTTAGAACGACAGAACTGTGAAGTATTGTATTACATCACTCGCCATATTCACCAGATATCGCTTGATCAGATTACCATTTGTTCCGGTCGATACAGTCAGCTCTTTCTGGAGAACGCTTTGGTTCTTATGGAAGTATCAACATTTGTTATGAGAGTTGGATTGCATCATATGCAATGTCATAGTTTCTGATAGAGCATATGTAAAATGGCCTTCAAATAAATATGAATTTTTGACTATTAAATCGAAATTTTCAGTTTATACACCCAATAAATATTTTACCTGAACTGACACACAGTCATTCATTTGGACTATACTTTTTCCCTGTACTCACATAAAGGTATCGCAAACGCAAATAATCCTTGTTTTGTCGTAGGTTGGCCAAAGGCCGACACTGCGACCTAAAAGACCTTTTATGTCACTTGTTTTGACCTTAAAAGGAGGATATTTGTCTTTAAAGTTTGAAAAATTTACTTGGCTATAAAAAAATTATTTTAGGGATCCCGGGATTTGAACCGACAAATCCCGAGATTTTCGGAACATGTAAAAAACCGGGGTCCCGGGATCTCAAACATCGCTGACATCCCTAATTGACACTCTACCGTCTAGAAAATAAGTAACACACAAAATGAGGCTGCACAGAACCATGCTTGAGATTCCAATACACAGCTTTTTCTGAGCTTTGTCGCAGAGCTCTTTTAGAAGCTTTTTCATTGCAAATTTTTACTGTCGGAAGAATAGCCCATTGTTTGCCGGCATGTGGGTACCGTTCAAAAGAATAATATTTCGATATCAAAGTTGTGCTCCAGTCGGGGATCAAGCCCATGCTCTACAGACCAGAAGGCCAATACACTAATCACTGAGCTACGGCACCTACCTCCACTTTTACAAGTCGGTATAACTAAGGGCAAGTTATGATCGCTTTACCTCTGGAATAGATCTAATGGAATCTTTTCTGATGTTCTACACCAGTTCAAAGCCCTGGTCAATGGTAAACAAATTATGATCGAAAACAAAATCTACAAAATATGGCAATCGCGGAATTATTGCTTGCCGGGAAATCGTCTTCATTTATAAGTTCGAATTTTGGAACAAGCTGAATTTCATCATTGAACAATGAACTGACAACTAGCGACAACAACTAGATTGGAAGACAAGAAGGCATCGAGAATAATTGCGGAAAGAAAATTGATATTTGTAAATATTGACGTGCCTAGGTTGCCACAACGGAGGTTCATATCGAACGTTATTTGGCTGTTGAAGAGATCGAAAATTACTTGCCATAAAGGAGACAATATTAGTGTAAATTTTGATCTGTTTTTTAAATAGTGCTCCTGAAACGCGAACATTCAGTGAATAAACAAATTTTAAATGAAAAAATGTAATATTGCTAAAATTAATAATAAAGAAATTTCGTAAATAAATATATTCTTTGTTTCGTGCGAAAATAAGCGACAAATTTAAAGAGAAAGTGATTCTATATTCGAAAAACCTATGTTTTAGACTGGAATTAGCCCACAAAAATTAACATTTAAATAAATTATGCTACTCCCTATGGTACGTATGGTTTGTTATTTTTGCAATTCTCCACACTACCTGCCTATCATGGCTGTGCTACTGACTTATATACAATTATTTATTGCAAATGCAACACACATAAAAATTGCTACCATCGCAGCATAGAGCATAACATTGCATTATTTTGCTGTTGTTGATGTTTTTCTGGCTTTTTTGATGATTTACATCAATTTTTATATTATTGAATTTTGTGTGCGCTTGTTTAACGTTGTCATAAGTTTTATCAATAAATACATGTACAAAAATAAATCAAAAAAACGTGTTTCTTTTTCGATTGTGTTATACATATATATATATATCTACTTGGTATAATGTGTTCTCTTTTTTTTCCACTTTATCGTATTGTATAGTATTCTTCAATAACAACAGCAATGGCAGGCAACAACATGACAGTAATGGTAACTCTTTTGCTTTTATGTATGTCGATATTTTGTTGTCCTTATTACTTATGCTACCTACCTACATAGCTATTGAATTGTCATATTGTTGTTGGAATAAAAATTTAAATAAATACAAATAGAAAAGCAAACAAAAAATTGGATTTAGTTGTGATTTTGTGTTTTGTCGTAGTTGGAAGTTATTCATGTAACATATATATATATATAATTTTAGTACATACAAAACAAAGGTACAATATAAAGCTATAGTTATTGTAAGAGCGAAAATATATTACCAATAAACACGAAACCTAAATTTACATTAGAATTTGGTAAATGTTTTCATTTCAATTGGATTGCTGATGTTACTTGGAAAAATAAGAAATAATTTTTCAGCAAATCTCAGTTTTTTCGATTTTCTTTTTTTTTAATGCTTATGAATTCAATGATCAATAACAGACATAGGAGTTATGGGTCATTTGAATGGGTGAGTCTATATATTGTTAGAATTCTGATTTGAAAAATTTCCTTTGACTGATCATAATTTATGTATATGGTCTGAAGAATCGAATCATAACTTTTTAAAAGATAGAATACACTCGAAGCAAAATTTGATGAATATGCATGACTTTTCAGTAATGCGTCAATAGCACATTGACATGGTGAATTATTATTATAATTTTTCACAAGTATTTACCTACAGGTGATGATGTTAGCAGCTAATCCGCATTAACTCCACGAGTTAATTCTCAAAATTAAAGAGAATTGGGGCAATTTGCGATGGCAACACTGATGAAAAATTTCTATTGTGAATTTTTCTCTATCCAACTTACAAAATAATAGGTGTGTTTCCTCATGAAAAGCGTAGGCGAAGAAATAAATCCAGCTGTCAATTACAAACTGTGAATGTCAATTTACAAGTTTCTGATAGTTATCAGTTCACGTACTTCTTGTAGATTTTCTCATATCAAAAATGACAGATGACAGAAATTGATAGTGATAGTAATGTAAGTGAGCAGACCTAATAAAACATCAATCAGCCGTTTAATCCGGATTAACGCTGCCGTCTGTCTAGGCTATAACAATAGTTAAAGTTAATCGTCTTGTTAATCCCCCAATTCCTTTGGCTTTCCAATAATTTGGGCTTTAACTCGTTTTGGAACGTAAATGTATAAAACTGACACGAATTTCTTTCTAACCCAAATCATAGTGACATACCCCAATACCCTCAAATGTTAGGGAAGGTGGGTTTGGCGGTGAACGAGGGCAAAACGAAGTATATGCTGTCCGCAAACAGGAAGACGCGGCGTCTAGGATCCCATGTTTTGCTGCGGACAGCTATTCTTTCGAAGTTGTCAAGGAATTTACTTTCCTTGGCACCGCCGTTAACACCGAAAATGATGTCAGCCTAGAGATAAAGCGAAAACTAACTCTTGCTAATAGGTGTTACTACAGACTCAGTCAGCAAATTACGAGTAAAGCCATCTCTGGCCCGACAAAACTGACACTCTACAAGAAGCTCATCATACCCATGCTGTTCTATGGCACGGAAGCTTGGGTTGTGTCGCAGACCGATGCAGCCACGCTTGGGGTGCTCGAGAGAGATTCTTCGCTAGATCTTCGGTCCTGTTCGTGTCGGTGACGACTATCGTATTCGAATGAACCACGAACGGTACGAGCTCTACGATGACATTGACATAGTACAACAACGCATCACTAGCGCTGGCTAGTCCATATTGCGCGTATGGATGAAGAAGATCCGGCGAAAAAGGTGTTTGAAACGGAAGCCGTTGGACGACGACGTAGGGGAAGGCCATGCTTTCGATGGAAGGACCAGATCCCGGAAAACCTGGTGCATGGAACTGATCGAAGAAGGCGCACGCAAAACAGAGACGTCTGGAGACAGCTTCTGAGGTCGGCCATAACTTGATAACGGTTTGTAATGGCCATATATGACTGAATGAAGGTATTAGATGGTGATCTATTGAAATCAGGAAAAAACTTGTTGCTGAAAAAATTATTAAAGGACTTAAGACATTTATTGAAAACGCCGTAAGTCTCTACTACGCACGAATAGCACCAAATTGAAGGGATTAAGTATTATTTAGTACTTACTACGTAAATAATATGTCGATTACTAATATTAATCTTCAAGTTTATTCAGATTTATACAAACATATTCATAACTATTAAAGCTAATTTCATGCATTTTGAAGACAATTTATTCAGAGAAAGGAACGAAACACTATTCAAGAATAAATTGCATGATGATTACTACTACAAATTTCTAAAATATGTAGAAATAAGAAGGGGGAAATTTTGGTGGATATTCTACACAAACACAAACACACACACATACAAACAAAAATTAAAAAGGCAAAATTATTTAGCAGATTGACTATCCAATACTATGTATAATAGCTCAACCAAACAATAATCAGTATTGTTAGTGATTATCAAGCATGAAGCATTTAGATATATATGATAGGTAAAAAAATGAAATCCGATAAAAAATTTGGGAATTATGAAGATAAAAATCAAAGAGCATTCACAAATGTACAACAGACAACAGCGGTTGGGAGGGGGGTAAGAATAAAAGAGTGTAACAAAAAATCAGTGGGTAAAGATGCAAGCATTTAATGAGCCACAGACTAATGAAATACCATCATACTTATATCACCGTTTCGAGGATGCTAAAGGTGAACAACAATAACAATATGAATCGTATGTACCTAAGTTTGAGTATATATTCGAACATACAAAAAGGATCTTCAACGTATTAAGCATAAAAAATGAATGACACGCAATTATTGAGCAACTATTGCAGCTAGCTAGCTGCTTGAAACTGACTAAAAGCGAAAAGAATTCCATTAGAGGGGTGGTATGGTATTGCAACGATGAATTAACATCTATGTAGTACTATTATAGTGAATAGCGATTGTTGCATAGACACACACACACACACACACACATGTGCACATATAAACTCAACTCTCAAGTCAAAAGATCAAAAGTCTTGCTCATCAGTCAAATCAATTATTGAATTGAATGAATGATTCTCTAAATCCGCTTATATATTGCTGACTACTTGTATGTATTTTTTTTTTTGTGTCTCTCTATTAGGATTGTCTAGAGTTAGCTTACTAACTTCTGTAAAAATGATGCCAGCCAAGTTATGTGCTGTGTTACAAAGATTATTAATGATTTTGCACAAGATTTTGAAAATATGAAAAATAAATTGAAGGGATTTTGTTTTTCATTACATTTGTCGTTCTTTTTTTTTTTTTTTCTTTTTCTTTGTTAATAAAAAAACACACATGATGAAAATTTTATTTAGAAATGTTTAGAATTTTTATCAAAAAAAAAAAAAAAAAATAATAAATTTTACAATTTTTGAAATGTTGTAAGCTTACAATTAAGAAAGTAATTTTTTTGTTTGTTTACATTTTGAACATTTTTGCAAAATTTCCCATTTTCAATACTCAAAATTCCAGATTGTGATAGTCCAGCCGCATTATCGGCTTTGCCAGATACTCCAAACGTCGCTGATGTTCCAACCATTGACGATAGGTCATTCGACGTCGTGGTGCTACATATTCAACCGGTTTCTCCGGTATGGTACAATGCATACGTTCGGGTGGTGTTACGCGCGGCTTGGCTAAATTCAATACATTCTGTGATGGTTTATATTTGAGAGCCGCACGTATAATGGGGAACCGTAGCTCGGTCCAAAAATCCGTCTCGACCTCAATGTGCTGAAACCAACGTGGTACTTTGGGCGGTGGAAATGGTCGACCTGGATCATGATGTGCTGGCTGTTTAAAGTGTATTTTCGGTGAATACGGATAGAACGGTTTCGGTGGGAATGCATATTTAGCACGCGGATGACGTGGCTTACACAAGTCCATAATACGTTGCAATAGATCGTTGAGTGTTTTCTTGCGTTTCTTTTTGCCTTTGCCTTTTTGTGTTGTCTCAAGTTCAAAGATCAATTCTGGCTGTTCGATCTCTTCGCGTGGTATCGCATTTTTCGCTGCCCAATGATAAAAACGTACCCAATCGCGACGTGTCATAGGTCCACGTTTTTGCCAACGTGTCAGCTCGCGCCGTTGACGCGGATAATCAAACTGTTTCGGCTGAGAATTTTTTTCACACCAATCCAACCAACGCGGACGATGTACTTGTGTTTCGGTATATTCTTCTGTTATAGACATATTAAGATTAGTTTCGATTTAGGATGAGCTTTATTCTTTATGCGGAGTTTCAAATATATAATTATATATGTATATATATTTATTGATATAGGGAATGCTTGTCTGTTATTGATTACTATCTTGTCTGTAAGTTGGTTTTGAATTTGTTTTCCGTGAGATAGCCAAAAAATTTTTGGCACCGAAATTTTAGTTCTCCAGAGGTTTTTTGTGCGTGTAAATTTGAAAATAGATCAAGAAATTACTCAAATTTTTTTTGTAAATTGTTTGAATAAAAAAAAAACAAAAAATTTTCCGTCAAAAAATATGTACACTTTCGATTTAAAAATCAAACTGATTTCTGTATTGAAATCATTGAAATGTTAGCAAGTTCATATTTCAAATATTAATAATATTTTGGCTATGAACAAATTTATACGAAATAACCACAAAATCATTTTTTTAATGTTCCATGAAATTCATCTCAATTCAGTGTATTTGAAAAAAAAAAAAAACGAAATGCCATCTGTTTGTGGTTGAGTACCGTGAGTATGGTTATATGGTACTGGGAAGCGTCATATGTAACGCTTGTAATGTGTCAAGATCACACATGCGCATCAGGATATAATTATACATACAGATATTCTTTTTTTTTTTTACTTGCATAGGAAAAAAAGGATCAATTTCCTTCTGTACATGATTTTTTACGCTTGGGAATGCATTTCCTGAAGAAAACATTCGTTAAATTCGTGTATTTTTTTAATGTTTTTTTTTAGTTTCACTGTGGTGGCGTGTGTCTTAATTCAATTTGTGACGTTCAAATCTATTTATAAATCAATCGTTCTTTTATTGAGGTTTTTTATTTGATTGAAAAAATATTTGTTCCATTTGGGGATAGAATATTCTAAAAATAATTCTTGTTTCTGGCTATTTTTAATTGGATAATAGATGCATATAGTTAACTTAAAGTATTACTGAGTCACAGATTTAATGGAAAATTTAGACAAACAAGCCTTCTGATCCGTAGGTGTGTGGGTTCAATCCCCGGCTGAGGCAACTTTAATATTGAAAATCTTAATGATAAGATCTTTAAGATATTAATCTCAATCTTAATCTTAATATCTTAAAGAGCTCTGTGACAAAGCTCAGAAAAAGTGCTGTCGCAAGAGGTCTGCCGTTCGGAACTGGCTAAAATAAGTAGGTCCCATCTAATACTGTCCAAAATTTAACACGCACACCACCAGTAATGGAAGAGAAGCTCGGCCAAAGAGCCCTTCGGGGCTTCAAGTACCACATATAAAAAATAAAATACGAAGATTCTGATGAGACGTTGTTGAAATATCCCGAAAATTATTTCAACCTTTTTTTTTAAAAACAGTCTTAAAAATTTGTTGGGTCCTTCAGGTCGGAGCAAGAGCATTTTTTATGCTAGTATCTTTCAAGGCATAGGTTCGAAGTTATGGTCAAAGTTAAGATCATATTAAATTTAAAATTTAAAATGATCTTAACTTTGTCTGCGAAAGACTTTCTGTAGACTTGATGTTACAAAATAATGTTTGAAAAGAGTTTAGTACATATTAAAGCAGGGAATTTCAAGTTAAAAAAAAAAAAACATTCAGGACCCAAATAACAATACTTCAAATAAATTGAAACGAAACTATGTAAGAACAGAAAAAAGAATTAATTCGCAGCACACATTGTAAAAGAGTAAAAAACTGCTCAAATTAAGAGAATACGACGACGGTCCCAGAACTACCCGACCTAACAAAGAAAACAACAAATTTGGGAAAATTTTTCTTTATTTCTAAACATAATCTCCTTTTATCTATTTACCAGCGATATTCTATAGTTTCGATACCCTCTTTATAGTGTGAACTGTCTAGCTCATTAAAATAGCCATCTACCGCAGACTTCACCTCTTCATTGTTTGCAAATCTTATCTTCTACCATCAAGTAATTTTTTCAAATTTGGAAATAGAAAATAAGACGAAGGAGCTAAATCTGGCAAATAAGGTGCGTGCTGAAGCAATTCGAGCTTTAACTCATTGATTTTGGCCATCGCAATAGCGGACGTGTGAACTGAAGTATTGTCTTTCGCCAAATGGGGGCTTTTTTCTTAAATTTCATCACTTAAACGCTGCAACAAATAGCAAAATACTCGCCGCCGTTGATTGCTTTTCCTTTTTGAAGATAATCGATAAAAATTATTTCACGTGCATCCCAAAAAACAAACGCCATAACCTTGCCTGCAGATGGAACTGTTTTTGCCTTCTTTGGACACGATTCTCCCCTTTCAGTCCACTGTTTTGACTTCTCTTTGTCTCAGAAACATCTTCACGACGTTGTTTTTGTTCTATTGTGAGCAAACGCGGCACCCATTTTGCACACAGCTTGTTCATCTCCAAATTTTCGGTCAATATACAATGTAGCTTACGCACCTTTAGCCGGCGATTATCCAATACCATTTTGTGGATTTTCTTAACCGTTTCTGGCGTGGCCATCTCAATTGGTTGACCACTACGGTGTTCGTCTTGGCAGCTCGTACGACCTCGTTTAAACTCTGCCTGGTCCTAAATAAAGGAGCAGACTCCCCCAGAGTAGAATCTAGTTCGGCTTTAATATTCATTGGACTGAGACCTTACAAATGAAAGCATTGAACTACATAATGGTGACCAATTTTTTCCATGTTTACAAATTCACTGAGGTCGTTAACTTTCGATGGCTCCAAAAAACATACTAAACAACGTGGCGCCTTTAAACTTAAAACATATGTTTCATAAGGTTGCCACTTTTCACCAAAGTAATTTTTTTCAAACTACTGTCGCCATCTATCATATATGTCAGGTCGGGTAGTTCTGGGACCGCCCTCGTATATTGAAAGAAGAAAGCGAAGAATATTTTATATTGATCTGACAATTACGTACACTAAAATTTTGAGTGGTTGACGAACTTCATCCACATGTATATGAACAGAATTAACACAGTACCATTTAAGGATCTTCTGAAGCATCATCACAACAAAAGAAAAGCGATTTCTTTCGAAAATAAAAAATAAAATAAAATTCTCAAACACAAAATATATGTGTAACACATCATGATTCAATTCAGAATTATATTATAAAACAAAAATATCCAACTAATTAAATGTAGGTATTAAAAATAACAATATAATGCAACAATATATTTATATATGAATTAAAACTAGTATAACCCAAAGAATGGCAATAAAATCTGTATAGGTAGGTAGCAGGCCTTTAGAACTGGTATAGTCTGCTATACAACAAGATGAAGATGAAGAAAAAATAACACAAATACTCCGCATATAATCATTGTAAAAGGAAAATGTCAACAAGACAGAGAGCGAAAAGGAATGTTTTAAAATTCCTATTGCATCAGTGTGCTATCAGGAAAATGTTGTCGTCGTCGTCGTCGTCAAACAACATAACGAATAATTGAAATCAACAACAACCTACCTATACGTATGTACTCGTACATATCGTGCATAACTAAACAACAACTGCCGATAATAATAAAAGAAATACATAATAATAATGAATGAAGACCATGGATTATGGTGTGATGACTACTATGGAGTTATATGATACAACAGTACAACACAACAGCAGAAAAACAAGAACATGTAATATATTTCAATTTGAAGAATAAAATGTCATTGAAATTGTTTTTCTTCTTTGTTCTTCTCTGATCAAGAAAATTATTGGCAGGTAGTGATTAAAGAACGAAAGACTGACTGAATGTGCAAGCAAGATAAATTGAATTCAATCAGAGGATCACAACAAACACATTTTGAAAACATCGAAATTGGGTTATGACCTCAAATGCGTGCCACCAATGGAATATCTAAAAATGTCGACAATTTTATAAGATTCATAGAAAAATAGCCTCAATATACCACGTTGATCAAAAAGTTCCCGGAATAACCACCGTGTGGCGCTCCCATCGTTCCAATTTGAGTTCTGTTTTTTTTTTTTGTTAAGTTGGTACATCTGTTATTGATATTCCCTCTAAATCTTAGAGGGAATATCATATTCATAGCTTGACATTTTGACATTGCAAATGTTACGTAGCCAAGAGTACATCTATCTCAGTGCTTCCTGCGATTTTTACATTACTTCCTCTCGGCTGCTGAAACGCGTTCCTCGCAATGGTTTTTTTAAACTCGATTGAACAGAAAGAAGTCACAGAGAGCCAAATCAGGTGAATTCGGTGGCTGTTGGATGGTATTTGTTGCATTTTTCGTCAAAAAATTACGAATAATGATGGCACTGTGCGACGGTGCGTTATTCTAGTATCTTTCCGTCGTACTCATAAGCCCAGTAATGATCCTTTTGATGAATGTGGGATCGGATTCAGCCTCGCAAATCATGTCTTTTGCGATGTCAATACGGTCTCTTTTTTGCATGAAATTGATTGAAAATTATAAAAAATCGCCAACACATACAGAGATAGATGTACTTTTGGCTACGTAACTTTTGCAAATATGAAGCTATAACGCTAAGATTTATAGGGAATATCAACAACAGATGTACCAACTTAATAAAAAAAAAAACTCAAATTGGAACGATGGCAGCGCCACACGGTGGTTATTCCGGGAACTTTTTGGTCAATGTGGTAAGTATGTATTATACATGTGTACTGATCATAATCATGTGCGAGCAATAATCATATTCATTATTGTTTAAAAATATCGATCATTGCAATGGATATTATTTTGATATTTGCTTATTATTGTGGTAAGGCTTCATTCATTTGTTCAAAATCGTCTCTTCTTGTTCTTGCTCTTGAATTATTTGAGTTTTCTGTTGTTTGCATGTTGAGGATAAAATTTGATGGAGTCTTGTTTGATATTTCCAAAATACTAAATCAGATGCAAGTTGTTTTTTGGACACTTCTTGAGTTTTAGTGATTTTTGTTGCACCAATTGTAAGAATTTTGTAATTCAATTGGTCTAAAAAAACGAACAAAACAAAAAAAAAAGAAGAAATGAATCAAATACTTTTATCGTATATTTTTGTTGTTGATATTAATTTAATACGAGTACATTTGCATTTTCTAATTAATATACTATCGTTATAGCATTTTCCATTTTCATTTCACTAAATACATTTTTCAAATACATTAAATTTCATTACTTGATATTTATTGTCGTCGTTGTTGTTGGCAATGAACAAAAATCGTGCTGTGCATTCAAATTAATTATAAAAACGTGTCTTATTTTCAATTTTCTTCCTCATTGCATTATTGGTAGTAAATATGTTTTTATTAATCATATGCCAATACATTATAATTTAATGTTTCTCTCATATTATGAATATTTATATTTAATTTTTACTATATAAATCATATTATTTGTATTGTAATGTTTATGTTTAAATTTATTTATTCCTTTTTCAAATATTTGTAATTTTAATTTAATTTAACAACATTTGTAAGTGATCATATACGACTACTATACCTAGTCAAGTCATAAATATTGATACACAACTAAACGCATTCATTACGAATGCAATATCGTGCGCATTTATTTCATCTTGACTGCGATTTGACAGTTGACATTTATGCTTCATTTCCGCATAAAAAGTTTTTGGCATCATCAATGTTTACTATCATGGAATGGGGCAACATGGGAAAAGGCGATATCTGTCGGACGTTGCGACCGCTTGGAATCACTCGCAATTTTGTGTATCGCGCTGTGAAGTTATTTATGGATACTGGTGGAGTACGAAACCGTTTTAAATCTGTCCATCCGCGCACTGTACGAACTCCGAAAGCGATCAAAGCCGTGAAGAAACGATTCGACCGAAAACCGCTGCGAAAGCAGAAAATCTTGTCGCAGGAAATGCAAATTTCGCAAAAAATACATGTTTATGAAGACTTGGGACTCAGCACGTACAAGCGACACACTGAACACCTGCTCACGGCCGCATTGGAGGGAAAACACAAGCGAAAATCGAAAGCGTTACGCAGCGGGTACGCGCAGAGGCAAATTCTGTTTATTGACGAGAAAATCTTCACCGTAAAAGAATCGTTTAATAAACAGAACGATCATCTGTATGCTCGGTCATCCAGAGAAGCATCCCAACTCATCCCGAGGATCCAAAGAGGCCTCTGCTCCAGCTCACAAGTCAAAAACGACTCAACTGTGGCTAAAAAACAACATTCCGGACTTCATATCAACGGATGATTTGCCAGCTGGTAGTCCAGATCTCAACTCATTGGATTACAAGTTGTGGTCCGTATTAGAGGGCATGGCTTGCTCTACTCGACACCCAAATATTGAGTCGTTGAAGCGAGCCCTTGTCTGTGAAGTGGTAAATTTCTCCATACATGAAATGCGTCTCGCGATCGATGAGTGGTCAGATCGTCTCCAGTCGTGCTGGAAGGCAAATGGAAGTCATTTCGAATAAGTTGTTCTAAGATTTGTAGCCATTGAATAACCCAATAATAAGAAACAAAAAAAAAAACAGTTTTGAAAAATATTAATTCGTTTTCATATAGCGTCGATTTTTCCTTGTACCAACATTTATGACTTGACTAGGCAAATTACGATAGGTATACATAATTAATACAAGATTTTTTTTACTATAAAAAAAAATTTTTTTTTTTTATTTGTATAATATTTTGGTAGTTTATTGTGGCAATAGCAAATTACAAAATAAAAAAGAAAATATTCGAAATAGCCGTCATTTAACTTGATACAGCGCCGAAGTCTGTAAGGCCACTCATCGATCGCTTTACAGACGGTATCGATGGGAAAATTGTCCATACCTTCTATCAACGTCTGCTTCAAGTACTTATAAACTTGGGTACATAATTTTTCAATCAGTGTTGATTTATGTTGACTTTATGAGCGGTCCCAGAGTCTTTTTGGAATATCCATCGTTTCTTTGAAGAACATAGTTCGGCTCAAGGGCTTCACTACATTCCTTACAATGACGCCGTCATAGGATACACCCATCCAAAACCATCACTAGGTGGGATGATTACCTTACTCAATCCTTGGCATCATTTCACTGGCTTCTTTATATACACCCTGTTTTCAGAGTTCTTAATTCAATCCCTATACAAAGTCGTCAGTATTTCATCTATGACAATTATCACTGACACGTAGCTTGAAGGGAGAAATATGTATGTCAATTTTGCAAGAAATTGTAGCCGTAATATAAATCTGATTTGCAATTTTAAATATTTATACCCAAAACTTCCGCTAAACATGGTCATGGCCTAGTTTTTATATAGCATTGAGTCTGCAGGGTATAAATCGGTCGGCACGGCTGACTGTAAGGTCATTTTTGTTGCATTTGAATTCAATTAAATTCTACACCTTAAATAAAAAACACATTAAAAATATATATTATAACGGTATTTGGCTGAGCGTCACCTAAAACCCTCGCACTGATACTTAATAGCTCGATCAATGACTTCGGAGTGGGAACACAAAAATATTACCTTTGAAAACGACTTTTTAATGGTTCACATATATTGTACTGAATAAATATGTATTACAATTAAACATTTACCAAGAATAGAATGGATGAAATTTGCAATTTTCAACAAGAGCAAAAACTTATTTAAAATTTCATCAAAATACCTTCAATAAAAGATGTAAGAACAATACTGGCAATAGTTGAAACTTAAGCAAGAAAACCCAAAAAACATTTAAACAAAATGACCATTTGTTAGTTTTATAATTATGACAAGAAACCATACTAATTGAAATGCATTTAATAAACTAGACATTTTTCTGTTTTTTTTTTATTTAAAAAATAGTTAACTTTAACGCACCCATATTATACGCATACGAATACCAACAACAAAATATATATTTGATATAAACATGTCAAAATTAACAAAGATCCTTGTTTGTTAAACAGCTGAACTTAGTGGCATTATTGTGTTAATATACAATCAATTTTGGTATAAATTACATAAATTAACTAAGTACGCACTCTGTTTTAGAATGACAACAACGAGAATTCTGTAAAAAATAACACTTGTTAAACATTATTTAATTGAAATATGAAGCAAAAACAATAAGAATCATATTTTATATGTTTGGCATTAGAAAAAAGTAACAAATAAGAATTAAATTTAATTTGTTGTTAGCCATGAGATGCCACAAACTCGCATGTATGGTCTAGGGCTGTTAGTCGTATTGAATGTTATTCCGAATATCCCGGCATTAGCTGCAGTAGATATCGGTATTGGCATTGTGATTTCCAATTTGCCGTCAAGCATATACATAATTTATAAGAAAAACACAACAACAACAAAAATAAATAAATAAAAATTATAAATTAATTTTCTAATTAGCTTTATAACAGGCATTCACAGTTTTTTGTGCAAGAAAAAAAAAATACTTTGTATAATTCTTTGAAAAATAGTCATTCAATTAAAATATTATACATATGTAGCAAGCGATTGTAATACTCGTATATTGATCTATGCTTCTAATTTAGTATGACTGAAATAAATTATGTATTTAAAAAAAAAAAAAAATCCCTATTCTGAAACTTTCGTCAAAAACTGATGGAAAGTAGTTTGCTTTTAAGTTTTATATTTTCCCTAATCTTTCATTAATTTTGTTTTACTTATTAATGTTTAATCCAGCTTTGGAGCAAGAATTGCACATGTGATATCAAATTTATAAACATGTGATATCAAATTTATAACCATGTTATAGAATTTAGTAAAAATCTTCAGAATTCGTATATTGAACGGAACGTGTGATAAGGGTGCTCAGAACGGTTTAGCTAACATACAGTTTTCTATTGAGTTGAAACATTTTGAAACTGAATCTATTTTTTTTTCGATATTTTCTTAAGAAAATTTCTAGATTAATACGGGGTTTGCGAGAGCTCCAGAAATATGCCTACTTAATACGTACATTATTATTGTTTATCAACAAATAGTAATAAATGAACGCAAAAGTTCACACACAGAAATAGCAAAACAACAACAATGAAAAGAAAAACAATTTCTGAACAAGTGCAATAGGCTGCATTGCATTTAATAAAAGAGAGGCACATTTGAGATGAAAAAAAAAACAAAAATTGTATAAATATTAACAATTGAGATGCAGCGCATAAATTTACACCTTATTGGCCCCCATTGCGTTACTTATTGCACAAAATTATAGTAACAAATATAAGTGGTTTTAACTTAAATTGGTCAATTGTACACGTTTATTAATTTTTGCCAATATTGTAGTACAAGTATATATTTTCAATAGACAATACAAATAAACGTTAGTAGAAATATGTGTTTTTTTTTTTTCTAAATAAGTTGTAATCTCTAGGGATGCCAATGACTATGCCAATTATTCGTATATTATATATTAATTGCAATTTTGAAGGTACATTTTATCAAATGAAAACAAATAAAATGAAACAGTTGACACGAGTAATTTTATTTTAAAATGAACTTTTACGGTAATTAAAATATAGGTCTTAATAAAAAAAATACATATAAAAGACGTACCTAGTCAAAAACTTATTTTTCTTTTTCTTATTGGGTTATTCGATGGCTACAAGTCTTAGAACAACTTTTTCGAAATGACTTTCATTTGCTTTCCAGCACAACTTGAGACCATCTGGCCACTCATAGATCGCGAGACACACTTCATGCATGAGGAAATTATTCACTGCACGGACAAGGGCTCGCTTCAACGACTCAATATTTGGGTGTCGAGTAGAGTAAGCCAACGGGCTGAGGTCTGGACTATCAGTTGGCAAATCATCCGTTGATATGAAGTCCGGAATGTTGTTTTTTAGCCACAGTTGTGTCGTTTTTGCCTAGTGAGCTGTAGCAGAGTCTTGATGGAAAGTCCACGACTTTTTGGCGAAGACGGTCGATTGATATACTTTGGCCGATGTTTTGACTCCTTTCTTGCAAAAATTGAGTTTGGTAACGCTATCGTTGCTCACTACCCACTTTACCATTAGAGACGCGGGATGATGGCCTCTTTGGATCCTCGAGATGGGTTGGGATGCTTCTGTGGATGACCCCGCATACACACGATCGTTCTATTTAATGAACGATTCTTCTACGGTGAAGATTTTTTTGTCAGTAAACAGAATTTGTGTGAAAGCGTACCGGCTGTGAAACGCTTTTGGTTTTCGCTTGCATTTTCCCTCCAAAGCGGCCGTAAGCAGGTGTCCAGTGTGTCGCTTGTACGAGCTGAGTCCCATATCTTCATGGACATTTCTTTTTTGCGAAATTTGCATTTCCCCCGACAAGATTTTCTGTTTTCTCAGCAGTTTTCTGTCGATTCGTTTCATCACGGCTTTAATCGCTTTCGGAGTTCTCACAATGCACGGACACCCGGATCTTTGACAATCTCGTACTCCACCAGTATCCTCAAACAACTTCACAGCAAGATACACAAAATTGCGAGTGATTCCAAGCGATCGCAACGTCCGAAAGATATCAGCTTTTCCCATGTTGCATTTTAGTAGGCCAACTACAACAATACGATTTTCGATGTCGTCCCATTCCATGTTTGTGAACAATTGAAGCATAAATGTCAGCTGTCAAAACTGAAATGGATGCGCCCAATATTGCATTTGTAATGAATGCGTTTAGTTGTGTATTAATATTTTTGACTTGACTAGGTACAGTCGTCATAAGTCGGTGTCAGAGTAAATAAATAAACAGCTTTATAAACCTTAATCATTCATTTGTTATTAATTTGCCCATTGGGAAGGTAAAAACTATTTTCATTGAAAACGATGCAGAAATTCTATCATTTTATAAACATTTATGCTTTCATATTGGAACAAGAACGCAGATGATTTGTTCTATTTCTCACTTAGCAATGCAATGTTATTTAGAACACTTAATATAATTAATATTTAGTTTAATATAATAATAATACAGAAAATTTTCTGAAATACAATAAACTTTATTTGAAATGAATGAAATATCGAGCTGTTATATTTACTATTAATGTTTCTTTTATGACATTTTACATAGGTCATAGTATTGCACGAATGGCCAAAATGCATAAATATCTATAAAGTTTAATATTTTTAATGCAAACGTTGGTTGAACATGATAGTTATGTTGAGTAGAAACGGATTTGGATATAGTCATGAAAACTAAATTGATTATTTCGTCTTAAATTATTGTTCATTGATATTCAGTACATATTTATTTACGATATAGATGTTCAAATGTGTTACAATTTATTTAACAAAAAAAAAAAAAAACTAGCTTCGCATCAAAAATATCAACTTTGTTTATTCACTGATTTTCTTCACATTTTAAGAAATTTTCCAAATACAAACAGCCCCATTGTCATTAGACAATAAATCATATTTTATAGCCGATTTTCTACTTGGACACAATTTTTTGTTATTTGCCTGTATGAAAATCTTTCCATATTATTACCATTATTTCTTCTTCTTCTTCTTCTTCTTCTTAATTTAACGTGTCAATATTAAAATGTGAAATGTATGTACTTATGCTTCTGAGAAAAAAACCAAAAATGGGTAAAAAATAACAACAACATGTTCATGCGATTCAAGTGCATAAAATTGTACATTTTTTATATGTTTTCCTCATTTTTATGCAGATTTTTTTTTCTATACATTTTTTTAACGGCAATCACTTAAAATATCTTTCTTTTACTATTTAATATTTACTATTATATTTTTTGTTTTGTATTTTATTTTGTAAAATACTAAACAAATTTGTCACACAATACAAGAAGGGAATAGTGAAGTGAAATGTGCATGTTGCACGATATGTAGTGTTGTTGCGAGCAACAATAACACAAGTGAACAACGTTCGTTGACTTATGTATTTATTTATTTTTGGTATATATTTATCGAGAAAAAAAAAAAATACAAAAACCAGCAACAACACTTCACTAAAATGAACAAGAACTAAAGTAACAGCCGTAGAAAGCGAATAGCGAATTATTGTATACTAGATAGATTCTTGTCAATTCTATGCTTGATGGGAAATGTTTTCACTTTGCATTTCTTACTTCACGTTACAATCTTTGGTAATGCAATAAACATAAATAATTTTGGGCAAAAGTTATGCAATGAATTTTTGTTGTTGTTATTGTTTTCTACTTTATTTATGACTTGCATGAACATTTGAAGGAATGTACAATGAGTATGTCAAAGGGTTAATTTTCTTTAGTGTGAATGGAAAATTGAAATTAATTTGATATATCATAAAAGATTAACCACCATACTAATATTTAAATCGGAGATTTGAAATCGGAAAACAAATCAAATGTGATTTTCATATGCAATGTTGAATTAAATGTTCATGCAAACCGTATTCAATTAGCTATTTTCATAACATATTCTCATAACATTTTTATAATATTTTTATTACATATTTATTTTTATGGATCTTTTATAATAGCAACTAGAATATCAATTGAAGAGTTGAATGTAATTAACTGTAATTAGTATGAAACTTAAAAGGCAGCCAATATTGGCCTACTTTTATTTTTATTCGTTTCTTATTTTGAGAAAAAAACGTGGAAACTGAGCCAAGTTTGACAATTTATATGATGGCTGGAAGGTTAAATTAAAAAAAAAAATGGAACAGTTTACAGGCACCTGGTTCAATTGAGCATGGTTCCAAAGCCGGAGTAGTGGGTTCCGTCGCAAACCTTCAGCTGTGTTCGTAGCTTGAACATGAGAGTTTTTGAAACGTCTTGTTACTGGGGACGAGAAATGGGTTTTTTACAATAAGACAGATCTTAGGCAAGCTGAACGAGCTGGGATGGGAGCTAATTCCGCATCCGCCATACTCTCCGGATATTGCACCTTGCGATTATCACCTTTTCCGCGGACTTCAGTCCCATTTAAGTAATAAGAACTACACCTCAACAGAAGCTATAAAGGACAAACAATTTTTTTTGAGCAGGGAATTAAAAATTTGCCTAAACCTATTATTGATTAATAAATATTGAAAATTCTTTTTTATTTATTTGAAAACCACCTAAGAAAACCACACAAACTTATGGACTGACCTGATATTGAATATAAATACTCTTGAAACAGTATTTTGTAAATACATACTTCGAAATTGCCGAATTGCCAATTTGAAAAAATCAATTGTTGGTCATCTCTGCATGAGTCGCAAGTTTGAATATCGCCAATTTAGTAGAAAAAAGATTTATTCTTTCAAACAGTGCTGTCAGCAAGCAAAATGGCAATTTAACGTAACGAGTTGCCATGAAAACAAGTTTTGAAAAAATTATGTAAAAAAAGATCAGGAAGAATGATATAAATTCTCCCTCAACGTTGTTCTTCTTGAAGAAATGTTATTTTTGGGTATAATTTGTCAAATGGTCACATGTGAAAATCGTCAAAATTATTGAAAAATAATAGTAATTATTAAGAACGCAATATGCCTGAATAAATTATCGAAATTTTTCACAATAAAACTAACTATGCGACAATTTGAAGATCATGGAATTCGACCTAGAAATGATGGAAGTTAATTGCAATTTTATCACCTAAAGTTGCAATATAATCGTGTAAAATTTATTTGATCTTTTGCTTAAGTAAATAGAATTATATTTGCAACAAAAATTAAAGAAAAATTATAAAACAGTCAAAAAGAGAATCCCAATCAGTATCAGTAACAGGAATGACGTTATCAATAAAATGACATAATTTGTTACTACTATGTTGTACATATCTTACATATGACAATACAAATGGAAAAATTAAACAAAACAACAACAACAACTAAAGCAACCAAATTATTTAGTTATGCAGCAGCAGTCGATGTAGCTCTTACATATACACTTGTTGCTATAGATATTGCTGCTGCTCATAATAATGATGATAATCATGATGATGATGATGGCTATTATAATGATAATGATAATGATTACAATAATAGCATTGTTGCACTACATATTCGTACATATCTGTTGGTAGTTGTTGCCTGTTATATTGTTGCATGTTAATTGTCAGACAAATTTTTCAATACATTCTTGTTGCCCCTCTTTTATGCTGTAGTTGATGTTCACATTAATTTATACAATTTGGTTTCGTACATATATATATTTACATACTACATACTATCAAAAATCGACATGCATACATTTTAATCTCGTATCAAGTGTTGCACATCCCACGTTGTAGTACAACATGTGCAGCAGTAAAAATTCAAATTGCACCACCGCCATCAAACAACAAGAACACCAACAACACCATATACATAAGTAGATTCAGAAGAATAGCAAACAATCGCAACTTTTGCGTATTTATGGCAAGTGTACATATGTATTAGTATATTGGTTTTAATTCAAACACAATTGAGTAATCAATTCACCAATACGACGAATTGTAAATCAATAGAGCAATAGAGCATTAAGGTGACCATTTTTGTAGCAAAATGTTCCTTTAATCTCAAACAATTGAACGAATAAAAATAATTGCATTTATTATGCAATTTAATTGCATTTTTTATATGAGACAAGAAAAAAGCGATTTTTTCCTGTCCGTCTTATCTATGTTTTGAGTTTTGAGTTGATTGGACAAATCCATTTAACGAATAAACACTGTATTTGTAATTGAGAAAAGTCAAATATCAAAAAATTGCAAAATTGCAATTGAGTATTATTTATTGATCGTCTAACAAAAAGTAAAAAAGTTCACCGACCAAAACGTCAATTAAAAAAAAAAAATAGATGGCACTTAGAAGTCACGCAGGGCTCTTTGGCCGAGCTTCTATTCTATTACTGTTGTGCGTGTTAAATTTTAGACAGTATTAGAAGGGACCTACTTATTTTAGCCGGTTCCGAACGGCAGAACTCTTGCGACATCACTTTTTCTGAGCTTTGTCACAGAATTCATTTAAAAGCTTTGCCATGGCAAATTGTTACTGCGAAAGAATAGCCAATTGCTTGCCAAAGGTACCGCTCGATAGAAAATTGGGACATTTTATAACGGTTGACAAAACATAGATCAGTCATTACATCCTGTGTGTAATGACTGATCTATGTTATCGAATAACAAGACAAGCTGTAGTTGCAGATTTTCGACATAACGGCACTATCTTGCATCAAAAGTGTCATGCTGCTGGCATATGCCGACGATATGATATAATCCGTATCAACTCGCGAGTAGTCAGTACAGAATTCTATGAATTGCAACGAGAGTCACGTCGAATGGGTCTTACAGTGAAAGACGGTAAAACGAAGTACCTAGCGTCTACAAACAAAGAATCCCGGCCTCTTGGACACCACGTCACTGTTGACAATTACACTTTCGAGGTGGTGAAGGACTTCGTCTATCTTGGAACCAGCATCAACAACGCAATGACGCAATGACGTCAGCATGGAGATCATGCGTAGCATAACTCTTGCTAACAGGTGTTACTTTGGGCTGAGTAAGCAATTGAGAAGTGGAGCCCTCTCTTGAAGAACGAAAACTACACTCTAAAAGTCTCTCATAAATAATGTCCTAACATATGGCGCAGAATCCTGGACGGATGAGAGGATGCTTGGAGTTTTCGAGAGAAAAGTTCTGCACGGGATCTTCTGACCTATTTGCGTTGATGGCGAGTACCAAATGAATACAACTATGATCTGTATGAGCTGTACGCTGACATTGACAGATTTGGTGAATCAAAATCCAGAGGCTGCGCTGACTGGGTCATGTCGAGCGAATGGAAGAAGACGCTCCAGCGAAGAGGGTATTTAATTCGACACCCACTGGAGGACGAAGAAGAAGAGAAAGACCAAATCTCCGTAGGAAGGACCAAGTGTTGGGTAACCTGACGGCGCTTGGAATGTTCAATTGGCGCCAGCAAGCGAAGAACAGAGAAGACTGGCGCCGCATTATATGTTCGGCCTAAATCGATCATCGGTTGTTATGGCCACATAAGAAGAAGAAAAGCTGTGGGTCAAAATATGACCAGATATGTTATTAATAGCTGGTCACCTTATAATTTATTTTTACCGGCTCTTTAAATATGCTTCGCTTAGTACAATTTCATGATGAACTATTTCGATATAACAGTATGTATCGTACTTATGCATACATACCAATTGTATGTCATCGAGAACGGTAACAATACGTAACAGCATTTACAACAGCAACAACAGTCTAACAAACAACCTACAGACCTAATAAAATATACGTTATATGTGTAAAATATGTTTATAATTCGATCTAACACATTTTAAATTTTAGAAAGGTTTTCAAATTGGGAATTATGTACATATATATTATATAAGTATATGAATTTATGTAGATCAAGCTGACATGATCATTTCAATTAAAAAAGAAAAGATTAAATAAAAAATCAAATTGAATAACTTACTTGGTGATTCAGATCCATGCAATGATGCACTCTCACAATCGACAATTAATCCCTCATTGTCAGATTCATCATTTTGTAGTACTGTTGTTGCGCCCGGTACAAATGGTTCGTTTAGCGTATTCACTGTAGCAACCGAAGGACTTGATGTCTCTGAATTACCAGCAACATCAATAGAATCATCCATATCTAAGGCAGATGCTGTTGATGTTTCCAATTTAATACGTTTTGTTGGCGGTGATGAATTGGCATCTTCCGTATTGTTACTAACGTTTGAATCAGCAATGATGGTGGTGCCACCCATATTCGAAGAAGTATTAGCGGCAGTATTTTGCTAAAAGAAAAATACAATAATATACAATTTATATAAATCCATTTTTGTTAGTCCATTGTTGTCTTGAAAATGAAAACAAATTGGAAAAATTAAAATTTTTTATTACAACCGGATGTTATTATATCATTTCATAAGCAAAAGAACTATATAAAGTGAAACAAAAACAAATAAAATCTTTCAAGGCGACTCATACATATATACACACGCACACACACACACACATACAATTTATGCAACAGACTGCAACCACTTGAAAAGAGGCTACCATCTACTACCATCTACTACCACCACGTTGACCATGTTGTTGTTCAAAGAAAACTCATTGAAGCCAATCGAGTTTAGCTTTTTGTCAAGAAATAAATATAAGTAAGAAAAACGCAGAACGTGTCAAAACTTAAGAAATTATAACCCAACAGAGTATGCACACAAATAGTAGTGGTTAAATAATAGTAACAAAATGTATCTAGAAATGCTTAGGAAGAGGTGATATTTTTTTTTGTTTGTTTTAATTTTTCTTTCTGTATAGTGTATTAAATATGAAAAGGGAAACTGGTGTATTTACATCCATATATAGGAGAACACTATTGTTTACACTCCCATCAAATACAAAGTTATAAAATTATGTAGGAAATGAATATAAAGCAAAAAAAAAAAAAAAAAAGAAATAAAAATTTCAAAACAATACAAGAAAGCAACTACATACTACTGTATACTATTTGAAGAATCTGAAAGACTTGTTATACTCTAAGTACAACCAACTGAAATAAGAAATTGAAATAGTCCACCAAACTGTTGCAGCGCAATAGTCACAATGGCAATGACATGAATGATACTTATTATTAAGTGCAACAATATTAATGCTTATAGTTAATAACAAAAAAAAAAAAAAGGAGAATAAAAAAAGTATAGGTACTTGAAAGTGACATTGAATATGGAGTATGTATATATACGAGTATAATGTAAATATGTAAATAGGTAGATGCAATTGATGAGAATCGAACAAAATTGAAAGGGTAAAATATTTTCCAAGAATCAGGATTTTTAATCGTTATAACCAGTGAAGAAAAAAAACTAATTAATTAATTTTTATTTATTTTTATTCGCTGCGACAAGGGCTCGCTTCAACGACTCAATATTTGGGTGTCGAGTAGAGCAAGCCATGCCCTCTAATACGGATCACAACTTGTAATCCAACGGGTTGAGGTCTGGACTACCAGCTGGTCAATCATCCGTTGATATGAAGTCAGTTGAGTCGTTTTTGCCTTGTGAGCTGAAGCAGAGGTCTCTTTGGGTCCTCGGGATGAGTTGGGATGCTTCTCTCGATGACCGAGCATACACACTATCGTTTTGTTCATTGAACGATTCTTCTACGGTGAAGATTTTCTCGTCAATAAACAGAATTTGCCTCTGTATTTTCCCTCCAATAAGGCCGTGAGTAGGTGTTCAGTGTGTCGCTTGTACGCGCTGAGTTCCAAATCTTCATGGACATGGATTATTGCGAAATTTGCATTTCCCGCCACAAGATTTTCTGTTTTCTCAGCGGTTTTCGGTCGATTCATTTCTTCAAGACTTTGATCGCTTTCGGAGTTCTCACAATGCGCGGGCGGCCGTACTCCACCAGTATCCTCAAACAACTTCACAGCACGATTCACAAAATTGCCAACAATTCCAAGCGGTCGCAACGTCCGAAAGTTATCGCCTTTTCCCATGTTCCATTTTAGTAGGCCAACTACAACAATATGATTTTCGATGTCGCTCCATTCCATGATTGCAAACAATTGGTGAGAAAAACTTTTTACATGGCAAAGAAGCATAAATGTCAACAGTCAAATCGCAGTCAAGATGAAATGGATGCGCCCAATATTGCAATCGTAATGAATGCGTTTAGTTGTGTACCAATATTTATGACTTGACTAGGTATATTTGGCATAATTAACACGACGTGGTTAATCAGCTGGTTTTAGTGTTTGTGCCATTTGAATTTTGCACGGAAACATCTCCAAATCGCTACGTATTATTATTATGTCAGAGAGTGGTACAAAAGGTGTCTAATTCCTGGGAGTGACAATAGCCCGATGTCGTTGGAGCCTGCTCAATACTGGAGGCTCTAATATTTTCATCGGAAGATCTTGCTCGTTGTCTAAAACTAAGTAGGTAGGTAGGTAGGTATGGAGTGGCCGCCCTGAAGGGGCACACGTAGGCCATCATAGGCCCATTGCGTTACCACAGGATCTCTAACCATAACTCGCGTGTGAGATTCCTCACTTTTGCTGTTGAAAGACTATAGTGAGGCTGTCTGAACTGTCTGAAACTGCAGACTTTTTGTGTGATCCCAGTCGAGCCGTAGCCAGCTCTGTTGTGCGATGTTGCCCGTGATAGAACGTGTCCAGAGGTCATTTGTCTTGTCCATCATTCCCCCCTTTATTGTTAGCTTACATGTACTCAATGGAGTGCTCACTGCTTGCAAAATCAGGGGAGAGTTCTAGCGTCTGTCTAAAACTACCGGAGCTCAAAAATTTTCCGTATACACCCCGAGCTAAACAACTTCAGCTCGTTCTTTCGGAGTGTACCACTCCATGGTATAAATTTCCTTCGACTGACGGTTCCAAGGCGGTATGGCATTGGTCGATTTGACCGCGATGTCAAAAGTTTTGCTGAAAAACTTCTAAATTAATTTTGTGAATATCAGCTGAGTATCCATTTTTAGCAACCACTTTTGTGGAAATGAAAATACATTATTTTGGCTTCATCCGACATTAAAACCAAAGACGATGATATGCTTTTTATCCGATGCTTCTGACGAAAGTGAGAGCCAAAATAAAAAAAATGTTTCAATTTTTTAAATTCTTTGCATTCAACCCTGCTAAACATGTCGATAATTATTTGCGAGTTAATGTTCATGTTGAACATTAAGTCGATTGGGCCAACCCTTTTCACAACACGATTTCACCAAGAATTTATTCTCAACGTTTTTCAACTTAGTTTTGTTTGTTTTCTGTTTTTGCATAAAAACGTAAAAATGCATAAGTTAGAAAGACAAAAAATTAATAATGAAAACTTATGAAAAAGAAATCTAAACTTGAACTCAATTTTTATTTTTTACATGTTTGCTCTATTTTTTGTCGTTTATTCCTATTCTCTTCTTCTTCGTCGCCGTTTGATATAAGTATATGCACATAAAGATTTGTCATTTCCGATGAACGATATGTAGTATAACCAAAACAATAACAGTAGCAATATACTTACGTAAATATATATACCTAAGTATATATATCGTACATATGTATCTATAAGCAGAATAAATAACAGCAAAATAACAACAATAACAACAATTGTGATGGACCCCATTAAAAAGTTCATTGCTGCGTACTCTATACCTACATAGGAGTATACATGCATATATCTACTACCACCACTAATATCTTTGGTAATAAGAACAACAACAACAACAGCCTGCAACAATATTGAATAACAACGACAATAACAACAATATAGTAGTATATGGTACGATATGAATGAACTTCATCATATGTTTGTTTTTCAGTTGGTATGATTGTTGTAAAGTGGTCTCAATTTTTCATGAATAAGAAGAGTACCTACCTTGTCGTAGAAGTGATCTGCTATATGTGTATGTCAAAGTCAGACATATACCTAACTATATACAAGATGTATGAATATGGTATATATCTACTTGTGCATTATTTATTATAATCACTGTTCCATTGAACGAACAAAATCATTTAGCGAAACCGAAAAAAAGAGTTCATAAACATAGAAAAATATTGACTGTCTTTTTTTTTTTCTTCACTGTTGCTGTTGCTGCAGAAGAATATCTGAAAGAGAAGAACGATCGAACACTTCAAGAAGTACTTTTATTCTACTTTTTCTTCAACTTCGTCGTATTTATATTGTATTATTAACTTAACAGCCACTATTAAAAAAAAAAAATAGGGGATTTTTTGAATGAAAATTTTCTCTGTTGTTGTGGCTGTTAGTTAAACTAGATTTACAAATAAGCGCAACGAATGATGATCAAGAGCAAGTTCAAGATTTAAAATTCTTATTTCTGTTTTGCTTTGTCTAAAGTACAAGGGTATTGCACCACACCACAGGCTTTTGCTTATTCTTCTCTATAGTTATAGCAACACTAGCAGTAGCAGTAGCAGCAGTAGTAGCTGCAGTAGTAGCAGCAGCTACAGCAACAGTCTATTAAATATAGCAAGTCAAATGTAAATCACGTGACCATAACGAAATTGAAGTTAAATACAAGTATGTACGTACTAAAAAAAGGAGCTAAAATAAGAACAGTGCTACATCAATGTAAACAAATACGGTGGATATAGATACATAAGTAGATATGAGTGATACAACACCATCGTATTACAGTGTTGCCATATTTTCATAGTCAATCTTGAATAAAGTGTTCAAGGAAAGACAAATGAATTCAAGCATAAGCTTTTAAACGGATTGGACAGTTCCAAAATATTCATTGTAATCACCAAAATCAATATACAGGGTGATTTTTTAAGAGCCTTCGGATTTGATTTGAGAAAAAAACACATAAAATTTAGAGAAATGTAAGAAATCTTAATTCGAGTCGATAGTACGATCTATATAATTCAATGTTTAAAGATGATTCCATGTAAATGTTGACCGTGGCTGCGTCTCAAATGATTCATACGCTGGGACCAATTTTAGCATACTCTCTCCAATATATCGGCCGGTGTCTCACGAATAAATTTTTCAATATTGGCTTCCAGTGCGTCAACAGTTACGGGCTGGTTGCTATAGACATGAACCTTAACATAGCCCCACAAACAATAGTCTAAAAGCGTTAAATCGCACGATCTAGGCGGCAATTGATCGTGAAATAAATTGTTCACCGAACTCGCCTCTCAATTGGGCCATTGTATGCTGTGCTGTGTGGTATGTGACGCCGTCTTGTTGAAACCCCATGTCAGCCAAGTCCAGCTCTTCCATTTTGGGCAAAAAAAGGTTTGTAATCATCTCACGGTAGCGCTCGTCATTCACAGTAACGTTCCTACCTTCGTCGTCTTTGAAAAAGTACGGTCCAATGATGCCACCGGCTCATAATCTACACCAAACAGTGCATGCTTCTGGCTGCTCTTCACACCAAATACGGCAATTTTGATTGTTCACGTATCCATTCAACCAGACATGACCTTCGTCACTGGACACAAAAAGGTGCACGATGCGCATTCGAAAGAGCATGAATTTTGATAATTAAAATTCAATAATCTGCAAGCGTTGTTCGTTTGTAAGTCGATTCATGGATAAATTAAAGACCAAACTGAACATATTCGACAGTAACATAATCCACGAAAACAGTGTTGCCAAAAAGAAAGTTGCTAAAAAATCACCCTGTACATACATAGTAGAACGGGTTTATGTTCTTAACCATTCTGGTTCAACTAACTCAGTACAATTATTAAATTGTACCCATACATCATCAAGTGACAATGCCTGCGATAGGAATTATTGTAACAGGTCTCTTCAAGTTGGGTCCAAAATTATTAGGCGTTGACTTCTGCAACATAGAGGGCACTTGAGAGGCCCATCAAAAGATGCTCGCATCCAATCCACCCATCGCCAGCGTCATTATGATTCCAGTATTCATAATATAATCCTAATCTCTCTAAACTGTAAAGGATAAAAAAATTCAATAAATATCTGGCACTGATAAGCCCCGAAGAGCTCTTTGGCCGAGCTACTCTTCCAGTACTGTTCTGCGTGACAAAATTTTGGACAATATTAAGAGGGACCTACTTATTTTAGTCGGTTGCGAACCACAGAACCCTGGTCACATCTATTTTTCTGAGCTTTGTCACAGAGTTCTTTTAGAATATTTTCCATGGCAAATTGTTACTGCAGGAAGAATTGCGAATTGCTTGCTGATAGATGGGTACCGTTCGAATGAAAAATCTTTTCGATATTAAATTTATGCTTCAACCGGGAATCGAACCCACGACCTAAATGCCAACGCATTAACCACTGAGCTACGGCAGTCAATTGGTCTACTTTCTGGATATCGAAACGGACGTTAATAAGCGGCGAAATGTTCTCTTGCTAGGTTTGACGTTAATGAACCCAAGATTAGATTAGTTAGTTTGCTGCTAAAGCATAGACCAATAAAATGGAAGTTGTGAACATCGTCCATTAGTAGATAAGCCATTACGACCTTACCTAACTTTAAAATAATCTAAGAGACCAAAGCCTTTCGAACCCTGGAATGTCAAGCATTTTTATTTTAAGTATATAAGCAGTAGCAGTAACAAGAAAATCGAATCAAATTAAATGTAGTGCCAAAGAATTGAGAGCAATAAATTGGATAAATCATATAATGAGTTAGTGATGTCCCCATTGATACCTGACTCAAAAATGTTATGTCGATTGTTTTTGTAAACTATCACATTCGTTGAAAGATACATTAAATTATGATTGGTATGCATTTTTTCTTTGTCGTGCACACTCCGGAGCTAGAAGAAAACTAGAAGAAGGAAAGGCAAATTAAACGTACAGCATTCAAGTGGACCAACTGACTCCCTATCCTACCTCAAATGCTTTGTAAAATGTCACAACACTCATTACTAATATTGTACTACAATAGAATGTCAGTTATCCATCTGGCAACGCATTGTAATTTTATAAACTTATATTCGTGCGTGTGAACAACTTAAAAGATCATTTACTTTCATTAAAAAAATTAACCGACGACAACTACCTCAGCTAACATTTCAATTCTTTTTTTTTTTTTCCTTCTACTAAATATAAACATAAAATCTCCACGTAGAAAAATACTGAATTAGACAAGTGTAAACTTGTCTAACTGAGTGATGTATATACTTATAAACTCTATGATGGCTATTAGTGTTATCTACTCTGTTAGATCATTTGAATGAGGATCATGCGTGAAAAGTGTACTTGATGTAATTCCACAGAATGCATACGAGCAATAGATTAATATCATAATGATATGGTAGTAGATGAATGAGCGTAAAAAGAATTAAGTATAGAGTGAAATGTATAATTTCTTAAACTAACGTATGATTTTAGGTTGTCGTGTATGAATGTATTTTGAAATGTACATTTGTAGATATATATTTTATATAATTTATTGGACGACATAAGGACATTGTTAGAATGAAATGCATTCTAAATAAAAAAAACTATTTGATATCGTATCGAGGCTTAATAATGCTGTGAGTTATTGGCTTACCTTATTTGGATTACGTCGTTTCTTATCACCACTTATAACTTCCTTAGGTTGTGTGGTTGTATTCGTATCTGGTGCATTAGGTTCTACTTTTTGACGATCTGCATTTATTAAAAGAGAAAAAACAATGTGATATTTATAAAGCTAATGTAAATTAACAGGGTGTAAAAGAATTATAATGAAATTACTATATATTTATTTTAAATTTCCGCTTCAAACAAAACGCTTGTTATTTTGACAATCGTTAATTTATACATTTTCATTACCCTAAATATGTTTGACATTCGTATTACGAGGGCGGTCGCAGAACTACCCGACTTGACATATAAATGGCGGCAGTAGTTTGAAAAAAATTACTTTCGTAAAAAGCGGCAACCTTATAAAATATATGTTTTAAGTTTCAAGGCCCCACGAAGTTTAGTATTTTTTTTGGAGCCATCGAAAATTAATGACCTCAGTGAATTTGTAAACATGAAAAAAATTGGTCACCGTTATGTAATTCAATACTTTCATTTGAAAGGTCTCAGTCCAACGAACATTAAAGCCGAACAAGATTCCACTCTGGGGGACTTTGCTCCTTCGTTTACGACCATAAAATATTGGGTGGCAGTGTTTTTTTTTTGAAGATATAAAAAATGTCAACGTTTTAACAAACATTTTTTGACTTTAACTCATTCGACATTAATGCAGTATACACCATATTAGCGAAAGTTGTAAACTATCGCAAAATACTCACTGAATGCCTCAAATAAAGATGGTATATGATATTTCGGAACAGTTGCGTTATTGCGAGAACAATTTCTTATTTTTTATGTTTTTTAGTCGGCTCACGCAAAATACTGACTAATTGTTTATGCATTTAAATTGAATGTCCTAGATGAAGATGATATTTCGAGACAATCAAATTGTTTTGAGCGAGGTCGTACGAGCTGCCGAGACGAACACCGTAGTGGTCGACCAATTGAGGTGGCAACGCCAGAAACGGTTGAGAAAATCCACAAAATGGTATTGGATAATCACCTGCTGAAGGTGCCTGAACTAGGTGAAATAACAGGCGGCATTTCAAAAAATGCTATACATCGAATATTGACTGAAAATTTGGAGATGAAAAAGCTGTGTGCAAGATGGGTGCTGCATTTGCCCACAATAGAACAAAAACAACGTCGTGAAGATGTTTGTATAGAGTGTTCACAGTAATAAAGCCGAGTTTTTGCATCGATTCGTAACCATGGATGAGACATGGCATTTATTACACTACTCGATAAAAAAAATTGTTTAAGACCCTTTGATGCGACCATTTGTTAATCTACTCGGGGCTACTACTTCGAAAATCACATCAAAAAAGTTTTCTGTTGTCGATTTTTCGAGATAGCATTTTTTTATTTTTGGAATTTTTTTCTAAGGTAATTTTACTGTTTCCTCGAGACCAGCAAAAAAATACAAATCTACTAAATTTTATTTTTCAATACAACATATAATCAGACACCTTTTTTATATTATGATGCTTTTGAAAAAGAAATGATTTAGAGCTCGTGATTAATATAGGTTCTAGGATCATATTTATGACGTATTTTCTCAACAATCACCTTTCGATATCAAGTTCAATTAAGCGATTCCTAAAGAACATTATTTAGATTATCTAAGTACTTACATTTCAATTCGATTTCCTCATCGTCCAGTAGCAAAGATACTACCTCTTTGGGCTTAAGGGTATCTGGTTTGAAATTACCACCACTTATGACCATACGTTGAATCTATATAACAGAAATGAGAGTTAAAAATACAAATTAATATTATACAATTAGTAGATAAAAAAAATATACTACATGGGGTAAGAAGTCTTTACTAGTAATAGAGATATAGCGAAAAACAGTGAAATTACAAGTCTAGCAGTTGAACAAGATGAGCAATAATGAAAAACAAACCTGAAGAGATGGCTTCAAGAAAAAATATTTGGTTCGAACGGGGATGATATTGCAGAAACGCCTAGCTTGCAGACCTTTCGAAATCCTATTAATTTGATGGCATTAAGAAAATTAAAAGTTATTAGTAAGGTAAGGTAAATTTAACTACAAAATTGTGTGTTTTCTCTGTTAGGTCTAACACTCATTACCCCATGTAGTAGTAGTACACATACTCAAGTACTTCCGTTTTATTTTTTCATAATCAAGAGTAGGGTCATATTTGATTGAATTTTTCTTATTTCATTTCTTCTTATTACGGTATGATCAAATGAAGCATAAACTATAGAGCACGTACAAAAAAAAAGCAAATAGACAACGACATACAAATTTTCGGCCAAAAAAGTCGCCCTATTTTCTTGTCAAAAAATTCATTTACTCGTATAGATGTATATACAGGGTGATTTTGTAGCAACTTTCTTTTTGGCGACACTGTTTTTGGCAGCTCAGCTCTTTTCGTGCAACATGTTAATGTCAAACATGTTCAGTTTGGTCTATAACTTAACCATGAATCGACTTATAGCCTAGACAGACGGCAGCCTAATTCCGGATTACCGGCGCACTTAATCCGAATAAAATAATAACCTGACAGACGGCAGTATTGCGGATTAACTAAACGGCTGATTGCTGTTTTATTAGGTCTGTCCACTTACATTACTATCAATATTAATTTCTGTCATCTATCACTCTCGATATGAGAAAATCTACAAGAAGTACGTGAACTGTAAACGATCAAAAACTTGTAAATTGACATTCGCCGTTCGTAATTGACAGCTGGATTTATTTGTTCGCCAACACTTTTCATGTTGAAAACTGTCAGCAATTGTTGAAAGTTTTTTGTTAGCGAACACACCTAATATTTTGTAAAATGGATGGAGAAAAATTCACAATAGACAATTTTCAGCAGTGTTGCCACCGCAAATTGCCCTAATCCTCTTTTATTTTGAGAATTAACTCATAGATTTTATGCGGATTAGCTGCAGTTAATGCCCGAGTTAATTCGAATTAACTCGGTAATCCGGAATTAGGCTGCCGTCTGTCTAGGCTATTACAAACGAACAACGCTTGCAGATTATTGCATTTTATTACCAAAATTCATGCTCGGTTAAGAAAGTGCATCGTGCACTTCTTCCATTTTATGGTCAGTTTGGGCGACCTTCTGAGGCGGCTATTCGGAATCTTGTGACTAAATTTCGCACCAAATTTACATTATTGGACATTAAACCACCAACACGCATAAGTAGAGTGCGGACAGAACAAAATATCGCAACTGTATCCGCCAGAGTTGTTGATGACCGTGAACTATCCATTCGGCACTGTTCGCAGCAATTGGGCCTCTGTTACTACACTACGTGGAAAATTTTGCGAAAAGATTTGGGTGTAAAACCTTTTAAAATACAGCTGGTGCAAGAATTGAAGCCACACGACCTACCACAACGGCTAACTTTTGGTGAATGGGCGCTGACAAAGTTGGATGAAAATCCACTTTTTTATCGGAAAATTGTGTTCAGCGACGAAGCTTTTTCTGGTTGAATGGATACGTGAACAATCAAAATTTCCGTATTTGGTGTAAAGAGCAGCCAGAAGCATTGCAAGAACTGTCAATGCATCCCGAAAAATGCACTGTTTTGTGTGGATTGTGGGCCGGTGGCATCATTGGATCGTACTTTTTCAAACACGATAAAGGCAGGAACGTTACTGTGAATGGCGAGCGCATCCGTGCGATGATTACAAACTTTTTTTGGCCAAAATGGAAGAGCTGGACTTGGCTGACATGTGGTTTCAACAAAACGATGCCACATGCCACACAGCGTGCGAAACAATGGCCCAATTGAGAGGCGAGTTCGGTGAACAGTTTATTTCACGTTTGAGGCCGGTCAATAGGGCGCCTAGATCGTGCGATTTAACGCCTTTAGACTATTTTTTGTGGGGCTATGTTAAGGGTCATGTCTACAGCGACAAGCCCGCAACGGTTGACGCACTGGAAGCCAATATTGAAGAATTTATTCGTGAGATACCGGCCGAAATGTTGGAGAGAGTATGCTAAAATTAGACCCAGCGTATGAACCATTTCATACATATTTCATACATATCTCTTAAAAAATCACCCTGTACTATGATCTACTGTTTAACGATCATTATGTTGCCTACCAACATTACAAGTGAAGATCACTCATTATGCTACAAACGAACATATATAAGAAAAAGACGCCGCAAAGTAAAGGCGTAACGAAAATGTCGCCTACCAACATTAAAATTGAATAATTAGTTTCCGGTTAAAATGGAGAGGAAATTCTAACCACCACCACACCACCACCACACCACCACACCACCACTATCAACAATAGTAGCAAGAACGCACAAAGATAATATATAAAAAGATTGTGTTTTTATATATATTAAAGGGAAGCAATAATACTGGTATAGTTGAAGTACACACAAAGTGATCATGTTTCACAATTAAAATGCAAAATATCACAAAACCAAGAACAACAAAACAATGAGAACCGCAAACATAAGTGCATGATAAAATTGAGAGGAATGAATGAATTTAACTAGCAGCGGCAGCGCACGCGCCTAATATGCATGTAAGAGATGTATTTTTAAATGTATCACCAACACAACAGAATAAATTGTGGTTTCCTTAGTCCAATGTCATGGCTTAGTGATAGTGATGTTTACTTTTTTTTTTCTTAACTTCTTTATTTGTACTTACTTCACTCTTTTCGCGTGCTCGCTGTAAAATACGTTCTTCTATGGTGCCTTTACATATCAAACGATAGACGGTTACTTGTTTTGTTTGACCCAAACGATGAGCACGATCCATTGCCTGCTGATCGACTGTAGGATTCCAATCGGAATCATAGAAAATGACCTGAAATCATAAAAAATTTATATATAATTATGAATTAATATTTATTAGTATTTTTTTTATTAAAATGGGTCTGATTTATATATATGTAATATATATCGTAGTGTAGTATGACGGAAGCCCCAGTAAGAGTGATGTCATAAAAGCTCTACCATTCGACATCGCCTAATATAAGTTGGTTCGTAAGAAGTTCGCTCAGTGGAACGAGAGGTCACTGAAAAGTATTGGGCCTAATAATGAAAAACCATTTTAAATTTTAAAATGTATGTTTATTTATCAAAATAAACTCCTAAAACTTCAATATACCTAGTCCAACATACTGTTAATCTATCGATTCCTTTACATGGGATTTGCCCTACCCGTCTTCTTCATTGGTGATACTTTTTCAAATTTGTAAAAAAAGTTTCATTATAAAAAAATCACAAACATGTCAATTTCAAAAACTTTGTAAAAAAATAAATACGTGGCACCTTCCGTGGCCCGGAAGGTCTATGTGGTCGAGCTTCTCTTCCATTAATGTTGAGCGTGTTAAATTTTGAACAGTATTAGAAGGAACCTACTTATTTTAGCCGGTTCCAAACGGCAGAACTCTTGCGACATCACTTTTTCTGAGCTTTGTCACAGAGTTCTTTTAGAAGCATTTTCATAGCAAATTGTTACTGCAGGAAGAATTGCTAATTGCTTGTCGACCGTTCGAAAGAAAAAACTTCTATTATATTAAACTTATTACGCTTCAGCCGGGGATTGAACCCGCGACCTACAGATGAGAAAACCAACACACTAACCACTTAGCTACGGCACTTATAAAAGCTCAAAACAAAGAATATATTGACAGATAGATTTCAAGTTTAACGTGTATTCATGTATTGGATATTGATCCTTTGTCAACATCGACACATAGACGGCGTTTCGCCCAAACCTTCTCAGACAACCCTCATATGTAAATTGCAAGTTTCTTTGACTCAAATTCGTTTGAAACTGTCTTCTATGGAGAGCACACGATCAGCAAGGGTTTCTGCCGTTCGGGACCGGCTAATATAAGTAGGTCCCATCTAATGCTGTCCAAATTTAAGATGCACAACAGTATTGGAAGAGAAGTTCGGTGGTATCACAATTGGCCTATCTGGCCTAAGTGTGTCCTCTCAGAGAGAGGGCAGCCACATAACCTAACCTAACCTAACCTTGTCGAATTCAGTGATATAGTGATACTATTTAAAGTAAACATAAACAATTCCCAAATATAAAAAATACTAGACATCGTAATAGCAATGCCCCAAAAATCGATATTAAAAAATTATTTTGCAATTATAATTTTCAATTGATTCGTTTGATTGCGAGATAATGCCACGTTTGCTTTTCCACCACCATAATGTACCAGCTTCAGTTCTCTGTCATCGTAACAGCAAAATTGATTGAACTTCGTTACGAATTAGTCCCCTATCCTCCAACTGCTTCTGCAACTTCTTTCTATTCTCCATTATCAACAATTGAGGAGTTCACTTAAATCATATTGTATTATTCGGAAAGCTTAAAAAAGTTGAAGCAACGTTGCACAGAGTGGCGCTGAATCCAAATCCTTGGTCGGATTTCCGCCATCACCCAAACGTTTATTAAAAAAAAAAACGTAATTTTTTCGGTAATTTTTGCAGGAGTGTTTTTTAGGATAGAAAGAAACCACAGGGTGATGAAAATTTGCTGGCGGGTTCGGATACAGCGATCCATAAATTGTGACCACTCCAACCCGCAGGGTCAATTTTCTTTTTGGGTGCTTGAAAACTACATTGCGAAAAGACTTCTGAGACATAGGTAGTCTCGTGACTCTTAGAATTTTCAATTTTTATGTTGTTTGACTCAATCTATCTGATAAAAATTCTATTAGTGCTTGAGCTCTGATATATCTGCAAAATATGCCAGACATTTCCAATAGAAACTTATTTTGTAGTGTGTAGCTTTTATCGCTACAATTTCATAAACCAATTTCAACTAATACATACCACCATCATTTCGAGTACTGTTAAATACTTTGGCAATTAGTCTGAAGCAAATAGAGGATTACATAAATCGCAAAAATAAAAATATAAAATTTTTCTCAGAAAGACTCCACAGCATCATTGCTATTATTAAGTGATTTATGCATGAACACTTGTAGAATAATTTATCAATGTCAATAGCAAAAAATGCATGTAATAAAAACGGCTACATATTGGAGAATACATAAAATCGACTACCACAAAACCTTTTGGGAAGAGAGCGAGAAATTATTTTTTTTTTTAAATAAAATAAAAAAGAGAAAAGTTATAGCCCAAACCGATTACCATTGTACAAGCAATAGTAAAACATGCCAGACGACATAATAAAATTGTACAAACAAATGCAGTAAACTTGTAGGAGTGTGCATTCGAAGAAGTATACTCTCCTACATATATGAAAAGCGAACACTAACTAGTGACAACGGCGGTAAAGATTATAGAAAATAAAAGCAGGAAAAAAATAGTAGACACTGAGAAACGATGAATTGATAATCAAATATACTTCCGCAACATTAGGTTTTGTGATTTCATAAAAAGGATATGATGATAATGGTTGTATGGTGGTAGTATGGAGTAGAAATAATCGTGATGATAACATTGTTGTGTAATTACAATTTCAATGAAATCAATGGAATAATGTACATACATCGTCACTTGTAGCTCATTTTAATTATAAATATGATACATACGTACATATAAGGCCATTACAACCCGTTATCGAGTTACGGCCGACCTCAGCAGCTCTCTCCAGGAGTCTCTGTTTTACGCGCGCCTTCTCCAATCAGTTACACCAAGCACAGATAGGTTTTCCGCGATCTGGTCCTTCCATCGGAGGCCTTCCCCTTCGTCGTCGTCCAATGGCTTCCGTTTTAAACACCCTTTTCACCGGAGTTTCTTCATGCATACGCGCAACATGGCCTACCCACTGCAGACGCTGAATAGTGATGCGTAGGACTATGTCAATGTAGAGCTCATAGAGCTGGTACAGTTCGTGGTTCATTCAAATACGATAGTCTTCACCGACGCGAACAGGACCGAAGATCTTGCGAAGAATCTTTCTCTCGAACACCCCTAGCGTGGCTGCATCGGTCTGCTTCCACGCACCCATGCTCCCGCGCCATAGAGCAGCACGGGTATGATGAGCGTCTTGTAGAGTGTCAGTTTTTTCGGGCGAGAGATGGCTCTAATCGTAATTTGCTTCCTGAGCCCGTAGTAACACCTATTAGCAAGAGTTAGTCTTCATTTTATCTTCAGGCTGACATCATTTTCGGTGTTAAATTCCTTGACAACTTCAAAAGAATAGCTGTCCGCAGCTATTCTTTAGTGGGATCCTAGACGCCGCGTCTCCCTGTTCGCGACAACATATACTTCGTTTTTCCCTCGTTCACCGCCAAACCTACCTTCGCTGATTCCTTTTCGATCGCAGAAAATGCAGCAGTAACATCTCGCTTACATCGTCCGATGATACCAGTGTCAACAGCATACGCAAGGAGCCGGAGGACACTTTTGTAGAAAATAGTGCCACTACGATATACACCGGCTTTTCGCAACACTCCTTCCATTACAAAATTTAAAAGTTCGCAGTATAAAGGATCGCCTTGTCTGAAACCCCGCACGGTATCAAAGGATGCGGAGAGGTTATTTCCTACCTTGACGGAACTACAGAGCCTTATCAGCTTCGAAGGTATACCGAAATCAGACATGGTGGCATACAGGCAATCGTATCGGGCTACCGAACGCAGCTTTATAATCGACAAAGAGATGATGGGTGTCGATTTGCTTTTCGTGGGTTTTTTGCAGGATTTGGCGCAGTGTGAAGACGATCTGTAAGTTCTGAAGATCTTATACATAGATGTGATAGATAGTAAAAATTCCTTAGTAATGGATTGATGGATAGTTGTGGATTGAACTTTTGGGAGAGTAAATTGAAAAATACAGTGATTTTCAAACGCAATTTGCGCTTTTTTTCCTTTTGATTTTTTAAACGTTTCGAACTGCTCTTTTAGTCTCATTTTTTTTATAGAGTTGTTTATTATTTATAAAGTTCAAATAACAAGAGTTCTATTTTATTCAAAATTTTTTTAAAGTGGTAGTTTCAGGGCAACTACTATTTGCATCCTCAATAATTTCAAGACAATCAAATCCTACACAGACGTTTCATTTCATATACATAGTTAATTAAAGTTCCATAATCAGCAATCCTGTGGGGTGAATTAAAAAAAACAGGAGGACGAGAGACGAATACCAAATAAATAGAATGGGAAATCAAATTGAAGAGACGTTCAATGCGTCTCAATTTTGTTCTTTTCTTTACTCCATAAACACGTGCAATAAATGGCATCGCCAGAACAGGAAATTGTTTACCATACTTATTATGCATCGTGATCGTTCTCAAGAAGGAACTGCATCATTTACATTTGACAGTTTTCTATTTTCCTATTACTATCCATTTTCACCCTGTTTTTTCAAAGGGTTTTCTTCTAGTATGTAATACAGCAGCTCCTATTGTTGTTTCTGTTTCGTTTTAGGATTTACTCAAGTATCAAAAAAATGATTATGCACTTGCGCTTCTTATAATCTCTACTTTCATTGAACTAACTCGTACGAATGGCGTCATTTATTGTTAAATGGGAAGCGTATTCGATTACATATACTATACTGTTTATATGTAAGTGTCTTTTAAGTGAGACGATTAACAATGTACACATTTTCGGTAGCTATGACAGGAAAGGGTTGTATTAAAAATTTTAATTCTTTAAAGGCGTACTTTACATGCGCTCTTATTTCAAAGGCGTATATGCATATAATTAAATTAGCTGCCGCCTTTTCTATCAGCTTAAATTTAGTGTGTTATTGTATTAAGGCAAAGTGATTTAAATAGAATTCTAAACACGTGTTTATGCCTTTATACTTTAGCATTTTTATCAAATTGATTTAATTGAACAAATTTCAACTATTACATGAATCAGATTAGTAAAGATAACTTCCGCTTTTTGATATTTCAAATAGATGTACACATACATTACATATTATGTTGTACATACTACATATTATAGTATCGAATTATGATCATTTTCTTAAAATTTTTATCTTATAATCTTCAATGTGCTATTAAGTGTTTTAGTTGGTGCGGTTTATTTTCGAAAATTGAGAATATTATTGTGAAAAATTGATTATACATTTAATGTTCAAAGTATTGTCCGTCGCTAGACACTACTTTTTCCCATCTTTCTGACAGCATACGGATTCCGCGAAGGAAGAAGTCAACGCAGTTTTGACGCAATCCATGAAACCACCCGATTCTTGGCTTCTTCGTAAGAGTGGAAGCGCTATTCTTCCAGGCCATGTGCGATTGATCGGAACAAGTGGTAATCGAAAGGAGCAATGTCTGGACTGTACGACGGGTGGGGTAGGACTTTCCATTTGATCGCTTCTAAGTACGTTTTAACTGGCGCCGCAACATGTTGCCGAGCATTATCATGTTGCAAAATAACTTTGTCGTATCTATCTGTATATTGCAGCCGTTTTTCTCGCAATGTTCGACTGAAACGCATCAATCGTCGTCGGTGCAGGTCCCTTTGATCGTCCGGCCCAGTTTCAATAGCTCATAATACACCACACCCAGCTGGTCCCACCAAATAGTACACAGCAAAGTTCTTATCGACATGAATATTCGGCTTGGCCGTCGGTGATGAAACATGGCCGCGGTATCCATACGTTACCCGATATTTGGGATTATCGTAATGGACCCACTCTTTATCGTCAGTCACAGTTCGAAGCAAAAACCCCTTTCTTTTTTGTGAAAAAACGGCGTTCGACGTCTCTTGGCTTCAATTCATACATATTCAAATTTCCTATCTTTCGGATAATTCCCATTTGAACGACAGGAAATGGTTGGCTGAATGACTCCAAGTATTTTTGCGAATTCATTTTGCGTTTGTGATGGATCTTCATTGAGCCTTGCCTCCAATTCTTCATCCTCAAACTTTGTTTGCGCTCCGGGTCGTTCTCAGATCTATCAGAGGGCAAACTTCGGCCAAGAAAGTCCGTTGTGATACCACGCGGACATTCTACTACGCTACCTCGGTAAACTATCTGGATTTATTTACAAATTTCAAAAGATTACTTATTGCAACCTCTGTAAGCAGGGCTAGGTCCTCAAAGTAGTAATTATCTAGACATAATTTTCGTATTGTGCATAGTGCAGGGCAATTGCATAAGAGATGCGTGACTTTTTCGAGCTCTTCATGGTCCCTGCAGCTTCTACAGAAGTCATCCGTGAGGTGGCCCAAAGCCATCCTACCAGCGAGAGGTCCTATGAAGCAGTGGCTCGTGACCACTCCTACAACGGTTGATGTGTCTTTCTTGCTAAGGTCAATAAAAATTTGAGATCGTTTCTTACTGTGTTGGGCTACAGCAATTTATCTGTTCTACAGATGGAAGATTCCGTCCATCTACTTTGTATTGCAGAGAAGATAGTTTCTTGTAATTTCAGTTTTCAAAACGTTGGATTTCCAACATTTTTCCCAAAAATTTGGTGTTAAGATGTCGACATAGGCGACACTTCGTCTTGCTATCTCAAAACTAGAATCGTTACCCATTTGAGTTCTCGTAATGAGTTCTGACATTCGTCCGTGATAATAATTTTTGCTTTCGAAATGAATTTTGACGAATTCGTTTCTGCACATTTGTATCGATTTAAGCAAAATAAAATAGATTTCAAGTGTCAATTTAGTTCAGTGGTTCGTGCCTTGGCCTTCTGATTTGTAGGTTTTGGTTCAATCCCTGACTGTGACAACTTTAGTATTTTTCTTTTGAACAGCGCCCACCTGTCGGCAAGAATTTGTCAATTCTTTCGGTAGCAACACTTTACCATGAAAAGCTTCTGTGAAGAAGCTCTGTGAAGAAGCTCTGTGACAAAGCTCAGAAAAAGTGATGTCACAATAGTTCTGCCGTCCGGAACAGTCTAATATTAGTAGTTCTCTTCTAATACAGTCCAATACTTTGTGATATCACAAAGGGCCTTTCTGTCTTAGTTGTGTCTTCTCATAGGACAGCCACAATAATCTAACCAATAACATATAACACAAGAGCGAAATGAACAGTTAAAACACTGGTTTGAAGCTGGTGGAAGTGCACCAAAGAAGGCAAGTAGGCAGTTCCATTAGCAGGAAAGGTTATGGTAATCGGGTTTTGGGGTTGCTGAGACTTTTTATTAGTCGATCAATTGGGAATACTAATTTAAAACCCTCTCGATCAATTTGATGGAAAAATTCAACAAAAGAGCGTACGAAACGCCCGCAGAACTTCAGAAATCATACTTTAATGAGGTTATTGAATTATTCGAGAAATGTTGAAATAAGTGTATTGAAGTTCTAGCAGATTATATTGAAAAACAAGACATATATCAGCCTGAAATTAATAGTCTTTCATTGTCGAACTCATATACTTTTCAGACTACCCTCGATGTAATTTGTAATCTAAGTTCCTCTTCCGTCAATCAAAGTAATATATACGAAGAGTTCGTATGGCTAACAAAATTATAATTGAAAATGTGAAAATCTACAAATGCGTAAAACGATTATGAAATTGAATCATCATAATTATAAATTATATTGTCATCTAGTTAAGAATTTGATTGTTAGTGATAACATTTGAAAAGAGTGCTTATCGAAATTAATGCAGTCAAAAAAGTGCTGCTGTTGAGCTTCCTCAAATTCAAGTTGAATTATAAAAAAAAACAGTAAGTAGAAGGTACTTGCTATAAAAATGCAAGATAAGCACACACACTTTAAAACTCTTGAATCGTGAGTATTTTCAAGTAGCTAAATATATTTGCAATAGAACAAGTGCTCGCCTATCAACTCTTCGCTACATATTTGGGTACATAGACATGTGTATACCTAGAAAATGGATCAATGGTAAGTGGGTAGAAGCACAGCATGAGGAGAAGGTTAAAACATAGTATGAAGTACTGATTAAAATGGCTAAAATTAATGGCTAATGCCAATTAATGTGACAATATGGTTGTAATGATAACATTTAATTGCAGTCATATATATTTTGGAATTTTAATCGGCTGGGTCTGTACTGTACTATCAATGGATTTTAAACTAGTTCAAATATAGTATTACCATGTGCTCTGAGATACAGTAAATATTAGTAGTCTATGAGCAGTAGCCGTAGTTATACCCAAAATGAAATTGATAATATCGATTGGAATAGGTCTGTTGGTAGCAACATGTGCTCCACTACTTGTGGATGGAACGGATACGTCAATCTTTCAGCGTACATTCAAAACTTTGCACGGTGAACCACCACCACCACCGACTCCACCAGGTAGAAATCGTGCCATCGTGAATACATTATGGATCGATCAGAAATTAGACCACTTCAATGATTCAGACGATCGTACATGGAAGATGGTAGGATGGAAGGATCCAAAAATCCCCCAAAAAAAAAAACATCTCAATAAAAATATATTTATATTATTTCAGCGTTACATGTCCAATAGTGAGTTTTTTAAAGAAAATGGACCAATCTTCATTTTTGTGGGCGGTGAATGGGCAATCGCAACTGGTTATTTAACAAGTGGTCATATGTACGATATGGCTAAAGAGCATAATGGTTATTTATACTATACAGAGCATCGTTATTATGGCGAAAGCAAACCAACAAGGTGTGCTATTATGAATTATTCAAAAGAAATAATTTGGTTACATATTTTTCTTTACTTTTCTTGCATAGTGATCTTACCAATGATAATATGAAATATTTGCATGTACGCCAGGCTCTAGCCGATTTGGCTCATTTCATACGTACTATGAAATCGAGCACAGCTGGACTGAAAAATTCCAAAGCCATTCTGGTTGGCGGTTCATATTCTGCTACAATGGTAACATGGTTTAAACGATTATATCCAGATTTGGCAACTGGTTGTTGGGCTTCGAGTGCACCACTCTTCGCTAAAGTTAATTTTATTGGTAAGTGAGCTATGAGCTGTCTGTCGTATTGCAAGTCAATCATCCAATTTATCATTTTGTTCATTGTAGAATACAAAGAGGTAACTGGTCAGTCGATACAATTGGTTGGTGGAAAATCATGCCATGATCGTATACAGAATGGTATTGCCGAATTGGAATCAATGTTCGCCAATAGACGTGGTGCTGAAGTAAAAGCTTTGCTAAAACTTTGCAACAATTTCGATGAATCGAGCGATTTGGATATTTGGACCCTGTTCAGTGAGATTTCGGATATTTTTGCTGGCGTTGTCCAGACACATAGGTACCTTAAAATATTGCGGAATTTACAAATGCGACTATTTTCCAATGTAACTCTTTTTCCACAGTGATGGATCGATTCAAAGTGTTTGTAAGAAGATTATGCAAGGCGAAGATGATGTTGCTGGCGTAGCTAACTATCTATTGAGCGTATTTGGTTCGAGATATTGTAATGATGTCTCATACAAGTCAGCTGTAGCAGCAATTACAGATTCAGCTTTTACGGAAAATATGAGTGAGTCTTTGCAAAATTATGCTATCAAACGACTATATTCAATTCAATTCATTAGTGCGTCCATGGATGTATCAGACATGTAATGAGTATGGTTGGTATCAAACTTCTGGTTCACCAAATCAACCGTTTGGTACACAATTCCCTGTTACATTATACACGACATTGTGTAGTGATGCTTATGGTCCGGCATTTACCAATGAATTTATACATGAGCGGGCAAAAAGTACAAACGAATTCTTTGGCGGTTTACAACCAAATGTTGAAAATGTCTATATAACACATGGTCAATTGGATCCATGGCGTGCAATGGGCATACAAAATGACTCACAAGCTACCATAATACCATGTAAGTTATAATCCTCTCAGTTATGATTTCCTCAGGCGGCAAATGTGAATAAAAATCAATTAAAATTTCTTTCTTTTTTTTTTAATATACCATCCAAAGTACATGCTCATTGTAAGGATTTCGGTTCGATAAGTGATAGTGATACACCGGAAATGCGTGCTTCTAAGTTAAAAATTGCCGAATTAGTACGTCAATGGGTTGCCACCAATAAAGAAGAAGAAGAAAACAAAGACCAAGAAGACGAGCAATATGGTGACATTGATGACGATGTTGTAGATGAAGATTATAATGAACAAACCCAAAATATTTTCGAACAAGCAAAGAAATTATGGAAAAAATTGCGTAATTAAAAAAAAAAACCCCAATTCATATACAATTATTTGTGGTAAATACAAGCATGATTGTAATAAATTAATAAATTATTATTTCACTGATATTTTAAGTTTAAAAGTATTATAATTTATTGTTACCTTCACCGTCAAGTAATATCATCAGATATGAACAACATATGTTATACTATAAATGTGATTAGATACAAGTCACGATAATTATATACTCTGCAAGTGTCCTATGTGAGGTAGAGTATGACCTATTCCATTGTCATCAAATCTGACATTTTCTTTGGAAAGTTTGATCTTTTTTAGCATAAACTTACTTAGAGCGTGTTGATGTACAAGCGTTATTGTTTACAGTGACTTGAAAAATTCATCTCGTTCAAAAAATGGATTCAACTCGTGAACATTTTGAAGCTATGATTTTTTTACGATTTTCGAAGTGAATTATCTCAACGACAGTGCTTCGATCTTCTTCATACGACATTTGGCGATGAAGCACCAACCTTTCAGACAATTTATAACTGGTTTAACGAATTCAAGCGTTGTCGTCATTCGCTCCAGGACAACTTTCGTGAAGGTCGTCCAAAATCGGTCATTGTGCCACAAAACCATCGATGCTATGAGTGAAATAATAATGAAAGATCGTCATGTCACATACACCGTGATATAGAGGCATTCTTGGGCATTAGTTACACCGCCGTGCATTCGTTATTGCATGAACACTTAGCTGTCAGAAAGATTTGTTCCCGTTGGATCCCGCATAATTTCACAATCGCTCTAAAAAAGGCCTCGTGTCGGATAACGGAAAGAAATTATGAAAAAACTCAATCGCGGTGCTTCGAAAGACGTTTATAAGATCGTGATAGGTAACGAAAATCATGGATATATGCGTATGAGCCCAAAACAAAACATCAATCAACCGTGTGGGTCTTGCAAGACGATCCAAATCCAACAAAAACCATATTTTGGAGGTGTCTCAGTCGCAGTGGCAAAAGTGCTTCGACAATTAGTTTGAGCGCATGCAAAAGTGAATAAACCTTAATGGAAAATACTTTGAAAAATAATAAAATCATTTTTGTTAATAACTAAATGCATTTTCATACTTTTTAAAGAAATTTAAAAGGCAACCTTCGAAACCGGGTTTAGAAAATTACTAACAATATTAAATTAAACTCCAAATATTTTTATTTACCCAAGAGCCATTTGGCAGGTCATCTCAGAAAAATCAGAAATCGATTGGAAAATGGCTGAGTTATTGGTTGTTAAATGACACAATTGATTGATAACGATTTTTTTCATTAAATTTTTTTGTCATTTTCGAAACCTGGTTTCGGGTCTGGAAAATATATCTACAACCTCTACGAGGTCTCTTGAAAAGTATACTCAATTCTCATTACCGTAATATTATAGAATATGTAAGTAAAAGTAATGTGTAGATAATGTAATTGTCTAAACGATTGAAATAGTTTTACTTTCAAAGCTGTTTAGAAAGTTATGAAATTTAATATCTCAGAAAAAATTCCAATTGTCACCATATCGAAGCTAAAGCTCAAGAGCTGATAGACTAGACCAGTTACGGGGCCACAAACGATGGTCACACTGCCCTACTTTTTTTTAATCAAAACCAAAAATACTTTCAAGAATCTTTGGAGTGAGAGGAAGGAGTTAATAAAAAAAACAAGGTTTGATACCATTTTGGTTCCGTGTTGGAAATAAATATAATTTGATGTAGTTATAATTAAAATGTGAATTAAGATAGGCAAAAATAATATAAAAAATGTTCAGTAATAGCAGAAGATATGCTACATGCTTGATTTATACGAAAAATAACACAATTCATAAAAGGGAAAAATATCAATTTGGTCTTCAAATTAATTTTACAAATATTTTTTTTTTATAAATTTTCAGCATTTTATAATGAAAATAACAATTTAGCTAAAAATTTGGTGTGGACAGTGGACGTGTCTGCCGATTGATTTTGTCCAAATTCATACAAATTATTATCGTTTTAAATTAAAAAGCATATTTGCTGAATTCTATGTGTTCATGGATGAAATTATTTATGAAATTTTGAAATTCCGAACATTTGTCCTGAATTACAAAGAGTTGCTGCCGCACTCAGAATCATTATCGATTATTTAAATCGTCCCTTAGTGAAGATTTGAAAAATTCACTCTCAGAGTCAATTAATGATTCGTTAGTGCCCCTTAATGACTTAAGTACGGGAAAATTTTTACTTAACTTTTTAATGATCGATTTTCACATTTTTTGCTTGTTTTATTTTCTATTAAATTTACGTTACCATAATGGGGTGGTCCTTAAATGCAGGAAGACATTATTTTGCATCAGGTTTCTTAAATCTCACCGCCTAAATCGGCAATGCCACGATGTAAAAAACATCACACATAAATTTTGGTTCCGATTAGAGACACTTAAAGAATCTGATATTTGACCACTGGGCGACAAGCCTTAACTGTCTCCAATTGGGACAAAAATTTATGTGATATCTTTAACCATGACATTACAAATTGAGGTGTGAGACTGAAAAAAAAGGACCATCCCAATGTATACAAGCGATTCTGAAGGCAAAACAAATTATTTTTTTCCGAAGGAAAAATATAAAATATTTCAAATATTTCATTTCACATTGATAGGGCCGTAACCGGGGGGACATATTTAAGACTTTGAATATCACTCTGAGATGTATCGTTACTGATTTACTGAGTTTAACGATCATTAGTTATGTGTTCGTTAGGAAAAAATTTAATGAACGTTTCTGCGTTCGGCAGTTAGATGCATTTTTACTCGAAATAAATTCGAAAATTCGAATTTCAACATTTCAATAAGATGCATTCATTCGACAATGCTTGGGAAATATTTTTCGAAGCTTTAGTACAACACTGAAATGGGCACCAAAGCTCATGTTCTGATCCTTTAGAGCGAGATGGGGTTTTGCGAAGCTCGATCTCACCTGATGATAGGTTAGGTTAGGTTAGCGGCTACCCTCTCTCTGAGAGGACACACTTAAACCAGAAAGGCCCATTGTGATACCACCGAGCTTCTTTTCCAAAACTGTTGTGCGTGTTAAATTTGGACAGCATTAGAAGGGATCTACTTATATTAGCCGCTTCCGAATGGCAGAACTCTTGTGACATCACTTTAACTTAGTTTTATCACAGAGCTCTTTTAAGCAGCATTTTTGGCCACAAAAATTGCCAATTCTTGCCGGCAGATGGGTACCGTTCGAAAGAAAAATCTTTTCGATATTACATTTTATTATGTTTCAGCTGGGGATTGAACCCACGACATACAGATCAGAAGGCCAACGGACGAATCTCTGAGCTACGGCACGCACTGCACCTAATGATAGTTATCAATACCTCCCATAATAAGAGATACTCAACAAAAAGCTTCTGAAAGTGATGCTCAAAATGATTTTCCGCTCTGCATTGATTTATATAAAAATTGCTTCCCTAAAATTAATCAGTAAAAGAACCCTGTTGGCATATTTAAAAGAAACCAATGGTTAAACAAAATAGCTGACGACACATTATCTAAAAAAAACGAAAATGTAAAACGCTAAACTTTAAGCAAATGTATAACAGTAAAAAGTAGTTAAATACCTTTAAAATGCTCCAGTTAATGATCAACAAAAATAAAACTGAGAAATTCACCCAAAAATGCATGAGGTGTAAGAGTGAGCACAAAAATCAAAATTATCATTAAATAGTTGTAGTATGAACACAAAATACTGGTACATATCGTATGTACTGGTCGCATGTATTTACTATAATATATATAAAAAAAAGATATATATAAAATAACACAACACAATTGATCCAAATTCATGAACATGTCAAGCATTTTAATATAAAATAAACCTCATTCCAATTATTGAATTGAATTAAGTGTAGTACGTAAATATGTGGTAATGGCGATGGCGATGGCGGTGCACAAAGCAACCCAACGAGTATTAAAACGTTAAGCAAAATATACATAAAGGTAATTGATACATTTTAGAAAAATATCATAAATCTTACTACAAGTACAAAATAGTATGCGAACGCAATGAAACGCATTTTAATGAAGTCGTTTTGAATCATGCAATCCAGTTGAATACTCGAACATGTAAGACTCATACATACCGTAATATGTACAAGTATGTGTCGAACTTGTAGGTATTTCCTGAGGAAATCCAAAGTAGCATTTTATAGCATAAAGTTTCCAAAATTATCTAGTCTTTTTGTAAGATTTAAGACATAAGAATTGATTATTCCTAACTCGTGTTTTTAATCGTGTTCTGATTATTCTATATCACTTCTCTGTTGGAAGTGAAAATGAATGTATACATTTAATACAAATATTATTGTATTTACAATGGTGAATTCTTAAATAAATGCTTCAATCAAGCATTCTTTAAATGAAATATTTTCCTTGTGAAACATGACAAATTCTCGTGAACTTGCATATGTATCGTGTATAAGTCTATTGATTTGTAATTTATGAGCTCAATCAATACATACAAATTAACATTGGCATGGTGATGGAGAAGTGACGAATTTCTAATTTAAAAATTATTTTATGTCTTTTTTCTTTTTTGTTCATTAAGTTCATTATTTGAAGCTGTTAGCTATTGAAAGATTTTCAAAAATTTCAGGGTCAGACTAACATTTACTTGTTAATTCCTTAAATTCCTTCAGTTTGCAATATTCTTTATACTGTGAAATAAATCTGCATTCTTAAAACATGTTCGATTAAATCAATTTTGTATGGGAAAATCTCACAATGACGCAAACATTTTATCTGTATATAAATAATAAAGGGTTTCGAAAAAAGTTCAGTTATAAATTTGATCGAAAAATGAAACACATTTTTCTTATATTTGAAGCGAGGTTTATTAAACCAAATATGTGCCGTTTTGATAAATACGCTTTTGCAATTTTTGGCCATTATTCCATTTGTGTAGAACGTCTGGGTTTTCGAAGCGAAAAACTGATACAAGTGGGGTTTGCAGGCCTCTACGGAATTTAAATTTACACCATTAGGTGAGTTCTGCAGAGATCGAGACAAATGATAATCTGAAGGTGCCAGGTTTAAGCTATATGATGGATGCATCAAAACTTCTCAGCTAAGCTCACTCAGTTTTTGCCGGGTCGTAAAAGATGTGTGTGATCTGGCGTTGTCATGATGGAGCACATCACATTTTTGTTTATCAATTCTCGCAGTTTTAATTGAATTGCTTGCTTCAATCGTTTGACCGGGTTGCAGAAGCTCATAATAAACAATTCCCTTCCAATCCCACCAGACACACAGCATTGCCATTCCTGGTGTCAATACTGGCTTTGCCACCGTTTGTGGAGCTTGATCCATCGCTTCGTCCATGATCTTTTTAGCACATTATTGATGTACATGATCCACTTTTCATCGTCCGTAATCATTCGCTTCAGAAATTGTTCAATTTCATGCCGTTTTAGTAGTGAACCGCAAATGGAAATTGTAAATTCATGTGGCACCCAAACATCGAGCTTCTTTGTGTATCCAGCATACTTCAAATGGTCGATAACTATTTGGTGATGTATGCTTAGTTCCCTAGCAATGTCCCCGCTGGTTATGTGCCGGTCTTGCTCAATTTTTTCCATGATTTCATCGACTTTTTCAGTGATTAGTGGATCAGAACTATCAAAATTATATGATCGAAAACGAGAAAACCACTTCGCTGATGGCTTTCTAGTTACAGCATCGCATCCGTAAACTTCACAAATTTTTTCAGCAGCCTGCGACGTATTTTTACCTTTTCTATAATAGAAAAGCAAAATATGACGATAATATTCCGAATTTTCATTCATTTTTAAACGTAGATAACTTTTCACAGAATAATACCATTTTATTAATGTCTTCGAACAAAATAACCTTTCAAATAAGTTATAGTAAAACCCGATGCAATCAATATTATCAGAGATGTTACATTTTAGAGCCATGTACCGAGAATTTGTTACCAAACTTTTTCTAACACGCAATATATTTTATGGCTTTTATTTTGTTAAACGAGAAGTAAATAGAAGACAAGAAATTCTCATGTGGATTTAGCCGTACTCACTGCAATACAATATTCTATAAATTAGTGACACTTAAGTTTACCAATGTTTTGTAGGTTTTTAATATAAATTGTTCAGGTTTTTAAAATTTTCAAAATACGTACATTAGAGCGATTGTTATATGGCAGTGAACATCGCGTTTAATGCTAACATTTCGAATCACGCCTGATTAAAGAATAACAATTGTCTGGTGCATTTGCTGAAAACTTATTGTTGACTACACTCTGCATACACACCATCCATTTACCTTCTCAAAATTAGACATTGCTTATAAATCACATAACATATTACATTAAATGGTTGCAATTACAAATATCCTAATAGAAAACTTTGTAAACATGAAGGTCAAATTTATTGTGATGATCAAGTCGCTTCAAGAATAAATCACAACAAATATCGTATACAGTACATACATCGAATAAAGGAAATGCCAAAATGATTTAGAACAAGTAAGAAAATGTTCACACAGTAGAAGGATCTCACATATGGAGACAATAAATAAAAATATGTATAAATATATGTAAGGTAATATTGGTTCAAAATGAACACAAAGAGCTGCAAAGGTACGAGGGCGGTCCCAGAACTACCCGACCTGACATATAGATGGCGGCAGTAGTTTGAAAAAAAAATTACTTTGGTGAAAAGTGGTAACCTTATGAAACATATGTTTTAAGTTTAAAGGCGCCACGTTGTTTAGTATGTTTTTTGGAGCCATCGAAAGTTAACGACCTCAGTGAATTTGTAAACATGGAAAAAATTGGTCACCATTATGTAATTCAATACTTTCATTTGAAAGCTCTCAGTACAACGATTATTAAAGCCGAACTAGATTCTACTCTGGGGGAGTCTGCTCCTTCATTTACGACCATAAAATATTGGGTGGCCGAGTTTAAACGAGGTCGTATGAGCTGCCAAGACGAACACCGTAGTGGTCAACCAATTGAGATGGCCACGCCAGAAACGGTTAAGAAAATCCACAAAATGGTATGGGATGATCGCCGGCTGAAGGTGCGGAAGCTAGGTGAAATTACAGGCATTTCAAAAAAAGCTATACATCGTATATTGACCGAAAATTTGGAGATGAAAAAGCTGTGTGCAAAATGGATGCCGCGTTTGCTGACAATAGAACAAAAACAACGTCGTGAAGATGTTTCTATAGAGTGTTTGGCGATTTTTCACAGTAATAAAGCCGTTTTTGTGTCGATTTGTAACCATACACGAGACATAGGTCCACCACTTCACACCTGAGACAAAGGAGCAGTCAAACAGTGGACTGAAAGGGGAGAATCATGTCGAAAGAAGGCGAAGACAGTTCCATCTGCATACAAGGCTATGGCGTCTGTTTTTTGGGATGCACGTGGGATAATTTTTATTGATTATCTTCAAAAATGAAAAAGCAATCAACGGCGAGTATTATGCTAATTTATTGTAGCGTTTAAGTGATGAAATTTAGGAAAACAGGCCGTCGAAAAGGAAAGTGTTGTTTCATCAAGACAAGTTCACACGTCCGCTATTGCGATGGCTTCAATCAATGAGCTAAATCTCGAATTGCTTCAGCACGCATCTTCTTTGCCAGATTTAGCTCTTTCGGATTATTTTCTATTTCCAAATTTGAAAAAAGGGCTTGATGGTAGAAGATTTGCCAACAATGAAGAGGTGGAGTTTGCGGTAGATGGCTATTTTAATGAGCTATACAGTTCATACTATAAACAGGGTATCGAAGCTATAGAATATCGCTGGGAAAAGAGCTAAAAGGAGATTATGTTGAGAAATAAAGAAAAATGTTCACCAAATTTGTTGTTTTCTTTGTTAGGTCGGGTAGTTCTGGGATTGCCCTCGTATATATGTAGGTAAAGGGTGAACAAAAGGACCCCAAAAGAGCTCTTATCTTTAGAACGGTTCAAAGTCATCGTGATCAATTTTTTTTTTTCGTGTTCTTTATTCACATTCATAGATACCAGTGAGTATTAAATCGATCGATTGAAGAAGGTGAGAATAACTGAAGCATTACTTCAACAAGAATGCAAAGCAGACATAATCAATGAGAATAACAACAATGAGGGCTGGTTGCTACCATATACAAAACGCTCACCTACGTACGATTGCTGCCACTGTTATTATTGCTAATGCAAAGATAAAGATCTGAAATAACACAACGTGAAATACTCAGTCGTATGATGTTAAAGAAGCACAGAAAAATCAAAATAAACGAACAACTTTTTAAGAGGTGTAAATCATATGGAAGAAGAAGAAATTTTGTGCCGGGAATATTAATCAGAACAACATTGAATAACATACTCGTATCGAGGTAATCGTACTTATGAACTTGGATAATTATTTATTAGACATTATTTTATTTCTGTATATAATTAAATTAACTACATATTACAAAGACCGAAATAGAAAATTGACTTTAGAAACTCAAAACTATTCAATCCAAATTTTAACAGACTAAATATTACTGTGATTAACATTCCGTACTAATTTCTCAATATTTTGTTCGCCAAAAGGTCTAACATTATCATAGATATTCACAATTTCGGGCATTTTTTGTAGAACCCGCAAAAATTTGCCATAATTTCGACGTTCATCGTCACGTAAATCGACCAACGATTTCGCACGAAAACCATATTCCGTATGAAGTATACGATAGCCCTTATCCTCAATAGCTTGACAGACCTCAGGTAGATCGAGTGGATTGCAGCATTTGAAATTTACAGCACCCGTCTCATAGTCGACAATCTCAACGCCACTGGCATTGCATTCGATTGCATCCAATTTCAGTCGTTGCTCTAAATCGACAAAATCCACAGCAGTGTTATAGGAAATCATTGCCTCAATAAGGGTACAACTATCGAATAGATGGAGGGCGTGTACAAAACCGGCACAATGTTTACCCAATAGATCTGAAAGCTGGCATTTGAATTCAAATATTTCTGGCGTATATACCGAACAAATTACATAGATTTTCGACTGATAACGTAACTGAACCGGAAATATATTACGTTCATTTTGGTTATCTTCACATTTTTCAATAATTTTATCGATGACACTTGTTGGCATCTCCTCTTTACGAGCTCTTCGTATAATTTGACGCAATTTCTCATTCTGTTTGGGATCCATTGAACCACCTTCATGTACAGCCAAACGGATTTGATGTGCCAGACGATTATATGAGGGAGCTTGGGGCAAAGCCATAATATCAGTCGATAATCTTCTCTTAGCCATATGTGGCGATCGTATTCGTACGATATCCATTGTCTCGGGTTTGTTGGCTTTCCCGGTCGGAGTGTTGATGGAACCAGGTTTCTTGATATTTGATCTTTTCGCAAAAGTGTCCATACCAAAATTGTATAAATTTTAAAACACGTTATATGAAAATTTATTAATCGAGAATTTGATTGTAAATTACAACGAAACAGGAATTTGGCATGAAAATTTGTTTGAATTATTTTTTTTTTGTTTATAGGCACACAAAAAAAATTTTTTCTTCTTTTTCGCCTTTCAAAATAAATATTTTGTCAATAAAACAACATTATCATAGTAAAGGTTGATTGGAAAGAAAAAATCAAAAGGAAATTTAGGAATTAAGAAGGAAAATATTGCAGATTGCGGGCATTACGAAAATGTGGCTCTGGTACTCGGGAGATATCTCTGTTCATCGGCAATAATAAACAGAGCCTGACAATTGAGTATAACATTATTAGTGGGTTTTTCGAAGAGAGATGTGCGAGATAGAGCAGTGAGCTTCTCAACGTATTGGTCTGAGGTAACAATCTTTAACCTGATAGTGGCTGTGGCAGCTTGAAGATAGGTTATGTGGCTGCCCTCTCTCTGAGAGGACACAATTAGGCCAGAAAGGTCCATTGTGATACCACCGAGCTTCTCTTCCAATACTGTTGGACGTTTTAAATTTGGACAGCATTAGAAGGGGCCTAACTATATTAGCCGGTTCCTAACGGCAGAACTCTTGTGACATCACTTTAACTTAGTTTTGCCACTGAGATCTTTTTAGAATCATTTTTGGCAAATTGTTACCGTCGGGAAAATTGCCAATTCTTGCCGGGAGGTGGGTACCGTTCGAAAGAAAAATCTTTTCGATATTATATTCTGTTATACTTCAGCCGGAGATTGAACTCACGATCTACAGATCAGAAAGCCAACGCACTAACCACTGTGCTACGGCACCCACAGCTTGAAGATATAGAAGTAGAAGATTCGCGGTGGCAGTACGACCCTTTGGGGCACGCCTTGATTCGACAACCTTGAGCAACAATTTTTGAACTCAGCATAAGATTGACTGCCTACTGGTCGAATAAGTTGATAACCAGCGCTTGATGGCAGTTAAATAGTACTTCATAGCTGAAGACATAAAAAGCTTTCGCACGGATGAGTTTGATTAAGACCTAGGCTGATATGATGAACCAGCTCAGTAAGGGCTGAAGTCGTATTATGCAGTTTGCTAAGGTTATATTGATGGCGCGCTGCCTTTAAATATTCAGTAGGGTTGAGTAGCAAAAGAGACTTAAGAATTTTTGCCACAGCTGATAGAAGCTATATTGGGCATCCCGCATAGGTACTTTAGAATTGATCCCACTCGGTAAACTTTCCAGATATTGGGCAATATGAGGTACCCTGCCCTGGTCCTTTAGGACTGATCCCACTCGGTAAACTTTCCCGATATTGTGTGATATGAAGTACCCTGCCCAGGTGCTTTAGGATTGATCACATTCGGTCAACTTTCCAGATATTGGTCGATATGAAGTACCCTACCCAGGTTCTTTAGGATTGGTCCCACTAGGTAAACTTTCCAGTTGTTGGGCGATATGAGGTACCCCACCCAAGTGCTTTAGGATTGGTCCCACTCGACCAACTAGCCCGATATTAGGTATATCGCAAATGACGCATCAAGTTTCCGAGTTTAGCAGTTTAGGCCCTGAGGGTCTAGATGTTTAGGGGCCACCATTCAAAGGCCATCATTGCCAATGACTTCTAAGGACGTTACTCTCTTAATAGCTTCGACTTCGCTCGATACAAACGAGTTTTGCAGGGCATTTTTCTTGAGTGCTTTGAGTCTTCTTATGACCGAACGTAAGTCTAATAGCCTAGACAGACGGCAGTGTTAATCTAGATTACCGGCTCACTTAATCCGAATAAAATAATAACCTGACAGACGGCAGTATTGCGAATTAACTAAACGGCTGATTGCTGTTTTATTAGGTCTGCTCACTTACATTACTATCACTATCAATTTCTGTCATTTGTCACTCTCGATATGAGAAAATCTACAAGAAGTACGTGAACTGAAAACTATCAAAAATTTGTAAATTGACATTCACCGTTCGTAATTGAGAGCTGGATTTATTTGTTCGCCAATGCTTTTTATGTTGAAAACTGTTAACAATTGTTGAAAGTTTTTTGTTAGCGAACACACCTAATATTTTGTAAAATGGATCGAGAAAAATTCACAATAGACACAAGCACAGCATGCTGTCGGCTAGCTCTGCTCTAAACATTGCATTACCAGCACAAGCTCTAGAAGGTGATTCCTGTAACCAGGAACTCAGTGTAACCAGGTACTCAGTGAGTACTTATTGAATACTAGACACTTGGCTATAGCAAAGTTAATATATGTTCGTTTTCTAATCTGATATGGATTTACAATAGATTAATATAAAGTAATGTATTGTGATAACGCCTTATCTAATTGTATTCTAAATCGATTCTTTGGTAAAAACAATAATTTTATTATGATTATAAATAGACTAATACGAATTTTGATATAGTGATAAAAGCGGCGGCATATAATTGCATTAAACGTGCGACCAGTTTCTAACCAGTTTGCATAATTTTCCAATCAATATGCATCTATATAGTATATCTGATGTTTTCTGTAGTATAAAACTTGTTATACATAGACACAGCCACAAAAACATCATTATGATAATGAGTAATTGAAGCAATTTAACAATTATGGGCTACTAATTAAATTGTCGGTTAATTTAAAATTCATTAAAAAATTATCATAATATTATTATGCTCAAATATGTTTACTTACGGTATCAGCTGCTGTTAAATTAATACCAAGACCACCAGCACGTGTTGATAGTAAGAAAACAAAGATATCGGCACGTGTTTGAAAATCGGCAACCATATCACGACGTGCTGATATTTTGCTTGAACCATCTAAACGCATATAACGATGTTTACGATGCCACATATATTCCTAGACGATTATGAAATGATATTTATACAATAATTTCATTATCTGATAATCTGATACTCACCTCCAGTAAATCAATCATCTTTGTCATTTGCGAATAGATTAGCACACGATGACCTTGTGCCTTTAAACGTGTCAATAGGCTATCGAGTACTGCCAATTTGCCAGCATCAGTGACTAGTGTTTGCTTATCGGGTATTACAATCGATGACCAACCATAGCGTGGCTTACATAAATCCAAACCAGTTGTCACCAATTCTAAGCCCAATGGATTTTCACATTGTGTATGACGAATATATGACCATTCGGCGGCACGATGTTCACAACTGTTGGCAAAATAATGAAATTGACAAATTCAATTGAAGACTAATTAGGCACATTTTACTCACTAAAGACGTCTTTTAACCGCTTGTACACGTTGACTCAATCCGTAGAGAAAACGTGGCATTTCTAATGGCTCACAATAATACTGTACTGGCTCGTGTGGTATATGTACAAATTTCGGTAATAATGTGGCAGCTGCAGCACATACACTATTATCAACAGACGAACTACAACCAGCACCGTCGCCATTCTTTGTTTCCAAGTCCAATTCCGTTTTAATCTCCTGCATATCTTCCATCTCTTCTAGCAGTGCCACCGTTTTGGGATTGGTGGTTTTTAACATTTTACTACGAATAATACGATGCTCCATAGTCTCTGGTACATTAACAGTTGAGTAGTTGCCAAATGCATATATGGTACTCTCATTGTCGGTCTATAAGGATTGCATAGGTAAATTATATACATAAATATAAGGTCTAGTAAAAAGAAATACATTATTTTTCCATTAAATTGAAGGTTTTTTTAGCATAGTTAGAATCATCCAATTTAGGTCAAATATGCACCGTTTTGTTCATAGAAATCCTCGTCCCTATTGGCAATAAAATGGGACAGTCGATTTTCACAAGCTTCTCTTGAGGCGAATTTTTTACCAGCAAAATCATTCGCCATAGACAGGAACAGGTAGTAATCTCTTGGTGTCAGGTCCGGACTATAAGGTGGTTGCATAAGAACCTCCCAACCAAGCTCCCGGAGCTTCTGGCGTGTTACTATCGATGTGTGTGGCATGGTGTTGTACTGATGGAACACATTTCCTCTCCTATTGGCCAAAGCTGGCCGCTTCTGGGCGATTGCTTCCTTCAGACGGTCCAATTGTTGACAGTACAGGTCCGAATTAAGAGTTTGGCCGTAAGGGAGCAGCTCATAGTAGATGATTCCTTGCCAATTCCACCAAACACATAGCAAAACCTTACTGACCGTCAATCCTGGCTTGGCACCCGTTTGCAACGCCTTACCGCGATTCAACCACGACCGTTTTGGCTTGAAGTTGTCGTAAGTGACCCACTTTTCATCACCAGTAACAATCCGCTTCAGAAATGGATCGACTTTGTTGCGATTCAGCAGCGATTCGCAGATGGAAATTCGTTTTTTTTTTGCGTTAACTCGTATGGCACCCTTATATCGAGCTTCCTTTTGTATCTAGCCTTATTTAAATGGTTCCAAACGTTTTTTTGTGCAATGTTCAGCTCTTGGACAATAGAAACAGTGCTTACATGACGGTTAGACTCGACGATTTCCATTATTTTTTCGATATTTTCGACAATTGGCTCTCCAGAGCGTCGTCAAAATTACCGGAACGGAATCGACGAAACCAAAATTGCACGTGATTGGCTGTTACAGTATCAGGACCATAAACACTATTCACATTTTCAGCCGTCTGGCTTGCGTTTTCACCTTTAACGAAGAAAAAATGTAAAATATGGCGTATTTTCTCTTTACTGGTGTCCATCTTTGACGCGTGCTCAAACAATATTGAGTCAAGCAATCACAAAACTGCCTGAAAAGTTTATTTATTACGAAATCCTATCTAATCTAACGTCATCTAGCGTAACCCGATCGCACTTATACAACGCGAGATACAGATTACTAAAGTCATCTATTGGAAAAATAATGGATTTCTTTTTACTACACCTGATATACATAATATGTATATACAAACCATTCCCGTAAATATGAATTGTTTCAAAATGCTATATTCTAATAATTCTCTATGCTGTAATGGTTGTTCCAGTGAAGGTTCCATAAGTTGAAAACGTGTTGCACTATAATGAGACCACCATTGGCGACGATAGGCGAGCAGAGAAGCATATTTGACACGTTGACGATAATGTTGAAAGCTATAAAACAGAGACAGAGTGAGACACATCATAAAATCAACAAACATTTTCAATATTTACAATCTTATAAGACCGCCTATGCTGACATCCTCCAAATCTTTTGGTGATAGATCACACAAACGTGTAAAACTAAATCCACTGCTATCCGTACAATTTAAATCCACATAGCGGGTGTATTGTTTTTGTGATGCACGAAATAGTGAACATTGTATATTCTCCGATTTGAAAATGGAAAATCTGTAAATTGGGTAAATTCAACAAAAGCATTGGTTAACAAATGAGTGTATCCATCTCACCTATTATAGATTAAATGCCGTATACTTGGTATGGATCGATGGAGTAGAGCCTCTTCGAAGAGCAAACGTGGAAGCACATACTCCTCGCAACGCATCGCAAACGGACTTTTCGCATCGCGTCGCTCGAAGAGCTCTGGATGATTGCAGACCTTACGAAATTGCATGACCAAATTCATTAGATTTGATGTGAAGTTTCGATCAACATGATGACCATCGCCAGCGGAGCTACCAGCACCGCCACCAGTTAGATGCAGTAAATCCTCGATACGTATTTTCTTTTTCAGAGCCATATAGAGCAACTTTTGACGTATGGTCAACGGACAATAGACCATAATCTCAATCTTATCGGATAACTCATTCTCTACGTCCTTTTTGATGCGTCTCAACATGAATGGTTTGAGTATCATATGCAGCCGTGAGATTTGTCGCTCATCAATGCCCGTCTTATTCTCAGCATGCGATTCAATATCTTTGGAAAACCATTCATTGAATTCCTCATGTGAATCGAACAGTGTGGGCATAATGAAATGCAGCAGCGCCCACAGTTCTGCCATACTATTTTGTATTGGTGTACCGCTAAGCAATAAACGATTGCGACAATTGAAACCGAGCAACAACTTCCAACGCATCGACGTGGCACTCTTAATGGCCTGCGCTTCATCCAACACCATATATTGCCATTTGATACGATTGAAGTATTTATAATCCGAAACGATTAGCTGATAGGAGGTGATCACGACATGAAAGCTCGCGTCACGTGTATGCAAATCCTTTTGTTCCCAAAACTGTCGTAGAATTTTACGTTCGTTCGGTGAACCCCAATAGGGGACAACATTGAAGTCGGGCACAAAACGTTTCATTTCCTGTTGCCAGTTGTGCAGTGTGGAGGCGGGCGATATGATCAAGAATGGACCCCAAACGCCATAACGCTCAGCAATGTGGCACAGAAATGCTATCGATTGCACTGTTTTACCCAAACCCATTTCATCGGCCAAAATGCCGCTTATACCCTGATCATATAGATTGGCTAACCAAGTCATACCTAAAAGGATAAAAACGTTAATATTTGATCGACATTGAGAAAATGAGAAGATATTTTACCCTTAATTTGATACGTTTTTAAGGTGCCTTTGAAAATGTTCGGCTGTGGCAAATCGGCTTTCACCTTCTCACCGCTTTCTGCCTTTACTTCGGGCATTCCCACCCCCTCCTCTTCGTCGGCCTCTTCAAGGTCGGGCTCCACTTTTATTTTGCCTACTACATCGAATTTGCGCGTCTTTGCACGATCCGTATCGAAAGCCAATTCGGCATTCTTTTGTGCCAATAATTTCATCTGCTCCGCATCGTAATCATCATAAGCAGCCAAACGTGGATTAGCCTCCTCATCCAATTGATTGAGTATACGCAATTGTTCCTCCTCGGTACCTTGTCCCAGTTTTTTGGACATGAAATGCGCATACAATTCCGTCTGTGTGATGAGAAAATTTAATTTGCGTTGCTGTCGTTTGGCCTCAATTATTTCCACATCTATTTTGCGCTGTTCTTCTGCTTCACGCTCCATTCGCCGACGCGTATCACGCTCAACGCGTTCATAACGCTTCCAATAGGATATCATTTCACGAGTTAGACGTTTGGCACGCCATACCGTTTCTTTCATAACTTTCTGTGATATCATTGCTCGCTGACGCACCACTTTCATGCACATCGTTGATACACGTTTACAATTCTGCAGCGCTTCCTTGTGATTATTCACCTTGGCGCGATGACAACGTCCCAGCTCTTTTTTGGCCATCAACTGCCAGACACGGCGACGACGTGCTGCCATCACTTCCGGCGTTCGTGACTGTTGACTCTTACGACGGCGTCCACGCCCCGAATGCATACCATGACCAGCACCGGTTACAGATCCAATGCCAGCGGTAATATCAAGACCAGTTTCATTGTCATCTGTCAAATCGTCGTCATCATCATTCACCGCTGAGGTATCACCGAAAGCATAATGTTTCAAATCTTCGGGATCAATTTCACCAGGTTCGGGCTGTTCGAATTGTACTTTCGGCTGGCGCGGTTTTCGCACTTTAGGTGATTTTGGCAGCTTTGGTATTTTTATTGGTTTCTCCTTCTTTGTGCGTCGCTTACGTTTACGTACGCCCACAACTGATTGCTGATGCTCTGGAAACATATCGTGGTTTGAGAGTAGACCAGTTGCATAGTACGCATATTGATTGTTCTACGGAAAGGGTGGAATACATATGTTATAATTAATAATGACGGGTATATGGGATACGCTTACAGATGACTTCTTATAGAAATTCTCTCGATGTTTCTGTTCACGTGCGTGCGTCCTCAGCAGTTCCTTGACATAATCATCTTCATCGCTTATTTCAGTCTCTGTTTCTGTATCACTTAGTAAGACTTGACAAAGCCATTCGCGATCGCTTGTTAAATCGGTAAAGTTAAATATGCTTGCTTTTACACTTTGACGTTCTATATAGATAGATAACATAATATTCATTCATTATTACTATATCACGATCGTAATTAAGTCACAAACCTTCTTTGGTACCCAGCAAATGTGTGCGTCGTTTACGTTTTGCACTTTGACCACCGCCACCACTAACACCAGCAATTCCATAATTTTCATCTTCCGAAATTCCTATACCACGCGATTTATTTCCGTCCAAATCAGAGTCCGTATCATTGTCACTACTTAATGGCTGTGCCAATATGTTACGTGCATAGGCCATAAATGGTCGCATATCCAAGGCTGCTTCCAAACGTTGAATATGTAATGGTTCAGCCATTTGACATTGCACCCGATTTTGTTGCTGTTGTTGCTGCTGATGAAGTTGCTGTGCAGCTGATGGCACAGTAATTTGTCCATTGGTCACTACAATTGCGCCACTCATTTTTAAATTTACGTAATTTGACTAGCATAAAACAATATAATTAGATTGGTATTGATATAAATGCATAAATCTCATCCACATATCTCTACTCACCTTCAAGTTGCAATGCTGTGTGTAAGTGTGTTGCACTACAGTGCAATTTCCGTTATAATTCTTCACCCCTGGCAGTGTATTCCACTTCCGCTGCAATGTATTAATACGATTCAAATTCAACTTTGAAAATTTTCCTCTAGAATATTCAATTTTCAATACAATTTCCTAAACGCAGTGCTACAAATATTACACATGATTCAATATGTATAGACACTTTTTTTTCGCTGTCAGAATTCTTAATGCTAACGCTATTAACACGAGTGTGTCGAGTAATAAAACATCATCAGCAGCGAACAGCAAAACAAATATCGAAATAAAAATGAAAACAACAAAAACAATACAACTCGTTTTGGCATTTGTGTGCAACACAACCTACTTTACAGCTGATGTGAACAGTATTGTAAGCTTTACAGTGTTGTATCTTCAATGAATTAGACATGAACAAATACTAAAATAGTGTTATAGGTACAAAGTCCTCATACTCAGATCATAACCTTAATTAACTGATATAATGTTATGAATATTAAGTCCAATAGTAATAGTTTTAATTTATCATTTTGATTTAGTAAAATAAAGCGCATACAAAATACAACACTGCATAATATTAGAGAACTGTCAAATATGGAGCTTTTGTTTTTTGTCCAAAATACTTCCTAATTGAAAGCATAGATGGCGCAATACGCTTTAGAGTTGCCAATTGTAAATATTCTTGAAAATTAGATGATTGAACCATCAATTAACGGCAGAGGAAAAATAAAAAATAAAATTCCATGAAGCCAATAGCAAATAAATGACATAATGCTGTTATATTTTTTTTTTTATAGAATCCAAAATTCTCATATATATATATACATTTATGATATGATGGAATATCGCTGTCGTCACCAGTTGTATGGATGGAACATTTTGAACGCAAATTCTAGTTCTGATAGGCTAGAAATGTTTGACTTGATAAAAACTTAAAAGTAACAAGTTTCATCCCAATTGATGAAATCTTAGAACTTGTCCTTGAGAGGGTTTTCGGAATTGTTTTATTATTTAACCATAAAATATCCCCTCTAAAATGGTCTACTCAATATAATTCCATAGCATACTTAAACCCTATCTCCATATGAGAATATTCAACCCTATCTCCAACTCCCAGGGAGGCTCTCTTACATAGTTAATGTTTATATAAAATTCGCTACCTTCACTCTCTGGAGACCCTCTAGGGGTGGGCACAATAGTTTTATTCTTGCAATATTTTTGCAGAATATATCGAACCGTATCTCCACTACTTAAATATACATATATAATTGTCCTGTGCTTGATACTTCGTAATTTATGGCAGTTAACATCTGTTCAATTTCCGTGACTTAAGACTTGGGATTCACATTGACGTGACTTGCTGATTTCATGTCAGCGTATTTCCCACTACAAAATTGATCGAAATGGTTGTTCTTGGTGGAAGACTGTCGTACTTATAGCTGTTTACATTTAAAAGAAATTCAGGTCTTCAGAAATTCTTGTAAAATTATTAGGCAGAATGATGTAAAACTACATTTCAAATATTGCTGGCAAATTAAAATTTTTCCAAAACTCTGAGGTTGGTAGTTTTGATTGCTCCGTGTGGGCGTGCAATTGATCGATCATGCACCATTATTAATCACGTGGGTATCCTTGGATCATAGGCGGTATAATAATATAATGTAAATCCATTAGTCAAGACAGCAATCACATACGGAATGAAGAAGAAGTAAAGAAGAAAACAACCAACATACAAGTTTGACACTATAAGGAAACAGTTTCTGACATTATATGGCGCAGCCAAGAGGAATCTTTTACAATTGTTCTACTTCTATTGAAATATCTTGGATCATAGGTCATTCAAGACAGTTTTCGTTAAAATAGCTCAATATTTGTTACTGCTCGAACCTGCCAGGTGACTGACAGACGGGCAGACGGGCGGATGGACGAATATCACTAAATTAAAAATTTAGACGACGCTGTTGAAGAATATACATATATATTAAACTTTTCTATATCTTCGGAACTCCTTTCAAGTGGTTATAAATATCTGACCGAAATGAATATAACATGAACTCGTTATAGATGTCTATCAAGCCAATAGAGATGAACATGTGGTGTTATTGTGGTTTGGGTACATAATTTATTTGACTAAATGCTTATGTATAGAAAAACAACTTCTAAGGGCAATTTAGATTAAACTGACATAGGATAATTACTTATACCGAATTACATATAATAATTAAAAGAAGGCAGACATCACCATTTCTCTTTGCTTCTTTGTTTAATTTCCGCTGTGTCACATATACAAGAATACAATTTCTATCAGTATGTGGTATTAATAATAATTAGTTATGTCATGCAATGTTAACATAGCAAACCTTTAATCTTTATTATGTGGCAACCTTGGCCACAATCTCGATTTATGTTTATTTTGATCCTTCTTTTCATTGTTTAAAACACTTGCTTGTACGTTATTATTTTTGTGTTCGTTGTGAATTTAATTAATAGCCGTTGACAATTTCTATCTGAGCATTTACACATATACAGCAAGTATTCCCCAAGAAAAAAAACACAGGGTACGTACACAAGTAAGAATATAAAACCTTTTAGCAAATTTCAAGACATTCTATTTATTTTATCAGTTTAAAAAATCGGTATTACTTAATTGTCTTAAAATATAAATTCAAAGAAAAGCGACTATACACCGTCTAATTGACCGAATTACGACAGATTCCACAGGTCTGCTTTTACTGTTTATATTTGAAGCATTTTGCAAGACGGGACATTATGGGTCACGCTGCTTAGGTGTATTATTGGTCAGGTGGAAAGCATTTTCGCATTGAGTATTACTACATACATACTATATTTTCCAATATGTATGTCTGTATTATCCTTCTGTCTGATGTTGGATTCGATAATAAGAAATCCACCATTTCTACTTTAGTTGTGTACACTAAAGAAACTAAATTTGTTTTTCGAAGAAGGAAATTACGCGCTAATTTCATTGCCAATGTGGGATTTGAAGATAAACACTTGCAGCTAAATTTGTATTTATGGTATTCGATATATGTACACACACATATGTATGTACAAGTGTACTTGGCTATGCTATGATTGTGCACATATACCTAGTTGGAAATGATGGAATGTTTGACGAGTAAGGTCCACTACGGGTGGAAGGTTGCTTTTTGGGCGTTTTTAACTGCTTAACTCTAACTTTAACTCTACCTCGACCTGGATACATTACATCGAGAACGAATATACGATTTGAATTCATTGAACTAAGATTTCAAGGTTGTCATAGATGGGTTTTTATTTTTCTCATTTTATGTCTTCTAATCCTAAAACAATATAATCAGCTATATAGTTGATAGCTATCGATACACTTTGTTTACTTCCAATAACTACTAAAACAATAATGAAAAATTATTTTTTTTCTAATTCGACTAGTCATTATTGACAGATGACTTCAAACGATTATTAAAATATACAGATTTAAAATTAGTGGAGTAAACTGATTTTAAAACCAATCACTAATTTGATTTCTGAAAAATCATTATAAAATTTATGTTATGATATTTGTCTACGTCAGAGTAAGACGCGTGCCCTGTTGGCTTTGATTAATTTGAGTTGGTTGGCAACCCTCTTACTTATATAAAATTTTCTCTTATGGCCGCCCGTTTTGAATATTTTTTCACACTCAAGTGACATCTTATAGAAAATTCAGTGCGCGAGAAAATTTGAATCTCTCTCTATATATATAAAACGAAAACATCAAATAAATATTGTAGATTAAAAAATTGTAAAAATCGCGTGTGTTATTATTTAAATAAAAAACCATAGCATTAGCAGCATTGCACAAACAAACATCCTCACACTCACACACACCACGATCACCTGGAAGAAGCAACCATCGTTGGAATGGCACCCCATCCCTTACACAATCAATATTAAATTAACTGTTGAATTTTCAATGCACTTGTATGTATGTAAATATACATATTTATTGATCACATAGACCCTTACATTTTCTACCGGGTAGTAGTGTTTGGATGTACAGTATTTACATGGGGATAAATAAGTGTGCAGTTTTAATATACAATATGTTGAGAGCTTGATTTGTAGTATGATTTTATATGTCTACACTCATACAAACAAGATGGTATAATAGGAGTAACAAGAATTAGCGAAACGAAAATATAAGATTCAAACCCACGTGCATGTACATAAATAAAAACACATAGGGTTGTCGGAAAAGTCATGACTTATTTAGCAATACGTATTTTTACGCTTCTAACGCCTTCGAATACGTTCATGTGCTGACATGAACATTTGACTTTAAAATTGACTTGGCTTTTATCGTGTCGATCAATTTTTGTAATAAAACTACATTTTCGATATGTTTTTTTAGAGGGGGAGGTCAGCACAGAGCATTTCCTCAGTGTTTGCCCTGCCTTCGCTCGAGCAAGATTTCGTATATTTGGCTTTGATGTAATGAGAATGGATAAATTCCATTCTATAGCCCCGCGGGAGATATTCAGATCTGCTAAAGAGTGGAAAATTCTTTCGGGAAGAAAATTAAAACCCCTGTATCAACCCCTTCCACTTTCCTTAGACTTTCTTCCTTCCCATCTTACTATCTTCTATTTCCCTGAGCTTTAAATGCAATGTGTTTCATAGCCTGAGTGTTTTAGTGCGTGCCACTTGCCTCACACTCACATCACACACATCACACACACTCTATTATATCCGCATCGGAAAGAACCCTAGGCAAACCCTAGAAAAACCTAAGAACCCTTCGCAAAAAATTTCGAAAAATTTATTTAGAATTATTGACAGATACCAGGGGCGGTTTGCCAAATTTCGTACCGTCTATTTTCATATAAATGATGCTCCTCAGATAAAGGATTCCATCTCAGGAAGTTGGTATTCATCAGCAAGCTTGATATTTGGGTTCGTCATTGGGTCAAAGAAGCCCTTATCATCAAACAAAAATTCAATTATCATTAAAACGCATTGTGACCAGTGATGAACAATGAATTGTTTAAAAAAATTTCCAACGTTAATAATCATGGTACATTGGCAAAAAGGCTGCTAAAATTTCATTTAAAGGCGATCTTCACCAAATTAAGGTAGTATTATAAGGGTGTCATATTTTTCGAGCTTCTACCGCCGAACAGGGCGATTAATTCGAAAGTATGTATGTTTTCGTAGATTTGATGATTTGAATTGTAGAGAAATGGCCAGGTCACGTCAATACCAATAATGTAATGTTTCATTACGACAATGTCAGATTTCGTTCGTTGCAAATCGACTTGTTCTATATATTGTAACGAGTATCGATGGTTGGTTACTCATCACTAATTGTGAATGACACGAATATTGACAGCATTGAACCGAATGTCAATAAAAAGAAATAGGCGATAACCAGAACAAGCCAACGAAATAGAAAGAGAAGAATCCCGACTACCATAAAGGAAGATTCTGGAGTGTTGCCACAGAGTATGAATAGGGCATAGTTATTGACAAATGAAATCAATTGAGTTCCGAAAGTGATCGCGCAAACATTGATACAGGATCAGAGGCAAAAGTTGCAAGTACATTAAAGTGTTATTGTAAATAGTTGATTGTAAATCGAGTTGATTAAATAAATTGTTGCTGTATATAGTTGTACAAAAATAAATGCTGCAATTATTATTGACAGAATTTTCCAGTGATGGAACAGGGTTGATTCAAATAGAATTAAACTTTCACAAAATAAAAACGTAACAATATTAAAAAATGTGTTTTGAGAATCACTCTAAATATGCGTCATGACTATTTCGACTATCTAATAATACAAAATATAAAATAGAAATAAACAAACTTTTTGTGAAAATTGTGGCTTTAGAGAGAACATAAATTCTACACCACTACTAGCATTATCATCAACGCCACCACCTATAACAACAATAACAACAACAACAATAAACAATTCATAAACTTCTATGCATGTACATATTTTCATATTTCTACTTTTTCTCCTCGAAATTCTTCCTGCCTTTAATCACAAGTTCCACTTGCCGCCATCACTATAGCATCATCATTACAAGTGCTTGTGAAATTGTGCTATACTTACTATGGAAAGTCCTGCTGCGTATAAACCACAAAAATTCATTTAGTGCTAAAATATCATCATAAAATATTGTATGAATGAAGTCAACAAGCACAAACACGCTTATGAAGAGTCGTTCTACACACACATATTATGAAAACAGTAACTTTGACTTTGGTATTAATTCAATTTCACGCTAGTGACTGCAGATGCTGTACAGTATTTCCACAAAAAAAAAATTATTTTTTTATTATAGGCGGCATGAGTTAATGCTGATATAAATAAGCCATTTAAAAGACGCCCTATTTTGCCATAAGCATTCTCATTATTCCATCGAAACTCAAATGTGTGCAAAGCATTCCTACAACTTAAACCTTTCTTGGGTCTGATCTCGACGGCATATTACTGTCCTTAATGGACTGGACTCCTATTATGGTACTTCAATCAATTAATCAAAAGAGAGTATGACGTTGGAGCAAGGACAAAATCCTTGTTCATCAAGTGGACTACGCGAAACCAGACTGAAGTCTTTTAGAGGATATTAGCCCTACGGTTAATACCTCCTAGGGCCAACCACAAGTGTTACGGGCACTGCGACCATACGAGGTCTTTTGTACCCAAGCCCGTATACGACACTAGAATCTCTTCTACTTTTTAATAAAAGATAGAATTGATCTTGTCGAACTTTTGATGATTGAAGCTGGTGTTGGAAACTCAGCTGAAAGTGTTTGACGCGAGACCAAGACTGCACTCCGTGACAGAGGATAATCCCATTTTGTGGAGGTGGTACTTTAACCAGTTATGTCCTGTTATGCTAAGACTAATTCTGTCAAAATCTGTATCAGAGCTGTTGAGGGTTTTCGCTTGGCGGAGACCTGTTGAATTTGTCCATTGTATTTGGTATTTGTAATGTGGTAATGTTTTTCTATCATAGCTTTGGCCGATGCCCGGCTTATACCGCAGAAAGGCTCTGGGCCTGTCAAAGGAGAAGACGAGCCAGCTCTCGGTAGTTCGTCCGCCACTTCATTGCCTTAAATTCCGTTGTGCCCCGGCACACAACATAATGTGACCTTATTTTGCATAGAAAATTTTTGTAGGATAAGGAAGCATTCGGTAACTAGTTTGGAAGTAAACTCCCATGAAGAGAGAGATTTGATGGCAGCTTGGCTGTCTGAGTAGTCAGGAAGTATAAGTGACTCTTGGTAGAGCCAGATTGCCAAAGGAAGCCAACTTAAAACCGAAGGGCGGCAGGTATTCTGAGTTCGCATATTAAAACCGTGCAGCCCCATCGCCATGCATCTATCGGCATATGCTGTTTCACATTAGATTTTGGGCATTTTTTAGACAGTTTGCATATCTCTGCTCATCTCATTATGGTATTTGCTAATCCAACTTTTTTGTGAGTGCCTTTATCTTTTAGCTGTGTCGAAACTCCAGCCTGAAAACAAGTTGATCGACTTAGATTTGTGCATACCTTTAACTCGAACGTGCTCTTTGTGTATGTACTGTAAATATATACTATTTTCGACTACGTCTACTATTCCTAAGTGGTTATAGTTTAGGCTTTTAATTGTGGTAATAAAAATGAAAATATAAAGGTCCTTTCATCCTACATCGCACAACGTATGTATTTGAATTTTAGTGCTCTGTTTTTCATGGCCACAAATTGATGCAATTATTTTATTATCATGATATTCCGTGAATGGCATACCACACACGAGTGGTTATTCATAGCAATTATAATGATGGTCTTGCCCAAATGTTCTGTTGCATCTTAAAGAATTGTTTAAAAGGTTTTTTTTCCAATGTAAATGTTTGAAAAGAAAACATTTTTTAAGGAAATTATTAAGGAAGCTGGCATTATAAAAAGGAAATAATCATTTTGGTCGTTGATTAAGTACATCATACCATCATAAAAGTGGTAAATAATATAGGTGCTAATATAGGTACTAATACTAATCCGCCGGGTGCTATGCGAACATGTCCAATGGCATCAATGGAGATACTCTTGGATCTTACACCTATTCATATTTACATTCAGTCCCAAGAGAGAAGGTTGATTTTGAGGGTAGCTGGGAATAACATCTCAACCGAAAGATGATAGAACTTCTCGTTGAGCAACTTCCTGATGCCAAGAGACTCGATACTCCCAACGTTCAACTTCAAGAAACATTTTAAAACTGAGCTTAGTAATAAAAAAAATTGGAAAGGTATATCACAAAGGTACAAGGTAAATCAGTATATGACGACGTGGTACACCAACGGCTCTCTCACCGACGATAGAGCCAGGGCGTCTGTATTCGGACCAGCAGAGAGATACTCTGCACCATTAGGTAAGAATACCTCTATCTTTCAAGCGGAAGTGTACACGATAGATAGATTTACCGAAACCGCAGAATAGCAATATTGGCTGACAGCCAGGCAGCTATCAAACCATTCAAATCTCACCACGTTACAACAAACTGGTGACAGAGTGCATTGAAAAGCTGAACATCCTAAGCCAATTCAATCAGGTGTAAATGCTATGGGTTCCGGGGCATGTAGGGATCAATGGAAATGAAATGGCAGATAAACTTGCCAAGAAAAGAGCATCAACTCCATTTGTAGGGCCCGAACCATTATGTGGATTAGGATCGGGAAACATCTCCCATATTATCTGGATAGAAGAGGATAGACCGAGAAGATTATACTGGGTAAACATACCGGGGTTATCACACTCCAAACTAGCGCTAGGGATATACAACCTAAAATGCTACGAGGACTGTATGAATCTAACGAAGAACAACATGAGAATCATTATGGGATTATTTACAGGGCATTGTAGGATGAATTATCACCTAACAAAACTAGGAATTTTCTCTGATGCTTTTTGCAGGTTCTGCAGGGAAAAGGACTAGACCCCACAACATATGATAGAAATTTGTTTCGTGCTGATGCACAAGAGAAGTAAATACCTGGGAGATTTCATCATACCCGAGAACGTACTTAGACTCTGTGAAGTAGGACCAATACTACAATTCATCGAGGGAATTGGGCTAAGAGACATACTTTAAGTCCACGGGGGGACACAATGCCCGGCTGAAGCATAAATAAAAAAATAAATATGTGGCACTTAAAGCCCCAAAGGGCTCATTGGCCGAGCTTCTCTTCCATTACTGTTGTGCGTCTTAAATTTGGACAGTATTAGAATGGACCTACTTATTTTAGCCGGTTCCGAACGGCAGAACACTTGTGACATCACTTTTTTTTAGCTTTGTCACAGAGTTCTTTTTAGAAGCTTTTTCATGGCAAGTTGTTACTGTCGGAAGAATTGCCAATTGCTTGCCGACAGGTGGGTACCGTTCGAAAGAAAAATCTTTTCGATATTAAATTTGTTATGCATCAGCCGGGTATTGAACCACGACCCACAGATCAGAAGGCGAACACACTAACCACTGAGCTACGGCACCCCATAACGGCTGAAGCATAACAACTTTAATATCGAAAAGATTTTTCTTTCGAACAGTACCCACCTGTCGGCAAGCAATTGACAATTCTTTCGGCAGTAACAATTTGCCATGGAAAAACTTCTAAAATAACTCTGTGACAAAGCTCAGAAAAAGTGATTCGTTCAATCCGTACTTTTATATGACACAAGCTGGGGTGTTACAATTTCTTATTTTCTCATGATCTTAAGTAAATGTTTCTAAGCCACCATTCCCAAAATAAACTCCCATTCTTGAAAAAATTCACACATTTTAAGTGTTTTTAGTGTACTAGGATTTGAAGAGGTCATGTCGACTACCCCGGTAAATATACATAGAACGTAGAAACGTAACGGTCTATAAATTCACTTCTACCGTATCCATATAGACAACAAATGCTTAGATAATCTGAAGTGGAATGACACCAATTCAAATGTCCGGCGCTTTTAGTTTTTAGCTTATACAAATTTTGACTGTATTCTATTATTATTTATTCAAAAGTCTGTTTAAATTTCTATACATTAAGATATATAAATTTTAATTAGAATATTCATTAATGTAGCATCTTAAAGTAAAAACTTTTTATTATACTTATACATAGCAGTTATATTTTTGTGTCAAATTTAAAGCAACCCCGTAAATTCACTTTGACCTTATTTATAAATCAAGGTAATATGCAAAACTTGTAAAGTGCTATCATTATTATTATTATAATTACACAAACATATGCATGTATGATGTGTAAGAATATGTACATATATGTGGTTAATATAATACTCAAGCCATTTACATATATAGTAAATAACAACCTTAACCCTATTCCACCATTATTATGTATATGGCTCGATTTCTAGTTCACACGTTTACTCGCATCAAAACAATTTTTAACATTCATAAGCTATTTAATAGCATTTCACACCGTTTACCAGCAATTTCCTACCTTATAAATAATAATGTTAACGTTTATATTTGATTACCATTTGCCCATTTCACTGACTATTTCAATTCAAGGATTCAGCATAATATTTTGTGATCATTTAGATTGTTCGATATGTTTTGCGACATGGTTACCTTGGTATTATTAGATGAAATCTGATGTTTCCATTGTAGTAAAAGTTCATATATTGTGAAAAATTAAACTAGGTCTAATGTTTGATAACAATGAAATCTCATTAAAATTACGTGGGCGGTACCAGAACTACCCGACCTGACATATAGTTGGCGGCAGTAGTTTGAAAAAAAATTACTTTGGTGAAAAGTGGCAACCTTATAAAACATATGTTTTAAATTTCAAAGCGTCACGTTGTTTAGTATTTTTTTTGGAGCCACCGAAAGTTAACGACCTCAGTGAATTTGTAAACATGGAAAACATTGCTCACCGTTATGTAATTCAATACTTTCATTTGAAAGGTCTCAGTCCAACGAATATTAAAGCCAAACTAGATTCTACTCGGGGGGAGTCTACTCTTTCGTTTACGACCATAAAATATTGGATGGCAGAGTTTAAACGAGATCGTACGAGCTGCCAAGACGAACACCGCAGTGGTCGACCAATTGAGGTGGTCACTCCAGAAAAAATAAAATTCACAAAATGGTGAAATTAGGGGCATTTCATCGTATATTGTCCAAAAATTTGGTGATGAACAAAAACAACGTCATGAAGATGTTTCTATAGAGTGTTTGGCGATGTTTCACAGTAATAAAGCCGAGTTTTTGCATCGATTCGTAACCATGAATGAGGTATGGGTCCACCACTTCACACCTGAGACAAAGGAGCAGTCAAAACACTGGACTTAAAGGGGAGACTCGTGTCCAAAGAAGCCGAGGACAGTACCATCTGGAGGCAAGGCTATGGCGTCTGTTTTTTCGTATGCATATGAGATAATTTTTAAGTGATGAAATTAAAAAAAAAAGCCGCATTTGGTAAAAAATAAAGTGTTGTTTCATCAAGACAATGCACCAGCAGATCACACATCCGCTATTGTGGTAGCCAAAACCAATGATCTAAAGCTCGAATTGTTTCAGCACGCAAATTATTCGCCAGATTTAGCTCTTTCGCATTATTTTCTATTTCCAAATTGGAAAAAATGGCTTGGTGGTAGAAGATTTGCAAACAATTGAAGAGGTGGAGTCTGCGGTAGATGGCTATTTTAATGAGCTATACAGTTCATACTATAAACAGGGTATCGCTGGGAAAGGTGTATAAAGCTAAAAGGAGATTATGTTGAGAAATAAAGAAAAATTTTCCCAAATTTGTTGTTTTCTTTGTTAGGTCGGGTAGTTCTGGGACCGCCCTCCTAATGCCATTTTCAAAATAATCGTTCACTCATTAATTTATCGACTTCTTAAAGTGAAATTGCAAAATTCTACATTACATAAGCAATTTTTGCGAAAAAGTTTAGTAAATAAAAATAAATGGATGTAGGTATTTTTGATTTGCTTCCTATTTATTTTTACCGACAAACTTTTATATCGAATTTTTTGATATTCGTACTAATTAAAGCAATTTTTCGCTTCTATATAATGTTTTTGTGAAAATTCCAACGTAATATAATTATTACGTTCTTATCCCCCCCCATGCTTTATTGATTACCTTGACCTAATCTCTCATAGTTTAACTAACTTCTTATATGTTTACATAGTTGTATGTGTATGTGTACATTAATGTGTTCCTCATTTTTCAAAATTATTCCTTTGTGGCGATTCTTCATTATATTGCAAATCACTCATACTCGTATAAGAAAAATCATGAGGAACACATCAATGTACACATACAACTATGTAAACTCATAAGAAGTAAGATAATCTATGAGAAAGTGTCTCAGATATTGTAAACAAATATTTTTCTGAATGTAAAGGACACTCTAATAAATATATTCGTTCATACATAAGTAAAAATCTTAAAGCGGAGGAGGCAATATAAGCAAAAACAAACAAAAAAAAAAGTAATAAAATACTTCTACGTAATACGTAAGTAAATAGCAGTTTGTCTTGGTCTTTACTAATTAATCGTTGACTATTTCCGTTGGAAAGGCAAAGGGTGTGTGATGGTGCAGACTCTTGACTTGGTTATACCGTTACTAAAGGTCTCCCAAAAACAAACAAAAAAAGAATTTTGAAAAAGTTCTACTTTGTCCAATGTTTACAAGTTTATTTGTAGCTTATGTGTACATTTTTCTCATATATTCTTTATTGCTTTAATTTTTGTTGTTATAACTAGTGGATGTAGATAAAACTTGTTTCTTGCCTGATTGTTTTATTTTTATCATACGGGTTTTCTTAAGTTTGCGTAGCATTCTGTATTGAAGTATATGAAAAGTTTTCATATAATATTTTCGTGCGAAATATTTTTGTATTATTATATGCATCCTAAGTGTATATGCTATAAAATAAAATTGCATAGAAATATTTTTATGTTATGGTTATTTTTATTTTGTATTTTTTCAAAAAGTTTTCAGATTTATTTTTACTATGTGCTCAATTTTACCAGCATCCTTTCCTGTTTCTTGATTCTATGTTGAAGTATTCTTTGTTTTGTATTCGTAATTAATAAAAAAAAAAAAAAAAAAAACAACAACAAAAATTGGTGTAGGTGTTTTAAAAATGTCACCAAGGAATAAAATTTAGAAATAAAACTACACTGATGATTCCATAAGGGCTAATCTAAAATATTATGGTAAATAACTTCAATATTTTTATTTATACTTTTTGTTAATGAATATGATGTTATTTTATATTTTAAAATATTTTAATTTTTTTTTTATTGATATTCAAAAATATAATTCTACTAAAATTAAACACATTATTGTTCAACAATTTTACTTATATGATTTTATTTTATATTTTAAAATATTTTAATTTTTTTTTTTTATTACTATTCAAAAATAAAATTCAACTTTCGACAAATTAGGTAATTTTGAAATAACACAATCTTCAGAAAGTAAATACTGAAAAATAGTATGATTTATTTTTCAATTCTAAACGCTTTTTCAAAAATTCAATAATATCTTCCGATCTAAACAAAACAATTATTTCCAAATATACTCGTATGCTGGTAATTTTTTGTCACCCTAAAAGTATGCTATCATAAAGGAAAATTCATAGAAGTGCAAAAAATATAAATGCGATGGTTTATTGATGTTTTAAAATAGTTTTGGGGCACTCAAAAATACAATTTAGTTTAATTTCATTTTTTAAATAAACCTAAGAGTAAACTACCCAATTTTGTTAGATCGGTTTTTGAAGAAATCAAAGTGAAAATTAAATTAACCGATAATCACACTTTGGGAGTTTCGGAGTCACAAAAGAAAGTATAAATGGGAATGCGGCTCTATATGCGGTTGCAAACAAAATAATTTATCCTTTTTATATTGCCAGTAATAACATGGTATAGCTCATTTTATTGCTACAGCTTACCAAATATGGCATTTATGATGAGAAATCGAGCACTCGGGATCTATAAGTATTTTTCAATTAACACTTTTTTACTAATCTGTTTTTCTGCAGAAACATATTACATTAATAATAAAATTTCATTAACATTTTTAAATAGAAAGTAATGATATCCTTCTTTCAATTGATATAAACTCAACAAAGAATATTGCAATCAATGTTGAAACATTTCAATTTCATTTAATTTCTGATACAAAATGTGCTTATTAATTACTTATTTTCAAATTATGCTATTCGTAATCCTTGTTTCTACTTTTTCTGCAGCGCTTTCTTCCATCAACATTTCAACCTTTTCAATTTTAACATTTTTTTTTTCATATTGAATGTGCAATATATAATGAATAAACGGACGAACGAACGAACGTATGAAAGAAATTTCACTTTAACACGTCCTTATGCAGTAGCTGCAGCGAATGGCAAAAAAGCATGCTGATTTTCAGTTTATTTTTCTGACATTTCATACTCTACCATATCAAGGGAGAATAGAATACAATATACCGAGAAAATTCATTTGCACGACCATAGCGATAGGTAGAGCATACAATTTCATTTCTCCAATTTGTTTGCCAGCATCATTATGCTGATCCACTGTTTATGAATCTGTAAGAATTTTAATTGAATTTTCCCTTATCGGTATTATGTTTAATGATAATTATTATATTGTTTTTAATTTTTGACTTTATGGTGTTTTCCATTAAAAGTTACTGCATTTCCCTAATATCACAAAGCATCATTAGTGTTGGCGAATTTGTTATAAACGTGATATGATAATCCTTAGCGCGAGTTTTATACTCATACACTTTTAATCTTAGCATATTTTTAGGCAATTGTAAAAAAAAATAAGTTTCCTTTTCTCCACTGTACTCAAATTTGTATGTATGTGTAGGTGGGTTGTGGGTTCTTGGTAGTATGTACAAGGGGATATGATTCTTTTAGAATTTGTTAATAGTTCTCTTTTTTATTACTAATTGTTCTTTCTTTATTAATGCTACCAAGAAGTAATCTGATAGAAAGACTCTAACTTTGGCCTGATCAAACGGAACTGCTTACTATACAAGATTTTGGCTTACATTAATTTCTTTCTTACAGGACCGTCTTCATCGGTATATAGTTTTCACTTAACCAAAAATGTTTGATTATACTCTATTTGCATTGAAAGTGACAATCCAGCATTAACTATTGGGTGTGTGAATTAGTAACCGGCCTTTTACGTTACATGGCGTCACACGTAAGCGTGATGTTGTACATCATTATCCGGAATTTCATTTTCAATGTCTATTCAAAATGCTGTCAAAATCACTCAAAAGTTTTCAATTTGGTTGTGCGCATCATATTTTTTTTCACGATGGAAAATTTTAAGAATTGGCGAAAAAACAGCATTTGCGGCAAGTTTTGTTAAGTTACTTTTTTGTAAAGAAAAAGGCGGCTGAAAGTCATTGTTTGCTTCTGGAATTGTTTGATGACAATTCTCTATCCAATACGCAGTGTAAAGAGTGATTTGTGCCCTTCAAAAACGGTGATTTTGGTATCAAAGACAAAGAAGGCTCTGGACAGCCGAAAAAGTTTGAAGACGAGGATTTGGAGGCATTACTCGACCAAGACCTGGTCGAACCATTACGGGAGAGCTGTATCGACAACAACTAATGCGTTTGAAGAGAACAATTATCGAGAAACGGCCGTAATATGCGACCAGAGACGTGTCGGTAATTTTACACCATGACAACGCATGGCGACACATTGCTATTCCGGTAAAAAACTATCTTGCTAATAGCGGATGTTAAGATTTACCTCATCCGCCTTATAACCCATTCCTAGCGCTTTCAGATTACCACTTGTTTCGGTCCATTCGGTTAATGGAATACGCTTCACTTCAGTTACCGAATCAAAAATGGGTTCGATTCGTTTTTGACCTCCAAGCCGACGAAGTTCTTTTGGGATGGCATCCATAAATTGACAGAAAGATGGGGAAATGCCATAGTTTCTGATAGGCAATACTTTGAGTTACATGTTTTTTACAGAATTCTTAAATATAAATGATTTTTCAGCACTAAAAAAGCCTAGTTATTAATTCACACGCTTAATATTAAATCATGTTTCGCTGTTCTGATAAATAATATATTCACTGGCTGTGTTTATGCAAGGAGTTTTTATTATTCTATTTTCAAAACTTTCTATATTGGGTATTGGGTATTAGTTTTGCTACTGATAGTCTATGAGTTGACTTGGTACTTTGAAAATGGCCCTAATTGTATTATTTCAGTTTTGTTAGTATATTATTTTTAGGTGTAGTATATTTATGTAAATATATTACAATTATTTGATAAGTAAGAAGTAGGCACTTAAGAGTTCGGAAGTTATTTTACAGCCACATAGAATATACGAGTATTACATTACAACTGTCATGCAATTATGTCGGCCACACTGTTGTTCAACTGACTTTGAATTTGATCTCCCGCAATTTGTAGCAATTGCAATTTTATACCATTTCTAAAGATCCCTTTCTTCTAATTTCAAATTAAATTAGACCAATAATATAATGCAGACATATTAAATATAAAATATCCCCCTAATGGCATTGAAGTAGTAGGGGCACCACGGATGATATGGATTTCAAAAACTGTGGTAATTTGCAATTGAATTTAGCACATTATTTTATATATGTACCTCAAAGAAAGCATATATTATACTTAAAATATTTATCATTACTTATACTCGAAATAGCATTTAATTCATAAAATATTGGCGCAATTTGGCCACATTTTATTTATTTCACACATACACTCTACCCATGCGGGGTATAATAATTAAATTCTCTAGGCCAACATTTTATTGTATATTTTTGTCATTCATCTAAACAGCAAATTTTTATTTACTGCAATGGTCTACAAATTGCGCAAGCCTAACCTAGGAAACACGAAAAACACAATGTGCTAATAAAATGCTCACATGACAATATTGTAATGTTGTTATACCTATATATATATATACATGTATATTATATAAGCACACAAAGTCATAAACTCCATACATACATATGTATGATATGTACATATCGTATCTTATTTGCTTTTATGTTTCCGCTGTTGCATTTTAACAGTTTCCTTGGATTTAACTGTCTGTCTGTTTTATGTTACATATGTTTTATGATTGCAGAGAAAAGCAAAAGCAATATTGTTTCCGGGATGAACTTGAATTTACTTTAAAGCAATAATAACCAGCATGATGAAATTGTTAGTGAAGGCGGTAATTGCAATAAAAGTATCCCTATATATGTATGTATACATATATATGAGTATGAGACATAAACAACGACAAGATAAAGTAACTGTATGCGGAAAAGACAAAGTTATAAATGCTGTACGTATGTATGTATGTATATATGTTACACATATATATTAGAAACAAAATCAACAACAGCCGGATATGGGTGTAGAACTGAAAACGGCAGTTACAACAGCAAAGGGAACAAATAAAACAAGAACAAATGTAGTAAGGCATAAACTTTCAATGTCTGAGGGCATTTATGTAGATATATATATTGTAGAATGCTATATGATCTGTTGATAATTCCAAGCTTAAGGGAAAATCTTGAGGTGTAGAAAACTGATTATGTATTAATAAACATAGTACCTACTATATTTCTTTCAGAAATCACAAGGATACAAACGCAAGTTTACTAATTTAAAGTGCAATTTATTATTATTTTCTCCATTTATCATACCCATATATTAAATATGTACCTATATAGTGAAATTTAACTTATTGCTACGATACATATACCTTATACACACACACAATGCACTCATAAAACTGTTTGTACTATGTATGCATACGGAAGGACTAACAAAAGTTCAGTAAATTGATGATATTTTATGTGAATTGGAAGAATTTTGAAAAATAGTATTCATTTTGTAGTAATCTAACGGTATTTCATTCTAAATTTCAAAAAAAATCGGTAAGAATGGAGTTGAGAAAACGTAAAATTACTGACGAAAAGTTGGTGGAAATTCTGCCATCAACGTCAGAAGTAATTCGACATGCTATTCTTTATGGATTTCGACGTCGACTTAAGCTCATAGAAATTTTTAGTGAATTCCAAACAGCTTATGGAACGAACGCAACATTAAGACCATTTGTATGTGGTATCAACGATTCCAGACTGAACATTTTACCGTGGAGGACGAGCCTCGCCAAAATCTTCGACCTACGAGATAAATGTGTTTATGATTAAGGAAAAAATTGACGAAGATTCACGAATGATACAAGAAATGATAACCAGTGAATTGCACTTGAATGGCACTATGGCTATATCGCGAATATTGCGGAATGATTTACAATACACGAAGAAATCTGCCCAATGGGTCCCACGAATGTTGAGTGATATTCAGAAAGAAGCTCGAGTTCGTTTTTCTGAATATTTTCTAAGAAAATTCAAAAACGAAGAGTCTAGCAACTTCAGTATGATCGTAACAGGTGACGATGCTTGGTTTTACAAGTACGACCCGGAAACTAAGCAGCAGTTAATGGTATGGAGCTCAAAAGGAGTAAAATCACCATTTAAAGTGAGGCAACAAAAGTCAGCAATGAAAGTGATGATTGCGGTTTATTTCACTAAAGCAAGAATTGTAGCTGATATTCCCCCAAAATATTTGTCAGATACTAAAGACTGCTTACCAAAAGTGTTCGGTAATTGGTTGGGTAATAGAAACAAAGAGGAACTGCGCCGCTACTTTTTGCATCGCGAAAATGCTCCAGCTCACACTGCTGAAATGACAAGTAACTAGCGCTTTTTGGCATTGAAGAAATTCGCCCGTCACTGTATTCCACGGATCTGGGGCCTTGTGATATCTGGTTATTTCCAAACATTCATATAATTTTGAGGGGAAAAGTCTTTGGTAGCAATGCAGAGATCATCAATGCAGTTAGAACTTAACGAGCTATAAAAATGTGATTTTGAGAATTGCTTTCATCAGTGGATCTACAAATTAAAAAAATGTATTGAAATTTATGGTGATTATATTGAAAATATAAAAAATACTGAAGATTAAAAATATCAAATAAAAAAATTGGTGGGTGTTTTTATTCATTCAGCTTACCGAACTTTTGTTAGTCCCCTAATACTACTAACACAGAGACATGTGTATCCGTATCCGTTAACTGAAGTACCTACCTACAATATTGGAGTGTTAAGGTGTGCCTTGCTGAATGTATGGCTTATGTAGGTTTGCATGTAATAGTAAATATGTATAATGTTTTATTTTACTTTAAAGTGCATTTAGTGATAATATATTAAAATGTATTTATTGTCATTTAAAAGTTGTTGCAAACGGGGATACATACGCTTAGAAAAACAATGCTAAAAGAAGAGTGAAACTACTTAAACTTACGTACATAAAAAGTTGCAGAATGTAAATTTAAAATTCGATGGTAATAGAAGATAGATTTAAAAGGTTCTAAGTATTTAGTGGCTTAGTGGTTAGTATGTTGGCCTTCTGATCTGTAGGTCGTGGGTTCAATCCCCGGCTGAAGCATAACAAATTAAGCAATTGTTGGCAAGCAATTGGCAATTTTTCTGGAAGTACCAATTTGCCAAAAATGCTTCTTAAAAGAGCTCTCTGTGACAAAACTAAGTTAAAGTGATGTCACAAGGGTTCTGCCGTTCGGAACCGGCTAATATTAGTAGGTCCCTTCTAATGCTGTCTAAATTTAACACGCACAACAGTATTGGAAGAGAAGCTCGGTGGTATCACAATGCGCCTTTATGGCCTAAGTGTGTTCTCTCAGAGAGAGGGTAGCCACATAACCTATGCTAACCTGGTTAACATATGATATTATGGGAATTGAGTAGTCGAACACCCGGCCTCTAATAATGCTTCATACATATATCACAGAATCGTGGAGTATGTTAAACTCAGACGGGAAAGTTCTTGGACTATTCCAAAGAAAAGTCCCAGACAAAATCTTCAGGTCAGGTCAAAATGGTAATCTAATTACAAGTTCATAAATATAAATTTTAATATAAATTTTTAATAGCTTTAAAATATCTTAAGATTAATACCAATCCATTAACAAATAATAATTCATTAGATTTTTATACTGAGAACCTTTCGCTTACTACGTTATATTAATTTTATTTAATTACCAGCAAAATACATTTTGTTTCCACACTTCTTAATACGTGTTTGTCCATTTGTAACCAAATTATCGCAACCTTGATTTGAATTTAATATGTTATAACTAAAGTAAGGTACTAGTTTATATGCACTATGATGATATAAACATGTACGAGTATGTACATACATGTCTCTCTGTGTTGTTTCTACAAATGTACACTTGAAAAAAAAAAATGAAAGCAAAAATGAAAAGAGCAAAAAACGGAAGTACGCACGTATAACCCTGTTTACAAATTTAACATGGCAAAAGGTGAGATTTTTATTTTTGTTCGCTCGTACATTAATGTAAATAAAATTCCCATCAAGTGCAAAAAGCACAACAAACACTCACACACACACACACACACACACATGCATAGAGGTGAAAGTATGGCGAAAAATGACTCAATCGCTGTTACCTTTGCTGCCATTGCTGTCATTGTGTATACATACTATGCAGTACGGATAGCTTTATTTTTTTAGTGTATATGCAATGACAGTAATGACGTATGTATATGTATATACTTGTATATAGTATATACTACATACATTAGAAGCATTTTCTCCACCTGTTATGGCCTAAGCAACAGGAGGCCATTAATGACATTTAAGCGAGTTTGTTGAGAGATAGAGAGAGAGAGCAAAAATATGAGAGCATATGCTTTTGTGATACTATAAGTGAAAGCTTTTGTGAGCGAGTCCTTAGTAAAACATAGAATCAAAGAGAATTTTGTACGAAAATTGTCCATTTTTATTAATGGTAGAACATTTACTATAAACAATGTTGCCATATTAAAATTTGAGCATATTAACTCGTTTAAAATTATTTAAAATTAATTTAATATTGAATGAATTAAATAATAAATTTGAACGATGCGCGGACAGAACGTGATAATATGTCAACTAAATAACTTTGCTATAATATATAGCAAAATTTAAGAATTCATTCGTTTTTTAAACTACCTCTACATGCAAAACTGTTTAAGTTAATTTCTGTTGATGTTGAAATTGTAAAAATTGCAATTAGTACTGATAATTATGCCGATAATACAGTGCAGCACACTTTCTCGGGAGTGAACCAAACCCGGCTGAAACAATAGCATTTGACTTCAGTAACCAACGCTCTAATTCCATTCTGCTCCACTACGACACACATTTTTTTTACAGTGGTTTAAAATTTGACTTTTTCAGTCAAATGTAGTAGAATTAAGGAATTTGAAAAATCATATGTAAAATTACATTTAGATTAGTTCTTGTCTTGCGAGAAACATATTAAAAATTTTCGAGGTTTATTTTCTCATAATATTTTAACCCTCTAGTTACGACCCGTATGGGTCATTTTGGATCATTTTTCAAAAAATCCACCAAAAGTCAACATTTGGGAGGGTGGTCAAGGGTTAAAGTCTTCCACAAATATATTCTCCAGAAAATTTCACTAAGGGTCACCAAAGACAATTAACTTGTACGAGTTATAGGTAACATGTAAAAAACCAATTACGATTTTAAGTACATTATTTTTATGAATCTATTGCATCGTGTGATTGCTTCATGCCACAATTTAACGTCCATTGTTTCGGGGGTGAACCAAACTAGTCTCAAATGATAGCATGTGAATATAGTAACAAAAGACCTAATCCCTTTCTGCTCGACTACGTCACCGATTTTTTTTTAAATGGTTTATAATTTGGCTTTTTTCGGTCAAAAGTAGAATCATAGAATTTGAAAAATCATATGTAAAATTACATTTAGTTCATGCCTTCGGCGCCCTATATTAAGATTTTCCTAGGATTATTTTTTTGGAACATTGTAACCCTCTATCTGCCATCCGTATGGGTCATCTTCAGCCTTTTTTTATATGTGTTAGGGATTTTTTTAATTCGAAATGAGGTTGTAAGAGCACAATCACTGTCATGCCTCACGGGCGCCTAAAAGAAATGATTTTTAATTTTACAATTATTGTTGTTGGTTATGTAGTGCAACCAAGCGATATATTGAGAAGCTAGCGAACAAATCTATGATATCGTATTAGTCGATAAAAAAATGAAAGTACGTTATTGCGCTAGAGATAATACAGGCATCATATGTTTCGGTGGATTCAATTTTGTATAAGGATTTGAATGTGAAGAAGCTTGTCGCAAAATTTGTGAGAATGCACCACCTAGCAAGGCATTAATTAAGATGGCAACAATCTTACTTACTTACTTACTTATGTGGCCATAAAAACCGAATATTGATTTAGGCCAAATATAACATGCTTCGCCAGTCATTTTTGTTCTTCGCTAGCTGGCGCCAGTTAGAAATTCCAAGCCAACCAAATTCAGGTTCTCCAGTACTTGGTCTTTCCACCGGAGATTAGGTCTTCCTCTTGTGCGTCGGCCTCCAGTGGGTTCCGAATATAACACCTTCTTAGCTAGAGCGTCTTCTTTCGCTTTGATGCACTTTACTCGCTTTTAACACAAATTGGTCCAAAGATCTTGCGTAGGACTTTTCCTTCGAAAACTCCAAGATTCGCTCCTCCAAGGTGAAAATTGTCCAGGCGACTCGACTCTCTTTCCAACTCTGAGAATGTTGCACTGACTGCTCGCGTGTTCATGCCGATTATGTCAATATCGTCGGCATATGCCAAGAGCATGACACTTTTGTTATGTCGTAGATCAGCAGTTCGTATTATTTTCTCCAACAATCAATGAATTTAATTGCGAATCGGTTTTACATTCACCACGATTATTATCTGTTTCCACATTTGAAAAGATGGTTGCAATTAGAATATTATACTTGGCATCTATAGGCCCCGATGGGCGCTTTGGTCGAGCTTCTCTTTCAGGACTGTTGTGCGTGTTAAATTTTTTGGACATTTTAGAAGGGACCTACTTATATTAGTCGGCTCCAAATGGAATTAAACGTATATTTACAGGGGTTGGACAAATCATATTTTTCTAAAAGCATCTAAAAGTTATAAGAACATTGGACTAAATGTATTGAAATTTTTAAAGATTATATCTAACAGAAAAATAAACAATATTTACAAATATAATCCTCATTAGTTCTTTAAGTATTTACAGTGCACACCTTTACACATACATATATAGTAAAATTAACAAGCATAATTATTTGAAAGTCTCATAAATTAAAACATCTAAATCATAAGCATAACATATTTTGTACATGTAGTGAATAATAAAACACCAAATCTTGCATAAAAATAAAAACATTTCCATTTACAACATCCATCCATAAAAAATGTACACTGTCACTGCTTACATTGGTATAGGAGAATATATATACAGAGTGCCGACATATAGTTACTTATTGAAAAAGTCAATACCCTAATGTGGAGTATACCCTCTAACAACAAGCAGCCACAAAATATCACCAAGTGTTGCTGCTATGGAGTCGGCTATGGATGTACAGAAGTACGTTTGTAAATATGATTGTGTGTATGTATGTATGAGTGCGTAGAAGAAAGGATTGGAAGGCATCAATAAATTAGATTTCAGTGGCTTCACTTTGTTGTTACCTTATATGCGACACATATGGTTACTCATATCTACAGATGTTACCAACTGTTGCAATAACAATATACATATGTAGTACAAGTACATACTGAATATATATACCTACTTATACATATGTAGGATACTTGTTATACTAAAACAAGTAGCTTGTTATTGAGGCCTGAAAATTTACATATGTACATTCATATGTATCTAAAGGTTAGGTTAGGTGTATGAAGACTTCTGATACGTACAGCCACACATAAATGAAGATAAAGTAGAAATGTGAAATTTTGTTACAGGTGAGCTACAGTCTTACATATATAAATTTTTTCCATGTTTGAATGTGTATTAGAGTGTTAGAGTGTATTATGTAAAATAAAAAAACAAAAATTAGATTTTTCTTTTATGACATATCCATGAATATATAGCATATGTACACATTAATGTTTATGTGGTAATTTGAAGGAAAAAAAATTGCAAATTTTGCCATCACATATTTATTTTATATGATAATTTTAATTGACATTATGCAAACATGTGTAAATAGGTATCATATTCAAAAGATAGCAGATGTAATAAAATTATGAAAATGTTCAAAATTGTGGAAAAAAGGTAGGCGTGTGCACTAAGATGGTTCACCAAAAAATATTGGAAGTTTTTTTCTAGCGAATTTTGTGGTATAATTATTTTATTATGTCCACTAAAATATTTCGGCGCAATAGAGAGCCACTTTTGAAATAAACTGAGTTGAAAAACATTTAAAAATCATAGGTTTATGAAAAGAAAGTCCGTTAATTGAGAAATATTAATCGCATTAAGGGTTTCATTCGACTTTGCAGAATGACACAACTTAACTCTCGTTGTGCAGTGAAAAAAGGAGCTCTCCCCTTCGGTATTAATACCGAACGAGGTTTGAGACAAGGTTATTCATTATCGAGTGACTTCTTCAACCTTATTATGGAGAAAATTATATGTACGAGCTACAGATTTACGACATAATGGCACTATCTTCAACAAAAGTCTCAAGCTGCTGGCGTATGTCGATGATATTGACAAAATCGGTATCAACTCGCAAGCGGTCAGTGCAGCATTCTCTGAATTGAAACGAGAGTCACGTCGAATGGGTCTTACGGTGAACGAGCGCAAGACGAAGTACTTAGCGTTTACAAAGAAAGAGTCCTGGCGTCTTGGACAACACGTCATTGTTGACAAGTACACTTTCGAGGTGGTCAAGGACTTCGTCTATCTTGGAACCGGCATCAACAATTGTAGTGACGTCAGCCTGGAGATCATGCGTAGAATAACTCTTGCTAACAGGTGTTACTTTGGGCTGAGTAAGCAATTGAGTAGTCGAGCCCTCTCTCGAAGATCGAAAGTCACACTCTACAAGCCTCACATTATTCCTGTCATAAAATATGGTGCAGAAGCCTGGACAATTTCCACCATAGATGAGGGGATGCTTGAAGTTTTCGAGAGAAAAGTTTTGCGCAGGATCTTCGGACCTATTTGCGTTGATGGCGGTTAACGAATAAGGTACAACGATGAGCTGTATGAGCTATACGCTGACATTGACATCGTCAGGCGAATCAAAATACAGCGGCTGCGCTGGCTGGGTCATTTCGAACGAATGGAAGAAGAAGCTCCAGCTAAGAGGGTATTTAATTCGGCACCCGATGGAGGACGCTGAGGAAGAGGAAGACCAAACATAAGTTGGAAGGACCAAGTGTTGGGTAACCTGACGGCGCTTGGAATATCCAATTGGCGCCAGCAAGTGAAGAACAGAGAATACTGGCGCCGCATTATATGTTCGGCCTAAAACGATCATGTTGTTAAGGCCACATAAGAAGAAGAAGAAGGGTTTCATATAATCTATGAACTCGATTTTTAAACGATTTTATCAAAATCGTTTTTATTGAGCTGTAATATTTTCGTCAATCTCATAAATTAAACCAAACTTAATATTACGAACGGTACCCATTTGTCGGCAAGAATTGGCAATTTTTTCGGCAGCAAAAGAGCTCTGTGACAATCATAAGTTAAAGTAATGTCACAAGGATTTTGCTGTTCGGAACCGGCTAATATAAGTAGGTCCCTTCTAATGCTGTCCAAATTTAACACCCTCAAAATTATTGGAAGAGGAGCTCGGCATCTCATTAACCTAACCTAACCTAATGTTACGCTGGCAAAAAGAAAAAACGAAAACATTTTCATTTTTATGCAGAGTGTGGCAACTTAATGTGTACTATAATAATGTTAATAAAAATATAGATTCGCAATTAAAATTTCATAGTAGATATTCAAGAATATTCTAAAAAAAACCGTCATACTTTTCTTAAGCTTCCTCAAGCTAAAAACGATCAAAAGAGTGGTTTAAAGTACGCAAGTCTCCAGTTGCCTCTATTCTTCCCTAGTTGACGATAGTTTAAAATTTGAAAGGCTGAGGGGCTATGTAGTAGTCGATCGTTAAATCGAAGGTTGGGCCTTCGTCTTCGTCGGCGCCCTCCTCTTTTATTTTAAGAGGGTCATTTTAGTCGAAATATCTAATATTCCAAGAAATCATGTTCTCTTGTTCTCATTTTGTGTCCTTCAGCTCCAGGTCGGTAATTTTAGTGAAATTGATTCCAATCGCCTAAGCATCCATGTACGCGGAGCCTGGCTTCATTGGCCGCGTTATGAAGAGTAAATTTAGGATAAAAATTAAGAGAAATGAAGGGGAACGAAAATTAATAGTGTTCACGATGAAAAGAATTAATTAATTTTATTAATCGATTTATATTTGAATGTTCGGCTGTTCGTTTATGAAAGTTTCATTTGCGAAACTTATGATAATGTTTTTAATTAATAAAATTTCATTTCATATTTCTATCAATGTAGGTTTCTGCGTTAAGTTTTTGTAGACTCTATTTTTAATGTTGCCTCTTTCTTCCTTAGTTTTTCTTCGTTTTACTTTTGTCACTCATCCTTTAGAAAACGTCTCAAAAATGTAGCCACTTTTAGTTTGACTATATTCAGTTGAATGTTATCATTAAAATTGATGGAACTTAAATCTTCGGTGTGAGAATAATCTGTGTAAAGTAAGCAGAAAAATTAAAATATGAAGAATAAAGTCAACTTAATATATGTACATTAGGGTGAGTCAAATTTTTGTTACCACAAATCGTATAGTGAAAAAAAAAAATACCATTTCTTCCAAGTATATTTGCCCTAAAAGCTGAATCTAAATTTTATTATTCACACTTTGACAAATAACTATCAGTCTATAAAAAAAAATTTTTATCATTAATTTGTATGGATAACAATATTTATTTCTCAAAATGTCAGGATAAAAATTGATTTTAGATTCATAGCTTCTTGGGAAAAATATATTTAGAATAAATGGTAGTGTAATTTTTTCTTGCTTTTTTTCGCCATACAAATTTGACACTCACTAATGTACATAAGAAAATGATGAAATGTTTTCAACAAAAAGTAAAATATGACAACACCACCACGATATGCTTTCATCCTACCACATATTACACAAATATTTCCATTTTTACCCCCATACCTGGTATAATATGAACATTTGAGCCCATTTGTAAGCCAATAGCACGCCAGGGATCCAATTGACCGTGAGTAAAGATAACATTATCATAGATGCTGCTATTTGGAAAGTTATTATTCGTTTCACGAATACCATGGGACATATTAGCTAAAGTGTATATAGTGCCAAATACATTGTGACATAATTGTTGAAAATACTTGAGCGGTACTTGCTGGCTAAAAGGATGCTGTTGACTTGTCGCTGTAGTAGTATACCAACCAAATTCATTACATGTCTGATAGAACCATTGTCGTGCTATGCGAATCAATGAAAAAGAAATACAGAATCCAAAAATGAATTGATAGCAAGCATATCATATCATTCATCATTATAATTACATCCTGAAGTGTAGTCATCATCCGAAGCGTATAATCGTTTCATACCATCAAATGATGCATCCAAGCACCAATTGTCATCATCGTTGCGTCTATCATCGGTGAGTTCGGATGTAAATACGTATTTAATATATTTGATAAAGGCCTTGGCTGCATTGCTATCCATGGCTTTTAAGCTCGTACACATTCGTTTTATTTGTGAACTGAAAATAGTAAGAGAAATCAACATTAAAAATAAAATAAAAAGAAATTGAATCATTACATAAGATCTAGTAAAAAGAAATCCATTATTTTTGCATTCAATTGAAGGTTTTATTTAGCATAGTTAGAGTGATCCGATTTAAGTCAAATATGCAACGTTTTGTTCGATAACTTGTTGCCATTTTGAAGGTAATTTCATAATGCCACTCTCATAGAAACCTTCGTCCCTATTGGTAAAAAACTGGGAAAGTCGATTTTCACAAGCTTCTCTTTTACCAACAAAATCATTCGCCATAGACAGGAACAAATAGTAATCACTTGGTGCCAGGTCTGGACTATAAGGTGGATGCATAAGAACCTCCCAACCAAGCTCCCGGAGCTTTTCGTGAGTCACTATCGATTTGTGTGGCCTGGCGTTGTCCTGATGGAACACAATTCCTCTCCTGTTGGCCAAAGCTGGCCGCTTCTGGGCGATTGTTTCCTTCAGACGGTCCAATTGTTGACAGTACAGGTCTGAATTAAGAGTTTGGCTGTAGGGGAGCACCTCATAGTAGATGATTCCCTGCCAATCCCATCAAACACATAGCAAAACCTTCCTGACCGTCAATCCTGGCTTAGCCACCGTTTGTGCCGGCTCACCACAATTCGACCACGACCGTTTTCACTTGACGTTGTCGTAAGTTATCCACTTTTCATCACCAGTAACCATCCGCTTCAGAAACGGATCGATTTTGTTGCAGCAGCGATTTGCAGATGGAAATTCGGTCCATAAGGTTTTTTTGGGTTAACTCGTGTGGCACCCACCCATACATCGAGCTTCTCTTTGCATCCAGCCTTATTTAAATGGTTCCAAATAATTTTTTGTGCAATGTTTAGCTCCTGGGCAATAAAAACAGTGCTTACATGATGGTCAGACTCGACGATTTCCATTATTTTATTGATATTTTCGACAATTGGCCTCACAGAGCGCTGTGCATTTTTGACATCAAAATTACCGAAATGGACTCAACGAAACCAAAATTGCACGTGATTGGCTGTTACAGTATCGGGGCCATAAACACACATTTTCAGCCATTTGACTTGCGTTTTCGCCTTTATCGAAGAAAAACTGTAAAATATGGCGTATTTTCTCTTTACTGGGGTCCATCTTTGACGCGTGCTCGAACAATACTGAGTCAAGCAATCATAAAACTGCCTGAAAAGTTTATCTAGTACGAAATCTTTCTAACGCCATCGAGCGTAACACGATCGCACTTATACAACGCGAGATACAGATTACTAAAGCCATCTATTGGAAAAATAATGGACTTCTTTTTACTATACCTTATATTATAATTAGAATCGTAAAAAATGAGAATTGTCTATTGTGTTGAATGATGCAAGTGATCTGAAAACGGGTTTTAACTGCAGTAACGTGCTACTTTCGGCCCCTGACTATAAGGCTTACGTTTTTCTGTCCGTTAGACCATATAATCTCATGACATACCTGTAATTCTGCACAATACCAGAAAAGTAATTGCCAATAGCATTGAAAAGAGCTGCAACATCTAAAGGATTTTCACGTTTAAAATTATCACATATTTGTAAATATTTCAACAAGTATGCTCCATCTGAGGAATGTAGTTTTTGTGCCAAACTCTCAGCACCAAGTTTTAGATATCTGTAACATTCGCTGCCACCCTTTTGTTTAATACTTTCACCAGTTACCTCCATATATTCTACAACAATAAAAAATTGATACATTAAATCATACCTTTTCTTCCTTCACGTACTCGTAACTCTTCATTATTTACCATAAAAATCCATTTTAGCTTTGAGAGGTGCACTTGAGGCCCAAGCTGCCGCTGCCATATTTGGGTACTTTTTTGTAAACCAAGCTACCATACTACCCGAATATGAGCCACCGACTAAAATTACTTTGGAAGTTCTTAAGCCAGGAATGTTTGTCTTTTGATAACTGATAAAATATGACAAATCAGCTAAAGCTTGCTGAACATTCAAGTATTTGAATGTTAGATCACTTGAAATAATCAAAAATACAGTATCAGTTTAGTATCTACATGAGACTCTTTAATAAGTGCCTATCATACATACTTTGCTGGTAATGTTTTGCCATAATAACGATGTTCTGTATAGTATAACATGCCGGTATTCTCTTTAGCCATATCATACATATGTCCAGTGACCAGATAATTACCAGATATTTCCCATTCACCTCCAACAAATATAAATATTGGTCCACCGTCTTTAAAGTACTTATCATTGCTCATATAACGCTGCAATGAAACAAGAACAAGCCAATGAAAATAATTATCAATCGTTACACTATTCATTTCAATCCCCAACACTTGCCATTAACCATGTTCGATTATTGTTCTTCTCCATTGAAAAATGATCCAACTTTTGTTCCAACCAATATTCTTTTACATCAGCAATATTTCGATTATTAGTTGGCAATTTTAATGGTGGTTCACGTTGTAATAATTTCAGTACCCGCTCATAAGGGTTAATAAACGTATATTTGATTACATTACATTCGACATTTATTAATGATAACAATAGGCTTACTATAGTGATGCGTACGATTAGTTGTTTTGTCATAATTATTATTATTATACTATGTATGTTATATTAAGTTGATATTACGACTACTCGTTATGTATATAATTAACATATATTGCTTACTCGTATTTGTTTTGAACTGAATGAGTGTTGAAATCTTAGTTGTTATTAAATGAAGTCATAAGCCTGTATTTATTGCTAATTATTACGGAAGTGCTTGTAATATGTATACAATGCAATTATAAGAACCTTCAATCACATATTATAATTGTGATTAATGAATATGTGTCTTCATACGTATATATGCATGGTTTTTATTAATTTCTTTCCGAGTTGATATTACTATCTCTCCTGTATATGCTAGAGGTTGGTCCCAGAACTACCTGACCTAACAAAGAAAAAAACAAATTTGGGAAATTTTTTCTTTATTTCTCAACATAATCTCCTTTTAGCTCTATACACTTTTCCCAGCGATATTCTATACCTTCGATACCCTGTTTATAGTATGGACTATCTAGCTCATTAAAATATCCATCTAACGAAGACTCCATCTCTTCATTGTTTGCAAATCTTCTACCACCACCAAGCCATTTTTTCAAATTTAGAAATAGAAAATAATCCGAAGGAGCTAAATCTGGCGAATAAGGTGCCTGCTGAAGCAATTCGAGCTCTAACTCATTGACCTGGGCCATCGCAATAGCGGATGTGTGAACTGGTGCATTGTCTTTATGAAAAAAGACTTTCTTTTTACCAAATGCGGCCTTATGTCTTTAATTTCATCATTTAAACGCTGCAACAAATTATCATAATACTCGCTGTTGATTGTTTTTCGTTTTTGAAGCTAATCAATAAAATTTATCTCAAGTGCTTCCCAAAAAACAGACCTTCTTTGGACACTATTCCAAAGGACACAAAGGAGCAGTCAAAACAGTGTACTGGAAGGAAAGGAAAGTGGTGGACCCATGTCTCATCCATGGTTACAAATCGACACAAACACTCTATAGAAACATCTTCACGACGTTGTTTTTATTCTGTTGTGAGTAAACGCGGCACCCATCTGGCACACGGCTTTTTCATCTACAAATTTTCGGTCAATATACGATGTATAGCACTTGTTGAAATGCCTGCAATTTCATCTAGCACACACACCCTCAGCCGGCGATCATCCAATACTATTTTGGGGATTTTTTAACCGTTTCTGGCGTAGCCACCTCAATTGGTCGAGCACTACGGTGTTCGTCTTGGCAGCTTGTACGACCTCGTTTAAACTCTGCCACCCAATATTTTATGGTTGTAAACGAAGGAGAGTAGAATCTAGTTCGGCTTTAATATTCGTTGTACTGAGATCTTTCAAATGAAAGTATTGAATTACATAACGGTGACCAATTTTTTCTCTGTTTACAAATTCACTAAAATCGTTAACTTCGATGGCAAATACTAAACAACCTGGCGCCTTGAAACTTAAAACATATGTTTTATGAGGTAGCCACGTTTCACAATTTCGTAATTTTTTTCAAACTACTGCCACCATCTATATGCCAGGTCGGGTAGTTCTGGGACCAGCCCTCGTACCTTTTGCTATTTCTATGATAAGCTAGACAATATTAAACCTTTAATAAATACCCAAAGGTTAATGATTTAACAACTAAGTAGGGGAATAGTCAATGGGTTAGAATGGGTGTGCTTTTTGAAAAGTAAACTTCGACTGATTGATATATTCGATTAAGTAAAATTATAATTGGAAAACTTGAGATCATAGTCAGGTTTTGTGAAAGAATAGTTTTTGGTTAGACAGCACAACAGAAAAACGGCATATTAAATAATTTGGTATTTTATTTTTTTTTATAAAAATTGTGAAGTGAAATTGGCTTCTTATTTTGAAAATTTTATAACAATGTGCATCATGGGAAATTTGTGTAGTGTAGGTAAAATTGTAGTGGCTTAATAATGTTTTAGAACGTTATATTTTTACTCGTATAAATATTTGATCAATATTAGATGATTAAAAACAATCGTGATGTAATATATGAGCCTCAATAGACCCAATCGTTGCTTATAAGCTAAATTTTAAAGTGAGCTAAATATAATTTAACAATATTTTTAGAAATGCTTTTAAAACCATGAGAATGTTTATAGGCGTATAAGACTTTACTGAATTTCACATTTGGTTTTAATTAAATATGATCACTTAATCCAGAGTAATGTGTAAAATGAATCTGACAAAATTATATAAATATTATATATGGTATATAATATAATATAATTATAAAAATAATATAAGTACTAACAAAAATTAATTACAAATAAATATATAATTAAAAATCTCAAAAAATCCCATGCCACATATTGCCCGAATCTATAGACTTTTCCGCTACTCAACACACACATCACTGAGTTCAAATCCCAGAGCTACTTTCAATTTTCAATCAACACTTTTTGATTATGTCTGTATTATTTCTATAATCACTAGACATATTGCTTTATGCTTAAATCACAGATGTTTGCATTAGAAATTGTTTAATAAGATTAAATATGTACTTAAAGAAATAGTGGAAAAATCATATTGATTTATTCTTTCAACGATGATACATATAAAGTTTTCTGATATATACATGGAATGGAATTACAGCTTATGTAAAATATTAAAACATCTCTTTAATTTAATATGAATAAATAATTGGCGATTTTAGATTTGTACGATTTAGATTTGTACGATTTGGAGTATTATAATTCCTCTAAAGTTTTACTTAGCTTATTGCTAAGTTTTCAATGGATACAATACATATCTGGCGAATATTGTAAATAAATTATGATTTCAAAGATGTCAGGCATGTCATCATGTCATGATGTCAAAGATGTCAGGCTTTCCATAAATTTGTGAAAAATTGAAATAATTGAAAATGCACTATATCAGATACAATTATTCTTATTGTGAATCATTTGGTTATTATTAATTTTCATGGAGTTATTCTTTTATACAAATTATATGATTAATCAAAATATTAAATTATAATCGAATAATCAGAATTTTATCAAATAAAAAATTTTTTAAACAAAATATTCAAAATATCCATAATAATTCTTGTAAGGGAAAGAAGAGTGAAATGTTTATTTTAAAAGTCAATTTCCCAAAGAAGGAAATGCGAATAGTGTAAAATTAATTGATTAATCATTAATTTGATTAACCTGACTTTTTCATTAAACATTTTCATTACTCTCACAGCTCTAATTTTTATTCCTTGAATGTTTGAAATAATTATCTCTTTTTAAACATTATAGGTAAAATCAATATGTGAGTTATGTGCAGGAGAAACGCAATATGCGTCTGACAAGACCGATTACATCATCCCGAAGATGAATTTCAATAGGAACTTCACAGTAGTTTTTCCTTCGAGGAAGTACTGAAATAAGGAATTTTTGTTAAACAGCTTGGACACCACAATCTACACGGACGGCTCCGTGGACAAATCTGTGAGCCTCCCTAACCTGTCTAGCGTATTACAGTGTCTGTAATTGGGGAAGCTTGTAGGATATTAATCACAGACTTCAGATTCAAGCTCAACATAGGTATATTATCGTACAGCCAAGCTGCGATTCATGCCTTGAATTCAGCAGTCATATCCTCCTGCCTAGTGGAACAAAGCAGAAGAAGTCTCAATACACTCAGTGAACGGCACAACGTTTCACTGATCTGGGTTCCCGGACATCGGAACATAGAAGGAAATGAAAAAGTCGACGAACTGGCAAGAAATGGATCTGCCATGCGAGAGCCTCTTGCAGAACCGGTGTTCATAACTCTGAGTGTGGCCAAAAAAGAGCTATCAATATAAAATATCTACAAATAGAGGATTGCAGGTGGAAAAGACTCAGAAAGTGTAAGACCAGTAGGTCATTATGGCCTAGATACAATCCTAAACAAACAACACTACTGATAAACAGAAACCGAAAAGACGTCTCTAGACTGACGGCAGTCATTACCGGCTTCTGGCTCTTCGGACAACAGGCGGCCAAAATGGGGATGTCCTACAACGATTTCTGTCACAATTGTAACTAAGTGGAAGAAAAGGAAACGGTCTTCCACTTCCATTGTAAATGCTCTGCCCTTTGGAAGCAGAGAATGAACACCCTAAGTAAACCACTCATCAATAACATCGAGGAGTTGGCGAAACTAAGCATCAGCGACCTCCTGAAGCTAAGTAAATAAATAAAGCTGCACCTCTCTAATTTAGGTCACGTTTATTCTTATACACCCACTTGAAGCCAATAATATTAGGCTTAGATGGAGCCAGTACTAATTCCCATGTTTGATTTCTCTGCAAGGAATTCATGTCCTCCTCCATAGCCAAATTCCATTCACAAGACTGGTGACCCATCTCATTCACAACTATGTATCCTGGTGGATGTAGTCATAATGTAATAATGCTTTAGGCATATTTAGAAAGTTTTCAGTTTATGGATGACATTTAACTTTTAAAATTAATTTATATTCGTTCTTTAAAATTTTTTGATAACAAAGAGGAACAGAAGAGAATAAAAACATTTAAAAACAGTGCTCATCATTTATGCATTTTAATTTCACTGTCAGTACATTGGGGTGTTATGGAAAATATCTGTTTTTATTGTGGATATCATACATCATATAAATTATATATGGATTATATATACAACCTTACTATGAGCATATAAATTTGCAATAACAAAAGCTTTTGTGATCAAATACATCACCAGGACCCGTAAATGGACACATGTGGACTTATGGACGTATGGGTATGTGTGGACATACATGTCCACTTACTATGTGTCATATTGTTAGTAAAAAGTGGCATTTGCATCAAAATACTTATAACTACGTAAAATAGTTAAATCCAACCCCTTTGCCCACGCAAATTGCACTCTCATTTTTCTTATTGCACTCTCTTTTGATACACACACACACACACACACATAAATTGTAATAATACATATATACAAATACATACTATGTATATTTATAAGCCAGTCGAAATTTCATTTACTTGCTTGCGTATGTGGGCGATCTATTTACAAAGGGGTGGCGCTTAATTCTATGCGTAGGCGATACTGTTCAATGAAATCTGAAGCATACAAAAACTTGTATTCACATACATACGGGTATTTTTAGTGTTATATCTACTTATTTGATTATTGTATATAAATGTCACTTTTAATTTTTTAGCCTTGATTTTAATACTGAGCGCATTATATGTACGAGTATATTCATATATGATATGGTTATGATTACGGAAATGTATCCAATACATATGTGTCATAATGTAAATATTTTGATAATATGGATAATACAGACAAGTAATTTTCGATGAATGTGTATGTTTATGTGTCTCACATTTCAAATATTCCTATCTGTGACGTACATACTTATCACAAAATATTCCATTGAATTTATAAGAATTAACGAAAAAAAGGTGAGCTTGTCCCTTCATATTTGGCAGGCAAAAGAAATCAGAAACTACATGGTAAATTGGGACGTGTTATAACTTTAAAATCATCAAATTTCATCTGTTAAACCTAATAGCGAAATAGCGAAGAGTTAGCGAAAAGAAGGTGAACCTGTCCTTTCACCTTTTGAAGGCAAAAGAAATCAGAAACTACAAGGTAAATTCGGATCTTTAAAATCATCAAATTTCATCTGTTAAACCTAATAGCGAAATAGCGAAGAGTTAGCGAAAAGAAGGTGAACCTGTCCTTTCACCTTTTGAAGGCAAAAGAAATCAGAAACTACAAGGTAAATTCGGATCTTTAAAATCATCAAATTTCATCTGTTACACCTAATAGCGGACTACTGACTAATGCTTCCATAGACGACTACTTACATAACTAGTCATTTAATATTGGGATGAATTTTATAATCAATTTGAACTGAACTGAACTGAACTGAACTACTTTTCAATTTTGATAGTCATTTAATATTGATGAGTATTGCTCAAAAATCGTTTTCCAACAAAACAATGTATGCATCGAATCCATAGTATTTGGCAAATTTTGTACCATGTTACTGTTTCTGCTGTTTCTAAATCATACAAAATCGTTCCTCGGAAAGAGATTTGCATCAAATTATATACGAAAAACCTAACAAAGTTAGACGGATCTAACAAATACCTGAAATGGTATATATCAGTCCATAAGTTCGTGCGTACAGGCACCTGGTTCAATTGAGCAAGGTTCCAAACCTGGGAAAATGGGTTCCGCATAAACTTTCTGGCTCACACCTTCAGCAGAGAGTTAATGCGTGTTCTGTGCTTGAAAATTAGAGTTTTTTGAATCGTATTGTTACTGGGGACGAAAAATGGGTAGTTTAAAATAATCCTGTTCGCAAACGTCAGTGGTTAGATGAAGATGAAACATCGAACCAACCCCCAGAGATGGCCTCCTGTTGGTGGGATATGACCGATATCATTTATTTTGATCTGCTGTAACCAAACCAGACGATCACAGCTGATTATTATTGCCATCAACTATCCAAACTAAATAAAGCACTTGAAAAAAATCGACCATCTTTAGTTAATAGACGTAAAGTTTTGTGTTGTTTTTTTGTATACCGCAAGACAGACCTTAGGCAAGCTGAACAAACTCGAATGGGAGCCAATGCCGCATCCATCATACTCTCCGGATATTGCACCTTGCGATTATCACCTTTTTCGCGGACTTCAGTCCCATTTAAGTAATAAGAACTACACCTCAAAAGAAGCTATAAAAAGGGATATCGACGTGTATTTTGGCTCAAAGGACAAACAATTTTTTGAGCAGGAAATTAATTATTGATCAATAAATACTGAAAACTTCTTTTTTATTTATTTTAAAACCACCTAGAAAAAGGCACGAACTTATGGACTGATCTGGTACATTCTTTTGTCAAGTTTCACTTGCAATATATGTCGGCGTGTGTATTAAATTTAGGGAGCTCAGTGATGAAATGCTCTATAAGCGACCTCAGTACTGTTAACAGTTATTGACTATAGGATTATTTTTTATAAAGAAGTTATGGAAAAATTGGTGATGTGGGTGACGTAGCTCAGTGGTTAGTGCATTGGCCTGCTGATCTGTAGGTAGTGGGTTCAATCCCCGGCTGAAGCATACCAAAATTTAAAATCGAAAAGATTTTTCTTTCGAACAGTATCCACCTGCCGGCAAGAATTGGCAATATTTTCGGCAGTAACAATTTGCCAAAAATGCTTCTTAAAAAGAGCTCTGTGACAAAACTAAGTTATTGTGATGTCACAAGGGTTCTGTCGTTCGAAATGATGTCCAAATTTTACAAGCACAACAGCTCGGTGTTATCACAATGGGCCTTACTGGCTTAAGTGTGTCCTCTCAGAGAGAGGAGAGCCACGTAACCTAATCTAACCTAGCAAAATGTTCATGATCTATTGATTTCAAAACTTTATCATAACAGAATACTCTATATGACGTCTTCGAAAAAGTATTTGGTCACAAAAATTGGTATTATCGGTGGTTTATGCAATGATTTAATGATTTAAACTAGGGACCATAATAATTAAAGCAATATCTAACAATTTCAAGTTTAATAATTTTTTTCTGATTTTTATTTTCTGGGTGGTAAATTTTTGGAAGGTAAAGGGAAGTGTCATCTTTCAGAGTTTAGGTTAGGTTAGGTTATGTGGCTGCCCTCTGAGCTACGGCACCCATTTTAGAGTTTAGATCATTGTCTTCTGTACAAATATCTTAGCTACAAAAAGCACTATAGCTAATTGAACAGAGATGTTAAAGAAAGGTTCTCTTTCAAATGGTGTCCATATGTCGGCAAGGAAATTATCAACAATACAATCCAAATGTAAGCAACTCAACACAACTTAATCTTTTTTTAAAAAGATCAAAAATAATTTTCAATTAAAATTTGTTAAATGCTTATATATATATTTTAGGGGTTAGCCTCAAATCGTATGTTAATTATTTGTTTGGTTGCAGAATTCTTCTACTTCCTTCCTCATAATATCATCACGCGTTATTTCAAGCATATCTTTGTGGGGTATGTTCCACATTTCGAATAATGCTTAAAGAGTATAAATCATTACTGATTCAAATAGAGCATAGGGTACCAGTAATGCTTTGTTATCCTTTTTTTTCACAGTGTATTACTTGTTGGTATTTACAAATACTAATACGTACATATTTACATGTACCGATACAAGTACATACGATATGTGAATATTGCGTGGGTGCCACACAAACAAGCAAGCGATGTTTTCTTCGATTCCTTTAGTTATATGTAGTACGCTCAGAGAATGAGAGAATATTCATATAAGAGAATATACGAGTACATATTGTATGAAAGAGCAACAAGCAGTTGACGAACAGAAAGAAACGACCGAGACCGATTCTTAGTAATTGTATTTATATAAAAATGTTGCATTAGTATATGTGTTGGCCATTTGTGTGCAATTGAAAGGTATATTAGGATGTGTAAAAGCTCAGGAAAAATCAGTCGAGTTTTAAACTTACACTACTAAAGTGGAGTTTTGCCAATTTGCGAGTTTGTTGGCTCGTACTCAAACGTATATATACACCTTTGCATAGTTAATTGAATTGGAATTTTTTCATATTTTGTTATTTTTTTTTTTTTTTTGTGTGAACTTTTGTTCTATTCATTATTTATATTTTTTGCATATATTTCTTTTCTATTTAAATTTGTTATATAGTCTGTGTATATAGGATAGACATGTGTGTGTGTATATGTAGGAAATAGTGAATTTGACCAAAAAAGTGTTTAGTCAACTTTTTGGCGCATATAATGCGAACCAGTGTGAAATATGTAAATTTTGTAATGTATAAAAAAAAAGTTTATGAAAGTGAAATGCGTATAAATAATAAAATTGCTATAAAGTGAGAGAAAGAGAGAGAGACAAACAGACAAAGAGAGAAGGAGAGATATAAAAATAATGTGAGAATGCAAATAAAATAAAAATATACAAAATTCAAATTTAAAAATATTCAAAAACATAAATGTGTTTGTATATAGGCACTATAGTGTTAATAACTGACAATAAACGAAAACGTGTTAAATGAAAATGTATGATTTTCTATATAAAATTTATATATAAAAAAAAAAAATAACTATTGTTTCTAAGAAGACAAAAAAAAAAATCAGATTCACTTGCACATTGGAGTGGCGGTGAGGAGGCTGTCGGAACTTTTATATCCCTAGTTAAAACGTTTTTTTTTTTTGCTTTTTGCTTTTTTACTTTCAAGTATTTAGTATTTGTGTTAGTATAATAAAATACTTATGATGTTATCACTATGTATTTACAAGAGTTAAATTATAGCTACAAAAGCAAAAAAAACGTGCAAACGACCCTTGTAAATCCGTTTGGTTGAGTATCGCGCAGCAATAATATATAGTTTCTAATAGCTGTTTTATGCACATGGTTATTTAGTTAATAAACTACCACATTTCATCTAAAATTATACTTATTTAAAAGGCAATTATATGCTTATTAAATTTTCGAAACATGCAACAAACTTACTCATGGGATTAGCCCCATAAATAAAATGTGAAAAATTGACTTTCGTTCGGTATGGTTAAATTAAGTATTTGCTACACATTTTATTATGACTGCCATTTGAGCATATAGTTCATATAGTTCATGTTAGTTATAAAAAATATACATATATGGTCTTTAATTAAATTTAAGAATTATTTTAAAAGTACACTTTTAATTTACATAGCAAATGATTCATTTGCATTGAAAATTGTTTACCTTTAGATTATAAAAAAAAGCTTCAATTTCAAACATTTCATATTTCATGTGATGATTTAGCAATTTCAGTAATGAAAATATGGAATTATACCATTATGCAGATGCTTTCGGGATTCTGAGGCTCGAATATCCAGCACAAATGCATTCTTTCCAAGGCAAACAATTAAGAATTGTCATAAAGAAACTATTATAAGAAAGCAAAACGCTTTTCTCTTCGAAAGTTGTAACTAGAGATAGACCTCTACTCAATCTGTCGGTTTCAAATTTTATAAATCTACGCGTAAAGACTTAAACTTACTAAAAAAAATAAATAATTTTGAATAAGACTCTTGAAAAGTGCAATTTTAAAAATAGAAAATGTATTACTTAACCGACTACTAACCTCTAGTATGTAGTTCATCTACGAAAGATTCGTTTTTCCCACTTAGACGGTGTATATCATCAAGAAGAAAGTCTTCTAGGATCAAGCGGTTTCTACTTATCTCTTGATATGACCGATGTAGCGCAAACGTTGAATTAAAGTGTATGAATTAAGTGTATGAAAATCAGTTTTGAATTTTATTCGGTACTCTCAAGTATTTCTCTTTCGAAAACTGCAAGCCTCTAACATCAGAGGTGAAAAGTGTCCATTTATAAGGTTATTTAAGAGAATTTAAAAGAAATATGGTAATTATTCATACAAGGAAAAAGTATGCAAAAACAATAACAACAACAACAATAATGAGGGCAATAAAACTTACATCAAACCAGTATTCAAATTAAATATAATTACTTTCACATAACTAAAATAAAAAAAAAATTAATATGTGGCACTTAAAGCCCCGAAGGTCTCATTGGCAGAGCTTCTCTTCCATTATTGTTGTGCGTGTTAAATTAGAAAGGACCTACTTATTTTGGCCGGTTCCGAATGGCAGAACCCTTGTGACATCACTTTTTCTGAGCTTTGTCACAGAGTTCTTTTAGAAGCTTTTTCACATAACTAACTCAGCCTAGAAAAAATCATATGCAAGCGTAAATAGTTTTTCTATTTCATTATTTCCTTCTGCTGCAATGCAACACATTCAATTACTGTTAGGTTAGGTTATGTGGCTGTCCTCCATCTGAGAGGACTCACTTAGGCCAGAAAGGTCCATTGTGATACCAACGAGCTTCTCTTCCAATACTGTTGTGCGTGTTAACTTATATTAGCCGGTTCCGAACGACAAAACCCTTCTGACATCACTTTAATCTAGTTTTGTCACAGAGCCCTTTTTTTAAAAAGCATTTTCGGCAAATTGTTAATGCTGAAAAATTGCCAATTCTTGCCGACAGGTGGGTACCGTTCGAAAGAAAAATCCTTTCGATATTAAATTTTGTTATGCTTCAGCCGGGGATTGAACCCATGACCTACAGATCAGAAGGTCAACGCACTAACCATTGAGCTACGGCATCCACTTCTATTACTGTTACTACATTTCAATTTTGAGCTCGGCATAGGCATGCAATGTCGATATGCCATCACCAACATGTCGTATACATAGGACATATCTATGTATTTTTAAAATTATCCTGCTTTTTCCTTATTACCGTTCTTTTGCTTCATATCATATATTTTCATTTGTGTGTGGTAACTTCTTGGGATTTATTCTTTTTTTTTTGAGAAAATATTTTACATTTTTCACTTACTGTTGTTTCTACGTAGAATTTATACTTTTATGGTTTCACTTGTTTGGACTTTCTTACATTGAATTGCTTTACTTAGTTGTTGTTGTTGACTTCATTGTTGCTTTTAGCTTTAAGTATGATATATGCATGTACATTTATGTATTTGTTCTGAACGTACATACATAGGTACATAAAGAATTTATTACCTACTTATTGTCCTTGATTTGTCAACGTCGTGGTTTGTGTGACGTTGACGCTAACGTTGAATCACATTTCCATCCACCTCCCCCCGCTTTCTTTAGTTGAACTCAAATTCGGTTATTGGGTAACTTCAATTAAATGGGGGGCGGGGGGTTATTTTCGTACGCTTATAAGCTCTATAAGCGTGTGATGATGATGATGATGACAAATATTGCAATGTTGGGATGATAGCGAGGTTATTAGCATTTTGTAAATATTCGTATTTAAATTCTGTTTTGAAATGTTGTAGTGATTTATTTTTGTAGCATTTACATGGTAAATAATATATTTTGCGTCTCATGAGAAAATGTTGAAGAGATTAATTTTTGTAGGGTGCATTATTTGGATATTGATATTTCGTATGGGCGATTTGTTTGGTATATTTTTTTTTTGGTATAAAATTAAATTCTTCCATTATAATATATGAGAATTTTAAGGTGCAATTGATTCTTTCAGATTCACTAAAAGAGTATGTAATACTTGATACCCAGTTGTTGCTGATATCAGGGCCATTTCGATTATAAAAACCCATGGTCTCATTTACACTGGAAAAAATCTACTTCTTCCCCACAACTTCACGATATCACAAAGGGGTTCTGGCTATTACTTATATATTAGTCGGCCTAAGATTGATTTCAATATAGGTACGGATATCTATAGTTGACAGACTGGCTCTGAAGAACCTTAGTCGAGCTTCTCTTATAATGTTGGTGTGTATTTTAAACGTTAGGATTTTCGATCTTGATTAAGCATATTTTTATTGTATATCAAGGAATAAATTTTATGTTTTATATAAATAGAAATAAAATAGAATTCATGGAAGTGAAAAAAAAAACGTTCATTTACTTTTTCTTTATTTAAAAAAGTATTCGTTATTGCCGAAAGCCAATCCATACGACAATTTGAGGAGTCCTGAACTGGAGGAGGAAAATAAATTATTTATGTTGGTTTATATATCGCTTACAGATCGACATAGACATAAATTACCTTATATTACATATAAGGTCGAGTAAAAAGAAATCCATTATTTTTGCATTAAATTGAAGGTTTTATTTAGCATAGTTACAATGATCCGATTTAGATCTAATATGCACCGTTTTGTTCGATATCTTGTTGCCATTTTGAAGGTAATTCCTTAATGCCACTCTCATAGAAACCCTTGTCACTATTGGCAAAAAACTGGGACAGTCGATTTTCACAAGCTTCTCTTTAGACGCATTTTTCACCAGCAAAATCATTCTCCATAGATAGGAACAGGTAGTAATCACTTGATGCCAGGTCCGAACTATAAGGTGGATGCATAAGAACCTTCCAACCAAGCTCCCGGAGCTTCTGGCGAGTCACTGTCGATGTATATGGCCTGCTGTTGTCCTGATCGAACACAATTCCTCTCTTATTGGTCAAAGCTATCCGCTTATGGGCGATTGCTTCCTTCAGATGGTCCAATTGTTGACAGTACAGTCCGAATTAAGAGTTTGGTCGTAGAGGAGCAGCTCGTAGTAGATGACTCCCTGCCAGTCCCACCAAACACATAGCAAAACCTTCCTGATCGTCAATCCTGGCTTGGCCACCATTTCCGCTGGCTCACCGCTATTCGACCACGATCGTTTTCGCTTGCCGTTGTCGTAAGTGACCCACTTTTCATCATCAGTAACCATCTGCTTCAGATATGGATCGATTTTATTGCGATGCAGCAGCGATTCGCAGATGGAAATTCGGTCCATGAGGTTTTTTTGCGTTAACTCGTGTGGCACCAATACATCAAGCATCTTTTTGTATCCAGTCTTATGTAAATGGTTCCAAACGGTTTTTAGTGCAATGTTTAGCTTCTGGGCAATAGAAACAGTGCTTACCTGACGGTCAGACTCGACGATTTCCATTATTTTATCGATATTTTCGACAATTGGCCTTCCAAAGCATCGGGGTGCATTTTTGACATCAAAATTACCGGAACGGAAACGTCGAAACCAAAATTGCACGTGATTGGCTGTTACAGTATTAGGACCATAAACACTATTCACATAAACTATTCACAAAAACTGTAAAATATGGCGTATTTTCTCTCTCAATCAATACTGAGTCAAACAATCACAAAACTGTCTGAAAAGTTTATTTAGTACGAAATCCTACTTTTCTAACGCCATCTAGCGTAACCCGATCGCACTTATACAACGCAAGATACAGATTACTAAAGTCATCTATTGGAAAAATAATGGATTTCTTTTTATTACACCTGATATATTTAAATTATCGATAAATGTTGTTCTCATTAATGTTATTTCGATTAATTCACCATATAAGTGGTCTTAAATCCATATATTTCTAAATGAATACTAATACTATATACATATACATATACATAAAGTATATTTTGCATTAGACCACAATAACGAACCGAACATATTACTTCGGTTATTAAGTAAATCTTAAGTAATATTAAGTTTGTTAATAAATCGAAAGTAAAAGTTTAAAGACTTATTTGAAATTAAATAATCTAGAAAAGCATGTACTTTCCGAGGAATTATGCAATTTTATTCTACACAATGAACTCTAATTAAACTTGCTTTAAATATACACTCAGCTAATAAATATGTCACCGGAATAAGCTTATATGAGCTCGTATTACAATTATATTCCATTTCTTCTATGCTTCAAGCTAAATTATACTCGAGTATACTCGTATTACTTTAAAAACTCTTTAATGTACATGAATGTATGTATTGACATACATACATATACATATATGTGTATATAGTAAATATATATATATAGCAAAGCAAAAATAAAAGTTGTTGAAATAAAAGTTTAACGTACATCCCCAAATAGAATTCATATTTAGAATACTTACGAGTAGCTTGTACATATATGCATATATATTTACATCGTACGTATCCAAACGGAGAACATGGACATAAAGTATATTTCAATACATACCTATATATTTTTGGACCCTGCATTAAAAATCATTAGTCTAGAATTAATGAATTAATTGTGTTAGATTTTCTATAGCACAATACTAAATACTAGCGATTATAATCATATTTAAGATGGGATTGTCTTGTGAACAAAATATTAGTACAGAAATATATCGATTTACATTTTCGTTTATTGCAAGAAATTGTGGCATAATCCGAAAAGGACGAGAAACACTCAAATTAACACTTGAACAATGTATCAACTTGTCAAGCCGACAGATTTTATATTAAATGGGGTACATTTCACTTATTAATATTTATGATAAATTTCAATTTATCACCAAAGTGAATGGGTAAGTTATTCAGAAAAATATTTCATTTTGTAGATTTGCAAATATCGTCGAAAGCTTTGACATTAAGCGGAATTTTCATATATAAACTTTGCTATAAACGACGTGAAGAACAGAGAAGACTGGCGGCGCCAGTCTTCTCTGTTCTTCACTTGCTGGCGCCAATTGGATATTTCAAGCTCCGTCAGGTTACCCATCACTTGGTCTTTCCAACGGAGGTTTGATCTTCATCTTCTTCTGCGTCCTCCAGCGGGTGCCGGAGGACCCCTCTTCGCTGGAGCGTCTTTTTCCAGCCAGCGCATCCGCTGGATTTTGATTCGCCTGATTATGTCAATGTCAGCGTACAGCTCATACAGCTCATCGTTGTACCTTATTCGATACTCGCCATCAACGCAAATAGGTCCGAAGATTCTGTGCAGAAATTTTCTCTCGAAAACTCCAAGCATCCTCTTATCCGTGGTGGAAATTTTCTAGGCTTCTGCGCCATATGTTAGGACAGGAATAATGAGGGACTTGTAGAGTATGATTTTCGATCTTCGAGAGAGGGCTCGACTACTCAATTGCTTACTCAGCCCAAAGAATCATCTATTAGCAAGAGTGATACTGTTAATGCTGTTAATGCTGGTTCCAAGATAGACAAAGTCCCTTACTACTTCAAAAGCGTAGTTGTGAAGAGTGACGTGCTTTGCAAGATGCCGGAACTCATTTTGTGTTGACTTCCTCTTGCCCACGTTCACCGCAAGACCCATTCGACACAACTCTCTTTCCAACTCTAAGGATGCTGCATTGACTGCTCGCGAGTTGATACCGTTTATGTCAATATCGTCGGCATACGCCAACAGCATGACACTTTTGTTGAAGATAGTGTCATTATGTCATAGATCAGCAGCTCGTATTATTTTGTCCACAATAAGATTAAAGAAGTCGCACGATAACGAATCAGCCTGTCTGAAACCTCGTTCGATATTAAATGGAGAGGAGAGGTCCTATCTAATTTTCACTGCACAACGAGAGCTAAGCAGTGTCATTCTGCAAAGTCGATTGAGTTTTGCAGGTATAACAAATTCAGACATAGTTGTGTAGAGGTAATCCCTTATTGGACTGTCGAAAGTGGCAAATAGGTGATGTGTGTCGATATGGAATAGATCCAGGATTTGGCGTAGTGGGAAAATTTGATCGATGGTGGGTTTATTCGATCTGAAGCCATACTGATAAGGTCCATTCAGATTGCTGAGCATAGGCTTCAATCTTTCACTAAATACGCACGATAAGACCTTGTATGCGATGCTTAGGAGACTTATGCCACGGTAGTTGGCGCAAATTGTGTGGTCTCCTTGCATATGTATGGGGCAGAGAACACTGAGACTTCAATCATCGGGCATGCTTTCGTCCGACCATATTCTGCTTATGGGCTGGTGCATGCAGGTGAGCAGCTCATAGCGGCCGGTCTTAAACAACTCGGCAGGCAGGCCATCTGCACCTGTTGTTGCTTTGTTGTCTGGATATACATAATATGTTTTTTCAGGATGTAGTAAACAAAAAGAAATATAAGTTAGAATTTACTATCAAATCTGGAAAATAATTGAAATAATTGAAAGTCTGGAAAATATTTCCAAAGAAGTCCTAATAAATTATAGAAATTTTTTTCAAATATGGACAGTCAATTCAAGGAGCTTTTTACTCTTGTCAATTACTAGCATTTTTATTGGATTTCTTGCAAAGTAGTGAAATAGTAGTTTGCTGGATAATCTACATATAATGCCATTTACTGGTGGGAATTCAGAAGAAGAAAAAGTTTCGTTAAAAAGTCTGCCAATTCAACCAAGCAATTCAATACAAGTAGAAATGAAAAACGAAAAGAGAAAATAAAGAAAAGTGAGATAAAAAGAACGAGTAATAAAAAAATGAACAGGAAAAAAAAAACAGTTGAACTAATTAAAGGGTTTCAAATCTAAATATGCATAGGCAATAAGCTCGAGAACTACCTTTATTTTACTATGTGTTGCTATTCATCCCATTCTAACGTCTATAATCATACAATATTTGTGTAGTTATGTACATGGACATGTACATGTATATGTATGTACGTCTAAGGATAATAACACAGGAGAGCCAGTGTACGTGTTTACGCTTGAGAAATGCGTATATGTGTGTTAAGAGTGCGTGTATAAATATTTGTGCTATGTACAATACAAAGGTTAAGTAAAATACTGCCTGCTGTAATCGTTATTGCTTAGAATATATAATTAGACAATAATTCGTGTATGCATTTACTTATTAGGTACATAGTAACTTATCCATGGATAAAGAGAGGATAGTGAGTAAATTAATTATATGTAGCATATGAAACACATGTGAATTAATAAATATGTGTTTCTTTGTGTTTCAGCGGGGAGCGAGCGGGAATGCCGGTGGGCTTGTTGCGATGTGGTGCACTTGCCTGAATGTTGCGTGTTGGTGGCAGAGGTGTTGATGACAGTGATGTGAGAGCCGTTGTTGTGGCAACAAAACACAAAACACTTCTTTTCTCACTTTCATATAAATGAAATGTCTCGCACTTTATTTAAGTTATTAAGTTAATTATATTTATTTATTATTTAATATATTTAAATTAAATATTTATTATTTAAAAGAATACGGGAGGAAAATATCGCGCACTGCTTTGTTTAGGGAGTTGATCAACAATATAATGATATATAAAAATGGAAAGTAAAAAGTAAAAAGAAAAGATCGGGAGAGCGAGAGAGAGAAAAGGCGGGAGAGTGAAAAATAGCGAGACGAAACTTATTAAATTTACAATAGGTTGCCACCCCAAAAGAATTATAATTTAATGTTAATAATGAAATGTATTAATCGACAGTGCGCGACATTTATGTTCTGGCGTAGACATTCCGCCCCCCTTGCAGGAATTCTGCAAAAGAGACGCAATATCCACGTCCAGGATGTTCAACAATATATATATATATAAAAAAAACTGAGTAACTTAAAAATAAAAGTATACGAGAAAAATTAAATTTAAAATTATACTCAAAATAAGAGATATATAACGTTAAGGTAAATATATGAATTAAAAAATTGCAAAGGAAGTAATATAAAAAAAGAGAAATGAATTAAATCAATTCAAAATAAATTCAAAATTTTTATAGGCCGGGAGAGCAAAAGAGAAACAATATAAATTGAATTCAAAATTAAAAAGAGAAAAAATACAAAATAATGGGAAGTGTTATAAATTAAATTCAAAATTATAAAGCGAGAAACTTAAAATAATGTAATTCATTAAGACAGAGGAAAAATCGGAAGAATATAATATAAATTAAAATATATAATTCAAATAGAAAAAAAAAAACATTCATTGAAAGTCATAATTGCTGTTAGTATAGGCTGCGCATCCATTCTGGAGGAGGGAATGAGGGAGTGGCAGATGTTGGCCCGAAGAGATTGCGGGATATGTTGCCCAAGAACATATTTGGCGACAGCAACTGGTACATCGGAGCAACATTGGGCAATATCGGTACCATACTAAACGGCATAATTGATGTAGAAGGCCTGGTTTGAGTGCAGGCGCAGCTATTAGTAGATGGAGCAGGGATATTCTGCGCTGGGTCACATCGGCATGAGTGTGCCGTTGCAGCTTCAGTAGCGCTCGGTCGGCGCTTCCTTGATGATTTTTGCGCCTTCTTGGTACGTTGTTGCACTCTTTCGTGTAGTAGGGTGTGATGCTTCGCCGAACACAATTGGCATCGTAGTACGGTGGTGCATCGTCGTGCCACGTGCGTATACGCTAGGCAATTGAAGCAATAGCCGAATTTCTTCGCTACACCAGACCTCCTTTTCACCGACATTGCCAAGAAACGAGCACACAAACGCAGGGGATGATCCTTATCACATATACGGCAATCGGGGCGTTTTTGCGTTTCAAATCTGTCTCGAAATTCTGGAGGAGGACGGACAGGACTGCGTCGTTTTGAGGGTTTAGATTTGGGCGCCATGGGAAAACTGGAACAACAAAAAAAAATAAAAAACGGGATGAGAATCATGTTACAGGTGTATTTTAGGGAGTGGACATAGGAAGCGCGACAAGTTTTACTATTGGCCGAGTTACGATTCCCTTGGCGGTGCGAATATCGGCGACACGCACATGGGAATCGGGACCAAGATATGTTTTTTGCACTCGTCCGAGTCTCCATTCGTTCGGAGGTAAGTGCTCTTTACGTATGACTACTAAATCGCCGATGCGAATGTCATTATTTGGGGACTGCCATTTCGTGCGTTTGTGCAGTTCCTTAAGGTACTCCTCCTTCCACCGAAGGCAGAAGGGTTGGTGAATTACCTTAAGGCGTTGCCATCTATTAACCACACTTAAGGGTTGGTCTGAGACATCAGGCTCGGCCGGTGCCAATAAAGCCGAACCGATCAAAAAATGACCCGGTGTAAGGGGGGATAAGTCTGCAGGGTTGTCAGACATAGGACTTATAGGCCTCGAGTTGAGACATGCCTCGATGCGGGAGAGTAACGTGCTAAATTCTTCAAGAGTATATTTCAGATTGGGGGAAAGCTTCTTCAAATGGGCCTTGAAGCTTTTAACACCGGCTTCCCATAGCCCTCCCATATGGGGAGCTCCAGCAGGAATAAATCGCCATTCCAAATCCTGATGGCTGTGGGAAGCTTCTACGTGCTCACGTATGTTACGTAGAAACTTTTCGTTCTCAGTTCGTATAACACGAGAAGCACCAACGAAGGAAGTTCCGTTGTCGGAAAATAATGTCGACGGACATCCACGACGGGAAAAGAAACGGGTAAATGCCGCAAGAAATGTAGGAGTGGTCATGTCACTCGTTGCTTCCAAATGTATTGCTTTCGTGGCAAAACACACGAATACGCAAACATAGCCCTTTGTGATACGGCATGCGCGACCAATGTATGCCTTAATATCAAACGGTCCGGCGAAATCCACACCAGTCGTAGCAAAGGGTCTTGAGAGGGAGGTACGTTCGGGTGGCAACGCGGCCATTATCTGTGAATAATGCTTTTGCTTCTCAAGTACACATACTTTGCACTTGTGTACCGTAGTCTTCACTAGGTTCTTTAATTTTGGAACCCAATACTCTAATCGGACTAAATCGAACCAAATGCACAAACTCGAGCAATAATCGAGTAAAACGTCCAGCATATGGGAGAATTATAGGGTATCTCTCTCTGTAAGAGAGAGCCGGGGAATGAACCAATCGTCCATTCATTCGCATTATTCCACTTGAGTCGAGAAACGGATTAAGCGGGAGTAGTTCACTCTTTCGTGGAATTGCGATCTTTTTGGACAAATCAGCATATTCATGGGAAAAATGTCGCATTTGGCATAATACAATGAGTTTATTGCGGGTGGAAGTTATCTCTTCAGATGAAATGCTCAGGGAATTAAAACAATATTGGCCTCGTTTAGATGGCTGACAATTGTGATAAAATCGCAGTATATACAGTGGCTCCCAGCTTATTTCGTACAGTGACAGTTTAAAAATTGCTGCAGTCGTAATTCCTAATATAGCAAAAATTTGAACAAAATATAAATGCCATTTTAGAAAGGAAGGTTTGTTTTTTATTTTCCAAAATTTACTTTTTCAAAATTTTAGTGTTTGACACTATAAAAAAATAAAATAAGAAAAAAATAGGAAAATTCATGTCACAGCTTATTTCGTACAGTCTCTTTAAGTTCAAACTAAAAACAAAGTAAGTTGATTTTAATATTTAGTTGACATCCCTTAGCGTTAATGACAGCCTGGAGTCTATTTGGCATTGAATCCACCAATTTTTGAGTGATGTCTGGTGTGATTTTTTTCCATTCTTCCATCAGTACCTTCTTTAGGTCTTGCTTATTAGAAATCTTGTGTGTTCTTATTTTATTGTCCAAAATAGACCAAAGATTTTCAATCACATTCATGTCAGGTGACTGTGGTGGTGGAGACATCAAGTGTGGGCAGTTCCAAATAAGCCAAGATTGCACAATCCCAGATTTATGTTTTGGGTCATTATCTTGGTAGTACCGAAATTCTTCCCGCAAACCCAGTTTGTCTGCACTTTGAAGTAAATTGTTTTTCAGAATCTCGAGGTACTTCATTTTGTCCATTGTTTCCTCAATAAAAACCAATTCACCTACTCCGGCTGCTGACATACAGGCCCAAACCATCACGCTACCGCCACCATGCTTCACTGTGGGCTTAAGGTTCTCCTTGTTTAGCTCGGTATTCGCTTTACGCCAAACATATGACATTCCGTCCGAGCCAAAAATATTAAACTTAGACTCATCCGCGAAAATAACGGTATTCCAGAACGCAGGAGTCTTAATAATATGCTCTTTGGCGAAGTCAAGTCGGCGTTGTATATTCATTTTTGAAATGAATGGTTTCTTTCGGGCTACTCTACCGTTCAAGTCATGATTGCGCAGCACACGTCGGACAGTTTCAGCACTGGATGATTTTCCTATTTCACGCTGAACCTCTGCAGCCAACTTCGGAGCGGATAACTTTGGATTTTTCTTAATTTTTCGTACAATATAACGCTCGTCTGAAGCGTTGAAAATCTTATTAGGTGCTTCTCTGCCCTTGTTCTCCAACCGATTTTCGCGAACGAAGCGTTGAATGATGTATTGGACAGTTGAGGCACTTAAATTTGTCATTTCAGCAATTTTTCGCACACTCTGACCTTTCCTAAAATGGTTAATTACCAGTTTACGCTGTTCCATCGTTGTACGACGACCCATAACGCTAAATGTTTAATTTACAGCACTTTAACTATTTAAAATAATAATAATAAAAATTGTTATAATAGTTAAAAAGGTCCAAAAACTCATACAATTCAAAAAAACTTTGTAACTGCGCGGCAGAATGAAACTTACTTACATTGAAGTTTGTGTACGAAATAAGATGTGAGCTGAAAATCAGCTGATCAATAGTTTTTCTCTCTTGCATGACAAAAAGAACAATTTTTGGGGTTCCCCGTTTTCTTATTAGGTTTACTAAACACATACATAGACATCTACATTCAAAACTTATTGATAAGTTTTTTAGTTTCGATGTTACAGCCATGTACATAAAAATATATACACTGTACGAAATAAGCTGTGAGCCACTGTATGATATTACGCGAAGCGCACGTGGGAGAGCGGAAAACCGATCTAAAATATCATCGCTTTCAGCTAATCTAACGAAATGCGATTTGATCAGCTTAGTTTCGGGAACATTGACCAATTCGGGATTTGGGTTTGTGTTCGGCCAATTTGAGCGTGGCATCTTTAACCACGATGGCCCTTGCCACCATAATTCATTATTGGCAAGTTCTTTAGCAGTAATGCCACGAGTGGCCATATCGGCGGGATTTTCGATAGAACAAACATGAGACCAGTTTGAGTTTCCAATCTTCTCAACGATGGATGAAACTCGATTCGCCACAAAGGTCGTCCAATGACACGGCGGCTTGTTAAGCCAAGAGAGCACGATGGTCGAATCAGTCCAGGAAAATATAGTATATTTTGGGATTCGGAGTTGTGGAATTAAAACGTCTAGCATACTTGCTAGTAGATCTGCTCCACATAATTCCAAACGTGGTAGTGATAGGGTTTTAACTGGGGCAACACGGGTTTTTGCCGCTAACAAATGAGTACGAACTTCACCAGTCGAATTCTCTATACGTATATATACTGCTGCAGCATAAGCTTTTTCCGAAGCATCGCAGAAGCCATGAAATTGAAGATTTGAGTCGGGAGAGAAATCCACAAAACGGGGAATGCGTATGGATGCCAGATTCGGGTAATCCGACAAAAATGTCTGCCATTTGTGCAGCGTTAGTGGCTTAATAGATTCGTCCCAATCAGTTTTATCTAGCCACAACTGTTGCATTAACATTTTTGCAACAATAATTTTGGGTGCCAACCATCCAGCTGGATCGAATAGTTTGGCAATCATCGATAGAACCTCACGTTTAGTGAATGAGGCCTTTGTTGAGAGGGGGCCCGGAGAAAAGAAGAAGCAGTCGGAACCTGCATTCCATCTAAGCCCAAGGGTTTTTGCTGTACTAGCATCAGAAATATTCAGGAATTCGGAGTCTAAAAGATGCTCTGATGGGAGGTCGCCAATCACTCTTTGATGATTTGACGTCCATTTTCTTAACGAGAATCCTGCTGTGTCTAGTACCGAAGCCAACTGATTACGCGCGGCAATAGCTTCGTCCAGTGTATGGGCTCCAGCGAGTACATCATCCACGTACATAGAATGTTTTAAAATGTCGGAAGCAATCGGGTTAGCTGCTTCATTCTCTTCTGCTAGTTGCAAAAGAGTTCGGATGGCCAAGTAAGGCGCACAATTCACACCGAATGTTACTGTTTGCAACTCAAAGGTTTGTAGATCTTCATTCGGCGATTTTCGGAAACAGATTCGTTCATATGGGGTGTGCTTTGGATGCACGAGAATTTGCCGATACATCTTTTCAATGTCAGCGTTAAAAACGAATCTGTAAAGCCTCCATCTGAGAATCAGAACCATTAAATCTGATTGGAGTATAGGACCAGTACATAACACATCATTGAGACTTTTGCCGCTTGAGGTACGGCTAGATGCATTAAAGACCACACGAAGTTTCGTGGTCGTACTGTCGGGCTTCACCACCGCATGATGAGGGAGGTAGTACGATAAATCGGGAGCTGAATTCACGTTATGAGCAATTCTCTTCATATGCCCTAAATCGATATATTCCTTAAGAACACGATCATATTCGATCTTAAATTGTGGGGTCTTAAGTAACCGCACTTCGTTACCAAAGAATTGAGCTCGCGCCGAATTGCGCGACTCTCCTAATGATAACTCCTCGGGAAACTGCTTTTTGAAGGGTAATGACACAACAAAACGGCCGTATTTATTACGGAATGTGGTTTTCTTGTAATATTCTTCACAGTATAAGTCTTCGGCGGACTTGGGAGTAATTCTTGGGAGTTCTTCCATCTCCCAGAATCGAGAGATTTGTCGATCGAGACTAATTTCGTTATAGAAAGATAAAATTGTTCCATGCGCTTGGGGTTTCGCATAACAACCAGTGATAATCCAACCGAAAACCGTATTTTGAGCTATTAGGGTACCAAGAAGGCGCCAAAATCATCAAGGAAGCGCCGACCGAGCGCATTATTCGAAGGACCAATGTTTCAGCGGGGAGCGAGCGGGAATGTCGGTGGGCTTGTTGCGATGTGGTGCACTTGCCTGAATGTTGCGTGTTGGTGGCAGAGGTGTTGATGACAGTGATGTGAGAGCCGTTGTTGTGGCAACAAAACACAAAACACTTCTTTTCTCACTTTCATATAAATGAAATGTCTCGCACTTTATTTAAGTTATTAAGTTAATTATATTTATTTATTATTTAATATATTTAAATTAAATATTTATTATTTAAAAGAATACGGGAGGAAAATATCGCGCACTGCTTTGTTTAGGGAGTTGATCAACAATATAATGATATATAAAAATGGAAAGTAAAAAGTAAAAAGAAAAGATCGGGAGAGCGAGAGAGAGAAAAGGCGGGAGAGTGAAAAATAGCGAGACGAAACTTATTAAATTTACAATAGGTTGCCACCCCAAAAGAATTATAATTTAATGTTAATAATGAAATGTATTAATCGACAGTGCGCGACATTTATGTTCTGGCGTAGACACTTTGTGATTCCATTATATTTTCTATATTTAATGTAATTTCCACATAATTAATCGTGTAGTAAAAGAAAACCCAAACATGTTTTTTTTTCAAAATTGCTTAAATAGAAATGATGGAGTCAAAATGTGTTAGTCGTACGATAGTTATAAAGTTTTCTAACGCCCAAGTAACTGAATTTACACTGAAAAATGTAGTCAAAAGAAGAACGTGTTTTTAAAGTGAAAATAACTACATAAAAAAAAACACGTTGAAACGAAAAGGATAGAAAAAATATTTCCGCAATTAAATTACAGACAGCAAAAAAAAAAAGAAAGAACAAAATGAACTTGGAGTAGAGAAGAAAAAAGAAATGAAAAGGATACTATACAAAAAAAAAAAATAAAAATAAAAATAAAAGCCATGCATTCAATTTGCTTATAGTTGCTCGTCTGCATTTGCCACTCACCTACTAACCGACTCTCTGACGCACCTACTTACCCATCTACTGACTCATTCGTTCACTGGCCATTTGTTTTTTTTTGTCGTTTCACTTTCTCGTCAGCATTTTTACTTAGTTTTTTTTTTAATGTGTACGAATATATTTATTATGTAAATGCATATAGATTAAACTAAAATAACAAAGAGAGTACACTATGGTGAACGCGAGTGTGTGATACAAATAAGTAGAAATAATTTAATTAATTTTATTCTATATTTTATCTTGATAATTATTGTTCATTTTAAAGAAAATAATATTATATTGTATGCTAAAAATAAGTAAATAATTTTCTTTTTCATATAAGGAAAAGTAAATAGATATAACTGCAATTAACAGACATATACTTAAATACTGTGAAATATATATATAATACAAGCAATTAACAAAAAAAAAAAAAAAAGAAAGTGAACAAGCATAAAACAACTTTAACAACAGTAGGAATAACAAGGAGAAAAATGTCATTGGCAATGTGGCGATTAATATGGCCGCTCGCCATTTTTCTAACACTACAATCATTGATGAACGATGTTGGCGTTGTTAGTGCCATCGATTTGAGTCGTTTATACGGACATATGGCGAATCCAATACAAAAACGTAGTGGTAAGTACCTATTCTAATATATATATATATATACATACAGTATTGAATGTATAGAATAAGAATTGAAAAATACAAATTGATTGATTGCTTGATTGCACAACCCGTATGAATAATAGAGCAGGTATAGTAGAAAGAATAATAGGAATGATTGTTAAATGAGAAAGTAAAATGACGTGAAAGTCATCGTTATTTTTCAATGTGATTTCTGCAATGCATGGTGATTCAAAACCACATGGCAACATTGTAAAAATAGGAGACGTCTAATTTCAATTTTTTTTCATGTGATTATTAATTTAATATCGCTAAACTACAATCGGAAATATTGTTATATGTAAATATTTCTAGCGTCTTCTACAAATTTAACTTCAATGTCAATTTTTAAAAAATATTTCCCGAACTATAGGTGATGTTTTGAAACAAATTGTGTCATTTCGATATTTTCATATAGGCATTTATCCAGAAAGTTTCTTAGTTGTGCCAAAAAAAGTGCATAAATGTAGGCTTTTTTGAATTATCAATATTTTTTCAAAGTAATTGCATATTTTTAGGTTTGAAATAATTTAAGAGCCTACATTTCTCTAGTTAGAAGCAATTACCTTTCAATATTTAATCTCTTTATGATGTATAAATTTGTTGAATTTGGTATATGACTCGAACCACTGTGCGACACTGGCATATTTTATTACTCCAATGTCATTCTCAATTTGATGCATTCAAATTTTTTTTATATTTATTTTTGCTATTTTGGTATTTTTATTTAGTATTTATCAAAGTAATTGCATATTTTTAGGGTTGAAATAATTTCAGAGCCTACATTTCTCTAATTATTTGAAGATTTAACGTATTTGTGTATCTATTTTTGAATTTGATATATGACTCAAACCACTGAGCGACACTGGCATATTTTACTACTCCAATGTTATTCTCAATTTGACGCATTAAAATTTTTTTTTATATTTATTTTTGCTATTTTGGCATTTTTTGCATCATTTATACAAAAAAATTTCTTAGTTGTGCCACAAAATTGCAGTAATGTAGGCTTTTTTAAATAACAATATTTTTTTTAGTATTTTTTAAAATAATTGCATATTTTTAGGGTAGAAATAATTTCGGAGACTACATTTCTCTAGTTACAACTATTTTTGAATTTAGTATATGACTCGAACCACTGTGCGACACTTGCATATTTTATTACTCCAATGTCATTCTCAATTTGACGCATTAAAATTTTTTTTTATATATATTTTTGCTATTTTGGCATTTTTTTGCATCATAAAATATACGAAAATAGGATAAATTGTCCTTTACTTAACTATTGCTGTATTTTATTACTTTTATGTATTCTCTATTTAGGTATTTTTATTGTATTTGATTGGATTTCATACTACACGTATGTTTTATTATAATGACATTGTTAAAGCTGTGACGTTTTTCTTAAAATTTCTTGAACGAATTGCTATATAAAATATAGACATATATACGCTTCATTTAATCCAGAAGATACATAATTTATATGCTATTTTTATGTTCGTTACTTCCCTAATGTGGCTGGAATTGTATATGTAAGTAGGTACATGTATATTAGATATGTTAGATTGTTTCGAATATGATTTCTTTTATGCGCGGAATGCATCTCTAAAATCCTTCTTGAACAAAATATAATATCATTCAGTTGTTTCCTATTTCCGCTGCAAGATTGTTTACAGAAATATAACAAGATATATTTGTTTTGGGGGAAGTAGGTACGAGTAGTTCACTGGTCAGCGGAATATGATAGAAAACTATATCCAAACTTTTTTTTTTATCCTACAATAAATTATATTCCTTCGGAAAAAGCCAAAAGAAAAGATTTCAGCGAATAAATAAATCGTATTCTGAAAATTTCTGAACCATTCTCATTTATATGTATTGTGTATATATTTAAATCCGTACATATAGACCATATAGACCACTATTATCATTTTACCTTATTTTCCCATTTGTTTATTTATTTCTTGGTCATTATTTATTAAGTACAGTACAGTATTACAGATTTTATTACCATTCTGAAAATGGTACTCTCCTCTTCCTTTTGCTATAGAGACATTTCAATGTGAAATACCGTGTTCTTATTTATTTGGAAGATATTACGTTTTTATGTGCTCTAATAGAGCACGTAGAGAAAATGTATTTGCCAAATTTTAACAAGAAATTGCTTATTCTTTATGTTAATTATAATAGAGTTCGGAGCTCTCAAAATTTGAATTTAGCACCTAGTAATATTTTCAAAATAATTTATGATATACAAATTTTTTTTCGTTTTTAGAACAGAAAGATCATTAATAGTAATAATAATCATATGAATAATATATTATGAAATAAGTTATAATAAAACATACAGTTTTATGCGACTTATATTGAATTACTTATTCAGGCTATTCAAAGCACTGCGACCTAAAAGATTTTTTGTCCGCCTATCGCCCAACTAAAACAATTCTAGACTATTTATAAAGCTTATAATTGCAGTGGGCTTGATTTTACTTATGTGGTTTGAAGTCAAGATTCCATTACCAACGTAACCAAGCCTACGTCTTGCCACCGCTGGGCAATTGCATAGAATATGTTCCGATGTTACCTGCTCCTCATGACAGAGTCGACAGGTATCGTTTTCTACCACACCTATTTTCTTTATATGGTAATTGAGTCTACAGTTTTCAGTGAGCAGATCTGTGTAGAGTTTTATGCCATTTCTGCTGATGTTAAGAGCAGCGTCCATCCTAACATGTGAGGGATCAATAAGTCCCTTCTACTGCCGCATGCCAGGCGGCAGAACAAATTTTTTAAGCAACACTTAAATGTGCGTTTTACTCTCCTCACCGATTGGCAATAATTTATAATTCTTTCGAAAGTAGTAATTTCCCATGGACAAGTAATGTCGCAAGAGTTGTAGGTACCTTATGGAAGTGACATTGGCAGTCGCAATTTATTACTATCTAAAATGTGGCAAGCACAATAAAGTTGAATAAAAGTTTGACGATTACCCTTTAAACTCGTAATGTCGTTATTTTCATGTATAAAAATAAGCAAATACTATTGGGTGCGTGAATTAAAAGCTGGCATTTTTTAGTGCTCAAAAATCATTTATTTTTAGGAAAACATGTAAATTAAAGTATTGTCCATCAGAAACTATGACATTTCCCGATTTTTTTTGGCAATTTATGGATTCTTTCCTAAAAGAACTTCGCCGGCTTGGCAGCCAAAAACGATTCAGTCTGACATTGTGACTGAAATGAAGCGTATTCCATTAAGGGCATTCTGCATGGACCAGAACAAGTGGTAATCCCAAGGTGCCAGGTCTGGGCTATAAGGGGGGTGGGATAGAACTTCCTATCTGCTATTAGCAAGACAGTTTTTGACTGGAATAGCGTTGTAATGGTGAAATATTATCGACTCGTGTCTGGCCGGTGGTTTCAGCTCACCGGCATTCATGCCGTGTCTCCACACGGACAATAATGTACAACATCGCAGTAACGCGTGGCGCCATGTAACGTAAAAGGCCGATTACTAATTCACACACCCAATATTTTCCAATATAATCATTTCGAAAGTTAAAAATCATAAAATGTTAACATCTTTCAAGTTTTAAAACAGCTGCCAGAACGGCAGAACCCTTGTAACATCACTTTTTCTGATCTTTGTCACAGAGTTCTTTTAGAAGCTCTTCCATGGCAAATTGTTACTGCCGGAAGAATTACCAACTGCTTGCCAACAGGTGGGTACCGTTCGAAAGAAAAATCTTTTCGATATTAAATTTGTTATGCTTGAGTCGGGGGTTGAATCCACGACCAACAGAGCAGAAGGCCAACACACTAACCACTGAGCTAGTGCACAATAGACCTAGGGTCGCAGTGCAATACAACCCTCTAATAACCACTGAGCTACGGCAACTATTACTATACATCAGTGAAAAATATTAAATGGAAAGTCATCGTTTAAAGATCAATGCTTAGATATATTATATATTATAAATTTATATACTCACACACATTTGACTTGTTTTACACGTGTTAGCATATATTTGTAGTATACCCGGTAATTGTACAGGTGTTATTTTTAAAATGGTGCAACCGTAACATAACTTTATGGCGATAATAAAATATATTGATTTTTTTAAAGCAATAGACAGTGAATAAAATATTTATATACTATATTGATACGTCATACCTAAAGATACCGACTCATATTCTTATAGAATAACATATGCGATAGATAAATATGTACGAGTATGTATGTAGCCTTGATGTAGCAGGTACTCGAATGAACGTGTTATCATTAACGTGAAATTTATTGATTTTGATTAAAATACCACATATCTACGAGTATATGTGTACATACAAATACACGCGCAGATGTAAATATATTGATATTCATATGCCCATTTGAGGAAAATTCCTGTATGTATGTATACTTAGAAAATATCATATGTAAATGTGTGCGTATTTTATCATACTATGGTATAGTATAGGATGAAAGGTAGCATTGAAATTTATTGTCTAACAGACAGGGCAAACAAACAAACAAATAACTATGCGCATGATGATATGCCTAACCTTATACAAACATATTTATATTGTATGATTATATTATTGCAATAGCAGTAGGCTTGGGTTGTTGTAGAAATACATACACATGGATAGGCAAATCTATATATACCTGTAATTGTATAGTAAGTAATAAAACGCGTAAAACTTTACCAATATACATTGTAATTTAATATTGTATATATACATATGTATGAATATGAAATGTCCTTGCCATCCTTTATTTTTCGAAAATATATACATACATGTTTTATTTTTATTGTTTTTTTATTTTATGAAAGTAATTTATTTAATATATATAGTAAATATTTTTGTACGACATATTTAACACAATTTTTTTCTTTGTTGGTATCACAATGATGGTCATACATACATATATACTCGTATATCGAATTGTTCGTGTACAATTGTACATGGATGGATATGAATAATATTTATTTTAATGTACAGTACATATCTGAAGATGAGAGAATCAATACCTGAAAATGAAACTAAATGCTTTAAACATGATTTTGCAATTAAAGTTTTCATTATAACGGTAAATTAAAAAAAAAAAGAAATATACGATACTTGACAATTCTTTGCATTTAACATTCAATCGAAAGCTTTTAAAATAGTAGCGAAGAACATAGCTTTGCTCGTTGAAAAAAACGATATATTATTTCATTTAGGTCGCTATGAAAAAAAAAAAGATTTAAAAAAAATTAATTTTAGCAGAAACCAATCGAAAGTTGTATTTTTGTATTTAAATTTTATTGATAAAAATCGATTAATTATTATATTTTTTTGTTCAAAACTTAAACTAGTTCAATTTATTCCTATTCAGCCAGCACGAAATACTCTCCTCGTACCCAATCCTCTTTTAATTTAGATAAGTGAATATAAGTTTACCAAATATTCATAAATTCTTTTCGATTTCAGTTCAAAATATTCTTCAACCATTTTTATAGTATTTCGACGTAGATTGCTATTACAATTTTTTTCCCCATCCTAAAAGTATGCAATCATATGGGAAAATTGAACAAATATGGAATATATCAAAAGATTCAGGTGACGTTTGAGATCTAAGTAATATGGATTAACTAAAAATTTGATTGACAATTAAACTACCAACCTTGTAACAAAAGTTCAGCTTTAGGTCAATTTTAATAACAAAAAAAATTAAAAAAAAACTATAATAACTTGACTCAAACTGGTTTTTTATATGTATTTGGCGACTCATAATAGTGTGCAATTGCCAAGTACTGACATATTTTTTGTCTTTCTCTTTGTTGATATCAAACGACGGGTTCTTGACTTTATCAGGTTTCGCATTACACAGTCTAATGAAATGAAATCGATTCCGGAACCTCCTTCGTTGAAATACTTAAAATATTTTCATATTATGAAATTAGCCCAAAGTTGTAGAGTAAGACTTTAAACATTTTTTTTATAAATAAAAATAAAATAACATATTTTTTAAAAGTTTTTAAATGTTAAAGTTCCTTAATAAAGTTGTTAAAATACTTTTGACTTTCGGAATCAGCTAATATGGCTGAATTCTATGAAGCTCTACATACTATCAAATATGTATGTATGTCCGCATATGGAAGTATTGCCCATTTCTGTTCACATTATCATCAAATCAATTATTTCGTAATTCTTTGTTTGTATATCTGGAAAAATCTGTTACTCAGTACATTGACATATTTTAACTGGGAACTTTAAGAAGACACTTTTTCAATGGCACCTATCGATTATTATTAGTCTTTCTGTTCCCCTTTTTTAATTTATGAAACGTCATACTATTAAATTATTTGGTGTCCGCCTGTTTTATCTACAAAAAAATTAATAAATAATTAGCCTCATCAATTAATAATGATAATAATAATAATAACAACAATAATGATAATAATAATAATAATAATAATAATAATAATAATAACCAATATGAATAACATATGAATTAAGTGAAAAATTAAATAGTCATAATGATAATTTTATTTTTATTATGCTCAACAATGCAAAAGAATCGTAAAATAATGTCAATATCAGATATTTAAATAATATTCTGTCTGCGTTAATTATAACTGAGTCTTTATTTATATTCATGCTTATTTTAATATTAATTATTTTGTGATAATTTTTCTATTTGATTTTATTTGGTTTTTTAACGAAATTCGAATTAATTTTGATTAATTTTATTTATTTCCGGTTTAAATCTGCTGTTAACAAGCGATAAATTCGTATTTTGATATATTCAAGAGGCGATTGTAAGTTAGTGAACATGAAATTACAACTGATAATCTTCTTCTTCTTCAATATAAATGTAAAAATAAATCAAAATTAGTTTGACAAAAAAATCGAATTTTTTTTTTATGTTTACATAGCACCAGGTGGTAGTGCTCCAGCAGGTCCAAAAGTCTCAATAATCGCCCAGAGCAAATTATTGGTTATTATTCTGTGGGATACATCTGATATTTTATTTATTGACTACATTTAAATAGGAGAATCGTAACTGGGTAGTATTTTTTTAAATCTTTTTTTATATTGCAATCTGTTTTCACAACATTCAGCATTACTTAATTTCTTAAAGTAAAAATAAATATAAGAATATTAATCACATATGGACTACAACCAGCCATTTATTATTCATCGACCATTAACAAATGAGACTTGTTGTTGATTTGCTCTTCTACGCGGCTGAATTTAATGGAATTGAAATTGAGATCCGATATTAGTGGGTTAGAGTTGGTTTGAAGTCTTTGATTATGTTATTTGTAGTGTCCGACCGAAACCGACTTTTTGGGCCGAAACCGAAACCGAAATCGAATATTCGGCGAATATGAAAACGAAATTTAAATAGTACATTGAATTTTTTATTGCTAGTGCAAACGAAAACAAAACATATTAAATGTATATTAAAATTCATTAATTCAAGTAAAAAACAATAAATTTATAATTAAGTAACATTTATATATAAGAGATCAATTTTTGAAAATCACATTGTTAGTTACGTTTAATTTTTTTTTTAAATAACGGGGTAAGGACTTTTTATTAAACTCAAAAAAAAACTCTTCGTTCATTTACCCTTCTTAATATATATTTAATATTCAAAGTTAAATAACTTTATATTATAATTTAAAAATAAAAGCTTGTCGACATTTTCCCCATGTAAATTAGATCGTCTGTTGCAGTATATTTGTCCTGCTGCACTAAAAAGTTGCTCACTTGCAACACTTGTAGGAGGAGCTGACAGATATCGTACTGAAAGTTTTTTTAAAAAAGAATAAGAGCTGCGGTGCCAATACTCATAAATATTACAATCTCTTGAAATAAGTGGTTCGCTTAGATACGACTGGAGTTGGTCTCGCAGCGATGGTTCTCTAAAAGAAGAGGTCGTTTCTGGTGATGCTACATCGGAATCATGTGACTCCCAGAGTGAATTACTTATATTCGCGAAAGAAGGTGTAGGCTGTGGAAATATTTCCTTGCCGTGATTAAACTCCATCAATTTTTCCACTTCTTTTTTAATTAATTTCTCACAGTGTTGAATTTCTTCATTTGAAAAATATTTACTTTTAAAGCGTGGATCAAGGAAAGTCGAAATTAAAATTTCAGAACGTGTGTTGATGTATTCAAATCGTTTATTTATAGAACTGTTCAGTCTCTCTTTCAACAATTTAATTTGATGCGAGTCATCTGAAGTTACCACAAGTTTGTTTCGTAGTATTGTTATTAATGGTATTATTATTGAAATAGACGAAGATTCTCCACAAAGATCAAATGTAGCTTGATAGAAGACTTTCAATATATTTATTATATTTCTAATAAATTGCCATTCTTTTGCCGTTGGAGCTTCAATCGAACCTCGTTCAGACATGTACAAGTTAATAGCAGATTTTTGTTCAAGCAACCTCTCTAGCATCAAGTAAGTGCTATTCCATCTTGTGGATATGTCTTGTATAAGAGCATGTTTTGGTACATCTAAAATCATTCAAATCATTCAGATGCCTGACGGCCTGCTCACTTTTTTTAAAATGTCCGACTACTTTTCGACATTTTTTAACAATCACTTCAATTTGAACATCTTTAAAAATTGAATCATTAATGCAGAGCTGCAGTGTATGAGCTACACAGCCTACCGATGCGAACCCTCCAAAACGCATTGCCGCACCCATATTTGCAGAATTATCTCTAATCGATAAATGGATTCTGTTTTCAATTTTATATTCCTCAATTAGCCCAGTTAGTTTATTTGAAATATTTTCACCCGTATGCTCATCGTCAAGCTGCATAGCAGCTAATATTACCTTAAGTCTATATGGTCCATCAACAAAATGGGCAGTAAAGCTTAAAAGTGAACAGGTTTTCGACGGATTACTCCAAATATCGGTAGTAAAACTTATCCATTCAGCTTTAGAAACTATACCGATTACTTTGGCTTTGACCTTTTCATACGTAGCTGGCATCAAAGTAGTTCTAAAATACTTTTCACTTTTTTGCCGATACTTGCATGGGACGTCTGGATTACCAATATGAAGCCTTTTAAAAGCGCTACCCTCTACTATATTGTACGGCAGCATATCCACAAGTATGAGATCCATTATCGACTTGTCGATCTGAAGCGTGATTGTATGATCATCCGGCCAAAAATGTACTTGCTTGCGGGCCAACGTTTCAGACAATGTTAGTTGCACTTCTCTATTTTGTACCGTCTTTTCTGCTACCAATTGCTGCTGTCTAGCTCCCTCTGTTTTCTCCTGAGATTTCTTGTACGCCTCCCACTCCACCGGATGACATTTTTCCAAATGTTTTTTAAGCCTGCAACAGTTTGGCGTTTTGTCAGCTTATGGCCAAGCGACAACACTTTATTGCATGTAATGCAGACCGCTGTGCCTGTATTTTTATTGAAATACTGCCAAATTACATTCACCTCTGCCATTTTAGAACAACTAAAACAATTTAATTACATTATTATTATTTAGATTACTTAAAGAATTGTTTTCAATTTACCAAAAAAAAAAAACCTCGACAGCGACTAACAAATCATCCGGGCAGCAATATAAAGTAATTATTAAATTTATATTTATCAAAAACGGTGAGCTGCTTTTTTGGCGCAAAGTGAATTTGTTTTCATTTTTCCATGTGTCAGTACAGGGATGCACAATTCATTGAATTGTCAGTACAGGGATGCACAATCCATTGAATTTGAATTTTTGGGGTAATATTGGGGTATTATTTATCGGTTTCGGTTTCGGCCGAGGTGCCATTTTTTTCGCCGAAACCGAAACTCGGCCGAACCCTCGATATTCGGCCGAAACCGAAACCGAATATTCGGTCGGACACTAGTTATTTGGTATGCTTTTTGATTACTTCAGCAACCGTTGGGTCTTTCAAGTCACGATGGATTTGGTTGTTTGTGACATAATATGGGGCGTTTGCAATCATACGTTGGGTTTTTGATTGAAATCTTTGGAGAATTTCGACATTGAAGGTTGCTGCAGTACCCCACAGCTGTATGCCATATGTCCATACTGATTTTAGGACAGCTGAGTAGAGTAAGAGTTTACTCTCGAGTAAGACTTGGGAGTTTCAATTTAGCAACCAGTGCAAATTTCTGAGTTTGATGCCTAGCGCCTTACGTTTGGTCAAGATATGTGTTCTCCACTTTAGTTTGCTATCGAAGTGCATGCCTATGTATTTAGTTTCGTTACATTGCGGAATATTTACATCATTAAGTTTTATGGTTGGGCAGGTGCTACGTTTAAGGGTGAATGTAACCTGAACAGGCTTGATTTCATTTGACTTGATTCGCCAATCGTTCAACCACTGAGTAATCTTGTCTAAGCTAAGGGTATCCATTGCGTGGACAGCAGTGTCTTCTGCAAAAGTGCCAACGATGAATCCTTCAGAGGCTGGTAAATCATATGTGTGAAGTAGGTATAGAATGGGACCCATGTCGCTGCCTTGAGGTACACGGGCTGAACTATCATAGAATTCAGACTATTTTTCACCTTGCTTGACGAAAAAGTATCGACTTTCGAGATAGGACTTGATAAATATGTAAAAGTTTATCGGAAGGGTGCCTTTTATTTTATAGAGTAAACCGCCATGCCAGGCACGGTCGAAAGCTTGAGATATATCGAGAAATGCAGCTGTACAGTATTTTTTTTTTGTTCGAATGCATTGTGAATATAATTTATAAGTCTGTGTACTTGTTCAATTGTGCTATGCTGTTTCCTGAAACCGAATTGGTGGTTAGGAATTAATTTGCGTTCTTCTATTACTGGAGGAAAAGGGTTTCCATAAGTTTGGAGGCAACTAGTAGCAAACTAATGGGATGGTATGACTCCACTTTGTCTGCACTTTTTCCGCGCTTGATCATTTTTACTTGTTCAACTTTTTTGTACAAGCTGTAGGTTTAAATTGTTACTAATCGACCACATGTAGTCCTTCATCAGGACTATGCTCCAGCGCACAAGTCGATATTTGCCATGAGTCAAATAAAGAGAATTTTAATTAGTTAGTCATCCAATATGTTTTCCAGATATATTCCCTTGTGGATAATCTCTTTTACCAGATCCGCAAAATATGTCTAAAACAACACCATTGGATAAAGTGCATGTAGACTTATTATACCTGTCGCGTAACTTATGAGCCGTTGCAAAGCACGATCGATTATTTTCCACTTATTATAATAATAGAAATAAAAATATAAAAATTAAAAACTCCTTCGCATTTTCTTTTTATACATATTTAGTGAAATTGCATCGTATTTTCGTAATATTCATTTTATTGCTCACTGTGTGGGCAACAATTACATATAATAAGGTGACGTCAAAGGATATCATTCGTTTTTTTCAGACATTTGGTATTAATATTTCTTTGAGCTATTTTAAATTTATCATCTTTTAATACAATTCTTGTTAAAATTACAAACAAACAAAAAATGATTTTATTGGAATTATACTGAATCCATAGAAAGTGTTATATGTACTGAATCTATAGTACAACATATTCAAATATATATGTACTTCGTTTCGATGGAAATTTTTTTTTTTTGTTAGCTATTCTTATTAGAGAATATTTAATATGATACCTTCGTTCATAAATCATGGACATAATCTATCCTTTGATATAGAAAATTTACTCCTACACAATTTGCCGCCTAAAAACACACACATACACAAAGCTTATGAATATCAATTAAATTAATAATAAGAGTCACTTTATTTAAACGAATTCACATACAGTAAAAGGTTGAGGCAAAACAGGCTTAAATATATCATATGAATTGTATCAACTTCAACATTACTCACACAACGACTCACACGCACAATTTCATCTATATTTTGAATATTTCAGCAAAGATGGCGAATAAAGAGAAAGAAAACATTACTCTATAGGATTGTTGTTTTTGATGTTGAAATTGTTCAAGCATGAGTTTGCAAATGTTTAGCAAATTGAATAAATAATGGAACAAATGGCAAATACAGAATGATGTATGTTGTGTATGTAGTGGATAAAATGAATGATTGCGCATTTTAGAATATCTAGATCTTATCACTACGATATAGAATCACAATTACAATATAAACATACACATACATATATGTGTAAATAAGGTAATATATTATATTTGTATATACTCGTTGACATGCAATGCAATTAAAATGTTTCATGATATTGCATATGGAGGGGTGGTAGTTTTCTACTTTCAGTTACAATTCAGACAGAAATATATGTTGTATGTATTTGTTTAGTACCTACATATGCTTTCAATTATACAAGTATGCTCTAGGTATTGTTTGTGACAATGTAAAATTTTTATTAAAGCTATTGACAATATACATACAAATATTTGTGTGTGTGTGTGAGTTGTATTTATGAGTGTATGCAATTTAATTGCTCAAATATATATTTCTGTCATCAGCAATTCAATGGAATTTGTTACTCTTGGTGTTGTTGTTGTTGTTGTTGTTGTTTTTATTGTTATTGATGAGTCAGTACAACACATGACGATGATAAACGATGACAATGACATAGATAATTCGCATATTTATTAATGTATTTCTATTTGTACCTTGAAAAACATACATTCATATAGTGTTTGTTTGGATGTAAAGGGTTTTCCAATACTTATGCCCAGCCTTTGTTTGCAGCTTATTACTCTAAGGTTTCGCTAGTTACGAGCATTCGACCATAAATATTACTGATGTTGGTGAAAGTATGCTTTTCTGTGTTCTCAACTTTGCGAATTTAGCTATGAAGCATATTTTTTTTTAGTTAATGGCTTCGTTAAGAAGCCGAAATTGCTATAATTTGGGAGAGAGTGTTCAGAAGGAATGTAAGATTCTCCACTGAAAGTGGTGGAACTCACTGTATGGTGTAGATTTTGGGTTACATTGCAAATGTAACGGAAATGTTCCGAAGACGTGTAATTTCCATAGCATTTTTTATCTACGCTTACCTTAAATTGCATATGAATGGTAACAAACCAACAACCAAAGGTTGAGTGAGAGTCTTGTAAACGAAGCTTTTTTTTTTTTTTTGCAACAATAAGAAATCAATCGCAGCACTCAGACATTTATTGGTCCATTGTACTGCGCTCAAAGTTCCATTTCATTGTGTTTTAAATCTACCCGTTCTCCGAAGAAATCGAAGTAGGTCCTGTGGTGCTAAAGACCCAAGAGTTTCGGCTCTCAGCACGTCAGTGCCAAAGACCTCAAACCTGATTCGAGCGAAAGCAGGGCACACACATAAAAAGTGGTCCGCCGTCACATCTTCTTCTTCACAGACCTCCTCCTAGTGCTACCTTTTCCATGCGCTTTGCCCATAGAAAGTGGCCTGCTAGCATTCTGCAATCACCTCTACCTAGAGATAGGAGGAAATGCGACCATTTACCCGATATGTTAGGTAACTTGGATTTCGTCCGTCTGCAGCCTCTCTCGGCCTGTCAGGTCGATTTCTGGACTAGCCCAGGTGTTGACCGTGGCCTTGATGGCTCCAGCGGGTTGTGGCAAAGCAGGCTCAGAGCCGACTAAATCTGCAGCAGATGCAGAAACGAAGCTTACTCACTATGATCAAATTAATAAAGTTATTGTTATCTGTAGCAATGTGTTGAAATCGGTGTTGGAGTAATAAGGTCTAAATCGTTTGTATCCTGTTTAAAAAGATATCTCAGTTGTTTTTTTTTTTATTGCTCTGATCTCTTGGACAACTCGTCACTGTTGACAATTACACTTTCGTGGTGGTGAATGACTTTCGCTATCTTGGAACCAGCATCAACAACTGAAATGACGTCAGCCTGAAGATCATGCGTACGATAACTCTTGCTAACAGGTGTTTTTTTGCGCTGATTAAGCAACTGAGTAATCGAGCCCTCTCTCGAAGATCGAAAATCACACTCTACAAGTCCCTCATTATTCCTGTCCTAACATATGGCTCAGAAACCTGAACAATTTCCACCACGGATAAGAGGATGCTTGGAGTTTTCGAGATAAAAGTTCTACGCAAGATCTTCGAACCTATTTGCGTTGATGGCGAGTACCCAACGAGGTACAACTATGAGCTGTATGAGCTGTACGCTGACATTGGCATTGTCAGGCGAATCAAAATCCAGCGGCTGGAATGGAAGAAGACGCTCCGGCAAAGAGGGTATTTAATTCGGCAACCGTTGGAGGACGCAGAAGAAGAGGAAGACCAAACCACCGTTGGAAGGACCAAGAGTTGGGTAACCTGCCGGCGCTTGGAATATCCAATTGGCGCCAGCAAGCGAAGAATAGAGAAGACTGGCGCCGCATTACATGTTCGGTCTAAATCGATCATCGGTTGTTATGGCCACGTAGTAGATGAGATCTCATTGTAAATAGTTTGGCAGGGGCAGATATCAAGAATGCTGTTCGGTATAACTTCAATTGATACATAAGGGCACGTATAGGGCACCTAAGGCTCATAAATATATTTTAAATCGGGTGATTACATCTAGAATCTTATGAAAGTTAAGCTTAACATCACTGACCGATAATTTCACTGAATTTGAATAATTGATCTTTTGAATAAATAGGCCTCATTAGTTTTACCAATTTCTATACATCATAAATAGCTCTCTTAATTTTTATGGAATGCTCTATTATGTAGAAAAATGTTTTTTCAATTTTTTCGTGGCCACCCTATATATGTGTAATATGTAATTTATTACGTATTAAATTTGCTGCTGGTACATTTAACTGACATTGAAATATTTGTTATAGATGGTTTAATATGGTATTAATAGTATTACCATTGTCTTAATTGTATTAAATGAAATGAAATTTCATTAAATTTCAATTATTTTCTTGTGGTCTGAAATTAAAGTAATTGTTGATTCTATTAATGGAAAAATTAAATTAAAAAATAATGCGCATTTGTTATTTCAGAAGAAATAATCCATCATTAAAAAACAAGATTTGGAGGAGTCGACTTGTCAAATTTTTTACACATAAAAAAACGAAGGCGTCAATACAAATAACATGTGACAGTGACATACATATACGTATATATGCTTTATGTTATATACGAATAGTTTATGTAATAAGAGGCAAACACATAACATTCATATATATGTAGTATTTATATATTGAGAGTAAGGAAGGAAAAAAATTTTCCAAAGAAACAGAAAGCAGCAATGTAAATCACGCTAAAGGTTGTTAAAATTTCTTTTTTTTTTCTATTATTATTTTTATTTTAAATTACGTTTCCTCTATACTAACTATTATATAATGTCCTTGGGAATACGTAGCGGTTGCTATATAACTGCTGATTATTTCTTTTTGCTTTCACATTTGTGCTATTTACACTCACTCACTTAGTTCGTTAGTTGTGTTGTTTGTGACATTTTATTACTTTACTGCGTTGCATTTTAATGAAGGCGCACATTTGCGAAGGAATATCCAATGGGATGTGGATCTAATGACTAATGTATGTATTTGCACAGAATGCAAACAAGTTTCCGTGTCAATTTTATTTTCAGATTTATTTTGTTCACTTTACTTTCGACTATTGTAACATTAGTGCTCATTATATAATTATAGTTAGGTCCAGATATTACGAGAAATCGTCTTAATTAGAAATGGCAAAACTTAAATCAATGTAGGTTTAACTCCTATTAAAGTTACCAGAAATTTTCTTGATTTGACTAGAGATAATAACTTTGGGCGGTACTGCTGAGTCATTTTGCCAAAAAGGCATGTTTAGCTGAGATTTTGCATACTATCTTTTCGTATAGTAGAGCTGACATTAGGTCTCCTGGTTGGTTGATTGGTTTGGGGGCAGCCTGGGAGACTAAACCCAGGCTCAATTAGCACAAGAAGCACCATTTTGATACACCACTGGTGTGACCACTGATATATGGTTTATTCGAACCACCTTGAATTGTTAATAAACCTACTAATATCATCTATTTTTATCTTAGCGAGTTCATTGTGAAAATTTCCCTGGTCCCTTTCTGATCGCATCTGTCATTGTGGGGCCATCCCATCCTTTCGGCCCCTTGGTCCCCCATCGGCCAGTGGCCGGTTATTGTTGAAGTTATTCTGAAAATGTCTGTTCTTGGCTTCCTTATCAATTCGTCTGTTCTTGACTTATCGTATTTTGGCCAAATTTGCTTGCTTATTTTGCAGGTACCAGTTTTTTTTCCAACTGATCTCCGGCTCTGCTTCTTAAACCTATGGTGGAGCTCTCTTTTAACGACGCTGAGGGGGCATCCGACAGCTACCGACTCGGATTCGCTATGACATGCTCCTCTTGTTGCCAGTTCATCTGCCTACTCATTCCCCTCTATGCTCCTATGGCCAGGTACCCAGATGAGAGTGATGACCATTTTGCGCGCGTTAGTGAGTGTACTCCTCCTTGCATTTTTTATGATTTCTGAATTAGTTAATGGGAAATTACGTGCCAAAAACGGCTGCTTGACTATCTGACAATATATATGCCTTTGATAGTTTATGTGGATAGTATTCTGCATGCTTCCCGTATTCCAAGAAGTTCTGCTTGAAAGATGCTGGCGTAGCTTCTCAGACGAAAGAACCTGGATACATTGAGATCTGCGGAGTATACTCCCGCTTCTACACCGTTATCCATTTTGGATCCATCGGTATACAGCTTAGTGGTATCCTCGTTGGCCACACGGTCCAGGTCCCAGTCATTTCGAGTGGGAAACTTCACTTCAAAAACTTCTTTCTGAAGTCGAGCACCGAAGCGATGTAATCTGATTTGCCGTACTGCTTTCGGCTTTCTAATATTTTACTATGTCCAAACTGTCTCGTATTCCATAGGCCACCTGCTTTAATTCTGGTGGCCACGTTCGCTGCAATTAGTTGTATGTGAATGTCGATCGGAAGTTAGTTTAGGATGACGTTCAGTACCTCCGCTGGGCATGATTGGCATAGCCCCCGTTATTCTTGCACACGCTGCTCTAGGATCTCTGTTTAGGATCTAGCACAACCTCTAGATACGTTGCTCTGTCAGATAACGGAATTTCGACCCCATTGCGAGAGGGATAGAATCCCCTGAGATATTTTGGACTAAGTTGTGAACAACATCAACTGCGTTTTGTTTGGGTTAAGGGCTCCTACTAAGGAGTATCTCCGGATTATCGCAGAATCGATGGAAATGAGGTTGCAGATGGTCTCTTTGGAACTCCAATGTACCCTCAATGTACCTGTGTCCCTGTCTATAGTTTCCATTCACTTTCATTGTTCATGTAATTTCATATAATTGTACATTCTTCGCCATGGAAGCCATCATACTAAAACATTTTGTATTTCCTTCTACAAAATACAATTAAATTTGCCCATTTCAAATAAAATACATAAAATACTACATTATCATTTATCTAGGTACATGCCATAAATGTTGCACGCATTCATTTGGGGTTTTTTTCTGATTTTGTAATTTATTACTGAAAATATAATTTAAATATATACATGCTATACTTAAGATTTGATATCAGTTACTCTGTTATAAGTATCTTAGTATATCTTAGTATAGATATATAACAAACAGTTCACGCAATCTATGTATATATCAGGTGTAGTAAAAAGAAATACATTATTTTTCCAATATATGGCTTTAGTAATCTGTATCTCGCGTTGTATAAGTGTGTTCGGGTTATGCTAGCTGGCGTTAGAAAGATAGGATTTCGTACTAAATAAACTTTTCAGGCAGTTTTGTGATTGCTTGACTCAGTATTGTTTGAGCACGCGTCAAAGATGGACACCAGTAAAGAGAAAATATGCCATATTTTACAGTTTTTCTTCGATAAAGGCGAAGACGCAAGCCAGACGGCTGGTGATGATAAGTGGGTCATTCACGACACTTCAATTTAATGCAAAAATAATGGATTTCTTTTTACTAGACCTTATACTTACAAATAGTTAGTTTGAAAAATAGAAAACAATAGCACCTGCAACAAAAGAATTATTTTACGTGACCATTGTTGCGAAAAACGTTTTGTAGCCAAACACCTGAAACGTCTATGTACATAATATAGTATTTCACACATTTTTTCTTTATATATAAGAGTTGTTTTTCTACCCCGCCACTAATATACATCTACAACAATTTCACAATTTCTATTCCTATTTGGCACGTATAATAACCATGTCCTTCTTGCCTTTCTACTGCATAGCTATGTATTGCTGATACCTTGCTACATACATATTTACGCATGCTTTATTATACCCTTTACATTAATAACTCTTCTCTGTTTTTAATTTTACTTCCTTTTCGTTGTCACCGGACTTCATTGTGTAACATTTTACATAGAAAGCATTTGAAATTCCAGCGAATCGCATTGTTGTGTACACAACTAACTAACCCATCTTTGCCTTTTTGCGTGTGTCCAACTGGCTTTTCTTTGCGTTTTTAAGTGAAACGTGATCTCATTTCAAATTACAATCTTTTGTGGTTTCATATTGTATGTACAATATTTTCTTAGCTCAACTCCCTGGCAAGTCATCAGTGGGTGGACGACAATATGTTTACCTTTTTAGCCTTTTTTTTTTTGTTTTGATGTTGGTAACTCCTTTGGTTGCAACATTTTTCCAGCAATTTAAGGTATAATATTTCACTACTAAATGTATGTGGCAAATAATGCACATACATAGTATTTGGTGTTGGCTTTTACACTTAGGTGACTAAGGTGTTTGGTAATTGTGGCTCAAAATAAATGCCAATCTATTCATGCAAGGTGTACGCGTTTGTTTTAGCTAATATTCATTTGGGGAATTCGTTAGTAGATTTAGCATTGTTGTCGTCATCATCCGCATGAATCCCATAGTTTTGGAGTTGTAGTTTTGTATGTGTTTGTTCACAAAGTTTTGTTATGACTGGTTGGGGCTGGGGGTTGTTCGGTTTGTCTGATTAGTATGCATGGGAATGAGAAATAAGTCGAAATAAATACGATACGGGTAGTCGTTTTGGGGCCAAGCAGCGGTGTAATTAGTAGCGGTGTAAATGAATGATTGAGAGAATTGTTGAAAGGGTTGAATATGCATAACAGATCTGTTGGGAGATATGTAAAGGTAGTCGCGCATTTGCTCACACTCATGTTTTGTAATTTATAACAAGTGCATTAAAACTTTAGTATTCACTATCTGCTATTATATTAATTGATTTTCAAAATTTGGTCCATTTTTAAACATTCCTAGTTTAAAAATTTATATGAAATCTGGGATGTGTGTGGCATAATATCGTCTTTTTCGATTACTATGAGGGCAACTTCGAAGAACTTATACGACTTATAACTTTAGGTCTCTGCTACTATCTAAATTTAACACGAATATTGATTAAAAAATAAAATAAAATAAATATGTGGCACTTAAAGCCCCAAAGTACTCATTGGCTGAGCTTCTCTTCCATTACTGTTGTGCGTGTTAAATTTTGGACAGTATTAGAAGGGACCTACTTATTTTAGCCGGTTCCGAACGGCAGAACCCTTGTGACATTACTTTTTCTGAGCTTTGTCACAGGGTTCTTTTATAAGCTTTTTTCATGCCAAGTTGTTATTGTCGGAAGAATTGCCAATTGTTTGCCGACAGGTGGGTACCGTTCGGAAGAAAAATCTTTTCGATATTAAATTTGTTATGAATCAGCCGGGGATTGCACCCACGACCTACAGATCAGAAGGCCAACACACTAACCACTGTTTAGGTCTTCCTTTTCTGCGTCGTCCACCAGCGGATTCCGAATATAACGCTTTCTTGGTAGAAGTGTGTTTTTTTATTCGCTCGACATGACCTAACCAGCGCAGCCGCTCAATTTTAATGCACTTTACTATGTTGGTGTCGGCATACAGCTCATACAGCTCATGGTTGTACCTTATTAGATACTCGCCTACTAACGCAAATAGGCCCAAAGGTCTTGCGTAGGACTTTTCTCTTGAAAACTCTGAGCATTCTCTCATCTGAGGTGGAAATTGTCCAAGTTTCGGCGCCATATGTAAGGACAGCCAAAAGTAACACCTGCTAGCAAGAGTTCTCGTACGCATGATCTCCAGACTGAAGTCATTACTGGTGTTAATGCTGGTTCCAAGATAGATAAAGTCCTTCACTTTTTCAAAAGCGTAGTGATCAACAGTGACGTGCTGTCCAAGACGCTGGTACTCTTTGTTTGTTGATATTAGGTACTTCGTCTTGCCCTCGTTCACCGTGAAACTCATTCAACGCGACTCTCTTTCCAAATCTGAGAATGCTGCACTGACTGCTAGCGTGTTCATGCCGATTATGTCAATATCATCGGCATACAGCAAACAGCATGACACTTTTGTTGAAAATAGTGCCATTATGTCGTAAATCTGCAGCTCGTATAATTTTCTCCATAATAAGGTTGAAGAAGTCACACTATAACGAATCACCTTGTCCGAAACCTCCTTCGGTATTACACTGAGGGGAGAGGTCCTTCCCAACTTTCACTGCGCAACGAGACTTAAGCAGTGTCATTCTACAAAGTCGAATAAGCTTTGCAGGAATACCGAATTCAGACATTATTGTGTAGAGGTAATCCCTTACCAGACTGCCAAAAGCAGCTTTATAAACAATAAATAGAAAATTTGATCGATGTTGGGATTTACCAGGTCTGAAGCCACACTGACAAGGTGCAATGAAGGCTGTTAAGGATAGGCTTCAACGCAGTACGCTCCATAGAGCCTTGTATGCTATGCTAAGAAGACATTTTCCATTTTGTATATGAATGACTTTCCTTTCCTCTTTCCTTAAATTCTAAGACTGTTAAATAGTTCAATTTAATTGAAGCGCCTGTTTATGTCCACAAAAATACTAAAAGATCAAAATTCTTTGAAAGTGTTAGTGTCTAATATATAGATATTTCTTTATATATGCTATTCGTGTTGAAAAGAAAAACCGACATTGCAAAAATAGCTACCACTAATAGCTCTAAAAAATATTGGCCAAGTTTCTGGTAAATTTGAAAATTTAAAAAAAATTGCAATTGCTTTTATTTATTTTTCTAAATTAAAATGTTCAATTTCGTAATATCCATATGTAATACTGCAAAATATTTTTTTGACAGTTGGCCAATTTTTAAATATAAATATTTATAGACATTTTGCTCCTACATACTCGTACACAAGTATTACATTTACATTCATTGTCATTCATTGAATTCAAAAAAGTTCACTATTACATTGTACTTATTTAAATAAAATGTATAATTCAAAAGAGAAAATGTTCATATAGAATCACTGCCATTCATTCTATGAATAGCGTGATCATATGCCCAAACCAGTACTTTTGATATCCTTTAAAGCCACTTCAAGCAAACAGCAAAATACATGACCAGTAGAAAAGAGGAAAAACCCAACATATATTCCATATATGTACCCATTCAAATAAAGTAAAATGAATGAACGAATGAATGAATGAATGGATGAGAAGTTTCTTTGTAAGCTGTGTACTTACTTATCCGTATAGATGTAGTACATACAATGAAAGATATATGAGATTTGTAGATTCACAACAAGAAGGCTAAGTCAGCTTTTGCTGGCGCCGTCACGTAATGAAATTGCATTCGTGACGCATATACAATACAAAAATCCACTTTTGAATTTCATATTGTGAATCGGGCGTTTTATTTTTTTTTTCTCATTCTTTTTGTTTCGCATATATTCATTGTTTTCCCTCTGCACATTTGTATCGTTTCTCATAGATTTAGTATCTCATCATGTTTATGATTAAATTTCTATTTTAAATTTCCAATTTAAATTTTCTATATCATGAATATGTGTTAGAATGTAAAATGCCTTGAAAAGCAAATTGGAAGTATTCATTCGAAGCATTAGTATCAAAGAGTAGCTGTAGTAGTAGTAGTAACAGCATCAGGTGCATTTGATATTGTATTTCATTGAAAATGCTTCTAATATTTATCGTTTATGTTAACATTCACAATTTAATAAGGTTTTTTTCCACCCATCCCCCAAAAATAATGCAAAAATATAAATATTATTGAAGTATTTTTTCATATGTACGTGTCTGTTTGAATATTTCATATTCGAGTGTAAGTAGATTTTAAACTTTAGCAAAATTAATCCCCTTAATATGTTCTGCTTGAAGGACAAAGATCAAATCATATTTGATGCAATTTAAACAATTTTCTATGGTGCGTGTGAAATTATTTAGTGAAAAAACCAAAAAAAAAAAAATATTGAACGCTTGGTTTCCCTTTGCGTCGGCACTTTTGGGAAAATTAGAAAAGTTAGGTTGCTGCATTGTCTTTGATTAGATTTGCTTTATTATGAAATTATAAACAGATTGTGGTTTTTGTGTAACATAGTCTTAACTGGCCATAAAATAATTGTAAATATAAGAACTAAATCAGAAACCTTCATTAAATCTGAATCCTTAAGTTTGAAAGTATTAATTGTTAAATCCACAATGTGGATGCCGTGGCTCAGTGTTTAGTGTGTTGGCATTCTGATCTGTAGGTCGTGAGTTCAATCCCCGGCTGAAACATAACAAATTCAATATCGAAAGATTTTTCTTTCGAACGGTACCCATCTGTCGGCAATTCTTCCGGCAAAAACTATTTGCCATGGAAAAGCAAACTCTGTGACAAAGCTCAGAAAAAGTAACAAAAAGTTCTGCCATTCGGAATCGGCTAAAATAAGTAGGTCTCTTCTAAAAAATTTAACACCCACAACAGAAATGGAAGAGAAGCTCGGCCAAAGAGCCCTTTGGGGCTTTAAGTGCCACTTATTTATTTATTTTTTTCAATCCACAAGCACCAAATTCCTAATTTTATTGGTTTATTTTATTTTTTTTTGTTACTTGGAAGAAAGTGTAATTTGAAGAGTATAGTCTGCTTTATATTTATGGGACCATTTGATCTCTGTGCTCTTATCGAGATCAGCGTACGTTGAGGTTTCTTGGAAGAAAACGTTTATGTTGTTTTATCTACATTTTTCCTAAGATTCGCCATATTAGCATTAAAGGCCCCTAGAGATGTTCTAATTGTCAACGCAGGCGATCCCGGAACTACCCGACCTAACAAAGAAAATACAATAAATTTGGGAAACTTTTCTTTGTTCCTCAACATAATCTCTATATATTTTTCCCAGCGATATTCTATAGTCTGAACTGTTTAGCTTATTAAAATAGCCATCTACCACAGACTCTACCTCTTCATTGTTTGCAAATCTTCTCCGCTGATTGTTTTTGCTTTTTCAGATAATCAATTAAAATTATCCCACGTGCATCCCAAAAAAGAGACGCCATAAGATTGTCTGCAGATGGAACTGTCTTCGCCTTCTTTGGACACGATTCCCCCCTTTCAGTCGACTGTTTTGACTGCTCCTTTGTCTCAGGTGTGAAGTGGTGGACCCATGTCTCATCCATGGTTACGAATCGAGGCAAAAACTCGGCTTTATTACTGCGAAACATCGCCAAACACTCTATAGAAACATCTTCACGACGTTGTTTTTGTTCTATTGTGAGCAAACGCGGCACCCGTCGTGCACACAGATTTTTCATCTCAAAATTTTGGGTCAATATACGATGTATAGCACTTTTTGAATTTGAAATCAGTTTCACCTAGCACACACACCCTTAGCCGGCCATCATCCAATACCATTTTGTGGATTTTCTTAACCATTTCTGGCATGGTCACCTCAATTGGTCGACCACTACGGTGTTCATCGTGGCAGCTCGTACGACCTCGTTTAAACTCTGCCACCCAATAATTGATGGTCTTAAACGAAGGAGCAGACTCCCCCAGAGTAGAATCTAGTTCGGATTTAATATACATTGGACTGAGACCTTTCAAACGGAAGTATTGAATTACATAACGGTGGTCAATTTTTCCCTTGTTTACTGAGGTCGTTAACTTTCAAAGAAAAAAAAATGCTAAAGAACGTGGCTCCTTGAAACTTGAAACATATGTTTTATAAAGTTGCCATTTTCAACAAAGTAATTTTTTTCAAACTACTGCCCCCATCTATATGGCAGGTCCGGTAGTTCTGGGACCGCCCTCGTATAAGCCCATTCTGAATTGAAGACAATCTTTTTCTTCGCTTTGCAACATAATTTTTACTATCGGAAGAATTCTCAATTTCTTCTCTCCTGTCCTCTACATACAAAAGACAATTTTTAGCAAGAAATACTGAAAGAAATATTGTTGAGGTGTTCAAGCGTCATGTACGGAATCACTAACCCTAGCACACCCTTTGGTAAATCTCTAAAATATCTTTTATCCTAAAAATTACATTAATAGACATTTTAACTAAAATTTAGTTTATTTTAAATTTGATATTTTCTATATCTTAAGCACTCTAGTATGTGAGTTCCCCTTTTACAAAAAGATTAAATATACGCAATTTCATTTACTCTCTTACATAGGAGGTGTAAGCATACAGTTATAATAAATTGAAAATAGTTTTTATATACATTTTCCTTGACTCTTTTTTCATTAACAAAATATTACTCTTTGTTTCGTGTGTATATTGAATGAAACTCTAAAAGTTAGCACAACTTTTATGCACTTGAGATGAGTAAATACTATCATATTATGTTCGTTATGTACGTTTTGTTTGTGCATATTTTCTACTTAAAATGAATATCCCCGAAAGAAATTATTGTATATTCAACCCGATATCGTTTCTAGATTTTTCATTATGTATGTACAATGCATACTTTTCTTGGTAGTATTGCAATATCTCAATATCACTATTATTATTTTAATCAATCCATGAAGTTTGATACTTTGGAATTAGGGAGTTTTCTTTTTTTTTTTTTTTGTTAATACATTTAGTTTTTCCAAAGCAAGATAACATTTTCTACTAATATTTTGTGAGGGTAGATGATTTTTACGCGAGATGAATAAAATTGGTTAAAATTTAATGCTCTGCTGGTACAATTTTATTTTACATAGTCTCTTGAAAATTATGGATAAAATGGATAAATGTAAATTTCGTGTTTTGATAAAGCATTAATTTTTGAAGAAAAAAAAAAAATTCAATGGAAAGCAAAAAATGGCTCCATAAACATTATCCGGACTCTGCTCCATCGAGACAAATGTTAGAAATGTGGATTGATAGATTTAAACCTGGTCGTATCAGCACAAACGATGCAGAACGCAGTGGACGCCCAATAAAACATAAAAAAAATCCATAAATTGGTTATGAACGATCGCAAATTGAAGATGCACGAGCTAGCTGACATTGTAAAATTATCAGATAGTAGTGTTTTTACCATTTTACACGAATATTTGGGTATGCGAAAGCTCTGTGCAAAGTGGGTGCCGCGTGAGCTCACAGTCGACCAAAAACAACAACGTGTCGATGCTTCAACGGAGTGTCGGGCGCTGTTAAACCGCAATAAAACCGAATTCTATCGTCGATATGTAACAAAGGATGAAATATGGCTTCACCATTACACACCACAATCCAATACACACTTAACTGAGTGGACAGCAGTCGACGAATCGAATCCAAAGCGAGCAAAGACGCAACAGTCGACCGGTAGGGGTATGTGGCTGCCCTCTTTCTGAGAGGACACACTTAGGCCAGAAAGGTACATTGTGATACCACCGAGCTTCTCTTCCAATACTGTTGTGCGTGTTAAATTTTGGACAGTATTAGAATGGACATACTTATTTTTAAGAAGCATTTTTGGAAAATTGTTACTGCCGGCAAAATTGCCAATTCCTGCCGGCAGGTGGATACCGTTCGAAAGAAAAATCTTTTCGATTTCAAGTTTTGTTATGCTTCAGCCGGGGACCGAACCATCGACCTACAGATCAGAAGGCCAACGCACTAACCAGTGAGCTACGGCACCCAAGCTAAGGTGAGGTGATGGTGTTTGTATTTTGGGTTGCGAACGGAATAATATTCATCGTCTATATCCAAAAAGGAACTACCAACATCAACAGCGACTATTATTGTGAACTTTTGAACCGATTGAGGGGTGAAATCGCAAAGAACTGGCCACATTTGCAAAAGGAAAAAGTGTAATTTCACCAAGACAATGCACCGTGTCACAAATCGATGAAAACGATGGCAAAATTGAATGAATTGGGCTTCGAATTGCTTCCCCACCCGCCGTATTTTCCAGATTTAGCCCCCCAGCGACTTTTTCCTGTTTTCACATTTTAAGAGAATGCTTTCTAGAAAAGAAATTTATGTCCAATGATGCAGTAATCACTGAGACTGAGGTCTACATTGACGAGAAAGAGAAATCGTACTATTAAAGTGTTATCGCAAAGTTGAAAGATCGTTATACTCATTGTATCGCCCTCGAAGGCGAGTTTTGTCAAACAAGTTTTTTTCCATATTTTTCCTACAGACTTATTGAATGACCTGTTATATTTATTTTACATTTGGAATTGGAAAAAATCAGTATTTGTACTATCATTTGTCATCACTGGGATATTCAGCGAAAATTCAACGATGGAAACAATTCATTTTCAAATTTTTGTTTGATTAAAAATTCTTTTACATTCCACTCCACAAATAATGTATACAACGTTGTATAATTTGAATTTGTAAATAATGGTGATAAGTGAATTGTTTCATAATTGACAAATTCAAATAAAATGTTGTAAACTTCATAACAAAAATCAATAGCCTGAAGTAAAGCGATCATTTCATAGTGTACACTAAATTCTTCGCGATCGCAGACATTTATTGAATTCATTTATTTAGAGAAAAGTCTTCATAAACTTGATAAATTGCACTTTTTAAATACATATCTGTGGGAAAAATACCAAAACACACAAAACATCTTCAATATAGGTAAGAATTTTTTATACAAATTCGTTATATACTCGTATGCTTGTTATAGGATAAAATTATCACACCAAACATGCTTCCTGCTATTGCCTTTGCAAAGATTAGTTTGATTCTTTTTGTATCCGTTTGTATATTTAGTTTTTTATTTTTTATTATTTTTATATCTTACCTTGGTGGTTGATGGAGTTTGCAATGGGTCATTTATTATTCAGCTGCTTTACCTTTCAAGTCAATGTAATAGTGTGTAGCAACAAAATAAAGTTCAAAAGCATACTTATGTATTGTATCTATATATATGGTATACCGTAAAGTAGCTTCGCCTTATTTATACCTCATCAACTGACGCTGTCATTATTGTGTCAGGTAATCATGATGATGATGATGTTTATAGTAATGGTGTCGGTAAGTGCAGAAAGTGACGCCATATTTCGTTATTATTATGCGTAAAGATACAATTATTTAGAAAATACACATACATATATATTATTGTGTGTATATATATTCGTAGTATGTGTGTATTTTGTTAATAAATTTTGTTGGAATAACAACAAAGAGAAAATCAATAAATTGCTGTGTGTACTACATATCAGTAAGTTTGTTATTGTTTCATATATTCTTCCTATTTGCAAATGCCTTTATATTATATTATGAGCCACTCTAGTGATGCTACGTTGAAAAACGATTATTTAAGTATTATTTGATTTGATGAAATATTATAAAAAGAGTATTTCTCTATACATTTCTCAGCAGTCTAATAAAAAAAGTCATAATTTGACGCCTTGAAGTATGCAATAGATTTCCTTTCAACTAAATTAAGCAATCAATTCTTAATATGCTCAACGTAATCGGTATATCAATCAAAAACAGATGTTTTCGATGAAAACTATTTAAAACCGCTTTTTTTTTTTTTAATTTTCTTTGTGTATTATTATATTGAAGTCTTATACATTCAGTATAGAAATAGAAATAAAAAAATAACGCTACCGAAATACAAATTAATACTGAGTGATTTTTTAAGAGCCTTCAGATTTGATTTAAAAAAAAAAATACATAAAATTTAGAGAAATGTATGAAATCTTTATTAGAGTCGATAGAACGATCTAAATAATTCAATGTTTAAAGACGATTTCAAGTAAATGTTGACCAGCGGCTGCACCTCCAACATATCGGCCGGTATCTTACGAATAAATTATTTTATATTGGCTTCCAGTGCGTCAACCGTTGCGGACTTATCGCTGTAAACATGAGCCTTAACTTAGCTCCACAAAAAATAGACTAAATGCGTTAAATCTTAACAACCTAGGCGGCCCATAGACCGGCCCCAAACGTGAAATAAACTCGCCTCTCAATTGGGCCATTGTTTCGCGTACTGTGTGGCATTTGGCACCGTCTTGTTAAAATCATATGTCAGCCAAGTCCAGCTCTTCCATTTTGGGCAAAAAAAAGTTTGTAATCATCGCACAATAACGTTCTCCATTCACAATAACGTTCCTGCGTTCGTCGTCTTTGAAAAAGTACGGTCCAATGATGCCACCGGCCCATAATCCACACTAAACAATGCATTTTTCGGGATGTATTGGCTGCTCTTCACACCAAATATGGCAATTTTGATTGTTCACGTATCCATTCAACCAGAAATGAGCTTCGTCGTTGAACATAATTTTCCGATAAAGAAGTGGATCTCTATCCAACTTTGCCAGCGCCCATTCACCAAAAAGTTAGCCGTTATGGTAGGTCGTGTGGCTTCAATTCTTGCACCAGCTGTATTTTGAAAAGATTTTACACCCAAATTCTTCCGGAAAATGTTCAAAGGTAGTAGAGTAACAGAGGCCCAATTGCTGCGAACGGCACCGAATCGATAATTCACGGTCATCAACAACACTGGCGGATACAGCAGCGATATTTTCCTCTGTCCGCACTCTAACCATGCATGTTGGCAGTTTAATGTCCAATAATGTAAATTTGGTGCGAAATTTAGTCACAATATTCTGAATAGCCGCCTCAGAAGATCGCCCAAATTGACCGAGCATGAATTTTGATAATAAACTTCAATAATCTGCAAGAGTTGTTCGTTTGTTTGTCGATTCATGGTTAAATTATAGACCAAACCGAACATGTTTGATAGTAACATGCTACACGAAAACAGCTGAGCTGTCAAAAACAGTGCTGCCAAAAAGAAAGTTGCTAAAAAATTACCCTGTAGTATTCATCTTTCAGAAAAATTTTTACCAATGCGGCTAAGGAAATATTCTGCATCTTCTTCAAATTAAATTTTTTGTTAAATTTACTTTTACCTTTAATATCGATATAAAATTGTGTGCTGGTAGGTAAATTTCGTTCATTGTACATATGCTTCTCAAGGTCGATAACTATGTACTGTTAGCTATATATTATATGTATGTTTGTTTGCATAAATATAGGTTTGTTTTGTTTATATTAAATACACAATTGTTCTATCTTCAACCTTTTATATCTATTTAATTAATATGATACTTAAAGCTTTCACATACATGCAATGTGTATATATTTAAAAATTGTAATTTATCAAAAACCACAAAAAAAAAAGAAGAAAATGTGCACGCACGAGTATATGCTGACATATACTCGTATGTATATACGTAGCATATTCATATTAAATTAATTATAAAAGGCTTACGTACCGCTTTCTTTTTTGTCCAATAGCCATTGTTATCATTTTATGTATAAACTTTAATTATGATAAATATATTAGTGTGTAGGAGTAAATGTTAAAATTACATTTTAGACAAAGAACACAAAATCAATAGAAACAGAGTATGACACTTTCAATACTAGTTATATTTTGAATGTCAGCATTATTGTTATGAACCTAAAAGGCTGCTTAATTAATTTATTTAAATATTGTATAGACTATACACATAAATATTAAGCTACATCATGAAAATGAAATAGCAATTATATGTGCATGCATTTATGTATTTGTGTGTAATCATTGTAAATTAGAAAGCACTCATATGAATAACAAATTCTCTTTGTATTTGCCCAACAAAGCATAAAATGATTTTTCTAATAAGTTTCTGTTACGCCTACATATATGATTTATAATATTTAATTATTCACATTTCAATGAATTGTATGTATGTATATTCAAATGTATGTACTAAATACACATATAGAAATCTAGAAATTCACACTTTGTGCTTACAATATTTGAATTGAATAATTTTGTAATTTCAATACGAATAAATTGTAATTCAATTATAGTTCAATTTTTGTTTGCACATAATGGGAATGAAGATTGTATTTACACTATGTCTCATCCTTTTGGGTGCCATAGTTCAGTGATTAGTGCGTTGGCCTCCTGATCTGTAGGCCGTGGGTTCAATTCTCGGCGAAAGCATAACAAAATTTAATATCGAAAAGATTTTTCTTTCGAACGATACCCACCTGCCGGCAAGAATTCATAATTTATCCGGCAGTAACAATTTGCCAAAAATGCTTCTTAAAAGAGCTCTTTGAAAAAACTAGGTTCAAGTGATGTTACAAGGATTCTGCCGTTCGGAACCGGCTAATATAAGTAATGCTGCTTCTAATGCTGTCCAAATTTACACAACAGCATTGGAAGAGAAGCTCGGTGGTATCACAATGGGCATTTCTGGCCTAAGCATGTCCTCTCATAAGAGGTGGATGCATAAGAACCTCCCAACCAAGTTCCCGGAGCTTCTGGCGAGTCACTATCGATGTGTGTGCCCTGGCATTGTCCTGATGGAACACAATTCCTCTCCTATTGGCCAAAGGTGGCCGCTTCTGGGCGATTGCTTCCTTCACATGGTCCAATTGTTGACAGTACAGATCCGAATTAAAAGTAGGGGAGCAGCTCATAGTAGATGATTCCCTGCCAATTCCACCAAACATATAGCAAAACCTTCCTGACCGCCAATCCTGGCTTGGCCACCGTTTGCGCCGACTCACCGCAATTCGACCACGATCATTTTCACTTGACGTTGTCGTAAGTGACCGAATTTTCATCACCAGTAACCATCCGCTTCAGTAATGGATCCATTTTATTGCGATTCAGCAAACGATTAACAGATGGAAATTTGGTCCATGAGGTTTTTTTTGCGTTAACTCGTGTGGCACCCATACATCGAGCTCCTTTTTTATCCAGCCTTATATAAATGATTCCAAACGGGTTTTCTGTACAATGTTTAGCTCCTGGCCAATAGAAACAGTGTTTACAAGATGGTCAGACTCAACGTTTTCCATTATTTTATCGATATTTTCAAAAATTGATATCAAAATTACCGTAACGATATCGACGAAATCAAAATTGCACGTGATTCGTTGTTACAGTATCAGGACGGAGTATAAACACTATTCACATTTTCAGCCGTCTGGTTTGTGTTTTTGCCTTTATCGAAGAAAAACTGTAAATTATGGCGTATTTTCTTTTTACTGGTGTCCATCTTTGACGCGTGGTAAAACAATACTGAGTCAAGCAATCACAAAACTGCCTGAAAAGTTTATTTAGTACGAAATCATATCTTTCTAACGACATCTAGCGTAACCCGATCGCACTTATACAACGCGAGATACAGATTACTAAAGCCATCTATTGGAAAAATAATGGATTTCTTTTTAGTACACCTGATATTTCGGCTTTAGTTTAACGTCGTTGATATTTCGCTTCGCCTGCGTAATATCTGTAGTCGATAGGTACTATTTCCAAAAATAATACGCTGTTGATTATAATTTTTGAATTTCTATTATTGCTTATTACTTCTTGTGATCAAAAGTAGCGTAACGAAACTGTAATAGTTGATTCATAGAGATATGTGTGAGTCTTTATAAAAGAAAGCTGTAAAATTTTTTTCCTTTGTATCGGGACACATTGATCGTTTCTGGTCCATCAATAAGCATATATTTTTCTGCCAGTGTCCAGGTGATGCTCAATTTACATTAGGCAACTATATTGTGTAAGATTTTAAATATCCTTAATAATTTGTTTAAATTACAATATTACAGTCATGGCAAATACAAAATTAAATTGTCGATAATACTTCATGGCACATGCATCCATAAATATCCCATTCACAAATATTATAAATGCAAAGATACATAACATACTTATGCGTATAGTATACCGAAAATGCCTGAAAGTATTATAACAAATCGATTTATTTATATGCAAAGGTTATCCTACTCTTTTACTTGCAGTCGAGTATGAATGTTTATAAATATTATTATTGTATTCATTCTTATTTAATGGCTTTCATAATAATTTGTTTGCATATATTTTTTATATATATACAAAATAAGACCAAGAAATATATATATATATTTTGTACTGTCCATCGTATACGTTTATGTATGTATTATATGTATTTATGTATATACCATTTATAGTATTGTACCTATATACTCGTACATACATATGTATGATTACGTGGCATAGCTTTGACGTTGACGATTTCATTTGTGGAAATTCTTTTACATTCATATATTATTATAATTTTATGAATTTTATTTACTGAAGCATTCATGCAATTTCTCTCATATACGGGTAAGTATGTATGCGTCAGGGAGTGTATGTGTATGTACGTATATATGTATATGTGTGTGGATGTGTGTGTTGATTTCAGTACGACTTCAGTACTTGTATGTAAGCTTTTCAAATAGGTGATGAAATATTAAAAAAACGAACGAAGGTAATGTATGCCGTTCTTATTCCTTCTTTTGACATTACCTATAGCATTTAATTAAAAAATAAATATGCGTAAACTACAACAGCGCAATAAATACGTCCGTGTCTGATTTTAAAGAAAACTCGTTATTTTTATGCTTTTCTTTGACGCATTTTAACACATTTGCAGAAAATATTTTTTGATGGGCACTAAATGTATGTTGTTTAATAAATTCAAATGAAATTCATTTTAATGAAAATATAAAATAATCTGAAAATTATGGTAGTGACATTTTGAAGGTGCATATTTACGAGTATATGTATTTGGACTTAATTTACAATAATTTTGTACAATGTCTTTCAACAAGACGAGTCATTTAATATTAAAAAAAAAATCGTATTTTCGTAATGGGGGATGTTACACCGTGACCTATAATATCTATCGTGCCCCCTTCATTTTGATTCAAAGTATTTCTTTGAGTCCAATATCCTCTATGAAATGTAGTATTATGCCTATATCCCGAGTGTGATTGCCCCATCAGTTAGTAGATATTCACCTAGGTGTTTCTTTCGTTTGTTCATTAGTGCGGGGCACATCTCCAGCACGTGTTTCGAGGTTGCATCCTCCTCTCCGCAAAGCCTACAAATTTCATTAGAGCAAATTCCCAGTTTGTGTCTCAAGTGATAGTTCAGCCTATAATGTCCTGTCAGAATTCCTGCAGTGATTCTTAATTTATTCTTGTTTAGCTTCATACAATCCTCAATCCTCAATCCTCTCATATGATATGTTCGTAAGAGCTACTTTGATTGTATGAACCCCGGTAGATTGTCCCAATATTGCTTCCTTTGTATATCTTCTGCTTCCTTAAAGATTTTGGAGAAGTTGCACTTTTCCAATCCCACGAATACACACCTGATTGCTTTCACCCAGGATGTTCAGCTTGTCAAGACACACTATCAGCGGATACAATGTAATTTGATGAGATTTAAGTACCTTGATTAGTGGGTGCCGTATCTCAGTGGTTAGTGCGTTGGCCTTTTGATCTGTAGGTCGTGGTTCAATCCCCGGCTGATGCATAACAAATTTAATATCGAAAAGATTTTTCTTTCGAACGGAGCCCACCTGCTGGCAAGAATTGGCAATTTTTCCAGCAGGAACAATTTGTCAAAAATGCTTCTTAAAAGAGCTCTGTGGTAAAACTAAGTTCGAGTGATGTCACAAGGGTTCTGCCCGAACCCTGTCCAAATTTAACACGCAAAACAGTATTGGAAGAGAAGCTCGGTGGTATCACAATGGGCCTTTCTGGCCTAAGTTTGTCCGCTCAGGGAGAGGGCAGCCCCATAACCTAACCTAAGTACTTTGGTGGACGCCTGGCTGTCAATTAAGATAGACATTCTTCTGTTCCGATAGTTCGGTGAGAGATTAAAATAGACGGATCCGTCAATAGCGTAGATTTTCGCTTGAAAGTTGGTCATATTTTTGCCTAGAGCTTCCGAGTATCTTGCCCACCGGCCCAAATACATCCACTCCGGCTCCTTTATTTGTGAGTGAGCCATATGTGTGCCATGTTATCATGTTCTGGTTTATCCCATAAGTTTTAGAGGTTTTTTTTTTGAGGTTAGTAACGGAACACAGTATATGCCAAATGTCCAATGCGACTCGTTTTGCGTATGACCATTCTTTTGATGAAAATTTTCATCAAATTTTCGCATAAGGCTGTTGGTTATTGAAAGATGCTTGTCAATAATAAATTGTGCAATGTGTTTCTATAATTTATCATTTTTGAAATATTATTATTAATGAATTTAAATTTATACTTTGTTCGATATGATATTATCGAAATATGAAGTGTAAATGATTCGATAAGAAAATGTTCCAAAAATTGATGGATTTTTTAATAAAATTTGAAGGGAAGCTAAAAGAATATTTTCTGAAATTGATTTCATCAGTATATTAGTTGTTGTTGTTGTTAGTTGTAATGTAAAAACTAATAATTAAAGGCGTAAATTTTGTGAAATTTCTCGATATATTCTGCTAAGCAGCAAAAATTATTCAGCAAAATATCAACAAGTAGATGGTAAGAGTGTGTGTGTGTGAAAATCAAAATATTCATTCTCGATTTTTAATCAAAAGTGAAGTGAATCTGAAATATTATAAATTATTCATACACACATACTCAAATGATGAGTACATCGTAGTACTTGTAACTTGTAAATATACGATGGGTCACATAATTTCCCATTTATTATTATTTTGTTTGCGAATAATCGCAGTCGCTTATCAAACAATAAAATTACCAATATAATAGAATGAATGAAAATATAAAAGAAAAAATAGAAGTATATTATAATGATACGTACTAGTGTTTATATACGTATTTCATGTCAGACCATTTGATGGCGCCGGCAATTATGCAAATTTAGCGGCCAATTTCAGTGAAATGTCAAGAGTTTTATATGAATGTCAACGTAGGAATATATATTTGATGAAATTTGTATGTAAATACATTCATAAAAATAGCAACAATAATCCGAATAATAATAATAGGTAATAATAACAAACAAGTGTGAAAATATTCAAATAAATAAATACGTAAATGTTGTACACAAGTAACTACATATTATACACAATAAACGAGGCCAACAAACAGTATTAAGTATTGTTCAAATAAAAATACAAGTATTTACATTTTTATTAAGTGTGAGAATGATTATTTTTCTTATTTAAATTATTTCAAGGTCATTAAATATATATGTATATATATTCTACTTTGTGGATATACAATACGAGTGCGGTCCCAGAACTACCCGACCTGACATATAGATGACGGCGGTAGTTTGAAAAAAATTACTTTGGTGAAAAGTGTCAAGCTTTATAAAACATATGTTTTAAGTTTCAAGGCGTAACGTTGTTTAGTATTTTTTTTGGAACCATCGAAAGATAACGACCTTAATGAATTTGTAAACATGGAAGAAATTGGTCACCATTATTATGTAATTCAATACTTTCATTTGAAAGGTCTCAATCCAAATATGGGGGAGTCTGCTTCTTCGTTTACGACCATAAAATATTGAGTGGCAGAGTTTAAACGAGGTCGTACGAGCTGTCAAGACGAACACCGTAGTGGTCGTAGGTGGCCACACCAGAACCGGTAAAAAAGCCCACAAAATGGTATTGGATGATCGCCGACTGAAGGTGCGTGAGCTAAGTGAAATTACAGGCATTTCAAAAAGTGTTATACATCGTATATTGACCGCAAAATTTGGAGATGAAAAAAGCTGTGTGCAAGATGGGTGCCGCGTTTGCTCACAATAGAACAAAAACAACGTCGTGAAGATGTAAATGATGTAGATGTAAAGATGATTATCCGTAACCATCGATGAGACATGGGTCCAGCACTTCACACCTGCGACAAAGGAGCAGTCAAAACAGTTCCATCTCCAGGCAAGGTTATGGCGTCTGTTTTTTGGGATGCACGTGGGATAATTTTTATTGATTATCTTCAAAAAGGAAAAACAATCAACGAAGAGTATTATGCTAATTTGTTGCAGCGTTGAAGTGATGAAATTAAAGAAAAAAGGCCGCATTTGGCGAAAAAGAAAGTGTTGTTTCAAGATAGCGGTAGATGGCTATTTTAATGAGTTAGACAGTTCACACTATAAACAGCAGGGTATCGAAGCTATAGAATATCGTTGGGAAAAGTGTACAGAGCTAAACGGAGATTTTGTTGAGAAATAAAGAAAAATCTTTCCAAATTTTTTGTATTTTCTTTGTTAGGTCGGGTAGTTCTTGGACCGCTCACGTATGTTTAACTATATATGTATGAAAAATGAATGCAATTATTCTGCCATAAATTAATACACATGTACATTCGTTATTTTTTTCTATCGATTTATAAGTGTACTAAAATATCTATCTTAAATAGGACACATTGTGGTGGAGTAGAAGTACTCGTAATGAAATGTTTTCTGTGTACTATAACCATAATAGGTCCACTTAGTTAGTAGTGTGTAATAGATGAACGTTTCTTAGTACTGTTGTGTGTCTTATTATAGTTGAAAAAACTGTTAATGTTAAAACAATTGCTATTTGGTCAACGTTTCAAAGAATACCTAGTGTTTTTATACCCTGCATAATGCAATATGCATGGTATATTCATTTCGGTCAGATGTTTGTGTCCACTTGAAGGAATCTCCGGAGATATAAACATAGATATATATTCGTGATCAGCGTCGATTAAATTTTCGATTTAACGATGTCCGTCCGTCCGTCCGTCCGTCCGTCCGTCCGTCCGTCCGTCCGTCCGTCCGTCCGTCCGTCCGTCCGTCCGTCCGTCCGTCTGTCTGTCACCTGGCTGGTTCGCACGATAACTTGAGTAAATATTGAGCTATTTCGATGAAATTTGGCATAAGTAATCTATGATCCAAGGGTACGGAGGGGATTGATATTGGACATGATCGGTCAATAACCACGCCCACACCAAGCATTCAAAGCGACTAACCTCGAAATTTTCAAAATCTTTAACTTGCTATAACTCACACAATATACCACTTGGGACAACAATATTTTGCACATAGAGTTATATTATACTACTATATAACCTCACCAAAAGTGGATGAGCCACGCCTACTTTCTAGCGTAGCTCCCATACAAAGTGTCTGTACTTCTTTTAAATTGAAACTGCTGTAACTTCTACAATCTTCTGTCTAGAATAACCATAATTGACACTTAGATTAACACAGTAGTCTGAAATAATATGGCAGAAAATCAATGTGCCACGCCCACTCCTTTTTGGGTCTCCCATACAAAGTTGCGGAAATTAAAAAAAATGTTACCGGTTATAACTTGCAAACTATTCAGCGTAGAATAACGAGATTTAAGGTGTGGATTAGTATTATACGAGCAACTAGGCTCACAGAAAATGGGCGCACCACGCCCACTGTTTATCGTAGCCCCCATACAAATTTTAAATTGAAACAGCTGTAACTTAGGCAATCTTATGTCTACAATAACCATAATTGACACTTAAATTAATATCGTAGTCGGCAAAAATCCGGCAGAAAATCAGTGTGCCACGCCCACTCCTTCATGGGTCTCCCATACAAAGTCGAGTGAATTAAACTAAAATTTTAAGCTCCGTAACTTACAAACCATTTAGCCTAGGACAACGAGACTTAGGGTATGGATTAGTATTTTACGAGCAACTAGGCTCACAGAAAATGGGCCCACCACGCCCAGTGTTTATCGTAGCCCCCATACAAATTTTAAATTGAAACAGCTGTAACTTCGGCAATCTTATGTCTACAATAACCATAATTGACACTTAAATTAATATCGTAGTCGAAAATAATCTGGCGAAAAATCAGCGTACCACGCCCACTTCTTATTAAGGCTCCCATACAAAGTTGAGGAAATTAAACAAAAATGTTAACCACCATAACTTAGAAACTATTCAATTTAGGACACCAAATTTAAGGTGTGGATTAACATTGAAAAATTAATTGGATTTACTAGAAAGTGGTAAGCCACGCCCACTTTTTATATAGCTCCCATACTAAGCCTCGGAATTATCTTAAAATCCTTTTACTTCGTCAAAGTCAACCATATTTCGGGTGTAAATTAGTAGTATATGCAAAAATTGTTTCTCGAAAAGTGGAAATAAAAGAAAAGTTGGATATTCGAGTAAACTTTTTATATATAAATCTACATATGCAGGGTATAGTTTGGTCGGCCCCAGCCGACTGTAAGGAGATTTTTTCTCTTGAATTTGTCTTGGCCGAAATCCGAGCGCACGAAAAATGAATAAAAGTTATTTGAATCTTCCATAAACATCATCTTTTTCGAGAATATGAAATTCAAGTTCTTAGATGTTTCAATTTGGTTAAATTTTATAATCTCTACTTCTTCTTTTGCACCACTGTTTGTTTGTTTATTAGTTAGTTCATTATAATTCAAGGTCAACACACAGGACATTGCCATTTTTGTAACAATAATAGACATCTACATTTATATTACATTGCACATGTATGTATATTAAGTAGAAATAAATCCTCTGAGTGTCTGCAATTTGTATGCTAATCATAGATAATGAAAATATATGTATGTATAGATTGGAATTATATATTTTACTCGTAAGTCTATGTCTGTTAAGATAATCATCTTTAATTAGTACAGTATGTACAATAGATACAATCAGCAGCAATGTAAATACTATTAATACATATATGTATATATAACGGTAGTATGCACAGTGAAACACCCATAGAAGCTTCATGTTTACGGTGCCTTTTGTGAACGTAGATTTTTGGTATATTAGTCGAATAAGTTTTAAGGCAGGGGAAATCGCGATTGGCTTCTGTTGGAAAACATGAAAGGAGCAACATGAGATTCATCAAATGATTTTGCCGCAGCAGTCACTAGACTGCAATCCAATTGAAAATGTTTAGGCCATCATCAAGCTCCGGCGAAAAACACTCAGAAATTCAGAAACTATGCCCAGCCGTTGCGCCCAAGTTATAGAGAATCAATAAGAGTGGATAAAATACTAATATTGTTGTGTATTAGCCAAGAAATCATTTTTCCATTACTTCCATCTATTTCCTACCGTGAATCATACTATATATTTGTGTATGTTTATTGCTTTCTCTACCAATAAGTATAGAAATGATCGATTTTAATTAATTCGATATTTTTCAAAATAATTATAAAATATGTTATTTCAAATAATTAATTTTTTTTATACTATAGTCATAATTGCCACTTCAAAAAATATGTACAAATTCGTAATTGATTTCATAATTTAGGGCACACAATTTATGAAGCTAACTCGTTATAATTTATTTTTTTCGTGTTGATTGTCACAAGTTGAAACTCTTGACAAATATATTTTGTGTAGCAAAGTAATTAAAAATGTACATAAGCCAAACATAAATATAAACTGCTTATGAGAAAAAAAATGGTAAAATTTAAATCTGGAATAATAATAATAACAAATAAAGTTCAGCATATATGTACATTGTAGAGGAAAGGATTTAAGTTAGGTAATTATTTTTCAGCAGATATTTTGAATTGTTTATTTCACATATCTGATTTATACAATTTGAAAATATTGTGCAAACTAAAGCATTGAGCATTGCTTTCGTTGAATAAAACTAACTGTTTTTTATAGTATTCTCTCCCACACTTTTGCCTCAATTGACATTTGCTATTTATTTCGAAAAACTTTTCAAAGTTGGTATTCCTTCCAAATTCCCGGGGTACGATATAATTCAAGCAGAAGTTCTGAAAGTGTGTCCAAAATACATGGCGAAACTTCTACTGCTAATATTCAATTCAATCTGGATCGAAGAAAAGATTTCCGAGGACTGGTTACAGGGTATCCTAGTTGTTTTTCCAAAAAAGGGCGATATTTCACAACGCAAAAACTGCTTCTATCCATTACGTCCAAGTTACTATCTTTTATACTACTAGGCCGCATTAAATTGAAACACGACCAATCACTGAAAAAACAGCAAGCTGGCTTTCGATCAAATCGGTTGTGAACTGATCTAATTAATATACTACGTATCAGTGTCGAGTACCATGAATGAATGGCAGTCGACACTTCAAATTGTGTTCGTTGACTATAGCACGGCGTTTAACAGCAAATGCCGCGAAAGTATTTGGGAGGTGCTCAGAACTAGAGGAGTCCCTGAAAAACTAAAAATCTTAATCAGAGCTCAATATGCGAATTTCAAGTGCAGAGTTGAGTCATAATGGCGAACTCTCAGACAGCATCACAACTAGCGTAAGTGTCCGTTAAGGGTGATTGCTTTCCCAGATCCTCTTTCTGATTGTTATTGATGACATCCTGCATAAATCCATAGAAGGAAAGAGAAGAGACATATACTGGAACTTCACCGAACAATATGAAGATCTTGCATATGCGGACAACATCTGCTTAATCTCCGTAAAACACTCCGACATGCAAGCCAAACTTAACGATGTATGCGATGAATCGGGCAATGTCGGCCTAAAAATCAATATCGACAAAACGCAGTTTGACGCAAATATCCTTCCAGACAAAATTAGGCTATTTGAGTCTAATGTCATCTCGGTACTAAAAAAAAAAAACAATATGTGGTACTTAAAACCCCGAAGGGCTCATTGGCCGAGCTTCTCCCCATTACTGTTGTGCCTGTTAAATTTTGGAAAGTATTACAAGAGACCTACTTATTTTAGCGGGTTCCGAACGGCAGAACCTTTGTGACATCACTTTTTTGAGCTTTGATTGAACTACGACCTACAGATCAGAAGGCCAAGTAATTTCGGTACTGCTGTACGGTTAACGGTTAAAGATGAGTTAACAAAACAATGAAAATATTTGAAATTTATTTTGAAATCTACTTCTTCTTGATCAATCTACAGACAAACTTTTTTAGAATTTCAATTTTTTTACTTCAGAAAATCGACTATAGTTCTTTTAGTTTTAATGCAATCAACAAGTTTCCTTTACGGAATTAGCTAATGATATTTTTATTTGAACAAATTTTTCTTTAATTAGATACCCATTCCAACTTGCGAATCTTTCCTTTATATACGACAATATCCAATATGAACATAATGAAAACTTCAGCGACATAAAATTTTACGAAAAATTTCATTTAATTAATACGATAAGATTAGAAACCGCAACTTCGCACAGAATAATCTGAAAGAGGGTGTTTAAGTTAAATTGTTTAAAAGTAAATTTACATATGTGTATATGTAATTTCTCGAAAAGTTTTTCGAATATCAAAGGATTGCGTATAGACGAAGTGGTGTCAGAAGAACCAAATTTTAATTACCCTGCCGCAGCGATATGTAGAGCTTTTAAATATTTCAGCTTAGATTGAACTCTTTCAAATTGGCTCTATTAACAGAATCATTTCAATTAGCTGTCTCATGGGAGAAGTTCTCCTTGGAGTTTTAGAATTCATCATAATAAGTAGGTAAGAGCACATGTAAGATTATTTGAAAGAAGTTTTTTGGCTATGCCACAAAATGCCATACTGTAATGTTTACTTTTAAGTCTCTGAAAATAGTATAACAAAAATTAAAATTTTAGGATAGAAAACTTTAAATGATAAATGAAAACAAAAAGGTTACATTCATAATTGTTAAATATTTTTTGAAAGCATATTGTTCAACTCTTTTACACCAGCAAAAACTTTATATATGTTGATATTTATAGAGTTGCTTCTTTATCTTTGATATAAAAGTATAAAAGTACAAACAGAAAACCCCATAAAAACCTATTTAGAATCATACAAAAACCAAAGTATTTTTTTCTATTCACCTTTCAGCATATGAGTATTACATAAAATCACATATGAGAATATATGAGTATACATAACTCATGGCAAAAAAAAAAGAAGCAAGCTCCATTGAAACCAATTCATGCAATTAGTAAAGGCAAAATGTAAATTTTTATTTTATTTTTATTTTTGTTCTGTAGGTGACAAGGCAGAGCTTGGCAATGCAATGTAAGGGCAAGCAGGTAAAATGCAAGAAGTCATGCAGACGACAACGGTCTCTATAGATGTCTGTTGAAAGGATGTTTAGGCTCAAACGTTTATAATGGTTAAATTCATTTGAAAAAAAAAAACATTTTGTATATAGGCATGAATAATAGTGGCAATAATGGTAGTAGTTGTGAATATTTGTGCTATGGTATTTGTATGAAAATATTTTTTACTTATATTTATAGAAGTTTATACTACCTAAGGATAATATATGTATGATACATACATATATGTAAATATGAATATATTTATATGCCCAATAGCAATTTTTGAGTCAAAGTCAAAAATACTTTGGCTACCTAAATTGGTTATTTAGCTAGCCAAAGAGACACTAGGCTTGCAGAAAGGACCTACTGCAAACCTTCTAAAGAAATCTTTCATCAGTTTACTATCAATCGAATTCTGATGCTAAGAACAAAACTTATTCGAAATGGAATTCAAACGTAATAGTGTGATTGCGTTATATTTGACTGAAAAATCACAATAACCTATTGCTTGTGAGCTCATAAATCGTACCATAAATCGTTACAATGTCAAACGCTATGATTTTGGTCGAAAAGAAAACAGCAACATCAAGTGAAATGGTTCGGAAAGTGAGAAGGCTCGACTTGAATGAAATCCACGTCGTAGTGGTAATCAAATGGCCAAGAACTGAAGAATGCATCCGACGCATATTCCAAAATGAGCTCAAGGTACAGCCTTACAAGTTCCAAAAGACATATGATCTTACACGAAAGCAACAAAAAATTAGACTCGAAAGAGCAAAAGAGTTGTTACGCTTGCATGAACGCATTTTCGAAAATTTGACACTACGAATGTCCACCGAAGTAATTTTCCATCTCAAGTAATGGCATGGGCAGCTGTGACCGCCAATGGGCTCTCTTCAATCGCTTTCATCGAGCCTGGTGTTAAAGTCAATGCGACTTCTTATCGGGAAACTCTATTTTTACATTGATGCTTTTCGGCAATTGTAAGGTCATTACTACTTTACGGGGTACTGGTGTTGTGGAAAGCACTCAAAAACACGTCTTACTTAAAAACTATGCAAAAAGTATAGAGACTCGCGGCACTGAGTATAACTGGGGTGCTAGTAACAACTCCCACGGTCGCGCTAAATGAAATAGTCAATTCGCCAACTATTGATCTCTATGCAGAGAACCTGGCTACAAAATCAGCTGAAAGGTTGAAGGCTATAGGGCAATTGTTAAAAATATCAGACTACATAATTTCGCAGTTAAGGTGCAGCAAGAAGATACAAGATTATATAGAAGAGAAGGGCTGTCGTAAAGGCCTAGAACTAAGACGTAATTCTTTTAACTTCTTCACAGATGGCTCGAAAACGATGGAGGCGATTAAGGCTGATATTCACTGTCCAGAATTGGATATAACCTAGTCGTACAAGCTCCCAGAATACTGCACGGTCTTCCACACAGAATTCTTTCCGGTAAGAATGGCAGTTGAGCTAGCTCTGATTAGAACAGCTGCCGGATCAAAAATTTATTTCTACGTAGACAGTCAAGCGGCGATTAAAGCAATTATCGTGCACTGTACCACATCCAAGAATGTACTGACGTGTCGAGAAACACTAGAACGATTATCCAAAGGCAGAAGGCTACGGATATATTGGATACCGGGACACAAGGGTATACAGGCAAACACTGCGGACTGCTGATCGAATTGCCAAAGAAGGCGTTCATCTCCTCGATACCCAAACGCGTAATATACCAATGGCACTATGCACGACTCACAACAATCTAAACTCAAGTACGGATAAGGAAAGCAGCAGGGAGGTGGATAAGTATAAACACCTGTAGGACCGTCAAAATAATGATTGGCTTACATAACGACAACTGCTCCAAGCTGATTCTGTCTCTTAACAGAGTAGAGTACAGAACTATGGTTGGCGCAATCAGGGGACACTGCCTCACGGCATCCCAAGCAGCACTCTGTAGAACTCGCTTAAATTGCTTTTAAGCCCCGGAGTTCCGCGATATAACTGAAGCGGCGGCCTTAAGTAAAAAAGCACTCATAAAATTCGCAATGAAAATCGAAATATTTAAAGATCTTTACAGCTCGTAACTAGGTCTAGACGTTTTGGTATCACTAAAGACCCATGTTCTAACATATGGCGCTGAAGCCTGGACAATTTCCACCTAGGATGAGCGAATGCTGAGAGCTTACGAGAGAAAAGTACCGAATAAGGTACAACCATGAGCTGTACGAGCTGTATGCCGATATTGACATAGTAAAGCGCATCAAAATCCAGCGGCTGCGCTGGAGGACGACGCAGAAGGGGAAGACCTAACCTCCGGTGGAAAGACCAAGTACTAGAGAACCAGACGGCGCTTGGAATTTCTAACTGGCGCCAGCTAGCGAAGAACAGAGATGGCTGGCGAAGCATGTTATTTTCGGCCTAAATCGAAATTCAGTTCTTATGGCCGCATAAGTAAGTAAGTAAGGACCCATATAGGGTATATTTGTGACCTCTTCGCGGAGGTCTGCCAAAATAACCTAACCTAACCTTGTAAAAAAATTTTTTTTCGGATCTAAATCAGCACTATTTTCCCAATTAGGATCATCGGTATACAAACACATATTGATGCTGTAAACTGCTAAAGTATTATAAAAATAGTAGCACTAGTGTGCTGTAAACGTAAGTAATGACTATGACGGAGCACTTACAATAACCATGATTTACGTATGTATGTACCATATAATATACATATATGTATGTGTAACTTTGTGTACCCCCAATGGGTAAATGTGAATATGGACATATATGTACATTGTACGCCTACCGTATACACGTATGTAAATAATTGAAAGAGGTGAAGACCCAGCTGGAAATTAACTGGAGACGTATAAAGCATATATGCGTGCACAATGATATTTTCTTATAAATGCCGTGAGCATCATGTCGCACTTGAAGTTATATATGTATAAAGTCATGTGGTTTGTGCTCGTACCACTCAAGATATAGTACTTGATGTCACTGTTATTGAAAACGGAACTTCCAACTGGGGAATGTGTGCACATATGATTTTAGCTCAATGTGTTTTTATATGACTGTGGTTGTTAGACATAAGTTTTACTCATTAATACGAAACACAAGCAGCTCTTGACGCTTAAGTGAGTTTTAGAGTGTGTTTATGGTGTACTTACATATATGTGGGTACTATATTTAAATACATGCATATAAGAATATGTATGTATATATATGTAGACATATGGTTAAGTTTAAATACCAGAGGAGCATTTATATAGTTATTCAATTTTTTGTTGTTGTTTCATTTTATCTTTCAGTTCCACACAATTTACATATCACTGCTAAGTTGAGGTGATGTAGAAAGTACATATTCTCTCATATCAACATATGACATACTATAACCATAAGTTTAGCCGTATGTCTATAAAATTTCATTCATACATTTATGTTTCTCTTACTTGTTGGGGATGTTCTTTAATTTTAGATATTTTCATAAAAAATTACTCATATCCTTCTACTTACAGCATTGTAAGCAAAATAATGACTCTCGAGTAGTTTGACTTTGAGCTGTTAATTGGCAATACAATGTATATAAGTTTTTTGATTTTTAATTTTTACATTTTACAAACATTTCTTAATTGCTACCCTTTTAAACTTTTCGTATTTAATTGCATTTTTACGTATTATATTCTCTGAATTGTGTTATTTTACATATTTGATGACAAATGCTGGATAGAAAAGTTTAATTGGACTTAATTTGGACAATACATACTTAATTCGAAGTCATATATGTATAGAAACACATACATATATGTAGAAAAAAAAAACCCCACTGTGCGTATGAGTATTTATGTACTACATATCAGGTCAGTCCATAAGTTCGTGCGTTTGATTTTCAATAGTTCCGCAGTAGGCGCTTTTTACGTACAAAATATGATTCGTGGGCGACAAAGGAACTATTTTTATTTTCTCTGATGTATTGTGCATTCAACAAGTGATTTTAATTGAGGATAGAAGTACGCGCTATTAAAAAATAAAATGGAATCTTCTAATAAGTATAAGAGGCATATTTTGTATTGTTTTATAAAAGTGGAAAAAATGCAACTCATGGGGAGAATATCGTGAGTGTAAGGACTGCGCAAAAGTGGTTTTCAAAATTCTGAAGTGGTGATTGTAATGTTGAGGATTCCCCACGCGCTCTGGTCGTCCTGAGGTCTTTAACTCCGAAGCCTTGCTAGAACTCGTGGAAGCTGAGACAATTTTGACAGTCTATATCATAGCTGGATGGTTAAATTCATAACATGGAACAGTTTACAGACACCTGGTTAAATTGGAAAATGTTTCAAAGTTGGGAAAATGGGTTCCGCATAAACTTTCCGTCGCAAACCGTCGCAGCAGAGAATGAATGTGTGTTGTCAGCTTGAAAATGAGATTTTTTTTAACTGTATTGTTACTGGGGACGAAAAATGGGTGATTTACACCCATTATTCGCAAACGCCAGTGGTTAGATAAAGATGAAACATCAGAACCAACCCCCAGAGATGGCCTCCTGTTGGTGGGATATGGCCGGTATCATATATTTTGATCTATTGGAACCAAACTACAATAATCACAGCTGATTATTATTGCCATCAACTATCCAAACTGAATGAAGCATTTGAAAAAAATCAACCGTCTTTAGTCAATAGACGCAAAGTTTTGTTTCACCACGCCAACAACGCAAATCCGCATACCGCAAGACAGACCTGAGACAAGCTGAACGAGCTCGGATGGGAGCTAATGCCGCATCCACCATACTTTCCGGATATTGCACCTTGCAATTATCACCTTTTCCGCGGACTTCAGTCCCATTTAAGTAATAAGAACTAAACCTCAAAAGAAGCTATAAAAAGGGATATCGACGCGTATTTTGGCTCCAAGGATAAACAATTTTTTGAGCAGGCAATTAAAAATTTGCCTAAACGTTAGGAAGACATTGTAAATAATGCAGGAAAAGATATTATTGATTAATAAATTCTGAAAATTTCTTTTTTTTTTATTTATTTTAAGACCACCTAAGAAAAACGCACGAACTTATGGACTGACCTGATATATCATATATTGACTTGGTAGGGTAAAAGTGTGTGCGTTGTAACATGCATGTTACATTTCCATTTTCAATTTTTCTTTTTATTAAGGTACATAATACTTTTGTTGTAACAGTCGATTTACTATAGTGGCTTCTATATGATTGAACAAGTGTTATTTTAGAAACATTGGATATATCGTCGTTCGGAGTTTATTTTGCCCTATGAAAGAAATTTTCAAAAAAGGTAAAAAATGTCTACCTTTTTCGAATGTCATCAAATTTCAGTCAAATATAATCCAATCCAGTTTCTTTTTCAGCAACTCAAGGCTAATCTAGAAAACTTACTTTTTTTGAGGGACTCGCAAAAGAGAAAAAAATTGTGGAGTAGTGTAATTTGATAAACTGATTCTTGTATTCTTGATGGAAAAATCGATAGCATTTGGGTTCCCACTTATGTGTGGACCCTAAAAAGTAGATACATTTGTTGCACTTCCTCTATCAACCTAAAGCATAATCAAAGCATTCATATGGGCGATTGTTTTTATAGAACCATGTGAATGTAAAATTATTTCCAAAAATAATAAAAATTATCTAGTTTACGTCCAATAAAATATCAAAAATTCAATCAAAATAAATAACAATTTCGTTAGTCAAAATTTTATCAAAATTTTTTGGATCGTAAATAAAAATTCAAAATAAATTATAAAAAAAAAAAAATAAAAAAATAAATTATAGTGACACCAAAAATTAGTTAACAGTCTCGTGTTTCGTATACAATCAACCAAGAAACTACCAATTAGGAAATGCTAGCTCATCATGCAATGCCAAGTTTCAAATGTCGCAGTACCTGCACGCATAAAGAATGTCAACGACACGCTCATTTGGGCATCGTCGATCAGCATACTCAATGTGAATGTCTTGGTGAAGTGAATGCCTCATCAATTTTTTTGGAGAATGTACTCGATTTGGCCAATACTCTGGCACAGATAATGATACTATGTGGCATACATGAATGCAAGGCTAAATCGACTGTAGATGTTGCAACATATGCATTTCTACACTACGATCAGGTATGTTATTGCCTTGATACGACACCAAAGAAACGCATACGCAAAGAGGATCTCTTTCATGAGCTCGGCAAGAAATGTTTAATGAATCGTGTGGAAGCACATTTGGCCTATACGATTATTAAGCGTGGTTTCAAAGCATTCTACTATAAGCCGAGCGATGATCGCAAAGATGCCGATACCGGTCGGCCGGTCTTCTCCGAAGAATGCGTCTATGTGCATGCCGCCAAAAAGACTGCCGAAAGTTACTCACGCTACGATGGGCTCTCGTGCGAAGAACAACGCGGGGTGGAGGCAAAAATTAAAGTGGCTTATAAGAAATTTTATGATCGCATGAAGACGCGTATGACACAGCCTGAGGGTGAAGATTGCAATTGTTGTTTCTGCGCTAAAAAACGTGGACATCTCATCTACGGCAAGGAGCCACCATGTGGTGAGAAGAAAAAGAAGGAATCTCACAAATGCCCGCACTGCTGTAAGCAGAAACAGAAAAAGAGACTCATTCATTCGGCAAGCGTTAAAGTGAAATGTCCGAAATGTCATCGACCACGTAAATTTTGCATCTGTCCAAAATATCAATTTGCATTGGATTGGGTCAAGAGCATATGGGAACGTGATGATTTCAATTTGTATTACCAAGAACATATCGAAGGTATTGAAAGAGAGGATTCAAAGAGAACAAGTTGCAAAGGGGATGCTTCACCAGAGAACCCGGAACAAACGGAAGAAACGGCAGAAGGTATACCAGAGAAACGTTCAAATGAGTCGGCCGGTTCAGGCAAAATGGAACCAGTTCCTGCTGCTAATGGCAGTAAAACTGATATAGAAGAAGTTATACCAGATATGGAAGCGTTGGCAGAATAAAAAAGTGACCATGAAATGAAACTTGAAATCAATAAAATAAATTAAAAAAGAAAAAAAAATATATGAGAATAATTAACAGTGTTTACGATATTGAGTATTTTATATATTTTTGGATTTTATGAAATATTTCTGATTTACATTATTGCTATATCATAAATGCACTCATTTTAAAAATTTATAAAATTGACTACAAATCGCAAATTGATAAAAGAAACATACAGAAGAGAACATGAAATACTCAAGATCGTTAATACCGCTATTATTATAAATAAATTATATAACAAATTATGTAAAATCAGTAGAAAAAAGAAAAGACGACAAGAAAGCAAATGAATAAAGTTTTCAAACAAGATTAAGTTGAAAAAAAAATATAAAAAAAGAAGAATAATACCACAAGTACTTTGTTGCCTGACTATTAATGCATAATAAGAATGCTAGTATCCTTGGAATTTCAAATAAGAATTTTTCGTTTTACTTTTGACAAATTTTCGCTTTAGCAAAAGTGTCAAAGTGAGCCAGATAATAAAAATGGATCATCTAGCGGAAGAAAATAAAGGTTGTATTTTTTCTATTCTGCTTTCGTTTTTTAGTTGTTTGGTATTTGTTGTTTTTTTTTTCCCAATTTTCTCAATCGCAAGGTGGTAAATTTCATCTACCATTATGTATTATGGTTCTCTCTTTCATTGCTGAAATGTTACACCCTTTCAGATTTTATTGAATTCACACAATTCATTCGAGATTTATTTCTTTCATCTTTTTTTTTTTGTTGTATTTGGTTTTTCTTTATTTTATTATATTTGTCATGCTGTCATGGTATTTGGCCGAAGTCAATATGCAATGAAAATATCTTTTCTTTGTAAGTTACTATCATCCATTTTATTTATTTATAAGTTATGAACATTTTGTCATATGGATTTTATTGAAATCTGATTATTCCAAATATAAGAAAAGGAATAATAATGCAATCAACTGTTTCCAATAAAAATTATAACCTACTCAATAAGCGTATGTATGTATAGGAGTGGTTGTAAAATTTTATATTTTTAGATTAAAAACTTTAAGTTGTCCTCGTATTTGATTTCCATGAAAAAGTAATAGAGAATATATACAAAATTTTTAATTATAATATACGAAGGTGGTCTCAGAACTACCCAACGTAACAAAGAAAACACAACAAATTTGGGAACATTTTTCTTTATTTCTCAACATAATCTCCTTTTAGTTCTATACACTTTTCCCAGCGATATTCTATAGCTTCGATACCCTGTTTATAGTATGAACTGTATAGCTCATTAAAATAGCCATCTACCGCAGACTCCACCTCTTCAATTGTTTGCAAATCTTCTACCACCAAGCAATTTTTTCAAATTTAAAAATAGAAAATAATCGAAAGGAGCTAAATCTGGCGAATGTGGTGCATGCTGAAGTAATTCGAGCTTTAACTCATTGATTTTGGCCATCGCAATAGCGGATGTGTGAACTGGTGTCTTGATTGTCTTGATGAAACAACACTTTCTTTTTCGCCAAATGCGGCCTTTTTTCTTTAATTTCATCACTTAAACGCTGCAACAAATTAACATAATACTCGCCGTTGATTGTTTTTCCTTTTTGAAGATAATCAATAAAAATTATCCCACGTGCATTCCAAAAAACAGACGCGACAACTTTGCCTGCAGATGGAACTGTCTTTGGACACGATTCTCCCCTCTCAGTCCACTGTTTTGACTTTTCCTTTGTCTTAGGTGTGAAGTGGTGGACCCATGTCTCATCAGTGGTTACGAGTCGACCCAAAAACTTAGCTTTATTACTGTGAAACATCGCCAAACACTCGATAGAAACATCTTCACAAAGTTGTTTTTGCTTTAATGGAGCAAACGCGGCACCCATCTTGAACACAGCTTTTTCATCTCAAAATTTTCGGTCAATATGCGATGTATAGCACTTGTTGAAATGCCTGTAATTTCACCTAGCTCGCGCACCTTCAGCCGGCGATCATCCAATACCATTTTGTAGAATTTCTTAACCGTTTCTGGCGTGGTCACCTCAATTGGTCGACCACTACGGTGTTCGTCTTGGCAGCTCGTATGACCTCGTTTAAACTTTGCCACCCAATATTGTTTGGTCGTAAACGAAGGAGCAGACTCCCCCAGAGTAGAATCTAGTTCGGCTTTAATATTCGTTGAAATGAGACCTTTCAAATGAAAGTATTGAATTACATAACGGTGACCAATTTTTTCCATGTTTACAAATTCACTGAGGTCGTTAACTTAGGATGGCTCCCAAAAAAAAAAAAAATACTAAACAACGTGGCGCCTTGAAAGTTAAAACATGTGTTTTATAAGGTAGCCACTTTTCAATGAAGTAATTTTTTTCAAACTACTGCCACTGCTACTGTTATATATCTGGTCGGATAGTTCTGGGACCGTCCTCGTAAGTACAAAAAGTATTACAAAATTACTAACAGACGTATCATAAATGTTTTGAATTATATTTAAAGGTGACAATGAGTAAATGCACATATACAACACAGTTCTACTCATTATATAATATTAAGTATTCGAGTTTCGAAATTTTGATTGAATCAAAATGTCAAATAGCGCTAACATGTTGATTTGAATGACAAGGAATGTTTGCTTACTGCAAATTTGTAGAACCCCTTTGTGTAGTTGCTATTACATTTTGCCATTTCATTCTGTCTTACTCTTTAAACATGTATAGGTAGGTACATATAAATGATTGTTATTATTCAAATATACACTCACATAGAGCGACATGTTTGTTAATTTAACAAACAACGAATGACCATTAGCAAAATGAAGCAAAAAAAAAAAAAAAAAAAAAAAATCATAAATAAAATAGTAAAAGAAAAAACAACGACAATATTGCACAACTGTGTCAACTTATTTGCATATTTATTTGTCTCTTGCGCAGAGTACCTACTACGTTCGACCATGAGTAGTGAGTGAAGCGATAAAAAAAATGAAATTCGCGTCAAATATATCGTAAAACTTATGAAATTGTTATTGTTATTTATATATTTTTTTAAATCACATATTCTATATGTATTTATAAGGAGAATGTATAGATAAATATTTTTTTTAACATCAAAATTGCATCAGTATTGTAAATCCCGTCAACTTAGATCACCTAGGTCGTTAAAAATATAGGAAAAATCATAGAACAGAATGAAAAAATACAAATTAGTTTTTTTTTTGGTTCTATTTTTCTTAATTTCATAGAATAGAATAATTTAATTTACATTAATCGATTTCATCGAAAATTGAGTAATAAATTGAGTCGTTTAATATCTATGAATATTGTGTGGTCTACTTTTAGGGGCAATGAAAATTGTTTATTTATGAAAGCAGAAAGAAAGTCATATATAAAATCAGGTTCAGATATGGACAAAGCACCACATTCAAACTAAGCTGCCTGGAGTTTTATTAAATTTATTTATTATTCCTGAATTGCTTAGGACTCATATCAGGGACAATCAATATCAGCTACTGAAAGATTTTACTTTAACTTTGCAAAGGGTTACAAAAAATCTTTAGCGCAGGTTGACTGTTGCGACAGATTCCAAATTACTTTCCATTCTATCTATTTTCTATGACTTAGATCTGCCTTCATTTAAAAATTATTTAGCTTTTGTGAATACTAAATCTTCTTGGGTTTAACATTTAATTTCCATTTGTTGCTATTGATTTAAAGCTACATAGAATTAAAATGTATACATATTTACTTACAATATAGTATAACATTTACAGTAAATGCTAAAGAAGTTTATAATTTAATTCCATAGCAACACGCTCCAGAGCACATAATTCTTATGAACGCTTGGCATAACCTTATGAATAACATTTTGGCTTAAAATGAGTAACCTTCGTTTAAATAACAACAATATTTGAGTTCATTGACTTTCATTTTATAATTAAATAGAATTAACTAAATGAAAGCATTAAAAAAATATAATTTTCTGTACATAATAAATTTTGTATACTTACATTAACGACCAAAGATATATGTAACCTATTACGTGACAAGCTTTATTACAATATTTCAAATAAGTGAACGCACCTAAATAAACGTGAAAATAATTATGTACATAGTAAGTACGATGGCTTGGTAAGATTGAATATATTGCTGTCAGAGATTTACCTGAACCATCTCATCATCTTTTAGATTTTTTATCATATAAGGTTTTACACATACATACGATATATACTTAACAATGTGTAGAGCGATGAGAACAAATTTGTGTAGATGAAAACCAATTGTTTAGCGCTAGTGAATTATTAAACACATATTGATGGCTTATTTTAAATTTTGGGTATTTGGTTTTTTTTGTTGTTTTTATTTGGGTAAAATTATAGAAAAAATTTTTAATAAATTGAAATTAATGTAGATGCTGTAGCTCAGTGATTATTGTATTATATCCATAAAATTTATAGAGGTATGCGGCGACAGGAATGAGACTCGAAAATTTTTCGAGAATATCAAGCACCTGAGTGGCGGTTTAAATCTCGGAGCCTCTTGCTGGCGTGACGGAAATGGGAATCTGGTTATGGATGTCCAGAGCGTACTGTGTCTATGAAGGGAACACTTCTCCAAGTTACTGAATGGAGATGCTACAAACAATTCCGCTAGTTGAGGACATTGCTCGAACACCCCAATTACGGATGATGGTGGTGTTGACGTTTCACCACCCGACCATGACGAGGTTAAAGTAGCCATAATGAGGCTGAAGAACAACAAAGCAGCAGGTGCAGATTACCTGCCTGCCGTATTGTTTAAGACCGGCGGCTCACCTACATGCACCAGCTCATAAGCAGAATATGGTCGGACGAAAGTATGTTCGATAATTGGAGTCTCATTGTCCTCTGCCCTATATATAAGAAAGGAGACCCCACAATTTGCGCCATCTACCGTGGCATAAGTCTCCTGACCATCGCATACAAGGTCTTATCGTGCATATTGTGTGAAAGATTGAAGCTTATGTTCAGCTACCTCGAGATCCATCACATATTCGTCGATAATAAAACCGCTTTCGACAGTCCGATAGGGGATTACCTCTACACGACTATGTCTGAATTTGGTATACCTGCAAAACTCATTCCGCTTTGCAGAATGACACGGCTCAACTCTCGTTGCGCAGTGAAAATTGGATAGGAGCTCTCCTCTCCATTTAATATCGAACGAGGTTTCAGACAAGGCGATTCGATTATCGTGTGACTTATTTAACTTTATTATGGAGAAAATTATTCGAGCTGCAGATTTACGACATAATGGCACTATCTGCAACAAAAGTGTCATGCTGCTGGCGTATGCTGATGATATTGACATAATCGGTATCAACTCGTGAGCAGCCAGTGCAGCATTCTCTGAATTGGAACGAGAGTCACGTCGAATGGGTCTTACGGTCAACGAGGGCAAGACGAAGTACCTAGTATTAGCAACAAAGAGTCCCGGTGTCTTAGGCAACTCGTTGGACAATTAAACTTTCGAGGTGGTGAAGGACTTCGTCAACCTTGGAACCAGCATCAACAACTGTAATGACGTCAGCCTGGAGATCATGCGTAGGATAACTCTTGCTAACAGGTGTTACTTTGGGCTGAGTAAGCAATTAAATAGTCGAGCCATCTCTTGAAGATCGAAAATCACACTCTACAAGTCCCCCATTATTCCCGCCCTAACATATGGCTCCGAAGCCTGGACAATTTCCACCACGGATGAGAGGATGCTTGGAGTTTTCGAGAGAAAAGTTCTGCGCAGGATCTTCAGACATATTTGCGTTGTATGGCGAGTACCGAATGAGATACAACGATGAGCTGTATGAGCTGTACGCTGACATTGACATAGTCAAGCGAATCAAAATCCTGCGTTGGCTGTGTCATGTCGGGCGAATGGAAGAAGACGCTTCAGCGAAGAGGGTATTTATTAATTCGTCGCCCGTTGGAGGACGCAGAAGAAGAGGGAAACAAAACCTCCGTTGGAAGGACCAAGTGTTGGGTAATCTGGCGGCGCTTGGAATATCAAATTGGCGCCAGCAATTGAAGAACAGAGAAGACTGGCGCTGCATTATATGTTCGGCCTAAATCGATCATCGGTTGTTAGGACCACATAAGAAGAAGAAGAAATGTAGTTTGTTGAATATATTCCACATATTTATGTATGTATATATATTGAAATCGAATTGGCTAAAGTTGACTTTTTCAGCAATTTAGATTTTTCTGTAAATCCGTTTCTTTTCTGCAAGTGGGCAAGTTTAATATTTTTAAAATAAACCAATAAATTTAAGCAAATATTGTTGAATTTATTTTAACATACGTAGTATTGACTTTATATGAGCAACACAATAATGCCATAAGAATAGTGAATATAAAATTTGTTTATGTTTACAAAACGTGTTAAATCACAGCCTAAATTTATGCAACAACAAAGAGTCCATTGTTTTTTTCCTTTCACCATTCTTATTTATGGATTTACCAAGTTTTTCGTTTGCCATTCATTGGTGGTTGATAACAAAAGCAAAACGAAAAAGTTTTGCGAATTATTGTCATTTGTCTGAGTGCGTTGTGAGATTTGCAAAGAAATGAAAAGAAATTATCTTAAAAGAGCGATGGAGAAATCTGTGTGAATGTGAAACTTTTTGTTAGACATTTTTAAGATAAGATTTTGATGAACAGTCCATATATATTATATGTACTTGATTTTACTTATATTTAAATGGTTTTGGGGATATTTTTGATAAATTTCTGAAAAAAATTTCAACATTAGATTAGCAAAATATCATAAAATAATAATAATAAAAAACAAAAGTGAAAAATCATGTTTATCATAAGAATATCAAACTTATTTACATACTTCTACATATACACTCATACACTCATACAATGATGTACAGTGTGATATACGACGTGAAAAGGATTTAAGATTCTTAATAATTGTTGTCATTTGCATATTTATCTGCATTGTATGTATGTATGTATGTATGTATATGTTTAAGTATTGCATATATAAATTTTATTTTCATATGATAAATTCAGACACAGACACACACACACACACAAAAACACTGACAAATGGCACAATGTCACAGTACAGAGAGTAGAGTATACATATCTGCATATGCTTATAAGTAAGTGATGGTATGTGAATATGTACTTTTAAAAATATTAATCAAATTTATATTTACTACATTTTCCTCTTCTTCTTCTTCTTATTTGCAGGTAAGACGCATATATGTATAGCATGTATACCATCAAATTCGTATGTTGTAATTTATTTGTTTTCATGAGAATATGAGTAAGTGTATGCTTTTCTGATTTATTCATATATATGTAGATATATGTGAAATTTTTTTTTCGATAAAAAAAACACCATCTTGTAATATATTCTGTGATTTACGTGGAGACAATTTGCAAGATCCTGGGTTTAGTATGTCAAATGATGATGGTCTTGTCTTACATATACATACCGCAGCTTCCTTTAGATTGGATTTGCATAGGGTGTAGATAGTTGTGTAGTATCATCTACTTTTACTAAAGATTTTCCTGCTCAAATGTAGGCTGTAGTTTTACCACACATTTTATTAAATAATAATTTTAAACTACGAAAAACAGAAGTTTACTACCCAGCATTTTGTTTTAGGTTGCCTTCATTTATATAGGGATGCCCTCTAAAAATACATTATATTCTATTCTATCCTGTTCTAATACGATTTTTAAGATTTTACCATCATTAAGAGTCAGAATTCTGGCTATCAAAATTGTATTTTTGGTCATACGTCTTTGAGTGGTTTTTTGTTGAGTTTTCTTGTTCATTTCAAAATGTCAGTTTGGAAATTTCTGAATATTTTCTTCTTTTTATACCCTGCATAATGTAATATGCAAGGTATCTTCATTTCGGTCAGATGTTTGTAACCACGTGAAGGAATCTCCGGAGATATAAAAAAAAAATATATATATATTCGTGATCAGCATCGCTTAAATTTTTCACCTGGCTGGTTCGCACGATATCTTGAGCCAATATTGAGCTATTTTGACAAAATTTGGCATAAGTAACCTATAATCCAAGAGTACGTAGAAGATTGATATTGGGTATGATCGGTTAATAGCCACGCCCACACGAAGCATTCAAAGCGACTAACCTCGGAATTTTCAAAATCTTTAACTTACTATAACTCTCTTAATATATCATCTGGGACAACAATATTTGGCATATAGAGTTATATTATACTACTATATAACCTCGCCAAAAGTGGGTGAGCCACGCCTACTTTATAGCGTAGCTCCCATACAAAGTGTCTGTACTTCTTTTAAATTGAAACAGCTGTAATTTCGTCAATCTTCTGCCTAAAATAACCATAATTGACACTTAGATTAATATGGTAGTCGAAAATAATCTGGTAGAAAATCAGTGTGCCACGGCCACTCCTTCTTGGGTCTCCCATACAAAGTCGAGGGAATTAAACAAAAATTTTAAGCGCTATAACTTATAAAATATTTAGCTTAGAACAACGAGATTTGAGATGTGGATTAGTATTGTGAGAGCAACTACACTTGCAGGAAATGGGCGCGCCACGCCTGCTGTTTATTCGACTAAACGAATTTCTTTCAAATTGAAACAGCTGTATCTTCTGCAGTCTTCTGTCTAGAATAACTATAACTGACCCTTAGATTAATGTGGTAGTCGGGAATAATGTGGCAAAAAGTCAGCGTGTCACGCCCACTTCTTATTGGGGCTCCCATACAAAGTCTAGGCAATTAAACAAAAATTTTAAGCGCCATAACTTACAAACTATTCAAAGTAGGACAACCAAATTTAACGTGTGGATTAAAATGGCAAAATTAATTATATTTACAATAAAGAGGTAACCATGCCTACTTTTTATATAACTGCCATACTAAGCCTCGGAATTATATTGAAAATCTTCTTTAAATTATCCCTTTTAAAACTCCCATAACTTACAAAGTACTTCGTCAAAGTCAAGCATATTTCGGGTGTAGATTAGTATTTTTCTCAATAAAACTGGTGAGCCACGTCTACTTCTTAATGTAGCTGCCATACAAAGTAGTGGGATTAAAAGAAAAAGATGGATATTCGAGCAAATTTTTAATATATATCGTATCTACATATGCAGGGTATATTTTGGTCGGACCCAGCCGACTGTAAGGTCCTTTTTTTTTTTCATTGAATCATGCTGGCTCTCATCTAAAGTTAACAGCATTATTGTCATTGACATATTGGAAACTGAAGAATATATTAAATCATAAAAAATTGCTAATAAGATAGATAGGACAAAGCTCATCTGTTGTAAATATATTTATTCGAAATTGAGTTGGTGAATTCCTTAAAAAATTTATTACCATGCAGTGTGATATCGTAAAAAAAAAAATTAAAAATAAAAATAAAAAAAAAAAACTTCTAAATATGGGACAAAAAAAAAGAGCGCTTCGGGTGAGACCTGTAATAGACATATTTCATTGTATATTATTATGATGTATTTAAAGTCATTTTTATGTATTGTAGTGTAGTGTATTTAATAGTTCATGAAATAAAAAAAATGTAACAATAAACTACTAAATAAGTAAATGAACACGTAATTGTGTGATCATTGTTGGCACGCATATCCTTCTTTATTTCACACTCGTACTCGTATTGCTAAAAATATTTATTTACCAATAAGTTGTAAGTTTGCATGTTACCAACAATTGACAGTTATTAATGTCATGTCATGTTTATGAGTCAATATCAATGATTTATTTTCTTAGCTTACCATTATCACAATGTAAGTACTCGTATTAGTTCTAAACAGTTTCATTGTTCAATTGAAACATAAATTCATATACATTGGTAATTCAAAAAGTTAATTATGGTAATAAGAATTTGTTCCACTGTATAGCAAACCACATGTTCTGATATATATTTGCATGCTTCACGTGCTAATGGCCTTTTGTAATAAACAAACAAGAAAAAGTAATAAAATTTTCATAACAAAAGTAAACACACAACGTAAACACATGTATATATATGTATGGGTATGTTTTGCATATAGATTTATATACGTCTCACATGCATATTCATACACATATATACAATATTTTTGTCGAGTCTGCTTTTTTTTTGCGCATATTACAATAAATAATTTATAAACTCGTTGATGACATTTTCTGGCAATTTCCACTTACCCACTTACGTAGGTAGATGTATTCTCATACAATTTGATACATGTAATAATTGTGAACGCATATGTATTCCATGCATATAATGTGTTGATATTAAAAAAAAAAAAAGTGTACACGACCGTATTACAATGGCTTAAGATTATATTTGATCAAGCAATATTAACCAACAAATCAAACATCTATATACATATGTTTTAAGGATAACGAAGAAAGAGATAGTAGCTGTAAAATACCACGGAAATTATGAAAAATCTTTGTTAATATCATGAAAGCCAATTTTTTATATTCCGCCTACAAGCATGAATATTATGTATGTATAATGACAAGAAATTTGGCTTTTATCACATGGGCTTGCTATCATCAATTTCAATTAGTTAGGTAGGCATAATTGAAAAATATTGACATAGCACATGTTGTTCGAAAAAAAAAAGAAGACAGTAAGACAGAAAGAAAGAGAGGGAGAGAAAAATATACAATATAAATACAGAATGTAAATGCGTATATAGCTAAAGTAAAAGTATACAAATTGTTTGGAATTCGATGAAAAAAACATTTAAATTTCACCATACTCGTATCTGTGTGCCTGTTTGCGTTATAGCTATTCTAAATAGTACGGAAATTTGGCCCATTAAATTACTCATATCAACGAACGTACAAATTCCAAAAAAGAGGCCTTATTGAATACCACCTAAGAGCGCTTTACACATACAGAAGTGTATTTTTCAATGGATGTCTTCAGGATTTGTGCAACAAACGACGAGGGCGGTCCCAGAACTACCTGACCTAACAAAGAAAACACAACAAATTTGGGGAAATTTTTCTTTATTTCTCAATATAATCTCCTTTTAGCTCTATACACTATTCCCAGCTATATTCTGTCTTCGCCTTCTTTTTACACGATTCTCCCCTTTCAGTACACTGATTTGACTGCTCCTTGACTCGGGTGTGAAGTGGTGGACCCATGTCTCATCCATGGATACGAATCGACGTAAAAACTCGGTTTTATTACTGTGAAACATCGCCAAACACTCTATAGAAACATTTTCACGACGTTGTTTTTGTTCTATTGTCAGCAAACGCGGCACCCATCTTGCACACAGCTTTTTCATCTCTAAATTTTTGGTCAATATACGATGTATAGCACTTTTTGAAATGCCCGTAATTTCACCTAGCTCACGCATCTTCAGCCGCCGATCATCCAATACCATTTTATGGATTTTCTTAACCGTTTCTGGCGTGGCCACCTCAATTGATTGACCATTACGGTGTTCGTCTTGGCAGCTCGTATGACCTCGTTTAAGCTCTGTTACCCAATATTTTATAGTCGTAAACGAAGGAGCAGACTCCTCTAGAGTAGAATTTAGTTCGGCTTTAATATTCGTTAAACTGAGACCTTTCCATGTTTAGAAATTCCCTGAGGTCGTTAACTTTCGATGGCTGCAAAAAATTACTAAACAACGTGGCGCCTTGCAACTTAAAACATATATATGTATTAAAAGGTTGCCGCTTTTCACCAAAGTAATTTTTTTCAAACTACTGCCACCATCTATATGTCAGGTCGGGTAGTTCTGGGAGCACCCTCGTAGAATATGTGAACATTTGCAAAGCTAATATGAAGGATTTTTTTTCAATTCCAATTATTAACATACCTTATGTTTGTCGAAGAACTATAAACAGAAATCTGATACGGACTTTTTAATGATTTTCATTTTGATTTACTCTTTGATTTCTTTTCATTTTTCCAATTGCTACCTTTGACCATTTGCACTAAGATTAATTTCTTCTTAAATGGGAAATATGTATACTTTTTGATGATCGTTTAAGCGCTTTAATTTTTTCTTTTTTTTTTGCTTAATAATGTATGCATGACCATCACATTGCTACGTTTTCACATTTTTATAGCACATCTCTTCGATTGTAATTTATTTCTTTTGGGCAATAAAATATCTACAATATTATAACACGTGAATATAAATAATGGTGATTGTTCAAATATATGTATTTAAGCATGACAATACATGTGTTTTATTTCAGTGTTCAGTATTTTGAACATTTGGATGAATGATTGCAATAAATAAGCTTTTATCAATAGTATAGGAGAGTATGTTTAATTTAACGAGACCTTAACAAAAATTATTGGTTTTCTTAAGAAACAAATAATATTCGTTAAAGACAAAATGATTTTGCGTTTATATTGCTATTATATTGCAAAAGAAATCCATTCATCCATTCATGCTAACCTTACCTTTACGTTGCCCTTTATGGTACCGTTATTTTAATTATTTACACATTTTGTTGTTGCTATAAACCATACTAATGCATTTACATTTAGGTATCATACTTACAAGAATTTAGCACAAAATGCTTTTTTACAGTATTAGAAGATTACAGAAGATTTATCAAGATACAAAAAAAAAAAATATATACTTCTGATCAGAAGTTCATAACAATTCCCAAGTCTTGTGAAGAATGAACAATATGATGATTAAATCATTTATTTTCATTCTATGGTAAACTTTTTTTAAATACGACTTTTATCCTTCATTATCCTTGTCGTTCATTATTGTTCTCGCCGTTGCTACACCAACTAATCTTACATTTTTTGTATAGAAATTGTAATGGTCACATAATGTTTTTTTTTACAGTCAACTTTAGCTTGTGCATTCATACAATTCATTCATCTTTTTTTTCTTTCTGTGTTCACTGAATGCAATTGACATTTTATTATTTACTCAAATGTCATTTCAATTTCTTCTACTTCTCTACAAAAGAACTAATCTTTCTGCTAACCTACAAAAGGTTAATTGGAAATTTATTTTTGATGAGTAAAGTAGCAATAATGTGAAGGGGTTCTACATTGTTTTATTTCTATTTAAATTTGTTTATTTTAATGAACAATTTTGATATTTATTTGGTGTCCATCCTATCAGTTCTACAGAGGCATTGACGTTGGCTGAGGTAGTTGCTTACGCTGATGATGTGGATCTTCTGATCGCAGGCAAGTTTTTATCGACGATCGGTGAGCTCATGGAATCGGCGTTAAACGAGATTTCGAAATGGGCAACCGATACCGGACTTGCGGTTAACCCTACCTGCTAAAACCGAGTTTGTACTGTTCACAAAGAAAATTAAAATACCTGAATCCACCCTGCCAAAATTAAATGGAGAGGTTCTGAGACTCTCCTCGGAGGCCAAGTACTTGGGCGTTGTCCTCGACTCCAGTGGCGGAAGAACATTGAGGAGAGAACTAAGAAAGGACTAGCGGCATTTTATATATGCAAACTGACCTTTGGCAAACGATGGGGACTGTCACCATACATTGTTCATAACATATACACGATAATCATTCGACCTATGGGTCCGTCGTATGGAGGAGGGCACTAGACAAAAAGTGGCTAATGCCCTCCAATCTTGTATTGTGAAAGTTTAGAGACTGGCTTGCCTCGGCATTTCGAGGGCAGTCAGAAGCTCGCCTCAAGAAGGAGATTAAATATGATATTTCATCTATTTGCGCTACATTTGTTTGTTAAATGCTATGCTGCAAAATGGGCTCTCAAATTAATGGAGACCAAAATGTGAAAATCGGCCAACTATGGAAACAGTAAGATTCTAGATGAATTCAAGGGGAGGGACCGTGTAGTGTAGTGTGGGTTCTTAATGCACCCACAGACTATATGACACCAGTTTTGGACTTTAATACAAGGATTCCTATCTTCTATCCGACTAGGGAAAACTAGGAGCCACACTGTGCAGTGCGTGATTCAGACATCACCATTTACACAGACGGCAGAGGGACGGAAGCGGAAATGTTTTTATAAATCCTGCACTGTGAGATGTCATTTCCACTCCCCGGCGATTGCATTGTTTTTTAGGCAGAAATATACGCAATTGAGAAGGCAGCTAAACTAATAGTACAATTGTACAATCCCACCTTCGAATATGACTATCTTTGTAGACAGTCAAGCGACACTGAAGGCAATTGAATCCAGAATAGTTGAAAATCGAAAATCGTGCTGAAATGCCGAGTTTCATTATGTGACATAGGAAACCGCAGGGTCTCCCTTTGCTAGGTTCCAGGACATAGTGATATTGAAGGGAACGAACTAGCAGATGCAATGGCCAGGAGGGGAATCAGTATGTACGCCAATGAGGCCGACGACTTAGTACAAATTCCGTTTTGCCAACTGTTTGGGTGTATAGAAGAAATAGTTGTTAAGAACAGCTTGTGGATTAGCCAAGAGGATTGTGAGGTGTCCAGGGCCTTATGTCCTAGGCTTGACATGAGATGGACGAGGGTACTTCTGTCCTTAGCGAAGCCTGCAGTTAGAATTCTTACCAGGGTGCTCACAGGGCATGGTGCCATCGCGCCAATGCTTCAACGTTGGCGTATACCGACGTGCGGACTGTGTAGGGGTTGCCGATATAAAGAGAGAGGAGAATCAATAAACCACTATCTATGTCTCTGTCCAGAAGTACAAACAAAACCTGTCAGCAACCAATTGGCAATTCTTCCGGTAGTAACAATTTGCCATGGAAAAGCTTCTAAAAGAACTCTGTGACAAAGCTCAGAAAAAGCGATGTCACACGAGTTCTGCCATTCGGAACCGGCTAAAATAAGTAGTTCCCATCTAATACTGTCCAAAATTTAACACGCACAACAGTAGTGGAAGAGAAGCACGGCCAAGGAGGCTATAAGTGCCACATTATTTATTGTTTATTTTTACGTTCAATCAGGTAAATCAATAAAATTACCTCTTTTAGTCTGTGATTGTCTATCTTTTTTTGAAATATAAATATATTTTAAAAATTGTCGAAAAAAAATGAATATTAACCTATTTTTTCCATTTCAATAAATTTAGTCCAATTTTAGATTACTCTCTTACTTAGCCACCATCTTTTATTGTATCTACCTTTTTATATATTTTCAACCTATTCATTTTGTTATCCTGTTATAATGAAAATGGAAATCCTTAACCGCAATTTGTTCTTTTGTATTCTATTTGACTCTTTGTTTATTATATGTACACATTTATGCACTTAGTTAGTTAGCTTTTTATGCTTTTAACATTACATTACTGGTATTTGACAGTTCAATTATTTAAATATCATTCACAAATGGAATATACGATATATTTTGAGATCTAGTACAAATTATGCTGACTATTGGTACTGAAATATAAATTTATTGTATTTTTATAGAAATGTGAATATTTTAGGAATAAGGAGACTAAACAACCTATCTGGCCTCAAATTTATGTGTTTTAATTTAGGTTTTGAGTTTTGGAATTGCCAATTTCGACCATCGGGAATTTTGTGACGTGACGTCACAAAATTCGCGATTTTTATACAGACCACTTTCACATGCTTTTCCATTATGAATAGTTGCCTGTAGGAAGTAAACTTTTAGAAGCACAAATTTTTGTCGTTCCAACGACTGCTTCTTCTAGAATATTTCTGGAATATATTATTTATTGAAAAATATCACAAAAACATGAAAATAATAATAATAATAATATTAAATGTAATCATCATAATCGAAGTATGACATGATTATTTTCAATTGGATAATTAAATTTCAATCAATTTCATCTTAAAAATTGAAATTGCTTCATAATGTAATAACACGAAACATTGAATATATTGGTATTTTTGTTATTGCTATTATTAGTGTACATACAAGTGAGTATGTGTTGTTGATGAGTGGTGAGAAATGTGTTAAATTCACGGAAATAAACAGGAAAATTAATAATGGTAGATTCAATTTCGACCAGTCATTTCCTATAAAATAGATAAGGTATTTTACCTTTATTATCGGTCGAATCACGTACTCGTACAATATATTGCATGTTTGTGTGTGTGTGTGTGTATGTGATAAAGGTACTCGTAGTAATGGAATATTATTTACCTTTATTACATTTAGTTATTACAACAGTTGTTCGATACTATGGCGCCAAATGCAATGCAATTGAAAAGGGATGCCACACTAGTCTACCCTCTTTATTAAATTCTTTTTATAATTCATTCCAAAATATACACTCAATAACATATTTATTATTTCTATGATTTCTATGCTGAAAGTTTCATTTTTGTGGAGGAGGTGTTTTATGTTAGTTTAATTTATACTTTGATACCACAATACTTTGAAAAGTTCAATTTTATTCTATCCATGTTAGTGTGGTAAAAGTATTTGGTATGTCTGTTGTTGTTCATATGATGTGTTTATATATTTTTAATTTGGCCATATAAATAAAATATGAGTTTGAGAAATTACTTTCCATGAACTTTTGATAAATAACGATAACAACATGGCTGTCGTTATCTTTATTTATGACTCTTGCCTCCAAAACATGCTGAATATCTTAAAAGCAGGTTTGAGTTATTGGTTTTCATGCATCTTTGATTTGTGCTTGTATTGTGCGATGCGGTGTCGACTACGTGATAACTACGCACATACATTTCTACATAATTGTTATATGCGCTTGTCATTTTTCAGATTTCAGTCATATTGAAAAAAAAAATCAATATAAAAATTATTCATTCTTATATTTCATCCCTTAGTAATAACAGGTGCAGTAAAAAGAAATCCATTATTTTTCCAATACATGGCTTTAGTAATCTGTATCTCGCGATCGGGTTACACTAGATGGCGTTAGAAAGATAGGATTTCGTACTAAATAAACTTTTCAGACAGTTTTGTGATTGCTTGACTCAGTATTGTTTGAGCACGCGTCAAAGATGGACAACAGTAAAGAGAAAATACTCCATATTTTACAGTTTTTTTTCGATAAAGGCGAAAACGCAAGCCAGACGGCTGAAAATGTGAATAGTGTTTATGGTCCTGATACTGTAACAGCCAATTTGCGCAATGTGCAATTTTGGATTCGTCGATTCCTTTCCGGTAATTTTGATGTCAAAAATGCACCACGCTCTAGAAGGCCAATTGTCGAAAATATCGATAAAATAATGGAAATCGTGGAGTCTGACCGTCATGTAAGCACACTTTCTATTGCCCAGGAGTTAAACATCACACCCAAAACCGTTTGGAACCATTTAAATAGGGCTGGATATAAAAAGAAGCTCGATGTATGGGTGCCACACGATTTAACGCAAAAAACCTCATGGACTGAATTTCCATCTGCGAATCGCTGCTGAATCGCAACAAAATCGGTGCATTTCTGAAGCGGATGGTTACTAATTATGAAAAGTGGGTCACTTACGACAACGTCAAGCGAAAGCTGTCGTGGTCGAATCGCAGTGAGCCGGCGCAAACCGTGGTCAAGCCAGGATTGACGGTCAGGGAGGTTTTGCTATGTATTTGGTGGGATTGGCAGAACTATGAACTGCTCCTCTACGGCCAAACTCTTAATTTGGACCTATACTGTCAACAATTGGACCGTCTGAAGGAAGCAGTCGTCCAGAAGCGGCCAGCTTTGGCCAATAGGAAAGGAATTTTGTTCCATCAGGACAACGCCAGACCACACACATCGATAGTGACTTGCCAGAAGCTCCGGGAGCTTGGTTGGGAGGTTCTTATGCAACCACCTTATAGTCCGGCCCTGGCACCAAGTGATTACTACCTCTCCCTGCCTATGGCGAATGATTTTGCTGGTGAAAAATTTTCTTGTGAAAATCGACTGTCCCAGTTTTTTACCAATAGGGTTGCGAGGATTTCTATGAGAGTGGCAGTATGAAATTATCTTCAAAATGGCAACAAGTTATCGAATAAAACGGTGCATATTTGACCTAAATCGAATCATTGTAACTATGCTAAATAAAATCTTCAATTTAATGCAAAAACAAAGAACAACTAAGCCTTGAGTTAGGTAAATATAAATTCATAAAAAGAACGAATTTGATTTGAGTAAATTCTAAAGAGATGTTTAAAACAGAAAATCTTACATACTGATTTGTATATGAATCCCTTACAATAATTTATGGGCTATTTTGTGTTAGACCGAAACACATATCTTTCCCATATCGTATATAACTATAAGGGTTGTATAAAAAATAATATGATATTTTAAGCAATTAGCAACTATAACGTCTTTGTACCATAATTAAATAGGTAGATATTAGATGAATACTTTACGGACCAATAATTTAATTAGGCAACGTAATTATAATTTGCAGACATGAAAATGAAAATTAGCATGAATGAAAATATTTATAAATTTCGAAATAATTAAAGCTCATCACCTATACCAATTAACAATAATTGTTACCTCAATTGAAGGGTATTTTAAATATTCTGATGATTATGAACTACCTGAATGAGAACAATGCGTATCTATATATCGAAAAAATAAAAAAAAAATTCAAAAGCAAAAAGAACAGCAATAATATGAATTCAAATTTCCTTTTGAAGGTTTTGCAAGGAAGCTGAAAGCGTACGATAACAAAATGGCAACAAAATGAAAGAGCCATAGAGGAAAACAAAACAAATAAAAAAAAAGTAAGCAATATCCACAATAACAATAACATTGCCAAAAACAGCTGGTATAACAAAAATAAATACCATTTGTTGTTGATTTTTTCCCCTACCTTTGTTAATGTTACCACATACAATGTAGATATTGTGCGAAAGAAGACAAAAAATGTATTGCTAGTTTGACAGGGTCAAAATGTTAGTCGTCTACGACTATACGACATGATTATAGAGGGCATTATTGTTTTTGTGTGGGATTCCTTTTAGGGCAATGATTTTATATGTAGGTGCACTCTATAGACAGTGTGTGTAAAGGAAAATCTATTTACATATATGTGCATGAGGGTGTGCGTATATATGTGTGTATATGAAGATGAAACAAAATAAAAATACCGGAGCAATTGCGATTCGTCATTTTTGCATCAAAAGTCAAACTTACAAAATTTTGAGCTCGTATATGCATGTACTTGTTATCTGTGTTATAAGACAGGGATTAAATTTCGCGCTTAAAACACACATGATCAAACTTGATAGACATATATGGGGCCTGCGTAGTTAATTAAATTCTAGCATATAGGCTAAAAATCTAACAATTGCTACTTATATTCTAATGAATATACGAGGTCGTTCCCAGAACTACCCGACCTAACAAAGGAAACACAACAAATTTGGGAAAATTTTTCTTTATTTCTCAACATAATCACCTTTTACCTCTATACACTTTTCCCAGCGATATTTTCTATAGCTTCGATACCCTGTTGTTTATAGTATGAACTGTCTAGCTCATTAAAATAGCCATCTACCGCAGACTACACTTCTTCATTGTTTGCAAATCTTCTACCAAATTATCATAATACTCGCCGTTGATTGTTTTTCCTTTTCGAAGATAATCAATAAAAATTATCCTACGTGCATTCCAAAAAACAGACGCCATAACCTTGCCTGCAGATGGAATTGTTTTCACCTTCTTTGGACACGATTCTCCCCTTTCAGTCCACTGTTTTGACTGCTCTTTTGTCTCAGGTGTGAATTAGTGGACCCATGTCTCATCCTTGGTTACGAATTGACGCAAAAACTTGGCTTTATTACTGTAAAACATCGTCAAACACTCTATAGAAACATCTTCATGACATTGATTTTGTTCTATTGTGAGCAAACGCAGCACCCACCTTGCACTCAGCTTTTTCATCTCCAAATTTTGGGTCAACATACGATGTGTAGCACTTTTTGAAATGCCTGTAATTTCATCTAGCTCACGCAGCTTCAACCGGCGATCATCCAATACCATTTTGTGGATTTTCTTAACCGTTTCTGGTGTGGTCACCTCAATTGGTCGACCACTACGGTGTTCGTCTTGGCAGCTCGTATGACCTCATTTAAACTCTGTCACCCAATATTTTATGGTCGTAAACGAAGGAGCAGACTCCCCTAGAGTAGAATCTAGTTTGACTCTAATATTCGTTGGACTGAGACCTTTCAAATGAAAGTAGTTCTGGGACCGCCCTCGTAATTCTCCTAAAAAAATTCGTACAAAATTTAGGTTAGAGGGTTTACTAATGAAATGAGGAGCAGAAAGAGAAAGAAAATTTTGAGTAGACATTCAATTGTGTGGTATTTGCAATGACGAATATATCTGTAGTTTACTTATCGGAAATTGCAATTGAAATTGCATATTTTATATATTTTTGGCATAAAATGAGTATAACTTGCATCATTTGAGTTTAACATGATAATGTTCGAAAATGAATTATATCTTATATTCTATGTCTAATCTTCAATATGAATTATATAAAATATAAAATATGAATATTATAAAATAAACATGCATATTTGGAGGATTAAATTTAATTAGATATTTAATTGCATTTTCATAAATTATATTAATTGTATATCTTCATATATATATGGCAATTTATAAATGTTATACAACATTACGAGTATTTACCACACGTTATTATTTATTAGTTGATTCAATTTCTATATTGTATAATACTAATTCATATTTCATTTGCGTGTACATATGGACATAAGTAAGGTCTGTCATAATTTATTTAACTTAATATGTACATATGTATGTTGCTTGACAACTACGTAGTTATGTGTGCCTGCATATTGAGTTAATTTATATCGATAAGTATGATATTCCATGGGGAATGTATGGTTTTTTTTTAATTGAGTGTAAGAATATGTGAGTTAGAATGATGTACAAATATATGTAATTACATAAACTATTATTCTGAGCGCAATAAATTGAGCTGAATGAATGAATGAATGGTGGTGGGTGCCATTAATCGGTGGTAAGTGTGTCGTCATTCTGTTTAATATGTCACTGTTTAAAACACAGGCTCGATCAAACCAATTTGGCTTGAAATAGCTTCTGAAAAGGCTTAGTAATAATTAAATCAAACCCCCGTATGTACTTACTTACTTATGTGGCCATAACAACCGAATATCGATTTAGGCCGAATATAACATGCTTCGCCAGCCATCTCTGTTCTTCGCTAGCTGGCTCCAGTCAGATTCTCCAGTACTTGTTCTTTCCACCGGAGGTTAGGTCTTCCTCTTGTGCGTCGTCCTCCAGCGGGTTCCGAATATAACACCTTCTTAGCTGGAGCGTGTGGAAAACAGCTTCGATTTTTCAGGCGGAGGTTCATGCCTTAGAGGTGCGTGCAAGAGAATGCATACGTAGGTGCACCCGTGGTACCAAATATGCATCCTATCGGACAGCCAGGCGGCTTTAAAGTCCCTGGCAAAATTTTCGTTTCAATCAAGGCTGGTTTGGCAATGTTTTAAACTTCTCAATGCTCTGGCAGCATAGAATTCTGTCACCCTCATTTGGGTGCTGGGATAAGAGGGACTCGAGGGCAAGCACTACTTTCATGGACCAGAGCCCTTCTGCGGGGTTACAAACAGTTCCATAAATAACTTGACATGTGAAAGGGAGAAACTTGATCCACTCGACTACTGGAGAGCCCAAACGGGCATGCGGCAGTCGAAGGGATTTATTGATGCCGCACATGTTAAGGTCGATGCCGTACTTAACCTCAGCAGAAATGGCATAAAACTCTACACAGAGCTGCTCACTGGGCACTGTAGACTCAACTATCAAATTAATAAAACGATACCTATCTGTCATGAGGAGCAGGAAACATCGGAACATATTCTATGCAATTGCTCAGCGGTGCCAATATGTACACTTCATTACCTAGGTAATGGAATCTTGACTCCAAACTACATAGGTAAAATCAAGCCCACAGCAATTATAAGATTTATAAATAGTCTCGAATTGTTTTAGTTGGGCAATAGGCGCACAAAAGATCGTTTAGGTCGCAGTGCATTGAATAGCCTGAATAATAATAATAATATGTACATGTATAAATATCTCTAAACTTCTTAATTTAATAAAAACAATAATAATACTAATAGTAATAATAATAATAATAATAATAATACTAATAATGCGTTAATATAAACACGTTAGTAAATATGTGTCACTTACATACTAGCAAGTAAACACGTTAGCCTATGTACATATGTATAAACGACGAAATGTCAATTATTAATAACGTAAAGTGTGTTCTCACATGTTCTCTCAGTAGAAATGTATACAGGCATACTATACGTTTGTAGAGATAATTAAATTAAAAACAAACAATAAACAATAAGAATGAAAACAAAGGAAATTGCGTTGCTCTAAATTAAGTATATACATATACGAATACCCACATCAAGCTATGATGACCCCTGTGGTCAAAATGTGGAAGTGCCAATTTATTCGAAATATGTTTTTATTAAAAAAAAATTTTATTTGGTTGAATTTTCAAATATTGTGATTATATTTAGAAAGCTAATACGTTGTGTTTTTAACGTTCTTTTGTAAAACATTGAATTTGCCAGTTATCACATTTTGGTCGTAGCTTTTTCATATGTACTCAAACAAATGTTGTGCAACAATATTAAAGACACAAAGCAATAACAACAATAATATATTGTAATTTACTGGCAATTACGTACAGAGTGTGTACTATTGGAACGTGCAGTGTTGAATAACGAAAACTTCTAAAGCCATAAAATAGTTAATGCTACGCATGAAGACGTATTTGTAAATAGATGACAAATTACAAGGACGGGTACGACCTTGAATGAATGTACAATTTATTGTAAGAATGGTTCGAAAGGATTTAACTTACTTCAGTATTACAATGAAAATCAAGTTGATTCGTTTTATTATATTCTCTGGCTATATGGCTAATAAAGTTAGTCTATTGGTTTGGTATCATTTTGTCTAAATTTGACATTACGACTGTATTAAAAATGTTTATTGACAACTTACATACATATATGAGAATGCGATCCAAATGGGTATAATATTTTGTAGAATATTCTTGATACGATATACGATATAATATGTAAGTAGTATTTATAATATATCAACACTATATAGTTCGATATTTGAATTTCATGAAATTGATTTGAGTTTCATTAAAATTTGTAGGTGTATGTATATATCATATATACCATAATGATTAACATGACGTATGAGTAACATTATTACTAGCAAATTATACACACTTTTGCCCAGAATGTGAATATCCCATTTCATTTAATCTCATATACAATATATATATAGATTGAAGTAATTAAATATGTGTGTAATTACTGATGCCACCTTTCTCGTTCATGAAACATTTGTTTCATATGAGTAATATTACAAATGTTTAATTACTTATTGTACGTTAGTTACCATATACGCATGTATTCTGGTATACATTTATATGAAAATGGAATCAGATAAAATGTGAAAACACATTAGGGATACCAATTGTTAGATCTTTTTAGTGATTTTCATATTTTTCACAAGCCAATATCACCGGCATTCAGGCACTACAATCGATTCTTACGAGTAAGAAATGTTATTGAAAAAAAAATTCTATTTTTTAGTAGATTACTTATTCAGACTATTCAATGCACTTCGACCAAAAAAATCGTTTGTACGCCTCTTTCCCAACTAAAACAATTCTAGACTATTTATAAATCTTATAATTGCTATGGGTTTGATTTTGCCTATGTGGTTTGGAGTCAAGATTCCATTATCAAGGTAATCAATTCTACGTGTTGCCACATTCTATGCTGGGCAATTGCATAGAATATGTTCCGATGTTTCCTGCTTCTCATGACAGAGTCAACAGGTATCGTTTTCTATAACACCTATTTTTTTCATATGGTAATTGAGTCTACAGTGCCCAGTGGGCAGATCTTTGTAGAGTTTTATGACATTTCTGCTGAGGTTAAGAACAGCGTCCACCCTAACATGCGTGGGATCAATAAGTCCCTTCGACTGCCGCATGCCCGTTTCGGCTCTCCAGTAGTCGAGTAGATCCCGTTTCTCCCTTTCACATTTTAAGTTGTTTATGAAACTGTTTGTAACCCCGTAGAAGGGCTCTGGTCCAATGAAAGGAGTGCTTGCGCCCTTTCTTCGTTCATGTACTGGCACCCACATGAGGGTGATAGAAGTCTTTGCTGCCAGGGCATTGAGAAGTTTAAAACATTCCTAAACAAGCCTCGATTGTCCTGGCTGTCCGAGAGGATGCATATTTTGGTACCTCGGCTGCCCCTACGTATGCATTCTCCATCACATACCTCTAAGGCATGAACATCCGCCTGAAAGATGGAAGCTGTTTTCCCCATTGTGATTGCTCTCCGAAATCTTGGTGCAATTTCCCGCCTCCGCACTGCCATCTTCATGTTTTTAGTAACAATTTATATTATTTACTGTACGCTTTAAGTTAGTATTGAGGGAAAATCATATTTTACTGCTACCAAATGCTGTGGATTAATTTTGAATATAGGTAATTTAAAACAAATGTTCAGCAAAGTCTACACTCTAAAGAGGTATGTTTTAAATTTCGCCCCGAGCATATTGAAAACAAATTGAAAACAAGAGGCTTTCAGTTATCAAAGATCGGAATTTATGATCTCTCAGGTTATTATATTCGAAATTTGTAAGATCGTCTGGAGATCGTGTTTGAGGATACTGGTGAAGTACGAAACCATCAAAGATCAAAGCCGTGAAGAAACGAATCGACCGACAACCGCTTCGAAAACAGAAAATCTTTTCGCGGAAATTGCAAATTTCGCCAAAATCCATGTGCATGAAAATTTGCGACTCAGCGCGTACAAGCAACACACTGGACACCTGCTTACGGCAACATTGGAGGCAAAAGGCAAGCGAAAATCGAAAGCGTTACGCAGCCGGTACGCTCACAGACAAATTCTGTTTACTGACGAGAAAATCTTCACTGTAGAAGAATCGTTCCATAAACAGAATGATCGTGTGCATGATCGGTCATCCAGAGAATCATCCCAACTCATCCCGAGGATCCAAAGAGGCCTCTGCTCCAGCTCACAAGGCAAAAATGACTCGACTGTGGCTAAAAAACAAAATTCCGGACTTTATATCAACTGATGATTGGCCAGCTAATAGTCCAGACCTTAACCCGTTGGATTACAAGTTGTGGTTCGTATTAGAGGGCATGGCTTTCTCTACTCGACACCCAAATATTGAGTCGGTGAAGCGTGCCCTTGTTCGTGCAGTGGACAACTTCCTCATGCATGATGTGCGTCTCGCGATCGGAAGTCAGTCAGTGAGTGGTCAGATTGTCAGTCGTGCTTGAAGGCAAATAGAAGTCATTTCGAATAAGTTGTTCTAAGATTTGTAGCCATTCAATAACCGAATAAAAAAAAAAAGTTTTGAAAAATATTAATTCTGTGTACCAATATTTATGACTTGACTAGGTAAATGAAATAAATATGTGGCATTTAAAGCCCCGAAGGGGTCTTTGGCCAAGCTTCTTTTCAATTGCTGTTGTGGGTGTTAAATTTTGGACAGTATTAGAAGGGACCTACTTATTTTAGCCGTTTTTTGAATAATTTTGCAACGGGCAACCTTATTTCTTGCCACTATCCATCGATAGAAGGAAAGTATTACTTATGATATTACCCAGTACACCTTGGTGTTTGTTCTCAAAACACTTTTCGAATACTATTTAAAAATTCAAATGAAAATAGGTATATTTTTTTATAATTTTATAAGCATGACTGTGAAATTTTTCAAAAAAATCTCAGTATTCAGTCCACTGAGTTGAGCTCAGTGTATGTAGTACACTTAATGCTTTAATGGAATAAATTAACTAATGCCCATAGACACGCACACAATTTTTTCTTATATCACCATTATTTCGTGTTAGTGTTTATTATATTTTTATATGAAAAATTGTTACAGGATTAAAAAAAAAAGTTTTCAACAAATTTTTAAATAATTAATTTTCTATAAGTTAAAGGATTCACAGACACAAATTTGAAAGAAATTTATTATACTTGTATATGCGTTTCCCAGCATCTGTCTCTCATTTCCTTTATTTAACTTTCTTATTTACTGCTGGTCACCCTTTTGTAGTGTACTATGAAATATAATGTGTTAAATTTCCGTACGAAGGAGTCATGCTGTAGCATGTCATTGTCATCTCCTGGGCATAGCGATGTGCTACTACGTGACTACAGTGATGAATATAGTATGATTTTGGTAAAAATAAAATATACATATATCTATTTGGTATATACTTACGTGTTTATGTATGTATGTATGCAAGTAGACGTACATATAGTCGTATAACAATGAGAATCCAGTATAATCAAAAAAAAAAAAAAAAAACATACTATATACATATGTATGTAATATGTGTATATGAAGAGCAATTTTCTTGTTGTCATTGTTGCTATACTCGTTATAGTCGTATGTATTTGTTTTCAATTTACTTCGGTTTATTTACTTAGTTTGTCAATATTGTTTGGTTTTGATAATAAGGATCCTTATTTTTACTAAATACATTTTGACACTATGACTTATGTATATATTTGGAATGGGGATAGATGGGAGTATAATGTAGTCGGAAGCAATTAATACATTATATGTTTATATTCTTTTGGTAATTTATTTGAATTTATTATTATTAAATAACATGTAGATTAGATGCATAGTGTTACAGCTCTTTAATGATTTGTTAAAGAAATATTACAGTAATACTAACTTGATGTGCTCATAAATAGGAGATAATATATTATTGATATTTTCCATTATAATTTTTATAAATTTTTTTTTTTATCAATTTCTACACGGAGAAATTTAATATTTTTAACTGCAACTAATGCCCAATATCATTAAATTATAAAACAATGAGTAAAGACAAAAACAAAAACCGAACACAAACAGGTTGACTTTTTAAGAGCCTTTGGATTTGATTTAAAAAAAATGCACATAAAATTTAGAGAAATGTATGAAATCTTTATTTGAGTCGATTGAACAATCTATATAATTCAATGTTTAAAGATGATTTCATGTAAATGTTGACCGCAGCTTCGCCTCAAATGGTTCATACACTGGGTACATTTTTTCTACATACTCTCTCCAACATATCGGCCAGTATCTCACGAATAAATTTTTCAATATTGGCTTCCAGTGCGTCAACCGTTGCGGGCTTGTCGCTATAGACGTGAACCTTAACATAGCCCTACAACAAATAGTCTAAAGGCGTTAAATCGCACGATCTAGGCGGCCAATTGACCGGCCCCAAACGTGAAATAAACTGTTCAAACTGTTCACCGAACTCGCCTCTCAATTGAGCCATTGTTTCGCGTGCTGTGTGGCATGTGGCAACGTCTTGTTGAAACTACATGTCAGCCAAGTCCACTTCTTTCATTTTGGGCAAAAAAAAAAAGGTAGTAATTATCGCACAGTAGCGCTCGCCATTTACAGTAACGTTCCTGCCTTCGTCGTCTTTGAAGAAGTACGGTCCAATGATGCCACCGGTCCATAATCGACAACAAACAGTGCATTTTTCGGAATGCATTGGCAGTTCTTGCAATGCTTCTGGCTGCTCTTCACACCAGTTCACGAATCCATTCAACCAGAAAAGAGCTTCGTCTCTGAACACAATTTTCCGATAAAGAAGTGGATCTTCATCCAACTTTGCCAGCGATCATTCGCCAAAATTTAGCCGTTGTGGTAGGTCGTGTGGCATCAATTCTTGCACCAGCTGCATTTTAAAAGGTTTTACAACCAAATCCTTCAGCAAAATGTTCCACGTAGTGAAGTGACAGAGGTCCAATTGCTGCGAAAGGCGGCGAATCGATACTTCACGGTCATCAACAACACTGGCAGACATGCCTGGGATATTTTCTTTCTCCCCACTCTACGTATGCATGTTGGTGGTTTAATGTCCAATAATGTAAATTTGGTGCGAAATTTAGTCACAAGATTCCGAATAGCCGCCTCAGAAGGTCGCCCAAGCTGATCATAAAATGGAAGAAGTGCACGATGCATTTTCCTAACCGGTGGTTAAATTTCAGACCAAACTGAACATGTTTGACAGTAACACGTTACACGAAAACAGCTGAGCTGTCAGAAACAGTATTGCCAAAAAGGAAAGTTGCTAAAAAACCACCCTATACTTATTAAAATTTTATGCATTTTTTTCAGCTTTTTAAAATATTTAAGAGTTTTTAATTGAATATGGTATGCAAGTAATATTATATTTTATGTTTTTAATAAGTAATGTGACATACTCGACTCCTACATATGACAGAATTATACGTACGCACACACATATACTTTTTATTTTTTATCTCTATTTTACTTTAAAAAATTTGCAAACAAATTTTGTAAAATTCACATGGGGGTTTTGTTCGTTCGTATTCATCTGGTATAATATCGCTGGGGAAATAAATTTTTCATTATTTTTAAACTCTTGCATAACTTTAAAAGATATTTATATATTTTCAGTGAGTTTGAAAATGATTGACTCAAATATGCATGACTAGTTCATGTAGCAAAAAAATATAATCAATATAATTTTTTGAAAAATTTTTCCTCACACACATGTAAATATTTCATAATGCATAATAAAGGGTTATCCGTTTCGCGGTTTCAAACAACGGTTCGCACAACGCATTAAAATTGTAAAAACCTACTACAAAAATGGTGATTCTGCCACAGCCACATATCGTGCTTTAAGAGGAGATTATGGTTTACATAATCGTCCAACTACGCAAGCAATTGGCAAAATTGTGAAGAAATATGAAGAGACTGGATCGGTTACAGATATTGTAAGGCCTGTGCATCATCGTTCCGCTCGTACCACCGAAAATATCGCTGCTGTAAGTGAAAGTGTTGCCGAAGACCCGAATGTGTAGATTCCTCGTCGTTCTCAGGAATTAGGACTGTCTTACGGCACATTATGGCGTATTTTGCATTTGGATCTACACCTACATCCATATAAAATCCAGCTCACACAACAACTGAAGCCAGCTGACCATTCACAACGTCGTAGATACGTCGAATGGGTGCTTGAACAACAGGCGGTGGACGGCGATTTTTCGAACAAAATTTTCTTCAGCGACGAAGCACATTTCTCACTCGGTGGGTATGTTAACAAACAAAATTGTCGTATTTGAGGTTCTGAGAATCACATCCACAAAAAGTCACTGCTTGGTGCGCTCTTTGGTCCGGAGGTGTGATTGGACCTTACTTCTTGGAAAACAACGATGGAACGACTGTCACCGTCAATTCGGAGCGTTATGGTCATATGATAACCGACATTTTTTTGCCTGCTATTGAAGAATACGACTTAGAGAATATGTTGTTTCAACAAGACGGTGCCAAATGCCACACAACTCGAGCGAATATGGCTTTATTGCAAGAGAAATTTTCTGGCCGCGTAATTTCTCGTCGTGGCGATATCAAGTGGCCACCAAGATCATGCGATTTGACACCGCTTGACTTTTGTGGGGCTACGCGAAAGACCGTGTTTATGCAGATAAACCTTTAACTCTTGAGCACCTAAAAACCAACATTCGTCACGTTATGGCTGAGATACCGCCCAATATGTGTCAAAAAGTGGTCGAAAATTACCTCAAAAGAATCGATGCTTGCAACAATTCGCGTGGTGGTCATTTAAATGATATAGTATTTCACACATAATGTCAACGCTCAATCTTTATAATAAAAAAGAAATATCATGATAAAAAATATTTTATATGTGTTTTATTTACATTTACTTTTGAAACCGCAAAATGGATAACCCTTTACATTTCAAATTTTTTTTTTTTTTTTTTTTTGACAATCGCTATGATCCAACCTCCATTTGTAATCATTCGTAATAGTTAAATATTTATATAAGTATTTATATTTGTAATACTTACTTATTGTACTTTGTTAAATTGCACAATACATTTATAAATATCATCATCAAATATTTATGACAAAATTTAAAAAAAATATCAAAGCAAAAAATATCAGAGTGCTATTATCGTAAAATTATGGAATAAGTATGAAAAAATATTATATTTCGAAACTGGGTTATAATCCACCTACATAAATATGCGTTCAAACTATGCAATAATATTATTACAATTGCTTTGATTTCCTAAATTCATTTATACATTTGCTTTGCCACAAAATGGTTAGTATTTGCAATTTTATTTTATTGTTTGGTAATTTTGTTTTTTGTTTTTTTGAACTTCCGAAAAGCTAGCATGTGCAACGATATATGTAATTTATTTTATATTTTGTGCAAATGTGATATCAAATTTTTGTATTTTAGCACTACATTTATTTAATAATTACTTTTAGCACAAATTCTGTAGAAATCAATGAAAAGTAAAAAAAAATTCACATGTAAATTAGAATGAGTGGAAAATGGTTCATGGTTGACCGTGATTCATTAACATAATACTTATAGTATTGTATGTGATTTTTTTTTTTATGAAGAATCTAGTGTTAAATATTTTTATTATCGTACCTATTTGCCCATTATAATCGATAATTGACATTGTCTGCGTGCAGCGCCTTTCATCAGTGCTCTTCGGAACCGGATGTCTTTGCTGATGGTTTATAAATTCATAAATTTACCATCAATGATGTAATTTTTTATCTAAATTAAAATTAAAATTCCTACAGTACTACAGTATATAAAGTCTAGTAAAAAGAAATCCATTATTTTTGCATTAAGTTGATGGTTTATTTAGCATAGTTAGAATGATCCGATTTAGATCTAATATGCACCGTTTTGTTCGATAACTTGTTGCCATTTTGAAGGTAATTTCATAATGCCACTCTAATAGAAAGCCTCATTCCTATTTTTGCAAAAAACTGGGACAGTCGATTTTCACAAGCTTCTCTTGAGGTGAATTTTTCACCAGCAAAATAATTCGCCATAGACAGGAACAGGTAGTAATCACTTGGTGCCAGGTCCGGACTATAAGGTGGATGCATAAGAACCTCCCAGCCAAGCTCCCGAAGCTTCTGGCGAGTCACTAGCGATGTGTGTGGCTTGGCATTGTTCTGATGGAACACAATTCCTCTCCTATTGGCCAAAGCTGGCCCAAAAAAAGAGTTTGGCCGAATGGGAGCAGTTCAGATGATGCCCTGCCAATCCCACCACACACACATAGCAAAACCTTCCTGACCGTCCATCCTGGCTTAGCCACCGTTTGCGCCGGGTCACCGAGATTCGACCACGACCGTTTTCGCTTGACGTTGTCGTAAGGGACCCACTTTTCATAACCAATAACCATCTGCTTCAGAAATGGATCGATTTTTCTTGCGATTCAGCAGCGATTCGCAGATGGAAATTTGATCCATGATGTTTTTTTGCGTTAACTCGTGTGGCACATATACATCGAGCTTCTTTCTGTATCCAGCCTTATTTAAATGATTTCAAACGGTTTTTTGTGCAATGTTTAGCTCCTGGGCAATAGAAACCTGATGGTCAGACTCTACGATTTCCATTATTTTATCGATATTTTCGACAGATGGGCTTCCAGAGCGTGGTGCATCTTTGATATCAAAATTTCCGGAACGAAATCGACGAGCTGCAGAGGAATCGCCTCTAAATGAGTGGAAAATAAGTGCTGACATCATTAGTTACTCCTTCTTAATAATTCAGCGGAGTATTTCCAATCTAAGTGTTGGAAATACACCGTGTTCTTACCTGGTTGCTTTTTTATGGATCAACAAAATTATCGACCACGATTCATGTTCGTTTTTCAAGATTTTTTCTCAAGATACTTCCTATGTAGCTATCTTTAATCCTTAAAGGGGCTCCCAAAAAAGAAATGGACACAAAATCACATGAAACAAACTCATTCCTATTTAAAGTAATTTTAATTGAGTAAGTAAGTGGATCATAATTTCATTTCTATTCGTAAATGTGAATAAATTTAATGAATAAATTATTTTGTGAAAATTTATGTATATGCAGAAGACTCTTATGATTTTGAGTGGCCGACGCATTACCAGAGTCAGATTTCGAGTATGGTGTCTTATACGAAAAGTCAATAACCTATCCAATATACTGCAACAGCACTACAAATATCATTGCCTAATCATGAAAATCTCCAATTCTTTTGTGTGTTGTACACAAAATTTTACAACAATCCACTTGTAAACAAAATTGTATTTGAAAATAAAAATCAATGTTAAAAATCAATCCAACACCACTTAAATATATCCCCTGTTAAAATTCTCGTATAGAAGAGAAAATGCGAAAGACCTAACATAAAAGAATGACAAATACAAATGAAAAAGGAAAGTAACTTTTAACAAAGTTATGTATCATTAGTTATGTGTGTGTATGTGTGTAGGAGTGTATACTGAAAAGGGACAACATGTAAAAACGAAAAACAGAAGTAGAAAAAGGCAACGATACAAAAAGATATTATTGGTGGAATATAAATATAAACTTGTAACATTGAGAATAGTTAAAAGTGTTTGCTAAACGTTTGACACAGATCTTAGGGTAGTTATAGAGCCCTTTTTATTTTCAGTTATCCCATTTGCCCGTTTGTTCACTTCTTTAACTGACAAGTTGATTTTAGAAATATAAAAACGATAAAAACAAACAAAAAATAAAGTTGCGACAAGTTTAAGTACTGTATGCGTTACTATGAAAAAATTTTTAAATGTAAACTTTTTCCGCCTGAATTGACATTAAATGTAAAATAAAATGAACGAAATAAAAATCTATCCATTCACATTGAAAGTAATATTTTTGTGCAATGTGCAAATAGTCAGTAGTAAATAAAATTAGCATAAGTTAACTAAAGTTAGGTTTATCGAACAATTTTTATTATTAAATAATTTTCAAACATGTACATGTAGAAGTACATACTAACCCAATGAACGTTTTACCCTCATTTTGGAAAAATAATTTCTATATTCTTTTGATGGCTGCTGCTTCTTTTCGTTGCAGTAAATCTGATTACGTAAAGTTTTACAATTTAAAACTATTACAACTTTTTAAAGGCAATTTAACAAGTAAATAGAAAAAAAAAAAATTCGAATAAATACAGGGTGATTTTTTGGCAGCACAGTTTTTGGCAGCTCAGCTGTTTTCGCGTAACATCTTACTATCAAACATGTTCAGTTTGGTCTATAATTTAACCATGAATCGACTTACAAACTAACAACGCTTGCAGATTTACACATTCGTTTTATGGTTAGTTTGGGCGACCTTCTGAGGCGGCCATTCGGAATCTTGTGACTATATTTCTCACCAAATTTACATTATTGGACATTAAATCACCAACACGCTTACGTAGAGTGTGGACAGAGGAAAATATCGCAGTTGTATCCGCTAGTGTTGTTCATGACCGTGAATTATCAATTCGGTGCCGTTGGCAACAATTCGGACTGTGTTACTCCACTACGTGGAAAATTTTGCGGAAGGATTTGGGTGTAAAACCTTAAAAAAAACAGCTGGTGCAAGAATTGAAGCTACACGCAACCTACCACAACGACTAACTGGGCGCTGGCAAAGTTGGATGAAGATCCACTTCTTTATCGGAAAATTGTGTTCAGCGACGGGTGGTCTGGTGGTGTTTTCGCAAGGTAACGTGTCTAACTGCCTCAACCAGGTGGGGCTAGCGCAATCCTTGTTGAACTCATCGCAAGTCAACTCACTGGCTGTCATGTAGTTTGATCTGAGCGCTATGTGATGATACCTTTATTTGTTAATGAGGGGTAGTCATATAGCTTGCTCTGCTTACTCTGTGATGGCGCTTTCATTATTATTAATGGGGGCCCTCCATGTGGCGACCACCGGGCAACGTCTTCCTGGCACCCGCTGGGAGGCGGCTGAAGTGAGTGGCGAAAATCTCCTCGGTTAGAGGTTGTGCGTTGGGTTTGGGACCCGCCACATAAAAAACCCCCCCAATGAAAAAAACAAATATGCCTCGGAGAAGGACTACCGTTTTTGTTGATGACCCCCGCAAACGAAAAAAGGACCACGATTTACGGATATGCACCTGGAATGTCCGATCCCTTTATAGGGAGGGTGCCTCTATCCAGCTGGTTGATGTCCTCGAAAAATACAGAGCTGACATCACCGCTCTCCAGGAAATGCGATGGACAGGACAGGGCTGCTCCAAAAGAGCGTCCTGTGACATCTACTACAGTTGCCATGCTGAAAGGCACGAATTAGGATGTGGATTTTTGGTCAGCAAGAGACTACGACATCTTGTCTCGCAGTTCACGCCTGTGAACGAACGGCTGGCCACAATCCGCATCAAGGCAAAATTTTTCAACATCAGCCTTATATGTGCCCACGCTCCGACGGATGAGAAGGACAATGTGACCAAGGAGAGCTTCTTTCAGCGCCTCGAAGAAGCTTACGACCGCTGCCCCCGCCACGATATCAAAATCGTGCTTGGCGACTTTAATGCCAGGGTGGGCAAGGAAGGTACCTTTGGTCCAACTGTCGGAAAATTCAGCCTCCACCAAAACACCTCCGATAACGGAATGAGGCTGATTGACTTCGCCGCAGCACGAAACATGGTAATTGGTGGTACCAGATTCCAGCATCTCGACATCCACAAAGCGACATGGCTGTCTCCAGATCATCGTACAAGAAACCAAATTGATCATGTGTTGATTGACGGAAGGCATGCTTCCAGTGTGATGGACGTGAAATCGATCCGTGGTGCCAACATCGACTCGGATCACTACCTTGTTGCAGCTAAGGTGCGCACACGCTTATGTGTCGCAAATAACAAGAGAAGTCCCACACAGAGAAAGCTCGACGTCAGTAAGCTGCAATCACCAGAGACAGCAGATGCATTTTCCACTCGACTATCGGATCTGCTTATGCAGAACACTCCCCCACTTGATGATACATGCGCACGGTGGACACATATATCCCACTCCATGACTACTGCTGCCGAGGAGGTAATCGGTTACTACCGGCCTCTGAGGAATGAGTGGTATGATCAGGAGTGTCGCGACGCTACCGCAGAGAAAGACGCCGCCTACAGAAAAACCCTGCGTGCAGGCGTAACGCGAGCTGTTAAGGAGCGGTATAGAGAGAAAAGGAGTGCAGAGAGACGTCTTTTCAGGCGCAAGAAGAGGGAGTTGGAAAGACGCGAGTGTGAGGAGATAGAGATGTGTACCGACAAGAATGAGACTCGAAAATTCTTTGAAAAGATCAAGCGCCTGAGTGGAGGTTTAAATCCCGGAGCCTCTTCTTGTCGTGATGGAAATGGGAATCTGGTTACGGATGTCCAGAGTGTACTGAGCCTATGGAGGGAACACTTCTCCACGTTACTGAATGGCGATGCTACGAACAATTCCGCCAGTGGAGGAGAATGCCCGATAACCCCAATTACAGATGATGGTGTTGATGTTCCACCACCCGACTATGACGAGGTTGAAACGGCCATTTTAAGGCTGAAGAACAGCAAAGCTGCAGGTGCTGATGGCCTGCCTGCCGAGTTGTTTAAGACCGGAGGCGATGAGCTGCTCACCCGCATGCACCAGCTCATAAGCAGAATATGGTCGGATGAAAGCATGCCTGATGATTGGAGGCTCAGTGTTCTCTGTCCTGTACATAAAAAAGGAGACCCCACAATTTGCGCCAACTACCGTGGAATAAGTCTCCTGAGCATCGCGTACAAGGTTCTATCGAGCGTACTCTGTGAAAGATTGAAGCCTATGCTCAGCAACCTGATTGGACCTTATCAGTGTGGCTTCAGACCTGGTAAATCCACCATCGACCAGATTTTCACACTGCGCCAAATCCTGGAGAAGACCCAAGAAAAACAGATCGGCACACACCACCTATTTGTTGATTATAAAGCCGCTTTCGACAGTCCGGTAAGGGATTACCTCTACGCAACAATGTCTGAGTTCGGTATTCCTGCAAAGCTCATTCGACTTTGTAGAATGACACTGCATAACTCCCGTTGTGCAGTGAAAATTGGGAAGGACCTCTCCGCACCGTTTAATACCGAACGGGGTTTCAGACAAGGTGATTCGTTATCGTGCGACTTCTTCAATCTTATTATGGAGAAAATAATACGAGCTGCTGATCTACGACATAATGGCACTATCTTCAACAAAAGTGTCATGCTGTTAGCGTATGCCGACGATATTGACATAATCGGCATGAACACGCGAGCAGTCAGTGCAGCATTCTCAGAGTTGGAAAGAGAGTCGCGTCGGATGGGTCTCACGGTGAACGAGGGCAAGACGAAGTATCTAGTGTCAACAAACAAAGAGTCCCGGCGTCTTGGACAGCACGTCACTGTTGACAACTACGCTTTTGAAGTAGTAAGGGACTTTGTCTATCTTGGAACCAGCATTAACAGCAGTAATGACGTCAGCTTGGAGATCATGCGTAGGATAACTCTTGCTAACAGGTGTTACTTTGGGCTGAGTAAGCAATTGAGAAGTCGAGCCCTCTCTCGAAGAACGAAAACTACACTCTACAAGTCTCTCATCATGCCTGTCCTAACATATGGCGCTGAAGCCTGGACAATTTCCACCTCGGATGAGCGAATACTTGGAGTTTTCGAGAGAAAAGTCCTACGCAAGATCTTTGGACCTATTTGCGTTGGTGGCGAGTACCGAATAAGGTACAACCATGAGCTGTACGAGCTGTATGCCGATATTGACATAGTAAAGCGCATCAAAATCCAGCGGCTGCGCTGGCTAGGTCATGTCGAGCGAATGGAAGAACACGCTCCAGCTAAGAAGGTGTTATATTCGGAACCCGCTGGAGGACGACGCAAAAGAGGAAGACCAAACCTCCGGTGGAAAGACCAAGTACTGGAGAACCTGATGGCGCTTGGAATTTCTAACTGGCGCCAGCTAGCGAAGAACAGAGATGGCTGGCGAAGCATGTTATTTTCGGCCTAAATCGATATTCGGTTGTTATGGCCACATAAGTAAGTAAGTAAGTGTTCAGCGACGAAGCTCATTTCTGGTTGAATGGATACGTGTACAATCAAAATTTCCGTATTTGGTGTGAAGAGCAGCCAGAGGTATTGCAAGAACGGCCAATGCATCACCAAAAATATACTGTTTGGTGTGGATTATGGGCCGGTGGCTCCATTGGACCGTACTTTTTCAAAGAAGACGAAGACAGGAACCTTACTGTGAATGGCAAGTGCTCGCCGTGCGATGATTACAAACTTCTTTTTTTGCCCAAAATGGAAGAACTGGACTTGGCTGACATGTGGTTTAAACAAGACGGTGCCACATGCCACACAGTACGCGAAACAATGGCTCAACTGAGAGGCGAGTTCGGTGAACAGTTTATTTCACGATTGTGGCCGGTCAATTGACTGCCTAGATCGTGCAACTTAACGCCTTTAGACTATTTTGTGTGGGGCTATGTTAAGGCTCATGTCTATAGCGACAAGCCCGCAAGAATTTATTCACGAGATACCAGCCGATATGTTGGAGAGAGTATGCCAAAATTGGACCCAGCATATGAACCATTTGAGGCCCAGCCGCGGTCAACATTTACATGAAATTATCGACTCAAATAAAGATTTCATACATTTCTTTAAATTTTGTGTTTTTTTTAATCAAATCCGAAGGTTCTTGAAAAATCACCCTGTAGTTTCATTAAAAAAATAATAATCAAAAAATCTAAGCTTCATTTGTATAGATTCATATATTTTACCAACAGGATATTCGTATTATATTAGCTAACCTGATTATCTATAAACAAATTAATTCAGCCATATCATAATTTGCATATTTTAGAAAAATAATTGAATACTAAATAATTACATGATACGATATTATCGTTAATTTAAGCCATTAATTTAATTGGATATTATATATTTGATTTGCACAGAATTGCAATATTAACAAATTATCGAAAATATGCAATTAAGCCTTTAGTAAAAATTGAAATGCAACAAAAAGAACTATGTGATTAATGAGCTGTCAGCGTACATGGAAACGCGTGTGTATACTCTTGTGTACAATATATAATATAGATAGTAGATAATATTATTTAATGGCATTAATTAATAAATAACATTATACTTACTTGCATTTAAAACTGCCACATAAGATTTAATTTAATTAATACATTTGCTGATCACGCACACATGTGTATGAGTCTATGAATACGTGCTTATGCTTTTAACACATTTAATTGGTTTCTGTGCAGCTAATGCAGCACAATAAGGTTCAAGGTTATAAGGTATGAAAAAAAAGGATTTTCTAATAAAGAGTAGGAGTTTTTATTCAAATTTTGTAAAAAAAAAATTCAAACAGTAGACTAAGTGGGCGATTTATACATAATGTTTTGTTGGTGTATTTTCTCGCCTGTTAGAAAGAAATAGAAACAAAATAGAAAGTAATTTTAATTTATTTAATTATGCTTCCAAAAAGAAGTTTGAGTGCCTAAATAGGTATACATTTTTATTTTGTTGTAATTTTATAATTTTGTTGCTTTTAAATATTTCATATTTAATAAAATTTAGGTAAATCAAAAATACCTAAGGAGATTCAGTTTTAATAAGTAGTAAGTGAAAATTTTGCTTTGCTTTAATGACAATTTCTGTTTAGAATTTCCCCTTTGGATACCCTGCCTAATTTGAAGTAGGACAAGTAATTTCTAAACATTTACATAAAAAGGTGGGAGAAGGTTTCCGCTTGTTTCTAAACTCGAAGAATTGGACAAAAATAAGTTGCTACAAAGACTAGAAAGATGATTTAATAGGAATAAGTGCTCCCTTGTTTTAAATACATAATCTTATCCAACGGTTCATAGTTACTGAATAGGACTGGTCTTAAAATATTTCCCTTAATGTAAATTATTTCCAAAATAGAATATTGAGAGTAGATATTTTTGTCGTTAACTAACGAAAAGGCCACATTAAACAAGAGTTCGCTTCAGAGATAATCTTTACGATTTTTATATTTCAGGAAAAGCAAATAATAACAAACATTTTTAAATGAAAACGGCTTTATTATTTTGCAAAATATTCACCATGATGCAATCAATGCACTTTTGCATTCGTTCAAACCATTTGTCATAGCAATTTTTCTATTCCTCTTCTAAGGCACTTCCAAAACATGGTTTTTGAGCGCTTCAACTGCTTCTTTGGCGCTCGTAAATCGTTGACTGCGCAGTTTTCCTTTGATATTTGCGAACAAGAAGAAGTCATTGGGTGCCAAAGCAGGATTGTCATCAATTCGATGTTTTGACTTTTCAAAAATTCACCTGTTTGACAAGACCTGTGTGAGAGCTCGCATTGTCATGATGGAGAATGATTCGTCTTTGACGGTTGGTTTTGCGAATTTCTCTAAAGACTTCCGGCACACAAATGGTCCAGTACCACTCAGAATTGACCGCCCTACGTTGCTCAAGTGGAACAGTGGTCACATGACTTATTCGGCCGATGAAACAGGTGACCATTTGCTTCGATGTGCTGCCGCCCTGAAAAACTTTTGTTAGATTTGGATCGCTTTGGAACTCACACACGGTTGATTGCTGTTTTGTTTCCGGTTTATATGCATATATCCATGATTCGTCATCTGTCACGATTTTATACACGTCTTTTGAAGCACCACGCGGTCGAACTTTTGAAGCATTTCCTTACAGCAATCGACGCAAGCCTTTTTTTGAGCTATTGATAAATTATGGTGTATCCAACGACTGCAAATTTTTTTACAACTAACTGTTCATGCAAAATCGAATGTATTGAAGTGAAACTAATGTACAAGAATGCCTCTATCTCACGATATGTCACATGACGATCTTGCATTATCACTTCATGCACCGATGCATCGATGTTTTGTGGCACAACAACCAATTTTGGACGACCTTCATGGAAGACGTCGGCGATCGAACTACGACCACGATTGAATTCACAATATCAGTGATATACTGTGGTTTTTGATGGTGCTTTATCGCCACACACGGAACTGAGTTCATCGACACATTCTTGTTGAGATAATCCACGTCGAAAGTTGTTTCTCTTTAAATTTCCATTTTTTTTACCGAAATTACTTTCTTAAATCACTGTAAACGAAACAAATAGCACTTGTACATTAAAACGTTGTGAGCACATTTCTGCTAAAAAATGTCCAACTTTATTATGATGTTGCCAGATTTGAGCTATTGACATTAGTGTTGCCAGATCCCGAAATATAAATAGTAGATAAGACTGCAGCATATGATTAAATTATTTATGGTACTCAGAATATTTATAGATTTTTCAACAGTGCTTGCAGTAATTGGCTGCAGCTTCTTGATAGATATTGTCACTCGTCTCAGTCATAGTTCAGTGGTCGCTGTGTAAAGAAGTGAATCAGTGATAAATTGATGGTGAAAGCGGCTGCATTTTATAGCCACGGATGTAATTTAATAATTATCTATCTTCACTTTTCTTCCCTATGCTCAAATTGGCTATGAAGGCATCATTTTATGGTGATGTTGCAGCTATTCAAGCTTCTGTGACACAGTTGGTAAAGAACATTTTTTCTGATGGCTATAAAATATGATATGAAAAAATTAATTGAACACTTCACTCTGAGTATTGAGTTAAATGGAGACCATTTTGAAGGAAAAAATATTGTGGTTTTCATATTTAATACACCTGTTTTGCCAAAAAAAAGTGATAAATATATTTCAGAATAGAATGGCATGTATTAATTTCTATCCTTCATTCAAAAGACAATATTTGACACTAACCATTTAGAGATTCTCTGGAAGAGAATTAAAAACAAATGTATTTTCCAACCCCTTTCTAACCTTAAATGAGGGTTCAATATTAAACGAATTCACACAGTAATCTCTTTGCGTACAATTTGTGGGACCACTAAGTGATAGAATATTCAACTTAACTAAAAGACCTTGTATGTATAACATATATATCAGTACAACCATCGTTAATTCACATGACCGACCTTGATTTTATCCCCCATTTGCTTGATTTGATTTATACCACCCTCCGTCGCGTAAAAATCGAAGTGATTTTTTCCACCCTCCCAATTTCACAGGGATGACGATGACGACAAAAGGTTCAATATACAAGTGAAAAATGTAGGGGAGAGAAGAATTAAAGAAAAACCGACAACAACGAAAAACCAACAACAACAACAACAACAACAAAAACTCCATTAAAATATAACCATTCCCTGTGGTGTACATTAATTCAAGGATTTAGTTGTGGATTTCTTCATATTAGAACTTTTGTTCTTCATACTTCACCGACGCCACATTCCTAACGCTATCTATTCTTCAATTTCATGTACATACATATGAAACTGGAGGTATTACTTTTGTGGCTTATTTTATTATGTACCTTGTATATACGTTACATACATACATACGCACAATATATTGTATGTATATGGTACCTAGTCTTGTAGACGTACCCATATATTTGTTGTTGTTGCTATTAATACAATATTGCTACCGTTGGGAAATATGTATGTTGGTATTCAATGTTTGTTTTGTTTATTTTTTGTATTGTAATATTATGCCTTGTTTCAGAAATATCTGAAAATGGGTAAAAGAAAATGTAAATATGCATGACTTGAAATTAACATAACAATACAAACGTGGCTGACATATGTACATATGTACTGTATGTTATTATGTTTGAAGAAAGTAATAATTTGGTAACGAAAACAAACAAAGAAACAAACAGTCAAATGAATGGAAAACAAAAATATAGGTAAATAAAATGAGAGAAGCAAAAATCAACTCATTCCTATTACGGGTTACGTATACGCCATGTGTACCGACTGTGCGGCGCTCATTCTGTTCTAATATGAATGTATTTTTGTTTACCTATTTCAACTACATAATTAAGAGTTAAGCCTCTGGAGTACAATTAACATACATCTAGAAAAAAATCCACAATGTCGTGTGGTATGAATGACGGATCAATCTGCTGTGCAACATATCAATGACACAGACATATCACATCGTTTAGTGATATTCATTTTACTCGAAATGCTGCTATATCTGCTTAATGATAATCTCTTGTGTCTGTAAAATTATAAAAAACACGTAAAAATTAGAAGTTGCATCTCTTAACCGTGACTAGACTTTGTTATATGACCGTAACAGCATAAACATAGCGTTTCTATACAAATGAATCTATACATGTTCCCGAATTCCTTAAAAGTTTTTGTAAACTTGTTTCGGATTCAATTTGCGGTTCAATGCCATCTGTGCGATTCTGAGGAAATGTTTGCAAATGATTGTTTTAGATGCATACATATGAGGGCGGTCCCAGAACTACCCGACCTGACATATAGATGGAGGCAGTAGTTTGAAAAAAAAATTACTTTGGTGAAAAGAGCCAACTTTATAAAACATATGTTTTAAGTTTCAAGGAACCACGTTGTTTAGTATTTTTTTTTTTTGAGCAATCGAAAGTTAACGACCTCAGTGAAATGTAAACCAATACTCTCATTAGAAAGGTCTCAGGGCAATGAATATTTAGACCGAATTTGATTCTACTCTGGGGGTTTGCTCCTTCGTTTACGACCATAAAATATTGGGTGGCAGAGTTTAAACGAGGTCGTACGAGCTGTCAGGACGAACACCGTAGTGGTCGACCAATTGAGGTGCCCACGACACAAACGGTTAAGAAAATCTACAAAATGGTATTGGATGATCGACGGCTGAAGGTGCGTGAGCTAGGTGAAACTACAGGCGGTATTTCAAAAAGTGCTATACATAGTATATTGACCGAAAATTTGGAGATGAAAAAGCTGGGTGCAAGCTGGGTGCTGCGTTTGCTCACAATAGAACAAAAACAATGTCGTGAAGATGTTTCTATAGAGTTTTTGGCGATGTTTCACAGTAATAAAGCCTAGTTTTTGCGTCGATTCGTAACCATGAATGAGACATGGGTCCATCATTTCACACCTGAGACAAAGGAGCAGTCGAAATAGTGGACTGAAAGGGGAGAATCATGTCCAAAGAAAGCGAAGACAGTTCCATCTGCAGGCAAGGTTATGTCGTCTGTTTTTTGGGATGCACGTGGGATAATTTTTATCTTCAAAAAGGAAAAACAATCAGCGGCGAGTATTATGCTAATTTGTTGCAGTGTTTAAGTGATGAAATTAAAGAAAAAAGGCCGCATTTGGCGAAAAAGAAAGTGTTGTTTCATCAAGGCAATGCCCCAGTTCACTCCTTGGCTATTGTGATGGCCAAAATCAATGAGTTAAAGCTCGAATTACTTCAACACGCACCTTATTCGCCAGATTTAGCTCCTTCGGATTGTTTTCTATTTCCAAATTTGAAAAAATGGCTTGGTGGTAGAAGATTTGCAAACAATGAAGAGGTGGAGTCTGCGTTAGATGGGTATTTTAATGAGTCAGACAGTTCATACTATAAACAGCGTATCGAAGCAATAGGGAATATCGCTGGGAAATGTGTATATAGCTAAAAGGAGATTATGTTGAGAAATAAAGAACAATTTTTCCCAAATTGTTGTGGTCTTTTTGTGAGGATATGTACAAAAAAATACTTGAACCATTACTCGTAAAAAACATACTAAGCAAGTTAGTCCAACAAAAATAGTCAAAAGTCAAAATATCAAAGTTACTAAAAATGGGGTTAAACTAGCGCAATCAGATATAACGTACGTTTTATTACTTATTTGCATATCTTTTTTCATTTATATAATTTTTTTTTCCATTTCAGAATTTCATATTTATTTATGATGAAATCTCTCACTTTTATATTATTTTTCCAATTTAAAAATTCATATGCAATACTGAAATAAAAGAACAAATAAATTAAAAAGAGGAAACAAAAAAGAAAAAAAAATGTCTGCATATGTAAAATAATAGGGAGGCAAAATGAAAACTTTTCTTTGTTAGTTTTGCTTTCATTATATCTCATAGTTCAATGAATATGGTTGTTATCAAAAAGCAAGTGTATCAAAATTGGAGGTATGGTATTGTAGCAGAACAAATAAAAGAAATACCATATAAGGTGTTATTGTAAAAAAGAAAAATTATATATATTCCCAGGCTCAATTTTAAGAGTTGCTTTGAATGATCCGGAGAAAACATTTGCTTTTCGTATTCCTTATTATTAAAATTTTCGATAAGATACTTTCGTTGCTTTCATATTCTATTTTATGTATGTATTGATTTCATTTTAAAATAAAATTGCCAATAAATTCTTATTGTCGATTTTGAAATATACAGAAATACACAGACAAATTTGTATAATGCCCATCAACATCAACATAATTATAATTCAAATGAACTTTAATGTTGATTATGCACATAAATTTACAAGAAAGAGTTTCCAGCAAAAATTAATGGAATTCTTTCATTGAAAAGTAAAGTTTGAGTAAATCGAATTAAATATGATATAAAATTCATCTCCAAATTTGTATGAATTTAAAGTCATACGAATGACGCTTACTTTTTACTTACTCTTTTATGAGTTGCAGAGAGCGTTTGATGATCAAGAATAGATAAAAAGCTTTTAACTTCAGAAAATGTAATATTTTGTAAGCCTAATATATATTTATATATAGAATATAATTTTTTGATCAATTTAAATCATTTTCATATCGAAAACCCAATGATAAGGTCTAGTAAAAAAAAATCCATTATTTTTGCAATAAATTGAAGGTTTTATTTAGCAAAGTTAGAATTTAGAATTTAGAATCCGATTTAGGTCAAATATGCACCGTTTTGTTCGATAACTTGTTTGCCATTTTGAAGGTAATTTCAAAATGCCACTCATAGAAACCTTCATACCTACTGGCAAAAAACCGGGACAGTCGATTTTCACAAGCTTCTCTTGAGGCGAATTTTTCACCAGCAAAATCCTTCGCCATAACAGGCAGTAATCACTTGGTGCCAGGACCGGACTATAAGGCGGATACATAAGAACCTCCCTACCAAGCTCCCGGAGCTGCGGGCGAGTCACTATCGATGTGTGTGGCCTGGCGTTATCCTGATGGAACACAATTCCTTCATTGCTTCCTTCATTGTTGACAGTACAGGTTCGAATTAAGAGTTTGGCAGTAGCGGAGCAGCTCATAGTAGATGATTCCCTTCCCTTCCAATCCAATTCCAACCAAATGCAAAGCAAAACCTTCCTGACCGCCAATCCTGGCTTGGCCACCGTTTGCGCCGGCTCACCTCGATTCGACCAAGACCGTTTTCGCTTGACGTTGTTGTAAGTTACCCACTTTTCATCACCAGTAACCATCCGCTTCAGAAATGGATCGATTTTGTTGCGATTCAGCAGCGATTCGCAAGTGGAAATTTGGTCCATGAGGTTTTTTTGCATTAGCTCGTGCTTCGAGCTTGTTTTTGTATCCAGCCTCATTTAAATGGTTCCAAACGGTTTTTTGTGCAATGCTTTGCTCCTGGGCAATAGAATCATGGTAAGACTCGACGATTTTCACTATTTTATCGATATTTTCGACAATTGGCCTTGCATCTTTGACATCAAAATTACCGGAACGGAATCGACGAAACCAAAATTGCACATGATGGGCTGTTACAGTATCAGGACCATAAATATTATTCACATTTTCAGCCATGTGGTTTGCGTTTTCGCCTTTATCGAAGAAAAACTGTAAATTATGGCGTATTTTCTCTTTACTGGTGTCCATCTTTGATGCGTGCTCAAACAATACTGAGTCAAGCAATCACAAAAGTGCCTGAAAAGTTTATTTAGTACGAAATCCTATCTTTCTAACGCCATTTAGTGCAATCCGATCTCACTTATACAACGCAAGATACAGATTACTAAAGCCATCTATTGGATTTCTTTTTACTACACCTTATATTTTGCCTATTTAGGATCTTTCATCTGCAGTATTAATTCTCGTGTAAGACCCGTTTTATGTAATAGAAAATGATTTTAGTTGTTATTAAGTCAAATTCGAAGATATTTGTTATACAAATTTAATAAATGCGGCATGCCTTTATCATTCATTGTTATGATATTAAATATCACACTTTATTCGTCGTTGTGGACGCCGTAGCTCAGTGGTTAGTTCGATGGTCGTGGGCTCAATCCCTGGCTTAAGCATAAATTTAATACCGAAAAGATTTTTCTTTCGAACGGTGGTACCCATCTGACGGCAGATTTGCCAGCCGTCAATAACAATTTGCTATGGAAAATCTTCTAAGAAAACTCTACAAATGGAAAGTAGGAAAGTATCAGATATGCACTTAATTATAATAAATAAATATATCACTCAACATTATGTTTAAAGTCCAGAATTCAGATATCCTCTGTTAATTGACAAGTACATTATATGTTCAGTTTCAATAACCACATAAATAAACTGGTTATAAAATATGGTTAAATGAGTTTTGCCACATTTTGTTACTGCTATATAACTGTTTCATTCTTCATTCATTGCAAATATGTATTCGTGTGTTTTCACACCTACCTACACATATACATTTATAACGCTTATGTAGATATGTGTGTATTAACAATGAAGCAAAGTTTATATCTATGTAATACTATATATCAATTTGTATGAGCTGTCAATAAGTTTTACACAAATTTTATCACGCTTTTTACATTTTACTCTCTCTCTCTCTCTCTTTCTCTCTCTCTTTTTATTTCTGTTTTTATCCTAGATGCCTGCCATCCATATGAACCATTTAAATGTCCGGGTGATGGAAATTGCATTTCAATTCAATATTTATGTGATGGTGCGCCAGATTGTTCGGACGGTTACGATGAGGATATGCGATTATGTACAGCAGGTAAGTAAATGAATTGAAGCAATGCAAGTGTCAGTGAATATATACTGTATATGAGCTGTATTACTATGCGAATGATTGCCACTTGTAATTAATGACCTTTTCATAATGAAATTGACCACATATCGTGTACATGGGTATTTGAAAAGATTATTGCTATAAATAATACATACAATTTTATTTTCATTTTAATGTACCTTACATTGCTTTACGATTACTGTTAAAATATCAAAGTTGAATTTTATTGAAGCATTAAATGCATTTGACACCTGTATTAATGTATTTTAAATTTATAGTGTCTAGTGAATTTTTTTCTCCTTTTTACTCCTAATTGGAGCATAGGACCTCCACAAGGCTTCTTCATCGCACACGATTCTGGGCTGTTGTTCTAGCACCACCCCAAGTGAGTTGACCTTCTCCAAGAGTTTTTTGGCTGTCCGCGGGTCTGCTCCGGTGCCATTCGAAAGACATTCTCGTTATACTTTCTGACTGCTTTCTTAGAGTGTGGCCACTCTGCTTCTGTATAGGTTCCTCGTTCGTTAGACGCCATAGTGCCTCATTGGAAATAGTGTTAGGACAAAATATTCTACATACATGATGTGACGAAAGCTTGAAGTCTCTGCGTGATGGAGTTCGAGATCAGTCATGTTTCGCTTCCGTACAGTAGCATCGATTTCACGCATGCGAAGAATATTCGCAATTTCGTGAGTCTGGAGATTTGGGCAATTTGCCCATACTGATTTTAGACGGCCAAATGCTGCTCTTGCTTTGCTCCACCTGCACTTAGCATCCGCTTCAGCTCCTCCGTCTGTTGGAAGCTTAAAGATGATGCTCTTCGTCCAAGAGGGAGGTAGCTTTTCGCTGTCACAAACTGGCCCAACGCTGGCCGTCAGCGATTCTGGCTGAATGCCGTCGATGCCCGCAACTTTGTTAAGTTTAATCTTCTTTATTACATCTCTTATTTCCGCTATTCTTGGGCAGGTGTTGATATTGTGCTGTCGAATTGCTTCACTGAGCGTGGTGTTGCTGATTGTTTCGAAGAGTTCTCTCCATCTCTGAATTTGCTCATCGCTACTTGTTAGTAAAGTGTCACTTTGATCTCTTATTGGCTGATTTTTGTTGGTTTGCTGGTTGGTTAGGCGGCCAACTAGGCGAAACAGCTATCGCGTATTATTTACTCCTGCTGCCGCCTCAGCATCACTAGCGACATTTTCCATGAACCGTCTCTTATCTTTTCTGGCCGTTTTCTGACCAGCTTGGCTATCTCTCTGTAGGGCGGCCATTGTGAGTTGTCGTTGATAAGCTGCCTCTTTAGTTCATTTCTGTGCTGTATGATGCCCCAAGTGTGGTTAGAGATCCATGGTTTTCGGTGGGCAGGCTTTACTGTGTCAAGTTGTTCATTCGCTATCAGCCTGATTGTGGAATTGGCAGCTTGCCAGCTGGTGCCTGCGTAGTTGGTAAGTAACTTCCCGCGTAGCTCGTTGACTATTTCATTTCTGGTGTTTAGTGAAGAGAATTTATGCAAGTTTAATGAAAAATTTCTAGTAATCATTCGCAATATGTTATTTCATAGGACAAAAACTATTTCAAATGAATTGTTGAATAAATAATGTGACATAAAAATACAATCTGTCATTCAAATTCTATATATATATTTTGAGGAAATAAACATTTAAACTGAAATATAGATACGTATCACTTATCAGACAGAATACTATAGTTGCGCCCATCTCATATCGCTAATCACCGCTCAGTGAATTTGACAGCATCATCTGTGTATGTGACGTCACACTAGTGTAATGGTTGCTTTATTCGTTCATTATTTCGCATTGTTTACTTTTATTTTCTATCTTTACTGTATTTTTTTGCCTTTCCTGTATTTTTCGTGTCTTTTCAATTTGTTCGCCACTTTGAATTTCCTCTCACAGCTGCACTAGTGTTACGTCACAGTGGTGAAAAATCATCTCTAATTCTATAGTTGGAATTGAAAATTATTGAATAGTGAATCGTTTTCGGCTGGATGCAGACCATATCGCCAATTGTTTCTGCTTTAGTTCTCTGACGCCAGTTTGATATTCAAAGCACAGCAGAGATTTTTCTTGATTTTTCTGATTTCACCGTGCACGAGTTCGATTTAACGTACGCAAGTTAGAGCATTTAATTCAACAATAGTAATGGAATTCGATTTATACACAGTTGAAATCCACAAAATTAGAATCCATGTCATCAGGCCTCGCAAAAATTTACTTTGTCATTACCAAAAATGGAAATTCATCCACAATCAACACTAACATTAGAAGCAAAAAAAAAAACCTAAGCTTATATCAATTCAATAGTCTGATACTGATTTTCACTGCAGGCTATTCACATGGGTCAATATTCCCAATGTATATACAATATGTATCTAGGCAGACAATCAGACTAATCAATTCTGCTATAGTAGTCACCTCATCTACATTAGAAGTAATGCGAGCAAGGAGGGAATACAATTGGAAATATGCTAGCAGGCAATTCCCAAATTTCATGGGCTGATTTTTCAATACATTTTCCAAATACTCACTACTTACACACACACATACACACACATAGTCATGAAGAAATCAACGTAGCTAAATATAGTAGAGGTCACACATATATTTATACACAAATGAATATAAACGTGTCATATAGTAATTGCTCTATATGTATATGTAAAATGATATATGTACATATTTTTCGCACAGTTGTAAACCAACCATCAACATATGAGTATATACTGGAGGCATGAATATATGCATGTATGTTTACCTACATGCAGAAATAATAAGGGCAAATATTTACTTATTTCACTAACCACAGCCACAAGTATACATATAAGTAATAGAATATGATATGGCCACATACAATCCAAATTCCTACACACACACCAGGAGGCATTCTACTGTACGTACTTGGGTTAGATAAATATTTTAGCATTATTGCTAGTACAAAAAATGTTCATATATGTTTATGTGTGTGGGTTCGTTGTGTTTCTATTGAATATATGAATGTAATTTGTTTGATGAAAATTGAAAATTTTCCATTTTTTATAGACAATTTTTTTTTAGTATTTTTATGCTGAAATTACATTGTAAATATTTTTAATTTTAATGTAACTTTTTATATAAATAAAATGCATATATCTATACTTGTGCATATATATATATATATATATATATATTTATATATGTATATATTTATCAACTATTGACTCAGATGACATTTTGATTCTGTACTAACAGCAAATATCGAAATTCTTGTGTGCACATTTCAAATATTTATATTCAATTTCCATTTTCATATGCATTATGAATATATGGAAATTTGTATGTTAGTATGTACTAGGAATGCCAATTGTGTGGTCTTTTGTTGATCCCGAAATTTTCAGATTTTTCAAAAGCAAGTCTTGCAGTTATAAATTTTTTTTATAACACAAAACAAAAACAATCTTTAAACAAGCAAATGATTTCTTATTAAAAATTATATAAATAAGTCAAATAATACTGCTTTTGAAGTTATTATACCTAACCAAGTCTTAAAAATATTGATACACAACTAAAGCCATTCATTACGAATGCAATATTGGACGCATCAATTTCATCTTGACTGCGATTTGATAGTTGATATTTATGCTTTATTGCTATGCAAAAAGTTTTTGACATCAATTGTTTACAATCATGGACATCGAAATTGTTGTTGTTGGCCTACTAAAATGCAACATGTCAAAAGGCGATACCTTTCGGACGTTTCGATTGCTTGGAATTACTCGCAATTTTGTGTATTGTGCTGTGAAGTTGTTTGAGGATACTGGTGGAGTACGAGACCGTTTTTAATCCGGCCGGTCGCAAACTGTGAGAACTCCGAAAGCGATCAAAGCCGTGAAGAAACGAATCGACCGAAAACTGAAATTTCAAAAAAAATTCGTATCCATGAAGATTTGGGACTCAGCGCGTACAAGCGACACACTGGGCACCTGATCACAGCTGCATTGAAGGGAAAACGCAAGCAAAAATCGAAAACGTTTCACAGGCGGTACGCTCATAGACAAATTCTGTTTAATGACGAGAAAATCTTCACCGTAGAAGAATCGTTCAATAAACAGAACGATCGTATGTATGTGTCATCCAGAGAAGTATCCCAACTCATCCCCAGGATCCAAAGAGGCCTCTGCTCTAGCTCACAAAGCAAAAACGACTCAATTGTGGCTAAAAACAACAGTCCGGACTTCATATCAACGGATGATTGGCCAGCTGGTAGTCCAGACCTCAGCCCGTTGGCTTGCTCTACTCGACACCCAAATATTGAGTCGTTGAAGTGAGCCCTTGTCCGTGCAGTCCACGGACATGGGCTCGCATGCATGAAGTGCGTCTCTCGATCGATGAGTGGCCAGATCGTCTCAAGTCGTGCTGGAAGGCAAAAGGAAATCATTTCGAATAAGTTGTGCTAAGATTTGTAGCCCAATTAAAATAAAAGAAAAGTTTTGAAAAATATTAATTCGTTTTCATTGGCCGGCGATTTTTCTGTGTACCAATATTTATGATTTTTCTTAAACTCTGTGTTTAAATTTAACACATTTAAAAGTGGCAGAGTTTCTTAATACGTACTTTGAAATACTCCAAATATAAATATCTACGTTATTACAAAATTAAGACAAATCATAACACAGAATAATTTCAAAATTTCCGGGAACACATTCAAGTTGGGATCCTGGTATTAACATCCATATAGTCTTGTACATATTTGTATATGTCAGCATGCATGAATGCATGTAAAAATTGAATTGAAGTCCATATAAGATACAAATACATACACATACATATATGCGAATATGTTTTACTTGAAGATTATATTGTTGATTTCCCATAAGATAAAATGCATATATATACTATGTAATAGGTATGTATTTTTTATTTTCAATAAAATAAAATTCCTAAATGAACCACAAGAAAATAAAAAGAAAAATAATGCAAATCTGAACCAAGAAAATTGAAAATTTTCCAGTTTATCACTACAATATATCTAGTAAAAATAAATCCATTATTTTTGCATTAAATTAAAGGTTTTATTTAGCATAGTTACAATGATCCGATTTAGATCTAATATGCACCGTTTTGTTCGATATCTTGTTGCCATTTTGAAGGTAATTCCTTAATGCCACTCTCATAGAAACCCTTGTCACTATTGGCAAAAAACTGGTACAGTCGATTTTCACAAGCTTCTCTTTAGACGCATTTTTCACCAGCAAAATCATTCGCCATAGACAGGAATAGGTAGTAATCACTTGGTGCCATGTCCGGACTATAAGGTGGATGCATAAGAACTTCCCAGTCAAGCTACCGGAGCTTCTGGCGAGTCACTATCGATGTGTGTGGCCTGGCGTTGTCCTGATGGAACACAATTCCTCTCCTATTGGCCAAAGCTGACTGCTTCTTGGCGATTGCTTCCTTCAGACGGTCCAATTGTTGACAGTACAGGTCTGAATTAAGAGCCGTAGGGGAGCAGTTAATAGTAGATGATTCCCTGCCAATCCCACCAAAGACATAGCAAAACCTCCCTGACCGTCAATCCTGGCTTGAACCCCGTTTGTGCCGGCTCACCGCGATTTGACCACGACCGTTCTCGCTTGACGTTATCGTAATTGACCCACTTTTCATCACCAGTAACCATCCGCTTCAGAAATGGATCGATTTTGTTGCGATTCAGCAGCGATTCGCAGATGGAAATTCGGTGCATGAGTTTTGTTTGCGTTAACTCGTGTGACATCCATACATCGAGCTTCTTTTTGTATCCAGCTTTATTGAAATGGTTCCAAACGGTTTTTTGTGCAATGTTTGGCTCCTGAGCAATAGAAACAGTGCTCACATGATGGTCAGACTCGACGATTTCCATTATTTTATCGATATTTTCGACAATTGCCCTTGCATCTTTGACATCAAAATTACCGCAACAGAATCGACGACACCAAAATTGCACATGATTGGCTGTTACAGTATCAGGACCATAAACAGTATTCACATTTTCAGCCATCTGGCTTGCGTTTTCGACTTTATCGAAGAAAAACTGTAAAATATGGCGTATTTTCTCTTTACTGGTGTCCATCTTTGACGCGTGCTCCAACAATACTGAGTGAAGCAATCACAAAAATGTCTGAAAAGTTGATTTAGTACGAAATCCTATCTTTCTAACGCCATCTAGCGTAACCCGATCGCACTTATACAACGCGAGATACAGATTACTAAAGCCATGTATTGGAAAAATAATGGATTTCTTTTTACTACACCTGATATCAACATGCAAAAAGCTACGTTACCTTTAAGTAAATGTCGTAATGAGTTGCACACCTGCTTGCTGGTATTTCATCACAATATTCCCATATGAATGTAATGCGAAGTGGGTGCCGTAGCTCAGTGGTTAGTGTGTTCGCCTTCTGATCTGTAGGTCGTGGTTCAATACCCGGCTGATACATAACAAATTTAATATCGAAAAGATTTTTCTTTCGAACGGTACCCACCTGTCGCCAAGCAATTGGCAATTCTTACGACAGTAACAACTTGACATGAAAAAGCTTCTAAAAAGAACTCTGTGACAAAGCTCAGAAAAAGTGATGTCACAAGCGTTCTGCCATTCGAAACCGGCTAAAATAAGTAGGTCCATTCTAATACTGTCCAAAATTTAAAACGCACAACAGTAATGGAAGAGAAGCTCGGCCAATGAGCCCTTTGGGGCTTTAAGTGCCACATATTTATTTTTTTATTTTTATGTAATGCGAATTAATCTATATTGGAAAATGTTATCCTATTATTCTTATAATGAATAATTTATTTTTAAAACTAAGACTATGAATTACTTTAGATGTCCCATTTATAATTGGATGAGTATTCAATTCAATGATATTATATGTACCAGTATACATATGGGTATTCATATGTATGCAATGAGGTCTGAAAAGCTTTTTCCTAACATTAACTATAAACAAGCGTACACATTTAAATATGTACATACAATTCATATATCAGTTCAATTCTGTTGTATATAAAATTAAGTTTGAGATAGTTGACTATTTATGCTTTCAGTTTGGAAAAATTAATTTATTCTGGTTGTTGTTGTTGTTGTTGTGAATCCAATTAATATCTCATGGGAATACACACAATTTACGTTTAAATAATTAAAATACGTACATCTTGTCTTCTGAATTGTCGTTATATATGTTGCTATACTATACCAACATATATAAAATTAACTTGACAATTTGTGTGGCAGTGTTGGTAATATGTTAGGACACCGGACAGCAGCAATGGCGACAAAGTCTTATGGAGCAAGCATCGAAAGAAACATTTCCCCAGTGTGAATTAGTGATATTCAGAGAAGATGAATATATGTACCATACGAATGATAGCATCCTTCAATTTATATAAACAAATGTATGTGCAACTTGGTGATAATAAACATTAATGGCATCCTCCAATTTTGCTAACAAATACTTATAGTAACTTCATATATATATTTTTTTCAATTGCTCTCCTATTCGTATGCATTTAATAGTGATGGATAATTTTAAACTCCAACACAAGTTGGTACTAACGTAAGTCCATGATAACTATGTTATCCTGTCCTCATATTTACGAAGGCGGTCCCAGAACTACCCGCAATGACATATGGATGGCGGCAGTAGTTTGAAAAAAATTACTTTGGTGAAAAGTGGCAACCTTATAAAACATTTTCTTTAGGTTTCAAGGTGTCATGTTGTTTAGTATTTTTTCTCGAGCCATCGAAAGTTAAAGATCTCAGTGAATTTGTAAACATGAAAAAAATTGGTCACCTTTATGTAATTCAATACTTTCATTTGAGAGGTCTCAGTCCAACGAATATTAATGCCGACCTAGATTCTACTCTGGGGGAGTCTGCTGCTTCCTATACGACTATAAAATATTGGGTGACAGAGTTTAAAGGAGGTCGTACGAGCTGCCAAGACTAACACCGTAGTGGTCAATCAATTGAGGTGGCCACGCCAGAAACGGTTAAGAAAATCCACAAAATGGTATTGGATGACTGCCGGCTGAAGGTGCGTGAGCTAGGTGAAATTGCAGGCATTTCAAAAAGTGCTATACATCGTATATTGACCGAAAATTTGGAGATGAAAAATCTGTGTGCTTGAGTTAAAGCTCGAATTGCTTCAGCACGCACCTTATTCGCCAGATTTAGCTCCTTCGGATGATTTTCTATTTCCAAATTTAAAAAAATAGCTTGGTGGTGGAAGATTTGCAAAGAATGAAGAGGTGGAGTCTGCAGTAGATGTCTATTTTAATGAGCTAGACAGTTCATATTATAAACAGGGTTTGGTGAGTGAATGACAACTACTAAATATTATGACTCGATTTATTAGATGACACTCGATTTTTTGTAAGTCGCAACGTGTTCCCTGGTAGCCTATAGAAAACGAGAGAGGAAGTTTGAGAGCTGATGTTCGAAGCAGCTGATTTCGTGACAGCTGATGTTCGAAACAGCTGATGTTTGGGAGTTGCCAGCATAAATATGTTGGCGATGACCACTAGTTGTGGGTTGCCACAAGGGTATTGAAGCTATAGAATATCGCTGAGAAAAGTGTATAGAGCTAAAAGGAGATTATGTTGGGAAATAAAAAAAAATGTTCCCACATTTGTTGTGTTTTCTTTCTTAGGTCGTGTAGCTCTGGGACCGCCCTCGTAGCATGTTCATGCTTCATCCCTGACCTTTAATAATACGAGCATGCATATAATATGCATAATTCTATATGAAATTTATAAGCCAAAATTCTTCAAAGAGCCAGCAAATCAAAAAGTACTAACAATAGTCGAATGTATTCGCTTTAATTGCTGCAGTATTCCACTTTTCACATTTTTGTTTTGTATTCTCTGTTATATCAACTGTTATTGAATATGTTTAACATTTCAACTTGTCATTATTATCATCACCATCATCATACTTTTGTTGTGGATTGCTTTATCAGCAAAGGTTAAATCTCATTTTTCTTATTTAGTCTTCTCGCGCTTGTACTATTTATACAGAGACAGAAGTACTATGATAGATATATGAAAAACTGTCTGGATAAGTAGGTGTTGGAGGTTAACTTTCTTTGTCGCTACAGGGTTTACTGTTGCTTCTGATATACCATATGTATGTATGTATGTATGTATGAACGATTACATAGACACAAGTGACAGCCTTTGTTATTAAAATAAACTACTTCTTCGTATACTCGTATACTAAATTTGTGTGACCACTTTGATAAATTAATTTGCTGCTTTACTTGTTATTTGTATTCAGGCAATTTGTATATTGTATGTATTTATTTGTATAAGCTATATCTTTGCTTACTTAATATCGTTGTTTTTGTTATTATTATTAATTGATGTACATACAATGATGTTATTAGTCTCATATTAAAGCTGGTGTGAACTAGAATAAATTTAAATGAGCTTGAATAATGGCAGCTATAAATGGTAACATTAATTTAACTTAGTCTCAAGGTGTCAATTTAATCGAATAGAGATAAGAAAAGAAGGATAACATTGAGGAATATGATATGAGAGTACTCCTTGGTACCAGCAGCCATCCAAAATATTTGCGATTGTTTGTCAGACGCTGAAAACAGCTCAATTCAAACTAGCAATCCAAACACGCAGGAAATGATAAATGCAATAAAATCTCTAAAAAACAACAAGGCACCAAGACTTCACAATATTCCACCTGAACTTTTAAATGTGAACTATAAAACCAGTTTGCGCTTAATTAGCCCGATAATTGAGGACTTTTGGGTTAAAGGAGAGCTGCCTGGAGAGTTGAAGGAAGGTGCCATCATCAATCTTCCTAAGAATGGTGGTCTGTCAGAACGTGAGAACTGGCGCGGAATAACGCTTCTGAACATGGTGAACAAAATAATTGCTCAAATAATTATCATTCGCATATCGAGCGTTGACCACGTCAACAGCCTCAGAGTGATAGTAGAGCAGTCGGTAGAATGGCGATCTCCTCACTACCTTATCTTCATCGGCATGTAAAGTTGTACCGAATCCCATAATCGACCCTGTCCTAGCATTATACACCAACTCTAGCACCAACGCTGACGATATTTGTCTTATGGGTCACACTTTTGCAGACATGCCAAAAAAATAACGCTGGTAGCACAAATTGCCGCAGAAGTAGACCGGAAAATAAACATTCGCAAAACAAAACAAAACACACGCAAAAATTCCAAATCAGTAACGTAGAGTATTATATCTGAAAATTTCGGCTCAAGGGAAGACATCGAAACTGTAATAAAAAATCGAAGCAAGCTTTTGGTGCTCTAAATGCTGTGTGAAACTCCACGAATCCGATCCACGGCGCACAAAAATAAAAATATTTAACTCCAACGTGAAGTTTACTTTTGTGTACGGTTTCGAAACTTAGAAGCTTGCGGCCTCTGACATCTAAACGCTCCGTAAAATATTGAGAATTATCCGCCCCGATACAATCTCAAACACTGACCTGTGAAATCGCTGTAACCAGACATCAATGCGCCTGGAAATCCGGAAAAGAAAATGGGGCAAGCTCGGGCATATGTTAAGAAGAGACCAAACCGAAATCACTCGCAGCGCATTCGACTGGAACCCTTAAGGCAGCTGTTGCAGAGGCAGGCGAGCACTGACCTGGAAGAGGAATCTGGAAGCTGACGTATTCAAGACCAACAAAACCTGGAGCGAAATCAAGAGATTGGCGTATGACAGAGGGAATTGGAGGAACCTTGTTGCGGCCCCTTTGCTTCTCGGCGGAGCCATAGGACCATATATATATGATACGTACCGTGTTTGAAGAGATATTTGAGGCTTACAAAAAATATATATATTTTGTTGTCAAAAATTGTGATTTTCAAACATATATCACAAAGCTGTGTTCAAGGGTTTTACAGTCTACTCCTTGTAGATGAAAAATTACTGGCCTAAGGTAATCATCTCTTTCATGAGCTTGCGACAGAAACTCTAAAATCTTATTTTACCTTAAGATCAGTGAATAATATTTGAACCATACCTTTGAGTTTTTTAAGTGCATTGAGTCTTCAGGTTAGGTTATATGGCTGCCCTCTCACTGAGAGGACACACTTAGGTCAGAAAGGCATATTGTGATACCACCAAGCTTCTTTTCCAATACAGTTGCGCGTGTTAAATTTGGACAGCATTAGAAGGGACCTACTTATATTAGCTGATACCGAACGGCAGAACCCTTGTGACATCACTTTAACTTAGTTTTGTCACACAGTTCTTTTGAGTCTTTAGCTTGATCAAAAATTTCCAATTATTTTCCCTTTAACATTTTGAACGAAATTTTTTTTATATTTCATGTTCATTCCTTAATGAAATAATAAATGGAATTAACCTTTAAAATGCTAATATTAATTTTTTTATAATATAAAATTTCTTTAATTGTTTAACTTTACAGCTAAACGCCCACCTGTTGAGGAGACAGCTTCATTTCTGCAGAGTTTAATCGCTTCGCATGGGCCAAATTATTTGGAAAAATTATTTGGTAGTAAAGCACGTGATGCACTCTCACCATTGGGCGGTGTCGAGAAGGTTGCCATAGCTTTGAGTGAATCACAAACAATTGAAGATTTTGGTGCGGCATTACATTTAATGAGGTAAGTGAATCATCATTTTTTATATTACACATCTGTGTAATAAACATAATAAAGATTATTTAGCTAGCTATATTAATTTTAAATGTTCTTTGATAAGTTGAATTTATTTAAAAAAATATTCACAAAACTTATAGCCTAAATTGTTTAACGAAGAACAAACGTTTGTATTTAATTTGGTACAAACGACTACTACTACTACGACAGACTGGCTTATTGTTAACAAATAGCCTTAAATCCTGCTGTTAATTTGTTATTTGTTATAAGACGTTATAAGACAGTCATGCGGTCAAATGCCAACGGGTAATTTAATGTCCTTTATCCTTTATACTGTGAGGATATCTATTATTATTATTGTTATTTCTTTTGGTAGGAAAAATATATGAATACGTAAATGTGGGATGTTTCTGCTGTTGTTATTATTGTCCTTATTCTTTGTATTGCAAATATCTGGCAATATGTATACATTATATACAAAGAATTTAATTTCCATTTAATAATAATTATATCAATGATAAAATTGCTGGAAATTGGAAGACTATTTATAAAATGAATAACATAATTAAATAATTTTAATTAAAATTGTCTTGCATTCTCATTAAAAATTATAAATGCAAAAGTTTACACAGATCCCGATAATATTCCATTCCATTTTGGCTCACGAAATATGTGTAACTGCATTAGAAACTAGTAGGTATTGTAAGAAGTTCAATCCGGCAGTAACACTTCGCCAAAAATGCTTCTTAAAAGAGCTGTCACAAGAGTTCTGCAGTTCGGAACCGGATAATATAAGTAGGTCCCTTGTAATGCTGTCCAAATTTAACACACACAACAGTATTGGAAGAGAAGCTCAGAGCTCTCAGAGAGAGGGCAGCTACACAACCTAACCTAACCTAAGAAGTTCAGTGCAGTGTCTTATTTAGACCCTCGATATAAATCTCGAAAAGAAGGCAAAAATTTGACATTTCATACGATTCTTTTCAGATGCCATTACTTGGAAAAAGGCATCTGAGGTTTAGCAAAACGTGATATAACAATTATTCTATTCGAGTAACAGAAAAATAAAAGTCACAATAGCAACCATGTACAACCTTGTAGTGCCTATTATTTTGGTGAATAATTGGTTTTATGAAGTTTCAAAAAATTTCTTCAATATTCAATATCAGTAAATTTATTTAAGCTCTCCAAATTATCTGCTACATAATAAATTGTTAATAAAATTTTATATGACTTCATTCCCCATGACCTATAAAAATAACAATTACTACTTTTACCCATTACCAAATTATCGGTTTCCGGCGGCGAATTTATGTCTGAAGAGCTGTAACAACAACGACTTTTAGTTACAATTGTAATTCTCAGTACTATTTATAAGCATATTAAATAATTAAATTCTTACAAACTCCTAGAAAACCAAAAAGAAAACAACCAATTGAGAAATATATACAATTAAACTGCAATCAAGAAAACCCTAAAACCATGTATAAAAGTTTGAAATTAGTATTGGAATATATACACTTTTTTTTACGTTAATGGAAATGCAAATAATAATAATTGTATCCTTTGTGAACTTTGTGAAAGACTAAATTCAATAACAATTATAGGAACAAGAGTAAGAACAAAATAATTGTTATTGTACTATATTTTAGGAGTATTTACTTGTATGTGTACTCTCCATTGAACAATGAAAGTTTATTAAAATTCAAACATAAAACGAATTAGTGACACACCTATATCGATTACTCTCATATGTACTATATACCGTAAGGTTTGTTTCATATATATAAAACCAATTGAAAATATTTCGATAATCTAAAAATAATAAAAGTTATAATGATGCAATATTCTTAGAAGAGAGACCTCTACCCCTTTAATATCTATTTCAGACAAAAATTTACCATTTTTATATTTTTTGAAAGTCAGACACAAAATAATAAAGTCGTAATTACATATATACAATATACTATGTGTATCATTAAAGAATCCAAACTTTATTAATAAGAAGGACTAAAAGGTTAGGTTTGTGGATCACTTGTGAAGAGTAATTATTTTTATATATATATATATATATATATATATATATATATATATATATATATATATATATATATATATATATATATATATATATATATATATATATATATATATATATATATATATATATATATATATATATATATATATATATATATATATATATATATATATATATATATATATATATATATATATATATATATATATATATATATATATATATAGTCCTATAGCTCCACGGTGGAGCAAATGGCCGCAACAAGGCTCCTCCATTTCCCTCTGTCATACGCCTCTTGATTTCGCTTCAGGTTTTGTTGGTTTTGAATATATCAGCTTCCAGATTCCTCCTCCAGGTCAGTGCTGGTCTGCCTCTGCGACGGCTGAATTGATTGAGGGTTCCAATCGATTGCGCTGCGAGTGATGATCTCTTTTTAACACGTGCCCGTGGCAATCCCATTTCCTTTTCAGGATTTCCGGGAGCATTGGTGTCTGGTTACAGCGATTACACAGGTCAGTGTTTGAGATCGTATCGGGCCAGAAAAGTCTCAATATTTTACAGAGACAACGATTGATAAAAATCTGCAGCGTTTGGAGGTCAGAGGCTACAAGGTTCCAGGTTTCGCAACCATACATAAGAGACGTGGATCGTGATCGTGGAGTTCCACATAGCATTTAGAGTACCGAAAGCTTGCTTCGCTTTTTTTATACGGTTTTCGATGTAGTTTCTTGAAGCACCATTAGCAGATATAATACTCCCCAAATAGCAAAAGGAGTCCACGTCTTCGAGATTTACGTTACTTATTTGGAATTTTTGCGTGCAGTTAGTGTTGACACGCATCATTTTTATTTTGCCAATGTTTATTTTCCTGTCTACTTCTGCGGCAATTTGTGCTACCAGCGTTAATTTTTTTGATATGTCTGCAAAAGTGTGAGCCATAAGACAAATATCGTCGGTATAATCAAGATCTTCGAGTCGTTCATTTAGACCCCATGTTATTTCTTTAGTTTCGCATGTAGCTTTGCTCAACACAACGTTCAAAGCAAGAGTAAAGGTGAGTAGAGGTGATAGCACTCAGCCTCTTCGAACTCCAGCAGTAACTGGTATACGACCACTCAGCTCCTTTTTATGCAAGATGCAACAGCCAGCGTTGGTGTATAATGTTAGGACTAGCTCGATTAGGGGTTTTGGTACAACTTTACATGCCAGTGCATTCCAAATCGCATGATGGAGAAGAGTATCGAATGCTTTTTTAGAAATCGATGGAGTTAAGGTAGAGAGAGGAGATCGCCGTTATACCGACTGCTCTACTATTACTCTGAAGCTGTTGACGTCATCAATGCATGAGCGTCCAACTCGAAAGCCTGCTTGTTCCGTTCGCAGACATGTCTTCAGAAAGCTCGATATGCTGATGTTAATTATTTGAGCAATTATTTTGTTCACCATGTTCGGAAGCGTTATTCCCTGCCAGTTCTTACATTCTGACAGATCACCTTTCTTAGGAAGATTGATGATGGCACTTTCCGTCGACTCAATTGTAATTGTAGTGAGGGAATTTGATAGCAAAATGCAAAAAAAGGAAGTAGTTCTTTGACTTTTGCTTTATTACTTGTCTGACAAAATATGCATAGGCTCTTATTGGACTTTGGACATAGAACTTTGAATGATTTATTAACATCAGATTTTTTTTTTTTCAAAATAAACAATCTGGTGGTGTAATATTTTGCAGAGCGCTTTATTCGGATGGAACAGACAAAAAAATGTCCACCAGGATATCAAGTTAGTTGTGAAAATCTAAATAAATCAACAAACCTCTTTTTTCAACCTCACACTCAGTGATCTCCTGATTTCAACCTTCAATTGATAATCTCTAGCAAAAATACCAGCATTTTCCTATTGTAGTTTAAATACAAAAATTTACAAATAGCATTCCGGATCGATGTAAAAAAGTGTTTACTATTTTTAGTATAATGAAACCTGTAGTTAGTTTTCTAATTTTTGCAATTCTTTTCTATTCGACCTATAAATATGAAACACACCTTATATTCATGTAGGTATGTACGAGGGCGGTCCCAGAACTACCCGATCTGACATATAGATATCGGCGTCATAAAATTAGAGAGAATTTAAATGAGGTCGTACGTGCTGCCAAGACGAACACCTTAGTGGTCGACCAATTGAGGTGGCCACACCAGAAACGGTTAAGAAAATCTAAAAAATGGAATTGTATGATCGCCGGCTAGGTGATCAGCGTGAGCTAGGTGAAATTACAGGCATTTGAAAAAGTGCTATACATGGTATATTAACCGAAAATTTGGAAATGAAAAACCTGTGTGCAAGATTGGTGCCGCGTTTCATCAAGACAATGCACCAGTTCACACATTCGCTATTGCGATGGCCAAAATCAATGAGTTAGAGCTCGAATTGCTTTAGCACGCACTTTATTCGCCAGATTTAGCTCCTTCGGAGGTGGGATCTGCGGTAGATGGCTATTTTAATGAGCTAGACAGTTCATACTATAAACAGGGTATCGAAGCTATAAGATATCGCTGGGGAAAGTGTATAGAGTTAAAAAGCGATTATGTTGAGAAATAAAGAAAAATTTTCCCAAATTTATTGTTTTCTCTGTTAGGTCTGGTAGTTCTGGGACCGCTTTCGTATGCATGTTGTTATGTATATATGTCCAATAAAACAATAATACTCTTTCTCTACATCTGGTATATAAAGTATGGGCTGTGTGTGTAGTGCCTCATCTAGGAAATTTCATTAATATCATATGAATGAATTATTGTACAGTTATAAAGGCTATGCGTTTGATTGTCTTTGTTTAATACAGCTGCAGGTATTAATTAAACCAAGCATAGTAGTATAAAGCAGTAACTGCTCTACTAAGTATATATATAGAAGTATATGCTTTCAAAGTTTAACATTTATAATAAGTTGTTAATGTCTATAATATTTTACTCGTACATACCAAAACATACGTAAATATTCACCCTTTATGCTTGGGTGCTTTTGAAATGTTCTTATAAAATTGCCATTAAGAATTCGAAGTAAATGTCTTAAGGATATACTATTGATCTTATCATCATAATCACTATTTATACCTATACATAACCACATTATTACTAAAATAATAATGTTTTTATAATACACGTGTACATTTTCTTGTACCTGTATACATACTTATGTGGGTTATAGTTATTAAAAGCACATTTTATATTCGAACCTTTGTGATTCAAGTTTCTATCTCTCTCTCTCTCTCTTTCTCTATTCTTCAAAATTCTATATGTATGAAATATATGATTTAATTGATCGATTTAATATGAAGAATTTAATTTTGAATGTATTTAACGTTTAATTGTTATCTTCTTGTTATGTTCAAATTGACTAACTTAAGTAGGCATTTGTTTAACGTTTATAAATAGATGCTTATTAGATGCTTTCGTAATATTCACACTGGTACCACGTAAAAATCCCAACTGACAATAGGTACTTTAACCCTTAAATAACCTTTATCACTAAGGATGAATAATATGATGAATGAAAATGATATAAAATATTAAACAAGATTATGGATTTATGTAAATATTCATGTATTATATTATCGATTTTAAATCCTTAAAATCAACTACCATACCCAGAGATAAATGTTATTTCATCGTTCAGTAGTCATCTAAGTATTAAGTAAATAAACCTTTTCCCCCCAGGAGTATGTATGACGACTAAATGCAACATGTTTCTCAAGTACTCAAGTACAACTGCTTAGTATGTAAGTCAATTTGTAACAATCAATCAATCAAAAGAGTATTATGTGGTGTACAATGAAAGCCATATTTATATGTATTACATACATACAATGTGATGTGGGGGCAATTGTAAGAAAGAAAAATATTTTTTAATGGAATACTACATATGATACATACCAATTCATAATTTCATACATTCGGATTTCACATAAAGGATATTAACAAAAACAACAACAAGCGAAATAATTTATATTGAATTTAAGTTTTTTTTTTTCGCCTTCAGCAATATTGTATGAAAATATCCTATTGAAAATAACTAAATAAATTTTGTTCAGCTTTGATATTTTCAAAAAAATTCCATCAAGTGGCATTTAAAATTTATTGCTTTTCATATGTTTTTATACAATAAACAATAAGAGTAGTGTTTCGTTAGTCGTTCCAAACACTTAGAAGTTCAAGGTTCATAGTCCATATCCTAGACACCTTAAGCTCATGTGTGCAAAAAAGAAAATCCTAAACTAAACTGACATCAACATTGTGAATTTCTATTCGATCATCTTTTTATTTAATAAATCAAATGTGTATTTCAGTTATGAATAAATATTTTTCTGTTGTAAATCTTGTATTGCATCAACATAATTGCATAATTTCTTGCAATTGCATTTTCATTGTTGAATTATCCATATCTTG